>JAQQTP010000066.1:1388333-2776666 GCA_029884605.1 Ormosia emarginata | reverse complement strand
TAAATAATTTAAATTTAAAGTTTTATATAAGTTTTTTTTATCACTTTAGAAGTTTCTTAAATGTAGTATTTTAACTTTTTATTTCGAGATCCTAAAAACTTTTACATACTTAATTTTATTTGTTATTTTCTTAATTTATTTTTTTAGAAATTTGTACATATTTATATATACATATGTATTTTTAGAGTTATGTTACACCCGCAACTTAGTTTTTTCTTCAAACTCCTTTCTGTATTATTGGATTACATCTGGATCTTTGCTGGTTTGCATTAAAGGGATGACATTTCTATATACTTCTAACATGACAGCCAAATTTCAATTGTAATTAGGGGTGTGAAAAATGGGTCAAGTTCGATGAGTTGATTTAAATAATTCGATAAAATAGGCTAGTTAAATTAATAAAATATCAATTTAAAATTTATATAATTCGAATGGGTTGAATTAACTCATTTTTTAACACTATATAAGATTAAATGAGTTAGATTAAGTTAATAAAATACTAATTTAAAATTTATATGACCTAAATATATTGGTCCGAAAATGACTCGACCCGAATAAATCGACCTAAATAATCGGATCTGATACCGCTTTTAATAACACCCGTAATTATAATACATTAGATTTGTTGTTGATATCTAAATTTAATAATTATATAAATAAAAGAATATATGGGTAATTTTAGCAGTTAAATTTTTTTAATCTTCGTGGTTAAATTTTAGCAATTAATTTTTATTAATAGTATAATTATAAAATTTTATTTGTGTGATTTTTAATATAATATTACTTATTTTGATATATTAATATTGTATTAATTTCATAAATAAATAATTTTAAATATCTAATATTTATCTTTTATTTTAAGTAAAAGATTTTTTTTTAAATTTTAACTGATAATTAATTCACATTTCAAAAAAAAATGAAAGAAGAAAAAATAATGATAAAATTTAATCTCAAGTCTTTGAGTTCACTTATAAAAAACCTTTTTAATTAAGATTTTTTAGAAATTACATTTATTTTATGTTAAAAACACACATTGTACTAAAAGCTCTATCTAATACTTCTTAAGACATATGTTAAGAGGACCAAACAGTATACGTATATGAAATTGTGTACATAATTAACAAATTGTTAGTAGAGTTAAATTATTCTTTAATCACAAAAATGATAGTATATGGTGACAAAATTACATGTGTAAGCAAATGATAATTTTTTTTTTTAAAAAGAAAGTTAAAATATTGTACCCAAAAAAATAAATAAAGAAAGCTAAAATTCAAATGGAACAAATAAAAAAAGACAAATATAATTCAAATTCAAATGAGCAATTATTTGCAAAAAAAAAAAACAAAAAAGACAATAAAACAAAAGAATTCAATCTAAAAAACAATGGGATCTCATCTCAGACTGAGACAACGGAAGAGAGAAGGTGCATTGCACAGAGAGAGAGAGAAAGAGCAGAGACACGTGACGTGAACATCGACCGGAACATTCACGGTCGTTCGGCGCTCCGCTGATTACGGTTGTGCCTCCCCTGCTCCGGTGAGTGATCCATCCTTCTTCTTCTTCTTATTTTGCCCCTTTTCAGTTTCAAAGTTGGTCCATTTGTTATTATCAAGTTTTTATTTTTATTTTTTATTTTTTTTGCTGAATACCCATTTGAATTTGATGATTTATATGTATAATGCTTTGTGGGGGTTGGAGGCTTTAAAATTTTTGTTGGGTTGGGTTATTGAGCTTCAAAGAATCAAAACCAATGTTTTTAATGCTGAAATGTGTCAAAAAAAGCTTGGAACTTGGTTGATTTGATGGGTGGTGTTGTGTGTACTAGCGAGCTTGCACATGGGTTTTGCAACTGTGTTGTGATGATGTAGTGATTCTGCTATTTTTGTGGTTGTGCTCAATTTGTTTTTGACATGTTGGAGGAGGAAGACCACATGTTGTACTTTGTGAGCTTTGCTTAATTGCAAATTTGCAATTGTAGCTGATCTCTTGTTAGCTAGTTAGCATTTGTTTGAGGAAGCATCGTTCAATGGGAAGTTCTTTTCTTTTGGTTAGGATAGGTGTTTCTGCATTTTTCACCCCTTCAGTGTGGATACCAAAATGGGGAAGCAAAATTAGGTGAAACAAAATGATAGGAAACTTTAGTAATATGATTAGAGTTTCACTTGCTATGGATTGACTTGCAGTTTTCCTGTAAATTTCGATTGCTTTCTCTTGTGTTCTTTTCTAATCATGTGATTACTGATTACACTTAAGTGATGGTGTGTTATGATTTTCCAAAGCATTGATATCCAGTTGTTCTGAGTGTGAGCAGCACAGGATTTTGGCGACTAGGTTTGATAAAATTTTCAGTCAATGTTCCCCTTGTCCCACTCCTGCTCTGCAAAACAAATTTTATGATTAGATGTTTAAAGGTCTGAGCTGATTTACAGAATCTCTGTATTATAACTGGTCTTATTTGTTAGGTATTAGGTTTTTGAATTAGTTTGAGTGGATGCTTGTTTGCTGTACTGTCCATACAGGTCTTTCTTTTTGTTGAGATGGGTGGTTTTGCTCATCTTATATATTTGAAGGTCAGTAAATCGTATGCCTCTTGGGATGGGTGAACCCTTGCCTATGCTTTTCTTAACTCCTGTTTATATCTTTTGTTCACCACCTTCTAATGAAGTAAGTTTGGTAATGATGCCTTGCATGTATGACAATATTGGTTCAAATTCCCCTTTTCAATAAAAACAATTTGTTTTCATTGCTAGAGTCTGATGTTTTCTTCACTCTGAAGTCTGAGGAGCTTTCTAAATTCTAATAATTGATAGAGTCTGGAACCTATTAACAAATGGGTGAACCCTTGCCTATGCTTTTCTTAACTCCTGTTTATATCTTTTGTTCACCACCTTCTAATGAAGTAAGTTTGGTAATGATGCCTTGCATGTATGACAATATTGGTTCAAATTCCCCTTCTCAATAAAAACAATTTGTTTTCATTGCTAGAGTCTGATGTTTTCTTCACTCTGAAGTCTGAGGAGCTTTCTAAATTCTAATAATTGATAGAGTCTGGAACCTATTAAGTATTAACAAATGTGGTATTTCGTGCAGTTGAGAATTTTCTACTAACATTGCCTATCGTTGCAACTGCAGTTTTACACACAAAAGGACCTCATGTCTAACTTAGAGGATAACAAAGAACAAGAACAGATGGATGTGGATGCATCTGATGAGTCAGCTAACATGCCATCATCCCAGAAGCAGGTTGTATTCAGATCTTGCCTTCTTGCATGCTTAAATTATAAGTTAAATGTGACTTTGGATGAGATAATCTCTTTACTATGAGGTTGTCTTACTGCCAAAAGAATTTCTTATTTTATGGCTTATGAGTTCATAAACCTTGTAGGAGGAAACTATAAAGAAAAAATATGGAGGAATTATGCCTAAAAAGCCACCACTCATATCTAAGGTACATGCATGTGGTTTTCTGTTTATACATTTGTTTGTGACTTAAGCTTATGAAATCAAGATGGCCAATGCCCAAGAAGTGCTCATTTTTTTTTTTCATTTAAAATTTAACTTTTATGCCAGGACCATGAGCGCGCTTACTTTGATTCTGCCGATTGGGCACTTGGAAAGGTACTTCTTGAAAACACACGTCTGTAATAACTCAATATGTTGAATTTTCTTACACTCTTCTGTACCCTCACATGAAACAGCAAGGTGGTGAGAAGCCTAAGGGACCACTTGAGGCTCTTCGGCCTAAATTACAGGTATTTAACCAATTTTCCCATACCTGAATTAAATAAAGATGGTAAAGTTGCTGTCTAAGGCTTGACAATAATTGTTCTTCTGTTATGTGAAGAGAGTGCTGTAGGGTCTTTGACTTTTTTTGAAATAGGTATCCTGTTAAAATGTCATTTGCAGTTGTAATTCAAAGGTGTGGTTTCTTTATTGCTAACCACTCCAAACGAATGAAAAGAGAGAAAGCAATTAGTTGTGTCTCAAGGAAATTAAACTCACAGCCAGTGTTAGATTAGCTATGGGAACAAGCTTATATAAAACTTTTGTTGTGTTATGGGTGTGTCGTGCAACATTTTTTGCATGCCTGTTTGAAAAATTGGTTGGTGAAGCTTCCAAAGATCTAAGATTTAGTACAAATTTAAGCTCAATAATAGCTATGCACATTGGACGATTAAATTTTGATTCGGCCATTTTGTTATGGGATTTGGACCAGCACTTACTAAGTATCGGCTTTGTAAACTGCTTCATATTGCATTTAAAATAAATAGGCAGAATCATGGATAATAAATTTAAGATTACAACGTCTACAGGATGGTATCTTCCTTATTCAATGACTTATTACTATCATAAGGGTTGATGCTCTGTAAACCCCCCCCCCCAAAAAAAAAAAAAAAAAAACAAAGCATAGAAGAAAAAAGAAAAACAAAATAATTGAGTTAATAACATTGTCAGTGGCAGTTATTGAAAAGTGAAGAGCTTCAAATCTGTAATCATCTACCTTTCATAGTTGAACAAAATTAAATCTAATCATATCTGCCGTTTCGTGTAATGTGCATGACAAATTTCTGCTTGACGCTTTTCAGCCAACACAGCAGCAAACACGTTACCGGAAGTCTCCTTATGCTCCTTCAGGAGAAGGTATGTTTTACTTTGATGGCTTCCTTTGTTCAGTGAAGATGGCTAATTTAGATTCCCTTTTACCTTCTCTTAGCATCTTTAAAATGAACTAATTAACTAAATTGCTATGTGTTCCTCCTTTTCATAGAAGGGGGAAATGTTCCCTCCGAGGATGCACCTTCCAACGAGTAAGCAGCAATCAGTCTTTTGATGATGTGCTGACTATTATTCTGATACCTGAATAGGTATGACTTTTTGTTGTTTTCAACAATAAAAGGAGTTGATTATGTATTCATATTAGCAGAAGACAAATGATTTGACAGCTGCAGACACTGGGATTATGATTTTTGTGTTTTACTCTTCCTTTTTTTCTTCCCCTCTCTCTTTATTTGAAAGTTTTGGGGGAAAAAAAAGGCAATAAGAAATTAAGAATGAAAATTAAAAAAGGTTGTCTTTCAAATGGTCCAATTTTGCAATCCATTTCGCTCTCTCCATAGCATGATGTAAAAAGAGTTTGCAGGGTTGAAATTGAGTATAAGCCTGTTGAAATATATGTAATTTATTTATTTGTATATCTGATTAGAATAATTGTTGTTGTAGTCAAAGACAAACTGTTGTAGTAGCTGCAAAGGCTGCATTGTCAGAATAGGTTGCAGCTTTGTCAGAATAGGCTGGCTAGGCTAAAAAGGCTACTGAAATCCTTCCAATCAAGGGATTTTGATTGTACATTGATCATTATAAATTCATCAGGCTGTGAGTCTAGGGGGACTCTGCTTCCGCAAATAACCATTAGAACCCTTTTATCTTGACTGGGCACTTGTGCTGTCAAGTTCTTGTTGACCACCATTTGACCGTTGTCCAGCCACTTTCCCGGTGATCTTCCCAGCAACCATGCAACTTTCCCAACTACCTTTCCGGTGACCGGCGACCAGTGACCTTTCTTGGCGACTTTCCGACGATCCACCAACCAGCAACTTTTTCGGCAACCGTTTGCAGCACCGTGGTCGCCCTTCTCTCTAAGGTCTCTTTTTTGCCCTACGTGGGTATTGTTCACTGGACTTTGTGAATAGTTTCTTTGCACTACCTGGGTTGCTTTTCTGGTTCATATGGAAGACGAAATAATGAACCCATTCAGCCAAGGTGAAAGTTTGCAAGTGCAGAATAGCTAGCCTGGAGAATTACAGAATATTCAGGCTGCCTATCAACTAAACGAAAAAAATTATTTGAAATGGTCTTAACTTGTTCGTACCCTATTAAAGGGAAAAGGGAAAATTAGTCACCAAACAGGTACTGGACCAGAGAAGGAAGATCCAAAATACACTATATGGGATGAGAAAGACTCAATGATCATAGCTTGGCTATAGAATTCAATGATTCCAAAAATTAGTGACACTTGCATGTTTCTCAGCACTGCAAAGGAAATTTGGGACGCAATATAGCAGACCTATTCAAAGGCTAAAGATGTTACCCAAGTATATGATGTGAAGGTGAAAACAGTTGCTGCAAAGCAAGGGAACAAATCTGTTACAAAATATGTCAATCAATTGAAGTCTCTATGGATGGAGTTGGATCATTATAGGGTGATAAAAACCAAATGTTCTATCGAATCAGCAATTCTCAAAGAGTTCATTGAACAAGATAGGGTCTATGACTTCCTTGTGGGACTAAATCCTGAATTTGATCAAGTAAGAATTCGATTTTGGGAAAACCGGAAGTACCATCCTTTAATGAGGTGGTTGCCATTGTATGAAGTGAGAAGAGTAGAAGGAACTTAATGTTGGATACTCCATCTATTGAAAGTTCAGTCATGATAGCTGAAAATCCTAGAGGTGGAGGTGGAAAAAAAAGGGTGACTTATGGTGTACATACTGTAATAAGCCTCGACATACCAGGGAGAAGTGTTGGAAGCTGCATGGTAAACCTCCTAATCGTGAAGGAGGACAAAAAGGAGGCCCTTCTGGAGGCATATCTCGTAAATATGGTTAGGCTTATGTTGCTGAAAAGGTTGAAGAAGGTAAACCAGAATCTTCAAACAGTCCTGGTTTAAGTAGCTTTAACCAAGAAGAGATTGAAAGAATAAGGGCTTTCCTCAATAGTCTGGAGAAACCAACAGGTACTTGTACTTTGGCATATTTAGGTATGCTTCCAATTTCATTCGGGTTTAATGTCTCAAAAACACTTTCTACTCCCCTCTGGATATTAGATTCTGGAGCCACAGACCATATGACACCTTCTTCTAAATACTTCTCCACATATTACCCCTGTCCCAGTAATAAGAACATTGCCACTGCTGATGGTACTCTTGTAACAGTGGCTGGTGTAGGAGACATTCAAATAAATCCTTCCATTATCTTAAGAAATGTCCTTCATGTTCCAAAATTGTCCACAAATCTTGTCTCTATACAGAAACTTACAAAAGACTTATCCTGTAGTGTGATTTTTCACAATAATCATTGTGTATTTCAGGACAAGGATTCGGGGAGGACAATTGGACATGCTAGAGAAGGGAATGACCTTTACTACCTTGAGGAATCAAGTTTGTCTATCACAGAAAAAAAACCTTTTATTTTGCTAATTCATTTTAGAGTCTGTTCTCACAAATAAAGAAAAAATTTTGCTTTTCCATTGTCGGTTAGGACGCTCATCTTTTGGAGTCATCAAAATTATGTTTTCGTCTTTGTTTTCTGGGCTAAAAATTGAGAGTCTTCATTGTGAAGTATTTGAAATTGCAAAACACAAACGTCTACTTTTTCCATTGAATAATACAAGAAGCACATTTCCTTTTCATTTGTTTATACTGATGTTTGGGCTCCATTCACTATTCCAAGTGTTTCTGGGGCTCGATGGTTTGTGACTTTTATAGATGACTGTACCCGGGTTACTTGGATTTTCCTTCTTAAACATAAATTTGAAGTAAGTACAGTTCTCCCAAATTTTTTCTTAATGGTCAAAAATCAATTTGGTGTGAACATCAATAGAATTAGATCGAATAATGGTAAGGAGTACTTCAATCATGTCATTACTCAATTTTGTCAAAGGGAGGGAATAATCCATGAGTCTTCTTGTGTGAAAATACCACAACAAAATGGAATTGCAGAAAGAAAAAATGATCATCTTCTTGACCAAACCCGAGCATTGTTGTTTCAAAAAAATGTTCCAAAGAATCTCTGGGGAGAAGTTGTTCTAATAGCAACATATCTCATTAATCGGCTACCCTCTAGAGTATTGGAGTTCAAGAGTCCTATGGATGTTCTTTCCTCCTTTTATCCAAACATTTCTACCACTAATAATCTTGCACCGAGGGTCTTTGGGTGTGTCTCGTTTGTTCATATCCATAATCAAGATAGGGGTAAGCTTGATCCTAGAGCTCTAAAATGTGTCTTTGTTGGGTATTCCACTACTCAGAAGGGATATAAGTGTTACCATCCTCCATCTAAAAAATTCTGTATCCCGGGATGTTACCTTTCATGAAGAACAAGCCTATTTCACTCAACCTTATATTCAGGGAGAGAGTCTTAGGGAAGAAAAGGGGAGTAATCTTGAAACACATATTCTTCCTGATCTTGAATAAATTTTCGTGAGACTGAGTCAGGGGGAGTAGTGGATAAAAATGGATCTGAAAATGAGCCCAAGTCAGGAGGAGTAGTAGCCGAAAATGGATATGAAAATGAAGTATTGACTAAAACCAGATATGAAATTGATAAGTTTGGAAAGAATTTGGTGTATACAAAAAGATTAAAGGCCATTCCTGAATCAACACATGTCCAAGAGACCAATCCAACTCCTTCAAGTCAGGTAAAAAATTCTGATTCACCAGTTTTACAGGATAATCTTTTAGTCTCTCAAAATGAAATAGAAAATCCAATATCCGAAGATAATCTTGACCTCCCAATTGCCATCAGAAAGGGAATCAGAAAATGTACAAAAAAAAAACCACTATATCCTCTCTCAAATTACCTCTCATTTCAAAAAATTTCACCAACCCATGAAACCTTTCTTGCAAACTTAATCACCATTCCAATTCCCAATAATGTTTTTGACGCATTATCTGATAAGAATTGGAAGCAGACTATGGATACAGAAATGGAGGCATTGGAGAAGAATAAAACATGGGAGTTGGTTACTTTACCACAAGGAAAGAAACCAGTTGGTTGTAAATGGGTATATACATTAAATATAAGGCTGATGGGTCAGTTGAGAGGTACAAAGTCAGGCTGGTTGCTAAAGGTTTCACACAAACCTATGGGATTGATTATGGAGAGACCTTTGCTTCAGTTGCAAAGATGAATACAGTTCGAGTTATACTATCTCTTGCTGCCAATTATAGCTGGGAATTACAGCAATTTGATGTAAAAATTACTTTCTTACATGGGGAAATTGATGAGGAAATTTATATGGAAGTCCCACCAGGATATGAGAAAATTGTTGCCGTCAATTCTGTTTGCAGGTTAAAAAAGGCATTATATGGGTTGAAACAATCACCGCGGGCATGGTTTGGAAGGATCACTAAGGTTATGATTGCCTTAGGGTACAAACAGAGTAATGGAGATCACACATTGTTCATTAAACACTCAACTTCAGGGGGAGTGACAGTGCTGTTAGTATAAGTTGATGATATGATAGTTAGTCAGCATTTAGCAAAAGAGTTTGAAATAAAAACTCTTGGGAGGCTGAAGTATTTTTTAGGAATTGAGGTGGCTCACTCAAAAAAGAGTATATGTTGATGATATGATAGTGACTGGAAATGATTGGAAGGAACAAGAAGTCTTGAGTCAACATTTAGCAAAAGAGCTTGAAATAAAAACTCTTGGGAGGTTGAAGTATTTTTTAAGAATTGAGGTGGCTCACTTAAAAAAGGGTATTTTCATATCTCAACAGAAGTATATCACAGATTTGCTCAAGGAAATAAGAAAAACAGCTTGTAAACCTGTGGGTACTCCTATAGATTCAAGCAATAAGTTGGGATGTGGAGATGAAGGTGCATTGGTGGATAAAGAAATGTATCAACGATTGGTTGGGAAATTAATTTACCTTTCCCACACAAGACCAGTTATTGCATTTGTTGTAAGTCTAGTCAGTCAATTTATGCACAACCCAAAAGAAGTTCATTTATAGACAGTTCATAGGATTTTGCAGTATCTCAAGGGAACTCCAGGAAGAGGAATTTTATTTAAAAGAAATGGGAATGCAACCCTTGAGGCTTATATTGATGCTGATTATGCAGGATTAATTACTGACCGGAGATCCACTACAAGGTATTGTCCTTTTTTTAGTGGAAATTTTGTAACTTGGAGGAGTAAAAAGCATAATGTTATGGCTCGCTCTAGTGCCGAAGCAAAGTTCCGAGGTATGGCACAAGGTATTTGTGAGTTACTTTGGCTTAAGATTATCTTAAAAGATTTGAAGATTAAATGAGATGGACTTATGAAGCTTTATTGTGATAATAAGTCAGCAATCAATGTAGCTCATAACCCTAATCAACACGATCGAACGAAACACATTGAGGTGGATAGGCATTTTATCAAAGAAAAGCTTGATTGCGGTTTGATTTGTACTCCATATATGTACCCTCACAAGGACAACTTGCGGATATTTTCACCAAAGGATTAAGTTACCTAATTTTTGAAAGAGTAGTGTCCAAGCTGGGAATGAAGAATACCTATTTACCAGCTTGAGGAGGAGTGTTGAAATATATGTAATTTATTTATTTGTATATCTGATTAGAATAATTGTTGTTGTATTAAAAGACAAACCGTTGTAGCAGTTGCAAAGGCTGCATTGTCAGAATAGGTTGTAACTTTGTCAGAATAGGCTGGCTAGGCTAAAAAGGCTGGCTGAAATCCCTCCAATCAAGGGATTTTGATTGTACATTGATCATTATAAATTCATCAAGCTGTGAGTCTTCTACTCAAGCCAATTCAGATTTTATTTCACAAAGCCTTTCTTTTGGTTCTTAATTGTTGTGATTCAAAAATTTTTAATGCATGATGGTTGGTTCAACTGGTTGAGTTGAACAGCATCGACAAAAAGATTTTAATTTCAAATCGTACTAGTAGTTTTTTATTAGTAGGTCATAATTAAGTAGGTCATTTTATTTTTGCTAGTGATACGACTATATCATGTTAGGAAGCATGGGTACACGAGATAAGGAAATGAAACGACAACAACACAAGAACAGACCAAGTGTATGTTTGGATTAATTTATTTAATATTTAAAATAATTTTTAATCAAAAAATTTATGAGAGAATTTTTAAAAAATAAGTGATTATTTTTTAAAAAATAATTATTTCTAAACATGCACAAAGTCTAAAAATTATAAGACACAACACGATTAGAGTACAATATATAAATGAGGGAGGATCAATTTATATCAGTGTAAGTTTTTTTTGACTTATATTCATTTTTAACCGTTAAATCTACTTTCATCTAATGGTTACTTTTGATAAAATAATCACAACTATTAAATAAAAATGAATCTAACGGTTAAAAATAAGTGTAAGTCAAAAAAAACATCTTAGTGTAAGTCGATCCCCCTTTGTATAAAAATATAAGATTAACATAAGCAAATTTTAAAGATATAAAAACAAATCTTAACAGGAGCAAATGTGATTAAAATATAAGCATTAAATTATTACATAGTTATTCTTAGCACAGACAAAATTAAAAATAGACACTAATATGTCAAAGTTAACATTTAGCATTAGTTAGTTTCGACGTAATATATCCCACATAATATATCCCATTGCCATTACTGTAACAATTAAAAAATTATGCAGATTAGGAACATCTAAAGGGTGCCCGAAGAGTATTTGACATAACATGTAAATTATTTTAAAAAATAATCATCTCAACTTTTTTCTACACTACTTTTAATATTGGTGAATAAAGTATAAATTCGAGATTAATTATTTGTATTAGTTGGTTAATAAGAATTATGTATATTGATTAGTTAACAAGATATTTATTAATTAATTTATGTATATGAATAATTATGAATTTATATTTTATTAATCGTGTAAAAGTTGTGTAAAAAAATAATGTGAGAAAATTAAAGTTGAATTATTTTTGCTTACATTGCAAATTTATCACTTGTAAGAAATTCTAAATTCAACTTAATCGTCACAATTAGCAAGCCTCTTGTTTTGAAAATTTTGTTCTTAAAACTCTTGCTTCATAGTCGACTAGTAGAGGTGGCAAAACGAGTTCAACTCGTTGGGTTGGCTCGCTAACACGCTATTTTTTTGCGAGTTGAGTTCAAGATTTCAACTCATTTTTAATTTTCAACCGGCATAACCTGTCCCACTTAACCCGTGGGTTAAGCGGAGCGGGTGCGGGTTGGCCCGTCGAGTTGAGTTTTTTTTAAAAGTGTTACAAATTAGTCTTATTATTTGTATTTATGATATTTTTATGAGTATGATACTAAATTTATTTTATTTTTTTTGTTTTTTTAATCTCTATAAATTATAATTTTTCTATTTTTTAATTTTTATGATTTTTTTTATTTTTATACATTTTGTTTTGTTTTTTAAGATCAACTCACTCACTTTTTTTTTTTTTTTTTTTTTTATACGGGTCAATTCACCAACTCATACTAAAGCGTGATGGGTTGACTCTTCTAACTCATTTTTCAAAACGGGCTAACCTGTCTTGCCCCGTATTTTGGCGGGTTGAATGCGGGGCAAGATGGGTCGGGTCAAGTCGGGTTAATTTATTTTGTCACCTCTACCGACTAGAGAGGTATCTGGGTTGGGTTTGGGGTATTTTTGAACGTAATTCACTTACTTGGGTTAAATGATTTTTTTTATTTTCCCTCAACTAGAACCACTCGTTAGTGGGTGGAATTAGATTGAATTTGTGGGTTTGTCATACTCAAAACCAAAAAAAAAATTCAACTATTAAAATAAATGTTAAAATACGAAATCAAAAATTTATTACACATAACAAGTCTTAATTAAAATTAATTTAAGTCTCATATAAATTAAAAGTAACTTAACAACTCTTAAACATACATAAGTCTTAAAGAAATTAAAGACTAAAGTAACATAATAAGTCTAAAATAACATAAGTTTCAAATGAAATAAGGTAACATATCAAATGTTAAAAGGTATAAATAATGAGTCACATAAATTAATTAAAGTCAATGTCATCATAGATATAATATGAGTTGTTGTAATCATTGACTTTATTTTTAATTTCTCGAAAAAACTTTGTCATTCAAGTAATCCATCAATTTCTCATCTCTATTTTTTTTTTTTGTTCACATTGTCAACATAACCAAAATGCCCACACTTAATTGGTTGCACACAGGAATGGAAAACATCTTGAATAACACCAAGGATTTCCATGCCATAGCTTTGCATTAATTTTTTTTTAAAAAAAAATTAATATGCAGGTTGGGTTACGATGCGTAGGTTGGGAAACTCTCAACCTGCAACTCAACTCATTTTCTGTCGGTTGAGTATTTTTAAATTCAATCCAACCCAATGAACCTAAACCAACCTATCATGTTATGGGTTGAGTCACGTCAAACCCTTATATTCACAAATTGACTTACCTCGACGTACACCCAACCGGCTACTTGGTTGGTTAAGTTATTGTTATTTGTGAATTTTTATGAAAGAAAGTCCAAAGACTATGATGTACCCTTTTTTTTGTATAAATATTTTTTTTTTAAAAGTTCACATTTTTTATTTATGGGAAAAAGGTAGAGAAAGTTACCTATTCTTATACTCATAAGATAAAAGTATGCAATACATACAATGCATATAATATTATAAGAAAAATTGAATTAATATAAGTTATAACTTATTTTTTGGTATAAAACAAGTAACTGCTTTTTGGTCTTTCATCAACTGCTTATACAATTTTGGATTTTGGGCCGATGGTGGTGATTAAATAAAATCTTTCTTAAGAAACGAGTAACTATTTAAAAAATAGTAAATTAAGCACCGGTATGAATGCTTATTTTTATACAAAATGGTTATTAAAGTTTTAAGTTGGATAATATTTTATAGGTGGGGTATGGGTCTGGATTATTTGCATTGTGTAATGTAAAACGTCCGTTTTATTTTGGAGGTAATTGTTGTCCATTTTTTTTTATCTTAATTGTTGTTTAGATTTTTTAAAGGAAGTCAAAAAAAAAAAATTAGATAAAAATAAAATATTCAATATTTTAGAAATTAGAAAAACTTTACTTTTTCATTTTATAATTTTTTATTTTGAAATATTTAACAAATGTCGTTAACAAAAAAATAATTCCCTGTAAGACAAGATGACTTAGTTAACTTAAAAGCCATTTACAATGAAAAAATATATACTTTGAATTAACTAAATTAGAAATTATTTGATTTGATTAAATTTGAATTGATTTATTTTGATTTAGAAATTAAATTTTATGTTTAAAATTTATTAAAAATATATAAGATTTAAATTGATTTAAAAATAAATTTTTATGTTTCAAACTCATTAAAAATGAAATTAATTTTATTTTATTTTATTATTTTACTTTTAACCTTCTAGAAATAAACTCAAAAGTCAATAAAGATAAAATATCAAATCAAATCCTAAAAGGTAAACCACTGATAGGCGCATGGTCATAGATTTGTATCCATTTTAAGTTATTAAGTTTGCACCAATGAATATGATGTTGTACTAAACTACTAATGTATATAGTGTTAATTCATAGTTTTTATAAGAATTTTAACATAGAAAAATTACCATTAAAATATAAAGATCTTAAAATTCATGATTTTATAAATAAAAATATATGAAAATACTAACTTTAATTCATGAATATGTTCTAAGAATGTTATCAAAAATTCACTTTCTATTCATTTGACTTTTTTTACTCTCTTCTTCTACTTTAGTGATAGTAAGGAAAGAAAAAATCATTTACGACTAAGAACATGACCTTAAGTTTTATGTAAAAACTATTTCTTAAATACTGCTAACTTTTATAAAGCACTGACACGTCGTTTTTTAAGCGTGTTCGCGTGTCGGACACATGTCCATGTTAAATACATAGAAATACTTATATGACACACATGTCCTATATGTCCGAATGTATTTGATTAAAAAGATTATTATTTTTAGTTTGGATACGTCTCGGACACGCTTGAACACGACTCATTAATATTTTTTTAAAAAAAAATTGTTTCCAAGACTAATATTTAATTAGTAAGCTCGTAACCCACCTAAGCCCAATCACATGACTGATGTCCCAAGTCACTATTTTCACATACTAGTATTTTAAGTTGTATCTTTTCACACGTCACTATTAGACTTTTCAGTTTTATCTTTTCGCACACCATTATTTTTATCTGCTCCTTCCACCTCTGCTCGTACCAAGCCGTCCACTTCGTCGTCATCGAAGTTTGCCTCATATCAATATTTCCTTTAGTTAATTTTTTTTGGATGCATATGTACTTGTACATGGTTAGCTCTATTGGGAGAATTTAGTTTATGAGATTTTTTAGAATATGTAAATAGAAACTATGCTCCATATTTTTTAGGAGGGGCTTACTAGATATCAAATATTGACACATATAACATATATAGAGATATTGTAAATCTTTAAACTTATAGAAATGATATTAATGAATTATGAATATTTTTTAAAATTTTGCAATTATATATATATATATATATATATATATATATATATATATATATATATATATATATATATATATATATGAGGAGGATCAACTTATACTAGTGTAAGTTGATTTTCTCTTACACTTATTTTTAGCTGTTAGATCTACTTTCATCTAATGGTTACCTTTAATGAAATAATTTCAACCGTTAGATGAAAGTTGAACTAACAGTTAAAAATGAGTGTGACGAGCGCCGAACTCGGTCAGAATTATAACCGAAGTTATTACCTAAGTTTGCAGTATAGTGAACAACACCGGATCGTCTCCTCAAGGATCGTAAATGCAATTTTATCAAATTAAGTTAAGTTAGAAAGGAGATTTTTTGATTGTTCAAGGATTACAATGACAAGATCTAAAGAAAAATAACAATTAAAAGAACAGTCAATTCAGAAATCTATCCGAGATTGGGTGGATTCAATCATAGACCTTTCAACAAACACACGAAATACATTTGAATGGTTAACTTGGATCTAACCGAGATCTCTGCATCGATCTAATTCATACTAGACAATCGTCTAGAATTCAATTGACAAGTGATAAACACAAATCTGCATCGCATTCATGTAAATATATGTCAATTTAAGCACCGAATTCAATTAACCTAGGCACAAATCAGTAACCTAACCTCTTCAATTACATGATTAGTTTAGATCAATCGTTCTAAGTTTCATCACAAATCTCAATCTTCAGTTATATGATTAATTCAGATCAATCACTTCTAAGTTTAATCACAATACTTAATCTTAAAATAAGATCAAATCTGATCAAACATAAACAGAATCACCATTCATGCATTCAAGATCAAGAAAACAGAAGAAGAAGAAGAGAAGAAGAATCCAAATATAAATCAAATACATTACATAAACCAAGGTCTCAAGAATCCAAACCACAATCTCTTCAAGAGTCCCAAATTGACTAGAAGTGACTTAGCTCTCCATTACAATGAAGGAAAAATATACAAGAACTATGAAAAGCTATCTCTAACACCAAGTGTGTGTGTTCCTAGAGCTCTCCATGCTTCCTTTTATAGAGGATTCGAGTAGTAGTAGATGGGTAGATGGGATGAGTAGGTGGATGAGTAGGTGGGTGAGTAGGTGAGCTACCTTGTCTCCGAAATTCTTTATTGCTGAACTCATTGATTTCATCATTTCTGAGCCAAGTGGTCTTCATGAAAGTTCTAGGAAATTGTCTAAGCTTTCCAATGGCTCTGGAAACACCTAAAAATTCGTCCTACAGCCCAAGATATGACTCAATTACTACAGACTGTTCAGGACCAGTTTCAGCACCTCTGTTTTGACTTTCAGACCCAATATCTCCATCAAGGAGCCCGAATCAAGTTTTGTGCTTGACATGAAAGTTGTACATATGGGTCTTAACTTTCAGATTACAAATTTTCAGCTCATTTTATATGCCCAAACTCGAATTATGTTCTGGTTACTACACACTGTTCGGGTTTCAGTCACAAATCCCGTATTCTAATTTTCATGCCCAATTAGCTCCACTAGATGTCTGAAATTGACTTTGAGCTCTTCATCAAAGTTGTAGAGCTCTCTCTTATCTTTCCTACAAGGTAAAATTCATAATTATCAGACATTTAGAACTCAAGATATGGCTAAAATACGAAAACATGTAAGACTCGAATAATGCTTTGAAAAAAATCAATTAAGTCCGATTCGAGTTCAAACTTACAAAACATAATCAAATTCATCAATTAAGTACATAAGAAGAGTGTAAATAACTAAACATAAGAGTTTCTTAATGAATAAAATATGTGATTATCAAATTTCCCCACACTTAGTTTTTTGCACTCCTGGGCAAAACATATAAAACTAAAGTTAGAAGACAAAGACAAACGACACAAACTTAAAAGCTAAAAACTCTAAAGGACTCAATGAAGCAAGAAGAGCAACAAGAAATTCAAGGGATCAAAGCATAAATGAGGTAACATTTCTTCACATCTCAAACCAACAAGCAAGAAAACTTCCGTTGAAAAGAATGAATTAAGAATGATGAATCTTCATAAGATTCCCTCTCAATCTCTCAAGTGTTTAAAAGGTAGGTATTTCACTCAATTCAACCCATGAAAATTGCACTACCATAAGCTTGCTTATCTTCTACTTCTCCACTACTCAAAACACATGCACACACAAATCATGAGGACTTTATTCAAGGTTGTAGTGAGGTCAAGGTAACAGAAGAGGATAACATGGATATGAGAAGATAAATACCAAAGAGAATAAAAGCAAATGAGAGCTGAGTTCAAATAACAAGCATAAAAATTCATCTCAACTCTAATGTATATCCCTTTACATATTCATTTCCCAATCCTTTTCTCTTTTTTTTTTTTCTTTATATATATATATATATATATATATATAAACATAACTATATACATACATTTTTCCTTTTTTTTAGGCATCTTTCCTTTTTCAACAACCATTTTGTACACACACCCTCACACTTGTTCAAAAACTCATCTATTAACCAAGCTAATGTTCTTTTATTCCCTAAGGTAAAGTAAGAACACGATTTTTCATTTAAGGCACATAATGAGCTAGAAACAAGGAATGGTCAAATAAGCTCAAAGGGGTTAAGCAAAGGAAAATATACAAGGTTGGCAGGAATCAGAGAATTTTCAAGAAGTCAAAAGAGTGCTTGATATCATATTGAAAGGAAGGTTGGCTATTTGGTTAAACTAGCTAATTAAGAAAGAGGGCCTCAATCATGTTTATGCATGCAAGTGAAATGTAGCTTCAAAAAGAATCAAAGCAAGTTTTAGAGTGGTTATTAACATAAGTGAAAATCACACAAGAAAGAAGAGAATGACATAAATGTTGAATCCATCCATTAGGCTCAAAATCTCACAAGGTATGCATCCATCAAACTCAATTCATCAGTTCAATCATCCATCACCAAGCATATCAGATCAAGAAGGGAGAAAAGTTATTCAATCATGCAATGAACCTCTTTTTTTTGAATTTTTTTTAAAACGAAAAGAAAGAAACATGCTAAAATCTCTCCCCACACTTAATATAACATTGTCCTCAATGTGAAAGAAAGAGATAGAAAAGAGCAACACAACCCGATAAGAAGTGAATCAACGCTAAGCGAGAAAAGAAACACACGGTCTTTACAGATCGACACTCTAAACAAGAAAACGTTAATACTTCCACAATTCAATACTAATTAATTACTACCTAAAAAACTCCTTACTCTGCCACCAATTAAGATGCGTCTCAAGAGTAAAATTACTCCTTACTCTGCCATCACTAATTAGTTTAATAAGTCCATGACAATCATATCATACTTTCCAAACAAAACAACAATAAATTTTTTTTATCAAACCCATTGAAGAGAAAGTTTCAGATCGGGCTCTTTTTTCTTGTTACTTCCTTCGCTGCTTCCTGTTGAAGGGTAGGTTGGCTGTTGTCAGAAAAGATTGAAATTAAGAAACACTTTTTTTTTTTATTTCAAGAAAACCATCAAGGTAAAGAAGTCTAGAAACCCCTGAAGGACCCTGCTCAAAGGATCGTCTGTACAAAAATAAAAAAAAATGATACAAAGATAAAAGAAATAGAAAATGATGACATACCTGTATGTACAATCTCCATGGCGTATCTTTATACTGCGCGTCATGAGTGCAGTAGACATCACATCCTTTTTTTTTGTTTTTTTTTTTTTGAAATTGTTAGAAAAACTTGATGAAAGGTGAGTGTATACTTACTTAAGATTGAGATGGAGGTAGTCTGAATTTGTGCCAAAGCATTGTTGACCAAGATATTCGACCCATTCAAGACCAACGCAACATAAGGCTCCCAAAAGGGACAAGTGGCCATATCGACCGTTCCTCACATGTGGGATACAATCTACCTTCTTTGTTTTTCAATTAAGAAGGCCGGATCAGATGCATGCATTTCCCCATTCACGGTTTGTGTTACCAAAGCCAACCCTAAGACGTATACATAATAATTTTTTTTGTTTTTCTTTTGTTTTTTTTTGTGTTTTTTTTTGTTTTTTTTTGTGTTTTTTTTAAAGATGACATGAAGAAGAAGAAGAGGATGATATGTACAGATTGTTTGTGGATGTGGCTCACATCTGCCTCTGGTTTAACGTCCAGTAACGGCTTAAACGTCTTCTATGAGTCGAGGATAAGCTTCCCATCCAATTTTCTTAAAAATTGGCAAACAGGGTCTTTTAGAGTCAGATTCCCAAGATTGTGTATGAGGGAGGATCAACTTATACTAGTGTAAGTTGATTTTCTCTTACACTTATTTTTAGCTGTTAGATCTACTTTCATCTAATGGTTATCTTTAATGAAATAATTTTAACCATTAGATGAAAGTTGAACTAACGGTTGAAAATGAGTGTAAGAGAAAATCAACTTACACTAGTGTAAGTTGATCCTCCCTCATATATATATATATATATATATATATAGGGGATCCATTTACACCAAAGAGAAAAAGACTTACACCTTAAGTATAAATGGATCTCCTATATATATATATATGCGCTTTGAATTTGGTATGTCTCCATGTCTGCGTTCGTGTCGTGTCCGTGTCTGTGCTTCATAGGCTAACTTCCATCAAGTTTGTAGTTTATATATACATATAGTCAAACTCTTCTTTACACTAGATACATAATTCATCATGACCAAGAATGAATTGGTCCAACAATAATGTCTTTATTAAAGACAGAACTTGTTATCATCATTCCTATTCAATCATGTATACAAAATCAAAAAACAGGTAAGATAGAAACATATTCATTCATAAACTCAAAGTGTTAAAATACATAAAACATAAACATTAACATAATTTACAATAATGCTTACTTGGCAATAATGTCCATACTTTCAACATGTCCATTAAATGTTTTGGGTGTTAACCCTTTTGTCAAAGAGTCAGCAATCATAAAGTCTATGCTAATGTGTTCTATTGACACTTTATATTTCAGAACTTCTTCTTCAACGGCAAAGTATTTTAATTCTATATGTTTAGCATCTTTAGAATAATTATCATTTTGATAAAAGAAGACAACTACGAAATTATCACAATAAATTTTCAGCGGCATGCCAATTTTGTCGACTATCCTAAAATAAAGTTCCACAACTATTTAGTGTGAACCATAGCCTCAAATCATACCACAAATTCAACTTCCATGGTAGATACGTCAATGACTGACTACTTCGCATTCTTCCATGATATCGTTCATCCAGCTAAAAGATACAAATAGCCAAATGTGGACTTTCTTATATCTGCACAACTGGCACAATCTAAATATGAGTATCCAAACCACCTTAAGATGATCGGGTCTTCTATAAGTAAGCATGTGATCTTTCGTTCCTTGCAAGTATCCTAAGACTTTCTTTGCAGCTTTCTAAATCTCTCTAAAACTTTATTGATAAATGCTTTATGAGATAAACCTAACAATCCTTGTGATCTGTTACGAAATATTTCTATTTCAATCACATAGCTTGCTTTTCCCATATCTTTCATTTCAAAGTTATTAAAGAGAAACTTTTTAGTCTCACTTAATAAACCAAGATCATTAGTTGCAAGTAAGATGTCACCAACATACAGAATTAGAAAGATAAACTTACTCCCACTGACTTTCAGATATATACACCGATCAATAGTATTTTCTGTCAATCCGAATGATACAATAGTATCATTGAACTTGAGATACCATTGTTGGGAAGCTTGCTTAAGTCTGTATATTGATTTCTTAAGTTTACACACCATGTGTTCTTTCCCCTCAACTGAAAACCCCATTGGTTGATCCATATAAACATATTCCTCTAATTTCCCATTCAAAAAAGTAGTTTTCAAATTCATTTGATACAGCTGTAGATCATAATGAGCTACTAATGTCATGATAATTCTAAAATGATCTTTCTTGAAAACTGGTGAGAACATTTCCTTATAGTTAATGTCATCCTTTTGAGTAAAACATTTAGTAACAAGACGTGCCTTGTAGCATTCAAGGTTGTCATGAGAGTCATGCTTAGTCTTAAAGATCCATTTACACCCAACTCTCTTGCACCCTTCAGGTAATTCCACAAGGTCTTAATCACCATTATGTTCCATTGATTTAAGCTCATCTTTCATGACATCTAACAATTTATCAGCATTATCACTATTAATGGCTTGTGAAAACAAAATTGGATCATTGTCATTAATTCCCAAGTCATTTTTTGACTCTTGTAAATACACCACATAGTCATTCGAAATAACATATTTCCTTTCTTTTTGGGATCTTCTTAATGTTATTTCTTATGGTTGTTCTACTATAGATTCATTGTTAATATCGGGATCATTAATTTGTTGTTCTTCTTAATTATTATGCAGTTTAACAACACGAGGAACAACAATTTCAGAAGTAGAAGCACAAGTTAAAGGAACTTATACTATATCTTCTTTAATTTTTACATTTCGTGAAGCTTCACTCCCACTGGTCTCACCATTCTCAATGAACCTGACATTTTCAGTTTCAACAATTATTGTATTATAGTTAGGACAATAAAATCCATGCCCTTTCGAATTTTCTGGATATTCAATGAAATATTCATAGTTTGTTCTTGCATCTAGTTTCTTTTCATGTGGATTATATATTCTTATTCCTGCATGACATCCCCAAACATGTAGGTGCCTTAAATTGAGTTTCATACCTATCCACAGTTCAAAATGTGTCTTTATAACTGTCTTACTAAGAATCCTGTTCAACAAAGATATAACAGTTTTTAAAGCATACATCCATAATGACAAAGGTAAAGACATGTCACTTAACATGCTCATAACCATATCTATTAAAATTTGATTACGCATTTCTGATACACCATTTTGTTGTGGTGTACATGGCATTGTGTATAGAGCACATATGTCACGTTTTTCTAAGAACTAAGCAAATAGACTTGAATGTTGTCTAGTTTCATCAAATCTTTCATAATACTAATCACTTCTATCTGACTTTACGATTTTTGCCTTTCTGTCCAATTGCCTTTCAACTTTATTTACATAAATTTTCAAGGCATTCATTGCTTGAGATTTCTCATACAGTAAATAGACATATCTGTAACTTGAATAATCATCAATAAATGTGATAAATACTTTTCTTTACCGAAAGAATTGATATTAAAGAGTCCACATATATCGGTGTGTACAATTTCAAGAAGCTAAGTGCTTCTCGTAGTACCTTTCTTTGTGTGCTTTGTTTGTTTTCCCTTAATGTAATCCACACAAATGCTAAAGTCAATGAAATCAAGATTTGGAAGAATGTCATTCTTTACTAACCTTTTCATTCTTTTTTTGGAATTGTAACTCAAACGTTTATGTCACAAGTAAACAGAACATTTATTCACTAAACTACGTTTAGTGTCAATATTATGATGCAAGGTCATAGGAGTTTCAACATATAAATTATCAAGATTCAATTTATATAAACCATCACAAAGTATACCAGAACCAATCATATAAATATGCTTATACAAACTAAAACATCCATTACCAAACTTAAAAGAGTATATAGCAACATCAAGTTTAGACAAAGAAACTAAATTCCTAGAAGTACTAGATACATAAAAAGTTTCAAATAAATCTAAATGATGTCCAATGTTTAGGATTAAACGGTAAGTCCTGATATCTTCCATTGGAACCTTCACTTTATTCCCCGTGAAGACGAACTTCTCATTTGAGCTTATGGTTTGGATTGTAAGGAATCCCTACATCATGTTAGAAACATGAATTGTACATCCAAAATCAATCCACCAAATATTATAAGGAACTTTAGTTAAATTTGATTCGAAACATACATAAACATTAAGCTTATTTTTCTTTTCGAACCAAGCCTTACACATAAGGCAATCCTTCTGGAAGTGTTCATATTTCCCACAAAAATGACACCTATTATTGTTTGACTCTTTCTTATGGATTTTGACAGAGGAGTCATCAATCTTTAATGGTATTTTTCACTTTCCATGTTTCTTTTCAGCTTTCTTTCCAGCTTCTTGATGACTCACATAATGGATAAAGTAATTTCCTTGATTCTTAAATCTGGTTTCCTCCTGAACTAATATATTGTGCAATTCATGCACATTCCATTTATTTTTCATGGTATTATAGTTCATTTGTAATGAACTATACTCAAGTGGTAATGAGTTCATAATGAACTGCACAAGAAAATTCTCATCAACTTCCATACCCAATGACTTAAGTCTAGTTGCTATGTTTGCCATTTCAAGGACGTGCTCATTCATAGTACGAGAACTATCAAATTTCATGGTGGTGAAAGTACCTATTAATGTCCCAGTAAGAGACTTGTCAATAGTTTGCAAGCACTCTTCCACAAAACTCATGAATTATTTAGTATTTTCAGTTTTGGGAATAGTCAACTTGATGTTGTTTGCTATTTTCATTTGCGTAAACATCAGACTCAGTTTGTTTGACATTTCTCAAGCCTTATAATGAGCTTTCTTTTCATTGTTACTAGCAGCAATAATAACATCAAATTTCTTAACTTGGAGTGTCAAATCAAGATCCATTATACTAAGGTGAAATTAGACTTATTCACTCCAATCAGAGAAGTTCAACCTATTAAAATTGGAACAGACAAAACAAGAGAATTTAAAGAAATAGGGACATATGTTGCAATAATCAAATGTCTAACATTAATACTTTGAGTCATAAATTAACATATTATACAGATTCAGACAACGAATTACTTAAGCATTCAATGTATATCTATGTTCTCATTTGAGTGACACATCAACATACAATAACAAACTTAATGATGCTAACAAATTTAACATTATTTAGTAATGATATATGCACTAACTAAATATATTTATTATCTTTAGATATATACATAAAATTAATAGTGCACTTATACTACCAACAATCATATTCATTTATTATAAGGGCAGTTAGTCAACCTTTAGGCTATTCATAAATGTCTTATAATAATGAACTTTAATTTACCCATAAACAAATAGTCATCATGTCATTCACAACATCTATTTTCTGGGTAATTGAAAAATAACTTTTATATAGTTTTAAATTAAATCAGCTTAAAGATTTGACCACTTTGATAATTAACAAATTTATCATACCCTAATTCCAAAATACAAACATTTCATAAACAATTACAATATGACATTGCAACAAATTAAAAAGCAAACAAACAATTAGAACACATAACCAATTGAGCCCACAAACAATAACTATAAACAATCATTATAATCGCTATAAATAATTTAACTACAATCATCACTTCCCAAAGCAATGGAAAAGTTTTAAATGCTCCTCAAAATTTTGTGAGCATATATGCTCCAATTATTCAAATCATTGATATTGTCAAAAAATAGATCAATGACTAACATTCATTACTAGTAACCTTCATAATTAGTTACATTTTTATCGTTCTTTTCATTTTTCTTTTTTTTTTCCTCTTATCTTTCTCTCTCCTTTTTTTCTCCTTCTCCTTTCCCATCTAGCAACTTCATTGCCCCAACCTCCATGAACACCAAATGACCTCCACCATGGCAACAAAAGCACCATTAGTTTCAAGCCATTAATTTATTAATAATAAAAATCAAAGGTTGGGATTAAAGATTGATAATTTCCTGGACTAGTAAAATCTGTCAAAATCAAAGAATGGGGGGTGGGGGTGGTTATTCGTTGGAAAAAAGTGTCAGTAGCAGAAAGGAAGACGACGATGGGCACAGTGGTGGTTGGTCATGGGTGGCCAGATCTTTTCGTCGTACAGGGTCTTCAGATCTCCAATGATCTTCAGATCAGCCGAATGACACTTGTCGGAACTAAAAACAATTCAAACTCAAAAACCATTGTCCATTCTGTCATTCTAGCGTACTGCCACTAGTTTTCACTAAGCCTACAAAACTCAATAAAAACTCGAGAAATCATCGCAACACCATGAATTAGGATACCACCTGTAAACCTCAACATGCGACACCCATCAGAATTGTCGCAAAATCACCGTCAAGACCATGCCACCGTCGTCGAGCTTCAGCCGTAAACCACATGGACTCGCAAATCGCATCACCATCTCTGCTCGCTGCAACCTCCTTTTGTCTAGATCTGTCACAAACGGTAGACTCTAGTGCTAAGCCATGAGATTGTAGATGAAGTTATAAATGAGGTTGAATGATTGAAGATGTTGGAGGTTGTTAAAGGTGACCAAAATATCATCGTAAAAGTTGTTGAAAAACTTACACTTAAAAATAAATATAATCAAAGATTTTAACTTGTTACAATGAATAAAATCAACAAAACAACTATGTTCAAATTTTTTTTATGAACATTATAAATGACCCCCAAAGCAATTCGTAATGCAAAAATACGGTGCCACAAGTCACATCCCATAACAATTCGTAATGGTGCTAAGCAATTCGTAAATAGGCACTTTGATATTCCATTGTTTTCGTTGACGTGAACATAAAATATTAGAATTACATCAACTACAACGCGAACTTTCAAATATTAATCGAATATTTAAAACAATCAAATATATAAATTGACGGCAGCGGCGGACAACGGGAATTTTCATTGAATATTGCAAACATTGACCAAGCACTGACGTGCAGCGGACAACGTGACGTGATGTGGTGATCATAAGACCAAGCACTTTTACTTTATCAGATAACGTGCGGAGACGTGTTATATCATTAAAATTAATAATATGTCATAAAATTAACTTACACAATACAAAAAAATAACATAATAAAAAAACTTTAAATTTTTTCAATTAAAGTTTATGCAAATTAAAAAAATCAACTATCATTAATAAAAAAATTTAAATTCTATAACTTTATTTTGATATCACATGTTAATTTATAATTTTATTAAGAATTTTGATATAAAAAATTACCATTAAAACATAAAAATTTTAAAATTGATAATTTTCACAAATAAAAATATATGAAAATACTAATATTAATCTATAAATGTGTTCTAAGAGTATTAGAGAGATTTTAAAATTTTATTTTTTATTCATTTGTCTTTCTTTACTCTTTTCTTCTACTTTAATGATGCTAAAGAAAGAAGAAATATTTTACGATCAGGAACAATACCTTGAGTTTTACGTAGAAACTGTTTCTTAAATACTGCTAACTTTAATCAAGTTGATAGTTTCTATAATTGCAAAACTACCAAATTCTTTTTACCCAATAAGTATTTAGTCTATTAACTTAATTTAATTACTTATTAAATTAATAAGATAAGTCATATATCTATCACATGAGACATTTAATCCAATATATACTTTAGGGAAAAAATGCACTCTAGCTCTTAGAACTTTAGTCCATGTGCATTTTGGTCTCTGATGTTTAAAAATATGTATCCTGATCCCTAACGTTTTCAACATGTGAAGATTGACCCTTACGTCTATTTTTCTGTCATCTACTAATGGAAGTTGTCATGTGAGTGGCACATGTGTTTTTTTGAGACCAAAATACCTTTAAGTGAGTCACATGCTTCTCAAATGCATCTCATATAATCCTAACCTCAATTCCCTTATTCCCATCATAGTTAAATCCTAACTCCAATTCCCTTCCCTTCCCCTTCCTCTTCCTCTTTCCTCTGTTCAAATGCATGTGAAGAGCGTTGTGCTGTGGTTGAGGCACAATTGCCATGGAGGTTGATATGGTGGAGCAGTGGTGCAAGGGAATAGGTTCAAAGATTGGGTTCGGTGGTTGTTGGCCAGAGTTTGAGCGATGTGTGGTGGCTTGTAGCGGCAGTTATGGTGGTCTATGGTTTGAGGCTATGAGTTGAGGTAGTTTGGTGGCGGTGGTTAATGGAGCTTAAGTGAGGGCTATTAGTGGTGATTATGCTTGTTCATAGAGGTTCAATTTTGGATGATGATGAAAGAATTGAGATTTAGGTTAGATGAGAAGCATGTGAGTAGCATGTGACTCACTTAAGGGCATTTTGGTTTCAAAAAAATGTATGTGTCACTCACATGACAACTTTTGATAACAGATGACGGAAAAATAAATGGAAGGGCCGATTTGCACATGTTAAAAACGTTAGGGATCGAGAAACACGTTTTTAAACATTGGGGACTAAAGTGCATATAACCTAAAGTTTTGGGGGTTGAAAGTGTATTTTTCCCTATAGTTTATTTCATTCTTAAAAGACAAGATAGAAAAAGAATGAAGAACACAATTTCTTCAGGGGCAATCCATTCTTTAGTCATAAAAAGTAGTCCTCAAAGCAAGCATTCCAACTAAGAACTCTTCGCTTTAGTAAAAATTGATTTTGGAATAAAAATTTTGTTATTTATCGTAGCAAATTTATGTCACTAGCTAGCTGGTTCATGCTTGGTAAGAGCTACAGATTGCTATAAATTACCATTCACAAGTTAACGTTTTGAGCAAGAAAATATCTGTAGAAGGGAATAGGCAAGAGGGCAACTTGTGACCAGAAAAGCAAAGATGAAAACATTTGAAGTTATAGTTATTGTGTTGATTGTGCTTTGGGTGAGCCAAGTTCAGGTTAACGTTGGTGCTCCTATTTCTGCATTTCCTAATTCCTACTTCAGTTGAAACTCAACCTTATAACAACATTAGCAATGTGTTTGGAATGAATAAAAATAGGAAATGATTTGATTTGATTTAAATTGATTTGATTTGATTTAGAAATCAAATTTTGTGTTTGGAACTTTAAAAAAAAAAAGGATTTGAATTGATTTATAAATCAAATTTTGTGTTTGGAATTCATTAAAATAAGAATTGATTTGATTTGATTTTATTATTTTACATTTTAACCCTTATGAAAGGTGGTTAGAAGTAGTTATTAAGGGTAAAATAGTATATTCATTTCAAATCAAATCAAATCCTAACAAATCCTATCAAAATTGATGGAATTTTTAAAACAAAAGGAATAAAATCCATGTGATTTTAGAAATCAAATCATTTCTTATTTTTTAACATTCTAAACACAAAATTTAATTAAATTTAATTTACAAATCAAATTATTTCCTATTTTATTATATTCCAAACACACTCTAGATGTATTTACTTTTTTATTTAAAATTTTTTTATTTAATATTAAAAAAATTATTAAAAAAAACTTGTAAAAGGATAGAGTGTTACTCTTATAATATATAACAAAGAACAATGCCTCAAACTCTGCGAACTGCGATGTCGGAAATAAAAAATTAATTACACGGTTCCTTTAATTCTTTTGAGGGAATGCATTAAAGACATTATTAGGAGGCACAAGCCGCACAACCCATTTAATTCTAATGTTTTTAAAATAGGATTGGTGATTAAATAAGTAAAGATATTGATTTACGGTTCATTAGTTTGAGTATAGTTAAGTCGTAGTTGAATCAATGATAATTTAATATATATTTTAATATTATATAATATATTAAGTAATAAATTATCATACTAATATCTTATATTATGTTATTTAGTGTTTTAAAATTTTACATTATATAATGAGTGAAGCATTCAATCATATAACATATAAGTTAAGAGAAAGTCATACTTACAAGTTTCACATATAATAGTAATGAAATATTGAAGCATACAATCTATATAAAAACTAAGAAGAGGACAAACATTCTTATGTCTTTCTTAAACCTTATATGTGGGTCTTTGTTACTTGGCATGACTTAAAAATTATTTTTAAATGAGTTAAAGATTTGCTAACTCAAAAAAAAATTTAGTTTAATTTTTTTTTAAAAAAAATCAGTTCAAATCGACTTATTACAAGTTTTTGACCAATTCGATCAATTCTTGATTGGTTTTCTAACAAGTCAGTTATGTAGGTTAAATGGACCGAACTTATAACTAGCCAATCCAGTTCAATTTTTTCAAAACTAGTTAATTCAAAAATTTTATATTCAAATAAAAGTATTTCCTTATGTAAAGGAAAAAAATGTAGTTGAAGTTCTACGAATTAAGGGGTAGCCATAAATTATATATATATATATATATATATATATATATATATATATATATATATAGAGAGAGAGAGAGAGAGAGAGAGAGAGAGAGAGAGAGAGAGAGAGAGAGAGAGAGAATTTTCAAGTCTTTTTCTTTTGCTTTTAAGTTTTTTTTTTTGTATAGGTAAATCTTATTTGATAACAAAAATTATATCATTTACACAAAAAATTTAAATAACTAAAGAGGTTGTGTAATTCATTTTATGGAGGGTCATCAACTAAATATATAAAGACTACAACAAAGTTAAGAGAGATCATGACATACTCATGTCTCCCTCCCTATTTATATATATGTGTGTGTGTGGCGGTGGATGGGGACATAAGGAAAATCTTTTGCTTAGATAGAAGGTGTTGGATCCAGATTCTTATCAAAGGATTGAGTATTGTATTTTCCTTATTAATTTAATGTTTAGGAGTATAGTTTATACAGTTATTTCATTGTTATGGTTTATTTCTTGTGTTTTCTTTTTCGTGTCTCTCCGATGTTTGAGTTACATGTAAGATATATTTTGTTTCTTTTTTTTCCCTCATGGTATGTTGACTAATAAATTGAATTTAATAGAATTAGCTATCTTTGACAACAAAATTTTATATATTTTAAAGTCTGCTATTATTTGTAGTTAATGCTAATTGTATCTTGTTTAAGTGATAACAATTCCCACTAATCAATGTTAATGTGGTTTATGGGTCCCTGTGGCAAAATCTTTGACTGCAATGTGTCTAGAGCTCATAAACAAGCTAGCGAGGAAAGACAATACAGGTCAACAAGAACTATGCAAAGAAGGCATGCAGGGGGTAGTGCGTCCTAATGCTGGTGTTTTGATCAGAGAAATCTCTTTTATGAGGGCGCAGCTCATATTGAGTGGTGAGACAAAACCGAATTCAGACAGGCTGCAGAAGCAAGTGAGGGTGAAGACAAGTGAAGGTGGCATGGACCCCCATGTTGAGGAGAAATCAAGCATTGGTGGGGCCCATATATATATCATGTGGGAAAGGCAAAAGCTTAGTGTGTGTTTAGATTAGAGTTAGTAAACTTAAATTTGAATGAAAGTGTGTTTGTAAACTTAAGTTTGATTAAAAGTGAATTTGTAATAACGTGATTTATGTTTAGAAACTTTTATCTCAAAAGTGAATTTGATAAAATAAATATAAGAGATAAAAATTATAAACAGAGAAAATATAACCCAAAAGCAAGAATTTCTTACTTTTAGGCAAACGTAAGTTAACAATGAAACTCAGTTGAAATTGTACAAATACAAATAAAGCCAAACAAACTTTCATACTGTTCAAGAAAGCACAACGTACATTTGATGTTGCCAATTGAAAACCAAACATGCACTTATTCGAGGATATGGATTCAAATGAGCATCTAATTAACCTTGTGTTGGATATTTTTTTATTAATGGAACAAAACAGAATAGGTGAAATGAATCGGAAATGAAAGGAAATGAATGAAACATAGTTTTCTCCCTCTTTGTTTGGAAGATTCATTAACGAGATAAAACGGAACATGTGTTCTCCTCATTCTACCTCAATTTTGAGAGGAACAAAAATTAGACATTTGAGAAGAAGAAGGAAGAAATGATTCTCCATGTGTTCCGTTCTGTTCTTATACATTTTAAAACTCCCAAATACAAAAAATTATTTCTGATCCCTCTATTTTCTTTCCTTTCTCCCCGTTACTTGTCATCCAAATATAGTATAAAAGATTGAAATTCTTGGATGATAGCTTAGATGACAATAGCAAAGGAATAGGACCCATGCACGGGAAGATACTGTGATGACTGAGGAGGCATGATGCATAAACGCCCGTCCATTCGTCAAGATATGTTCAGGTGCTGTTGCACGGGTGGGAGCCTTTTTTGACAGTGCTTAAGCATAAGTGATTACGTACATATTTGATGCCCTCCTGCTGTTTCTTGTGGTAAAGTATGAATTAGAACCTTTAGCGTTATGTTATTTAATTCCCTCTTGAGTTTTATATAAATTGTATGCTTAAATATTCAACTCTAATTACTATGTAAAACTTGTAAGTATAACATTATCTTAACTTTTATATATATTGTATACTTAAATATTTTATTTATTGTACAATGTAAAATTTTAAAACACTAAATAACATAATATAAAATATTAATATGTTAATTTATTACTTATTATATTTTATAATATTAAAAAATACATATTTAATTATCACCAATTAAACTACAATCGAACCAATAAATCATAAATCAATATTTTCACCAGTTCAATGACCAGTCTGATTTTAAAAATATTGTCAAAAAAAAAAGTTGAGGGTAAATTAAAAAGGTGTTGAACCATAGGGGGGTAAAATATAATTTACCCAAAATTTTATAAGATTATGCTTAGAGATAGAGAGCTCTCATTTCAAAATATTTTGACATGGTTTTACATCTTCAATCCAATTTATAGATCTGAACCTAGTTATTTAGATATTTAATTTTTCTATTCTAGTGTATAATGAACTCTTATATTGCTGCTGCACAAATAACTTTATGCTAACAATAAAAAACGGGGAAAAATAACAAGGGATTAGCTATCATCAAGATGAATTTAAGATCATGTTACATGAAAAAACAAATCATGAATCCCATAATTCTGGCATGAATAATCTAGGTTGAAAAAGATTTCTGCTACTTTGGGTGAAATGCATCAGGCTCCAAAATAAAACACTATCCTACACCCATTTGAGGCAAGCTGTAGTGTAAAGATATATTGGAAGTTGGAGTAATGAAGTTACTTCATCACTCGCTGACATTCTCTATCATCAAATATCAATTTCTACAGCTCAACGAAGCCTTTGATGCAATGATACTTTTATTAAACTAATCAATACAAATCCAAAATCCAATAACGGAAAATATAATAGCATCAAAACTGACTTTAAAAAGAACAAGATTGGACAGACATCCAATTAAAAACATAACCTTAATTATGGATATAGGAATAATACTCATTCTCGAAGAAAAAGCTCAACTGAAACTTGTGACAATTCCTGAAGGCCTCAGTTTCTTCCCCGGCTTCTTACATAGGAGTTGCGTGCTAACAATTTCCGGCTGGAAGGGAACCGGTCACCCTGTAAGAAACATACATGTCAAGCGGCAAGAATCTTCCACATCCAACAACAACATGATCTAATGTGCTGCATCATTAAATTGCAAGCCTTATAACAACATCACAATGGTTTTCTTTATGATGAAATTGGGAGCTCTTTCTAGATATCAGAAGAAACTGCAAACTCATGTCATACATAGAAAAACCCAAGTTCCAAGCCAACAAATAAATACATTTGAAAAAGCTCTCAAAGGTGGCACCACCTGAATATGTCATTTTACAGTGAGCTGTTTAGTGTTTACACTGATAATGACACTTCCACATCCCACAAACATAAAACACCTAAATCAAATAAGTTGCATCATTCAATTGCAAACCTTTTTGCATCGCATCACAGTGGTTTTATGTAAATAAAGCATGATGAAATTCAAATCTCTTTATAGATAACAGAAGAAACTGCAACCTCATGTCTTAAATAAAAAAGGCCCAAGAGTTTCCAGCAAATAAATAATAATTAATTATATATATAAGCACTGTCAAAGGTGGCACCGCCTGGTACATATGACATTTTTACAGTGAGCTTGTTAGACATTAGAAAATGCCACATCAAAACGTGCTTATGGAGACCTTGAATGGTGTTAACTCCCACCTTACATGTTTAGGCCAAGTACTTGCTCATCTCTAACTCATGAGTTCTCACGATTCTAGATTTCTTAAGGGAGGTTCACTATGATTTTTTTGGTCTCATACTCATTTTGTAGCTGCAGTGGCTCACGTTGGGTTCACTTCTACAGCAAGTTTATAAATTTACTTCCGACTTAGAAAAGACAATAACATCTTTCACAGGTAGAATCGGACTTCATGATGATATAAGAAGTCCTAGTATGATCAAACAAGTTAAATATTTAATAACTTAACTACTTTTTCGAAGTCTAGCATTCTTGTGCACATGTTCTGTTGTTCCTTATATCTCTTGTATGTGACTGACTAAAACTTCCAGCCTTGAATAGAACAAAATATATCTTGTATAACCATTTTTTTATTACAAATCAAAGAATATAGTATTTGAAAACAGGAACGCTCATGAAAATATTAATATCTAAATACAGTGTTCTCCATCTAATCATGGATAATACTACACAAAGACAACCAGAACAAACCTTGCACATGGATGCTGCCGATTCAGATTCCAGAGTTTGCACTGGAAGATGTCCAAGAGACTGGAAGGAATCCAGGGCATCCAAAGTCAGCTGCCAGCCACAAAGAGCTACAGTACCCACACCAGAACTGGAGCTTGGACTATCACAACCAGCAGCAGCAACATCCCCGTTCACCCAAGGACAGTAGTCATTATGTAGTTTGATTGGATCAAATTCAACACCTCCATTACTGTTGTCTCTGTAAGGAGTCCCTGAACATTAGAATCAAGTGCAATAGTTAATGCACAACAAAAGCTATCAGAAGAGGGTGGCAGACAATATACAAACTGTCTTAGACAAATTAATCAGCATCATATGAAATATTTATTATGATAGAAAAATTCTTCAAAAGGGGCAGAAGGTTTGGGTACAATTCATCAGCAGCACTTGAATTTAGCACAAGATTAGAAATTGTGTTTCATGTAAATGTGTTTGTATAAATTAGGTTAACCCGTTTAAAAATTAATCTACAAATGACTTACTGATTGATGCGACCACCATGAAACCAGTTTGAATCATAATAAAATTGAAAATATTAGCTGAATATGAGTTTCATAGATCATAATGAAAGAACATCATAAATAACGGGTGTAACAATGATTATGAATATGTAATCTATTTTTTTGGATAGAAAAAAAAGTATTATTAGATGAGAAAAGGAGAGTACAAGAAAAGAGGATAAGACATCCTCACAAGCAAATAAAAAAGAATCAAGTAAAACCTGAGATTGAGTCATGCAACAAAACATGCCAATCTCTCTTCATGTCTAACAAAGAAACACCACTAAAGAGACCAAGAGCAGAACACCAAAGGGAAGCCAAAAGAGTAACCCTATCCCAAATGAAGTCTAGGGTTGAAAAAGAATCTTCGAAAATTCTAACATTCCTTTCCAGCCATAAACACCACACAACAGCATAGACAGAGCATTGCCACAAGATTTTTGCTTCTTTATGAGAGCCAAAACCTCTAAACTTAGTAAGGAGAAATTGAAGCAAATCCATAGGACAGACCCAAGACTGTCCAAAAATCCCAAACAACTTATTCCAAAGAAAACTCAGCAGAATAATGCTAAAAAGGATCAGCCCCAGATTCCTAACCAAAGCAGCACATTATACACATATTAGGAGACAAAGCACTAAGAGGTCTACGCTTCTAGACCATGACATTAGTGTTAATCCTGTTACGAACACCAGTCTAGACAAAAGCTTTGACCTTTAAGGGAGCTTTGGAGTATAAGCTTGAAGAAATTATATTATATCTTTTAAAAAAGTATAAAAACATTTTTAAAAAAAATTGAAAGAGTATTTAGTTAAAAAGTCAATTTTTAAAATGAAATTTTACAATTATATGTCTTCCCCTTCCCTTCTTTCTTTCAAGGCTAAAACAAGGAGATTCAAATCTTCTGTCCCAATTTCCTATCCCTTTCCTTGTCCACCCCAATTAAATGTTGATAATTCAAAAAAAAAAAAAAACTCTCTTATTTGGCAATAACTTTTCAATTACTTGTTAGTTTTTTTTACTAAGTTGTTAGCATTTGGGAGTATAGGGAAGATTTGATTCCCAAACAAGGAATGGAGGCATACTCTCCGTTTCCTCATTAAACATCCAAACAAGGTACACTCCCCTTCCTTCCCTTTTCGTCCCTTCCCTCTGGCTCTATAAACTATTCCTTTCATCCCAATAATCAGGTCATTTTAGATAAGGCGTTCTTAAATTATTTATCATTTTTTAATAGACCTTGGCATATTTCAATAGCCAAATAACTTCGTATAATTGAGCATCGCATAATTATTTCACTAGAAGAGAAATTAGAAATCATATTAAAATGAAATGATTCAAAAGTCTAAACTCGACAGACTAAACAGTTTTTACCAGTCACATTGAGCATCAGAGTGAATGAGAAACAGATGCGGGAAGAGCATCTTCAAGGTTTAATGAAAAAGAAAGAACTAAATAATAATAAAAAATATATAATCAGACATACCCACAACATCTGCTACTAAATAGCCAGATTCATGATATGCACCATCATCAATATGAGATGCCTTCCCAGTCTGAGTAACTTCTTCTTTGGATACTTCATAGGCAGAACATACAACAGCATTGCAAGAAACAGATGGATGGGCACCATTTTCATGGCCTAGCATCTGCATGCTACTACTGGTCTTCTCATCACTTTGAACAGATTCAACCTTGGTTGAAACTACAATTTTTGAGGCACTATCAGTTCTTGCTGTAGATTGAGACACCACAGCTTGACTATCCCCTTGAGGATCTTCTCGACTCATTTCCTCAGGCACAAAATCGCCATTAAGTACATGATAAGGCACAAATTCACCAGCTTGGCCCTGATTTTCAATCACTTCAGCGATTGGTTCAACATCACCTAAACTATCACCTCTATGAACAGACATATCAGTCCCATGGATTTCAGCTTCATGACTTGCACCCATGCCAACACTTCCCCCACTAATACCAAAACTAGGCCCATCCCTAGCATGTGCAGTTAATATCTCTGTGTTCAAAACTTCCCCACAAGCATTTGAACTGCTAACACCTGTCTCCCCTCCTGCTCTTTCTAAAAGTGGTTGGAAACAAGCACTCTGCTGCGCTTGATAGCTGCTATTTAACTCTGATGTTTCATTAAAATCAACAGAAGGGAAATTGACATCATTATCATCTACAGGAAAATTTTCAACACTTTCCATTGATTCATCATCTGAGCTGTGATAAACCGTATTCATTGCAATAATAGAAGATGCATGGGTAGAATCTCTGGTAGATGGGATGCCGATAACATGATCCCTTTCTGGATTCAACTGGTTAACTATGTTTGCATCTGCTTCTATTTGAATATCCAATGAATGGCTAGGGACATCAGCAGAAGGATTTCTTAATGGGAATTGGAATGTTTCCAAAAGATTTGTATCACGGGTTCGCTTGGAAGGGCCAGCTGAATACTGTTGACCACCAGTGACTTCATTATTATCACGGTCAATTATAGTTCTTTCAGCACTGTCAGCCTGTTGCATGAGTAAATCTGACCTGTTGGCAGTGGTTCCACCATCATCCAACCTGCGCTTGCGTGCATTGGCGCCTTGTGATTCATAAGAAGCTGCCCGATCACCAGCTTCACTTCCAGAAGGCCACCCAATCATTAAATCTCTTCCTTCGCCGGCATCTTGCACATGATCTGAGGTTGAAATCAAGTTTATTGGTGAACGGGATGGCCCACTAGCCATTTTAAGATTTAAATCTAAACTTTTATTGGATACAAGTTGCCTTTTATCAGATGTTGTAGCCTCATCATGGTCTCCAGTTCGCTCTTTTTCAACACCATCAGCAGCAGCCCATTCATTGATACCACTAGCAGCACTTATTCCTCGTGTTGATGCCATTTTCTTGCTCAATTGAGGGGTATCAATGCCACAGGGAGCCAAATGAACTGGGCGGGGGACAGTCAAGAAATCCCATACTCTAACTGTGGCCCCACATAAGCTACAATCTAACAAAGGTGACCTAGATTCACAATTAAATTCTGAACCCAGTACATCATTATCCCCAGTATCTTTCCTGGATGAAGTTGAAAACTCCTTCCTGCTTGGAGCAGGATCTGGAGCAGGATCTGGAGCAGAGCCTTTGGCCGGATCAGAGCTGTAACCATTTTTAGCAGATTCAGCAGACTGTTCTTCACAGTCAAGCACATTAGAATGCCACCTTGGCTCCCATCCACAAAGACTTATGAGCTTTTGGGCCTATTGAAGTAGAAGGATGGAGATAATGAAACAAAAAGCCAAATTGGAATAGAATACACTTATACAAATAATTAAGATAAAACAAGGTACTGAGAAAATCTTACATAAGAATATGAATGAAGAGCCAGTTCTCCAGTTACGCCCATTCCACATACATTTTCCACTCTGTAGCCCAATTCTCCAGCTGTCTGAATTTGCAATTGAGCAAAAAAGCGGTCAATTTGAGGGCTATGTGTAACCCGCATCTGCTCAACTGCAGATGAAGATACAATGGGGAGGGAGTAAAACTGCAAGAGTCCATCACACCGATCCTTAAAACCTCCAATTAGAGCTGATGGTGAAGTAGGAGGGAACTGCACCAAGCTTTCTGGACAGCTGTTACCTCTCCAAGGACAGGTGACTTTGTGTCTTCTATCAAGCAGTTTAGAAAGTTCTTCACTGGAAACATCAGCTTCACCAAAAATGAGAAACAAGAATATCAAGGCCCAGAAAGTAGCAGTGGAATCAAGTGGCATAAAAGTCAATATAAGAGGGATTATGGCAAGGTACCAGAACATCAAAAAAATAAACTAATTATCGAAAAAGAAACAAGGATAAACTATTTTTTTTTATTGAACATCAACTAGAATTGATACAACAATAGGTTCAAAATACATACTACGGACAATACTGCCTAACACGAACCCAGTAAAATAAAAACCCCCAGTAAATTCAATCTAGTTGGCATTCTAATGTCAAACAGTCTTCCCCATAACCTTTTTAGAAAAGCAGTGTGATGAAATCAATGGGACAAAATCAGAGTAGTCAATAGCGCCAAATAGCAGCGCTATAGCGACAGAGTGGTGCGTAACGGCCCTCTGCCGCTCCAGAACTCCTGTAGCGTCGCATTTTAGTGTTGCGTGCATTGCAGCCGCTATAGCGGGTGAGATGCGGATGGAATAGCAAGAGGAGTGGCTGCTATTCTCTGTTTGCACATCTCTGTTCTGCAACCCATCCATTTTCAGACCAAATCCCAGCACCCCATGCATTTTCCAGCCAAGCTCATCCCATTTCCATCCAAGCCCACCCATTTTCTGACCAAGCCTCCCCCTTTCTGGCCAAGCCCACCCCTTCTCCGGCCAAACATAACCACCCCTTCTCCGGCCAAACATAACCACCCCTTCTCCGGCCAAACATAACCACCCCTTCTCCGGCAAGCTCACCCCTTTGCAGCTTCATCTGTTTTGCACGCAACTTTCTCTTTCTGTCTTTCTATCTTTTTTTTTTCACATTGTCTTTCTATCTTCCACACACAACTTTTATTTTGTCTTCTATCTTCTATCTTCCAAAGCCTCGGTGAATCAAGAGGCTTTGGATCCAAGGATAAAGAATCTTGGTGGTGGGACGCAAGTGTACAAGATAAGGTTAAGGTTAAAAGGGAATGTTGTAAAGCTTGACACAAGTGTAAAAACGATGAAATTGGTAAAAATATAATGTAGCTAAAAAAGATACTAAGAAAGTGGTGAGCAAGGCGAAAGATAAAGCGTTCAATGGATTATATCATTCTTTAGGCACCAAAGACGGTGAAAGGAATATTTAGAGACTTGCTAAAAGTAGGGAAAGGAAGATAAGAGTCTTGGATAAAGTGAAATGCATAAAGGATGAAAAGGGGAAAGTCTTGGTTACGGAACAAGACATGAAGGATCGTTGGAAGAGTTATTTTCACAAGTTATTCAATGAAGGACATGTGACTTTAGGGAAATCAGATATTCTAAACACTAGAGAGGAGGATCAAAATAAAACCTTTTATCGTAGAATTCGGGAGTTTGAGATTAAAAAAACATTGACGAGGATGGATAATGAAAAAGCAGTCAAACTGGATAATATACCTATTGAGGTATGAAAGTGCCTAGGAGAGAAAGGTATAAGCTGGCTCACAAAGCTGTTTAACGAAATAATAAGGTCTAAGAAAATATCAAATGAATGGAGGAGAAGCACTTTAATCCTTATTTATAAGAACAAGAGGGATATACAAAACTGTGCAAATTACAGAGGGATTAAGCTCATGAGTCATACCATGAAGTTATGGAAAAGAGTTATTGAACAAAGATTAAGATAAGAGACTCATATTTCAGAGAATCAATTTGGTTGTATACTTGGAAGGTTAACTATGGAAGCAATCTATCTTTTACGAAGATTAATGGAGAGGTATCAGAGGAAGTAAAAAGACCTACACATGGTTTTCATTGATCTGGAAAAAGCCTACGATAAGGTACTGAGAGAGGTCTTGTGGAAGGCTCTGGAGAAGAAAGGAGTTCGTATCGCTTATATTCGAGCAATCCAAGATATGTATGATGGGACTAAAACTAGTGTGAGAACACAGGGTGGAGTCACAGAAGATTTTCCAATAACTATAAGACTGCACCAAGGGTCAACTTTGAGTCCTTATCTTTTTACCTTAGTTTTGGATGTGCTTACTACGCATATCCAAGAGCCGGTTGCACAATGCATGTTTTTTGCAGATGATATAGTCTTAGTAGGTGAGTCGAGAGAGAAAACGAATGGAAAGCTAGAGCTACAGAGACGAGCTTTGGAAGAACATGACTTCCGTCTAAGCAGGAGTAAGACAGAGTATATGGAATGCAAGTTCAGTAAGAAGCGTGCTAAATACTAGCTTAGCGGTGAAAATTGGAGATCATACCATACCACAAGTCACATAGTTTAGGTATCTTGAATTTATCATACAAAATGACGGAGAGATAGAGGGAGATGTAAACCACAGGATTCAAGCTGGATGGATGAAATGAAGGAGTGTTTTAGGAGTTATTTGTGATAGAAAAGTGCCTCTCAAGCTTAAGGATAAATTTTACCGCACAGCTATAAGACCTGCGATGTTGTATGGTACTGAATGTTAGGCGGTAAAAAGTCAGCAAGAGCATAAGATCAGTGTCGCTGAGATGAGGATGTTGCGCTGGATGTGTGGCCATGCAAGACAAGATAGGATTAGGAATGAATGCATTAGACAGAAAATAGGGGTAGCACCTATTGTGGAAAAGATGGGAGAATCTCGCCTTAGGTGGTTTGGACATGTAAAGAAAAGACCCTTAGAAGCCCCCTGTAAGAAGAATAGATTAGGTGGATGATAACCCTATAGCTAGAGGTAGAGGGAGACTAAGAAAGACTATAGGTGAAATAATTAAAAAATATTTAGATTTGTATGGCATTTCTGAAGACTTGGTTTATGATAGAGAACAATGACGTCATTTGATCCATGTAACCGACCCCACCTAGTGGGAAAAGGCTTGATTGTTGTTGTTGTTATTGTCTTTCTATTTTTCAATCTAAATCATGTTGACTCTGAGTTTTGAGTTTGGAAACTCTATTTATTGATCATAATAAAGTTTTATAACTATAAGGATTATTAATTATGTGTTTTACAAATTTTTGAAGTTTTTTACTGTAGCGGCTATCTTCATTGTAGCAGCCATCCCACTCCACACTATGCCACTATAGCGTTTTTGGAAGTGGCCGCTCTGAGCCACTATCTGCCATTGATTACTATGGGCAAAATTAAGCATTTCCACTATAGTGTCAATTTTGATCCCCTAGGAGAGATAAGTTTCAGTAAAGGTAGGACCAAGCTTGAGCTAACAACCAAAAATAACGCACTGCAACAAGTTCAGAAGCACACAAATTGCATCATATACTCAACATAAGCACTTCACTACTTCTAGCAAAACCAGTCCTCTGGAAGAAGACATATACCAATCTATATCTACACACTGAAGAGATGTTTGAGTTGGGTCAAAATCTAGAAGAACCAGTGATCCACCAGCATACAAAGCAATAAATTAGGCATAATAATAATAGCCTCACCTTCAAAAGAGAAAGCTGAGGGCGAAGCAAAATCTAACTGTGCACTGCATAACTCACACTCAATCTTAGTAACATCAACATTCACCCAACCTCTCTTGGCACAAGCCAATGAGCCAGCAACCTGCACAAGGAGCAAAACAATGTTATGTGGCTGTTATAGAGAAGTTAAGCAGTTAGTGATTAGTTACAAATTGTAGTAAGCAGTTACAACCGCTGTTGATATAAAATAAGGGTAGATGGCATCAATGTGATACAGTTTCCTTTTCTCCCTGAAGTCTCTCTAATCTCACAGTTCCCTATTCTCTGTAGATTCTCTCCTTTCTCTCTCTCTCTCTCTCTCAAATCTCTCTTCCTTCAACATAGCCTGAGACCACAACAAATGACTAAGTGCATGTTTGGTTTAGCTTAAATTTTAGGGAAAAATCGCTTTTTTTTGTCCGAAAGCTCTCTACAGTAAGATTTTGATTATAAACGATTTTTTACACAAAATATGCTAATCCAAACACAAACTAACCTTAGTAGAAATTTTGCAATGCTACTACAATTGTCTTAAGTCTTAACCTAATTGATTCCAGTATAATTTTCAGCTCTAAAAAAGTTCACACGGCCAGTATTCGATCATTACATAAAAAACGAAAACGACGAATGAGCTGCAAACCTTAGGCATTTTTCCGGAGAGCTTGAACGTGGAAAGGCGCCGGAGCAAATCGCCCCTTTCCCAGGGCCTACACCAAAGATTCGAAGCCCCTTGCATCACCGAACCGATGACCAAATGCGAATCTGCGCTCGTTTTATCATGGCCGCCGCGACACTCTCCATTGCCGGCGGCATTCGCAGGAACCGCCGGCGACGACGCACCCGCAGAGCTGAGAGGAAAAAAAATTATACACAAAATTAACCGAAAAAATTAAGAAGAATCGAGGAACACTAGCAAAATCGAGAGGTTGCAATTGAATTGGCGTTAAGAATAATTATAATTATACAAAAAAAAATTGAAAACTTGGGGGGGGTTGACTTTTGAGTTAGAAGCCCTAGAGAGAGAGAGTGGGACCTGGCAGCAGGAGTTGGAGGAGAAGAGGGTGGTTTGGGAAGAGAGGGATTGGGATTTGGATTGGCAGAGGTTACACCATCTTCGTTCATCTTCTTCGCTTTTTCAACTTTGATTTAGATGCTTCTCTTCTCTTTTCTTCTCTTCTTTTGCTCTGCTCCAGTCTCCGTCTCCCTCTCGTTTTCTTCTCTTTTCTCTTCTGCCTGCGACTTCAACTTGGACGCTTTTACCCCTCATGTATTTGGACTTTGGAGACACATTCTAATATTCTATTTCTATTAGCTCGCATAATTCCTTCCACTCGAGTGGGTGTTGCGTGGCTGAGATGCGAGTCTTTATTTGGATTGAAAATGAAATTTGAATACTCATACAACTCTAAAAATGAAATTTGAATACACAGAATACAAGCGACAATACATGGACAACTATACGTTAAGCTAAAATAAATATAATATAATATAATAATATTAATATTTTTTTCTTTTTGTGATATAATATTTACAAATGTGAATAAAGTGTCTAATAAATATTATATTTTAAGTGTTTGAATAACAAATTTTTATTTGAATTATTTTCATGTAAATTTTTTACATCTCACATGATAGATTATTTGAGTAAATAATTTTTTACTATTTTTTTTAATAATATTAGTCACACTCACTCACTTAAATACTTATTATTTTATATTTATACAATTTTTATTATTTAATTATAGTTGATTTAACCTTTCCTTTAATTATGTCATTTTATGAGTAAACATGACTTATTATTAATATGTAATAAGTGATTTTTTAGAATTATTCATAACTAATTATTTGAAAGATTATTCGTAATTAAGTACACATTATTATTCATGTAATATATATATATGAATGGAAATATTAGTAACTCACATAATTAATATATGTATTGAGTAGTGCATATTTAAGAATATTGTTTTTCATAAGGTATGTATCAAGAACACCGAAATTTACACATGTTATTTATAAATTCAAAAATAATTAAGAATATATTATCAATGATAAAATAACAGTTTTGAATTACAAACATCAAAATCAAATATTAAAAAAATAGACTAATAAGAGTTGGGTATAGTGATATAGAAACTACTTTTTAAAGAAAAATGACTGATGTTCAAATTTTAAATGAAATAATTATTAGGAGAACCTTTTAATTTCTACAATATTCTATAGTTTTACATTAATGTTTGTAAAAATATTTGACGAAAGATTTTATATATATATATATATATATATATCAAACAAGTAATACTAATAATAGCCTATCACATGGAGAGTTTTACTAGGGTTTTTGTTTTTCTTGATGTGCAAAGGTCTTCTTCTAGTCAAGAGGAAAATCTTTTGAGTACGAGTACTAAAAAAGTCAAAGAATGTTCGATGGAGATTTTTTCTTTTAAAGAAAAATTGTTTTGTCCTATTGAGGGTTCTATGGGTATGGATACGAAGGGTGTGGGAGAGATGCCTTTTGTTCCTGACGCTGCTACTATGGAGGTTGAGGATAGTGCAAAGATAAGAAGGGAGGAGACGATGGTCAACAAAGGAGTGGAGGCTCTTTGTGATGGGTTAGACATTCCTTTGACAGATGAAGAGCTTGCTTTGTGGTCTAATCCCTGGAAGAACACGTTGGTGGTTAATGTGCTTGGTAAAAGGGTGAGTTTTCACATGCTGGAAAATAAACTTCAGCGTATGTGGACTTAGAATGGTAGCATCCAGATTATTGATATGCATGATGGATATTATCAAGTTATTTTTAAGAACAAGGAGGATTACAAGCATGCACATTGGATAGGTGGCAGGCCATTATCTTATTGTTCAAATTATGAGTCTTTGAGAAAGTTCGTAGAGTTGCAGTTTAGGTTAGGATTCAACGTCTGCCAATTGAACTTTATAATGATATTTTCCTCGAAGGGTTGGTTCGAGACTGGGGAACTTTCTTAAAATTGATAGATTAACTTCTATACACTCTAGAGGGAAGTTTGCTCGTATTTGTGTTGAGTTGGATTTAGATAAACCTTTGGCACCCTATATTATTGTTAGAGGTTGTCGATTGGTTCTGGAATATGAAGGGTTGCATGCTATTTGTTTTCGTTGTGGTAGGTTTGGTCGTAAGATCAATGCAGAGAGCTTGTTGAAGGAGAGAGTTATGTTCATGAAGTTGTCGACAATCATGAGGCCTCTCTGGTGGCGGCGCCCAGTTCTGGTCACAATGCAAGTAGGGCTGACATAAGCCATGCGAAGGCCTCCAGTTCAAAAGTTTCGAATGAAATTGATTATGCCAATCCCTATGGGTCGTGGATGATAGCAAGAAGTGCGGCTGGAAAAAAGGCACGTGGAAATAATGGAGGTTACAAAACCACTCCTAAAAATAAGGAGGCGATTAAAAGAAATGAGGGGTCTCGATTTTTTGTGTTAATTGACGAGGAGAAAATCAAAGAAGGGGACCATGTGATGTTAACGGATTCAAATGGAGAATTTAAGGAGAAAGTTAATGCTAATGATAACAGGATTGCTTCTAATGAGGAGGACTTGGTTCAACTTACCAAGGTGGTCCCACAAGCCAAAAATAAAGGAAAGGGTGTGGTATCTGCACTGATCCTGCCTGACCAAGAGGTTAGTGGGCCTAAACCGCAGATCTTGCAACGTGTTCGTAACAAGAATAGAGGCAAGAATACGCAGGCTTTACGTTTGAAAGATGTTAAAGGTGCTGCTAGGAATTCATTCAAGAAGAATATGTCTTCTTCGAATAAACCAAATGTGAAGCTGGACAAAGTAATTGTTTTGGAAGTGCATGAGCAGGTGTTGAAATCAAAGAATGTTACGGATGCAGGTCTGTTGGAGCGTATGAAGGAGATGCAATTACAACAACAGAATGTATTTCAAGAGTGTGCTGATTGGTCGCAAACTCTCCCTATTATTAATGTTCATTTTGATTCTGAGACTGTAGCTTTCGTGCATAAAATTAAAACTTCTCGTGTGCTGGAGAAGAATATGCTTAAGGGGAAACCACCTGAGTCAATTCAGTCTGCGTTGAAGGATAAGTTGGGGTCTGCCCAACATGTTAATGATGGTAGTGGGTTGCCAAATTCTCAAACTATTTCTCAATGAATGTTTTGAGTTGGAATTGTAAAGGTACTACAAGTAAGGGGTTTGCGTCTCTTGTTAGGGACCTTAAGAGGCAATATAATACTAAGTTCATTATTCTAATGGAAACACACACAAGTGGTAATAAAGCTGCGGGAATTATTAAAAGGTTGGGATTCAATGGCAATTTTGTGCAAGATGTTAATGGTCACTCTGGAGGTATTTGGTGCCTTTGGGAGAGTGATTGGTGGACTATTGATATAGAGTGTAGTTCTACTTAGTATGTCCATATGAAAGTTCAGTGGAAAAAGGAGCTTCCTTGGAGTTTAACTGCAATGTATGGTGCTCCTAACTTTGCTCGTATACAGCAACTTTGGGATGACTTAGTCTCACTCTCTTTCTCATCTTTTGGTTCTTGGGCAATGTTAGGTGATTTTAATTGTACGCTATCGCCGCATCAGCACAGAGAGAGAACTAACTCTCATTCTCATAGAGACATGGATACTTTCAGAGGTGTGTTGCAAGAGTGTGATTTAATTGATGCAGGGTTCCAGGGTGAGCCTTTTACCTGGAGGAAAGGTAACCAAGAAGTCAGATTAGATAGATATCTCATCAACTTAGATTGGCGAGTGCAATTCCAAGAGGCTTACATTTAGCATCTTATTCTTCTAAAATCGGATCATAGGCCTCTACTGGTTCGTTTTCAGGTGGATAGAAATATGAATAGAAGACGTCGTCCTTTTAGATTTGAGGCGACTTGGATTACGCATGATGATTTTTTAGATTTTATAAGAAGCAAGTGGGGTGTGCAGCATGCTACTTGGAATGAAAGGATGCTATTGCTTCAACAGGATCTTAAAAAATGGAATAGGGATGTTTTTGGGTGTATTAGAACAAGGAAAGATAACCTTTCTCACAAGCTTAGATGGCTGGATAAGAAACGTGGTTTTCAAAATTCCCAGGCGCTTGAGAATGAGATTTTATGCACATGGAGGGAGTATGAAGTGGTTCTTGCTTAAGAAAAAAAAATTTGGTACCCAAAGTCTAGAGCTAGATGGCTTCAACATGGGGATAAAAATACTATTTATTTTCATGGAGTCACTACTATTCGGAGGAGAAAGAATAGGTATAATATGTTGAAGAATGATGAAGGGGAGTGGGTTGGAGATAGTAATCAGTTGGAACAGCTTGTAACTGATTATTATAAAAATATTTATTATGATAATGGTAGCTATATTTCTTATGGCTTGACAGGTTCTTTCCCCATTATTGATGTTGAAGATTTTCAGAATTTACAGAAATGAGTTTCTATTGAGGAGATTTTTCAAACTTTAAGAAGAATGGGCAGTTTCAAGGCTCCAGGTCCTGATGGGTTCCAAGCTATCTTCTTCCAGAATCAATAGCATGTTATTAGAAGGGATTTATGTGAATTGGTGAAGTCCATTTTTGATGAGCCAGGAAGAATTAAAGAAATTAATGGTACTCTTATTTCTTTGATTCTGAAAAAATATGTGGTTACTTGCATGAAAGATTTTAGGCCGATAAGCTTATGTAATGTATCCTATAAAGTCATTACCAAGATTATTGCCCAAAGACTTAGGAGTCTCATGAGTTATTTGATTGGGCCGTGTCAGAGTAACTTTGTTCCTCATAGACAAAGTGGGGATAATATCATTGTTGCTCAGGAAGTGTTTCATTCGATGAGGAAGAAATTGGGTTCTAAAGGTTGGATGGCAATTAAGGTTGATCTAAAGAATGCATATGATCGTCTGAAATGGAGTTTTATTAAAGATACTTTGCAGGATATTGGCCTTCCTGAAAATTTGATTATTTTTATTTGGCATTGTATTTCCTCTCCAACTATGCGAATGTTGTGGAATGGAGAGGCTTTGGATGAATTTTCTCCCTCAAAAGGAATCAGGCAAGGGGATCCTCTCTCTCCATATTTATTTGTGTTGTGTATAGAGCATCTTTTTCAGTTGGTGTCTCTCTCGGTTGATAGGAAGTTTTGGAGGCCTATTACTTTGTCTAGAGGAGGACCACAAATTTCTTACCTTGCTTTTGCAGATGATGTCCTTTTATTTGCAGAGGCTACCATGGATCAGGTTTCTATTATCCAATCTGTTATGGATTTATTTTGTACTAGTTTGGGCCAGAAAATTAGTAATGATAAATCTAGAATTTATTTTTCTAGTAATGTGGGGTGGCATACCAAACAGCAGCTTAGTGATGTGATGGGTATCCAGTGGACTGAGGATTTGGGGAAATATCTTGGAGTTCCTATTCTTCACAAGCGGGTGACCAGAGATACGTTCCAATTTGTGATGGATAAAGTGAACAATAGACTCAATTCTTGGAAGGCTAAACATTTATCTTTTGTTGGGAGAGTCACTCTTGCTAAATCTGTTATTCAAGCTCTTCCTACCTATGTTATGCAAACTATGATGCTTCTGAAATCAATTTGTCATGATATTGATAAGCGGTGTAGAGGTTTTATTTGGGGTGTTTCTGATCAAGGTAGAAACCCCCATTCAACCTCTTGGGATAGAGTTTGTTATCCAAAAAAATATGGTGGTTTGGGTTTGAGGAAGACTAGAGACGTTAATTTGTCTTTTATGATGCAGGCAAATTGGCGCTTTTGTACTCAACAGGATTCTCTTTGGTCTAAAGTTATAAGGAAAAAGTATAATTGCGGTTCTGATTATATTCCTAAGGTGGACACTAGGAGGAGTGGTAGTAACTTTTGGCGAGGTCTGTGTGCTGCTTGGGAACCTTTTAGAGTTAATCTAATTTGGAGGCTTGGGAATGATTGTTTAACTAAATTTTGGGAGGACCACTGGTTACCTAATTATGAGCCTCTTATTAACTATGTAACGGGTCATTTTATGGTCAGTGATTTCTCCAAGACAGTTGGTGACTTTGTTAATGCTCTGGGGGTGTCGGATTTAGCTGTGGTGGCTCAACTTTTACCCTCCAATATTTTGAATAGAATTAATGTTATGGTTACTCCTTTTAATAGTAATATTGCTGATTGTATAGCTTGGAGCCCAGCGCCTGATGGTATTTTTTCGGTTGGTTCGGCCTATTCATCCTTGCAGAATTTTGAAGTGCATCCTCACAAGATTTTGTTTACAGTGGTGTGGAGATGGAAGGACCTAGAGAGGATAAAATTTTTTCTTTGGAAGGTGGCTCATAAGGCTTTGCTTACTAATGATAGGAGACAACGCTGTAACATGTCTACTACAAATTTATGTGTCTTATGTGGTAGTATGGTGGAGGATCATTTTCATGTCTTTAGAGATTGTGTTATGGTTAAAAATGCTTAGTTGAAGTTAATTCTTGCTGCCTCTTCTTCATTTTTTTCGCTTCATGTTTGGGAGGAGTGGTTGTATGATAATCTTCTTAATGCAAATTTCCATCTTGGGTTTAGGTGGAACTTGATTTTTGGGGTGATGTTGGACAAGATCTGGTGGTGCATGAGTGACAAAGTTTTTAATAATGCTGATTGGGTGACTGAGCAATTGTTATTTAAAGTAAACCATGTTGTGGAGGCTATTAACATAGCTTTCCATCTTGGTGAGCAGATGCAGCGTGATATGCCTCCTGCCCCTGACAACTTCATTTGGTGGTGTCCTCCTCTTCCTGATGAACTTGCGCTTAATGTGGATGGTTCGGTAGTGGAGGTTGGCTGCAAAGGAGCTTGTAGAGGTGTGGCTAGGAATGATAAGGGTAATTTCTTTTTTACTTTTTCTATGAACCTTGGGTCGTGTTCGGTTCTGGAAGTAGAATTATGGGCTATTTTTCAGGGCCTTACTCTTGCGTGGAGTAGAGGTTTTAGAGGGATTCGAGTTTTTTCGGACTCTAAAGTGGCTTTGGGTCTTCTTAATAAAAGGTGTGGTAGAACCCATTATTGTTACTCTTTGGTTTCTACCATTCACAGTGTTAGCAATGGGTTAGGAATTATTTCTTGGCAACATGTTTTCAGAGAAGCTAATCAGGTTGCGGATGCTCTAGCCAAATTTGGCCTTTCTATGGAAGTTAGAATAAGAGTTTTTGATTTTCCTCCTAGTTGTATTGATAATGCTTTAAGGGCAGATGCTTCTTGTATTTATTTTCCTAGGGGCTTTTAGCCTTGTTTTGTTTGGGGTTTAACCCCTTTTGTTCGTCAAAAAAAAAAAAGAGGTCGAGGAACACATCATCGAATTTGACCAGAGTATCAAACCCAGCTTTACTTGGCTCTATTTACTGCACACGAGTCCCGCATGGTAAAATTCATGAATTCTATGTTTATTCGATCAACTAAAATATAAAATCATTAAAGGCTCTAACTCAAATTTGACATTTTAGATTGTATGTGCTTGATAATATCTTTCGTGTTTTTATTTTTGTTATTTTTGTTTTTTAACTTATTGGTAATATGACATTATGATTACTATTTTTCGTTGAGTAAATTATATATGAAATAACTTGTGAAAAATATGATACAATATAATTAGCGTCTATATTTTTATAGTTAGTGAAAATATTCTCATGCCTTATAATACATGTAAAATAAGAGTATGAATTCAATGAATCATAATAATCCTTGAATTCTATATTAAGCTTATAGGAAATAGTCAGATCAGAATATTCTCAATTTAATAATCATAATATATTATCACAGTTATTAAATTCGGACTTGTTACTTTACAGTTATGTAATTTTTATTATAACATAACAATATTATATAGAAAATAAGAGTTACGAATGAATATATAAATATTACACCATAACTGTATTTCTTATAAATACAAAACGTACATCATATCAAAAGAAACTGCCTAGTTACACTAAGCTAAGTACTTCAAGCTTCTACTTCTCTTTTTGAAGAACTCGCACCTGCATTTACATGGCAACACAATCAGTGTGAGAAATCATATTTCAGTAGAAGTATTCTAAAACCAATAGTTTATACATAAGGAATTTACAATTACCGAACTAACACTTCAATCACAAAAGTATACAATAACAACATCTCTATCTTAGAGACACGCAATCGCCCATACAATTGCAATGTTATGAGTTCATGTCATGATACCAACAGCCCATACAATTTTTATGTTATGCCAAATTATGTCTAGTGCTTATGTTTATGCAAATCCTAAGTATGAAATAAGTAATGTTATGAAACAAGTCCATAGTAATATCATGAATGCATGAATCCTGAACAAAATGAAGGAAGTTCATCCCAAGTCTGGAACAAACACTGAAAATCCATTCAGAAATTAACACTCCGGGTAGTGAAATCCATCAACTACGCGGTGTCAACATCGAAGAGGAAGTTCATCCTCAAATTACTATAATAGGAAGAATAACATTTACATTGTCTAATATAGATTACCCTCATCTATGGGCTCACACATTTCAACAAAGGCAAAATATACAATCATGTATATAATCACAAATAATTATTCTCCTTAATTAACAACACACAAGTAGTAAGGATATTACTCACATTTACTACTCAACAAACATAGAGAGGATATTACTCACCTCAAAATGTTTCACAAACATCACATGCAATATAATTACTAATTACTTCCCATAACTAGTTCCACAATTGATTTACATGCATCTCAAGTTCATTTCTCAAACAATTCATCTAAATACTTATAAAAGTACTTCAACACTCTTAAAAGAGTATATATGAGTGATTCCAACTCCTAGAAAAACTCATTTTCTCAATATCACAATCTATGTATATATACATATTCATGCCTAATTATCTCACATAATTAGCATTACAAATCACTTTGATTCATCATATTTTCACTTCATTAAATACTCCTATTAGAGTTTCAATACTCATTAAGAAGCATAAAAGAAGAATCTCCACCATTAGAAGGCTCTATTGCATCAAATAAAATACATTGTTTCTGCTAAACATCCACGCCTAGGCACAACTTTGTCATGCCTAGGCGTGATGCTCTCTGCTTCATGCAAACTAAAAACAGACCAACCCACGCCTAGGCGTGGTTTAGTCATGCCTAGGCATGACCCTGTGACTGGGAGCTTTCTGCAAAATTCTGCAGAAAGTTTACTATTCCATTAAGGAACAATGGTGTTCTACACTTTCAAACATCAAAACCACATGTTATTCCACCTCAAGTAGGATCCATAAACTCACTACATCTCTTAAACCACTTCAATTTCACTCCATCAAACCACTTTGTGCATCAAAATTCACATTAGACCTAAACCCCCAAATTAACTTAAATGGGAATTAAGGCTTCAAAGAGATGATAAACTCATCCTCATACATCCAATAACTCACAATCATGTCATTCTCACGTTCTCTAGCAAGATTCAAGCATTTTATATCATAAACACAAACATCATGCTTCAAAACCCCACCCCTTTTATCAAATCCCTTATGAACCAAATAAAGAATATGAAGTCAAGAAGTAAAACAAACTTCCCCCTACCTCAAAGTCTTGAAGATGAAGCTAATGATGGTCATGGAAGATCCAAGCTCCACTTGATTCTTCTCACTTCTTCTGTTCTCCTTCAGTTTCCCCTTCTTTCTTTTCTCTTCTCTTCTCTTTCTTCTCTTCTATTTTTTTTTCTCTATTCTACCGTGGGGTTTTTGGGGTAGCAAAGTCCAACTTTGCTACTTAAAGGCAACCATTAAAGTGGTACCAAAAATCTCGATCTACTAAGAATATTTAGATTCCACCTAATCCAGTTTTACTTCCAACAAATTTACAATAAATCCTGAGATTCATTAAAAATCATGTTGCATCATTGTCATATTTTTTCATATCTATGACTAGTCAATCTAGTATTAAAACCCAATATATTTAAAAATATCAAACTATATTCGATTATCCTCAGATTTTAACTATAGTACAGTTAACACATTTGTGACCTAAAAGTAAAGTTTCCACACTTAATTCCATTAACTAAGTAGTTTAAGTCACTTCCGATGTTAAAAACAGTTATTTTCTACACATAGCGTTGCAACAAAGTGCCTAAACATGCTCAAAAAGTCATAAAACTTAACAGACATGTTAAACAAGTATTATGCTACCCTCGTATCCATATATAAGCCTAACCTGTTTTTCCAGAGTGTTACACAGACTCTTGGTCTTCCAAACTTTGTTTGAGTTCTATTAAGAGTCTCACATCGCATGCTTTAATATTTCAGATGCAGTTTATATATTTATTGGGTTACTCCACATGATGTCAATTGGTTTTAAGTTAGAATCTCACATGATATCAGAGCCAAGATCCCATTTTCGTCGCCTACTTCGCTAGGCTCGCTTGTTTTCGCCTATTCCAACAGGCTCTTCTGTTTCGTCCAAACATCTGTGGATGATGGGTGTTAAGAGTCACACATCGTCTGCCTCAATATTTTGAGTGTAATTTATACATTTATTGGGTCACTCCACTTAATATTAATTGGTTTTAAATTAGAATCTTACATGGTATCAGAGCCAATATCTTATTTTCGTCATCTACTTCATTAGACTTGTTTCCGCCTACTTCGTTAGGTCTTGTTTCTGCCTACTTCGCTAAGCTTGTTTCTGTTTGTTTCGTCCAAGCATCTGTGGAGGGGGTGGTAAGAGTCTCACACTGTCTGTCTCAATATTCTGGGTGCAGTTTATATATCTATTAAGTCACTCTACTTAATAACAATTGATTTTATATTAGAATCTCATAGGTTCTAAGAGTGCTATTGAAACATCGGCAAATTCTAATATATACCATCTTTTGGAGAGGGTGTATGGTATACTTTGCATTTGATCAGACCATTGATTTAAACATAAAAAATATGAATAGTTTAGTTCAAGCACAGAAAACCTGCTAAGCAGGTTAAGGAGGTTTGATCCAAGGACGACGGTCGGCATAATGGCCAACAGTGATGACAGCGGTGATGGCGATGACAAAGGTGCCGGTGATGGCGGTAGTGACAGCGGTGGTGCCAGTAATAGCGGTGACCGATGGTGACGACAAGCAGGTATGGTGGTGTGGCGGCGGCAGTGGTGACGACAACAATGGCAATAGCCGGCGATAATGGCGGCAATGACAAGTGGTACAGTGTGTAAAAAATAAAATTGCAAACAAAAAAAAATAAAACTTACAATTGCAAGTAAAATGAGAGGTGTATTATACACCTTAACATAGCAAGGTGTAATAGCAATGACATTGAAACGTCTATTAATCTATATGTATTCTACGACTATTTCTTTCATGATTTTGTTCTAGATCATTTGATTCCAAAAACAGCTTAAGAGTGTTAGTGGCCTAAAGTCGAGTTTTAATGTTAGGCCTTTGACTTATTTAATTAAATTAATATAAAAAATTTATTTATATTTTTTCTAACATTTTGATATACAAAGAATAAAAATTGAACATTACTAACATATGTTAAAAGTATAAGAATTCATAAATAAAAAAATAGAGGAAAAAATAAGAATGTTGAAAAGTAATTTAGATTATCCTTGACTAATTAATAGTATAGAAATACAAAATTAAGAGTATAAATTTATTAGGAATAAATATAATAATTATATAAATGATACATACATATATAATAATAATAATAATAATAATAATAATTTTCAAATTTTAAGGCTTAAAATTTTGGAGACCTCAAGCAGGGCTTTACTATACTAGCCTTATGCTTGAGCACATGTTTGGTTCTAGTTTACTGGATCATTATCATGGCAACAACAACCCTCCATTATTTAAGTAAAAATGACAAAGATGAGGTAGTTTAGTTTGAGGAGGAAGTGTTTCAATCAGAACTCATAATGTTGAGGAGATGTTTGATTAGAAAACTATTTTTACATCACCATCAAAACCTTACAACTATGCTCACTAATATTCTCTCATCGGTTTGGAATAATCCTAAGGGCTTGCAAATAGAAGAAGTATAGTAAAAAGATATATATGTTTTACCTTAATGATAAGATAAAACTTATTAAAGTTTTGAAGAACCAATCGTGGCTCTATAAGAACCAGTTGCTGATGCTAATTAAACGCTGGGAACATGGAGAATCTTTAGATTCCTATTACTTCCATATAGTTCCATTATGGACTTACTATTAGTTAAGGTATTCTTGGTCAATGCAGAACATCATAGTTTGGGAAGAAACTTTGTGAATGAATTAGCGAAGTGAAGGACATATGATTGTTTTTTATGCATGGTTCTCAAGGTTTCATAGTGGAATCACTTGTCTTATTTGATGTAACTAAACCTCTAAAGCAGGGAATTTATGTGTCATCCATTATGGAAGGTAAAACATAGATTGATTTTTGTTATGAATGATTATCTGTGTTCTATTACTGTTATGGTTTGGTTGATCATGATGGCATAAATTATAAGCTAATAACTAAAGATGAATTGAATAACTCAGTTAAAGATAAGAAATATGGTTCATGGTTGAGTGCACATAGCAATTTGGTCGCATAATTGAAGTGTCACCATTTAATCTTAAAGGAAGTGTCAGTGTCGATTCATATTTTCAAGATGGTTCTCATCGAATTAACACAGAACTTATGACAAATCATCTATCCTTATTGTCAATGAGAGACCAAGTTATTCCCTCTTCTCCAAAGGCATAGCGTAAAAGTGCAAATGAAGATAAACTTGGTGGTATAACTCTAGAAATAAGGAAAGATAATTCTCCTATAATTCAAAATGATATTGCTCATGAGTCATGTTCTCCTATCCAGTCAAATGCTACAATTGAATATCCTCGTCCTTATGTATTTTTTTACGGGAATCCCATTAACAACCAAAAATTTCTATCACACTTGGAAAACCTTTCCTATGAAGGAAGTAGTCAACGTAATAAAAATCTTCCACAAAAAAGGGAGGGATGATTACCTTTAAATCCACCAGATGTCAATGATCAAGTTCAATGAGAGGATACTGTAAAAGACCATAGGGATCCTATTGTACCACCCCCTTCATATTATAGTTTCTAGCTCAAAAAATGCCTCGATGGAAAAGAAGACTTCAAGAAGAATTTTAAAAACTAGAAGTAAGGGTGTAGGCAAGCAAAGATCTTTTCATAATGTAAAGAATAAAGATATAGCTCTCACTTGTACAATTGAACAAGAACTCCCACCCCCCCCCCCCAAAAAGATTGGTAGTAATAAATTATTTGAAGGTGAAGGTAAAATAACTTGTTTGGTGTTTGGAGATTGTTCCTAGCCAATCTAATTGGGTGGAGGAGACCAACCTTAAATGGTCCTATCTACAACAACGAGGATCTTTGTTTGGAATTGTTAAAGGTTGGGGAACCCTTGATAATTCACCACTTAACATAGGTTTGCACCTCTCATTCCCCTAACATAATCTTCTTAATAGAGTCCAAGAACTTATATAGCAGCTCAAGGAATATCATCAATCCATGTGGTTTTGACAATTTCCTTATAGTGGAGTCTATAGGACTAGCTGGAGGAATTCTTATGCCTTGGAGGAGTGGCATTAACATCTCATTGAAGTAGCACGATAATAATTTTATCTTTGTTAGAGGCTACATTGATTCAAATTAACAATACTGGAACTTTATTTTTGCTTGGATCCTTTAGTATATCTGAAGTGTCGTAATGATATTGTGCTTAATATGAGATTTTGGCTTCCTTATGAGGTTTATTACATGGCAACAAAAGATATGGCAAAATTTTAATGAGTCTTTGGTCTGTTATCAATGACACTTTAATTTTGTTATGCATCCCATCCTTCCTTTTCATCGAAGTGATATAGGGTTAATGCTCATATGCTTGTATTATGGAGTTGTGTATCTCCTTTCATTGTTCATCAATGAATTATATCTTTATGAGTAAAAAAAAATTAATGTTGAATCCAATAAAATAATGGGCTAACATGTTTGACATCCTTGCAAATTTATCTTAATACAATAATATTCATTCCTCCTTATTCTTCTCACTTTTAGTAGCCTAAATTCTTCAAGCACTCATGACTCATCTTGCATGCCTTCATTTTCCCTTTCCCTTTGAGGTAGAAAAAGATTGGTCTTACTCTTTCTTTTTCAATAACTCATAAATTTTGAAACCAAAGGTTTAGACTCCGTTATTGATAATTAAAAAAATATAAAAGAAGAAAATCCCTAAAGAAAAAGAATCCTAACACTCCACAGTCATTGCTTTTTGCCCCTCATCCACCTTCTCAATTTTTGCATCTTTGCCTTAAGCTAATTGTTATTGCAATTTTTTTTTTTTAAATACTAGCGTTTACAAATGCAAAAAAAAAGGGGGAAATGAAAGTATATTTTGAACTAAAGAAAAAGCACATTCCAGCTTAACTCCAAAAGGTAATTGAATACTGCATGACAAGAAGTTAATGATAGTAACTTAAGTAAGAATTAGAAAAGATCTCAAATAATATTTAGATTTGGATTTGGATCCTCTAGCAACACTTAATATGGTGGATGATTATGCCATAACATATTTGTTTATGATCTTTTTTACCAATACAAATGGGCATATTCGACCAAAAAAAAAACTTCCTATAAAAGTGTATTAAAAAAGTGTATTTAACTTGTTGAGAATCCAAAACAAAGACACGACAACTTGATAAATGGAACAATCAAACGTTAATTTTTAATTTTTAATTAAGTGAAAAGTGCACTTAATCCTATTAAACTTTGAGCTTTTTGTAAAATAGTACCACAAATTTTAAAATTGTCTCAATTAGTTCATAAACTTTAATAATTATTTCAATAGATCTTTCTATTATGTTTCATTAAGTCACTAGCAATACATCTACATGACAAGATCTAAGCCTTTTATTTATATTAAATTTGGATTGTGTATTAAATTATTCATTAAATATTGATTTTATATATTTTATTAATTTCTAAAATGAAAAAGAAAAAATCAAAATAAAAAAATAGAATATTAAATTATAAACAAACCAACTTCCAACTATAAGAATATAGAAGATACTAGACCAAGTTAGTTATAAGTAAGTTATCAATTAAGATGAGCTGGCATAATTCATATATTAGTTAGTTATAGCTTAACTGATACACTCTGATGTATATATACCGATTGTTCACAATTGACAACTTAATGAATCACGTTTTCATCTTTCAGTTCTCACTTTATCTTTCTCTCTCTAAGTCATATTCTCTCTTCTCTGTCCAAGCATGATACATTTTATGGTATCAGAGCTTTTCTTCGATCCATGGAGACCATTCGAGAAAACCCATTACAACCTTCAACTCTGTTCATTTTTCACACTTTCTCAAACCCTGTATCCTTCAAACTTGATGAAACCAACTATCTTCCATGGAAGCATTAGGCTCTAGCAACGATCAAAGGATTCAAGTTGCAAAAGTTGCTATGCAAAGATTAAGTTCCTAAGAAGTTCAATTCAGGTGAAGATGCAGTACTTAGCAATGTTAGAGAGAAATTTGCAATCTGGGAATAAGAAGACCAGTTGATTGTGTCTTGGCTGCTATTATCAATGTTTCAGTCTCTCACCACAAGAATGGTGGGATGTGAATTTGCTCATCAGATCTATGAAAGAATTGAAGCATTTTTTGCCTCACAAACACAAGCAAAGGTGAAGCAGCTAAAAACTTAACTGAGGAGCACTAAGAAAAGTACTAAAATCAATACATATCTTCTTCAGATCAAGAAGATTATGGATTCTTTAGTTGCAATTGGATCTTATGTAAGCAATGAAGAACATATTGAGGTTGTGCTCGATGGATTTCCAGAAGAATATTGATCACTTCATCACAACCATTACTTCAAAAATTGATCCTTACTCCATTGAAGAAATTGAGGCCTTGCTCATGGCTCAGTAAGAAAGACTGGAAAAACATCACAAAAGTGAGTCAAGAATCTTGTAGGAAAATGTAGCTCACACCCAAAATCAATGGCAGAGAGGAAGTCCTAATTTTCGAGGAGGTAGATCTTACCCCAATTTAAGAGAAAGGGGAAAGTTCAATAGAGGTGGAAATGGAGGCAAATTCAACAATGGAGGAAGGTTCAACAATGGTTACATCAACGGGAACAAACCATAATGTTAACTTTATGGGAAGTATGGCCATGTTGCTTAGGATTGCCATCACAGGTTCAATCAGCACTACTCCAATCGATTCACAAACAAAAATTATCAAAATTCTCAGTCTCCACCTCAAGCTCTTTTGGCTACACCTCAAATTTTTACTTAAGAATTTCCTAGTTCAAACTAGTATGCATCTTCTTGCTTTTCAGTCACAAGCTTATCTTGCTACACCTTCCACAGTGTATGATCCTCTGTGGTATCCTGATTCAGGTGCCTCTAATCATCTCACACTTGATTCCTCCAATCTTCTGACAAAGGCACCATATGAAAGTTCAGAAAGAGTGCAAATTAGCAATGGTTCATGTATGAGAATTCAACATTTAGGGTATTTTGTCTTGCATTCTATAGTGTCTCAGTCTTCTTTTACACTCAATAATTTGTTTCATGTACCTGGTATTACAAAGAATTTGCTTAATGTGTCTCAATTTTTTAAAGAAAATCATGTCTTCTTTGAATTCCATGCTAATGAATGTCTTGTCAAATCTTAGGATATCAATGAGATCCTTCTCCGAGGAACATTTAGAGATGGACTCTATGCATTTGACAACTTTACTCTTAGTCATTCTACATCAAACTCAACACTCTATTCCATTATCTTTTCTGTTTTTACCTCAAATGTAAAATGCTTGTACTTTACCTTTTCAATTGTGGCATGCCAGACTTAGGCATCCCTCTAGTCAAATTTTTCATAGCGTTCTCATATCTTGTATTATTCACTCTAATACCAATAAAATACCAAATGTTTTATGATTCTTGTTGCTTGGGAAAAGCTCATCAATTGTCATTTCTTGTTTCTAATTTTGCGTATCATCAACCTTTAGAGTTAGTTTCCTCAGATATTTGGGGTCCAACATCCTTACTCTCCACATGTGGAGTTATATACTATATTATGTTTATAAATGCCTATTCAAGATACAACTGAATTTACTTAGTTATAAGTCTTACGCATTTGACACCTTTTTGAAGTTTAAAGCCTTACTTGAACTCCAATTAGGTTGCAAACTAAAAGTAATTCAAACAGATAATGCCAAAGACTATCTTTCTTTCACTAGATACCTTCAAGCTAATGACATAGTACATAGGCTGTCATATCCATATGCCCATGAGTAAAATGGTTGCTTAAAGAGGAAACATAAGCATTACAGAAACTGACCTTACCCTTATAGTTGTTAAAACGAACCAAACTAGTTCGGGTTGAGTCATTTTTGAGTTGGACCAGATCGTATATGAGTTTCAGATTAATATTTTATTAGTTTAATATGTCCTTATATAATGTTAACGGCCGATTGATCGACTAATTCAGATTATTTAAAATTTTGTATTTACTTTTTTTTAACCCAATTCATTTATATTGTCAAACTATTTAACCCAACACATCAAATTTGATCCATTTTTACGAGTCTACTTTCCAGCCAATGCTGATTCCTAATGCAGTATTGGGGCGAAGCAGTCTAAAGTGCTACTTACCTTATAAATCTAGTAATAGTAATAATAATAATAAATTATGCTTGGATAAATGTTGTTTTGGCATAAGAATTTAAAATCAACAAAACGGACAACACTTCGCAGGTTCTTCTCTCTTTTCACGCCCTAGCTGTGCCTACGCCGTGTGTCTCCCAGTGACGGCGACGACGATGACGAAGTGTCTTTGGGAACAATGAAGTTTCCTACCTTTGGGTACTGACTTTCACAGTGATATTTGAATCCTCTCTATCTCAGGTGAGGTGCCTATCTTTTCAGTTCGTCTCACACCGTCACTGTTCAATCACAATTGTGAAATAAATTAGTTTTAGAAATTCATGTTAGATTAGAAGAATTCATAGTGTAGAGCATGTTAATTAAACTTCAGTTATTATGATGGCCGGTGTTGTTTGAAAAAATAAAATAAAAAATTTAGGCTAGGCAATCCAGTTTAAATGTTTCCAGCTGTAATTGTTGATCAAGGATTTGTTTGATGTAGCAACATAATATTTAAGGTTCAATGTTTGGTTGATGTTCAATTTTATGTGTCATTTAGAGGCTATTTGCCCTGGGTATGTTAGAACATAGGATTTGCTATTCTTGTAAGTTTGCTAGGATTTAGAAGCTTGTGGTGCTGGCCTAGGTTGGATCTATTATTTTGTAACGGGTCCTTAGAGCTTTAGGATGGAGTAGAAGGAGTGATAATGGAGGACCAAAAGAGAGAAATTCCTTTCCTAGGCTCCATAAAATCCTTTTACAAGAATTGTTATCGGTACTTGTGTTGTCAATTTAGCATATAGAATATTCTTTCACTTCTAGCCTTAAGCAAACAGGTTTATTTGATTAATTCTGGTATTTCAGTTGCATCATTTTAATTTCTGGAATTTTAAAATTCTCATGTAATTCTGAATTTCTTCATCCAAACACTACCTCTATAACAAAGTTTCTCTGCTAGAAACCAAATAGACGCCCTGGTGTTAAATACTAAAAGTCCAATTTAAAACCCCTTAAACACCTGCTTGTCTGTAAGCATCCCTCAATCACCATGCACGTATAAAAAACTAAAAGCCATAAAGCTGTGTCTCAAAGCTTTAAGATTTCATGCATTGCAGTCTGCAATTCGAGGCATTGGGTGTTTCTTAATTCTTACTTTATTGAAGTGCTATCATCTACTTCTTCAAACTTTGCTTGCTTCAATTTTTATATGATTTTATGTATGTATATATACAGCTTTACAATGCTGCTAATTTTTTGGTAGGAACTAGCTGCAAACATGGACTCAGGTTCTGTTAGACTTAGATGTATGAGTAAGCCTTTGAAGAGGCAAAAATCCAATCAAGGACAAGACATAATCAGCAACCTGCCTGACTTCATTATTGGTCGGATACTCTCTTTTCTCCCAACTAAAGATGCAGTTCGTACTAGTGTGTTATCCAAGAGATGGGAATACCTGTGGACATTCATCACCAAGCTGCACATTGATGATAGTGTGCACTATTCTTCCAAGAAGACACCTAAAAAAAACTTTGTAAACTTTGTCAATAGGGTACTTTTTCATCTTAATAACTTAAGCATCCAAAGTTTCTCTCTTGTTATCTCTAGCTTGTATGATGCAAACCTTGTTAATTCCTGGATCTCTGCCATCTTAAACCGGAGAGTTCAGAAGCTTTCGGTTTGTTTCTATTCACCTGAACGTCTTACCCTCCCTTTACGTTCACGTTTTACCCTCTCTTTCCGTTCCCTTTTCAATTGCGAGTCTTTAGAAGAATTGGTGCTAAAGATGTCACGGTGTAATATTAGAGTTCTCTCCTCGGTTTATCTTCCCTACCTCAAAATTTTGAACCTGTCTGGGACTACATTTTTCTATAGGTCCTCTAGTAAGTTGAAAGAGCTGAATTTTAGCTTCCCAGTCCTCGAAAAGTTTGAGGCTAAAGATTGCTCTTGGTATTGTCCAGGGGGTGTCACTTTTACAGTGCCGCTACTTGAAAGGGTCACAATAGAAAATCCCCGATCAGGATATCATTTTTTTTCACAGAATTGTGCAATCAAGTTTAGTGCTTCGCATCTGACGGAATTCACTTATCGTGGTCAAATGCTACAGGACATCATTCTGTTGGATCCTTCATCAGCTCGTAATTCTTCCATTAGTTTAATTCTAAACTGTGAGGAGAGGGACCAAGAAACAGGTCTTCATGCTTGTATGCTTCTCAGGCAATTCAGTCAAGTGGAATCTCTCAAACTTGACGAGACGGAGGTATGTTTCATTCCCACACTTTTTGTTTGCGTTGTTATGCATAAGAATGTGAAGATTGATGAGACTGATTATCTTATTAACTTAAATGTATTCTGTTAGGTTGGGGTCTTATAATTTTATTCAAACACATTGAAGATGAAAATAAATGGTTTGCTGCTTTGTATATGGTAATTACTAGTTTTAGTTGTGGAAACATCTTTTCTATATTTTTAATTAAATCTACAATAAAAAGGTTATAAAACTATTAAATATTTACACTATTTGCACTTTGCACCCTCAAACAAATATTGCTTGTTCCGCTTCTGGTTGTGTGTAATATTTCTTGGTTGTTTGAAAACTATTTTACTAAATGTTTGAAAACTCTTTAAATATAATCAATAACCAATAAATGATTGACAATTCATCTTGGGTACTGGTACCCATGAAAAAAAAGCATTGATACTAGAGTGATTCCTATGACATTGAGATCACTCTAGTTACGTTGCTTCAATTTCTTGTGTTGATGTATAAGTTCTCTAGAAAAATATTGAATTAGATAATTAACATAAATATAGTTTGATGTTATTGCAAAATTATGTTATATTATAAAGATTCTACACTAGACTTATGTTATATAATTGCTAGACAGAAAATGTATTCTTGTTATTATCTATTAGTCATGGCAACCATCACACAAGAGGAGGGTGAATTGGGTGATCACAAATGTTTTTGAAGCAACTTTGAGAAATTATACATTTGATATACTCAATCAACACATGCAGCGGAATAAGTCTAATAAAGATACAACTATTGTAGATTACTCAAATACAACTTGGGTTATAGGATAAATCAAATAAATAAGCTAGATATCAGGTTCTTAAGATCAAAACATCAAGATGACAAGATATGCAATAAACGAATATATTGCACCAAATATTGAAATTAAAGAGTGTAGGGAAGAGAGAATCAAACTCAAGAATTTATCGTGATTCAACCACCAACCACTTGTGGCCTACATCTAGTCCTCAAGCTTAATTTGAAATTTTATTCACTATCTCATAGACTTCACGGATGCTAGGAAAATCTTTGTATAAGTAAGAGCACTCCTCACACCATAGGATCCTCCACTCTTGTGCTAGAGCCTCCAACTCTTCAAGCTTCACAGGTACTTGAAAAACTTTTACATTCAAGAGCACTCACAACACTTTTGGGATACCTCACCATTAGTGTTTGAGCCTCACTACAAGGGATACCTCACTTTCTTACAATGATTTTAAGATGAAGATAAATATTAGAAACTCTCACAAAAGTAGATATACAACTTGAAGAACAAAGGAATAGAAGGATTTTGTAATAAAGAGCTCAAAATATGATTTGATGATTCAAGGATCAAATCAAGTGTTCTAGAGTTATAAAAGCTTCAATCTACACTTATTTATAGAGCCTAAGTGATAAAACAACCATTGGTAGTGTTTAGAAATGATTTCTTATGAAAACTAGCCGTTTATAGTCGTTAGGATTGTTTCTGGGCCCATGGTAATCTATTACCATGCATGATAATCGATTACCATACTTCTGATTTGTTAAAAACACGTTTACAGCATTCTGATACTTGAAAAACGACTTTAAACACCCATAACTTCTTCATTTCTCATCCGTTTTAAGCAAATGACCACTCATTGGAAAGATCTTTGAGTCTATTTTCATATAAAACAAGTTTTAGGACAAAACTCAAAGTATTTTGAAAGTTATGATCAAAAGAGTAACCAAAGGTCAGCTTTTCAAAATTCAAACTTGACTATTTTTCATAGTTTTTAACTACCACCATGACTAGCTTTTCAAAACATGTTTGTTGGGCATTTTAGCATGTGAGAACCATTTGTAAAGATTTAAAAACATATTTGAGCTCTTTTTTTGTAAAACCTCTATATTTACATAGGAGAAAGCCTAAAAGGAAAATATATCAATTCTAATCCTTAGGCTTCTTGATGTAATCCAAGCTTCCAAAATTTTTTTCTCTTCAAATCTTGCAAATGCTTAGAACATCTTATCATTCTCATTCTTCTTGAGTTAAATATAATTGTGATCTTTTACTTTCTTGTTGCAATGTTCACTCTTGTTACTTGGATTATCCTACATAGTATTACTCACTTAAAACAAACATAGTTAGTCTAAATTCATAATTCAATATCTTTATATGCATGATTCATAAATGTATAACTCTAGTTAGTCTAACATGCATATGAGAATTTCATAAACACATCCAAATAAGACATTTATCAATTACTAATAAATATGCTCTATATAGGATGTAACAAAGAATACTTTGTATATTTTCATTTAAATAGAATCAGATCCAATATTAATTCATTATAACTCATATAAAACATTGTTGAATATATTATACAAAGAATGCTACAGTATCTCATTGCATGATTATTAAGTAAAATATAACTAGATAAAATACATAATCATACATGATACAATATATCTCGTTAAGCATATCTATGTAACATGATCAATATCCTTTTGTAATGCATTTGTCATCATCAAAACTTAACACATTAAACTATTAGGACAAAGACAATTCTACGTTATCTTCACTGCCATATTATGAACAAGTTTCTTTCAATGTCTTCAAGGTTCTTGAACAAGCAATAGAATCTTTTGTGGATCTACCTACATTTGAAATGCTGAGGCATCTGGAGCTTGGCTCAGTTAATGTTGAAATTCTCTTGGGGTTACTTCTAAAGTCACCACTTCTGAAGACCCTTGTTTTAGAGGTTGGTAATTATTGGCTTATTGAGCTTAACTAGCTACCTGCACCATACTTACAAAAATTTACAAGTCTCTTGCAGATTATTCAAATTCGTGCATAATGGTCATGTTGTGACTTTTTGTGATTACAGGCTAGCTTTGTTCCAATTTATTTAGAGCTTTTTCATTATGTGTCTTATTTGGTCTCTGTCTAGTGATATAATTAGTTATTGATGACTGATCATCAGGATATATGTGAATTTGACAAAGAGCTGTTGAATTCTGCAATTTTGCCTGATTGTTTGATATCTGCACTCAAAGTGATAAAATTTGGAAAACTGAATGGTTATGAGCATGAGCTTTGTTTAGCTTCATTTCTGATGGAAAATGCTGTAGTCTTGGAGCAGATGCATTTTTCCCCTGCTAGGTGCCTGTGCGAATCTGATTTGGCCATGGAAGAAATTAAAAAGAAGCTATTCTCCTTTAAGAAAGGTTTTGCTTTTGCCATTATAGAAATTTCGTAGGTTGAAGTTACAGCTTTTCAAGTGGGACATATCTTTTTTTTAGGTACATCGAGTGGAACTTATCGACATTGGTAATTTATGCATATTGTATCTTATTTACGCCCTTCATGTCCTGTATGATTATGATCAGATGATTGGTTTTGGAGTAACAATTAACGTGGCTTGATGATTTTGAATTTGGTTGCAAAATCTAATGGTTAATAAACTTGCACCCAGTAATTGTATGGGCCCATTTAACAACGTTACTTTTTCTTTTCTTTTTTTTATGAAATTTAACAATGTTACTTAACACTATCTCATCACAACTCGTACAATACTTTCTTTTTCCCTTTCCATTTCCCCCAATCGTATTTCATTATTATTTCTTACAAAAAAAAAAAAAGCATTTATGGACTTTCAATTTAAAGAACTATCAGAATACCAGTTCCTTGTGCAAAACCTTTATAATTAGTCCTTGGTGTGCTACATAAAGAGCGTCATCCAATGCCATGTAGTGTTTATATCCCAAGGCCATTAGAATAAAAGGTAATTATTAAAGTCTTCAAAATGCTGGGAATAGGATGCCTCGTCTTTCTATTACTCTTCTTTCGTTTATTTTTTCAATTGATAAAGAAATATTTTAGAATAAGTGAACTGAATATTAATTAATAAATGGCTGGATACTTTTATCTTTAAAATAGCTTCTAATGAATGACAGATAAAAAAACATAGGGGTTAAAGTTAACGCAGACGGGGCAGCTAAGGTGAACCTGGGCCGGGGATGGCTGGATGCGGTGGTGTGCTAAGAGATAACAGTGGTCGTTGGTTATTTGGTTCGCCTGCCACATAGGCACTTGCACCTCTTTCACCGCTGAATTATGGTGAGTATGGTATGGCTTGAGGATGGCCATGGTAGCAGGGGTTCATGAAAGTGTTGAAAAAAAAACGATTCGCTCTCTATGATTAATGTGATTAAGGGTGTGGCTAGTGCTCTGACTTGGAGTATTGGGTTACTGAATCGCATAAGGAAGTTATAGGACCTGGATTGGGAGATTGAGTTTAAACACACCTACAGGGAAGTAACAGTTAACAAATGCGCAGACTGGCTAACTAACTGGGCAATGGCAAAGGAATTTGGACTTTATGAATTAAGGGATCCTCCCGAAGGAATTATTCAGTTCTTTCAGATTTCTATGGGGCCACGTACCCCACTTAACTTTGATTATGTAATTTTCTCTCTTTTGGACTTTGGCCCTACTAGTACCATAAAAGTAAACGTATTAAATACTAAAAAACTCATTGTGTATTGTTAAGTTCTCTAATTTTACTTTCAAGCCATTAAAGAGAATGTTTATTGTCACTCTTGTTTAATTCATTTTTTACTATTTTCTTAAAATATCCTTTTTAGTTATAGAATATGTTAAATTCAATTATTTACTTAATAAATGATATTTTAGAAAAATAAAAATAAAATAATTGAAAAATATAAAAATAACAATAAACAAATAAGAATAATAATAGATACTTTGTTTATCCTGATACTTTTAAAAATTGGTGAAGATAAATTCAAATTTTTCAATATCAATGATTAAAGGATAACATCCTCCAAAATTCTTGAATAATAGACATCACCATTGCTACCACTTGAGTATTGGGTGAGTGAGTCTTAACTAACCACACTGTTCTTGTAAAAGGAAGATATCAGAAGACAAATTTGCAAACTTTGTGTATAAGGCAATTTCTCATCGTATTAGTTTAAGCATCAAAACTTTCTCTCTTGTTCTCTTTGACTCGTATGATCTATACCTTGTTAATGATTGGCTCTTTGCCATCTTAAACAGGGAATTTCAAAAGCTCTCTACTCGTTTCATTTTACATGAATCCCTTTCTTTTTGTTCCTTTTCAATTGTGAGTCCTTAGAATAATTGGTGCTGAAAACTTCTATCTATGCATATGTTGGGTACCAGTATAACGAGATATTATCACGCAACTAAATAGGAGATGAGAAAAGAGGATCTGACACACAATATTTAACGTGGAAAATCCTCTAATAGTGATGAGGGAAAAACTACGGGCAATAGTAAAAAAAATTTCACTATGTGGAAGAAATTACAAGACCTCTCTTTAGATACAAGGATAGAACTATATAAGAGAAAGAAAAGAAAATTTTGGGATGATTTAAAAACTTCACTTAAGCCTCTATATATAAGCTCTCAAGAGCTTCCATGGTTTAGAACCCACCAATGTGGGACTTTAGTGCAACAATTCTCCCACTTGAAGATTTGATTGAGTCAATCATATCTTCACATCACTCTTTCTACCTTGCCATTCCATGTTGCTTACATTTCTGATAGGCCATAAGAGGATCAACACCAAATAAACTTTCAATGTTGATTGGCTTTGTCATAACATCTGCTAGGTTGTATTTGGTGTGAATCTTGTGCATATCCACACTCCATTCTTCTACTACTTCTCGAACAAAGTGATACTGTATATCTATGTGTTTTGTCCTTGAATGAAAAACTGGATTCCTTGCAATGTGTAAGGCACTCTGACTGTCACAATACACAATAATTATCTGTTGCTTGTGCCCGAGTTCTTCTATTAATCTTTTAATCCAAATAGCTTCTTTGCAAGCTTGGGTAGCTGCCATATATTCAGCTTCTGTAGTAGACAAAGCTACAACAATCTGTAACTTGGATAACCAGTTGACCGCTCCTCCTGTAAGTGTGAACATATAACCAGTAGTAGATTTTTTTTTATCAAGATCACCTGCAAAATCTGAATCAACATATTCCCTGACAACAAACTCTGATCCTCCAAAACATAATGCAGCACCTGAGGTCCCTTTAATGTATCTTAGGATCTTCTTAATAGTATTCTAATGTTCTCTACCAGGATCTGCCATAAATCGATTGACCACTCCCACTGCTTGTGCAATGTCTGGTCTTGTACATATCATAACATACATAAGACTTCCCACTGTTGATGCATACGGTACTTGAGACATTTCTATCCTCTCTGCTTCACTGCTAGGACTTATACTTGAGGATAATTTGTAATTGACAGGAAGTGGGGTAGAGACTGGCTTACAATCTTGCATATTGAAGCGCCGCAAGAATTTCTTCAAATAGTTCCTTTGAGAAAGCCAAATCTTCCTATCTTTTCTGTCTCGGTGAATTTGCATCCCTAAAATCTTGTTTGCTGGTCCCAAGTCCTTCATATCAAACTCCATAGCCAACTGTGCCTTCAATTTTTGGACTTAAACTTTGTTGGGGCCTACTACCAACATGTTATCCACGTGCAACAACAAGATGATAAAATCATCATCACCAAACCTCTTGTAATATGTACAATGATCTGAACTCAGTCTGTTGTATTTGAGGCTAATAATGAAGGAATCAAATCTCTTGTACCAACACATTGACGCTTGCTTTAGACCATACAGAGATTTGGTTAACCTGCAAACCAAGTTTTCTTTTCCTTGTTCTTTAAAGCCTTCTGGTTGGAGCATATATATTTCTTCTTCTAGCTCTCTATGAAGAAAAGTTGTTTTCACATCTAATTGTTCAAGATGTAAATCAAATGCAGCACACATAGCAAGGACTACTCTGATAGTGGTAAGTCTAACAACTGGAGAGAATATCTCATTGAAATCAATTCCTTCTTTCTGAGTATATCCTTTGACCACCAGCCTTGCACGATATCGTTTCACTTGATCGTTGTCATCTTATTTGATTTTATAGACCCATTTATTACCAATGGCTTTCCGTCCCTTTGGAAGTTCAACAAGTTCCCATGTCTTGTTTCTATGTAGGGCTTCCATTTTTTCTTGCATTGTTGTCATGCACAGAGAAGCTTCTGAGCTACTCACACCTTCCTAAAGGTTGACAGCTCTCCTTCTTTTGTTAGAAGACAATATGCTTCGTGACTTGCCATAACATAGTCTGAGTGCCATGATGGTGCTCTTATCTGACGAATTGATCGTCAAACTTCTGTATCATTGGCCTCATATGGTTCTTGTTCCTCTTGCTCTGGTACTTGTTCTGCTTTAGAGGAATCTTCTTCTCCAGCTTTTCCATCTATCTGTACTGTAGTAGTTTCTTTCAAAGTGCTGTCATCTTGTTATTCTCTTTGCAGTTCATTTTCTGCAAATATCACATCTCTGCTGACAATAACCTTACGGGCAGTGAGATCTCACATGCGATACCCCTTAACACCGTCAACATAACCCAAGAATATGCATTTCCTGGATTTTGGATCCAGCTTTATTCTTTCTTGAGAATTGTACATCACATATGTAGGACATCCGGACACATGAAGATAAGAATAATCTATTGGCTTGCCATTCCACATCTCCATTGGTGTCTTTAAACCAATTGCAGTTGATGGCAACTGATTTATCACATAACAGACAATTTTGACTGCTTCTACTCAAAAAGACTTGGCTAGACCTGCAGTTCGCAACATAGCTCTTGTTCTTTCTAGGAGAATTCTATTCATCCGCTCTGCTACACCATTTTACTGAGGTGTGTGTGCAACTGTAAACTGCCTTTGAATACCCTCTTGCTTGCAAATTGCGAGAAAATTGCCATTCGTATATTTTCCTCCATTGTCTATCCTCAAGCACTTGATCCTTTTTTCGGATTCAAGTTCTACTCTTGCTTTGAAGTCTTTAAAGATTGAAAACACATCTGACTTCTTCTTGATTGGGTACACCCATAATCTCCTAGAGAAATCATCAATGAATGATACAAAGTATTTTGCTCCTCACAGGGACATTTCTAGTGACTCCCACACATTAGAATGAATCAAGTCCAGTATGTGCTTACTTCTAGCAGTTGATCTATCAAACTTTAATCTATGCTGCTTGCTTGTAACACAGTGCTCACAAAGAGGTAAGTTTACCGATTTGAGCCCGAGAAGGAGATCACATTTCGCGAGAATCTTCAAACCACGTTATGATATATGGTCTAATTTGCGATGCCACATTATCATTGATTCTTCTTGACCGGCTGATGCAACTGATACGTCTACCTTTTGTAATGTCTCTCCCTGAAGCATATATAGATTTGCCACGATCTTTTCTGCTTTCTTCACCATAAGAGCACCTTTAACCACCTTCAAAATCGCACCTTTAATATGGGTTTTGCACCAGAGGTCATCCAATTGCCCAATAGACAATAAATTCTTCTTTAAACCTTTCACATGTCGTACCCCTCGAATTGTGTGAATAGTACCATCGTGTAATTTTATTTTGACAGTACCAACTCCAGCAATCTTCAAGGTATGATCATTTCTCAGGAACACAGATCCTTCTGAGATAGGTTCATAAGAGCTAAACCAGTCTTGTTGTGAAGTCATGTGTCATATTGCTCCTGAATCCATTATCCAAACATCAGTGAGTTGTTTTCCACCTTTGGAACTAATTGCTACTTTGCTATAAAGGATGTCTCCATCATCAGAGGTACTCGCAACACATCCTTGAGAGGTTGTTGCTTCAGGAGCTTTATCTGTATTTTTCTTGTTGTGCCAACAATCTTTCTTCAAGTGCCCTCTCATGCCACAAAGGTAGCATTTGAAGTTCTTCCTTCTTCGCGATTTTGATCTACTCTGATTTCGGCTCCCACTAGAGCTACGATCTGTTGATCTTCCTCTCGTCATCGACAAAGCCTCTGCTTATTTTGAGCTTTCCAATCTGTCTTCTTTGTTCTTCCGCCTGGATTCTTCTTCAAGAATAGCAGTAGCAACGTCATCAAATCGAAGATTATCAGCAACATTATTATTTATTATGTTGATGATGAGTTAATCAAAAGAGTCAGGTAGACTTTGAAGTAGAAGCTCTGCACGTTCATTTTCCACTATTTTGTAATATGATGTCATTAGCTGAGAAAATAACGTATTCAGATTATTGATGTGATCCGTTACTGTCACGGATTCACTCATTCGAAGAGTATAAAGTCTCATTTTTTAAGAATATTTGGTTGTGAAGTGACTTGACCTCGTACAATTTGGTGAGTGCATCCTAAATCTCCTTCGCCGTCCTTTTTTCTGCAAAACTTGACAAAATTAAATCTGCCAAAGCTAGATGCAGGTTGCCAATAACATTGTCATCCATCTCCTTCCACTTGTTATCAGGTATCCCAGTGGGTCTGACTTCAGTTGCTACTAAGCAATTGTTCTTCCTCAAGATCGCCTTTATCTTCAGTTTCCATAAGGAGAAATTACTCCCATTGAACCCCTCAATCTCATATTTTGTCGCCATGGTTTCACACTAAATAATTTTCAACTGAACCAGCTTGCACTATTTTACCATGAATAGTATCGTATGCGTGAACAGTATTTTATGTATTACCGTATACTAGAACAAATCTAGTATGTGTTAACAATCACTGTAAAAGTATACAACTACACATATGAATAGTCATCATGAATAGTATCCATAGCGTGAATAGTATCATATACTAGAATAGTGTCGTATACTGGAATAGTGACCATAGACCATGAACAGTGTACCAGGTAAGTTCCCAGGAAAGAGATGTGGATCACTAATGGACACACTTAAATACCAAATCTTTCCTAGCAGAACTTTTCTAGACATACACTCACACACTACCACACTTTATTTCTAGCAACAAGAATAATTCTTTTCTGATGTGGAAGATCAGTCAAAGCTGCAACCACAGAGCATACTAAGAATTTTCTTCTAAACCTTGCACCGTAATAACCGAGATCTCTGATACCACTGTTGGGTACCAGTATAATGGGATAGTATCACACAACTAAATAAGAGATGAGAAAAGAGGAACTGATACACATTATTTAACGTGAAAAATCCTCTAATAGTGATGAGAGAAAAACCACAAGTAAGAGTAAAAAAAATTTCACTATGTGAAAGAAATTACAAGACCTCTCTCTAGATATAAGGAGAGAACTATATAAGAGAAAGAAGAGGAAATTTTGGGATGATTTAAAAACTTCACTTAAACCTCTATATATAGGCTCTCAAGAGCTTCCATGGTTTAGAACACACCAATGTGGGACTTTGGTGCAACAACATAGAGTTTCCTCCCTTCCCTGCTCCATTTATCTTCCCAACCTCGAATTTTGAAACTTGTCTTGGACTGTATTTAACTATAACTCATTTAGTGATTCGTAAGAGCAGGTATTTAGCTTCACAATCCTTAAAAAGTTTGAAATAACATATTATTACTTTTTCAGTACATAAAGTGTCACTTTTAGAGTGCCCCTACTTGATAGGGTCACAATAGAATATACCAGAAGTTTTTATTTTCATGATTGTGCAATCAAGTTTCGTGCTTCCTGTCTGACAGAATTCACTTATCGTGGTAAAATTCAACCAAACATCATAAAATAAATGGTATCCGTGCTTGTATGCTTCTCAGGAAATTTAGTCAAGTGGAATCTCTCAAACTTGACAACGAGGTACTTTTCATTCCCCACACCCTTTGAAGAAGTCTATATCTTTATAGTTAGTGAAAATATTCTCATGCCTTATAATGTATGTAAAATAAGAGTATAAATTCAATGAATCATAATAATCATTGAGTTCAAGCTTAATATAGAATCCAAATTTTATGTTAAGCTTATAGGAAAGAGTCTGACTCTTGGTCTCCCAAACTTTGCTTGGGTTCCAAGAGTGCTATTGAAATGTCAGCAAATTCTAATATACACCCTCCAAAAGAGAGTGTATGGTACACCTTGCATTTCAGGTCATTGATTTAAATATAAAAAATATCAATGATTTAGATCAAGTACAGAAAACCTGCTCAGCAGGTTATGGAGTTTTGATCCAAGGATGGCGGTCGGCAGTGAGGATGGCAGTGACGGTGACGGCGACGACAACGGTGCTGATGGTGGCTGCTATGGCAGCTGGCGGCAACTGTGGTGGCAGTTGTGATGGCCGACAGTGATGGTGGTGGTAGCGGCTGACGGTGCGAGGGTGATGGTGGCGGCCGACGGTAGCGATAGCGATAGCCGATGGTGGTAGAGTGTGTTAAAAAAATCAGGTAACAAAAAAAAACTTACAATTACAGGTAAAATGAGGAGTGTATTATACACCCTAACATAGTAGAGTGTATAATAACAATGACCTTGAAATGTCTATTAATCTATTTGTGTTCTACAACTATTTCTTTCATGATTTTGTTCTAGATCATTTGATTCCAAAAACGACTTAAGAGTGTCAATGGCCTAAAGTCGAGTTTTAATGTTAGGGCTTTGACTTATTTAATTAAATTAATATAAAAAATTTATTTAGATTTTTTCTAACATTTTTATATACAAAGAATAAAAATTGAACATTTCTAACCTATGTTAAAAATATAAGAATTCATAAATAAAAAAATAGAGGAAAAAATAAGAATGTTGAAAAGTAATTTAGATTATAGTTGACTAATTAATAGTAGAGAAATAAAAAATTAAGAGTATAAATTTATTAGGAATAAATATAATAATTATATAAATGATATATACATATATAATAATAATAATAATTTTTTTAAAAAAAATTTTGAGGCTTAAAATTTTGGGAACCTTAAGCGAGGGCTTTACTATACTAGCCTTATGCTTGAGCCACGCATGTTTGATTCTAATTTACCAGATCATTATCATGACAACAACAATGCTCCATTATTTAAGTAAAAATGACAAAGATGAGGTAGTTTAGTTCAAGGAGGAAGTATTTCAATCAAAACTCATAATGTTGAGGAGATGTTTGATTAGAACATTATTTTCACATCACCATCAAAACCCTACAACTATGCTCACTATTCTCTCATTGGTTTGGAATAATCCTAAGGGCTTGCAAATAGAAGAAGTGTGAACACTCGATTTTGTCCGGGTATGTTTTTAAGCCTTTTTAAATAATAATAATAAAAAAAGGATATAATAAAAAGTGAGGTAAAAAAAATGATTCCATGACCCAAATCAAGCTTGACCCAATAGAAAAAATGTTCAAGTCCATTTAACTACCTTGGTCCATTGGTCTTAAGTTTCTAATGTTAAAAAAGAAAAAAAGGGAAGCTAATGTTGCAGGGTAGCAACCAGCCAATGAGCCAAAGGAACAAAGCCAAAAACAAAAGACAAAACAAGTGTTTTTTTTGTGATGGTAGAAGAAAAGAAAAAAAAAAGTGATAACAGAGGTTTTCAAAAATAAAGCATCAAAGAGGCAAAGGAGTAGCTGCCTCCTAAGTAGCACATGCTGCAGCTCTTCCGCAACAATGGTGAAGTCAAAGCTATGAAAAGAAGAGCCAAAAGGGATGACACGCAAAAGATGGAGGGATGCAAGAGAAAGGAGAAAGGAGACAAGTTTCAAATCCAAAAATAGCGTGAGAATGAGACCATACGATATGGTCCTTATGCAACCAAGCTTGGAAGTTGTTCTCCTTTTTTAAGCCTATAAAAGGAGAAGCAATGCAGAGAGAGGGATTTGATGGATGGTATGAAAAAGTGAGAAATACAAGGTGAGGAAGGGAGAGGGAAAATAGACTTTAGTTCTTTTTTGAGCTTTGATTCTTTTGTTGCAAAGGTAAGGTTACTAAAGTTATTTTGCTTGATCCGATTCAATCTTGAAGGTTTATCATGTTACTGTTGATTTTTTTTTAGTTGATCATTTTCGATGCCTAATTCTTATCATGAGTTACCTGCTTGTTCTCTTTGCTATATAATATCCTCACCCTATCATTATCATAAATAAAAAAACACCCATAAAGCTTCAATAATGAATCAAAATAGTAACCAGAAGTTCACTTACTCTACCTAACTGAGTTAACAAATCACGTACACCTACTTGAAGATTACATCCACAGTTAACCCAGAAATCAAGCCACTACCATGAACTACACAGGCATCCTCAGCAACTCAACCACTCAGAAATCTGAATCAAACTTCACCCTTGTAGCTTGTACTTCACCATCACCACTTGATAACAATGTATTTTATGCATTTTATAATCCTCTAACTAGGTTTCTTAAGGTTCAATTTGGCTTAATTAAGTTGATTTTGTCATATTTTATGAAATTAAGCTTAATTGGATCATTGGAGAAATTATTGCTTGAATTATCATTAATTTAAGTGATTGCATTCTTAAGTAAAGTGACCACAACTTGAGTTGTAATCATCTGATTAATGTGATTCTAGTCTTATTGGAAAGTTAAGATAATTCTCTAATAACTATTTACATGATAGCAAGAGCCACATTGATAGCAATATATTTCATTCATTGTATAACCTTCTTACTTGGCTTTTTCAGTAAATTGGCTATAATTTGAGTTACAAATATCCGATGGATGTGATTTTGGTCTTGTTTTTAAGCTAAGATAAATTTCTACAACTTTCATGAAGGCCTCAAGACCAGAAACACATGTTTGAATAACTCAAATTGGAGTTGAAGCAAAATCTAGTGTTTTGAACCTGACAGCTTGACCTTTATGCACTCATTAGGCTATATCTCGGGCTATTGGAGTTCAATAATTCTAAAATTTTGACAGTGGAAGGTTAAGACCCATATCTACAACTTTTATGAAGAACACAAAAGCTAGTTCGGATTCCTTGAAGGTGATATTGGGCTTAGCAGTCAGAACAGAGGTGCTGACATTGGGCCTGACCCATGAGCAGTAATTGGGCCATATCTTGGGCTGTGGTTATTGGATTTGGCTAAACTTGGTGTCTCTAGAAATCTGAAACAATGTGCTAGAACTTTCATGAAGACCACTTGACTCAAAAATGATGCATGCCATGAGTTCAGAAAGGAAACATTTCGGATACAAGAATTCACCCACCATTCATCTCTTTTAGCATTTTGTTCTCATCATCCATCATCTTTTTTGGCTATTTGTACTCTTTTAATTCTATAAAAAGAGGCAATGGCTGATCATTTGGGGGTGTTAGCTTAGTGTTAGTCTAGATTTTACTTTCATATTTGTATGTTAATTGCTTCCTTTGTTGTAATTTTCTCTTATTCTTAATTGAAGTTATGTTTATCTTTCTCTTCTTCTCTCTTTCTTTCTTCTTGTCTATGAGTAACTAAATCTTCATCTTGCTTGGATGAAAAGGTGAAGCTCTTGGTAATAAGTTAAGGTTAGATTAATTTCTTTCTTGTGCTTTAAATGATATATTTTTATGTGATTTTATATGAGTTGTATGTTGTTTCCAATTAATTTAGAAACTCTTCTTGTATAATGAATATCTTGATCCATTGTAGACAATAGGATTGACACAGTGGATGCTTTTGACGATTTACAAGTATTGGTAGATAGTTATTGGAACTATTATATGATTACATGATTGAACTTTGAATGTTAAATCTTCCGATTGGAATCTTCATTATGCATGATTTCAATTGAGTTATAAAACGAAATAATCTTGTTTTTAATTTATTACCAAGAGTAGATCTCCTAACCCAAAGAAATCTTTTTCATCTGTGAACAACTTATATTATTTTTAGTATTGTGACAAATATTCTCTGTACCTCAAATAATTTTTTCTTCATCAATTCCCTGTGGATCGACCTCGGACTCTTGAGAATTTACTACTTAAAACAACCTGCACTTGGGTTTGAAACTGTATAATTATATCCCATCACCACTCACCCACGTCCAAAATCCATTGTTCCAGCACCCAACCACCACCCTGAACTGCCAAACCTACACCCACCACACCTCACAGCCTCCGTCAAGAGCCCGCAATCGAGCCATTTTATCTCTTCAACTCCCATCCATCTCGGAGCCATCTTGGAGCCATCTCGTCTCAGTCATCTCTACCACTTCTAGCAGCTCCGTCTCCACAATCTTTGAACCATTGCACGAGCTCGTCGTCCCTGGACCTCTGAGTACCCATGCCACCCATACCGTGCTTCACCATTCTAAACCAACCCAGAACCGCACCAACGCGTGCAACCAGCCAGCCACTACATTGCGCGCCACCTCCTTCGTACCACAACCACCATCCTGTCATCCCCATAGCCACCACCCAAACACCTAGCAGAGCCCTCACATCGTGTGCGCCACCACCACCGCAGATCTGAGCCAAACCCACCTCACGAGCCACCCGTTCTATGTTTCTGCAACTCGAATTGTGTGCCGTCCACCATCTGCCAAGGAAACAAGGATAGATAACTCTAGAAACAAGGAAAGATAATTCTCCTAAAGTTCAAAATGATGTTGCTCATGAGTCGTGTTCTTCGATCCAGTCAAATGCTATACTTGAATATCCTGGTCCTTATGCATTTTCTTACGTGAATCCCATTAACAACCAAAAATTTCTATCACACCCGCAAAGCCTTGCATATGAAGGAAGTAGACAAAGTAATAAAAATCTTCTAAAAAAAGGAAGAGTGTTTACCAAAATATTTCGATTATGATTGATTGGGTTATGGTAAACCCTTTGTCTATAGACAAATTTTGATTCTCGATATCATTTCGAAGAAAGGAATCATTTTTGGGATTCTTGTCCAATGTTAGTATCTTAATGGAATGTAAATGATGATTTCGAATATAAGACAAATTTATGCAAATCCAAAATTGAATATTTATGCGTGGTATCTAACTTAAAATGAAAAGTTTCAGTGCAAATGAAAACAAGTGAAATGTAAATGACAAAAATGAAAGTGCTGTAATCAAAATTGACAAGTAAATAAATGAAAGCATGTAAAGAACTGAGAATTAAACTTACAAAAAGATAAACTTGATTGAAAAGTAATAAAAGCGAGTAAATGATAGCATGTAAATTACAAGAAAATAAGTTTGCAGAAAGAGTAAAGAAAATAATAAATAAAAACAATAAAAGAACTTAAATGATTCCTAAAAGAATCACTCGATCAAGGTGTAGAAGAGAGTTGTACAGTAAAGTAAAATGATTGAAAATAAATGAATTGAAATTAAACTTATATTGAATTTGTAAATTGTATAGAAATGAAAGTTGATAGAAACATACTGAACTCTATTTGCACTATTTTGCTAGAGAAGTCAAGGACGTGAGAGCGTTAAGTAACAAGTGTTTGTAAGTATTGAATTTCCAACCCCTAAATGTTTAAACCCTCTTGGTATTTATAAACATTTTAAGTAATTACCATTTTTACAAGATCTTGGCATGTGTCTAAAATAAAGATAACTATTTAAATGATTGATAATCTTTATTTAGTAACCACTAGATCCTTGTCAGCGATCCTCGTACTATAAGTAACTGTTCAATCTTTGTCAGTAATCCTTATATTATCTTGATCTAACATCTACAACTGCTACTAACTTCCAATTCAAATTCAAAAATCCTTTTGAATTTAAACTTGAATCTTCTATCATTTGCTGTGTTTTTGGTCGAGATCTTCCACTTTCCTTTTCCAAAATCTGCTAAGTGTAGCTACTTCACCGAACTTTGATTTCGATATAGAATCGAAATCACAATACCTTTTATAAAGCCAAAATGACTTTACTTGATTTCGTATTTAAACTATCATTTTATTAATTTCGAGCTCTTACTATCACTTCGACTCCAATAACCACTGAAGTCCTAAATTTGCAAGATTCACTCGAGGTCCTTTTCTGATAGTTACGAAATTGAATGTACCATTTCAGGCACAAATTTGAAACTAACACTTTAGTTTCATTATTCTCCATTTCGATTCGAACGACCACTTCTCGATGGTAGATTGAAACCATTATTTAGGCAATTCCCAAATCGAACGTTATCCAGATGAATTCATTACCTTTGATTCTAATCAGAATCATGTAACGTCACAAAACAACCTTTCGACATGTAGTAGAAATACCTTAAATCGAAAATGTGTTATTTTTATACCAACAGAGGGATGATTACCTTTAAATCCACCAGATGTCAATGATCAAGTTCAATGAGAGGATATTATAAAAGACCACAGGGATCCTATTGTACCACCCCCTTCATATTATAGTTTCTAGCTCAAAAAATGCCTCGATGGAAAAGAAGACTTCAAAAAGAATTTTAAAAGCTAGAAGTTGGGGTGTGGGCAAGCGAAGATCTTCTCATAATGTAGAGAATAAAGATATAGCTCTCACTTGTACAACTAAACAAGAAATAACCCCCTCGAAAAAGATAGGCAGTAATAAAATATTTGAAGATGAAGGTAAAATAACTTGCTTGGAGATTGTTCCTAGCCAATCTAATTGGGTGGAGGAGACCAACCTTAAATGGTCCTATCTACTGCAACGAGGATATTTATTTGGAATTGTTAAGGGTTGGGGAACCCTTGATAATTCACCACTTAACAGAGGTTTGCACCTCTCTTTCCCCTAACATAATCTTCTTAATAGAGTCTAGGAACTCATATAGCAGCTCAATGAATATCATCAATCCATATAGTTTTGACAATTTCCTTATAGTGGAGTCTATAGGACTAGTTGGAGGCATTCTTATGCCTTGGAGGAGTGGCATTAACATCTCATTGAAGTAGCACGATAATAATTTTATCTTTGTTAGAGGCTACATTGATTCAGATTAACAATATTGGAACTTTATTTTTGCTTAGATCCTTTTGTATATCTGAAGTGCCGTAATGATATTGTGCTTAATATAAGATTTTGGTTTCCCTATGAGGTTTATTACATGGCAACAAAGAAATGACAATATTTTAATGAGTCTTTGATCTATTATCAGTGATACTTTAATTTTGTTATGCATCTCATCCTTCCTTTTCATCGAAGTGATATAGGGTTGATGCTCATATGCTTATACTATGGCGTTTTGTATCTCCTTTCATTGTTCATCAATGAATTATATATTTCTAAGTAAGAAAAAAAAACCTAACATTGAATCCAATAAAATAATGGGCTAACCTATTTGACGTTCTTACAATTTTATCTTAATACAATAATATTCATTCCTCTTTATTTTTCTCACTTTTAGTAGCCCAATTCTTCAAGCACTCATGACTCATCTTGCATGTCTTCAATTTCCCTTTCCGTTTAAGGTAGAAAAAGATTGGTCTTACTCTTTCTTTTTTAATAACTCACAAATTTTGAAACCAAAGGTTTAGACTCTGTAATTGATAATTAAAAAAAAAGATAAAAGAAGAAAATCCCTAAAGAAAAAGAATCCTAACCCTCCACAACCATTGCTTTTTGCTCCTCATCCATCTTCTCAATTTTCGCCTCTTTGCCTTAAGCTAATTGTTATTACAATTTTTTTAAAATACTAGTGTTTACAAATGCAAAAAAAAAAAGGGGAAAAATGAAAGTATATTTTGAACTAAAAAAAAAAAAAGCACATTCTAGCTTAAATAAAAAAGGTGATTGAATATTGCATGACAAGAAGTTAATGATAGTAACCTAAGTAAGAATTAGAAAATATCTCAAATAATATTCAGATTTGGATTTGGATCCTCTAGCAACACCTAATATGGTGGATGATTATGCAATAGCATATTTGTTTATGATTTTTTACCAATGCAAATGGGCATATTCGACAAAAAAAAACTTTCTATAAAAGTGTATTAAAAAAGTGTGTTTACTTGTTGAGAATCCAAAACAAAGACACAACAACTTGATTAATGGAACAATCAAATACCATTTTTTAGTTTTTAATTAAGTGAAAAGTACACTCAACCCTATTAAATTTAAGCTTTTTGTAAAATAGTATCACAAACTTTAAAATTGTCTCAATTAATTCATAAATTTTAACTATTATTTCAATAGATCCTTCTATTATGTTTCATTAAGTCACTAACGGTACATCCACGTGACAAGATCTAAGCCTTTTATTTATATTAAATTTGGATTGTGTATTAAATTATTCATTACATATTGATTTTATATATTTTATTAATTTCTAAAAATAAAAAATAAAAATAAAATAAAAAAATAGAATATTAAATTATAAACAAACTAACTTCATTTGTAAGAGTATAGAAGACACTAAACCAAATTAGTTATAAGTAAGTTATCAATTAAGATGAACTGGCGTAATATGTTATTATTTAGTTATAGCTCAACTGATACACTCTGATGTATATGTACAGATTGTACACAATTGACAACTTAATGAATCACATTCTCATCTTTTCACTTCTCACTTTATCTCTCTCTCTCTCTCTCTCTCTCTCTAAGTCATATTCTCTTTTCTCTATCCAAGCATGATACATGTTATGATATCAGAGCTTTTCTTCGATCCATGGAGACCATTCGAGAAAACTCATCACAACTTTCAACTCAGTTCGTTCTTCACACTTTCTCAAACAATGTATCCTTTAAACTTGATGAAACCAATTATCTTCCAAGGAAGCAACATACTCTAGCAACGATCAAAGAATTCAAGTTGCAAAAGTTGTTGTCCAAAGATTAAGTTCCCAAGAAGTTCAATTCAGATGAAGATGCAATACTTGGCAATGTCAGAGAGAAATTTGCAAACTAGGAACAACAAGACCAGTTAATTATGTCTTGGCTGCTATTATCAATGTCTTAGTCTCTCACCACAAGAATGGTGGGGTGTGAATTTGCTCATCAGCTATGGGAAAGAATTGAAGCATTTTTTGCCTCACAAACACGAGCAAAGGTGAAGTAGCTGAAAACTCAGCCGAGGAGCACTGAGAAAAGTACTAAAATCAATACATATCTTCTTCAGATAAAGAAGATTGTGGATTCTTTAGTTGCAGTTGGATCTTATATGAGCAATGAAGAACATATTGAGGTTGTGCTCGATGGATTGCTAGAAGAATATGATCCCTTCATCACAACCATTACTTCAAGAACTGATCCTTACTCCATTGAAGAAATTGAGGCCTTGCTCATGGCTCAAGAAGAAAGACTGGAAAAAACATCACAAAAGTGAGTCAGAAATCTTGCTGGCAAATGTAACTCACACCCAAAATTAGTGACAAAGAGGAAATCCTAATTTTCAAGGAGGCAGATCTTACCCCAATTTAAGAGGAAGGGGAAAGTTCAGCAGAGGTGGAAATGAAGGTATATTCAACAATGGAGGAAGGTTCAACAATGGTTACGACAATGGGAACAAACCATAATGTCAACTTTATAGGAAATATGGCCATATTGCTTGGGATTGCCATCACAGGTTCAATCAACACTACCCCAATCGATTCACAAACCAAAATTATCAAAATTCTCAATCTCCACCTCAAGCTCTTTTGGTTACACCTCAAATCTTTTCAGCCACAAGCCTATCTTGCTACACCTTCCACTGTGTATGATCCTCTGTGGTATCTTGATTCAGGTGCCTCTAATCATCTCACACTTGATTCCTCCAATCTTTTGACAAAGGCACCATTTGAAGGTTCAGAAAGAGTGCAGATTGGCAATGGTTTAGGTATGAGAATTCAACATTTAGGGTATTCTATCTTGCATTCTACAATGTCTTAGTCTTCTTTTACACTCAATAATTTGCTTCATGTACATGGTATTACAAAGCATTTGCTTTGCATGTCTCAATTTTATAAAGAAAACCATGTCTTCTTTGAATTCTATGCTAATAAATGTCTTGTCAAATCTCAGGGTATCAATGAGATCCTTCTCTGAGGAACACTTAGAGATGGACTCTATGCATTTGACAACTTGGCTCTTAGTCACTCTACATCAAACTCAACACTCCCTTCCACTGTCTTTTCTGTTTTTACCTGACAAATGTCAAATACTTGTACTTTACCTTTTCAATTGTGGCATGCCAGACTTGGGCATCGCTCTAGTAAAATTATTCATAAGGTTCTCATATCTTGTAATATTCACTCTGATATCAATAAAATACCAAATATTTTATGATTCTTGTTGTTTGGGAAAAGCTCATGAATTGCCATTTCTTGTTTCTAATTCTGCGTATCATCAACCTTTAGAGATAGTCTACTCAGATATTTGGGGTCCAACACCCTTATTCTCCACATGTGGAGCTATATACTATATTATGTTTATAGATGCCTATTCAAGATACAACTAGATTTACTTAGTCATAAGTCTTAGGCATTTGACACTTTTGTGAAGTTTAAAGCCTTAGTTCAACTCCAGTTAGGCTGCAAACTAAAAGCAATTCAAACAGATAATGCCAAAGGTTGTCATATCCATATGCTCATAAGAAATATGGTTGCTCAGAGAGGAAACATAAACATAACATAAATTGGCCTTACCCTTATAGTTGTTAAAACGGGTCGGGCCAACTCAGGTTGGAATATTTTCGAGCCAGGTCAGATCGGGTTATGTGAGTTTCGGGTTAGTATTTTGTTAGTCTAGTCTGCCTCCATGCGATATTAACGGGCTGGGCTGGCCCATTCGGGTTAGGCTAATTCGGACTATTTAAAACTTTGTGTTCCCTTTTTTTAGCCTAGTCTTCCCATTTTGTCAGACTATTCGGTCAGGCCCATCGAGCTTGGATCATTTTGACGGCTCTACTTACCCTTCGAGCCAATGCTTCATTCCTAATGCAGTATTGGGGTGAAGCATTCCAAACTGCAACTTACCTTATAAATCTTCTTCCGACACCTGTTCTCTAATTTTTCTCACCCTTTGAAACCTTATACCATAAAAAGCCTAATTACAGTTTCCTAAAAACCTTTGGTTGTACTTGCTATCCTCTCCTTAGACCCTATCTCAACCAAAAACTTGATATCAGGTTATAGCAATATACATTCTTAGGCTATTGTCAAAATCAAAAGGGGTGCAATACTTGACACCTAATGATCGAGTATATATTTTGAGACATGTTATCATTTCTTATCTCTAGCAAAATCTCTTTTCTTTTTCTCATCTTCTTTTTCTTCCGTTCTTTCTTCCTCTTTGCTTCTCTCCTTTCTTTCATTCCTTCTTTCCTCTTTCTCTGCCTCGATTTCTTACTTTCATATTTCTTTCTTTTCCAACTTCATCACAACGTTTCCCTTTTTATACTTGCAAGTCCCCAATTTTTTTTACATTATATTATTACATATGGTTAAAACATTGGCTACTTTGCACCATTAGTTATTGGGACTTATAAGATACCCCTCGTTTATTTTTTTTTTATTTTAAGTAATGATTATATGTTATAGATTTTTTTCGCTTTACCTTATTTTTTTAAGTAATCAATAATTCTACTAAATATTTTTACCTTAATGATTACTTTAAATATATATCTCTTCATTTTATAATAATAATAATAATAATAATAATAATAATAATAATAATAATAATAATAATATTTTTTCTGATATTACTTTAACTTATAGAAATATTCTTAATCTTTATCACAAAAATTCGATACTAGATTTTGTTTTAATAAATTCTTGTTTCTAATTTCATAATTTCTATACTAATTTAGTGTCATATATTTTTAAATTTTTATTATCAATTAGTTTAAAAAGTTAACCTCTAAATTTTTAATTTTTACAAACCTACTAATCTCTTTTTAGTTAATAACTATAATTGTAAAATTATCTCAACCAATAGCAAAAGAAATAAAAAATTTAAAATATTTTATTTACACCAAGCTTCAACTAAACAAGTATATTATGTAGAAAAAAAACACTGGCCAAATCATCAAGCAGGACTCTTCCACAACTTGGTGGTGGATCATCCAAAAAAATGCTACCATACATCCATAAAATGAGCAAAATTTGCAAACCAATTAGCCATACGGTATCCCTCACGCAAATTAATATTCATAATCGTTGCACAATGTTGGAAAACTAGGATGTTATAAAAAGTAGGGTGTTACACCAAGCTTCAACTAAATAGGTATATTATGTAGAAAAGAAACACTGGCCAAATTATCAAGCAGAACCCTTCCACAACCTGGTGGTGGATCATCCAAAAAAAATGCAACCATAGATCCACAAAATGAGCAAAATTTGCAAACCAATTAGTCATACGGTATCCCTCACGCAAATTAATAGAGCTCACAATTGTTGCACAATGTTGGAACCCACACACCCATGAAGGATCATCTGCACGATGTAACAATTATCTGACTTAATCCACGAGGTATCCCCTTGTCCTAAGCTAGCTTAAGAGAGGAGAAGATTCTTCAAAGTTTCATCATCACCACGCTGCAAGAGTCCAAGTTTCGAGCAAACTCAAAATGCTACACAAGCGGCAAAACGCCTCACCTTCTTTACAAGGTTTAATTTTATTAAATTTTACATTCATACGATATATAAATAAATTAAGAATTTAGTGATAAAAATAAATATAATTTAAATAAAAAATTATTAAATAAAATATATATAATAATTTATTAAAAAATATAATATTTATAAGTTTTAAGTTTATAATTTATGACTACAATGACAATGGAATTGTTATTATTTATAAGAGTTTAATTCTACTCTCTAAAGTATGATGCAAGTTTTCAAAATAAAGGTTATTTCTTGACTTAACTGTTAAGAGAGATAGATCGATACCTAAAAATAAAGAGACAAAATTCAAAAAAAAAAGATAAAATGTTTCTTTTTTTAAATTTAATAGGTTTGCTTGTAAAAATTGTAACCTGAATCAATTAATCAATTTATTACATGTTTGTTTTAAATAGTTTTAAACAATATCAAACTTTTATTAATGTGTGATGATTTAAATAGAAGAAATTAGAATTCTTTAAATATATAATTTAGAATTTATTTTTAAAATTTATGTGTATTGAAATAATATTATTAAAAAGAGTTATTATTTAAGTACTTGATCATATATTAAAGATTAATATCTTACATATTAGATAAAAAATACTCTAAAATACTTAAAAAAAAAAGAAACAAATGTCATGAGCCTTTGCTAAAAGGAGCTGGTTAGTTCCTTCGATAAAACGCTTTTGAAATGGTGATTTTGTCTTAACAAAAAGAGCGAACATTCATTTATAGTGTATAAAATCCAAACTTATGTACAATCCAATTTAAATTTGTTTGCTCGGGTCAGGTTGATTATAATTTCGTCCACTCAACTCAATGAACACTTATTTATTAATTACGTGGGCCAAATAAATTTGATGAAGTACATTTTACCAATTTTTTAATTTTTAAAAACAATGCTAACATATGATTAGTTGACATGAACAACGAGGGAAGAAAGAGACGATGTGCATCAAAAGCCACGGAAAAGAAAAAGAAAAAGAAAAAGAAAAAAAAAAAAAAAAAACAAAGCCTTATCACGTACACAAATTTTGATAGGCACATAACCATCCACACAGACCCTCCGAAAACTGCCATAAGGTTATCCCCACTTCCATAGCCACAAAATCACTTCCTCACTTCCCTGTCTTCTCTCTTCTTCTTCTTCTTCTTCTTCTTCTTCTTTCTGTGAATGTCATGTTACTCTGCAATACCCAGAACCCTTTTGCATGTTCTACCTCAATTTCACACACAGAGTCTCAGTCTTTGAACTAGAGGTACCATATTCTTCTTGTTCTATTGGGGCCAGGATCATTAATATTACACTTATTTTGTCACTTTTCAGGGGAATTTGGTTTCTGGGTAGGTTGAATTCTTAACTGGGGTGTATGCAATAATGAAGAACTGTTAAGGTTTCACAAGGTATTTGCCTATTTGGAGCATTTTATTTGTTTAATTTTTTTTTTTCTGTTGTGGTGTGGGGCTGAATATGCTTATATTAGTGGGAAACGTGCAAGGAACAATGAGTTCTCTGGTTTCCCCGTTGAGTTTGGGGAGCCTCATGGGTGTAAGTTCCTCTGGAAGGTCCCATTCTGCTGTGAGGAAAGTCTCTCTTTCTAGAGGGAACTGTAAGGGTAACAAGAGATGGCATTGTGTGTCCTTGTCTGTGTGTAGATATTCAGTGACCACAACTGATTTTGTTGCTGATCAAGGCAATTCAGTGTCCCTTGATTCTAACAGTAATAGAGGAAGTAGTAAAGGTGGAGATGGTAGTGCAGGTTTTGTCCTTAAGCCTCCTCCTAAGCCTGTGTTGAAGTCCTCGGACAATAAGGGTAACGCAGTTTTAGGTGCGAATTTGGAATCTTGGGGTCCCTCAAGGAATACTGGGGACCCTGATGATTTAGAAGAGAGGAATAAAGTGATTGAGTCACTTGGAGAGGTGTTGGAGAAGGCTGAAAAGCTGGGAAATTCTAAGTTGGATGGTAAAAGGAATAACGGGTCAATAAATAAACCGGCAACATCTAATACAAATGCTAATCCTAAGGCTGATAAACCAGTAACAAAAAACCAGAAGTCTAAAACCATGAAGAGTGTATGGCGTAAAGGGGACACGGTTGCATCTGTGCAGAGGGTTGTGACGGAAGCACCTAAGCCTAGTAACAAGAATGAAGGGGAGAAATCTCAAACTGGGGGAGGGGAGAAGGTAGCATCTCAATCTCGTGCTCCTCCGCCACCTTCAAAACCTCAACCAATGTTACAAGCTAAACCTTCTGTAGCTCCCCCACCTGTCAAAAAACCTGTTGTCTTGAAGGATAAGGGGGCAGCTGACACATCTGTTAAATCTAAAGAAAGGAAGCCACCCATTTTGATTGACAAATTTGCTTCGAAGAAACCGGTTGTTGATCCTCTAATTGCTCAAGCAGTTCTAGCCCCTCCAAAACCAGGGAAGGCCCCTCCCCCAGGAAAGTTTAAAGATGATTACCGGAAGAAAAGTGGTCCGGCTGGGGGAGGACCAAGAAGACGAATAGTAGAGGATGATGATGATGTAATTCCTGATGAGGACACATCAGAACTCAATGTCTCTATTCCTGGTGCTGCAACGGCAAGAAAAGGACGGAAGTGGAGTAAAGCAAGTCGAAAGGCAGCAAGACTCCAGGCTGCCAAGGACGCAGCTCCTGTCAAAGTAGAAATTCTAGAGGTCAGTGATAAAGGTATGCTGGTGGAGGAGTTAGCCTACAACTTGGCGATCAGTGAAGGTGAAATCCTGGGTTCTCTATACTCCAAGGGGATTAAACCAGATGGGGTGCTAACTCTAGACAAAGATATGGTGAAGATGATTTGTAAAGATTATGATGTGGAAGTCATAGATGCTGATCCTGTTAAAGTTGAAGCGTTAGTGAAGAAAAGGGAAATTCTTGATGAAGATGACCTTGCCAAACTCAAAGATAGGCCTCCTGTCATTACTATTATGGGCCATGTTGATCATGGCAAAGTAAGTACATCACTCTGTATTCTTCCTTTATCTCTGAATTTTCAGCCTGAATTCCTCCGTTTTCTTATATTTGTTCTAATTTTGTTGGTGTTATCAATTGGCAGACGACTCTTTTGGATTATATACGGAAGAGCAAGGTACGGTAAAAATTTAATACAAGTATACAACCTTTATACTTCTTTCAGTTTCTTCGAAGAAGCATATGCATATAAAGGTTATGTGGATGTTTACTTGTGTGAGTGATTATTACCATGTTTTAGACAACTTTTATGTGGTATGATTAGGTTATAAAGATAGTTTACATATGCTATATTTGATGTCTAATATGAATGTGTTTTCTTGTCAATGTGTCTCACCTATAATACAACTGTTCCCTATGCTGGTTGGACCACTGTAGGTTTCCAGGATGGACATGGCCCTAAATTTGTAACACAGTTATATGCAATCCATGGATTTCAATATAAGGGATTAGGGATTAGCATAACTTTCAAAATCCAAGCATTTGAGGGCCTTTATGAAAAGAAATACTGAACTGTGAAAAGAAAAGGGTTGCTAGATTGTAAGTTGTAACATATACTAAGAGATAGTTGTTTTTCTTTTTACCAATAATTAGTAATAGGTGTTGTTTTTGTGTCTATGACTTGCTATGCTTTACCCTGGCCCCTTTTCTGGCTTTTGCTTTACTGGTATTTTGTGTGCATGATTCTGTGCTTTCTATAGCATCTGAATATGGTGGAATTATGTTATTGCTGGAGCTTCACCTACTGATGCTCATATTACACGCACATTCAATTTAAGCCTGATGCACTGATTGTTAACAGGTAGCTGCTTCAGAAGCTGGTGGGATCACACAGGGAATTGGGGCTTATAAAGTGCAAGTACCTGCTGATGGCAAACTATTGCCCTGTGTTTTCCTTGACACTCCTGGGCATGAGGTATACTCATTTGTTAATTAAAATATTTCACTTCTAACTTTTTTCTTATACATATGCAAAGCTACTTGTACATTTCCTTCTGCTGGATCATGGTTGGGCCCTGTAATCCATGTGATGACTTGCTGACTTATGCTAGTGCGTAGTTTTTAGCTGAATAATTAACTATAACTTGCTTTTCACTTTTCTTTCCTTTAGATGATATCTATTGTATACGCTCCTGTAGGCATTCGGGGCAATGAGAGCTCGTGGAGCAAGCGTAACAGACATTGCTATCATTGTTGTGGCTGCTGATGATGGTATTCGTCCTCAAACAAATGAAGCTATAGCTCATGCCAAAGCAGCAGGAGTACCCATAATCATTGCTATAAACAAGGCATGTCAACATCATGTGTCTCCATTGGATAGTAAAAGATAAAGAAAACATCATTTTGTAACTCTTATGCTTTAATTGGTGATGGCTTGTGGAATTGTTGACATATTATTATGTATTTATTTGAAACAGATAGATAAAGATGGAGCAAATCCAGAACGAGTCATGCAAGAGCTTTCTTCAATTGGTCTAATGCCAGAAGACTGGGGTGGTGACATCCCAATGGTTCAGGTTTATATTTCTTATTTATTGGAATCATTCTCATATTTTGATTATGCTTCTGTAACTTTTAGGAAGTTATATGTTCTTTTTCTTTCTCTTTTGTCAACAGATAAGTGCTCTTAAAGGAGAGAATGTAGATGATCTTTTGGAAACTGTTATGCTTGTTGCTGAGGTAACTTGCTTATTATTGGTGTCATGGCTAGTTTAAGTCACTTAAATCTCCAACTATTCTATCTCTTTATTTGATTAATTTATGAATTTTAATGTTCTTCTGTTATAATATATTAATAGAAAGTCTTGCTTTTGGCATATACTATGTGATCAATAGCTAGAAATAAATCAGTATCAGAGTTAACTTTACACTATAGGAACCTCTCTTGATATTTGCAAAAAGATAGATGGAGTTTGACATTCACACTTTCCCATCTTTAATGGATATATAATCCTCTTTGATGCATATTATATAGAAAAACACATTAAAGAACTTTTATGTTTAAGGTGTCCTAGCATTCTGAAGTCTTCTCCATGATGCAGACACCTTGATTAATTTGTGATGCTTTTGCAGGACTGAGAAGACTCTTTACTAATTGATAGAGTGTTTGGTTAAAATTTACACTTTTTTTGGGCTTTCTTTTATCTGCCTGGTATTCATTCTGACCTAAGCATCAATGGTTTAGTTGCAAGAGCTGAAAGCTAATCCTGATAGAAGTGCAAAGGGCACAGTCATTGAGGCAGGTGTGGATAAATCAAAAGGACCATTTGCTACATTTATTGTGCAGAATGGCACCCTTAGAAGGGGAAACATAGTAGTTTGCGGAGAAGCTTTTGGAAAGGTTGGTAGATATGTAAACTTAAAATTCAATGTTATTATGACTTTTAACTTTTGGTCATTGAATTCTGGGCAATCTGCTTTGCTTCCCTCTGCATTGGTAAACATCTTTTATTTACTTCTTTCAGGTGCGGGCTTTATTTGATGATGGTGGACAACGTGTTGATTTAGCTACACCCTCTATACCTGTACAGGTTTGTCAATTCATAGTACAAAAGAGGGCATCTGATGCATTGCTGCATTTTTGGTTTTCTGAGAAAGTTTCTGATAGGAACCTCCATTTCTACTACAGAAAAACTGGGAATCTAACCCAGAAATTACAGAAAACAGTGTTGGAAAATGACAGAAACAGAAAAGTGACAGTGACTATGCTAGCTCTTCTAGGGGCTAGCTTCCTCCCAAATCCCAATCCTTAACTGAATTCTTGCCTACCCCCCTCATTCTCTACCTCCTTTCTTATACTAACTGACCCTTGGCACTTCCCACACCACCTGCCACGTGTGCAGGTTGGTTACAATTTGGATCCCCAAAATGATAGTCACTCATAAATTCCCTTCCTTTCCCACGTGAGACACTAATCCACTATTGATGTCCCATTTTTTCCTACTGTATACCATAAGACCAGGGGTCTAACAGTTTCCCTGTTAAGAAATTGCTTAGAAAAATAAAGAATGCATAGTACAAGGGGGGGGGGGAGTAGAGAGCACATCATGTCCCATCAGCCATCTTTATTTCAAGTAGGCAACTTTTCTGCTAAATCAATGTTATGGCTTATCACATTATATGATTCAAATCCGCAAATTAGTGGTATCCCTTGATGTGTGCATGGATTGAATCACTGCATGTATCAAGTATAAGTTTGCCAATCAACACAAATGCTGGATGCTGATAATGTTTACTCATCTTCATTTAGAATATTCATGTGAATTCATTATTTGACAGCATAATGGTTGACATGGCATTTTTCTCATTTGCAATTGCAATTACTTTCATATGCATGTGCATATCTATTATATTTATATTTATGTGCATGCATAAGCATGCGGTCGTAAAGGTCTTGGTACTATTATACATTACCTTTTGGACTAATAAGTAATGATATTAATAATTGATATGATGATGTGTGCTGAGCAACACACATCTTTTGGTGGCATAGATGTTGCAGTTAGTAGCATAGTAAAAGATTTACAATGGTGAGAATATAAAACACTTATAGACTTGGAATTATCCCAGATACCATCTTCTTCAGTCACTTTTTAAGAGCCATGCACATTGTGAGGTTCTGAATAGATGCCAAAAGCTAACCTAATTCAAAATTTTCTGACATCTGTCTTCTATGTATCTGTGCAGGTTATTGGATTGAATAATGTTCCAATTGCTGGTGATGAATTTGAGGTTGTTGAATCCCTTGATACTGCACGTGAAAAGGCAGAGTCCCGTGCAGAATCATTGCGAAATGAGCGTATTTCAGCAAAGGCAGGGGATGGCAAGGTCACCCTTTCTTCCTTAGCTTCTGCAGTTTCATCAGGAAAGCTTTCTGGACTAGACTTGCACCAACTAAATATTATCTTGAAGGTTGATCTTCAGGTATGATCAGTTGATCACTGCTACAAGTGTTACTGGAATTTGGAACACATCTTGTTGATGTTACAAATATGGAACCACTTACCCGGTTGAACTTATTGATGACTTTGTCATGATATCGTGCAGTGATTTTATATTATATTGAATCATTGAAATAAGAGCATAATTTATGTACCTTAACAATTTACCTTGAATGTTTACCATATGTTACTTACTACCACAAAAAGGGCTCTGAACACTTCTCCTTGCAGGCAAAAAATGCGTATGCCAATAGGAAGTAGACTACTTTAATATATAATTAGCCAAAGATTATCTGGCCTAACAGTCTAACACAAGCTATTCACCAAGACATGCTTAGATATCTATCTGTAAGGAAACGGCATTGCTTGTTTATATATATTAGTTAAGGTGTTAGACATGTGTGTATGCATGCATGTTTGTGTTTCTGTAATTTTGAGTGTAAAAACAACAACAACCAAGCCTTTTCCCACTAGGTGGGTCGGTTACATGGATCAAACGACGTCATTGTGTCCTATCATAAACCAAGTATTCAGAAATGTCATTCAAATCTAAATCTTTTTTAATTGTTTCACCTATAGTCTTTCTTGGTCTCCCTCTACCTCTAGCTATTAGACTATCCTCCACCTGATCTACTCTTCTTATCGGGGTTTCTAAGAGTCTTCTCCTTACAATGTCCAAACCACCTAAGGCGAGATTCTACCATCTTTTCCACAATAGGTGCTACCCTTGCTTTCTCTCTAATGCATTCATTCCTAATCTTATCAAGTCTTGTATGACCATACATCCAGCGCAACATCCTCATCTCCGCGACATTGATCTTATGCTCTTGCTGGCTTTTTACCGCCCAACATTCAGTACCATATAACATCGCGGGCCTTATAACTGTGCGGTAAAATTTACCCTTAAGCTTGGGAGGCACTTTTCTATCACAAATCACTCCTGAAGCACTCCTCCATTTCATCCATCCAGCTTGAATCCTATGGTTTACATCTCCCTCTATCTCTCCGTCATTTTGTATGATAGATTCAAGATACCTAAACCGTGTGACTTGTGGTATGGTGTGGTCCCCAATTTTTACCGCTAAGCTAGTATTAACACGCTTCTTACTGAACTTACATTTCATATACTCTGTCTTACTCCTGCTTAGACGAAAGCCATATTCTTCCAAAGCTTGTCTCCATAGCTCTAGCTTCTCATTTGTTTCCTCTCTCGACTCTCCAACTAAGACTATATCGTCTGCAAAATGCATGCATTGTGGTACCAGCTCTTGGATATGCGCAGTAAGTACATCTAAGACCAAGCTAAAAAGATATGAACTCAAAGTTGACCCTTGGTGCAGTCCTATAGTTATAGGGAAATCTTCTGTAACCTCACTTTGTGTTCTCACACTAGTTTTAGCCCCATCATACATATCTTGGATTGCTCGAATATAAGTGATACGAACTCCTTTCTTCTCCAGAGCCTTCCATAAGACCTCTCTCAGTACCCTATCGTAGGCTTTTTCCAGATCAATGGAAACCATGTGTAGGTCTTTTTGCTTTCTCCGATACCTCTCCATCAATCTTCGTAGAAGATAGATTGCTTTCATGGTTGACCTCCCAGGCATAAAACTGAATTGATTCTCTGAAATATGAGTCTCTTGTCTTAATCTCTGTTCAATCACTCTTTCTTATAACTTCATGGTATAACTCATGAGCTTAATCCCTCTGTAATTTGCACAGTTTTGTATATCTCCCTTGTTCTTATAAATAGGAATTAAAGTGCTTCTCCTCCATTCATTTGACATTTTTTTAGATCTCATTATCTCGTTAAACAGTTTTGTGAGCCAGCTTATACCTTTCTCTCCTAAGCACTTTCACACTTCGATAGGTATATTATCCGGTCCTACCGCTTTTCCATTATCCATCCTCTTCAAAGCTTCTTTTACCTCGAACTCCCGAATTCTACGATAAAAGGTTTTATTTTGGTCCTCCTCTCTAGTGTTTAGAATGTCTGAGTCCCCTAAAGTCCCATGTCCCTCATTAAATAACTTGTGAAAATAACCCTTCCATCGATCCTTGATGTCTTGTTCCGTAACCAAGACTTTACCATCTTCATCCTTAATGCATTTCACTTGATCCAAGTCTCTTGTCTTCCTTTCCTTACTTTTAGCAAGCCTGTAAATATTCCTTTCTCCGTCTTTGGTGCCCAAAGATTGATATAATCCGTTGAACGCTTTAGCTTTCGTCTCACTCATCGCCTTCTTAGTATCTTTTTTAGCTGCCTTATATTTTTCTCAATTTTTATCGTTTTTACACACGTACTAAGCTTTATAACATTCCCTTTTAACCTTAACCTCATCTTGTACACTTGCATCCCACTACCAAGATTCTTTATTCTTGGGTCCAAAGCCTCTTGATTCACCTAGTGTCTCTTTTGCTACCTTCCTAATCCCTTTAGCCATCTCGTCCCACATATCATTTGTACTCCCTTGTACCTCCCAAAACTCTTCCTCCATAATCCTCCTCTGAAAGAGCATTTGTTTTCCTTCCTTTAGTTGCCATCATTTGATCCTTGAGACTTTGTTTCGACAATTTCTCCTTACTCTCATATTAACCCGTGCATCCATAACCAAAATCCTGTGTTGGGTAGTCAAGCTCTCTCCAAGGATGACTTTGCAATCCATGCAAAGCTTTCTATCTGATTTCCTTATTAGAAAATAATCAATTTGAGAGTAAGAACTTCCGCTTCTGTACGTGATAAGATGCTCTTCCTGCTTCCTAAAACAAGTGTTAGCTATTGTAAAATCAAAAGCTACCGAAAAATTTAGAATCACTTTGCCCTCAGCATTAGCTATTCCTAGACCATACCCCCATGCAAATCCTCATACCCCCTAGACTCATTCCCCACCTGACCATTTAGGTCCCCTCCTAGAACAATCTTCTCTCCTAAAGGTATTCCCTGAATTAAACCTTTTAAGTCATCGCAAAATTTTATCTTGTAGTGCTCGTCTAACCCTACTTGGGGTGTATAGACACTGATAACATTAAAAGTCTCTTGTTCCACAACAAACTTCAAAGCTATGATCCTATCTCCGAGCCTTCTCACATCCACAACATTATTCTTCCAATTCTTATCTACTATTATGCCTACCCCATTTCTAGACTTTACCTTGCCGGTGTACCAAAGCTTAAAACCTGAAGCGTCAAGTTCCTTTGCCTTTTCTCCAACTCACTTAGTTTTTTGTAAGCACATAAAATTAATCTTCCTCCTAATCATGGTATCAACTATTTCCATTGATTTACCTGTAAGTGTGCCTATATTCTAAGTTCTAAAACGCATCCTACTCTTGTGAACTAGCTTTTTTACCCCCACCCGATCACGAAAATGAGGGAACCCTTGCTTATTTTTCACTACACCCAGGCGGCGATGCAGCAGCTCTAACTCATTTGGCACTGTACTCGAGCCATATAGCGCGTTGCTTAGGAGCAACGACTTAGCATTAACACAAACACAAACACATTTGAGTGTAGCCTATATGAAAAAACTTACGCTTCTAATTATCTATAAGCATAATTATTAGTCAATAATTCGATATTTTTATCATTTATAATGAAAATGCACATCTGTTATATGCCTAATGTTCGCAATGGGTAAACGTACAAAGAAGTTGACATTTTCTATATTGTATAAATGGCTACTACTTCAATGTGTTTCATGGATCATCACTAATGGTTATTGCTTCACCTGCAACTAAATGTATTGTTCTTGGTCATGGATAGGGATCCATTGAAGCTGTCAGACAAGCCCTGCAGGTACTACCCCAAGATAATGTCACATTGAAGTTTTTGTTGGAAGCCACAGGTGATGTAAGCACAAGTGATGTTGACCTCGCGGTTGCAAGCAAAGCTATTATTTTTGGATTTAATGTCAAAGCACCAGGCTCCGTGAAAAGCTATGCAGAGAATAAAGCTGTTGAGATTAGATTATATAGAGTTATTTATGAATTAATTGATGATGTCAGAAATGCAATGGAAGGGCTCCTTGAGCTTGTTGAGGTAAATCAACATATCTTTAAATTTGTAACCTCTTAGCGTAGATTATGCATATGCACAATTTTGTTTGACTACATACTGATTATTGTATGACATTTAAGTACAGTGGAGTTTGTAAAGAAAATATCTCAGATGACATATAAAATTATGTTATACACTTTGTTTTTTAGAGCATACTTGTAGATTTGTTATATACTTATATTCTTGTTTTATTTTGTTTAACACATAATAATCATATATTGCCACTGTATATGTTGTCCAGCGTGCATTAGGTAGCGTCAACTGGTCCTTCCCCAACATTTATGGGTCAGGGATCTTTTAGATTGGAGTTGATGAATATTAGGGCATGATTTGTTTCTTATCACTTTTTAATTCTTTCTGAACTAAAAAGTTACTGAAGTTTCAGCTGCAAGATTAACAGCTATCTTTTGGTAGGAACAAGTAACAATTGGCTCAGCAGAAGTACGGGCCACGTTCAGCAGTGGTAGTGGTCGTGTTGCCGGCTGCATGGTTACAGAGGGAAAGATACTAAAAGGATGTGGTATTCGAGTCATTCGAAAGGGAAAAGTAATTCATGTTGGTATTCTTGATTCTTTGAGACGGGTGAAGGAGATTGTTAAAGAGGTATGACTCTGCTTCCTGTATTACTATTTACTTCCCATTTTTGCAATTCATATATACAATAACATCACTACAACAATTGCATGGTGCAAGTATGAAAATGATTGGACAAGGTTCCTTCTAATTTATAAGAATTTACTAAATGTGAAGCCAATTATTGTCAGTCCTTTTTCATTTGCTTTCGGCTATTACTAATGGCATAGGCTCCGTGTTTTTTTTTTTAAATGAGAAATTAACATTTTTAAATCTATTAACCTTTACCCATAATGTACTAGTATTCTGAAGCTAATACCATGATGTGATGGATAGTGATGATAATAATAGATTTAGAAGAATGCTATATTTTGCTGCTTTATTGTCTATTTCTGCACTCGTTAATTTAATTTAGGTAGTTGATTGTAAATCCAACAAAATTGACGAGCTCTTTAGCTTTTTGTTTTTTTTATGGCATATCTTAATGGAACATTGGTTGATATTGTTGGATGCTCACACTTGTGACTTTGGACTGGTTGTCTTCAATCAGTGTATCTATATAGCAATGGGCTTTGTCACATCAATGTGTTTAATTATGGTTGCAGTTACGAATTTGCAATTATGTTGTTGCACAGTACGAATCAGCTTATTCGTATGTTGGCTTGTACTTTGCATGCATTAAATAGACTCCCATGTAACATTTGAGGTTTTACCATTAACTCCTATATATGTGATGGGTGAATGTTAATATGAAAGAGAAACTTGTGACTGACCCAATTTTGTGGTCCAATTTGTCTGACTTGTTACTTTGACAGCCAATGTTGAATCGCACATTTACCTTGTATTTTTGTGCTCTCATATGCTCACGACACACCCTTGTCCTCTTATACACTCATTTTGTTGTTTTCTGGTTTGATTGTCTAATGGCTGCTCCTCAGATGTGAAAAAGTCTGAGGATATAAACAAAAACAATTGAGTCTCACTAGGTGGTGTCAGCCACATGGATCAATTGACGCCATTGGCCTCTATCCAAAATCCAAAATTGTATTAAAACCATAACCATTTAGAACAAGGTCTTTTTAAATTTTAGCGGTTTCTCCTAATCTGGGGATTTATCAAGTGGATTTCTTTTTGATCCATTGTTAAGTTTTACATTGTCAATGAACTATATGATGCCCCTATTTGAAGGACTATGAGAAGTTTTTATTGCAGGTGAAATACCTTAATTAGTCAAACAATGTGGCACTTTGTTATTTTTGGATAATGTATAGAGTTTTACATGGATAGTGAATCAGATTTAAACTCTTAATATTTTGCTTATACTTGTTCCTTGAAATGTCTTCTAGATGACATGGCTATGAGGAATGCTTCTTGTTAGATGTTGCACTTTTGAACTTGTGATAGCTTCTTCTTACTGCTTTTTTAGCACAGTCGAGACAACTGCCTGCCGGTGTATTGTATTTTTTAACTGGGGGTTGCTTTCTCCATTCTGAATATTTAGTTTGTTTACTGTGTTAGTTCTCCATGTTACCTTAGCTACTGCCTGAATACACATGCATTTCTCTTCCTTCTGAACAGGTAAATGCTGGTCTTGAGTGTGGACTTGGGTTAGAAGACTATGATGATTGGGAAGAGGGTGATATACTTGAAGCCTTCAACACATTTCAGAAGAAGCGGACCCTTGAAGAGGCCTCAGCATCAATGGCAGCTGCCGTGGAGGGAGTAGGAGTTTGAATTGTAGAATGACCAATGATCTGAGATTGGTCCATATCATGTTTTTGACAGTGACCAAATGCATTTGGCGTTCCTGCTGAAAAAAGTTGTACCACTCTCCAATTGATGTCATGACATTGAGCAAGAGGTGACAATTCCCACATCAAAATATTTAGATTGAGGGTGGGCTGCTGAAGATCTGAGTTCAAAATGATTTGTTCCATTGTATGCTGTAAGAGTGTATATAACAAAGTATATTAGTTTCAGCTCCTTGTAAAGATGGAAAAAGTTTCAATGCCTTGACTCCTGAAATACTTGTAACAACCACATACAAGCAGAGGAAAGAATTGCAATTTTTTTGTTCATTTTTTGTATGATGCTCTAAAATGGATGCATCATCTTACACTGAGGTCTGGAAAATTGTATTTCTACTGTGTTTTGTTCCAAGGCAAAATACAGTTAGATGATCCAAGGTTGTAGACCGATGTAAATATTTTGGTTTAAAATATTTGCAGTTCGTTTTTTTCACAAAGAATTAAATGAAATTGAAAAAAGCATGGTGGTTGATGTTGAACAGATCAACACATTTGTTTATACGATTTTAAAATTTTTGGATCTGAAAAGGTATAGGAAATATGTAATTCAGGTTAATATATTTGATTGAAGTCTAAAGTTTTTATTTATTTATTTATATAACGATGGCAACAAAGTTCGAAACGTCTTATAAATTGTCATTCCTACTATTAGTCCACTCTTAAAATCAAATTATGAGCGAGGAACATAACATATATATTAATGGGCCTAATTGAATAATAGCCTATTAAATAGTAAAATGAAAAGAAAAGAATAACTATATAAAAATGAAAAATTTTGAAATTGGTTCTTTTCTCTTTTAAAGCAAAAGAATATAAAGTAAGGGAAAACATAGAATGTTATATGAAGTGAACCAAATGGAAACAAATTAATAATAATTAATAATAGAATAACAAAATCATATAAAAACAATATAGAATAAAAAACCTGCTCATAAAAATATTATTAAAATAACATTTCAAGGAGAATGATAATAAATTTTCAATATAATATATAATATCTTAAAAAATTTAAAAAATGGATTTTGGTAAAAACAAAAATTTATCATATTAATAATTCAAAACCATAATTTTTTTTTGGTATAGAATCAAGTAAAATATTCCTCATTACTATTCTTTCTGTATTTCCTTGATTTCCCAAGTTAGGTAATATAATTAATTATTAGTTTCTGAGGACAATTGAATATATCTTAAAATCAAGAATTAAACAATTTCATATTTCGCTCTAATTTTTTATTATTATCCTCCTAAATCTCGTCATAACCTTTTCCTTTTTAGTTAACAAATGTCATAATAATTTTGTCACTGGAGGACACTTTTCATTCTTAGCCTATCAAATTAATTGCCTCCCACTATTTAATCCAAAGTAACAAAGGGAGTGTCACGTGTCTTGTGCTCCAATAACTTTGGTTTATCCAAAATCAGAGAATCCAAAGTAGAAAACATAAACTTCACCAAGCAAGATTGCACAAGCCACCTTCACCCGCTTACTACGTTTTAAATTTCAAAACCCAAACGGTCCAATTTTTCCATTAAGGCAAGTTCAATCTACAAACTCCATTGTCACGAAATCAAAGCCATTTCAGAGAAACCTTCCACCTTTTTTTCATCATCATCATCACCACCACCATCTAAAAGCATAACCTCCTTTTTTATTTTTATCTTTCTTTTTTTCTTTTTATGTTTTGATTATTATTCTTATTGCTGAATTCAAAGTTCGAACAGTTTGGTTATTTTAACAATGGAGAACAATCAATGGCACCTCTATGACCATGACCCTCTTCTTCTCACAGACGTTTCTTTGCAACAAGAAACCTCTTCCACTGCTCACTGCTCCTCCAATTGTAAGACTCTTCACCAGTCACCTTTTCTTCCATTATCTTTCTCTTTTGGAACCCAACAAAAAATGATTACATGTTCTCAACTTGATGATCAATTCGTGCACCCTTTTGGTTTGTTTTTCTTTTTGACATGACAGGCGTTTCTCAAACATCACTGAGCTCTCGGATTTCGGCTATGGCGGCAGATCCCGATTCTCGTGGTGGCAGCCCGAGTTACGGTTAGGATACTGAAAAAAAAATGAAAAATATTCTTCAAAAATTGAATCTTTTCTTGTTTTTAAGGAACCCCATTTTGAGATTTTGTTGAGTTTTCAACGTTTTTGAGTTGTTGGTGTAGGATTTTCTCTGAAAAATGGGAGCTTTGAAGGGAACAGCGTGCAATTTGATGACCCAGTTGTCAAAAGTTTGGTTGATGGTAAGAGAGTTTTGGGTTTGCTTGCACAATTCAAGCTGGTTTTTCTTGAGGATCTGATAGAATATGAGATGATTTTTGTATTTTTTATTTTTTTATTTAATTCTTTATTTTTTTCAGGTAGATCCATGTTGGGGTTTTCTCTGACTTCCCCAGATTTGGTCATCTGTGCTGGCTCACCAGATATTGCTGGAATGAGCTATGGTGGTGACTCCCCTGAGTTGTTGAAGGGCAAATATTGCAAGAATTTGGAGTCATCTATGGAGCTTTCTCTGGAGAATGGAATCAATGGGTCTGAAGTTGAAGTTGTCAAATGTCATAAGACCCCAACTGTTAAATTCTCTAATTTCTGTCAAACTTTTACACAAGAGGAAGAGCTGCTATCCCCTGAGGCCTCCTTTGAGCTTCCTTCACCCCCAGTAGCCAAGGATGAGTCATCCCAAGACTACCCTCTTGGTGAGTTCAACTCTTGTTATCTCTTCTAATTGTGAACAAAGGTTTTGAAATTTGAACATAGGTATACATGATGTGATGTTTCTGGTTATAGTGCTAATTTTTATTTATCAACAATATTTTACTTTTGAATTCAGGAGAAAATGAAATGCTAGAAGATATGAGACTTTCTCAGGAGGCAGAATTAGAGTCCTCAGAAGTATGCTTCTCTATGAAAAGTGATAAATTTCTTATTTTGAGCAGGAAAATAAGAGTGATTGTGTGTGCTCTCAATGATATTTTTGTAGGATAATGAGGATGTTGGGGAGGAAGAGAAGTTTCAGAAGCTGAAAAGAGATTTTGAGTGTCAGAGAAAGGAGCTGGCAGAAACAAGGAGGGAGTTGGGGGAGATCAAGTGGGAGAACCAACAGAAGAGTAGAGAATGCCAAGAAGCTTGGAACTCCTTGAAAGAGCTTCAGAATGAGCTTATGCGCAAGTCCATGCACGTAGGATCTTTGGGTATGCATCATATCCCTTTCTGAAGTTATTATGTAATTAAGCATTTAAGGTTTTGTTTATCTGATCAACTCATATCTTCTTATCTGCAGCTTTTGCCATTGAGGGGCAAGTGAAAGAGAAAAGCAGGTGGTTTTCATCACTGAGAGACTTGATGAGGAAATTGAAGGTACTGATATCCTAACAAAGTTGAATGACGAACAGATTAAAGGGTAAAGATTTACATATAACGTGTTAATCAATTTCATTGAATAGATTATGAAAATGGAACACATCAAGCTATTAGAGGAAGCAGAGGCATACAAGAAATATCAAGCAGATATGAGTGAAATGGGGCTTATTATTAAGTCCAAAAGTAAGTAGGCATTGTTAAAATATAGCTTTCTATCTTATATACATTAATAGTTTGCCCTTCTGCACTTGTACATAATTTTTATTCCTCTTTTTATAGTAAATGAACAACTGGAGTCACATGAAGATCTCAAATCCAAATATATTGAAGGGGCTAAGGAACGAAAAGAGCTTTACAATAAGGTTTTGGAGTTGAGAGGTAAGCTGTGCACTTGATCTTGTTTTCTTAGACCGGATGGGATATAATATGCAGAATGGTTCACCAACTATTCTTCTTCACAGGAAACATAAGGGTCTTTTGCCGGTGTAGGCCTCTTAATGCTGAAGAGATAACAGCAGGAGCCACAATGACCATAGATTTTGAATCTGCTAAAGATGATGAACTTACTGTCATGTCAAATGGAGCTCCTAGAAAGACTTTTAAGTTTGATGCTGTCTTTGGCCCTCAAGCTGAACAAGGTAATTATGCATTGATGCCATGAATTCTTTATGATGGTTCTGATGTTGAAGACAAATGCTCATTTTGACAGATTTGTATTGTTTTCTTTATAGCCGATATTTTTGAAGACACGGCACCATTTGCAACCTCAGTTCTAGATGGGTACAATGTATGCATTTTTGCATATGGGCAGACCGGGACAGGAAAAACTTTCACAATGGAAGGCACAGAAGAGGCTCGTGGAGTTAATTTCAGGACTCTTGAGAAAATGTTTGAAATAATCAAGGAGAGACAGACACTCTATCGTTATGATGTCTCTGTAAGTGTCTTAGAAGTGTACAATGAGCAAATAAGAGACTTGCTGGTTTCAGGAAATCAGCCAGGAATAGCTGCAAGAAGGTAGACTACAAACCAGTTGGTTATTTTCTTGCTATTTTCATCATAACAGCACTTTCCAGTTGAAATTAGACAAGGAAATTTAAGTGAAACTATAATTTGGCTTATTCTAGAAGTTTTTAAGAACATTAACTGATAATTCACTAAAATGTGGTTAATTATAGACTGGAAATAAGGCAAGCTGGTGAAGGAATGCACGTTCCAGGCTTGGTTGAGGCACATGTGAACAATATGACTGAAGTTTGGGAAGTCCTACAAACTGGTAGCAATGCTAGGGCTGTAAGCTCAACCAATGCCAATGAACATAGCAGCCGATCCCACTGGTCAGCTTCAACATTTTTTTTATTGGAATCCTGAACTATATTTGAATAGGATGGTTGGAGAAACACTGCTTATGATGTGCTGTTCTTTCTCTATATAGCATTCATTGTGTTATGGTTAAGGGGGAGAATTTGTTGAATGGAGAATGCACAAGAAGCAAGTTATGGCTGGTGGACCTAGCAGGCAGTGAGCGAGTGGCAAAGACAGAAGTGCAAGGCGATCGACTGAAGGAGACACAGAATATTAATAGGTCTCTGTCTGCACTTGGAGATGTCATATCAGCCCTTGCAACAAAAAGTCCTCACATCCCTTTCAGGTTATGGAAATAAATATTAGCCCTTGTTTTCAAACACGAATTCTGAAATGAATCACCTTTTGTTCCATTGGTCAGTATTGAAGTTTCTGTTGTTCTTCACGGTGCAGGAACTCCAAGCTTACACACTTGCTGCAAGACTCGTTAGGTACTTATTTCTCCGTGTTCCTTAAAGAAACTTTATCTATACTTGCTTCTTTTGCATGTATGCTTGAGTTCTATCCTCTGTTTGTATGCAAATATGATTAGTTGATTATAAAATTTGATGAACATTCTTGTTTTTCTAGGAGGAGATTCAAAGGCGCTCATGTTTGTACAGATCAGTCCTAATGAAAACGATTTGAGTGAGACAATTTGCTCTCTGAACTTTGCTAGTAGAGTGAGGGGAATAGAACTGGGCCCTGCAAAAAAGCAGTTGGACACTATTGAACTTCTGAAACACAAACAGTTGGTATGATTGCTATATTGGTGTTGAATGATTAAAATTTCATTGCTTAACTGCGATAGTCTATTTCATTTTCATTAAGTATACTCACTCTCCTTTGTTAGGCTGAGAAAATAAAACAAGAGGTAAAGCTGAAGGATTTGCAAATCAAGAAGATGGAGGAAACAATCCATGGATTAGAGTCCAAGATGAAGGAAAGAGATAATAAAAACAAAAATCTGCAAGACAAGGTATCTTATCATATTAAAACACAAATTTGAATTCTTTATCCTTATAAATAGTATTCCCTTCCACCATAAGGCTGCTCTTCTTGGACTTTTACTTCTGAATTTCTCTCAGCATTGTCTGTGTTCATTTGAAAGGTCAAGGAACTGGAATCACAACTTCTGATTGAGAGAAAGCTAGCACGTCAACATGTAGACTCGAAGATAGCTGAGCAGCATCAAATGAAACATCAAGAAGAGCAAAATAATGCACTCATGAGACCAGCACTTGCAAATCGACCACTAGCAAGTCAGAAGAATTTCAATGATCTGGTGAGTGGTGGATGGTGCAAAGACCAAGTAAATTCAGCTAGACCACTTATGGAGAACAACAGCTTAAAACCTATGATACCCTTTTCTACAATGGAGAGCTCCATCAAGTACATTGATCAAGCTGAAAAAGAAAACAATCCTGAGATGGCTGAGAAGGCCCTATTGCCAAGAAAGACCGGAAGAGCTTCTATCTGCACAATGACACCACGTGTTCCTTCAGCCACTGCTATTAGGCGCAACTCTCTTATTCCACTCCCAAGTGTACCTAGCTTAACTCAGCTACCATCACCATTGTTACCTAAGTTAACAAACCAAGTTGATCAGAAAGATGTCAATAATGGTGAATTATCAGAAACCAACTGTTTGCCTGCACAGGCTCATTGTGAGAGTCCCAAAGAAGTGAGAAGTGGTGTTAAGAAGATAGGTAGCATACTAAGAAGAAGCCTATATAAGAAAATACAGGTAAAGTCTCCAATGCAGCAACACATGAGAAAGGTTGGTGTAAATGTTGGGATGGAAAAAGTTAGAGTTTCCATTGGAAGTAGAGGGAGATTGGGACAAAGGGTGGTGCAAGTGGGAAGTGGTAGAAGAGGTGGAGCTAAAGAGATCCAACAAAAGAATAGTCAAAAGGAAAAGGAAAGGGGATGGATTTGAAAGCTGAGTTGATCTTGATTTTTTTATTTCTTTATGTGATGTGTGGATAGATAAAATTGATTTCTTGTGTGTCACCCTTCCATGGAACATGAAAAATGATCTATTTTTCATATGGAAAATGCTAAATAGTAGGAAGCTCATGTAGTAAAACTTTTATGAAATGGGACGTGGTGCAAATCTTGTAAATCTTGCATTAGGTGTATGATTTTTCTTTAACTTGGGTCTCACAATCCTTATAATTTATGCATAAAACTGATGCTACATTCGTGCACAATTCGTAGAAGCCATTTTCTTAATATATAGCATTCGTGCTCAATTCGTTGAAGCTATTTTCTTAATATATATCAATCTTCTTTCTTAATATATAGCATTCGTGCTCAATTCGTTGAAGCCATTTTCTTAATATATAGCAATCTTCTTCCTTCCATGGAACATGAAAAATGATCTATTTTTCATATGGAAAATGCTAAATAGTAGGAAGCTCATGTAGTAAAACTTTTATGAAATGGGACGTGGTGGAAATCTTGCATTAGGTGTACGATTTTTCTTTAACTTGGGTCTCACAATCCTTATAATTTATGCATAAAACTGATGCCACATTCGTGCACAATTCGTAGAAGCCATTTTCTTAATATATAGCAATCTTCTTTCTTAATATATAGCATTCGTGCTCAATTCGTTGAAGCCATTTTCTTAATATATAGCAATCTTCTTCTTCTTCTTCGAAGTCATTTTATTTTATTTTTTTTAAAATTGTTTTATGAAATGGGACGTGGTGCAAATCTTGTAAATCTTGCATTAGGTGTATGCTTTTTCTTTAACTTGGGTCTCACAATCCTTATAATTTATGCATAAAACTGATGCCACATCGTGCTCAATTCGTTGAAGCCATTTTCTTAATATATAGCAATCTTCTCCCTTCCATGGAACATGAAAAATGATCTATTTTTCATATGGAAAAATCTGCTAAATAAGTCAGGATTTTATCATTTTAAAAACTTTTATGAAATGGGACGTGGTGCAAATCTTGTAAATCTTGCATTAGGTGTATGATTTTTCTTTAACTTGGTCTCACAATCCTTATAATTTATGCATAAAACTGATGCCACATTCATGCACAATTTGTAGAAGCCATTTTCTTAATATATAGCATTGGAACATGAAAAATGATCTATTTTTCATATTGCTAAATAGTAGGAAGCTCATGTAGTTTTTTAATATATTGGACGTGCAAATCTTGTAAATCTTGCATTAGGTGTATGATTTTTCTTTAACTTGGGTCTCACAATCCTTATAATTTATGCATAAAACTGATGCCACATTCATGCACAATTTGTAGAAGCCATTTTCTTAATATATAGCATTCGTGCTCAATTCGTTGAAGCCATTTTCTTAATATATAGCAATCTTCTTCTTCTTCTTCTTCTTCTAAGTCATTTTATTTTTTTTTTAAATTGAATGTGGTTATTCATTTTGATGACTTTCTCATGAATTATATTTTTTTAAATCATTTTGATGACTTTCTCATGAATTATATTTTTTTAAAAAAAATTTAACGTGGTTATTCATTTTGATGACATTCTCAGATGATTCTTCTTCTTATTCATCTTCTTCGAAGTCTTTTTTTTTTAAAAAAAAAAATTGAACGTAGTTATTCATTTTGATGACTTTCTCATGAATTATATTTTTCATACAAAATCTATACTCGAGGAAGATGCTGAAGGTCGGGCTAGTGACTGGAGTGAAGTCGAAGACAAGGCTAGTGACTGGAGTGAAGTTGTAATGTTAGGATCAAATTGTAAGGTATGAGACTTGAGTCCTACATCGGAAATATGGGATTTCGGTGTGGGGTTGATATGACCTTGGACTCTCTAACCACATTGACTAGTTTTTATGGGTGGTGAGCCTTCCACCATGCCTCTCAACTGCAAACGAGCAGCGCGAGTGGTGATATTGGCAGTGCAGTGTTCGCCCGGGACTAGTTAGAGGGCTAGTGCATAGCCATACGCCGAGGCTACGGAGCATGGTGGATTGTTAGGATCTAGGGGTGTAACATGACTAGTTAGAAGGCTAGTGCACAGCCGCCGGGGCTGCGGAGCGTGGTGGAATGTTTGGATCTAGGGGTGTAAGTGGGTGGTGAGCCTTCCACCATGCCTCTCAACATGAAAACGAGCGACGCGAGTGGTGATGTCGGTATTGCAGTGTTCACCCAGGACTAGTTAGAGGGCTAGTGCACAACTAGCCACTGGGGCTGCGAAGTGTGGTAGAATGTTAGGATCTAGACATCACAATGGCTAGCTTTTGTGGTGTGGAGAGTCAATTAGTATCAGAGCCTTTCATCATGCCTCTCAACTACAAACGTGCGGCGCAGATGGTGATACCGGCAGTGCAGTGTTCGCCAGGGACTAGTTAGAGGGCTAGTGCATAGCCAGTCACCAGGGCTGCAGAGCGTGGTGGAATGTTAGGATCGAGGGGTGTAACGGGACTAGTTAGAAGGTTAGTGCACAACCGCCAGGGCTACGGAGCGTGGTGGAATGTTAGGATCTAGGGGTGTAAGTGGGTGGTGAGCCTTCCACCATGCCTCTCAACTGCAAATGAGCGGTGCGAGTGGTGATGTCGGCAGTGCAATGTTCGCCCGAGACTAGTTAGAGGGCTAATGCATACGAGTTTCACAGGTGGTGATGTTCGCATTGCAGTGTTCGTCCGGGACTAGTTAGGGGGCTAGTGCACAGCCAATCATTGGGGTTGCGGAGCATGACAGAATGTTAGGATCTAGGGGTGTAATAGGACAAGTTAGAAGGTTAGTGCACAACCGCTAGGGCTGCAGAGCATGGTGGAATGTTAGGATCTAGGGGTGTAAGTGGGTGGTGAGCCTTCCACCATGCCTCTCAACTGCAAACGAGCGGCGCGGGTGGTGATGTCGGCAGAACAGTGTTCGCCCAAGACTAGTTAGAGGGCTAGTGCATAGCCAGCCTCCGAGGCTGCGGAGCGTGGTGGAATGTTAGGATCTAGGGGTGTAACGGGACTAGTTAGAAGGCTAGTGCACAGCAGCTGGGTCTGCGGAGCGGGGTGGAATGTTAGGATCTAGGGGTGTAAGTGGGTGGTGAGCCTTCCACCATGCCTCTCAACTACAAAAGAGCGGCGCAGACGGTGATGTCAGCAGTGTAGTGTTCACCCGGGACTAGTTAGAGGGCTAGTGTATAGCCAGCCGCTGAGGCTGCGGAGTGTGGTGGAATGTTAGGATCTAGGGGTGTAACAGGACTAGTTAGAAGGCTAGTGCACAGTCGTCGGGGCTGCGGAGCGTGGTGGAATATTAGGATCTTGGGGTGTAAGAGGGTGGTGAGCCTTCTACCATGCTTCTCAACTGTAAACGAGCGACACAGGTGGTAATGTCTGTAACACCCTCCCTAAGGTATCACATGTTTGACTCCCGACTCATAATTTGAAAATCAATTCGTAAAAGGTTTGAGTTATGAAAATATGGGTTTCAAAATTTCTTTCTTTACTGAAACATAAACTTACTGAAATTCATAAGTATTACCAAAAATATATTTAAACTGATTAATATACAATATTAACACCAATTAATATTTCACAATTTAAAGAGAAATATAAAATTAACAGACTCTTTTTTTTAACAGTAGCAAACCCCATGACGGGTCCTACTTAATAGCACGGTACAACACTAACGTTAAAAATTTAACATACTTATTTTGTTGTGTATCCATCTTGTTACATCAGACATTTGTTCTATATCTGTTCTTTGTCAACACTGCACACCTTCGAGTCCTGAATGTCCACTCCTTATTGTTGTCACCAATCTCAGAGTATCCATTGCCCGTTATGTCTAAGACAACTCGATCCTTCTATTATTTAATTTTAACAGTACAGACACAACAAAACAACATAACAAAGAGGTGAGATCACCTACGCCAATACCAACATGGCAGCACAAAGATAACACAAACAAAGAATATCATACGTATATGTCATACCATAATTTTAATAATGCACTCAACATTAATCAACTATCATCATCATACTATTAACATTATTATCATCACACAATAATCACAATAATGCCATCAACATGATTATCATCATCATCATCTAAGTATTTCAAAACAATTGTCATAGCCAATATTCCTCAATTAATATATATCATGCAGATATGGACACTCAAATTTATGCATATGTTATGCATGTGCACATAGACTCAGTTTTTCAAAAACAACTCTATGGAGGTTTTCACAATTTCGAGGAGAATGCTCATCAATTGTCAACCTTAGCCCAAAGACAATCTTCCAGCTTGTTGAAAAGAATCGTGTTCTTGTCGGGTATCGCCATCGCGTTACAACGGATCGCATCGCCAAGTGACACAGGTACTAGCCACCGTCCACTTGGTCGACCATGCGCCTCGACGCCCCAAAGATCCATCATAGACCTCACTATCAATTCTCATTCCTCTTCAACCACAAGGGCCATATACAATGCACGAATATATCCGCAAAGTCCAACCCCAAATGGCCAAATCTTTTCAATTTCATTTGTTCAATGTATCATATGCCTCAACGCATATTTTTTTTTCCAATGCATGTATAATGCACCAAATTATACTGTATTTTCAACAGCAAAAATCATGTTATCATATTTTCATAGTTATAAAACACTTTCGTCATGTTTTCAAAATTGCGTAATATTTCCGTTTCATTTTCACAATTCCAAAACGTTTTTGTTACGTTTTCACAATTCCAAAATGTTTATATTACGTTTTCAAAATATCGTAACACTTATGTTACGTTTTCAAAATTCTGAAATGTTTCTGTTATATTTTCACAATATCGTGACACTTCTGTTACGTTTTCAAAATACCGCAACTCTTCTGTTGCACTTTTAAAACACGTACTAATTTTTTTTAACGTTTTGTCTTAATCGCGTAAAAACATACGTTTCTCAAATCGCATAGTATTTTTTCACTGTTTCAAAATCGCGTAACTTAAAAATATTCTTTTACGTCACGTAAATCATTTTCTATCATTCTTAAAATATTTAAAACACTTTTCAAATCACATAACGATTTTTCGCTATTTTCACAATCACGTAAAAATAATTCATCACTTTTCCATCATGTAGTGATTTTTTAATAGTAATTCAGATTACGTAAAATATTTAAACATAATTCAAATCGCGTAGAAATATTTTAACGTATTTAAAATCGCGTAAAAATATTTTTCCATATTACGTAACTTAAAAATCATATTTTTAAGATACGTAAATAATTTTTCTCCACAATTTCATTACAGAAAATATTTCTTGACCTTTAAAAATTCCTTTTTAACTTTTCTCAAAATAATATAACTTTATACTTCATTTAATATATTTTCTTACTCAAGAAAATATTTTTCCACAGTTCTTTACTCAAGAAATTCTTTTCAAAATATAATTCACAAAATCACTTTTTCATTGATGTAAATCAACGTTTCAAAACTTAACATTTTCTAACGTATTTCAAAACTTGAAAATAAGTTATACGTTAATAAATTTTCAAAACACCATTATATTCTCCATTTTTCCCAAATCAATTCTCTTCAAAACAAATTAAGATTCAAACCCTTGCAACTTTTCTTTTTCATTTTCATATGAAAGTTCATTTCTCAAGTGATAAAATACTTTGATTTCCCTTTGCAAAATCCTTATACTAAAACATTTTGTTCAAACATTTTGTTTTCACTTTAAAATTACTTTGTTTTCATAAAAACCAAAATTATTCCAACCTCCAAAAATCGTAGAGTCTTTGGCCATTGAAGCCATCAAATATTTTTCTCCTAAATTGATATGGTTTTACACAAACAAAACCATTAAAAATTCTTTATTTTTCAAAACCGAAATATCAATGGTCATAAAAATCAAACCCATTTGTTCAAATTCATTTTTACTTTCCTTACAAATCCTTTTTCACTTTCTTTGCAAATCCTTAAAATTATCATTGCTATTTTCATTTAAATCTCATGTTTAGTAAAACACTTAGAAACTTTTTACACAAAATAAATCAATAAAAATCCTTTTAAAACCGTATTCATGTACTCTTTGAAAAATAAATTCTTTGTTTATTTTCCTTACTTTTCTAAACATCCATTTTCATCATTCAAGAAAATATTAATTTTGTGAACACCTATCTTGAGGAGTTTTGTCCGAAATCCACCATGTTCTAAGTACTCAAAAATCAATTCTTTTGTTCTTGAAAATTTTCAACATGAACCCTAATCAAGGGCATCAAAACCGTAGCTCTTCCTTAGCTATTGGAGCCAAAAATCAATTTCCTTTCCACCATCAAGTCATGGCATATACATATATATTTCATCATAAATAATATAAACATATCATCAAAGCCATAAAAGCATGTATAGCATATCAAGCATATCATCAAAGCTATAAAATCATGCAAAGCATATCATACATAGAAAATTAATCAAAGCTCATAAACACCCACAAATTAATTACATGACCATGGATATGAATCCTCACATGGATTCCACATCCATCAAATAAAATACTATCTCTCACCACCATGCTTGGTTGGTGAGATGGATCTCCCTCTTACCTCTTGAAGATCCTCCAAAGCTTCTTGATTTGTTTCTTTTTCCAAGTCCTTCACCACCAAGGGCTTCTCAAATACAAAACAAAATACATAAAAATTAGTATACTAAGCTTGATTAAGAGGAACCATGGATCAAACATGGTTTAGATCATGAAAAAGAGAGAAGAAATGAAGTTTCCTTACACTTCACCATAAATACCCAATAACTTTGATCTTGAAGAAAGTCCATGAAGATGAATGATTTAGAAGAAATCTTCAACATGAAAGTTGCTTAGAACATCATGTAGATTCAAGATCTATGGTTGGATGAAATTAAAAGAGATTGGATGGTGGTTTTGAGTGTCTTGACCGAATGGTTTCTCTTGAAGCACAAAGATGGAATTTTTGATTTTTGATAGAAACTTGAAGCTTGAATTTGAAGATCAAGATGAATGATTTTGGAAAAACTCATAACTAGAGATGTTCTTAGAATGATGTAAGGATTCAAGAAACAAGGTTGGGTGAAATTAAAGAGTGATGGAAGCCATACTTAGGAGTCATGACCGAATCCATCAAGGAGAGAAAAGAGAAAAAATTATCTAAGAGCTTCAATTTGGAGAGAAGGAGAAAGAGAATGGGTAGAAGACTTAGGAGTTCAAGTGAGATAAAATGAACATAACACCCCTCCTCCTTTGGTGATTGCCGTAGGAACATGTAGGAAAAGAAAGTGGAGAAATTTCATTACCACTTATGACTAGCATAAGACATAAGTAATCAATTTTGGCTTTCTAATGTCTCCTTGACCGTGGACAAGTTTTGAAAGAAAAAAGAGAGAGATGTTATTGATAGAAAGGTGGCATGAATTATCAAGAGTTAATTTTTTTGGCCCTCCAAAGACTACTTGGCCATGAGCCACTTGGAAACAAAAAGATAGAAATGAATTGAATATAATATATTTTTCTTTCATCAAACTTGCATAGCCGTAGAGTGAAGAGAGAAAAAGTTAATTATTTGAACAAATAATGATACTAAATTATTTGAGAGAAAAAGTAATGAAGTGATATAGCAAATGAATAAAATGATTTTGGCCCCCCACTTTTTCCTTGCATTGCCGTGGAGCTTCCTTGAAGTAAGTCACCATTATTGAATATTTCTTACTTTGTTCTATTGATAGAAAATGATAGGAATTGAATTGTAATAATTTGCTTCACAATGGATGCATTGTCGTAGAGTGAAGAGAGAAAAAAGTGATAAAGTGTGATAGGAAATGAAATAATTTTGGCCTCCCTCCAAGAAATTTCCTAAAGATGCAAACAAAGAAATCATAATCAAGGATGATGTAATATTGACCATGACATGTAATAATGGTCATAAAGTCTCCTTTAGCTCCTAATTCACTACAAAAACCGTCCCTCCTTCTCTTGCTTCTTCAAAGTGTGACTAATTTCACAAGTCACCATCTTAAGCATTCTAGCCATTGATTAATTCAATAGTTAGGATTTTAGGTAGACTTTTGATTTAGAAGACTTAATCTAGGCCATTGGATCTTTCTCCTTTAAATTCTAGTCATTGGATGTGTCTCCAAAATTAAGGGTTAAGATTGCTCCTTCAAACTTTAAATCCAAGGGTCCTAATTAGTCTTTGCTACTTTAGAAGACCAAATCTTCACCATTGATTGATTCTTCATCCAATGGTCATAAATGGTCTTTGTTACTTTTTAAGATTAAATCTCCACCCTTGATTTAATCTAAATCCAATGGTTATAAATGGTCTTTGTCATTTTTCAAGACCAATTCTACACCTTTGATTACATCTATGGTTGATATCAAAGCCTTCCTAACTAAGCTTATTCTCACACCATTGATTAAATCAATGGTTATTATCTAAGCGCTTTCTTTATTAAGTTTGTTTCTTAACCTTTGATTAAATCAATGGTTAATATTCAAACTAAGTATTCTCATCCAAGGGTATAAATCAAGTCAAGCTCTCTTTGTTGACTACGCAGATAATATTTATTCTTGTATCCTAAAAATAATATTTTTATCGTATTTTTATCATCCGATAATTAAATACAAGACAAAACACAAGAATCAATAAAATTTTAAAAACTGTTTCCGGATTCAGGTTTAGTAAGATCCCCTGTCTCCGTCTAAACAGTACAAATTTTTCTATGCGTAGAAAAAATTTTCACTTTGTGAGACCCACCTGGGCCCACATATGGCCACCTGGGCCCACATACACCTCGTGGGGCCCACAAATCATAAAAATTTCAAAATCACACATAAAATCACAAAAATTAGAAAATTCACAAATATCCAATCAGATTACGTAAATTAATTACCTAACGGTAAAAATTAAATTACGTAAAATTTTCTCCGGCCCGAAAATTTTTATTTTCCTGACACGGAGTAAATCACTCAAAACGATCAAATACGCTGACAGAATAATCAAATTAATTTTACAGCGCTCAGAAATCACTAAACAGTGAAATTCTGTTAACTGTCAAAATTACTGTTTAAGAGATTGGAAATTTTGGGATGTTACAATGCCGACATTGCAGTGTTTATCCAAGATTAGTTAGAGGGCTAGTGCACAACTAGCCACTGGGGTTGCGGAGCGTGGTGGAATGTTAGGATCTAGGCATCACAATGGGTTGCTTTTGTGATGTGGAGAGTCAATTGGTATCAGAACCTTCCACCATGCCTCTTAACTGCAAACGTGCGGCGCGGGTGTTGATGCCGGTAGTGCAATGTTTGCTCTGGACTAGTTAGAGGGCTAGTGCACAACCTGTCGTCGGGGTCGCGGAGCGTGGTGGAATGTTAGGATCTAACAGTGTAACGGGACTAGGGGTGTAAGTAGGTGGTGAGCCTTCCACCATGCCTCTCAACTACAAATGAGCTGTGTGGGTGGTGATGTCGACAGTGTAGTGTTCGCCCAGGACTAGTTAGAGGGCTAGTGTATAGCCAGCCGCCGAGACTGTGGAGCATAGTGGAATGTTAGGATCTTGGGGTGTAACGGGACTAGTTAGAAGGCTAGTGCACAGCCGTCGGGGCTGCGGATCGTGGTGGAATATTAGGATCTAAGGGTGTAAGTAGGTGGTGAGCCTTCCACTATGCCTCTCAATTGTAAACAAGCAGCGCGAGTGGTGATGCCGGTATTATAGTGTTCACCCGGGACTAATTAGAGAGCTAGTGCACAACTAGCCGTCGGGGCTACGGAGCGTGGTGGAATGTTAGGATCTAGGCATCATAATGGCTAGCTTTTGTGGTGTGGAGAGTCAATTGGTATCAAAGACTTCCACCATGCCTCTCAACTGCAAACGTGAGGCGCGGGTGGTGATGCCGACAGTGCAGTGTTCACCCGGGACTAGTTAGAGGGCTAGTGCACAGCCTGCCGTCGGGGCTGCGGAGCGTGGTGGAATGTTAGGATCTAGGGGTGCAACGGGACTAGTTAGAAGGTTAGTGCACAGTCGTCGGGGCTGCGAAACGTGGTGGAATGTTAGGATCTATGGGTGTAAGTGGATGGTGAGCCTTCCACCATGCCTCTCAATTGCATACGAGCGGCACAGGTGGTGATGTCGGCAGTGCGACGTTCGACTGGGACTAGTTAGAAGGCTAGTGCATAGCCAGTCACCGGGGCTATGGAGCGTGGTGGAATGTTAGGATCTAAAGGTGTAACAGAACTAGTTACAAGGCTCGTGCATAGCCGTCGGGGCTGCGGAGCGTGGTGGACTGTTAGGATCTAAGGTGTAAGTGGGTGGTGAGCCTTCCACCATGCCTCTCAACTACAAATAAGTGGCGTAAGAGGTGATGCCGGCATTGCAGTGTTCACCCGGGACTAGTTACAAAGCTACAGCACAACTAGCCACCGGGGCTACGGAGCATGGTGGAATGTTAGGATCTAGGCATCACAATGGCTAGCTTTTGTGGTGTGGAGAGTCAATTGGTGTTAGAGCCTTCCACCATGCCTCTCAACTGTAAACATGCGACACGGGTGGTGATACTGGCAGTGCAGTGTTCACCCGGGACTACCTAGAGGGCTAGTGCACAGCTAGCCACCGGGGCTGCGAAGCGTGGTGGAATGTTAGGATCTATGTGGTTTGGTTTGGTTTGGTTTGGTTTGATTTGGTTCAGTTTGGTTTGGTTTGGTTTGGTTCGGTTCGATTCCGTTCAGTTTGGTTTGGTTCGGTTTAGTTTAATTTGTTTTAGGTGGTGATGCCCATATTGCTGTGTTCGCCCGGGACTTGTTATAGAGCTAGTGCATAGACAGCCGCTGGGGCTGCGGAGCGTGGTGGAATGTTAGGATCTAAGAGTGTAACGAGACTAGTTAGAGGGCTAGTGCACGGTCGCCGGGGCTACGGAGCATGGTGAAATGTTAGGATCTAGGGGTGTAAGTGGGTGGTGAGCCTTCCACCATGCCTCTCAACTATAAACAAGCGACGCGAGTGGTGATGCCAGCATTGCAGTGTTCGCCTGGGACTAGTTAGAGGGCTAGTGCACAACTAGCCATCGGGGCTGCGGAGTGTGATGGAATGTTAGGATCTAGGCATCACAATGGCTAGCTTTTCTGGTGTGGAGAGTCAATTGGTATCAGAGCCTTCCACCATGCCTCTCAACTGCAAACGTGTGGCGCAGGTGGTGATGCCGGCAGTGCAGTGTTTGCCCAGGACTAGTTAGAGGGCTAGTGCACAGCTAGCCGCCAAGGCTGCGGAGCATGATGGAATGTTAGGATCTAGGTGGTTTGGTTTGGATTGTTAGGATCTAGGTGGTTTAGTTTGGTTTGGTTCGGTTTGGTTTGGTTTGGTTCGCTTTGATTTGGTTTGGTTTGGTTTGGTTTGGTTCGATTCGGTTGGTTTGGTTTGGTTCGGTTCGGTTCGGTTTGGTTTGATTTGGTTCAGGTGGTGATGCTCGTATTGCAATGTTTGCCCAGGACTAGTTAAAGGGCTAGTTCACAGACAACCGCCGGGGCTGCGGAGCGTGGTGGAATGTTAGGATCTAAGGGTGTAAGTGGGTGGTGAGTCTTCCACCATGCCTCTCAACTACAAACGAGTAGCGCGGGTGGTGATGTCGGCATTGCAGTGTTCGCCCGAGACTAGTTAGAGAGGGCTAGTGCACAGCTAGCCGTCGAGGCTGCGGAGCATGGTGGAATGTTAGGATCTAGATGGTTTGGTTTGGTTTGTTTTGGTTTGGTTTGGTTTGGTTTGATTTAGTTCAATTTGGTTTGGTTTAGTTTAATTTGGTTTGATTGGATTCGATTTGGTTCGGTTTGGTTTGATTTGGTTTGGTTTAGTTTAGTTTGATTTGGTTTGGTTAGGTTCGGTTCGACTTGGTTTGGTTTAGTTTGGTTTAGTTTGGTTCGGTTTGGTTTAGTTTGGTTCGGTTCAGTTTGGTTCGGTTTGGTTTAGTTTGGTTTGGTTCAGATGGTGATGCCCGTATTACAGTGTTTGCCCAAGACTAGTTACAGGGCTAGTGCACAGACAGCCGCTGGCGCTGCGGAGCGTGGTGGAATGTTAGGATGTAGGGGTGTAACGGGACTAGTTAGAGGACTAGTACATAACTGCCGGGGCTGCAAAGCGTGGTGGAATGTTAGGATCTAGGGGTGTAAGTGGGTGGTGAGCCTTACACCATGTCTCTCAACTGCAATCGAGCAACGCAGGTGGTGATGTCGGCAGTGCAGTGTTCACCCGGGACTAGTTAGAGGGCTAGTGCATAGCCAATCACCGAGGCTACGGAGCATGGTGGAATGTTAGGATATAGGGATGTAACGGGACTAGTTAGAAGGCTAGTACACAACCGCCGTGGTTGCGGAGCGTGGTGGAATGTTAGGGTCTAGGGGTGTAAGTGGGTGGTGAGCCTTCCACCATGCCTCTCAACTATAAACGAGCGATGCGGGTGGTGATGCCAGCATTGCAGTGTTCCCCTAGGACTAGTTAGAGGGCTAGTGCACAACTAGCCATTAAGGCTGCGGAGTGTGGTGGAATGTTAGGATCTAGGCATCACAATAGCTAGCTTTTGTGGTGTGGAGAGTCAATTGGTATCAGAGCCTTCCACTATACCTCTTAACTGCAAACGTGCGGTACAGGTGGTGATACCGACAGTGTCGTGATCGCCCGGGACTAGTTAGAGGGCTAGTGCACAACCAGCAGCCAGGGCTGCGGAGCGTGGTAGAATGTTAGGATCTAAGTGGTTTGGTTTGGTTTGGTTTGGATTGTTAGGATCTAGATGGTTTGGTTTGGTTTGATTTGGTTTGATTTGGTTTGGTTTGGTTTAGTTCGGTCTAGTTTGGTTTGGTTTGGTTTGGTTTGGTTCAGTTTGGTTTGGTTCGGTTCGGTTTAGTTTGGTTTGATTTGGTTTAGGTGGTGATGCCCGTATTGCAGTGTTTGCCCGGGACTAGTTAGAGGGCTAGTGCACAGACAGTCGCCGGGGCTGCAGAGCGTGATGGAATATTAGGATCTAAGGGTGTAAGTGGGTGGTGAGCCTTCCACCATGCCTCTCAACTGCAAACGAGTAGCGCGAGTGGTGATGTCGGCATTGCAGTGTTCGCTCGAGACTAGTTAGAGAGGGCTAGTGCACAACTAGCCGCCAAGGCTACGGAGCGTGGTGGAATGTTAAGATCTAGGTGGTTTGGTTTGGTTTGGTTTGGTTTGATTTGGTTCAATTTGGTTTAGTTAATTTGGTTTGATTGGATTCAGTTTGGTTTGATTTGGTTCGATTCGGTTAGGTTCGGTTCGGCTTAGTTTGGTTTAATTTTGTTTAGTTCAGTTTGATTTTTGTATTTTTTGATAGTCAAATCCGAACTAAACCGAACCAAACATTTACGGATTGGTTTGGTTTGAATGATCGGGTTAGCCATTTTTTTTACACAAAAATTAGTTTAAATAATTAAGCTTTTCATAGCAAAAAAAAAAACCTATAAATTTTTTTTTCTAAAAATAGAATCAAACTTATTTTTCTCAATAAGCACACTATAAAGTACAACAAATAGACAAACTCTAAACAAATAAACATAATTAAAATATACGTAACAATATATACCAGTACAAAGACAAGTACACAATAACATTTAAACTTAGTTCAAACATATAATTAAAAGGAAACACAAGTACACAACATAATAATGAGCAACATCCAAAGTCAATCTAAACTCAATCCAAACATAAAAAAAAAATGATTCATCAAATCCAATTTATCTTTGAACTTCATCTACATCATGCAATAAGCATAAATGAAAATGTTATGGTCCTTCATCTTCATTTCAATAACCAATGTCCAAAGATTTAACAATGGAAACGTTATGGTCCTCCAAGATTACTCTCAATACCACCTTGGCTTATCCACCCTATGAATAATCACTCACCTATCCTGTCACATCCTATTGTTTTATCCTACCAAATGCCAATAGACAATATAACTCACCATATCCTATTATGCATCTACCATAAGCGTAAGAAGCCACAACACCAAGACCCAAAGCTTCTCGACTTTACCAACAACAAAAGAAACCCCATTGTGAGTTAGAATGTACACCAAAGAATCACTCATTGAGCTCTGAAAGAACACCTTAACTATAACAAAGAAAAGGGAATTGGTGAATTGCATCGGCAATTGTGGATTAGGATTGGCCGATTATGAATGAATAAGATTAGATAAGGAACTGTAGAGAGAGAACAAAGAAAAAAAGTTATAACTAAATTAATTATATGACTCACTACTAATGATTAAACATTAATATATTACTTTCAGTAATTATGACTTCTGCAGATGAAGAGTCTTGAAATAAGAAGTTCAATACTCCATCTAGTACATGTGGATCAGGTTCACGTATCACATTCAATGATATCAAGTTACTAAAGCCAATATGTGCAGTATTGGGAAGATAAAAAAATCAGTGAATATATATATGGTTTGGTTCTTGGATTTGGAATTTCAAATCCGAGAATCGAATCAATTAAACTTTATTTAGTTTGGATTTTACCCGAATCAATCAATATACTCAAACCAAACCGAACTAATTTAATTAGTTCCATTCGGATTGGTTGGGTTATCTGAACCAATTTACACCTCTATTAGGATTCAATTGCAAGGTATTGGATGTTAGTCATGACAATCATCACCCAAGAGGGGGTGAATTGGGTGATTACATTGAGAAATTATGTATTTTGATATTTTTAATCAACACATGCAGCGAAATAAGTCTAACAAAGATATAACTATTAGAGATTTCTCAAATACCACTTGGGCTGTAGGACAAACCAAACAAATAAGATATATATCAAATTTAAGTCAAGCATATATAATTAAAGTACAAATGTAAAGGAGATAGAGTTGAGAAAAGAAAACACAATTATTTATCCTGATTCATCCATTAACCACTTATGGTCTACGTTCAGTCTTAAAGTAAACCACCCGAGATTTTCCACTATCACTTTAAGCTTGAACATTGGCTTGAAACATTTACAAACTAGAGCATTTTTCACACATTGGGATGCCTTACCCTATGTGCTTAAGTCTCAACAACCATAGATACCTCACCCTTACAATTCCTTGAGGGATACCTCGCCCTTTTTACAAAGAATCAAAGTGTAGAAAAAGATGAAACTCTCATAAGAGTATGTAATACAAGTTGAAGCCCTATGAAACTCTTCAAGAATATCTAAAAAATAGGGCATATAAAGAAAAAAGATGAAACTTGGATTAAACCCAATAAAAAGATTGTCACGACCGAGATCGCGGCAGAGCGACTTAAATTAAAAAATTTAGAGAGTCGCCACTAATTTTATTTTTATTAGGAAGAATTGGAAAACCTAAAAAAGGATGATCTACATTCAAAAACTCAGGTTCGAGAGTCTAATTATACACAGTGAAAGGGTGAAAACTTAACCCTACAACACTCCTGATGCATCCATCCTAAGACGGTTACCTTAAATCAGTTGTGTAATTTTTATAACTCTCGAAAATATTTACTTTACCCCTTTTGTTAAAAGATAAACAAAATAGAAAAAAATTATGAAAATTTAATTTTTTGAAAAGATTCTTGTTTTGAAATTTCATTCTACTTTTAAAAAAATAAATAAATCATTAAGCTGTCACAACTTAGATAATTCTAACAAAAAGTAAGATTAACAAGCTGTCACAACTCAGCTAATCTCGTTTTATTTCTTTCTCACAAGGTTCAATTATTTTATGTTATTATTATTTTTAAACAAATTTGTTTTTTTTAAAACAAAACTAATTATTTATTTTTTATTTTCTTAAGTAAAGAAAAAAAAAGTAAAAAAAAAAGAATTGGGATTAAAATGTAAACGTATAAAAACGTTTAAATATCAATATGTACAAATGAAAAAGTCAAAGAAAGAGTGGTTAGAATAGCACAAAGTCTATCCACTAAATCAAAAGAAATTCTCCATTTTAGCATCTATATAAAAAAGGACAATAACTCTTTTTTTTATCCATTAAAACACGCCACAACAAAGAATAAACCATACACCATCATATGACTTTTGGAAAGAATTATTTTCATTTGTGCATCGTTGGAAGCAAGGATGAAACAAAGTAAATGGCTTAACCAATTAGTACAACATTCAATGATGAGTGATCATATTTACACCATAGGACACCTAAAAGAACGATGACATATTCAGTATAAAACATGCAAGTTTTGGAATCAAGACATGTCCACTTTCATCTTGATAAAACTCAGCAACTACGAAACCATGAGGGACATACAACATTTAACATATATAATCCCAACACATTGGTGCAAACCCACAGCATTCCAAATAACAGTAACAAAAACAATTTTGGACCCCAAGCTTGATATGCCAAAGTCAGCAATGAAATGAGCATTCAAAACCCACCCATTATACATTACTTCTTATATACCATCTAGACATCATAACTAAAGAAAACTTTTGCCAGTTTTACTCCTCATTTCTAAAGACCAGACAATATAAAATCATGGCAAATCGTGATCAGCCATCAACAAGTTTCAAGAGTAAAGTTTAACATGTTCTTAATATTTAATATTAGATGGCAAGACAAAATGTTATGGCAAAATAGTAAGCTAAAGGAAAGAAGATCAAGCGGACAAAGTTAATCTCTTAGCACATAGGTAAACATGGTATCATCAGTAGCAACAAATTCGAAGAGTCATTCTATCAAGCAGAGAGAAGGCAACAAAAATAAAAACTAAATCAAAGGGGATGATTTATACATTAGAAGCCAAATTTCTAGATTTTCATACAGAATCAGACTAAGAACGAAATATGGTGACTTTCATTCATTCAATACTCTCAAATCTCAATACAGCCATGACAGAAGAGAAAATAAGAAGGAAAAGAAAATACCAAATGAGGATTTTTCCCAATAGTTGAGTACAACAACAACTCTAATCCTCTTTTGATCTTCCAACCTTTTAGCTTTCCTTTCTCAATTTCTCTAAAGCTCTCAGAAATTACATAAAAAAACCTCATTATGGATTTTTGTTCTCGAGTATTTATAAGAGTACATGGTTGGATGAAAAATGGCGGTTGCTTGTGGTTCTCGTCTTGCAAAGCTCTCGTCTTCTCAAATTTTTCATTTTTGTGCATCTTTACTCTGTTCCACGTAAAAATCTGGTTTCTAACCCCTACAACCTGCCCAAAAATTGCATCCTCGTGCCTTGAGCTCTGTCAGAATGGGAGTGGAAGTTGCTTGTGGCTCTTGTGTTGCGAAGCTCGAATCCCTCTAAAATCTTTTATTTTTGTGCATCTTTTCTATGCTCCACGCAAAATCCAGCTGCTAATCCCTGCAAGCTACCCAAAAATGGCATCCTCGCGCTTTGAGCTCCATCAGAACTAGTGTAGAGCTCAGAGATCCGCAGGTTAAAGCGAATCTAGGGGGAAGGACCGTTTAGTGGATGTTCTTCTCCTTGGGGTCGTTGAATGCTGCTGCCATGATGCGTTGGAGCTCGTGATGGGGGCTGCACCTACTGGTTGCGTGAGGGAGTGGTCTTGAGGTTGTCGTAGGAGCTAGGATTTGCAGAAATAGGGAGAGGGGGTTGCTGTAGGTGTGGTTGATAGGGTTCAGAGAGGAAGGAGCAATAAGAATGAGTGTTGGGTCATGGGTGGATCCGGGTTATGGTAGATGCGAGTCATGGATGGAGGATCCAGATTTAGTGGATCTTGGGTTAGAATGGAGGAATAAGTTCAATGGAGATGGATCAAGCCCAAATCTTTTTTTTTTCTTTTTCTCTTCTTCTTCTTCGTTTTTTTCACCTACTCTTCATTTTTATTTTCTTAAAATATTTTATTTATTAGTATTTATTATTATTTAATTAATAGAAGCAGAGTTAACTAATTTTATTCTTTGATCATCCATAACCATTTTTTATATCTGAACAAAATTGGGTGTTCACAAAAATATTTTTCAATGTTTGTTATGTGTAAAAGATGACTCCAAGAGGGTCCATATATAGTGTTTTAAAGAAAAAGAGTCATTAGGGCTTTTAATATGAGCAATAAATGCTTAAGGCGAAACGTTTGTGCACTTACAACCATGTTGTAATCGAACCAAGAAGATAGAAAAATTCTCGCAAATTTAACAAGCCAAAAAGAAATTATTTAAACAATTATATGAAACTTTAAGTGCGAATAAAAGAAGTAAGGGTTCAGAAAAGTTTGAGAGTCAAGAACATCATTACCACATCTTTGAGATATGATGAATTTTTCGGAATTTCAAATTTTAAAACTGCTTAGGAAATGTGGGACACTTTACAAGTTACCCATGAGGGTACTAATGAAGTAAAAATATTGAGAATAAACACTCTCACCCATGAATATGAACTATTAAGAATGAACCCAGGGGAAAGTATTCAAGAAATGCAAAAGAGGTCCACTCATATTTTTAATCATATTGCCTCATCAGGTAAAACTTTTTCTAATGAAGATTTTATTAACAAAGTGTTAAGATGTTTGATCAGGATCTGATAGCCTAAGGTAACAACTATCTCAGAATCAAGAAATTTGGCAACCATGACTTTTGCTACTCTATTTGGAAAACTTCAAGAGCATGAATTAGAGTTCAACAAGCTTGATCAAAGTGAGGAACATGATAAGAAGAAGAAGAGAATTGTACTTAAAGCCACATCTTCAACCATTGACGACGATGATGATGATGAAGATGAATGAGATGGCATGAAAAACTTCGAATTGAATGAAGAAAATCTTAGTTTCCTTATAAAGAAGTTCAGAAAATTTCTCAGAAAGAAAGGACCTCAAAGAAGGTCACCTTTCCCACCAAAGAAGACTCATCACAAAGGAGAAGGTACTTCTTCGACACCCACATGTTATGAATACAAAAAACCAGGGCACATGAAGATGGAATGTTTCGTTTATGAAAAGAAAGTGGAAAAGTTTGAAAAGAAACCTTTAAAAGATAAGAAAGGAAAGGGAGCTTATATAGAATGAGATGACAATGACATAGACTCCACGGATAACTCGGACAATGAGGAAGCTAACCTATATCTTATGGCTAGAGGATAAGAAGAAGATGAAATCGACATAGAGGTAATTTCTAACATTGACTTATCTCCTTCTTATAATGAATTACAAGATGCTTTCGAAGAATTGCGTGATGAATCTCTAAGGCTTACTAAATTAGTTTCTTCATCTAAGAAAATAATTTTTTCTTTGGAAAATCAAATTCTTATTTTAAACAAAAAAATTGAAGAACTATAAATTATAAATAAGACTTTAGGACTAATCGATGTCAATTCTTCTTGCATAAACTGTTCTTCGCATACATCAACATCTTTATCTTGTTTATCTTACAAAGAGTTTGAAAAAGAAATTGAAGATTTAAAGAATACTCTTTCAAAGTTCACTTTTGGTAAAGACAATTTGAATAGTTTACTTGGAAAACAAAGATGTATTTTTCAAAAAGTGAGTTTAGGATACAATCCCAAAAATAAACAAAAATTTGCTTCTACAAATACTTCAAGTAGTCCTTTCATCAAATATTTTCATTGTGAGAAGAAAAGACATAGTGCTTCAACATGCAATATAAGAAAGAATAGTAACACGAAAATAAGAACTAAAATGGTATGGGTTCCCAAGGGCACCATGTTTAAAGCTAACACATAAGGACCTAAGAAAATATGGGTACTAAAAGTTAAAACTTGAATTTGTGTTGTAGGTGTGCTTGAAGACCAATAGCTCAAATTAGTACCTTGATAGTGGTTGCTCTAAGCACATGACTGGAGATGACTCCTGTAACACCTCAAAAATTGTTTGTTTCATGATAAATAATTATTTTATAATATTTATGATTTTTGTGAATTTTTGTGGATTTTTCCAAAAACATTGATTATTTTAATATATTTCTTGATTTGTGTACGCGCTGAGTAGAACCAGGAAAATAAGATATTTTCCCCGAGGCTAGAAAACCTTGAACTGTGGAAATGTCGACGGGGGATCTTACTAAACTCGAGGTCGGGCACAATTTATGAGATTTACGTTTTTTGATATTTTTATCCGATAAATAAAAATCGCAGTATATTTTATTATCCGTTGGACAATAAATACTAATTCTTTTATTAACTGTAACATTTGTCCATTAGATAATAGTTTGTAGTAAAATGCTTATCATTTTTTCAAGAGTGTCATCTTTATGTCACATCAGGTTGACTATTGCAAAATGCTAACAAAGTTTCTCAAAGAAGCTTTGTACAAAGCTTCTCAAGAAAGCTTTACCCAAGTTTCTAGAAGCAATTTTCCCTCTTCTTTTCTCCCATGTGGCCACGGCAATGAGGGGGAAATGTGACTAAATTTTGTCATATTTCCACTTATGTCATCCATCATTTCCCATTTCAAAACCCTAAACACTTTTCTAACATTTTCTCTCTCTACCTTTCTCTTCTCTCACTTTCTCTCAACTTTTCTCTCTTCTCTTTCTCCTCCATACCCCCACAGCCCCCCCACCATTTTCCTCCATGGTTTGCATAATTTCAAGCAACCACCTTGCTTGAATCCACTCCTCCCTTGAAGCTTTTCTTCTCTTGTTGAAATCACCTACAAAGAACTTAACTTTCTTCTCAATTTTCTCACCATCTCCACGGCCAAAGACCACTATTTTTGGTCATCCAAGCTTTTCACTTAACCAATATCATTTCCTACCTCTTCTTATCATTTTGAACCTTTTCTCTTTTGTGACTATCTCTTGAATCTACCATTTTCGTTTTCTTCCATCAAGCTCTAAAGTTTGAAGTTTTGAGGTAAAAAGTTCATGACTTTCCCTTTTTCTTCTCATTTTCGTGTTCATGGTCCTCACTATAACTATAGATATCTTCTTATCAAGCTTGAAAATATTGATTTTGTGAGTTTGAATGTCTTAGGATTTTTAGGTTGGTGGAAGACGAAATTCAAAAACAAAGGAGCTTACTTTCCTTGTTATTTCTCTTGGTAAGAGGGAGATCATCCACTTCAACCTCTCTTGGTAGCGAGGAGCTTGTGTATTTGTTGGTTGTGAGAAACCCATGTTAGAGTTGTTCTCTTTGTTATGTGATTTTGATGACTTTTGTATTAACTCTTGTCTTGTATGACTTTATTGGTTGCATTTGTATATCTTAATGAAATTTCAGAGTGTTTGAATGGATTGGATTATGTATGGGAATCAAGGGCTCCTTGCCCTCTTTATGGTGGCTCACGACCAAATGCCCTTTTATAGGGTGTTCTTGGTTAAAATTTTATAACAAGTGAGAAATTGACTAATCAAGTGATTAACAATTAATGGGGTAATAGAAAATTTAAGTTCCTAGCTCATTTGGAGCTCACAGCCTCTTAGGGAATATATGGACAAAATTATGTGTTGAAACGGAAACTTGGCTAATTAGTCAATTAAAGGTTAATTAAGGATTCATAAGATGGAAATGACATAACTTAAAATAAATATGACCAAGTGAAAAACATGAGTGAAAGTGAGGTATTAGGTAACTTAGGTTAAAATTTCCCTAAACGAAGTAGGTCTAAAATTGAGTGAAGAACTTGCTTAATTTGAGTAATAAAGACTTGTTAAAAATGCAAGAGAATTCCTCTAGAGAAAGACTTCATAAGAAATGTCTAATTAAAGTGAAATTCCCTAATAAACCTTAAAAACGTATTTTCACATTTGAAAAGGTGACAATATATTGTTGAGGGTCCACATGGGACCAAGAATCTGTTGATAATGACATTGGCCACTCGTGGCATGCTTATGGGAAAACGTATGATTATTGAATACTTGTGAATATGCATTGAGTCATCATGCATCGCAAAAAGTCTGGTGGATTTTGTTGTAAGGCTTTATACTTAGGAGTTTGAATCACACCTTAGTGCGGGTACGAATAGACTAGTGTAGGTCACTCGTTGACCTTGGGGGCGTCAGGATGCGGGTATCTCGCAATGAGCAGTTGGTAGCTCCTTTGTGCCATGGGATAAACCGATGCAAATGCACCAACGATCCGGACCGAGACACTGTCCTATATCACGATCTTGTGAAGAATGTCTTATATAAGCCATGTTGCACAATTTTGTTGAGATTGAAGCACTTGATTTGAGGTCAATGATATACAAACATGTCTCCTCGATCATTCTCTTCGATGTTGTATTTTAGCTCCATGGAGTAGAGTTTGGTACAATAGTGCATGTACATGGTCAGTCATCATATTTATCTGTCTTATATTCATATGATTATGAAACTGTTTCTTTGATGATGCTATGGTTGCCTGGATCATTAAATTGTTTATTAACTGATCTTGATGCTGCTTACTGTCTTATTGCACTATTTGGCGTTATGCGCCGTTTATGCTTCTTTACTGCTATAATTGGCAATGATGCTGAATATCTCACCTATTTACTTTGTTACTCTGTTTGTATATATATTTGTGCTTTTGTAAAGACCAAGCCGTGGACGAGCCTAAGTTTCCTGGATTCAGGTCCAATTAGTTTTCTGTTCTGAGATGGCATCCCGGTGAGGCTTTTTGGGGTATGCCAGATTGAGGTTACATGGAAGTGGTGATAGCTGGCACGTGGATTTCGACATGGAGCGTTTTGTTTATGTTGGAGACGTGACTATGTCTCTAGCATGAGGTCGTTATGATCCTCCTGTGTTTTCCTTTGATTTTCATGTTTGGTTGGAGTTCGACATGCCTGTGCGAGAGGTATGGGGTGAACGTGTGTACACCCCTCGTGAGGATTCAGATTCGTTTCTATCCTCCGCACGAGCTCCTGTTCGTGGGTTAGTCGCTCCCATAAGGATTTCCTCTTTTGAGGAAGATCCTGAGGAAGACCTGTCTGAGACTCCTTCTTAGTTGTTGATGGAGATATATCTCATTTTGGTAGCCTTTTTGGGTGGGTGGTTGTATATTGCTTTGGGGGCCTGATGTTTTGTCTTTTTGGTGGGCTGTAAATGTATGATCCTTATGGGGTACGTAAAACTTCTGCTTCTTTTGTATAACTATTGATGTAACTAAACACGTTTCCACTTATACCCAGTGTGTAAGTAAAAAAAGACTATAACTATTTTTTGTGATCTTGTGGTTATGATAACTAAACACAAGATCACAATAAAATGATATATATATATATGATGTATTAAGGTATGATTTACTCATTATGTTAATTTCTGCTGTAATTATGTTTTACCATTTTCTTACAAAAAAAAAGAATTCGTCAAATTATTATACGCTTACAAATGAACATGCTATTATCTATATTTAAAAAGAACTAGGTTTTAGTTTATATTTCGTTTTCCATTCGTGGTTTGGTGTTACGGTCCCTCTCCAAAAAAGGGCGTTACAACTCCAAGTTTACCTTCCTTGTTCCCAAGTCACGTGGACACGTAACCTATGGAGATAACGACAAAGGGAAGATTCTTGGAGTTGGCAAAGTCGGTAAAAATCCCTCCTCCACTATTAATTAATAATGTATTGCTTGTTGAAAGACTCAAACATAACTTGCTTAGAATTAGTCAATTATGTAATAAAGGAAATATAGTTATATTTGATTCTCATTGTTGCATAATTGAAGGAAAAGATGATAAACAAGTGAAATTTATTGGTCATAGAGTAAACAATATATATATATATGGTTAGCCTTGATGATATATCTTCAAATGATGTGAAAAGCTTTATAAGTAAAGAAGACAATTCATGGTTATGGCATAGAAGAATTGCACACATTCACATGGATCACTTAAACAAGTTGGTCTCTAAAGAGTTAATAATTAAACTACCAAAGCTTAAATTGGAAAAAGATAAATTATGTGATGCATGTCAAAAGGGAAAAGAAGTAAAGGTCTCTTTTAAAGCCAAAAATGTTGTTTCAACTTCTAAACATTTATAACTTTTGCACATTGATCTTTTTGATCCCTCTAGAACAATAAGTTTTTGTGGAAATTACTATGCATTAGTGATTGTGGATGATTTTTCTAGATTTACATGAACCTTATTCCTATCTTATAAAAACGATGCATTTCTAATTTTTAAGAAACTTGCCAAAGTTATCCAAAATGAAAAAGGTTTTTGTATTACATCCATTAAAAGTGACCATAGTGGTGAGTTTGAAAATCATGATTTTGAAACTTTTTGTGATGAACATGACATTGAGTATAATTTTTCTGCCCCTAGAACTCCACAACAAAATGAAGTTGTAGAAATGAAAAATCATTCTTTAGAAGAAATGGTGAGAACTATGCTCAATGAAGCTATCTTTTCTAAGTATTTTTGGGCGGATGCGGTAAGTACCGCTTGTTATGTAATGACCAGGGCCCTAATTAGGCCAATTTTAAAGAAAATCTCTTATGAATTATATAAGGGAAGGAAGCCAAATGTCTCACATTTTCATATTTTCATATGTAAATGTTTTGTTTTAAACAATGGAAATTATAACTTAGGAAAGTTGGATGCTAAGTCTAATGAAGGTATATTTCTTAGTTATTTTAATCATAATAAGGCTTTTAGAATTTATAATAAAAGAACTATGACTATTGAAGAGTTCATTCATGTTGCATTTGATGAAACTAATCCAAATGGACCGAGAAAGGATTTTGTTGTTGATGATGTTGCAGAGGTTTTAGTAAAAACTCACTTGGACAACAAGGAAAAAGAAGAGAAGAAGTAAGAGGAAAGCCAATAGGGCACCCCCAAATTAAGCGGAATCACAAGTTATGGATCTTCCCAAAGAATGGAGGAATTCAAAATATCATCTTCTTGACTAAGTAATAGGTTATGTATCTAAAGGTGTAAGTATACGAAACTCAATTAGAAATGCATGTAACCATTTGGCTCTCGTTTCTCAAATTGAGCCTAAAGACATAAATGAAGCCTTTGGCAGTGAACATTGGATCTTGACCATGCAAGAAGAGCTAAACCAATTTGAAAGAAATCAAGTTTGGGAATTGATTCCAAGGCCTAATGATCATTCAATCATAGGAACCAAATGGGTCTTTAGGAACAAGTTTGATGAAGCGGGCCTAATAACCAGAAATAAAGCTAGGCTTGTACCTAAAGGGTATAATCAAGAAGAAGGCATTGATTATGAAGAACATATGCACCCGTAGTTAAATTAGAGGCCATTAGAATGTTACTTGCATATGCATGCATCATGGATTTCAAATTATATCAAATGAATGTTAAAAGTTCTTTTTTAAATGGCTTTATCCAATAAGAAGTACATGTTGAACAACCTCCACTTTTTGAAAGTTATGATTTGCCCAACCATGTTTTCAAACTGAAAAAGGCCATGTATACCTTAAAACAAGCTCCTCAAGCTTGGTATGAAAGGTTGAGTGAATTCCTTTTGGAAAACGATTTTACTCGAGGAAAGGTTGACACAATTCTTTTTTTAAAAATAAAAAACATGACATACTCCTTGTACAAGTATATGTAGATGATATTATCTTTGGTACAACTAACGAGTCTCTGTGTAAGGAATTTATTAATATCATGCAAAGTAAATTTGAGATGTCCATGATGGAAAAGTTCAATTTCTTCCTTGGGTTTCAAATCAAGCAATCAGGGAATAGAACATTCATTAGCCAATCTAAGTATTGCAAGGAGCTTCTCAAGAGATTTGGAATGGACAACTTTAAACATATGGACACACCAATGAGTACTTTATGCTACTTAAACAAGGATGAAACAGGTAATCCCGTAGAAATCACTAAATACAGAGCTATAATTGGATCCCTTCTCTATCTCACTGCTAGTAGACCAGATATTATGTTTAGTGTATGTATGTGTGTGAGATACCGAGCAAATCCTAAAGAATCACACCTAAGTGCAATTAAATGTATTATGAAATATCTTGGTGGCACTTCTCAAGCGAGTTTATGGTACCCCAAAGGTGCCACTTGTAGTCTTATTGATTATTCTGACTCTGATTTCGCTAGATGCAAATTGGATAGGAAAAGTACTAGTGGGATATGCATCTTGCTTGGAAGCTCTTTAGTTTCTTAACATAGTAAGAAACAAAATAGTGTGACATTATCTACCGCTGAGGCTAAATATGTTACAGTCAGAAGTTGTTGTGCCTAAATCCTATGGATGAAGCAATAACTTTTAGACTTCGAACTTCAGCTAGATCACATCCCTATAAGATGTGACAATATTAGTGCAATCAATTTGATCAAAAACCCTATTATGCACTCTAGGTCTAAACACATTGAGATAAGACATCATTTCATAAGAGATCATGTTCAAAAAGGTGATTGCGTGTTAGAATTTATTGAAACAACTAATCAACTTGCTGATATCTTTACTAAACCATTGCCTAAAGATACTTTCTTTCATTTAAGAAGAGAACTTGGAATTCTAGATCAATCTTGTATTTAATTTTGCTGTATAATTCATACAATTCTGCATAATCTTGTTTTTTCATTAATTATATTTTGAATCAAATACTGACTTGAGCGTCGGAGGCTCTCCTAAGTTTGTTTTGCAGGTACCTCATCATGACTAAGTTCTCCAACTGCTCAAAATACCTTTTGCTCATTGCCTTAGCAAAAGTTCTTAAAGTTTGGGGAAAATCACTGGTTTGGTCCTTGGTACAAATTCAGCTTTGGGAAGAACAAGTGTTGACCTAAGACTTGGACAAAATTCTAGTTTACAAGTTGTTTGGAATTAGGTTGAGAAAGTTTTGAAGAGTATTGAAGTTTATGGGATCTATCTTTTACTGGTTGCAGTGAAAAACACAAGTTTAGAATGCTTGCAATCGATTATAGACCCCCTGTAATCGATTACGTAGGCTATGCCAAGTAAAATATGCAAAGTCAGAAGGCCTGTAATCGAGTATATACCCTATGTAATTGATTACAAAGGTTTTGTCAAACTCAAAATGAAAAGTCAGAATGGATGTAATCGATTACATGCACATTGTAATCAATTACAGCGTTACCTAGAAATGTAATCGATTATACTCCCAATTGTAATCGATTACAGAGAAACTCAAGCAATGTAATCAATTATAACCCCTTTGTAATCTATTACAAGGAAGTTTAAAAGGAGCCCTGAACGCACAAACGGTCATTTTCACCTAAAACTCTCCATTTTCTCTCTCAAAAACACGAACCACCTCTCACAAAATCCCTCAAAATCTCTCTCATTTCTTCACCAAATTCCTCCATTTCCCCTCCTTTCAACCTAATGGTTGACTCCTCTCGCAAAACCAAGAATCCCAGAATAGGGACAATTGGTGCTTCGTCTTCCCAGGCTCCTCCTCTCATAATTCCTGGTTTGGACCTCTTTACTCACTTCAAGACCTCCAAACAAGCTGAAGTGTTTCGCCAACGGTTTCTTCTATGAAAAATTATACAACCCAGGTATCTCACTGTTGAGTTCTGTTCTAGTGAGCCTTTAGAAAGTTTTTGTTTAGTTGAGAGACTGGACTTGATTAAATTTTTTAGCATTAAGAGAGATATATACCTTGATTTAGTTCGAGTATCTTATGCCAATTTGAGATTTGAGGATGCCTATTTGATATCTGAAGTGAAGAAGAAACCAATAGTCATCAACTCTGGTCTTTGGTATCAATTAGTTAGGTTGAGCTCTGATGGTGCAAATTTTACTGGGTTAAATCAGTGGGGCGATGAGTATGATTATAAGATTGCCTTGAACTCCTTGCTGAGAACAAGTTTTCACCTCGATACGAGGATTTTGGCTACTGGGCTTACTATGGAAAACAAGGTATTACACTACTTTGTGGCTTAGGGCTTGATTGCTAGAGGGGGCAATTATTCTCAGGTTTTCAAGGATGATGTGCTGGCTCTATGGGCGATGAACACGGACTGCTAGCTCCATTAATTGGGGTTATTATTTCATTTAGCACATGCTACGAGCGAAGAAGGATCCCTATCTTCTACCCTACGCCATGCTTATCACTGCGATCCTTGAGCACTTCCATATTCCTTTGTCTGGAAAGGCAAATGATGAGACTTCTGATGGGCAAGAATGCATCAGTGTGCACACTCTGACGAAGCTAAACATGAGGAAGATTAATGATCATTGGTATTACCTCCATCATGGGTGGATGGTCATATGCCCCGAGGTGCTGATGAGGATATTGAGGATGATGCACCTCCAGCTGCTCCAGTTCCACCATTTATGGAACTTCTGCTTTAGGAGCTATGCAACCTCCGCACTCATATCGATGATCAGTTCAGTGAGTTGCGCACCTCTGTTCACTGCCTTGAGGAGCGAGTGGCTCACACTGATGAGGAGGTCATTATTATTCGCACCATACTAGAGAGTGATCTGGGCTTTCAGCCTAGGTCTGTTGCACCTCCTGCTATGCCTTCTGCTCCGTTATCATTTGTTGGTCCTTCCAGTGCTACAGCCGATGTCCTTGATGATAATGAGGATATTCTTAGCTCTGAGGATGATCTTGCCACTGGTGACGATGATGTCGATCTTGCTGATGTGGCTACTGACAGTGACAATGAAAGCGAGGCGAATGAGTGATGTTGGGAGACTTAGTCATGATGCTTATTTATTATTATCTAACCCAATAGCATTTTTTATACTATTTTGTATATAATGTTGTTTATTTTAGTTCCTCTATTGTTTATATACTCTGATATAATGTTTACTATAGTATTTTATTGCTTCATCTATACTATGTTGTTTATACTCTGCACCTTGAATTATTGAGACTATTTGTTGTTGTCTTTCTGAGTATACTGGTTGGACTATTGCCTATCTTATTGTATGTTGTTTTGTTAGTCTGTTTTGGTGATCCTGGACGTGTCATTATGCTACTGAAACTTTGTCAAATTTTGTTTTTCTGAATGCTTATATCTCTTACCTTTTTTATCTTAGCTTTTTGATAATGTCAAAAGGGGCAGAGATTGAATGAGTAAGGGGGAGTATGCATGAACTCAGGGGGAGAACAATGTTTTAATTTCTGATATATTATGTATTGCTTCTCTTTTTGTGTGTTGGTTTGTCATCATCAAAAAGGGGGAGAATGTGAATGCTTATATCATGGAGCTTGTAAAGATTTTGATGATAACAAAGCCAAGATGATGACCAAGTACAAATGGATGCAAAGCTGACATCGTTTTAGGCTTTAGGATATTAATGTAAGAAGCTATCTTGGAATCTCAATTATTTTCTTAAAAAGAGTTTTTTCAAATCAAATGGTTTTTAAGTTTTGGATTATGAAAATCAAGCTTATTTCTTTAAAAATTTAAGTTTTCTAAATCTCAATGTTTATCATGGTTAAATGGGCTTAACAATGATTTCAAGGATGTTTATAATCATTAATCTTAGGTCTAGTTATCAATTTATAGCTTCTTTGGAGGCTTGTAATCGATTACAATGACCTGATAATCAATTACATCCATGTGAGAATCAATTTTTCAAAATTTTGTAGCTATGTAATCAATTACATGAGGTTTGCAATTGATTACACTACTTCCAGAGGCTTTGTAATTAATTACGTAAGGCTTGTAATTGATTACATCTCTGGCAAAGACCATGTAATCGATTACATTGAGGTTGTAATCGATTACAAACAGTCCAGAAAGCCCAGAATGTGTTTTAAGAAATAATGTACATTCTGGCCTTTCTGGGCTATTTGTAATCGATTACAACCTCAATGTAATCGATTACATGGTCTCTGCCAGAGATGTAATCGATTACAAGCTTTACATAATCAATTACGAAGCCTCTAGAAGCAGTGTAATCGATTACAAACCTCATGTGTAATCGATTACATAGCTACAGACTTTTGAAAAATTAATTCCCGCATGAATGTAATCGATTACCAGGTCATTGTAATCGATTACAAGCCTCCAAAGAAGCTATAAATTGATTACTAGACCTAAGATTAATGATTACAAACATCCTTGAAATCATTGTTAAGCCCATTTAACCATGATAAACATTGAGATTTAGAAAACTTGGATTTTTAAAGAAATAAGCTTGATTTTCATAATCCAGGACTTAAAAACCATTTGATTTGAAAAGCTCTTTTTAGGAAAGAGAGTTTCTTATATTAAGATCCTAAAGCCTAAAACTATGTCAACTTTGCATCCATTTGTACTTGGTCATCATTTTGGCTTTGTTATCATCAAAATCTTTACGAGGTCCATGACATAAGCATTCACATTAGAGCCTTGAGTCCCATATTAGAAGTTTGGGATTCTGGTGTGGGGAGAGAGGGATGGAGTTTCTCTCGCTTTTGACATAGCGGGCCCCAGAATACTTAGGCTTTCAGTGTGAAACCCCAAAAAATTAACTGGAATGAAAACCAATTAATCAACTTAGGAAGCCAATATTGTCAGGTCAGGTGTGAGAAACTTAGGTCGTGTGTACTTCTCATTTGAGACTTAAGCACTTATGTCATTTGATACTTATGACGTTTGAGAATGTATTTGTCTTATATTGACATTTGGGTTTTAGACTTTGTGTTATGTCATGCGTAATGAATGAATTTTAACTTTTATTTTAGTAGGTTTTTTTTTTTAAATGTTAAATCTACATGTTCAACATACTCAATTAACTTGTGTGGTTCGGGTTAATTGAGTCATATTAAAGGAAAGATTTATCCAACAGAATACTTTCATAAATCAATTCAAAAATATTACAAACCCTACTTAACCTTAACCAAAAATGCCTTTAGAATAAGTTATCAAACATCTCAACTTGAAAAGTAACATCTAGTTAGTTTTAGTGGTTCGACACTTATTCCTCTTAAATAAAATTTAGAGTTTGAGTCTTGTAAATGAAAAAAAAAATTAGTGTTGAGAGAACTTTACATATTTGTGATCTGACCCGACTCGGCTCCAGATTAGTCAGAGTCCAATATGACTTCTAGATACTAGAGAATTTACACAAGAAAACAAAAAAAAAAAACATCTCAACTTGAAGCCTATAAAAATATCAAAGCACTATCTATCAAAATAAAACACCAGTCCTGTCAGGTTCAGTTGATCACGTAGATGTCTTACAAGCAAGATTTTGTCTACGCTTAAGTATTGCATGTCAAAGCATAAGCAGGAGAGATGTGAAATAAACAAAAGCTGCTCTTATTTATCCCAAGTTCTACAAAAAATATTTGCATATTATCTTGCAAGCATGCACGGATCTACTTGTAAAGGAGTGGGGATACATGCCCCTATTATACTTTGAAATTTTTCTTTGATCATATATAAATATATATGTATATATATATTTTTATTTTTTATGTGTAATTTTTGTCTTTATATGTAGATAAATTAATAAATTTATAATGATAAAAAGTGAAACTCATGTAATATTATTTTTTATTTTTTAACATTACTCATTTAGTTTGATACCTAACTATACTCATATAATATTATTTTTCATTTTTTAATAATACTCATATAAGTTTAGTATATCAATATACTCAAAGTATAAAATTCTTCTTTTACATTTTTTTATTTTTACATACTAACGGTGATTTATAATATTATCCGTTCAGATTAATTCATATCTTTTTCGACTATAAAAACGTTTGCCGCCACTGTCTCAAATTCCTGGATCAGTCACTGCTTGCAAGCTTGTGATAGATACATGCCAACCTTCAAATCAGAACATTTAGAATCACAGCTAATTCAACAAAGAATTTCAAAATAAAGGGGTGGGAGATGGGGTATGTACAGAATCAATTGATCTTATATATATTACCTTGTGAGAGTAACTACAAGATTAATTTTTTATTTTTTAAAATTTATACTTTGTCGGGATCAGTAATTTAATTATCAGCATATTACAAGATTATTTATAATGGCAAACATAATTAAACAGATATAAGCAACTTGTATATGCGTGTATTGCCTTATAATATAAGTAACCTCCCTTATCATAACTTATCTTTCACTTTTCTTTTTTATAAGTTTTCACATAAATGAATAAAATTGATTTACCTGAATAAAGTGATGCCTACGAGTAAATAATTTTTTAGTTAGTGTCATTTCATTTGGTATTGTCTGCACCCAAGAGAGGTGGTTTCTAACTGAAATAACTACCAGCAACTTGCATTTTCAGGTTGTATGTAATCATTGAACTTATTTAACTTTGACAACTTTGAGCATCTTCTCTCTGTTGTTATAATTCTTTGTTTCTGGAGAGATTTTTGTATAAATTTAGAGTATTCAATTGAGTATATTAAATTAATTAACACTTAATATTTTTATAAATTTTTTATTACATAATTAAAAATATAAAATTTTATAAAAATGTTAAGTGTTGATTTACCTATTGTACTCAACTTGAGTGCTCAAAATTTAGTAAGAATTTCTTTTGCCTCTCTATGATAACACCAACTGGGTTCACCAAACAGGAGGACCCTTTAGCCAACTGTAATAGAAACACGTTTTGGTCATCTCACCAATTCTAATGAGTTTCAGATGGGTATCCTTAATTAGTTGAGGGCCATGATTGAACCCTCTCTTTCTCTCTTAACATTTTTTAAACAGATAAATTAAATAATAAAAAGGGGTCTAAGTTAATGATTGAGAGCTTCTAAGGGTGCATGATATATAGACAATGGAAGTTGATGCATGTGACATCGTGGAGAGAAGACGAAATTGGAAAGATTAAAGAAATAGGAGAAAGATTGTTATTTTTCTGTTTAGAATCATGTACTAACAATTATAATTGGAGCTTTAGGAGAATAGCCAAATACAATGTATCAATCCTTATGAAGCTTTGAAAGGCCAGGGAGCATGTCTGTCTTAGGTTGTACTTCTCCTTGGCCATATACACCGAATGTAAAATTTGATTAATTTACAACTTAATTTTAATTTGTCATTTTTTGTTTACTTTTTTCTTATAGATGCCGTTTTCCTTGTTCCTTTTGTGTATGTGTGTCTCTGTGGCCATGCATATACTTTTTTCTCTATATTCAGTTTTAAACATAAATTAACTAAGAATCTCACATCACCATCATATAAAATTAAGTCCAAGTTTATAACAATATAATATTCAAACCAATCGAATCATAATTAAATACTTTGCCACATTTCTTCAAATTTAATTCCTTTTAATGAATCAGAATAAATTGTTTTAAGTATGGCACTATGATGGGAGTACACCAAGAAAGATCGATGATGTATTATAGCTTGATAAGCGTATCAATCCATGTAATGCACGGGAAACTCTATTTCCTCTATCAAAGATGAAGGATGCATGATCAATTCCCACATCCATCATAAAGCAACATGCAGCACAATGTTGTTTCACCTACGTACGCATACCAAATAAGACGCGTGTCAGTTTTGATGTTTTTTTAATCTAATCAGTGACCAACAAAACAAAAAATAACCAATGGTTGTTGATTCGGATGAGCTTTTTCTATGAATATGTATTATATAGCATTGCTCATGCATAAAGTTACTGAGGTCTCTAAACTTCATTAGAGCTCACCGCTTATATTGAAGATTTATAGACAAATATCGCACCTAAGTTATCAATTATCCTTCAACAAATTAATGGAGATGACACCGATATACCTGTGTAGGGCAGACTAAATTTGAATTAGTTCGTTTGCATCAATGCCATGTCATTAATTGCTTCTATTTATCGATTTTTATTCATTCGTAATGGGCCACACGATTTCTAAAAGGTCAAATTAAAAACATTAGCCAAGCTCTCATGTGAGTCCTGTGGACACACATTGTGCCATGTCGAAGATTGAATTGATCAATGAGTCATCTAGATGAAGCCAATAACTTTGAGGGTTATCCTAGGGGTGGTGAATGGCACGTGCTTTTGTGAGGCATGATGAGATCTGGAAAGGGCTTCAGAATATATATATTATCAATATTGACACTTCTTATTATTATTTTTAATTATATCTTTATAATTTCTATTCACATTTAATTCATTTAATTAAGAAAGAATTAAAAATAGTTAGTATGTATATATGTAAATAAATAATTAGGAGTAACAATGAAAGGAAGAAAAAAAAAAAGAGCGTTTAGTTATATATTTTTCTTCTATCTAATTAATTTTGAAATTAGTAAGCCTAAACAATGCTTTGGATTCCTTCACATGAGGCAAATATATTTGAAACTCCTTATCCACGCAAACATAATAAACAAAAATTTGCCTTGGATACCAGTAACACTTAGATTATATTTGGATAACAAGTAATGGAGGGAAATGAAAAAAAATGGGAAGAACGAAAATAATTTTATGTGTTTGGGAGTTTTAAAATATATAAGAACAGAACGGAGCACATGAATAATCATTCTCCCCCTCTTTTCCTCAAATACTTAATTTTGTTTCCTCCAAAATTGAGGTGGAATGGGGAGAACACATATTCCGTTCCGTCCCGTTAATGAATTTTTCAAACAAAGAACAGAGGAAACTATGTTTCATTCATTCCATTTTCTTTTTAATTCTTCTCTACCTATTCCGTTCCGTTTCATTAATAAAAAACATTCAAACACATAGTTAGACAAGTTGAGCCATTAATATGCATCTTTCATATATAAATTATATGTATGGTTATGCCATGCACATGGTTAAGTACATATAAGTTGCATATCCACTGTTATATGCCTATACAAATTGTGCATAATTCAGAAAAGATATTAATCTACGTATTCAGAGGAGTGAGTTTGCAAAAGAAGAATCCGATGTTATCCTCATAAAACATTGTGTTAAAGAAAGGTCAACAAGTTAGCTTCTGAATACAATTAATATTATTTCTATTATAATTAAAGAGAAGAAGTACAAAATAATATACATCTATTTATCTAATCAGTAGGAATATATAACATAGTTGTATGGACAGGATCAACTCGGTTGGTCTATAAGGAAAATTTGCGACTTGGGTTTTAAGGCGGTCTAGTCAATTTATTAGATCATTTTTCTGATCGACTCAATTAAATCTGAATTGATTTGGTAGTCAACTCGATAAAGTTGACTTAAGTTGGTCAATTTTTTTTTTTTGTTTTTTCTTTAGAAACTAAACAAAAAATATAATTTTTAAGATTTAAATACTATACTTGAAGGTGGTTGTCATAAAATACATTTTAATACTAGACCATATATGTTTTTGCTAAATAATATTTTTAATTTCTTAATTTATTATGCAATCAATATATTATTTTCACTGTTTGTTTGAAAATATTTTTTTTCATGTAATATTTTTTTAATATTTTTTAAATATAATATATTTTATATCATGTAAATCTTCATATAATATTTTTCTAAAAATATTTACTTTTTTGTTTAGATTTTTAAGTTTGACTAATTGACAACGGTATCTGGCCGATCATTGACTTCGGTACACTGACTTTTTCAATCAATTGACATCCAGTCTGAGTTATACAACTATGATATATAATACTCGAGTAATTTACCAACCATGGATGCCATGTTTACCAAAATTTATATTATAACAAAGTTAAAACCATTTATGGTCAATATGCTTCAGAAGTATTCAAATATATATTCATATTAAGGAATAGTTTATTTTGCCGGATTAGAGAATATGATTATTAATTGTAATCAAGTACCAGTAGTTTAGTTGAAAATATGAAAGAAATAATTCAGACAAAGCAAATAAGTAATTTTTTCGGCCATTTAAGTAATTGAGTAAAAACTAACCAAGAAATTGTTCCTTTTTTTGTTTTTGTTTTTATGTTGTTAAAAGAATAAGCCCTAGAAACTTCTTATATATTAAGCAAGTTAATAAATTCTTTCGAAGATATTTTGCTCAAACATAAACTTCTTCACGCTTTGTTTTGGCATAAATATTGGAATGTAAAGCTTAATATATATATTTAGTCTATGATTCGGGTATTTTTATAAATATGAGAGTAATTCTTCGAATATTATCTAAATTAAGAGGACTCACAATAATTATTTTATTTAGGGTTTGAACTTTAAATATTTTTTATAAGAGTGCGGTTTGCTTATTATCACTTCCATCTCTTACCGGTAAAGCTGAATGTGATATGTATATGAATAATTTTACTTGGGACATTATTCAAGATTTTTTCCATAATATTAAGATACAACCATATTATTGATTGTGAAAATGGATTGTATAAATAATTCATTTTTTCGTCAATTTTGGAGGGTATAATATTCCCTAAATATATTGGAGTTGACTAGAGTCTGCTAGCTAGCGACAAAGAGCAAGGGAACATCACCCATCCCTTCTTCATTATTGTTTTCAATTGAATTTGAACACTTTCTTAAATTTAACATTTTCTCATTAAAGAAGAGCAGTTGGATGTCTCTTATCACGAGGGAGGGAGGTTCATAATTTTGATCTAGCCTCCATTATTATTAGCAGCACTATATGCTATTGCTACCTAAGGAAGGTGAAGCCCATTATTAATTAATGAACTACGTATTATAGCTTGCTCTCAAGTAATAATATATTAGGAAATGGGGAAAAAATGGAATAATGAATTGTGTAGGCGACAATGTAGGGCCAATGTTGACCACGTGGCAGACAGCATCACTAACCCCTTCCCTCCCACGTAGGTCCCAACCCTTTAAGAGCTTAAACGCTTATATATTGCCCCGCCATCATATCACATGGGACCATAATCGCCACCGATTTTCCTCGTTCTTTTTCCACCTTTACCTTAGTCACAAACTAAACAATATTTAATTATGAACATTGATCTTGATAGTTGTTGCACATTTCTACAATTGAAGGGTAATATCTTCAAATGGTTAGGATAGTATACTTAGATAACAGAGGCTGTGTTCTGGTTACAAGTTAGAATAGAGGCTATAGCTTCAATGGTTTTGATCAACAACAAAAGTAAAGCTAATATATTTTTTTCTTTTTTTGGCACAAAAGCTAATATATTTAATTTATTGATACGTGCTTAAACTTTTCAAATTATATTTAGCAAATGGTTTTCTTTAAAAAAAAAATGGGTTATTAAGAAAATTTAACAAACTGTAATTATCCTTGTCACCTCCCTATACTATCCTTATGAACTGTTTTTAGCAAATTATATGATAAGCACTTCTCCTTTAATAAGAAAAGAATGGCTTAGATGACAAGTTCTAAAGGAAAGTAAAATATCACACAATTCTTAGCTAAATGCTTAAAACCGCTCCAACATGATACCAACTCCTTATCTGCTCTAGCTTCTAATACTGTATATAGTTTTGTAGAGCTTCGTGCCGATACTAGGCAACTACAACACCTTCCCTGTTTTCCGGTAACAAAGTCTTGGTTTGCCAAATGGCCTGCACCTAGCTAGCACTAGTAGCAAGAAGCCATCAAAACTATGCAAAACATCAACATTTCATTTTTATAATTGATAAATATAATTACTTATCGCCTGCATGTATTTGTAAAGGATTTGGATTCTTTCATATTTTTTAAAAATAAAAAATGATTTTGTTAATTAAAAATACATGTATTTTAAAATATATCATATACGATATGTAAATTTTTTTTTATCACATGCTGTATGTATAATTTTTATGTTTTATTTAAAAACAGGATCTCTCCTTTTATTTTAGAAACAGGAGAGGATCCCTCCCATTTGTAAACTCTCGGTGTCAATGTCTCACTGAGGCACCGAGTGAACAATGTTAGAAACAAAACAAAGCCATCACTCTTTTCCCCTAATCAATTGTGTCCCCTAATCTAACACACCCAACCCAGCCGTTTCTTCCCCCCATCTATTAATTACTACTTCATCATTTTTCTTCCCCCCCCCCCCCGCCCCCCAATCAATATACCCATCAACCCATCAACACATTTATTTGCATATTTCTAAATAAATAATTGTAATAATTAAATAATAGTAATAATTCAAACTTTCATTATCTTATAATATAATGAATTAAAATGTTAGAACATGAAAACCCCAGTTTGGTCAACCTAACCTCTGTATCTGTCCACTATCCATGTCCATCTGTTCTTCTTGCTCCATTTGGGTCAACTTCATGAATCTTCGGACCCACCTTCTCTCTTCGCCATCCTTTTATATACAAAAACCAAACACCAACATAAACATCTCACACTGGCAACACCACAGTCCATAGCCACCTTGGTCATTGATCACCATGAACGAACCCACATTCTCCTTCCCACCAGATTCAGACCTCGACCTGAGCTTCACCAGCACCACCACCGACCGCACCTTCACCTCCTCCAGTGCTCGAACCAGCTTAGCCCGTAGCAGTCTAACCCTCAGCTTCAACGACCGCCACTCCACCACCGCCGCCGCCGTCATCCGTCGACCCCACCGGAGCTCCGATCCTCACTGGTCGGCCATCAAGGCCGCCACCACCCTCTCCTCCGACGGCCGCCTTCACCTCCGCCACCTGAAGCTCCTCCGCCACCTCGGCACCGGAAACCTCGGCCGCGTCTTCCTTTGCCGCCTCCGCGACTACGACGGCGCCAGCTTCGCCCTCAAGGTGGTCGACAAGGACCTCCTCAGCGCCAAGAAGCTCTCCCACGTGGAGACCGAGTCAGAGATCCTTCACGAACTCGACCACCCGTTCCTCCCCACGCTCTACGCGCGCATCGACGTCTCCCACTACACGTGCCTCCTCATTGACTACTGCCCCGGCGGCGACCTCCACTCCCTCCTTTACAAGCAGCCCGGCAACCGGCTGCCAGTCCAGGCAGTTCGGTTCTTCGCGGCTGAGGTCCTGGTGGCGGTCGAGTACCTCCACGCGCTCGGCATCGTGTACCGTGACTTAAAACCAGAGAACGTTCTGTTACGCGAGGATGGCCATGTCATGCTCTCTGATTTTGATTTGTGCTTCAAGGCTGATGTGGCACCCAGATTTGAGTGTAGGGCCCACACAAGCAAAGTGGGGCCCAAAGGCAGTTGTTTTGGTTTTAATGAATTGAGATCCATAGAGCAGGTGGTTGTGTCAGAATTCATGGCAGAACCCACCGCAGCGTTTTCAAGGTCATGTGTTGGAACCCATGAGTACTTGGCGCCAGAGCTTGTTTCTGGTAATGGTCATGGTAATGGTGTGGATTGGTGGGCTTTTGGGGTTTTTGTTTATGAGTTGTTGTATGGGACGACGCCGTTTAAGGGGTGTAGCAAGGAGACCACTCTGCGCAATATAGCGTCCAGTAAGGACGTGAGGTTCCGTGTGGCGGAGAAGAAGGAGGAACCGGGGTTGGCGGAGGCGAGGGACTTGATAGAGAAGTTGTTGGTGAAGGACCCCAGGAGAAGGCTAGGGTGTGCCAGAGGTGCCACAGATGTTAAACGACACCCCTTTTTTTATGGGATCAAGTGGCCCTTGATTCGGACCTATAGGCCTCCAGATGTAAGGGGGCTCTCGAGAAAGAGTAGATCGCACGTCAGTTACGTGACCCATAAGAGAAGGAGATGGTGGTGGAAGGGACTTGAGTATGTCGTGAGGAAGAAGGAAGCTAAATATAATTTAATTTCAAACTATAGTAATAGTAATTATTATCATTATGTTAAAAGTAATAAGGTTAGGTAATGTGCCTCAATTTTTTATTTACATTTTGAATGAAGTTATTAGACATTAGAATATAGGATACTGTGACCATAGTTTTCAATATTGAGTATGTAGCTTTCCATGACACAAATTGATTGTTGTATATGAATCACAATCACAATGATATACAAACCAATTCTTCTCTTTGCCTCAATTTTCCTTCTTAGTAATTTTTTTTGTTTAAGTCTAGCTATTTGAAAAATAATCTTTTGAAAAAATATATATATATGTAATTAGTTAAAGGGTGTTCTTAGTAAAGATAATCTTGGAACCTTGAAGTGAGAATGATCAATATAAATTATCTAATAGTTTTCAATTAAGCTTTACATGATGTTTAGTTTTCATCTTAAAATGAATTGGTGGTTTAATGGTTCAAAACTAGTTTGGTCTTAAATCGGTTTAATGGATATATGTTAATATAGGCTTGCCATTAACCCAACTAGTGTTTGACATAATCAGTCCAAAAAAGATCCTATAGAGATTCATGGGCTCCCTTTAAAGCAAAACCTTCTTTAAAAACAAAAAGAGTAATAATATTTAAATAAATTTACTTTACACACCCTCATATATTCCTATATACAAGGTATGAGATAACGCTTTGGTCCTGTTATGATTTTTAATATTATAAATTGTACAAAAATCTCACATAGCTTGTGCAAGTATATTTTCCCTTTCAAATTTTACATGTCTTCACAATTTAATGTTCTATGTTTGGTTCCAATTAAGGTGTTTTTTTTTTATCTTTCATTTAATTAAAAAAATGTCATTGTGTTTTATAAAGGTTGGATAATAATAAAGTAAAATTCAGTCATGAACCGCTACTGAGAATAGAGTTAGATGTCAGACATTACTATGTCCTAGCCAATTAAATACTTATTTAAAATAATTATGAAAATTTGATTATTTTAATAATTAATTATTTTAATAATTAAATTATAAAATTTTAATTATTTTAATAATTAATTATATTTAAATATATTAACTAAAAAATAATTTTAAATTAATTTATTTTATTTAGATAATATTAAAAAATTATTTTTATATAATAAATTATCAAAATAAATATTAAATAATTAAAAAATTATTTAATTATTAAAAAATTATTTGATTGAAGATAAAATAATATTTATATATCAAACCGAAAATAATCTCAACAGCTTAATAAAAGAATGCTAAAAGTTTTGCTTAATTGCTAACAGCTTTATACTCACAATAAAAGCTGTTGGACAAAGCCAAATATAATGAGAAAATTGGACAACAGCTTTTTTACCTAAAAAAATTGTTGGATGAATGAAAAAATCTGAACCAAACATCCACTAAGTATTATCTTTTACTAGAAGAGCTTTTAACAATATGACTATGAGTCATGCACTTGGAAAATGAAAAAAAAAAAAACAATTAAATAACCAAGAATATGACACTTCTTTTCATTTCTAAAAGAGAGATTGTACTTTGGGCATCTTGAAAACATGGCATCTAAAAATATGGTTTCCGCAACTAGAGTAAAACAAGTAGAAAATCCTTCATGGATCTCCATGGATGTTCATTAAAGGGCATTAATTATTTTATCTGTTGTATACATGGATTTAGGATTAGTAATCCCATATGAAGTGATGTAAGTGTAACAAAGCCAAATTATGGATTCAATTTTGGAATCTTCCTTCCACTTCGAAAAATAAATAAAATAAAAACAAAAGGGAATAAACTAGGATCAAGCCATAGGTTAGTTCTATAAGCAAGCATCTAGAGAGCACCTAGTCCACATAATAGCTTCATCAAAGCTCTAATCAAGTGGCATCTCCAACAATATGAGAACTTCGGGACAAACCATAGCAACTTTCTGTTACAAGTTATGTTTTGATGGGCAAAAATTAACTTAGTCCATATAAGTGACCAATTTGGCTGGAAAATCTCTTTGAACTCCTTAGGAATGAATAGTCATGCCTATGCAATTGATGGTGAAAAAGGACTTCGGAAGGGAGGTTCAATCAAGTCCAGCTAAAATGAACGTTTATGCAAAAATAAATTTGCACACAATTGTTTATAAATAGAGATAGCAAAAATGGGTTGAATCTTATGGGTCGAATCATATAACTCGTATGATTCGTGGGTTATGACGGGGCAGGGTGGATTGACTCGCTGGGTTACTTTTTATTTTTTTCTTATTTTTTTTATGACAGGTTAGGTAAAGTTAACCTATTTAAGTCACTTTTTCTATGCAATTTTTAGGCGAGTTAACTTACTTAATTTATCAACCTGTCATTTTTTTAAGAGTAAACTACTATTTTGACACTTAAAATATTGGGTTGACATCAATTTGATTCATGAAAAATAGATGACATCAATTTAGTTCCTAAAAATGAAAAATGACATCAATTTAGTTTTCTAAAAAAATTGATATTAATTTAATTCTTCAATAATATAAAAATAATATTAATTCAGTCTCTCAATAAAATATAGTTGATATCACTTTAGTCACTTAATAATAGGAAATAATATCAATTTATCTCGTGGTTTATGCACAAAAGGATGATTTTGATGTCATTTTCCATAATTGAAGGATTAAATTGATGTCACCTATCTTTTGTGGACCAAATCAATGTCAATCCAATCTTTTAAGGACGAAAATGATAGCTTACTCTTTTTTCATTTTTTTAATTTTAGACAGGTTGACCCGCTAACTCACTAACCCACCACAAAATAGAGTTGGTTGTTCACTCTAATCCACATAACAAAAGCAAGTCAACCCGCTCTACCCTTGGTTTTGGCTAACCTACGGCAGAGTAAGGCAGGTTGACCCATTTTACCATCTCTACTTATAAAGTTGAGACAAAATAGATATTTTGGTACCTTATCTTGCAAATTGTCTATCAATGTGGTCCTTCTATCATGATTCCATCATCTCCATAACATAAGTGATAATATGTCACTCACTGGTTGTGCCACACCATCACCCTGCCATATCCACATCATCATCACGTTACTGACACATCATTACTTCTATTAGAGTTTGTAACAAAATCGTGACGGAGGACCACATTGATAGATAATTTGTAAGATAACAGACCAAATTGAGAAAAATAATAGATAAAGGATCAAATTGAAAAAGAAATAAAGATAAAAGACCAAAATGCTTATTTTGCCTAAAGCCATTGAGTTAGCTTATGAAAAAATGAACTTAAAAAAAAACTAGAAAATAGATTGTTACGTGTAGACACCCAATGTTAAGATAGTTAGAATCAATCACACATTAAGTTAGTTATCTTAGTTTTAAATTTACATAGTTTACTTGGATTAAAGTTGTGTTATATAAGCGTAAATTACCTTTGTATTTTTATGACTTTCCATTCAATCAATATACAATTTTCTCCATTTCTCCCAACTTTCTATTCTCTCTTGTCAAATCATGCCGCCATGAAAAATAACATGGTTCCCACATTTTTCCACCCACCTGTGAAAAAAAAGTTCTTCACAAGAGTAAGATGCATTTTCTTTTAGGCTTTTTCTCTTGGAAATAGTTTATTTTTCTTTTCCATTTTACAAACTTTCCCGGAGAAAAGGCCTCACCATTTCTCTTTTAAGCTCCCTCCCTTCGTCAAGATAAAATCTCTTTCTCTCTCTCTAATAGTCTTTGGAAGAATAATGTTGTGGTGTGACAAGACTTGGAGATAGCCCCCCATCTTCAAAGTTAGTTGTGCTTGAGACTTTTAATGTTATCAAGCTCACCCCAAGTTTAGCATGGACTACAAGATTTTTTGGAGGATTTAGAAGATTTAGTGCAGAGAATACCACGCTTTGGAGAGAAGATTTTTCTAGGTCGCGGACTAAATTCTGGGGAGCGAATCTAGCCATGGACAACTCCTGCCCGGGGATTCTCAGTAGTTAATGCTCTTCGCGATTTTAGATTCGCCACCATGCTCTTTGATCTCAATAGTAACACTTGAAGGATTCGAAGCATCCTTCACGCCTTCAACGCCCTCTCACCACCATTCTATTAAGAAATCCAAGAAAGACTTGCATGGATTCTCTCATCCCGCACTTCTCCCTCACAGATTTTGTCTCATGTCGAGTTAAGACGAGAGTAAGGAGAAATTATCGACAGAGAGCCAAGGATCAAATGGTGGCAACCGCCTTCACTCTCTTCCTCCTCTCCAGAGATTTGGGAAGTACAAGGGAGTCCACCATATTTGTGTCGAGATGGCTAAAGGGATTAGGAAGGTAGCAAAAGAGCACTCGCCAATCCGTGGGCTTTGGACCCAAGGATAAGAATCTTGGTGGTGGGACACAAGTGTACAAGATAAGGTTAAGGTTAAAAGGGAATGTTATAAAGCTTGCGCACGTGTGTAAAAATGACCAAAATTGCGAAAAATTAAGGCCTTAAAAAGATCTTGAGTTCTTGCTGGTGATGGACGAAATCTAAAGCGTTTAATATTAGATCTAAGATCCACAAAGATGGTATTTTACAAGCTTGCTAAAAGTAGGGAAAGGAAGACAAGTGATTTGGATCAAGTGAAATGCATTAAGGATGGAGGGTAAAGTCTTGGTTACGGAACAGACATCACCGATGGAAGGGTTATTTTCACAAGTTATTCCTAATGAGGACCTCTCGTAGGGGACTCGTCATTCTAAATACTAATGTCAGATGAACTCCAAAATAAAACATTTCCTTCGTAGAATTCGGGATTGATCTTGTAGAGGATGGATAATGGAAAAGCGGTGGAGATAATATACCTATTGAGATTGCATATGATCTCTAGGATAAAGTGTTCCCTTCACACATTTTAACAAGATATCTTTAAGAAGATGCCAAATTTTGATGGAGGAGATGTATTTCTAATCCCTATTTAAGAATTCTGAGATATACAAACCTGGTGATTACGGTGAGGATTAAGCTCATGATATCTTTGTTGTTAAGGGAAAGAGTCATTGATGGTCTTGTGTTTGAGAAGAAAAGCTTCGTATTGCCTATATTTGAAGCAATCCAAGATATTTTAAGTTAAAACCAAGTTGTAAGTTTCTCGAACACCGTGGTGGTTCAAGTTCATAACTGATGGGACCGCACCAAGGGTCACTTTGAGTCCTTATCTTTTACCTTGGTCTTGGATGTGTTGATCGCTCCAAAAGCCAAGCTTTAATGCCTTTTTTGCTTTGATGATATAGTCTTAGTTGGAGAGTCGAGAGATAAATGGGAAGCTAGAGTTATGGAGACAGTTTTAGAAGAACATGACTTTCGTCTAAGCAAGTAAGACAGTATATGGAATGTAAGTTCAAGTAAGAAACATGTTAATGCTAGCTTATCATTGTAAAAATTCTAGAGATCATACCATACCACACACAATTTAAGTATTTGATCCATCATACAAAATGATGGAGAGATGTTATGTAAACCCATATGATTCAAGGGGATGGATGAAATGAGGTGTGTTAGAGTTATTTGTTAGATTAGTTAAAAGCTTAGTTTTAATATAAGGCCCGCAATAGTTAGTTTACTTGAATGTTGGCTATAAAGCCAACAAGAGCACCTATCGTATTTTTCATGTTCCATTCTATCAATATTCAGGATTTGAATCTTATTTCTCTCAACTTTCTAGGAGAATCTCTCTTTACTGGTTTGGACATGTAAAACCATGAAATTCAACACCCAAAATTAGAATTTTTTGCTTAATCAATCACACATAAACTAAAGCACAGAAATAAACATCTTCCCTATTTTTATCAAACTATAGTATTTAGGTTAGGTAATGTGCCTTAATTCTATTTACATTTTGAATGGAGTTTGTAGACATTGTAACATAGGATAGTGTGACCATAGTTTTCAATTTTGGGTTTGTAGTTTTTTGTGACACAAATTGACTAATGCATGTGAATTATAATGATACACAAACCGATTCATCTCGTTGCCTTAATTTTCCCTCAGTAATTTTTTTTCCTGTTTCAGTTTAACTATTTGACAAATAATCTTATGTAACTTGTAAGTTGTAATTACTTAAGGTTATCAAAAAAATTTATACATAATTAATTAAAGAAAGTATTAGTAAAGAGTTAATTAACCTTGGAGTCTTGGAGTGAGAATGACCATATAAACCATCCAATAGTTTTCAATTAGGCTTTGCATGATGTTTTGCTTTCACCTTGAAATGAATTAGTGGTTTACTAGTTTTGTGGTTCAACAAATGGGCTTAAATCATGTTAATGGATATAAGTCAACAAGGCTCGATCTAAATTAAACTAAACTAGTGTTTGATATACTACCGAGTACATAAAAGACCCTATGATTTCTCTTGAAGAGTTAAAGCACAACCTTTTTCTAATATTCAAAAACAAAAAAACACAACCATTTTTTTTTGTTTTTATCTTTTTTTGTCTCAGTTTTATGTTGTGCTTAGTTCTAATTAAGATTGAAAATGATTTGAACTAAGTTGAGTCAGGCTTGACTTTGCCTTAGATCAATAAGAAATTAAACTCATTAAGTAAGTGAGTGTTTATTAGGAAAAATTCAATTTAGAAGCTTATTGTAATTCTTTATGATTTATCCTAATAGAATCTCACCTATTTATAGTTATTCTACATCCTCAATAGAGGGGTGTGGAATGTAGAGATATAGACAAGTATATGATGGGTTCTAAAACCTTCCTCACCTAACTTATATAATATCTAGATATTTACAAAATCAATATAATATCAGATCAACTTTCTCTCATGTTCTTGAATAACATGAGAGGGTCATGTATGATAAAAGTTATATTTATTTATTTCTAATATAATCATCATGTTACATGAGATGATCATTTCCTAAAATATCTATAGTGAGAATGACCATATGAACTATCTAATAGTTTTCAGTTTGGCTTCGCATGATGTTTTGCTTTTGTCTTGAAATGAATTGGTGGTTTACTAGTTTTGTGGTTCAACATGTTTTGGCTTAAATCAGGTTAATGGATATAAGTCAACAAGGCTTGACATGAACTAAACTAAACTAGTGTTTGGCATACTACCAAGTTCATAAAAGGCCTTATAGCCTCCCTTAAAAGAGTTAAATCACAACCTTTTTCCAATATCCAAAAAAAAAAAAAACACAACCTTTTTATTATTTTTGTATCTCAATTTTATGTTGTGGTTGGTTCTAATTAGGACTGAAAATGAGTTGAGTTGAACCGAGTCAAGCCTAACTTAAGCTCAGCTCAATAAGAAATTGAGCTCATTAGGTAAGTGAGTGCTCATTAAGGAAAATTCAGTTTAAAAGCTTACTGTAATTCTTTATGATTTAGCCTAATAGGATCTCACCTATTTATAATTACTCCACATCCCCAATAGAAAGGTGTTGAATGTAGAGAGATAGCCAAGTGTATGGTGGACTCTAGAACCTTTGTCAACTAACTTCTAAAATATTTAAATATTTACAAAACCTATAAAATATTGGATCAGAATTCTCTCACGTTCTTGAATAACATGGGAGGGTCATATTAGATAGATAAAAACATATTTTATTCTCCATATAACTAGTGGCCCCTATAAACAATCATGGTGAGTCCATCTGCATGATAAAAGTTATATCCATCTCTCTCTAACATGACCATCGTATTATATGAGATAATCCTTTTCTTAAAATATCTATAGTAAATATATCTAAAGATCTTTAGTAAACATCTAAGATATTTACAACTAGTTTTCTAAAAGTTCTTTAAGAATCTAATTGTTCTAGTCAACAATCTATACTATTCTTAAAACCCTTATGCTCGAATTTGAAACTTTATATATATATATATATATATATATATATATATATATATATATATATATATATATATATATATATATATATATATATATATATACACATTAGGAGATTAGTTTCTATCGGTTAATTATTTTTTTTTACTTACACTCATATTAACCATTAGATCCACTTTCATCTAATAGTTGAGATTATTTTATTAAAGGTAATCATTAGATAAAAATGAAACTAACAGGTTGAAAATAAGTATAAGAAAAAAAGATTTACACTGGTGTAAGTTGATCCTCTCTCTATATATATATATATATATATATATATATATATATATATATATATACATAATCTTGATCATCCATGTATGGTTGTATAGTTAAGATTCATTCATTTCACTTTCTCACAATAAATATTACTCTTACTAGATATACTCACTATTGTGAGAAAGTGAGATGAATGAATCTTGACTATACAACCATACATGGGTGATCAAGATTATATATATATAGTGAATATATCTAATGAGAGTAGTATTTATTGTGAGAAAGTGAGATGAATAAATCTTGACCGTATAACCATACATGAATTTTCTTTAAAAGTTACTTAAAGATCATTCATAAAAGATCCATGTTTATGTTCTCTTGATCATTCATATAAAATTCAATTCACCTTCATTCAAAACACTCCTCTATATATATATATATATATATATATATATATATATAGAGGGAATAGTATTTATTGTGAGAAAGTGAGATGAATAAATCTTGACCGTATAACCATACATGAATGGTCAAGATTAAAAGTTACTTAAAGATCATGTGACTACTTAAAAAAGTCACATGCATTTATGTTCTAATCTTGATCATTCATATAAAATTCAATGGTCAAGATTCATTCATCTCACCCCTTATAATAAATATTTTTTCACCAGATATATCTCTCTCTCTATATATATATATATATATATATATATATATATATATATATATATATATATATTGACTCATACAACCATACATGGATGATCTTACCATTAAAAGTTTTAAAAATCATGTGATTACTTAAAAAGTCACATGCTTTATTTTCTCTCTTCTCTCTTCTCTCTCTCTCTATAATAAATATTTTTATATATATATATCTATATATATATATATATATATATATATATATAAAGACATATATAGTGGGAGCAGATTTTATTGAAAGAGGGTAAAATGAGTAAATATTGACCATACAACTATATATATGATCAAAATTAAAAGTTACTTAAAAGTTATGTGATAACTTAAAAAAGTTATATGCATTTATGTTCTAATCTTGACCATTCATGTAAGATTTAATAGTTAAGATTTATTTCTCTCATATCTTACAATAAGCATTCATCTCACCAGATACGCTTCCTTTCTCTATATATATATAAAGATGGCTCGCAAGCTAATGAGCCGAACAAGTAAAAGATCACGTTTGTCACTTGACTCATTTAACAAATAAGCTAAAATTTTTAATTTATTGAGTAGATATTGAACTAAGCCACAAGTAAGCTCAAGAGCTTGTTCAGCTCATTGTCAATTGTAGTTCAAATTAAGGTATTGCTTGTTTTTCATTTAACCAAGAGTAGTAACCATATTTTATTAGAAAAAAAAAAAGAGAAGAAAATGAATTGGAAAGTTATCTATGATTTTAGTCATGAATCACTAAATTTGGTTCAAAATAATGTTAGTTACATATATATTATTTCATATTTACATAATTTTTTCATTTCATTATAATTAATTTTATCTTATTTTATGTATATCTACATCTTAATTTTATTACCTCACATAAATATAAAGTGATATCGTTGATGCTAATATGCTCCCAGCATTATTCATTGCCATCGGTTCCAGAGCCAAGAGCTGTTAGACATTTAGTCCATTCCACCACACCTTGCCAAATGACAAAAATGTTATCTTCTATTTAATAATTTTCAATAACATAAGATGGAAAAATAATAGGGAATATGAGAACTGCAGCAGAAACCATATTAAGCTCATTATGAAAGGCTAGCAGCTTTCTGTCACAAGTTCTGTCATGAACTCATGATGGCCGAAAATTAACATAGTCCTCATAAGTGACCAATTTGGCCACGAAATCTCTTAGAACTCCACGGTAATAGTCCTATGTCAACAAGCTGCTCCTCAAGGTCAGGGACACTAATGGCCAACAAGCTTTCATCTTCAATATTTCGGTTGGTGTTAAGGGATCTTGGAACTTATTATATTTGAATTCCATAAGCCCCCTACAATGTCACCGAAAATCTATCTCCCATTGTTGCAGCAAGATCAAAGCACCTTTGAAAATTTTCCTCAAATATGAAGTGGATGATCACAGTATGGGAAAATCGTTGGCAAAATTAAAGAAGCCATTCTAGAACTGCATTCATCAGCACTTAAGGTTATTGAAGACAATGATTCCGTTGTCATGAATGAGTCAGGTAATTTGGAAACAATCATAAGAATTAATTAGTTGGTAAGCTAAGTGAATTCTCCATTTAGGCCTATGGAGCTCATCCTTGGCTAATAAAAGTAGTGCAATCACTTCAGCACATCCAGGATTCTCCTCTATGAAAATCTAATGGGGAGAAACAACGCCAAATGATTAAACAAATGGCAATAGATCATAAACTTAAGATTTATTCGTCAGGCAAGAAAAATCATGTGACCAATATGCTTACTAAGGAATCTCTTGCTAGGAAAACAAACTTCAGGAAAAAAGGAAGAAACAAGTATGAGTCCCCACAGTAATTCCAAGTAAAAGAAAGTGTAATCCTTCATGTATATAAGACCAAGTCTCTTTTAAGAGTTGCTTCTTCTTGGGGTTAATTTCACTTGCACATTCATTTTGTTAGAAATAGAAAAATAAGAAAATGAAAAAAATATTAAAAAAAATTCTGTATATTTTTTGAATTATTTTTGAATTATATATGAATTAATCAATATGTATAAAAAAAATTTTATTTACAAGAGATAATGTCTATATAAAAAAATATATTCAAATATAATTAAAATAATATATTTAATTATGTAAAATTAAATCTTTAAAATAACACAAAATTAAACATAATTTAATCTTAAAATATATTTTAAATATTCTAACACATTTGTTTGCACTTCAAAGTACTTTTCTCATTCCCATGTTAATTAGATTTTAAACCTTGTAGATACACATTAATTCTCATACTAGATTTTATACCACTTACGTATACACAAATAAATAAATAAAAATCACGTTCCTTTTGGGTTGGAGTTTCATTTGCTTTTTTTTTTTTTTTTAATCTTAGTTTCACTCGTTAGTCGTTAGTAGTTGTTCTAGTTGCATATTCGAATTTGTTGTCTAACTCCTCTTCTATATTTTCCCGTGTTTAGTAAAACTTGCTCTCTAATCTCTATTTTTGAAACAAAATTATTATCTAAGACCGACTATTATTGGGACTTTCTTACATGCACCTTGTATTTGCAGGGTGCACACAAACACCTCAAATACTTCCCATTGATATGGTAGAAAAAAATGATAAAATGTGATCAACGGCCAGTAATTAAGATTGAAAACCTGTTTAACAGGTCAGCAAAATTAGAAGAACCAAAAACAAGAGAAAGGGATGGCTTCGTTCTTCTGCAGAGAGGTTGGAGGTTTGGGTGGCAGGACTTAGTTCTTCGCCAGAATCTACCCCTTTAACCGATAAAACCTACAATCTCAGATCACTCGTGGTGCATTCGTGCACTGTAGCATTCTCCCACTATTATCTACTAATTTTGGTGGGTATTTTCTTCCACATACCTAAATAATCGAGCAAAATTTCCACTCTAACTTTAACATCTAAGATTAATGATGATAATGGTAATTGATCTATTAAATATTTATATTTGAAGCAAAATCATTGACCAAATAGATGCCAATAAAATCACTTAGAAATAATACGCATATAGAAAATGGAAATGTTGTCAATTGTGATATGACAAAAGCAGAACTTTATGGAAAACAATACGAAGCATCCAATGAGGAATTCGCATTTTACTGTCTTTCTACGAGAGGTAGGCACAATGAGGGGACATCTATCTATTTTTGGTACAAGTGAGGCTTGACTATGCTATTATCAACCACAACAGTGAAGACAATAATTACAGGAACGACACGAATGTAGTTTATTTATATATATTGCAATGAGAGGGGGGGGGGGGGGCATCAAATGTTTTTATATATATATATATATATATATATATATATATATATTAGAATTCGAACTTTGATACTTTCGAATTACCTAAAGTGATACAGTAGTACAACTTTTTTATTATACAAAATATTAGTCTAAATTAAGTTATTTGAAATATAATGCAAGAATTTGAATTCAAATATCATTCAAAAAAGAAAGTTATTTTTTTTTTTTTAAAGTATAGCTATCCTATCTTATATAACCCTTTTTGAGAAAAAATTAATAATAAAACTATTAAGGAATAATATTTAATTTATAAAGATAAAAAGTTTAAAATTATTCAAAAAGACCATTCAAATTTTAATTAAAGAGATGATTATTTAATTTTATCTAATAATCAAAATTATTATTCTTAACGAAATATTCAATCTTCTATATCTTGCCCTAATGTTTTTTCACGTTGCTTTTGCCACTGAAACCTGAAAAATCTCTTCCATTTTCTCCTCCATTCCTCGTTTTTCTTCTCCTATAAAGTGAAATTGGCAGAAATTTCAAAATTGATAAGAATTCGTTTTCCGGTTTTTCTCTCTTATAATTGTTCCATTGAATTTTGGGTCTTTTTTAGGTTGCTTCATATTAATCCTAATCATTGGCTCTTTGTTGTGGGTTATTGGGTTTGGCATTTTACAGGATTTGGGTTCTTCGTCTTGCAAGGCTTTGGATTCAGAACAGAGAGTAACATGGGCACCAAGAGAATTTCGGTTTCACTATGCATTCAAATGCTTTTCACCTCAATTTATTTGTTGTGCATAATAGCGAATGCTTTTGTTATTTGAATGATGGATCATGTTTTGCCCCCCTAAATTCCAATAACACAATCTGATAATATTCCACCCCCCCCCCCTAAATTCTGCTTTGTTTCGAAACATATATATTACTTTGGTCCGTTTCGTGTGCATTACTGTTACGGCTGTTGATTTATTGTTGATAGTAAACATCTTCTAAGTGGTATATATATCAAGTTTAATATGTTCTGAGAAACTTGATAAACTGTGTGATTGATATAGATTCCTTCTTTTCAGGCATCAATAAAGATAGCACCATTGCTATTTCCGGATAAAGATTAAAATAGAATCATATTTTTGCAAGAGTGAGGAAAGAAGAGAACGTGAAAACAAAAGATGGAGAATTAATAATTTTATTAAGGATACTTTTGACCATTAAGTAAAACTAAATGATCATTCTCTTTAAATAAAATTTGAATTGTCATTTTTAATAATTTTTGCTATCTTTAAATTAAATATTACTCCTTAATAGTGTTTAGTATTAATTTTCCATATTCTTGAATTACTTTTCATGCCAATCAAAATTAAATTCTTTTTAATTAGAATGATCTCAAAAGCGCATGTTACACATCAAGCTTAATATACATTTTAAAGATATCATTAGTTCTTTTAAGTACTGCCAAAAACTCGAACGAATCATTCAATCTTAAATGATAGCACATGCTGTCCTGTATGTTTATAAAATTAAAAAAAAAATGATACCTCATGTCTAAATGTAATTGTTATCATCAAAATTATGTAAAAGGCTTAATACATTTTGAAAATAATATTAATTCTTTTAAATAGTGCCAAAACTCGAACGTATCATTCAAATCATATATAATAACACATGCATGAATGTAATTGTTATCATCAGAATTATGTGGGGGAAGAAGAGAGAAGATAAAATTTCAAGTAAAGCAGCTTAAAGTATCCTGAGATCAAGTAGTACTGTTATTAATAAAGGATCACTAAACAAAATCAAACTTAACAACTTTGCATTTGATACGTATCAATTTAGCCAAGGAAAACAGAATATTCTATTATCTTAGCCGTTCATCATTTTCATTTAGTAGTATATATAATGATAATGATAAATAGTACAACCAAACAAATTATTTTGACCGGCATGTGAATATATTCATGATTTCAAAAAATGTTTTTTTAACACACATCCGCCTAAAACATTACGTCACATGTAAATATAATTCACTATTTAATAAAGTACTACATTGTAAGTGTTCAAATAAAAAAAAAGTTCTATACTCCAATGCAACAAATTCAAGTGTGTCCCAGTCGGCAAAGAAACGAGAGGTAGAAAATTGAGCTCTGATTAGGCACTAATGCACTGGCTACAAAGAGGTCCATGCGAGAAATGATTACACCCCAGACTGAACACACGAAGCATACAGCAAAATTCACATAAAAACTTTTTCCCATATTGGCAGGCCCAGCAACAATGGCGGAAATTGTGATATCTACACGTCTCAGTCTCTCTCTCTCAATCCACACCGTTTATTGTTAACCCGTCAACTCAATCGGTCAAACACAAATGATAATAGTAACAGTGCAACAAGACCACACAATAAGGTGGTGAATTGCCACCAAAACACGGAGCATAAACAAAAGAAAGAAGAAAAAGAAAAATAGAAGAAACAAAACTGAACAGAACACAGCAACAACAACAACTACAACTAGTTTTTGCTACTTTGTTGTAAAGTGCTTTTAACATAACAAAGCGTTGACCCCAACACTTCAACTCTCTCCTTCACATGGTGATTTTTTCACGGTTCAGCTCCACTTTCATGCTCTCATCAATCAATGTTATGTCTTTTACTTTCTCTCTCTCTATCTGTCATCGTTATCTGCCTAGAGGGTAGGTCTCTGTCCCTGTTGTGTTGAGTTGTGTTGTGTGTATGTGTGTCTCTCACTACCTTATCCCTGCGTTTTGTATTGATTGCTTTGGTGGGTCTATTTATTTTTCTCTGCATTCAAAAGGGTTATTTCTCAATTGGCTTTTGCTGCTTCTTTCAGTTGTTCTCACCGCCAAGCATACTCTTCCTTTCACAACACGGTATTTTTAGTTCTTTTTTTTTTTTCCCTGTTTTTTCTCTGTCATCTTCTCTTTGTCTTGAAGCTCTCAATTGTCTTGTGTTCACACTTCACACTTGTGTGTTTTTGCTTCTGTGAAGCTTTCCCCTAAATGCTTTTCTCATAGGCTGTTTTCTGATTGCAGTTCTTCCATTTCCCACATGCTTTTTGATCTGCAAGTTGCTTGATCATTTTAACTGCTGTTCTTTGGGCCCAATAAAGCCAACCCTTGATGCTTTTTGGGTTATTATAAGAGAAATGGCATTGGAGTGGAGTTTCCACTCCCAAAATGGGTTTTACTACATGATGCTATTGTTTTGCCAAGGCATCATCTTTGTATGTTCGATTAATGAAGAGGGTTCAAGTCTTTTGGAGTTCAGAAGTTCCCTTATCGACCCCCAAAACAATCTTCATAACTGGGATTCTTCTGATTTGACTCCTTGCAATTGGACTGGTGTGCAATGCACAGGTTCAGTGGTAACTTCTGTGAAACTTTATCACCTTAATCTTTCTGGTACTTTATCTCCTAGCATCTGTAATCTTCCACGGCTACTTGAGTTGAATCTGTCAAAAAATTTCATTTCTGGCCCCATTCCTGAGGGTTTTGTTGACTGTCATAGTTTAGAGATTTTAGACCTTTGTACAAATAGGCTTCATGGTGAACTTCTGACCCCTATTTGGAAAATCACAACAATTAGAAAGCTTTACCTGTGTGAAAATTATATGTATGGTGAAGTGCCAGAAGAGGTTGGGAATTTAACTTCACTTGAAGAGCTAGTCATTTATAGCAACAATTTAACTGGAAGAATTCCCACATCAATCAGTAAGTTGAAGCAGCTTAGAGTTATAAGGGCAGGCCTGAATGGCCTCTCAGGGCCAATACCTGCAGAAATTAGTGAGTGTGAGACCTTGGAAACATTGGGTTTGGCACATAATCAGCTAGAAGGTTCCATTCCAAGGGAGCTTCAAAAGCTTCAGAACCTTGCCAACTTGATTGTATGTCAAAACTCTTTATCTGGGGAGATTCCTCCTGAGATTGGAAATATTAGTAGCCTGGAATTGCTTGCTTTGCATCAAAATTCATTTAGTGGTGATGTCCCAAAGGATCTGGGAAAGCTGTCCCGGTTGAAGAGGTTGTACATATACACCAACCAGTTGAATGGAACAATTCCACCAGAGCTAGGGAACTGTACAAATGCTATTGAGATAGATCTATCCGAAAACCGTTTGATTGGGATCATTCCCAAAGAGTTGGGTCAGATCTCTAATCTTAGCTTGCTTCATCTATTTGAAAACCATCTGCAGGGACATATTCCTAGGGAGCTTGGCCAGTTGAGGCTGCTAAAAAACTTAGACCTGTCAATAAATAACTTAACAGGTACAATTCCACTGGAGTTTCAAAATCTTACATACATGGAGGATTTGCAGCTATTTGATAATAAACTTGAGGGCACGATTCCTCCTCATCTTGGAGCTTCTAGAAACCTTACTATTCTTGACATATCTGCAAATAATCTTGTTGGTATGATACCTGTCCATCTTTGTGAATATCAGAAGCTGCAATTCCTGAGCCTTGGGTCAAATAGGTTGTTTGGAAATATTCCTTATAGCCTGAAAACTTGCAAGTCTCTTGTGCAGCTAATGCTGGGGGACAACCAGTTGACTGGAAGCCTACCTGTTGAATTGTATGAACTTCACAATCTTACTGCACTTGAACTTTATCAGAATCGATTCTCTGGGCTAATAAGCCCAGGGATAGGTCAGCTTAGGAATTTGGAGAGGCTTCTCTTGTCAGATAATTATTTTGTTGGTGATCTCCCTTCTGAGATTGGAAGCTTGGCTCAACTTGTCTCATTCAATGTTTCCTCTAATCATCTCAGTGGAAGTATTCCTCATGAGTTGGGAAACTGTGTAAAGCTACAGAGGCTTGATCTTAGCAGGAACCAGTTCACAGGTGAGCTTCCAAATGAAATTGGCAATCTGGTGAATTTGGAGCAGTTGAAGGTTGCTGATACTAGACTCTCTGGAGAAATACCAGGCACTTTGGGGGATCTTAGTCGTCTCACAGAACTCGAGCTAGGTGGCAACCAGTTTTCGGGAAGCATCCCTTTTCACTTGGGAAGACTTGCTGCTCTTCAGATTGCTCTTAACCTGAGCCACAACAAACTTTCTGGCACAATTCCTGACAGCTTGGGTAACTTGCAAATGCTGGAATCCCTTTATTTAAATGACAATCAACTTGTTGGTGAAATTCCTACATCAATTGGTGACCTTCCTAGTCTTTTAGTATGCAATGTATCTGACAACAAGCTGGTAGGAACTGTTCCAGACACCCCTGCATTTAGAAAGATGGATTTCACAAATTTTGCTGGGAACAACGGGTTGTGCCGAGTAGATACCTATCATTGTCATCTATATGTACCTTCATCTCATGCTGCAAAACCAAGCTGGTTCAAAGACGGTTCATCAAGGGAAAAGATAGTGAGCATTGTTTCTGGGGTAGTTGGACTAGTTTCTCTTATTTTCATAGTCTGTATATGTTGGGCCATGAGGCACCGTAGACCTGCTTTTGTTTCACTTGAAGGGCAAACAAAGCCTCATGTCCTAGATAACTATTACTTTCCTAAAGAAGGCTTTACATACCAGGATCTCTTGGAAGCCACTGGCAATTTTTCAGAAGCTGTAGTTATAGGAAGAGGAGCATGTGGCACTGTCTACAAGGCTATTATGAATGATGGTGAAGTGATTGCTGTCAAGAAGCTGAATTCACGTGGAGAAGGAACGAATGTTGACCGAAGCTTCCTTGCAGAGATTTCAACCCTTGGAAAGATCAGGCACAGGAACATTGTGAAGCTGTATGGATTTTGTTATCATGAGGATTCTAATCTGCTCTTATATGAATACATGGAAAATGGAAGCCTTGGGGAGCATCTTCATTCAAGTACAACCACGTGTGCACTGGATTGGAGTAGTCGATATAAAATTGCTCTGGGAGCAGCAGAAGGCTTATGCTATCTTCATTATGATTGTAAACCTCAAATCATTCATCGTGACATAAAGTCAAACAACATATTACTTGACGAAGTGTTTCAGGCTCATGTTGGAGACTTTGGCTTGGCAAAGTTGATTGACTTTTCCTACTCAAAATCCATGTCTGCTGTGGCAGGTTCATATGGCTACATTGCCCCAGGTAAGAATAAGTTCACTACATAGGTGAAGTAATTATAGTTTTACTGATTAGCATAATTGAGTCCCATTTTAATCTTTTGTTATGATTTACTTTCCAATATTTTTTTAATCAGATGGGTCAATGCTTTTGGAAAGAAAAACTTATTAGAAAGCATAAGAGATGCTTTCAGTAAAAAGTTTATCAATCCTCAGATGTTTAATGCATATTTTTAAAAGTTGATATTAGTAGTTTGCTAAATAGATAACGATTATAGTCATAGTAATCCTTCTGTTTTTCTTATGGTTGCTCTTGCTTGATTACTTTTTCAGAATATGCTTACACCATGAAGGTGACTGAGAAATGTGACATCTATAGCTTTGGGGTAGTTTTGCTGGAACTGGTTACTGGGAGGTCACCTGTTCAACCATTGGAACAGGGTGGTGATCTAGTGACATGGGTGAGAAGAGCAATTCAAGCAGCAGTACCGACATCTGAACTATTTGACAAGCGATTGAATCTGAGTGCACAAAGAACAATAGAAGAGATGTCTCTTATTCTCAAAATTGCTTTGTTTTGCACCAGTACATCTCCACTTAATAGGCCTACAATGAGAGAGGTCATTGCAATGTTGATGGATGCTAGAGAATATGTCAGCGATTCACCATCGTCTCATACATCAGAATCTCCACTGGATGAAGGTGCTTCTTCCAAAGGTTAGAAAGCTTAAATGTTCATTATTATTTTTGGTAATTGATACTAATAGAGCTATCTTCCATATTAATTAGTTCTCTGAAAATTTTATGGGCTGTGTTCATTGAGAATCAATTCACCTCATACATTTTTGTATGGGTAGTAAGCTATTGGAGTTTATATTCAGTAATTTTGTTTTGAATTTCAGTTTCCTTGTGGACTGTTTCATATTTGTCTGTGTCTTTGTGATGGTACTCTGCTGCTTGTAATCTGCTAATCTAATACTTTGCATTGAAGGCTAAAGTAGTTCATTGATAGATATCGTCATCTAGTGTATACACACACACACAGAGGCAAGAATTTACAAAGTAGAAGTCAATAGGGCTGATTCCCCCCCCCCCCCCCTTCCCCTTATTTCTTCTGAATAAGATCATGCTTTAGATTCTTCAATGGAATTTTCTAAACTTACCTTAATCCATTGCTTCACTGAATTCTATGCTGTATCACTGCCACTGATCCACAAGTAATAACAAATACTGTTTATGAATAACTTACTCTTTTTTCACTAGCTAGATTAGTAAAATTAAAATCCTTCATTAATTAAACTCCCCCTGCATAGTCACTTTCCTACACACATACAATTTGAAGATGTTACTTTAAACATGCAACTAGCAATACCAACTTCATGTCCTTGGTTTTCATTTTTATGCATCTTTAAACTTCTATTCTATTGCAAACTTCCTCTTATGATCAAATGATTGATACTTCAGAAAACTAATTGGCTTGTCATGGTTTGTGCAGATGATCTTGAGAGCTTCACTCCGTCCTCCTACTAGAGTGATTTTGGTACTCCATCATTCCTGCATGTTTGAATCTTGGCCAATCATGTCCCCTGGCTCAATTCAATAAGTAGCTTTAGCTAAAGGAATGTCATAGTTAGTTTCAGAGAAGCAAATCCAGTGCTTTAACCCAACCTGGTGGCCTTGATGTATAAGCTACTTTTCCTAAGTTGTCTGTGAAAACTTTCCATCCTAACGGTGTCAAGCAACTCTCTAATCTACTATACCTTTAGATATATGATGATTCTATAGCGTAGCATACCTCACTCGTCTCCAACTAGGCACCCTTTGTTTGATGCCTATGAGGGAGTTGAACATACAAAGATCGTCCCAACTATTAGGTTCATTCCGCTTTGAATTGTAATGATGACTATCTTTGTTTATGTTTTTACACAATTTAGCGAAATATAAATTGTAAATTTCTGTGCTACGCCTTCTGATTTTCTGCAGTAGAGTTAGTATATAGTATGAATTTTGCATACATCCCATTTTGCTTTTCAGTAGCCTTGTAGAGATTAACAGCATTAAAGCTACTCAAAATCATATTTTTTTTTGGCAGTAATTAAATGGAAAATTTTGTTGTCAACAAATAGCCCTTTTCTCTTTTTTGGGTTTACAGCCTCATAACATTTGTGGGTAACATGAGTCAAAGGAATGAGGTTGGAAAAGAAAAACCAGTGTGGTGCATCATGACATAATTCTTATTTTTTCACTTTATTTTGGACCCTAAGTCGTAAAAATAAGATATAAGATATCAGCATGAAACATGTAAGTAATAGGGTTCTCAACAAGGTTCAAATTAATACTTGAACTGGTTGATAATGGTGATTTCCTTTGATTCACGGTGGTTACGACGGTGGTGCGAGAAATGAGTATCTGTAAAAAACACTAACATTCAAATTAGATTGTACACAAAATGGATAGTGTTTGGAACTAAATGCATACATTTGTAATCTTGTGTGATATTTATAGGAGTAGTTTGAGTGTTAAAAATCATAGTCAAATATGAATTGAATGTTGTTATTTATGATAAGAATTTATGATATTGTTATCTTTTATAATTGAATCCCCTATTTATTTAGGATGTAATAGATGTTTATATTTATGAGAGATTTTGTGATAGATTTGTTTCTTATAAATAAGTAGATTTACTTATTTAATAACGCACTCTAAAATCCTAATCAAGTGGATAGGGTTGCTCCTGAAACACTAATCTAAAACTCGGTCTAGAACAAACAAATTTTAAAAACTCAGAGGAAATTAAAATTTCCAAATTATCTAGAGAAATAGAAGTATTAAGAAATAAAATTTGAATTGAGTTTTGGTTGTTAGAAGTATGAATAATTAGTTTAATTGTTCCTTCAAAAGGTTGACTTTGACTTTTATTCAACAGAAGGAATGTTAAAAAATATTTAAGTTACCTGTATTAGAGTATTATCACTAAAAAAATTCAGTTATGAATCTTTTTACAATGAAAACTTGGTATATTTAATATTATTTTGCTAAAGGGAAAGTTGATATTGAATTAGAGTGTTCTTGTGTTTTCTTGTCAAAGACTCATATTTTGTGGACATTTTTTTAATGCAAATACCTAGAGACAGTGAATGTGGTCCGTTTATTATGATGCTATAAATCACACAGCGAACCAAGACATTGTCACGCTTGAAGATCAACCAGAATCAATAGACAGTTTGTCATTTGCTCCAAAAAGAAATGGAAGAAGTAGTTCTTGTGGGGTTCTGGACCAGCCCTTATGTTATGAGAGTGAAGATTGCCTTGTTAGAGAAGGGAGTTCAATTCCACTACAAGGAAGAAAAAGATATATTTTAAAATCAAAACAAGAGCGACTTACTCCTGAAATCAAATCCCATTCACAAGAAAGTTCCAGTCCTCATTCACAATGGTAGGCCCATCTGCGAGTCCCTCATCATCCTTGAATACATTGATGAGGTTTGGAAGCAAGAAAAACAGCTGTTCTCTGATGATCCTTACTACCGAGCCAAAGCCAGGTTTTGGATTGATTTCTTTGACAAGAAGGTGACCATTCTCTCACACATTTGACAAGTTTATTTATGAATTGCGTGCTGTTATATGTTATATAGATATTTGTTTCAATTATTTTATTGTTTGACTAAGGTATCACATTGTTGTGAGATTAACTTTCGAAGTTAAGATAAAGATATTTATTTCAATTTAACTCTATACAAACTTAAAGTAATTTAACAATTTATTCCCAATAAATATGCTTTTATTGATAAGTCATCCGTAAATATTATTATAAGTCTTCACTTAGACTTGTGGTATATTTTTACTTTTAAATGGGGCAATATCTTCCCCTAAACTTTTATTCAGAAAAAAAAAAAAAAAACTTTCAACTTATTTTCATAAGCTAATGAGTCTAGAGGTGATGTATTAGTTAAATTTGGGACTGATGAGCTAAATTTTTTATTACCTTTTCCAAATTTGATTATGAGAAAAAGTAGGGACATTATTTGATTTCAAACTTGATTTATGCAGGTAGGTGATTGTGGGAGGAGGATGTGGGCTAGCAAGGGAGAAGACCAAGAGGCTGCAAAGAAAGAGTTTGTAGAGTGCTTGAAACTCTTGGAAAATGAACTTGGAGACAAGCCTTATTTTGGAGGTGATTATTTTGGCCTTTTGGATATTGCCTTGCTACCAGTCACATGCAGGTTTTATACTTACGAGACGTTCAGCAAATTTAGTGTGGAGAAAGAATGCCCAAGGTTCATGGGATGGGTTAGAAGGTGTCATCAGAGGGAGAGTGTTTCCAAGACACTTCCTGACCCGTATAAAGTCTATGACTTTGTGCTGGGGATTAAGAAAAGGTTTAAAATTGAGTGAGAGTGGGGAATACTAGTGTGTTCTGCTTGTGAATCATTGTGTAAGATAAATGAAGAAGAATATTTCATGACCTCCTAGATTCGTAGTTAGGCTTTTGGTGATCACATGTTCACATCAATGGCTCAAACTGAGTTGGTGGAAGATCAAATCCTTGTGTATCCACTATCCACCGTTCATGTAATCAATAGATGTAGTTGATTTTATGTTAAAATATAATTTTATCCCTTAAAGCTATTACTTATTTTTAATTTATTTTTTTTTATATTTTTTAAACCAATATTCACACTTGTAAATATTTTTAAAATAATCTTTACTATAAACTTTCATTATTATCGTTATAAGTTAGTTCATGCTTAACATTTTACCAAAAGAAAGAGCATCTAATAAAAGAGCACTTAATGAATAAAGAAACACTAATTCAAAAGCAAGGAGCATCTAGTGAAATAAAAGAACACCTATCGATTTTTTTTTATAAGCATCTAAAAAAGTATTTATTGTATAAAGAAATAACTTTTCTTTTTATGGAAATTGAGTATGTGTGTGTAACACTTATAATTAAACGTACTTATCCAACCTCAGAGAATGTATCTCTCCATTAGCAAAGGGACTCCAAGCTAAGTAACCTTAAACATGTATCAGTAAATTATTACTCATTACATAACACTTCTTGTGCATAATCTAACTTGAGCATTGGAGTCTCTTTGCAAGTATCAACCCCCCGGTTACAACATGCTCTGCTATCGCTACTGCACAAGGAGAAAACCACCGCAACGTGCCTATATCAGATAATCTTCTGAATCTACTTCAGAACATTGGTACCATCCGTGGAAAATTGATAAATTTCTATTCTCATTCAACCATGGTAAGCACATGACAACATCCAAGGAAAGGAGGCGATGTGCCCACTGTCCCTGGTCAAGCACAGCGCCCGGTGGCACAATGCAATCCTCATCCTGTCGCACCACCAGCACATGCTGAAGCCTCCACCGCTGGAAGTCGAGCAGTTATCGTTGAGACTCTTAATGAGGGGTATGAGACTTTGCATTCTGCCGAAAGTCCCCACCCATCGCGCAGGGTTTCCGTAAGAGAAAGACTTGGAATCTCAGGCCCAGGAGGCAACCCTAATGTTCAGGAACACATAATCCCAGTGCACCAGCGCTTGGGAATGCCAAACAATGAAGCTGATGATTGTGCGTCTCACTTAGAATGCGCAAATCAATCTCATGTGTCCGAACGCCAATTCTAGGATATGTTGCAACAACATATGACTATGTTAGATGAACAATACTGGAGATTGGAAAACATGCGACGGGCTATGCATGAAGATTAGTCCAGACTACAACACCATCTGTAACACTCCGAAAATTAATAATTTTATGATAAATAGTCATTTTATAATATTTGTGAATTTTATAAATTTTTTTATATTTTTATGTGAATGTGGAATATTTTAATATTATTTTTCGTTTTACGTGCACACTGAGTGGAGTCGGGAAAATGAGATATTTTTCCTGAGAATCTTGAGCTGTGGAAACGTCGACGGGGAGTCTTACTAAACTCGAGGCCAGACACAATTTACGAAGTTTTACGTTTTTCAATATTTTTATCTGATAAATAAAAATCGCAGAATTATTTTATTATCCATTAGACAATAAATACCAGTTTTTGTTAACTGCAAATTATGTCCACTAAAAATAAATCTGATACAATGTTAGTCATATTTTAGAGAACACTTTAATGACATCACAATGGTGACATCATCACCATGATATCACTTTGACTTTTCAAAAGGAGTAAGCTTCCTAGCACCTTCCTTTTTGCTTGTTGGAGAAGCTAGGAGGAAGTTTCCTTTCACTTTCCTATTGGCTTCTTCAAGAAGCCACATTTCCTCTCTCTTCCTCTCTACCACACATTTTTTAGGGCTATTTGTGGCCACACATTTTACTTTACACACTTATACAAAATATACTTAATTACATATTTCATTTCATTTCACTTCACTATCACTTTCTCTCTCTATTTTCTCTTTTCATCTTTTCCTCTCAAACTCTCTCTTCCTCTTCTCCTCTCCTTCTTCCATGGCGCACACACCATCCTTCCCCTCCATGAATGCTTGATTTCAAGCTTCTATCTTGCTTGAATCTACCCTTCCATTGAAGATCTTCCTTTCTTGTTGGAATCACTCTCTAAAAAGCTCACCTATCTTCCCCATTCTTTCACCATCTCCACGGCCTCACCCCTCAAATACACCCATCCATTTTCTTTGATTCCAACCAACTCTTGATCTTGAATCTAGACACCATTCTAAGCAACTTTTATGTTGTGAGCATCACCAAAATCTATTATTTTCATTTTGTTCCATCAAGCTTTAAAGTTGGAGACTTTAAGGTAAAGTTCATAGCTTTTCCACTTTTTCTCCTCATTTTCGTGATCCTTGATCTCTTATGTGATCAATGGTTACTTTTCTAAGCTTTGATGATGATTTTGGTAAGTTTTGATGTCCTTAGGGTTTCCTTGAAGGTGTAGTACAAAAATCTTTACAAGGGACCAAGAAGCTTGCTTTCTTGTGTTGTCTTCCATAGGTAAGAGGGAGATAATCCTCTTCAACCTATCTTGGTAGTGAGGGAATGTTTTCTTTATGTTGTTGATGAGGAATCCATGTAGGATAACTCTCTTGGTTGTGATGTTCTTCATGATTTCGTGCTATTTTGACTTATATGATTTATTGATTGTTATTATATGTCTTGATGATAATGTAAAAATATATTGGATTGCTTGGATTATTATGTGAAGAAATTTTAGGGTTTTTTGCCCTTTTGGGCTCACGGCCAAGAAGCCACATTTTTAGGTGTTCAAGGTGTGGTTTTGTAAAGATTAAAACTTAGGTGATGAAGAGTTAAAGGGCAAAAGAATAAAATGGAAAAACTTTGGGTTCCTACCCATTAGGAGGCCCACGGCCTCTTGAATAATTGTTAGGGTTCAAGATTTAAATTTGTAGTAACTTTGGAACTTAAGTAATTTAATGAAAGTAACTAACAATGTGGTGGAAAGATTGGTTAGATTCATACCATTGGGAGGCTCACGGCCTCTAGGAGATTTATTAGGTTAAGTTGTGATTTTTGTGCAACCTTGGGTATTAAGTGATTAAATGATAAGTGATCAACATTGTGGTGAAGGAAAAATGGTTAGACTTGGTTATAATGAGGCTCACAGATTCTTAAGGCAAAATGTCACAAAATGTAATGCAAGCCTTAAAATGATTTTGAACGTAAGGGAGGAACAAGAGAATTTGTATACCCTTAGAGTAATTTTAAGTGAGCATAATTGATTAAATTAAAGAACTTGAGCAATCTAAAAGAATGAAGATTTAATAAGGATTTCAAGAGAATTCCTCTAGAAAATGAAATTCATAAGAGATGTTAATTTAAGTGGAACTTTATAATGATCTCATAAGAATCGTTAAGCTAAAGTGAAATCCTGAAATGAACTTCAAAAAGTGTGTTGTTACTCTTGAGAAATTAATACTATATTATTGTGGGTCCGTGTTTGGGACTAGAATTCTGTTGATGCTTATTTGGCCAAATTGTGGCGTGTTGTGGAAAATATACCATTATTGTTGGATATATATGGTTGTGCATAGAGTCAACATGCATTGAGCATTATATATTGTTGGTTATTATGCCGATGTGCTGAAACCGGGTGGATCAGTGTTATTATGTAATTGTATGGGCGGTTATATAATATTATTGATACTAATGATATTAGACAATTGTATGAGCGATTGTTTAATATCATTGGAGATAGTACAATGATGGCTTGAGTATGCATATTCGCATTGAACAATTTGCTCAGCCGATGACTGTTAAAAGGCTGGATGAGCTTATGATTATGCATTGAACAAATTGCTCAGTCGATGACTGTTAAAAGGTTGTATGAGCCTATGAAAGAGAATTGAATATTGTGGTCTATGATGGACCTATGGGGGGCGTAAGGCGCGGTGAAAGCTGATTGCACGCATTATAGGCCCGACAAATCACTATTCTTTTTGTGGTAAATGAATGAGAATTGATTATAGTGCGATCCCGTGGAAGGATCTCTGGGTGCGTCAGGGCGCGGTGATCCCTCTAGTGACCTATTTTGTCACATTGTATACCCCTGGTCGGAAAGTCGATTGCAACACACTGACGAGGAACCAACAAGTACTATTCACTTCGTGGTCTTGTAGACTGTCATTGAGGAGGATAGATCTTCTGGAACGTTCATCTTTGAAATGGAATAGAAAATCTTGGTACCAAGTGAACATGCATTGTGAGTCGACATTGTGAGTCGGCATTGTGAGTCCGCATATCATATGGCATTCATTTATATCATATCTTCTGGCACTTATTTATATGATGATTACTCTATTGTTTTAGTGATGTCATGATTATCTGAAATGTTTTAATTGTTCATTATCTGAGATTCTATTGTTGTTTTCTTCTATCGTATGTGATTACTGTTTCTTAAATATTATTGCTCTACTATGTGGGCGCTCTGCGCCATTTTGTTTCTTTACTACCATAATGAGTAATGTAAGTAGGATGTCTTACCTCTTTGTTGTACTACTCTATCTTATGTTGTGTTGGATAAAGACTGTGAAGAGTGCGAGTTGAATATTCGCTTAGTCTAGTTTGGAGATCGACTTTTGTTTCCTTATGATGGCATCTGGGCAAGTTTCCCTCAGTCGCATGTGGATACAATTTTATGGAAGCTTGGAAGCCTGGTATCTCAACTGTGACATGGAGCATTTCACTTACATAGGGGATGCAACCTTAGTTCAGTGTGGTAATGACCCTGGAGCTGGTATGAGCATCTCTTATGTTTTTGTGCATGTGGAGTTCCCTATACCCATTGGGGAGATGTGTGATAACCGACACCTCTTCCCTAGAGAGGTTTCGGTTATAACGCATGTTCAGGTTCCCATCCATCATAATGTGTCGCAAGGGAAAAGATCATCTGTTAGGGATCCAGAGGAGGATCAAGTGCAGGACCTTTCTCTCCATGTGTTTGATTTCGGGGGAGGTCGATCTTTTATATGGTAGTTATGCTATGCAAAACTTATGTTTAATTATGTTGTATTTTACTTCTATGTATGGATTGTGGAATTGTAACTTTATATTAAGCTGACATTGTATTCTGGATGCGAGTAAACATAAATATATATATTTCATGTCATAGCTCGTATTTTCTATTTACGCATAATGGAAATAATTAATTTTGAAATTACTGTTTTGAGACCGTAACATGCCTGGATTTAGTGACTGTAGTGTAATGACGATTGGGCCGTGATTACTATATTAAGGGGTGTTGCATCATGACGGGAGACAGAACATAAAAAAATAACCAGAGGAGATTACATGTCGATGCTACAGTGTCTAATGTTGCAAATAACAACTCGAACTGCGGCATTTAGGAACAACCTTTTTCTGCTCAAATTTTAGAATATCGTGTCCCAAGAAACTTCAAATTCATAGCAAATATGAAGATATATGATGAGACCACGAACCCCCAAGAGCACATAAACGTCTTTGAATAATCTATATACTTCTACAGAGGACCCATGGAGTTACTATGTCGTGCTTTCCCCCTTTTCCTAAAAAAAGGAGTCCTCAAGTGGTTTGTGAACTTACAACAAGGGTCCGTCGTCGACTGGTCAGATATTAAATAATGTTTCTTGCTCCAGTACACTATCAGCAAGGAGCAACCCAGATCCATCGAATCTCTATCAAGGGTTCGCCAAGGGTGTGACGAACCCTTCTATGACTACGTTAGACGGTTCATGGCTGCATGCACTAACGTGGAAAACCCTGATGACAGAATAACTCTTCATTATGCCAAGAGTGGTCTTCGAGTCGGTTCTGAGTTTTTTGCATCTCTAGCAAAAAAGAAACCAGAGAACTTATAGGAATTCCAGACACGATCCCAGAAGCATGTGAGCCTTGAGGAAGCAACGGAGGACCAGAAGAGATGGAAGGTGAGTCCTCTCACTAGAAGTCTAACCACAGTTTCTCACGGTCCTGGCGTTCCAAAGGCAATCCACCCTGGGGAAAGTACTTTGATTATACTCCTATAAACACCCCACGAGAAACAATCTTCAGGGATGTGATGCAGACTGAGTTTCAGAATATCAGGAAACGACCCACTATAAAGAAGCACAAGCAGAAAGATCACTCCAAATATTGTGCATGACACAAATGTTACGGCCATGAAAATGAGGACTGCTATTAACATCGTGATGCCATTGGGTTCCTAATCAAGGCCAGACGGCTATAACAATATATCATCTGAGCCCAGAACGATGAGCACCATGGAAGGCAAAGAAAGGATATACGCAGCCCTCGACAAAGCCCGTCTCCACACCGTAGGAGAAGAACTTGGAGCCCCAGGAGAAGATCATAGATCTCAACTCGTTCTGATACCAACGATCGACAGGATAAAAACAAGGGCGCTCTGCCTAATGATAACGACGACCATCGTTCTGAGCCAAAAAGAACGATCAACACAATCACTGGGGGATTCGATGGTGGTGGTTCATCTAATAGGGCTCGAAAGAAAGCTCTCAAGATAGTAGTGTTTAGTGTCTCCCATTCTGAATCTAGATCACGGACTGCTTAAAAGAAGACACCTTCCATCACTTTCTCAGACGAGGACTACAACAAAATTATCCTAGACCACGAAGACCCACTAGTCATCTTGGGGATAATCTCCAATGCCAAGGTCTGTCCCATTTTTGTGGATCAAGGAAGCTATCATGTTCATGGATCTCTATCAAAAGCTAGAGCTCCCACGGTCAAACTTGACTCCCTATGATGGGGAACTAATAGGATTCACCGGTGAAAAGATCACCCCAGTAGTCTACTATAAAACCCACTTGACCCTGGGATCCTCTAAACTTTTAAGGACAATCAAGGTAAGGTTTTTTGTAGTTGACTGCCCTTTGACTTACAACATCATCTTAGGCTGCCTTGCCTTAAACGTTCTCGGCACCGTGGTGTCTACCACTCATCTAATAATGAAATTTTCTAACAAGAACAACGAGGTTGTCACTGTAAAAGACAACTAAGTTGTAGCCTGGAAGTGCTATAATGAGAGCTTGATAATTTGCATAGTTCCCAAAAAAGCAAAACTTGTTACTCCAGGCCCAGTCATAGATCAGGTAAATATCCTTATGACCAAACTGGATGTTAGAGAAAAAATTTGTAGTACCAGGCCCTACCCAGAGGGCGAGTTGTAGCCTCTCCAACTTAGGGCCAAGCCAAATCAGATTACTAAGATTAGAGCACACTTAAAAGAAAAAGAAAAACACCAATTGACTAAGCTCTTACTTAAAAATAAATATCTCTTTACCTGGACATCATCCGACATGTTGGGGCTCGATCCCGCCTTCGTTTATCATTGCCTGTCCATCAAGGAAGATGCATGGTCGGTCGCTTAGAAGAAAGAAAAGTTGGCCCTGAAAGACAACAAGTCATCGAAGAATAGGTAAATGAATTACTCAATGCCAACTTCATCAGAGAGATTCCTTATACCATATGGTTATCCAATATGGTCCTGATGAAGAAATCCAACGGAAAGTGGAGAATGAGTGTGAGTTATACAGACTTGAATAAAGTTTACCCAAAATACCCGTACCCATTTCCCAATATGGATAAATTGGTGGACAACTCCTTAGGCTTCAGATGATTGTCGTTTATGGATGCATACTCCGAGTATAACCAAATTTCAATATACGCCAGAGACGAGGATAAAACCACCTTCTTCACTGACAGGGTAAGTTACTACTATAGGGTTATGTCCTTTGATTTGAAAAATGCAGAAGCCACCTATCAGAAGATGATGAACAGGGTCTTTGAAGACCAAATAAGGAAGATGCTAGAGGTCTATATTGACGACATGATAGTAAAAACTCCACAAGAAAGATCACACATAGCGAGCCTCAAGGAAGTATTTGCATAAGTCTGAAAGTACAATATGAGGCTTAACCAGAAAAAGAGCGCTTTCAGGGTCCAAGCAGGCAAGTTCTTAGGTTTTATGCTGACCCACCACGGAATCGAGGCTAATCCTTATAAATGTCAAGTGGTGCTCAACATGTGAAACCCTCAAAATGTTAAAGAAGTGCAACAACTTACTACCCGGATTACAGCTCTCACAAGATTCCTTGTCAAAGCTGCTCATAAATCCTTCCCCTTATTCAAGCTACTCAAGAAATAGAAGAATTTTGAGTGGACTCAGGAGTGTCAGGATGTTTTTTCGTCCTTGAAGAGTCTTCTGTCTTCTCCTCCTATTTTGACGAGACAAGAACCCGGTGAGACATTGTACTTATATCTTTCAGTTCACGAAGAGGTTATAAGCTCAGTACTAATTCGGGAGATGAAAGAATGACAAAAGTCAATCTTTTTCGTGAGTAAAGTTTTGCAAGGCCTAGAGCTTCGGTATCAAAAAATTGAAAAAGTTGTCTTCGCACTAATCACTACGGCTAGGAAACTCCAACAGTATTTTCAATGCCACCCAATGGTGATAAGAACGGATCAGCCCATCTACTAAGTATTGCACATGCCAGATTTAGCAGGGAGAATGATTGCTTGGTCGATTTAACTTTCTGAGTTTGAAATTGCATATGAGCATCGACTTACAATAAAAGCTCAAGCGCTCTCTGACTTCTTAGAAGAACTTACATTAGACTCCGACGACCCAGAAGGAATTTCTTGAACCATATTTGATTATGGTTCTTCGAGCCTAAGAGAAGCGGTGCTGGGATAATTTTAGAGAACTCTGAAGGGGTAACACTAGAACACTCCTTGAAATTCGAGTTCCCAACATCTAACAATCAGGCAGAGTATGAGGCATGTATTGCTGAACTGGTAATGGCTAAGGGCATGGGGGCAACTAGAATCACGCTTTGCAGTGATTCCCAACTTACAACCTCCCAAATCTGAGGCGAATATCAAGTTAGGGAGCCTTTCCTGTAGAAACACTTGAACAAAGTACAAGAACTCCTTAAAAGCTTTCAAGAGGCCAAGATTGAGCACATACCGAGAGAGCAGAACTTCAGGGTGAAACTCCTATCTAAATTGGCCAGCACCAAAAGCCATGGTAACAACCGTTTAGTGATCCAAGAGACCCTCTCTTAGCCTTCCATCACGGACCACACTATATTCCAAGTGGAAGGGGAAGAACATTCTTGGATCACCCTTATTATGAAGTACCTACAATCTGGAACCATACCGTCTGATCTCAAAGAAGCCTCCAAACTAGTTAAGACAGCAGCCAAGTACACCATCTATGATGGACAATTATACTGACATGAGTTTTCACCACCCCTCCTCAAATGTCTCACAACAAAGGAAGCATAATATGTTTTGGCTGAGGTTCACGAGGGAAGCTGCATACACCACTTAGGAGGCAGAGCCTTAGCCCTAAAGGCATTAAGGGCAAGATACTACTGGCCAGCGATAGAGGCTGACTCTCATGCACACATTCGGGTCTGTGATAAATGTCAACATCACTCGGATCATTATCAGGCTTCCTTAGAGGAACTATCCACGATGTTGGTGCCCTAACTATTCTACAGATGTGGTATGGACATCCTAAGCCCGTTCCCCCAAGCCCCGGGTTAGTTGAAATACTTAGTGGTAGCAGTGAACTATTTTACGAAATCGATCAAGCCAGAACCCTTAGTCACAATCACCTCAGCACGGATTCAAAAGTTTACTTGGCGCTGCATTATCACCAGGTTTGGAGTTCCAGATTCTATTGTGACAAACAACGGAACCAAGTTCAAGGATAAAAGTTTTAAAGAGCAATTTGCTGAATTAAAAATCAAACACCACTGTAATTCTGTCGAGAACCTTAAAACAAATGGGCAAGTCAAAGCTACCAACAAAATTATTATCCCAGGTACCCTTCTGAACTACTTCAAAACATTTATATTTACATATTTTTATAATTAAATTATTACTTTTATATCATTCCCTCCTTTTTTTTCTTTCCCTCTCATACTCATTTGCCTTAAACACTCAAATTTTACGAGCAACACTCTGCATAACCCCAATCTTCAATCTAAATCTGCAGCAATCGAGCAAGAGGCCACTGAATCCCTCTCATCCTGTTGCGAGATCACTGCGAGATCGTTCTTCTTATGATCACTGGTAATTCCTTCGATTCTTACTTTATTTTTTGCCCATTCTCTCTTTGTCTCTGTTTATGCAAGCTCTTTTCTCTCATCAGCTCAAAGCTCATCATGACGGTGTTAATGTGTTTTCTACTACTTGTATTGGTTCTTACTTTCTTGTTTGCCATGATGAAATCAGGATGTTTGATGATTTTTTTTTCCTGATGCTTCCTATAATGGATGGGTTGATTATTCCGATAATGGAGCTCTAGTTAGGAACATTAATTTACTTGCTTTTTTTAACCTTAATTTAGTTATTTCTTGATTTACTTGCTTTAGTTTTGGTTATATTCTTTGTAGTTGTAAAATGGTGACAAACTATCTAGCTACCTCATCATGCTTGGTATTGTTTCTTAGAAATGTAGTTAGAGTCTCCACCTAATTTTATTGTTCCAGCGTCGGATGTTGATTTTCAGTCTTTATAAAGTTTTTTTTTTCGGGTGAACATCTTTATAAAGTTTATTTTCAGATAAAAAAACAGTTTAAACATTAAAATGATGGATAACAAATAATGTTCAAAAACTGTTTGAAGAATTATCATCGACCTACTAGTATATAATCTATTAAACATTTATATTTAATAATCGAATTTAATAAAACAAGAACACAACGACATTGAATCCTGAAATTATGAACGAGTGTCTTTATTCAATTTCACATCATATAAATTTTAATACTTTTTTAATTATATCTAATTTGTATATTTTGTCTTCGGTGTGAATTGGTATTAAGAATGCATATCAATAATTCGTCATTTTCTGTCTGAAAGGTTCAAGAACTTTTGTTCATGTATTTATTAAGAAATTAAAATTAAAAAATATATTTCATTAAAAATATAAAAAAGATTAAATAAAAAATAAAATATTTTATATATTAAAAAATTTAAAAGGTTTTTATTTAATTCTTTTTATTTTTTAATCCCTTATCAAATATTTTAAGGCACTCTTTAAATTGATTCATTTTATTTATGCTGATTTATTTTTCTGGTATTTTCCACTTGGGATTCTAATTCTAATCTTTCAACTGTGAAATGTGATGCAATCAATTACATCATCGCTTTGAAGCATCAGCATCTGTCCAAATTTATTTATTTTGTACATATCTCTTTTTATAGATTGTTGAATCCAAGTTGTTCTGCACAATATTTTCTCTCTCTTTCTTCGAAAAAGACGTAAGTCCAAATTGTGAAATGTGATGCAATCAATTACATCATTGCTTTGAAGCATCAGCATCTGTCTGAACTTATTTATTGATATTTGTTTTAACATTTATTTTATTATAAATTTATTTTATATTATAAATTATAATTATAATTTATAATTATAATTATAATATTAATAATTTATATAACTATTTCACAATCGTGTTCATAATTATAATCCCATCTTTTATTAATTGTGTGTAATTGTAATATACGTAATATAATTACATATGTTATCACAATTATAATTTTAAATTATATTTTATATGTTTAAAAAAGTTATTAAAAAATATTAATAACGTTATTTTTATACAAATAATAAATAAATATTAAAAAATATTTAAAAATATATTATTAATCTTTCTCTCATTTATTTTGTTCATATCTCTTTATATAAAATAAATTTATTAAATTGTTGAATCCAAATTGTTCAGCACAATATTTTCTCTCTCTTTCTCCAAAAGACGTAAGTCCAAACGTAATCAAAGAAAGTTTAAGATCAGCCACATCAGAACATTCCAGAATTTTCTACATATTTCCATTCCTTATGTCTCTATCTATTTAAATCACCAACTGGACTTGTGCCTAGAGCCACAGTTATAGCTAGTTCACAACTTCACTTTGATTTTGGTGTATCTCTGCAACTGCAACAATGGCGGACGAGGTGGTTCTGTTGGATAGCTGGGCTAGCATGTTTGGGATGAGGGTTAGAATTGCATTGGCTGAAAAGGGTGTCAAGTATGAGTACAAGGAAGAGAATCTTTTGAACAAGAGCCCTTTGCTTCTGCAGATGAACCCAGTTCACAAGAAAATCCCAGTTCTCATCCATAATGGCAAACTCATCTGGGAATCTGCAATTATTGTACAGTATATTGATGAGGTTTGGAAGGACAATGCTCCACTGTTGCCCTCTGACCCTTACCAGAGAGCTCAAGCCAGATTCTGGGTAGATTACATTGACAAAAAGGTAGCTGCTTTTGTCTCCTCAATTTTGGTGGTTTCAATTCAAAGTTTTTAAGTTCTGGGATTTTCTCAATTTTAAAGATTTGTTTTTTAATCCTTGCTAATATGAGTAATATATCCTTATCTAGAAGTGAAAGTCTATACTCTATACATTGTTTTTAGTCCTTTTTATGTTTTGGTGGGGGGGAGTATTAGATTTTGGATTATTTTTTTCTTTGTTAATATCTGATTGTAATAATAATAATTTGTGATCTTCAATGCAGGTTTATGATACTTGGAGGAAAATGTGGCTTTCTAAAGAAGAAGAGCATGAGGCAGCAAAGGAGGAGTTAATCTCTATCTTTAAACAACTAGAGGAGACACTGGGAGACAAACCATTTTATGGGGCTGACACATTTGGGTTTGTTGATGTTGCTCTGATCCCTTTCTACAGCTGGTTTTATACTTTTGAGACGTTTGGTAACTTCAAGATGGAAGAGGAGTGTCCTAAACTGATGGCTTGGGTCAAGAGATGCATACAGGGAGAGACTGTGTCCAAAACTCTTCCTAATGAGAAGAAGGTGTATGATCATGCTGTGGCCTTTCAGAAAGCACTTGGATAGGAAAAAAGGGACTTCCTGAACCAAACCGTGAAAGATTAGCAAGTTAAATATGGTAGTATTGAATGGTCTAATGTAATTTTTTTTTTTTTGGGTAATTGGTCTTGTGTAATTTTGTCTTGTGCATTTTGTAGTATCTTAGTTAGGCTTGGTTACTTATGGTTTGCTAGACACTGGGTAGTGTCTATATGACTTGTAGCTGAAGAGGGATAAATGCTGTTATGGTTGTATATAAGTTGTGCACTAATGATCAATAAAAAGCTCATGCCACCGAGCTTATAATAAGTTGTTTTCTTTACAGTCTGATGTCGGATAGGAAAGAAGAGAAAAATTAAGAATAAGGAGGAGTACAACTTTAATACATTTTAGGAATCCATTTAAGATATATTAAGCTAATATAAAACACTCACTTCTGAGTGTGTAAAAGAAGATGATAATTCACTCAAAATAATTTGTTTATATCTATTACCAAGTTATTTATTTGTATTAGTAACAGTATGATAATTCTTCTCATAAGCATTAATTATATATATATTTTTTGTATATTCATTATTGACTGCATAATTTTTTAACATTGAAAACTATAATTTTTTATTTTTCAAAGATATAAAAATCATGATTCGAAAGACTAGTAAAAAAACATATAAAAAATGTGTTATTCATGTAAATTCTAAAATTTCTCATTATTCCTCTCTAGTTGGAAAAGACTTATCCTTAAGTCGGTCTCTTCTTCTTCATAAGTTAGAGACATTGAGGGTTGATGATACTCTATAATCTCTCGGTAACTCAACTTTGTATGCATTCTCGCCAATCCTCTTTAAATTCAGAAAGGGTCATCGGTTCTAGGCTTAAGCTTCCCAAAACATCCTTGTGGAAATCGTTTTTTGTGAAAATGAATCCATACAAGATTTTCCTTTTTAAAACTTGATGGTTTTCGGAATTTATCAACTTGCTTCTTATACTTCTCATTTTGCTAAAGAATTTTCCCTCGAACCTTTTGGTGCAAGCTCTGAATTTCCTTCACTCTCTTTTCAACATCATTACTAAAAGAATGACTAACCGAAATATGATACAAATCTAGTAGGTTAATAGGATTAGATCTATAGACCACCTTAAATGAACTTTTACTCGTGGTTTTGCTTTGAGAGCAATTATAGGTAAGTTTTGCTTGTGACAACTGAATATCACATTATCTAATATTCCTTTTTCACAAACGATCTTAATAAATTATCCAAGCTTCTATTGATAACTTCTATTTGTCCATCAATTTGCGAATGATGGGAGGATTTAAATTGAAGAGTAGTTCCAAGTTTCTTCCAAAGAGTTCGTCAAAAATGACTCATAAACTTTGTATCACGATTAGAAGTTATGATTTTTGGAATTTCATGAAGCTTCACAATCTCTTTAAAATAAAGATCTGCCACATAAGATGCATCCAAAGTCTTAAGACATGGAACAAAGTGTGTCATTTTAGATAATCCATCAACTTTCACTATAATTGAATCTTTGTACCTTTGAGTCTTTGGCAATCTAATTACAAAATCAATGCTCACATCTTCCCATGGTGCATTGGGAACAAGAAGTAGGGTATACAAACTCGTATTTTGAGCATGACCTTTGGCAATGTGGCAAGTATGACATCGCTCCACATGTCTTGAAACATCACGAACCATATTAGGCCAATAAAATTTTGCTTGAATAAAAGCAAGAGTCTTGTCTCGCCTAAAATGACCACCAAGACCTCCACCATGTGCTTCCTTGAGTATTGTTTCCCGTAAAGAACATTGGGGAATACACAACTGATTATTCTTGATTAGGAACCCATCTTATATAAGGAAATCCTTAAAAATACCTTTAGAACATTTGCTCCAAATCATAGAGAAATATAAATCTTCCTTATAGAGCTCTTTAAGGACTTCAAATCCAATCACACTCACCTCCATTGAAGAAATCAATGAACATCTCCTACTCAAGGCGTCAGTGTAGGCCACCTAAACCTTACTCGAATCTATGCTAATTCCTTCACCAGAATTGACATACTCCAAGAAAGTGACATTGTCTGTAAGAAAGTGGCACTTCTTGAGATTTGCATATAAATGTTGTTCCTTAAGCACCTTAAAAACTTCTCGAATATGCTCCACGTGTTCTTCTAAGCTTTTGCTATATATCAAGATATCATCAAAATAGACAACTACAAACTTGCCAATGAAAGTCTTTAACACATGATTCATGAGACGCATGAATGTGCTTAGAGCATTAGAAAGTCTGAATGACATCACCATCCATTCATAGACCATCTCTTGTCTTGAACGTTGTTTTCCATTCATCTCCAGGGTGCATCCAGATTTGATGATATCTACTCCTCAAGTCAATCTTTGAAAAGATCATCGCTCCATAAATTTGATCGAGCAAATCATCAAGACGAGGAATTGGAAATCGATACTTGATTGTTATTTTGTTTACTGCTTGATTATTGATACACATCCTCCATGATCCATCCTTCTTGAGGACATGAAGTGCAAGAACTACAGAAGGACTTAAGTTTTCAAGAATCAAACCCTTTTGCAGTAGCTCATCAACTTGTCGTTGTAGCTCTTTGTGATCCTTTGGGCTCATCCGATAGGCAACCTTTTTCGGGATGGAAGCACCACGCACCTGTCGCGACCGAAATCGCGGCAGGATATATAGCAACTCGCGTGAATTTAAAAACGGAAATGGAGTCGCCACCAATTTTATTTAAATTAGGAAAAATTGGAAAACCTTGTTAGAAAAATGGTCTTTGGAACCAGATTGGATTCGGGAGTCGGTTATGGTTAGGGAAGGGTGGAAACTTAATCCCGCAAACTCAAACACCACACACCCGCCTTAAGAGCGGTACCTTAAGTCAATTGTGCAAAAACTTAATAATCTCAAATTTATTTATTTTACCCATTTTAAAAAGACTTTGTAAATATTTTTTTATTTTTTATTATTATTTTTAAAAGAAAATAAGAACCAAATTATGAAAACTTAATTTTGGCTCCTGCGAGAATGAAAATTATGCTCCTACGTATCCTCGTGCATGAGAACTCAAAGTCAATTAGTTGTAGAAAATAAATGTGGGTTGGTTGATTTTATTTAAAGAGAAAAAAAAATGGAGATTAAAAATTTTTATTTGAATTAACAGTCGTCTTGCGACTTCCATTTGTCAATTAAAGTTTGAATTTAGTTATAGTTTCTTAGAAATGCGTTACGTTAAGCGTCCACTCATGGATTATTAAATTTATTATTGTTAAAAGGAGATTTTTTATACATATATAAAATCATGAAAAATAAAAAAAACTTATAAAAAATGAATTTTTATTATTAAAAAAATGAATTTTTTTGTCTTTATTAAATAGTGATTTATTTATTTGTTTATTTCAAATAATTTGAATCATTAAGTTGTCACAACTAGATGATCCACAAAATTTTTATTTGAGATTAACAACTTTTGTTCTTTATTACAACTTAATCCCACTTATTTATTTATTTACTTTTTTAAAAAAAAATATTTCAATTATTCTACTTCCTTCACTTTTGCTATTTTTTATTTTTTTTTTTTTTTTTTTTTTTTTTACTATTTTTTTTCTCATTTATTTACCCTTTTATATAAACAACCACTATGCTTGATTTCTTTTATTTTTCTTTCTAGATCTTCTAACTTCATTTTTTTATTTAGTCATAATACACAACTTAAAACACAAAATAAAAAAAACATCAAACAAGAACTAAACATTACACACATATAAATATCACTATACGTAACACAATCGTGATCATAAATCTTTCGTAATTGTGAAATATTTAAAAAAATAGAAAATAAATACAAAAATATATATATCTTTCTCTTATTATTATTGTACACTCTTTATATAAAATAAATTTATTAAATTGTTAATAAATTGAATCTATACATATATATATATATATATATCATTTACGTAACTTTACGTAACACTACAAACTAAAGAAAAGTATCTAAATAACTAAAGAAAGACCAAGAATTTGATCCATTAAAAATAAAAAGAAATGTTAAACAATTTGAGAAACAAATAGCAAAATAAAATAAAGCCCAATAATAATAGCGGAAGAAAACGGAAAAGATAGAAATGTCCCTACATGCAAAACGAAAAAAAAGTAACTAACGGAAAATAATAATGATACATGCGTGAAACAAAAAGCAAAAAGGAAAACATGAATCAAAAACCATGAAGAACTTGACAAAAAGCCAAGAAACAGACAACCAAAGGAAGTAAAAACAGAGCACACACGTAAGAACTTTGTTGTGACGCGGTTTGCACGGTGATGGTCTTGCTTGGACGTGGTGCTTTGCTTAGACGTGGAGGAGTTGTTTGGACGTGGTGGAGTTGCTGAAAAGTGATGGCTGTGAGGGTGGCTTTCACGTGGCAGTGGTGCTTGATGTTTGGAAAACGGTGGTTGAAGATGGTTGAATGGGTTTTTGGTGATGCATAGGTGTGAGTCACGTGGAGGGGGAGGGGGCATGTTATGATGGTTTGTGTGTTGGTGGTATGTTATGGAGGTAGAGGTGGTGAAACTTGGTTGGGTTGCTTGGAGTAGTGAAGGTGGTGGGAGAGAGTAGTCACGTGGAGGGGTCGTTGAAAAGAGTGGTGAGAGGAAGATGATTGGAGGTGAGAAAAAGGAAGGATGGTCCAAGGGTGTTGCCTGTTTAGAGAAGATGAAAACGGTGAGGAATGGTGTTACCGTTGGAGGGAGTGGAGAGTGTGAGATGTTGATGAAGGTTTGGGTCGAGAATGGTGAAACTTGGATGGTGGTCACGTAGGGGGGGCTGTTATGATGGTTCTTGGATGAAGGAGCTTGGTTATATTGAAGATGAGAATGAAAAGCCAAAAAAAATAAAGTCCCCCTGTCCCTTATGTACGTGAGTGAGCTCCCCCCCCCTTGTACGTGAGTGAGTGTGTCATGTAGTGTGTGAGTGGGAGTGAAAAGTGAGTGTGTGTGTGATAGTGGAGTGAAAAGTGAATGTAGTGTGTGATAATGGAGTGAAAAGTGCATGTAGTGTGTGATAATGGAGTGAAAAGTGAGTGTAGTGTGTGATAGTGGAGTGAAAAGTGAGTGTAGTGTGTGATAATAAATGGAAGGTGAGTGGAATGTGAGATAGTGGAAGGTGAGTGGAATGTGAGTGGGAGTGTGATAAAGGAGTGAAAAGTGAATGTAGTGTGTGATAGTGGAATGTGAGTGAGAGTGTGTGATAGTGGAAGGTGAGTGGAAGGTGAGTGGAATGTGTGATAGTGGAAGGTGAGTGGAATGTGAGTGGGAGTATGTGAGGTGAGTGGAATGTGAGTGGGAGTGTGTGATAGTGGAAGGTGAGTGGAATGTGGTCTTTGGCAATCTATTACAAAATCAATGTGGATTAGTGGATGAGTGGGTGGATTAGTGGGTTAGTGGATGGATTAGTGGATGAGTGAGTAGATGAGTGGGTTAGTGGGTGGATTAGTGGATGAGTGGGTGGATTAGTGGGTTAGTGGATGGATTAGTGGATGAGTGAGTGGATGAGTGGGTTAGTGGGTGCATGGCCCAAAGAAGAAAAAAATCACGTAAAGCCAGAAAAGAGACATGGTTCCTAACTCAAAATAAAAACACAAGCAGCATGTTATTATCTTTTTATTTATTATTTTCTTGTTTTTATTTTTATTTTTTATTTTTTATTTTAACTAGGCTAAGGTGGGCTTAATCTGCTTGGGCTAAGAAAAAGGCTAAGAAAGATGTGCTAAAAGGTGGACCATAATTTTTGATTTTTTTTTCTTTTTTTTTTATTTTTTTATATTTATATTTATATTTTTATTTTTAGCTCGATCAAAATTGGGTGTTCATGACACCAGCACCAAGTCAATATGGTGTTGGATTCCTCTTATGGGGGAATTCCAGAAGGAATCTCATTGAGCATTACATCTCGAAACTCCGTAAGTAAGGGTTTACGAATGGATGAAATCCCCTTCTTATCTTCATTCTCCTCTAAAACTACGAGTGCATATGCATTATGAGAGTGATCCATAATTTGGTGAAACTAAGACTTTGAGAGAAAAGAACTCCCACTTCCACCAAAAGGTTTAGTTTTGTTCTCTACTCTACAAGGCGCCAATATGATCTTGATACCATTCTTTGTAACACCCCTTGACATAGTGACCACAACACAATCGTCATTACACCACAGTCACTAAATTCAGATGTGTCATAGTCTCAAAATAGTATATACAAAAATATTTATTTTATTTATACATAGATAGAAAATATAAGCCCCGAATGAATGTATATTTAGTACCCAACCATTAGAATACAACCACTGAAGAAAATCATATTTCGTATATAATATATTCGTCCCTAACACAAAGCACTAATAACACAAAATATAGTACTTACATATTCAAATAAAAGGTAACGGGTACAAAAGTACAAAAGGGAACAGTAGTAACCCTAGGTAGGTACTACTAGCAGATAAAGCCGCAACCCCAAATATATGCAACGCTCGGAGTCTTAGTCGACAAGACAGGCATCAATGCTCCCATAAAGTTGCATCCGTACGTAGCTGAAAATCTCTTCCAAATGCTATCTCGAAAATAATGAATCGACCTAGTCCAATCAGCAAGGGTGTGGCCCCTTTTCATCTTCCTCACGATCTTTTATCAAATATGAATATAAAACAGAAATACAGGGATACAGGAAAGAGGTGAGATATCCTACTTACATTATCAATTATGACAGTAAAGAAACAGAACGGCGCAGAGTGCCTACACCGTAAAACAATAACATTTAAGCAACATGAATCACATACGATAAAAGAAAACATCCATAGAATCTCAAATAATGAACAATTAAAACATATCAGTTAATCATGACATCAATAAAATAATAGTATGGTTGTCATATAAATGAGTATCAAATGATATACCGACTCACAAAGCCGACTCATAATGTCAATTCACAATGCTGACTCACAATGCATGTGCACTTGGTACTAAGATTTTCTATTCCATTTCAAAGATGAACGTTCAAGTAGTCTCTGTCTCCCTCAATGACAGTCTATGCCAGACCACGAAGAGAATAGTGCTTGTCGGTTCCTCGTCAGTGCATTGCAATCGGCTTTCCGGCCAAGGGTATACAATGTGACAAAATAGGTCACTAGAGGGATCACCGTGCCCTGACGCACCTAGAGATCCATCATAGACCACACTATTCAATTCTCATTCATAGGCTCATACAGCCTTTTAACAGTCATCGACTGAGCAAATTGTTCAATGCGAATGCGCATAACTCAAGTCATCATTGTACTGTCCCCAATGATATTAAACAATCACCCATATAATTGTCTAATACCATTAGTATCAATGATATTACATAGCCGCCCATACAATTATATAATAACACTGATCCACCCAGTTTCAACACATTGGCACAATAACCAACAATGTATAATGCTCAATGTATGTTGACTCCATGCACAATTATGTATATCCAACAATAATGATATATTTTTCATACATGCCACAATTTGGCCAATTTAAGCATCAATAGAGTTTTAATCCCAAACACGGACCCACACTAGCAAAGTGTTAAATCCCCATGGGTAACAACATTCTTTTAGAGGTTTACTTCGGGTTCTACTTTAATTAACATCTCTTATGAATTCATTCTCTAGAGGGATTCCCTTGAAGTCCTTATTAAATTTTCATTCCTTTAGGTTAATCAAGTTCCTTAATCTAATTAATTATGCTCATTTAAAAATTACTCGAAGGTTTTACATGTCTCACAACTCTCTTGTTCTTCCCTTATGTTCAAAATCACTCCAATCCGTAGGATAAAGTCTTTTCCTTTATTCTTTCCATTTCATGAATTCCTAAGGGATCTAAAATCTCTCAATCATCTAAGTATTTATTTTAGCACTACATTTTGTGGCATTTTGCCTTAAAATCCGTGAGCCTCATTACAACATAAGTCCACCATTTTTCTTTCACCACAATGTTAATCACTTATCATTTAATCACTTAACTTTCACTTCACACAAAATCAATCCAACCCCCTTAGAATCCATTATCAAAACCGTGACCTCCAAATACCATTACTATCATCAATTTCTTCCATTACAAGCATTAATCCTTAGGTGTTCAATTACATAGGTTTTATTACACACAAGTTCAATTCAAACCCTTAATAACTAAGGCCAAAACTGTAGCCTCACTTTAGGTAGGAAACCCTTAAAATTTTTCATCCATTAATTTCAACATTATCGTTCAACCTCTAATTACACAAGCTTCATTTTACTTGTATACAAAAACTAATTTACACCTCAAAATCCTAGTCAAAACCGTAACCTCACATTAGGGTAGGAAACTCCCAATTTTCTATTTAATAACCCTAACATAATCAAGCATTTTTAACACATCCAATACGTTCAAGATCACCATTCAAGCATTAATCTGATTCAAGAGTACTTAAACATGCAAAATCACTAAACAAAGTGAGCAAACAAATATGGATTTCTCCATCAACAATCACACAAACGTTTCTCCACTACCAAGATAGGTTGAAGAGGATTATCTCTCTCTTACCTCTTGAAGACAACACAAGGAAACAAGCCTCTTAGTCTCTTGTAGAGATTTTCGTACTACACCTCCAAGAAAACCTTAAGGACATCAAAACCATCATCAAGGCTTAGAAAAGGGACCCTTGATCACCCAAGAGACCAAGGATCATGAAAATGAGGATAAAAGATGGAAAAGTTATGAACTTTTACCTTAAAGTTTTCAACTTTGAAGCTTGGTAGATCCAAAATGAAAATGGATGATTTTGGTGATGGTCACAACATGAAAGTTGCTTAGAATGGTGTCTAGATTCAAGATCAAAGGTTGGTTTAATGAAAAAGCTTGGATGGCCAACAATGGAGGTTTTGGTCGTGGAAGAGGGGAGAAAATGAAGAGAAAATGTGAGGTCTTTAGAGAGTGATTCCAACTAGAAAGGTGTTTAGAGTGTAGTGGAGAATAAGAAGATGTGGTTGGATGAAATTTTTGAAGTCATGGAGGTATAGATTTGTGGAGTGGCCATGAGGTGAGAAGGAAGAGAAGAGAGAGATGAAGAGAGAAAATAGAGAGAGAAAGTAGTAGCTTTTGTGTGTTTGAAATTTGAATGAAGATGTTAAAGTGGGAAGCACAAATTTTAGCTCTCTAAATGGTTATTGCTGTGAAGTTAGAGAGAATGAGGAGGAAAAAATGGTTAAGAGAAAAAATGTAGAGAGAGAAAGTGATAGCAAAGTAAAATGAAGTGAAATGTGTAATTAGGTGTATTTTGTGTAAGTGTGTGAATTAAAATATGTGGCCACAAAGAGCCCTCAAAATGTGGTGAAGAGGAGGAGAGAGGAATTGGCTTTTGAAGAAGCCAATAGGAAGGTGCAAGGAAGCTTCCTCCTTTAGAAAAGTCAAAGTGATGTCATGGTGATGATGTTACCATGATGATGTCATTAAAGTGTTTTCTAAAATGTGACTAACACTATGTCAGATTTATTATCAATGGACAGAAATTACAGTTAACAAAAACTGATATTTATTGTCTAACGGATAATAAAATTATTCTGTGATTTTTGTTTATCAGATAAAAATTTTAAAAAACATGAAACTTTGTAAACCGTGTATGGCCTCGGGTTTAGTAAGATCCCCTGTCGACATTTCCACAGTTCAAGGTTCTCGAAAAAAATATTTCATCTTTCAGGCTCCGCTCAATGCGTATGTAAAACAAGAAATAATATTAAAATATTTCGTGTTCACAGAAAAATACAAAAAAATTCAAAAAATTCACAAATATTATAAAACGAATATTTATCATAAAATTATTAATTTTTGGGATGTTACATCTTCCTATAACCATTATGATGTACTCTTCGATCATATAACCATGGCTAACCAAGAACTAAGTGGCACCCGTCAATAGGAACCACATCCTCTTGTTTGAAATTATGGAATTAGTAAAAAGAGTCTTGCTTATAACTTGTGGGAATAAAATTCTTTGTAAGCTCCTTTTTCATCTTTTCTCATGTCACAATTCGCTTCTTTCCTTCGGGATCTCGTCGCTTCTTCAAATTTTTCCACCAAATTGACGCATGCTTCTTCAACTTGATAGCCACCAATTTGACCTTCTTGTTTTCGAGAATGTTTTTGTAGTTGAAAACATGCTCGATTGTTGCCAACCAATCAATGAATTCCTTTGGATGTAATTGTCCTTAAAAATCGGGAATGTCAACCTTGACACCATAGTCTTCACGAAAGACACGGTGTCTTTGGCCAAGGTGAGTAGAAGCCCTCCCACTAGATGAATCAGACTCATCGTTATGGAAAAGGGTTAGTCTCCTCCTCTTCCTCGCCATTGTCCGAACTAGGATGTTGCTCATCACAATATGTAGCTTGAAGACGCTCCAACTATTGTTAGAGTTACTGCACGTGTCTTCTTAATTCATCCATTTCGACATCACAAAGATCACGCTTATGGGTGGCCACTTTGGCACCCCTACCTTGGCAACGACCAGCACCAGCCATGGAAGGATCCTGAGCTCTGATACTAAACTGATGTAGGATGGGAAATGGAAAATAAAATTGAAGAATAAGGACGAGCACAACCTAATACACCTTAGGAATCCACCTAAGATATACTAAGCCAAGATGAAACACTAAAGAGAAATGCTAGTAATACACTCTATTGGACATTTCTTTTAATACTTATTTTATTATTAGTCTAAAAGCAAGTGTTGCTAGTATCTCTCTTTTAATAATCCTTTCAAGTGTGTGAAGTGAACCAATAATAAAATAAATATTGAAAGAAGTGTTCAAAGGAGTGTGTTACTAATATTTCTCAAACAATCAATCCTAAATTGTAAGAGAATATGGTAATTCACTCAAAATGACTTGCTTACATCCATTACCAAGGAACCTATTATACTAGGAGCTGTGCAACCTTCCTTCTCATAAGTGTTAATTACATTCTCTTTTTTTGTATATTCATCATTGACTGTACAATTTCTTAACATTGAAAACTATAAACTTTTATTCTCCCAAAAGACACAAAAATTACATGACACATAAGCTCAAAAGACTAGTCAAAAGAAGACATGATAAATGCATTATTCATGTAAACTCTACAATTCTTCATCATAGTCAGTATTATCGTTTCAACTTTCACATTCGTTTGGAGGTAATTGAGATGAGTCAATGGGAAAGAAAAATAAAAAGCACAATTCTCATTTCTAACTTCTCTGTGCTCAGCCCTTCCCAGAACTAATGGTGCTTGAGACCCTCATGTCACAAGAACTTTGTTATGCTTCCATGAGATTTGGGCTCAAGATTAGAAAAATCTCCCCATGCCATTTGGCCTAGTTTAATTTATGTTATGTTCTAGCAAGATAGCATCGGTCTGTGACATGATTTTTGGTGAAAATTATCATTTGATGTTCATCTGAACGAGGAAATGAAGAGTTGCATGTTCATCAGGCATATTGTTATGATCACAAATGATGGATGTTTGATGTTGTTCATGAAAGTATCCACGTGCAAAAGAAAGCATGCTTATTGTAAGTTAATAAACCAAGCATCTTAACTTTAATTGTACCACTGCCTATTTATCTTTTAGAATAATGTGATATTCTCGTATAATTTTTTTAATAATTATCTTAATATTAAATAAAAAAATTATTAACTAAAAAATAAATATATTTAATATTTAAAAAAATAAAAATAATTTAATAATTTTTTATTTAATAATTTAAAAAATTAAATAGAAGGATAAAACATTTCTTTACCTTTCACTAGACTGTTTGAAGAAATTGTGGGCGCCGTTCTGCACAACTTATCAACTTGCTGCCGCTATATCATGCAACCACAGCGTATCAAATTGCAAGTAAGAATAGTAAAAAAGTTGCTGCCACCGCCTAGTATTAAATGTTTTCTCACTCCAGTAGGTTTGCTTTATACTATTATATTATGAAACTTTGCCTATAAAAGAGATTTTATTAGTTATTAATTATTTTAACATATTTATTATAAATTTAATATTTAATGAATATTTGATAATTTATTCTAAATATAAAATCTATCATAATTTCATAGAAAGTTTTAAGGCCATAATTTGTACCGAATATCAAATCAAAGTGAAATCAAATCAAGTGTTCGGAATTTCTATGGTATCTTAATGAATTTGATGTTTAAGATAAATTGTCAAGTATTTATTAAATATTAAATTCATAATAAATACTTAAAAATAATTAATAGTTAATAGAATATTTGACAATTCACCTTAATTATTAAACCTTAGAAAAAAAAGATGAATATTATAGAAATATTTGAAAATGAATGAAAATTGTATTAAGTAGTTGGAGAATATTGCAATGCACTCTTTGTTGACCTGCAATTGTAAGTTTTACTAGTTAATATGTATATATAAATGATCCATTTAACGATTATCAGTAGTGGTTGTACAGATTTTGATGAATGGCGCATGGCGGCGCATCAGAGCGCGCTCCAATGGTTGGCCAAGGAAAATGTGACAAACATGATAGAGGGGTTGGCTGGAGGAAAGACAGACCTCAGATGCATAGATCTAAGATAACAGTCACAAGAGGAGAGAGAAAAAGGGCACCGCAGAACTAGCTGGACTTGCTGGTGAAGCCGTGGACGATGACGAGGGTTAATGGTGCTGGCTTGACAACGAGATGGTTTAAGGTTTAATCTGGGTAGATCGGCGACAAGGAGACACGGTGGAGAATCAAAGGGCTTGGGTTCGATCGTGGATGGTTGAGAATGAAGAGGGTTCGAGGTGTTTGGTCGTTGGATGGTCGATGATGAGGAGACGTTGCGAAGAATCAATAAGCCTAGGTTCGATCGTGGGTGGTTGAGAATGAAAAAGGTCTGAGGTGGTTTGGGTTTGGTGTCTGAGATGGTTTTGGCTAGTGGGTCGCCGACAACTAGGCTTGAGGTTTTGGTTGCTAATGTGATTTGGTGTGATAGATTTGGTGGCAGCGAGGGTGGCTCTGGTGCGACCTAGTTCAGAGGCTGGCAGTTAGGTCTAGTGGTAGAGATCCGACGATGGTGGTTGATCGATACAGCGGAGCTCCGACAAGGTCTCTGCATTTCAAGGTTTACTAGTTTAATAGGTAGCCAATATAAAATTTCCACCCTTGATCCATTTCAACTATTTTTACAAGTGTATCAATGACTAGGATTGAATGTACATCCATACATCCAGTAAATAGAGGGTGCATGTACGACAATCCCTAAGTAGTCTTCCTCTTCGTTTGTGCTATGCAATTCTTATTGAGTGTGTGTATGAGAGAAAATTTTCCTTAGTGAGTTATTTGTTGGGTATGTCAAGGTTAGCTCTATGCAGAAAGAGATTTGTAGTCAAAATTGCAAATGAAGCACCGTAAAGTACATTACCATTAGTCAACAATTTCACAATGCAAGAGTCTTCAATTGCTTAACCCAACAATTGACAAAACGAGTTAACAGAAATTGTACATCATTTTTTATATCATTATTATACTATTTTTTTAGATAATAAAACAAGTAAAACATATATTTTAGCATTTTTTTTTCAAACAAATAAGATATAAATGATGATGTAATTATTTTAATTTACAAATAACATTTCTAGTTAGTATACAAATCACGGTTGTATACATGGATAATATGGGTATTACTATTGTTGCTTGTTAGCTCAGCCCTCTTTGACATTGCAATAACACCTTCTGCAAAAGAGATATCCATAATCCATCTTTATACCATTTTCTGTACTTCCTATTATTGCTTGTAACTTTGTTAATTTTTATTGACAGCAGTAATTTAACTTTAAAATTGCAATGTGAAAAAGTCTTTAACATATAATCTCCAAAAGTATTTCTGATTAGAAGGTCTATGATCAGGATGTGAAATTTTGAAATGAAAGGATTTCCTGCAGCAAATCATTGAAGGTTTCAATATGGTATTGTGGAGATATACTATGTAAGAGAAAACAAGTTTCTCTATTTATTGATGCTCGGATATAAATTACAGGAAATATTTTTAGATATATTTTTTTAAATTTTATTATCACTCTTATTTTTTTATTGTCACTCCTCTTCAACTAATTTTTTTTTTCTAAAATATCCTATGTTTAATAGTTGACACAAATTAATAGTCTACTAAATAATTGAGCCAAACGTTTCATATAACGAGAAAAGAAGATTTAACTCAATGTTTTGAATTTAAAAATAAAAATAAAAAAAGGTGAAAACAACTGGCAAATTTTTTATAAAAAAAAATAATCAGAGAAAGCATGTGCTTTTAATAAAAACTTTACTAAATGAATTTCATAAAAAACATATGTGTGTAACGTGGAAACTTGGGGTGAAATAAAATAATAGATGTTTTTATAAAAATATAATATGACAATAATGTCCAATAACTTTTATAAAAATTCACAAAAATTAAATAAATATTAAAAGCACAATTTTTTTATAAAGGGAAAAGTACATTTTTTAATATAAAATATTTTCTGAAAATATTTTTTATGATATAACAAACTTTCTGTAAATTAGAACAACAAAGCCTAGAAATATAATTATTTTATAACGACATATCTTTCTTAAAAAAATAATTTATAACACTTTTTAAAAATATTTTTCTCATTTCATAAAAATAAATCTAGAATTTTTTATTTTTTATTATTATCTTTTTAGTTTAAAGAGCAGGATTAGACATTCTTTTTTGAAAAAAAATTTCTTTAAAATGAGTTTGTCTATAAAATAAATAAGGTATATATACTTTAAATTTAATTTAAAATACATTGTGATTTTAATTCATTGTATATTACTAAGCATTGGCAGGCACTATGTGCAAGTCAATTTGTGTTTTTAATTTTATATTAAGATAAAAATAAATAATAATAATAATAATAAAGATTGTTTAAAATGAATTATAATTATATAGTAAAAAGTTGAGAAATATTTAAACACAATTGTATTTAGAGAGTACAAAAAATATTTATAACTTTAACATTTTCATGTTTATCTTTAAATCTTTAAATGATTAATTAAAATATGTTTAATTTTTTTATATTTTTTAACTCATTAAATGAATAATTAATAATGATAATTTAAAAAATTAAACATAGAAAATCTTTTTTATAATATTATGTATAGACAATACTTTTCAATTCTCTCTATTCATGAAAAATATGTTTTATTATATTAATTGATGTTGGTATTTGGGACAGATCTCTGCTTAGACACTTAATCGTTTATAAGGAGATTAATCTCTTATTTATCAAGTGAAAAGATATTCTAAAAAACAAAACAAAAAATATATGTATGTGTTTGTGTGTCAAGATCTATTAAATTCTTATACAATTTTTTTAAAGTTATTTAGTATTGTAGTGTTTAGTTTTATTATTAGGACTTACGGCACTTTGAATAAAAAAAAAATAACGCTTGTATTATTATTAAAATGTGATTTTTATATTTAAAACTAGTGGCAATAGAGTATTAGTTTAATTCAATTATATAATAGAAGATATTTTAGAAAATAAGAAAGAAATTTAATTGAACAGGAGTGATAATAAATAATAAGAGTGTCAAGAGACATGTCATTTTTTTTTTGTGAAAATATTCTCTAGAGTGACTTTTAAAGTGAACAAATAAAAAAGTATTTATTCTTGATTTAATTTAAAGTACATTGTAATATTAACCTACTAAATATTAATAGTAAATACACTCTTATTTACTACTTTAAATATAAACTCATTTTAGAAGAGTTCCATTTGAGTCTACCACGAGACTTCTGGATTTGGTTCATATGAAAATAAAGTAATTCTAAGTTAGGCATGATCCAATATAAGTATTCAAATTATTATTTAATATTTGTAAGATTATATGTTTCATAATAAAAATATACATATCATTAATAATAATTTTATACATATTAAATAATAATTTGAATATTTAAAAAATGATGTGATTGACAGTGTCTTCCAACAAATCTCTCTTGAAAATGTCTTGTTATACATTCTTTGGTAACATTTTATCTATATTCATATTAATTTTGAAATATTTATTAATTTATTTATTAAAATTTTAATTTTAAATATATTTATTCTTTGCAAAATAAAATAAAATTTTAATTTATTTTGTAATAATAAAATGTATTTATAACTAAATTTTAATAAATAAATTAATCTATAATTTAAAATTAATGTTAATATAAATAAAATATTATTACAAAATATAATCATAAGTAAATTAATAAATCTAACTTAAAAAAAAATCTATTAATACATTCATTGTTTGTAACGATGATTTATAAAAAAAGTCAAAGTATAAGGAGGTGCATTTCCCGGCAGCTGTATGCTCATAGTCTCTCATTTTTTTTATTTAAACAAAATGTGTAAAATCTTGAAACATTTTTGCAAAATTTACTCTCTTCACTTTTGCTAAGGAATTATGACAGTAATCTAAAAGCCACACAAATAATGGACCAAAAAAAAACTTGTGAACTAAAAAAAAAAGCGTGCCTAGCCGGCAGCCGCCCTTGCTGACCTTTCATACTTTCTCATCGTCTTATTTGAGTAGTTTTTGAGTTAATACGGTTTATTATAAATATTTAAATTATTATTTAATATATATAAAATAATAAAAATTATTATAAATTATATTAATTATTAATAATATTTTTTAACATATTAAATAATAATTTAAGTATTTAATTAATGACATAGTATGCCGTACCCAAGGATTTCTCTATCTTATTGTTTTATAGTCGTTTTCACTTCTTCACTTTCTCAGTTCAGTTGTTGCCTCAGGAAAATGGTGGATGAGGCCAAGGTGGTTTTGTTGGGCTCAGGGTTCAGTATGTTTGGGATGAGAGCTAGGATAGCTTTGGCAGAGAAAGGAATCAAATATGAGTATATGGAGCAGGATCTTACCAACAAGAGCCCCTTGCTTCTACAAATGAACCCAATTCACCAGAAGATCCCAGTTCTCATACATAATGGGAGACCCATCTGTGAGTCCCTCATAATTGTTGAGTATATTGATATGGTTTGGAAGAACAATGCCCCATTCCTTCCCTCTGATCCTTATCATAGAGCACAAGCCAGGTTCTGGGCTGATTTTGTAGATCAAAAGGTAGATGTCAATTTTTGGTGCACAATTTTTAGATTTTCAAGATAAAAAGTTTATAGCATCTATGTCCTCGAAAGTTATTAATAACAACTCGTGCTAAAACATGCAGGTGTATCATGTTTCTAGGAGAGTATGGACTTCAAAGGGAGATGAGCAAGAGGTGGCAAAGAAGGGCTTTATAGAGAGCCTAAAGCAATTGGAGGAGGTTCTTGGAGACAAGCCTTATTTTGGGGGTGACTCATTTGGGTTTGTTGATGTTGCTCTCATCCCTTTCTATTGCTGGTTTTATACTTATGAGACGTTTGGCAACTTCAAAGTGGAGGCAGAGTGTCCAAAATTTATTGCATGGGCTAAAAGATGCATGGAGAGGGAAAGCGTATCTAAAACTCTTGCAGATGGGAAGGAAGTTTATGAGTCTGTTTTAGACTACAAGAAGAAATCTAGGTTGGACTAAGGAGACATAGTGAAGCCATGTATGTACCAAAGTGTTGCAATAGTTAAATGAATTTGAAATGACATGAAACTTGGGTGCTAACAATGTTTTGTGCTAAACATAGGAGACATTAAGGTTTAGTGCTAGCAATGTGCGTTGGACACTTGGGTGAGTAAATCATATGGTTCTAGCCTTGTAAATGTCATGTTCTTTAATACACAAATTTTCTGTTGTGGTTTTCAAGACTTTAAAATTTCCATTATGCAGATTTCTTCATTGATCTGGAATCCATGGATTCAAAATACACTTCCTTCTAGCTTTGTGCACATTGTATTGTGGCCGAATGCATTTTAAGTTATGCCTAGAATTTGAATTTATGTAACTTTGAACCAAACCATTATCTAGATTTATTTGCTCGTCAAATAAAATAAAATAAAATGAAATCATGATTTATTTGATATCCAAAGATAATTAGATTGAAACAGAAGAGCAGGTTCCACTGGGTTTCAAATATCAACTAAGATTCTAAGAGGAATATAAGTAACAAAACCAAGGGCACATCTAAGTGCCATTTTATTATGCCATTATTCAGACTCAGAAGATACAGTATACAGGCAATTAAAGGTAATGCTTTCCTATGGGCACCCTGCCTCCAATCTACTCGGTGTCCAAGTCCTTTCTCTTCTGCAAAACAAGCTGTTTGGCACTGTGCAGAAGGTTCATAATGAGCCACATCTGAACATTTCAGAATTCTCTACATCTTTCCTATCCTCAAAAGGTTGTCTCTATCATTTTAGATCATCAACTGGACTGGCATCTCAGAGCCAATGTTGTAGCTACTTCACAACTTCACTTTGATTTTGATGATCCTCCACATGTTACAACAATGGTGGACGAGATGATTCTATTGGATAGCTGGGCCAGTATGTTTGGAAAGAGGGTGTTAAGTATGAGTACAACGAAGTGAATCCAAGGAACTAAGAGCCCTTTGCATCTGCAGATGAACCCAGTTCACAAGAAAATCCATAATGCCAAACCCATCTATAAATCTGCAATTATTATGCAGTACATGTTGGATTTTATTTTTTATTTTTTAAATGTTGGACCATTGATTAATTTTGCTTGGCAAAACTGGTTGGAAAATAATAACCTGACTGTTCTGGAATCCATATTAATAAATTGTGATCAAATGAATTGAAAAATCATGTTTATTGAGTTTTTGGGCTTTAGGCCCAAAATGTTAGTATGCTTAGATCATGTGTAGGCTAAAATAAAATTATGAGCAAGGGTCCGGTTGCTTAGCTCCATAATGGGTAGAATCAAGTTTATGTCTGCTCTCCTCTCCTCTCTCATACACACACACACATATATATATACACACACGTTTGTGTTGTTTCATATATATGACTTAATTCATAATCATTACTACTATCGTATCAAGTAACAAGGAGGGAGTAAGGAGAGGAAGATCTTGTTCCTGGCATGTACAAGTTGTGTACTATATTTTCTGCATCTCTTAATTAGATTTATCACTATATCAAAATGTCATAAGAGATACGCAACATTCTCTGTTATAGATTAGTATTCTAAATTTATGTATCTTGATCTTGAGTTTTATTAGGATATATGATTTATTGTACATGTGGTATATAAGCGTAGATGCATGATGTAGGACCATTCTAGTATATGAATTTTGACATTCATGTGAGCATGTTATTGCCCGTTTGAAATTAAATTTTTCATGTGTAAGTTACTATTTAGGATTTCTTATTGGAATTCTTTTAGCCCATGAGATTTGTGGAAATCTTATGAAGATCCTATCAATGAGCCATTGATCGTTGGGCAAATTAGAATGTACTATATTAGTTGAGAGCTAACTAATTTATTTTATTTTATTTTTACCGGAATTAGTTGAGAGCTAACTGTGTGGTGATGAGAATGTGTTTTTTGTGATAATTTGATCCCTTGAGTTCTGAAAGAAAATGTAAACTAGATGTAGGATTTTTTTTTTGACTGGTAGATGTAGGATCTTTTAACACATGAAACATGAGGATGGTAATTTTATTGTCAAACTAAAATAAAATTGTTTCAGATTTTGCTGGGTTAAAGATTATGCTCTGACTCGTTGTTATTTTTTTTTCCCCAGTTGTCTTTGTTGTTGTCCCTTGATTTTGGTATCCTTTACACCTCAAAACAATAGAGTTAGGAATAGGCATAACTGATTTGTCAATTATCCTTCTGCACTTAATTTTCATGGTGATGCAATATGCTGTAGCTGCCAGAGTTAAAATTGTGAGGATGATCTCTACACGTGTTAAACATTTGAAGTATGTGCATATTTTAGGATGATAAAAAATTTAGAGTAAAACTCAATTATTATCCAACAACTTAAAAACAAAAAAAGAAAACATTTGAGAAAAGCTATAGGATTTCTATTACAAATAATGTCTCAAAGCCAATTATCCATCCACCACCACCCTACTTGAAGCAAAATCAAAGTGTCTTTTCAAATATCGAACTCAAAGTTTATGAGGCTCAGTATGGATATCATTGCACAGCATTCCATCCCATGTTAAATTATTAATTAAGTAGAAAAGGAAAGGAATCTGGTTGTTTATATACTAAGTATTTGGAAGGAGAAACCAATTGTAGTCATCGAACATTTTATAGTATCAATAACTTCAAAAATATAGTAGCTAAAGGAGAAAAAAGATAAAAGCTGAGCTAATTAAGCTAACAAAAATATGGATGAAAGAAAAGAAAATGTCCTCTAGTTATGTAAGAAATTACCTTTATACATGATTGCGAGTTTGTGACTCATTAGCCACCATGTTACAGTTACTACAATTTCTGCATCTCATCTTCCTTTTGTAAGTTTTATTAGATGATTTGTTTACAAAAACTTATTAACTTAAAGAGTTCAAAAGAAGGAAAACAGGGGTTTCAGTTTCGGTGGAAGAGGTAGAGAGCCTCTTGTCTCTGGGTTTGGCAAGTGTGTCTATAATATATGTAAATGTTGTAACGGATATCAATTGAATTCGCTTCTCATTGCTTCTCAGTAACTTAGCTAGATACAATTATTGGTGTTCACTAACTGGAGATACTCATAAGACGTAACTCATTCACTTGTAATCCTTAGAAGATTTATTTGATAAAGGTTGGGATAATGAGAAGTGTTGGAGTCCAGCCAGCGGGATCCATCCATGTGACCCATGTGCAAAGATTGCAAAGTTCAACAATTGCAACTGCTTTTATTTATAATTGATGCTGCAATTCGGTGGTTGGCAGCTGTTTTGGTGTACACGGTTTTGCACCTTACAACACTCAATTTGCTTCTATAAATAAAAGCAATTGAGAAGAAGGAAGGCGCATCAGATCCTCACACCAAACCGAGCCTCACAAGAGAAAGAGAGTGAGAAAAATTAGAGAGAGTCTTAGAGAGAGTTTTCTAAGAGAGAAAAATAGTGAGTCAATTTGTGAGAGTGTTATCCACAAATTGAGGATACAATATTCTTGTATTTTTGTATTCGCATTATTTCTATAGTAGAGGGTTAAGTGGCCTACGGGTCCTGTGGTTTTTCTTTACTCACATTGGGAAGGTTTTCCACGCTAAAAATTTCTTGATGTTGTTATTACACTTATTTTACGCTTCCGCATAGTGCCTATTTTTGAGTTCACAGAGGAGGGAAATTATGTTGGCATTTCCCAACAGTGGTATCAGAGCTCTCGGATGCTAGGTGCCGGATTCATAAGAAAATTCTTAGTATGCTCTGTGGTTGCAGCATTGTCTGATCTTCCACATCAGAAAAGAATTATTCTCGTTGCTGGAAATAACGTGTGGCGGTGTGAAAGTGTTGTCTAGAAAAGTTCTGGCTAGGAAAGACTTAGTATTTAAGTGTGCCCATTAGTGAACCACCTCTTTTCCAAACTTACACAGTGCATTGTTTATACTACGATTATTACTTCAGTATACGGTACTATTTATATATACAGTATTGACTTGTGTAATTCAAGATGGAGGGAGCTATTACTCATGATGGAGATATGTTCAAGCTAACTAGCTGAAAATTACTCCTATTGGCCGATGATGGAAGACCACTTATCTTTGCAAGGATTTGTATGAGCCAATTACCCGGAAGGATAAACGGAAGGGAAGAACGACAAAGATTGGGAGCTCCTGAATCGGAAGGCGAGGCTATGATCCGCAAATACATTGATCGCAGTTTGTTCGAGCATGTATCAACTTATACAAATGCGTATGAGTTGTGGACCAAAAAGGAGATTTTGGTACGGTGAAGATGGGCAACCACGTTACGAGTAAAATCGTCGGTATTGGTGAAGTAACTTTGATAAGTGAGAATGGAACCAAGCTTGTGCTGAAGGAGGTAAGACATGTACCTGAGATGCGTCTAAACCTTATCTCGAGGCAAACTAGACACATGATAAATCGGGATAGATGGAAACTCAGTCAAGGAAGCATAATTATTGCTTGCGGTAGAAAGGAAGGCTCTTTGTACATTATGCAGGGAAAGATATGTAAGGGGGAGATAAATGTTGCTCAAGATGCAAGCAAGGAATTGTGGCACAAACGATTAGGCCACATGAGCGAGAAGGGTCTAGAAATCTTAGCAAAACACTATCTTCCAAACATAAAAGGGCAGCCACTTGAATCTTGTGAAGACTGCTTAGCAGGCAAACAACACAGAGTATCTTTCAAAAGATCGAGAAGAAGAAAGCATATTCTGGATCTTGTTCACTCAGATGTTTGCTCAACATCTGAAAGGTCCCTGTTGCCCAATACTTTGTTACCTTCATTGATGATCACTCCAGGAAAGTGTGGGTGTATTCATTGAAGACAAAAAATTAAGTTCTTCAAGTTTTCAAGGAGTTTCATGCTTCTATAGAACGAGCATCTGGAAGAAAGTTGAAATGCTTGAGAACTGACAATGGCGGAGAGTATAGAGGTCCATTTGAGGATTATTGCAAGACTCATGGGATAAGACATGAGAAAGTACCCCCCAAGACACCTCAGATGAATGGACTAGCTGAGAGAATGAATAGAACGATTGCAGAAAAAGTCAGGAGCATGCTTTCTCATGCAAAACTCCCCAAGGCATTCTGGGGTGAAGCAGTAAAAACTACAGTTGATTTGATCAATTTGTCTCATTCAAGACCTTTAAATGGAAAGATTCCAGAAGAAGTATGGTCTGGAAATAAAGCTTCTTATGGTCATTTGAGAGTCTTTGGGTGCAGGACATTTGTCCATATTCCTAAAGATGAAAGAGCAAAGCTTGATGCAAAGACGAAGGAATGCATATACCTTAGTTCACCAAGTGATGAACTTGGCTTCAGATTATGGGATCTTTAAGAAGATTGTTCGGAGCAGAGACGTGGTATTCTATGAAGATCAGACAATCCAGGATATTCAGCAATCTAAGAAGCCAAAGACCATTGTGGTACACAATTCAGGGGGAGAGATTCATCAAGGGAATGACCAACTTGATCAAACAATACAACCTCATCAGATGGAGCAAGCTGATCAGGCGGAACAACCTGACCAAACAGAACAAAGTCAAGCAATGCAGGGAGAATAGATAGAGACTGATCAGGTAGACCAAGAACCTCAAATGAGAAGATCAACGAGAGTCAGACAACCATCAAGAAGGTATTTCTCAGATGATTATGTCACTTTCACTGATGAAGGGGAACCTCAAAGTTTCATAAAAGCCATTGAGACGAATGATAAAGAGAAATGGATGCAAGCCATGCAAGAAGAAATACAATCCCTGAAAGAGAATCAGACGTATGACCTGGTGAGATTACTAGATGGACAAAAGACATTGAAAAATAAGTGGGTATTTAAACTCAAGACTGAAGAGAACAACCCAAACCCCAAGTACAAAGCAAGGATTGTTGTGAAGGGGTGCAACCAGAAGAAAGGCATAGATTTTGAAGAAATTTTCTCACCAGTGGTGAAGATGACATCCATTAGAGCAATCTTTGGTCTAGCTACAAAACTAGACTTGGAAATAGAACAACTTGATGTTAAAATAACATTCTTCCATGGAGACTTAGAGGAAGAAATTTATATGGAACAACCAGAAGGTTTCGAAGAACCAGGCAAGGAACACCTAGTGTGTCGTTTGAAGAAAAGCCTCTACGATCTGAAGCAAGCTCCAAGGCAATGGTACAAGAAGTTTGATCTCTTCATGACCCAACACAATTTCAAGAAGACCTCTGCAGACCATTGTGTGTTTGTGAAGAACTATGGAAATGGTGAATCCATCATACTATTGTTATATGTTGATGATATGCTGATTGTTGGGAAAGATAAAACAAAGATAGTTGCTCTCAAGAAGGCATTGAGCAAATCTTTTGCCATGAAAGATCTGGGTGCAGTAAAGAAGATTCTTGGAATGAAGATCATTAGAGATCGATCTAGAAGGATGCTGTGGATGTCACAAGAAGACTATATCAAGAAAGTTCTTGAAAGGTTCAACATGCATAATGCCAAACCTGTACATGTTCCATTACCTGGTCATATCAAACTGAGTAAGACGCAATGTCCAAGAAATGACGAAGAAAAAGAAGAAATGAGCAAGGTGCCCTATTCTTCTGCAATGGGTAGTCTTATGTATGCAATGGTCTATACAAGACCAGACATTGCTTATGCAGTAGGAGTTGTGAGCAGATTCCTATCGAATCCAGGAAAGGAGCATTGGAATGCTGTGAAATGGATACTAAGATATATAAAAGGAACTGCCAAAAGGTGCTTGTGTTTTGGTAATAGAAATCTAATGCTCACTGGGTATACAGATGCAGATATGGCAGGGGATGTAGATTCAAGAAAATCTACATCTGGATATTTGATTACTTTTGCAGGGGGAGTTGTCTCATGGCAATCACGACTACAAAAGTGCATTGCTTTAAGCACCACAAAAGCAGAATTCATCACAATCACCGAAGGTTGCAAGGAGATCTTGTGGATGAAGAAGTTTCTACAAGAGTTAGGTCAAAATCAAGAAAGTTATGTTCTCTATTGCGACAGTCAAAGCGCAATACATCTCAGCAAGAACTCAACCTTTTATTCAAAGTCGAAACACATTGACGTAAGGTATTATTGGATTCGTGATGTGTTGGAAAGTAAACTGCTGCAGATTGAGAAAATACATACCAAAGACAACGGAACAGATATGATGACAAAAGCTCTACCTAAAGAGAAGTTAGAAGTCTGAAAAAAAGTTGCAGGCTTAGCATCAACCCCGAACTGATCTAAGGATATTTCTCTTTGGCTGGAAGGGGAGAATTGTTGGAGTCCAGCCAGCGGGATCCATCCATGTGACCCATGTGCAAAGATTGCAAAGTTCAACAATTGCAACTGCTTTTATTTATAATTGATGCTACAATTCGATGGTTGGCAGCTATTTCGGTGCACACGATTTTGCACCTTACAACACTTAATTTACTTCTATAAATAAAAGCAATTGAGAAGAAGGAAGGGGCATCAGATCCTCACACCAAACTGAGCCTCACAAGAGAAAGAGAGTGAGAGAAAAATTAGAGAGAGTCTTAGAGAGAGTTTTCTAAGAGAGAAAAATAGTGAGCCAATTTGTGAGAGTGTTATCCACAAATTGAGGATACAATATTCTTGTATTTTTGTATTCGCATTATTTCTATAGTAGAGGTTTAAGTGGCCTACGGGTCCCATGGTTTTTCCTTACTCACATTGGGAAGGTTTTCCACCCTAAAAATTTCCTGGTGTTGTTATTACACTTATTTTACGCTTCCGCATAGTGCCTATTTTTGAGTTCACAGAGGAGGAAAATTATGCTGGCATTTTCCAACAAGAAGACATGAAACCTGACACTTAAAATATGATGATGTGGATGAAATTAAAAAAAAAAAAAAGCTTATGTGGTGATTTTTGAGAACTTGAGAAAGTGAGATGCTAGCGCTATAGAACGCACTTCAGAAATTATAGATTATCATAAGTGATATTGGTAGATGAGAGCTGACATGGGTGATGCATCCTTTGATCATTCTCCTTCAAAATTTCTACATTTGTATACTTGTCTCTCGTTTCTCAATTGCAAAAGGGTTTATACCTTTTCTAATAATTAAAAAAAATTGCATCAAAGTAGAATCTCCTTTTCGTTTACCGTTCTTAGTGTGGGATGTTAAATCTAAATCACACTCCATGGTTCACGGGTTTGCAGTGGGATGTTTGATGTGAATTGAATTCCACTATTCCAAGTCCCAACTTCGTTGTCAAGAGAATTCAAATTTTTGAACTTGTTTCAACCACAGTTATTAAATCCGACTCGGTTATTGAGTCTGCCGAAGCATTAAGTTAATGAGTCACTGAATTATTTAATAAATCATTGGTCTGATCATATAAAATAAAATAATATTTAAATATCTACTATAAATAAAAATTAAATAAAAATTACTTATATATACAAATATTTAGACTTGGGCCAAGTTTAATGCAATAGATAAAAGTAAATAAACAAAATAAAAATACTCAGATAACTATTTTTTTTATCTTTAACCAAGCTATTCCTATAGTTATTGTTGTGAATTAATTTGCTGAATAGAGGTTATTGGTCAGATAACTTTTTTTTTGGGATATAAAAGCAAATTTTTACCCATTTGGGCTTGTCAACATCTCCCGCCCAAACTTAACCTACTTAACCAATTTTCATTAATACTCACAAACAACAAAACCATTTATCACTAACACATCTCCTCCTCTTTTAGCACTGCACACACACACAATAAGAGGGAGTGACAAAAGTGGCCAAGCAATCTCATGCCATCCCTACTACTCAACTCGGTCTTGTTGGTCTCACTCAAGGCGTTCACAGTCTCACATTTGGTGTCGATCCTGTGTTTTGCTCAAGCTCAACCACCATGGTCTTGCATGTCCCATTTGTGCCGTTTGTGGTGTCGATGTTGTGCCATTCTTTGTTCTACCACAATAGTTTAGGCAGAGACCTAGACAATTCCTTCTTTTTTTGTTTCTTTGATTTGGAGATTCAGATAGACGGTTTCTCTTCCCCCTTCCTTAAGCACTTTGTAAATTTTTTTTGCATGTTTTTTTTATTTTTATTTGAATGACTCGTCTAAGCTACCAGTATCAGCTGAGTCATCGGGTTCAACAAGACTCAATCGATTCAAATCGGTTTTGACCAATTTGAATACATATTTGATTTGATTACCAACTTGAATTGGTTAACTTGCCAATTCACCGGTTCGACCGACTAGTTCGATCTGAGTTTAATAACTATGGTTTAAACGATGAAATTTTCAAAGTTCATGCATTGAATATCACAAACCTGACTCTCATAATTATAGGTAATGTTGCCAAATCAATCCTAGAACAAGTTTCTAGAGAGAACCATGCTTTAGAATAAATTGAAACGCCATGAAATTTGAAATACAAGTGAAGGAATTCTTCTTGGGTTAAAAGACTTGTCTCTTTGCGTATTAGGTCAGAACAGACTCATTTATTGCTTGTCTCACTCCATAAAGTTCATCCAAATTCATCCTAGATGAGGTTTCTAGGGAAACTCGACTTTTAGAACAATGTAAAAATTGTTAAAATGGCATTATATGGAAAACCAAGTTGCTCGATCTATTTATTTGCAAATCAGTTTGCATTGACTTGGATGGAGCTTGAAGATGAGCAAGCACATGGGTTGGACGATGCCTACTCTCATATTCTGGCACATGAGGCGCATGTGACATCCACAAGTCTTTGTTTTGTATGTTGTTTGTTCCTATGAACTCTAAATTATGTCTACTTTTTCTCTATATTGTGTTTGTCTAATACGGATTGTGTTTAATCGAGCTACCAAAAAAGTAACTCAACTCACCTCGCATCAACTCGTGGGCCAAAACGAGCGACTTGCGAAACTTTTTTTCATGTGTTTTCAAACTTGTCTCACATAACTTGCGAGTTAAAATGGGCTTCTAATGAAAGATTTTCTTTTCACTTGTATTTAAATTAAAAGTGATCTTTTTGCTATGAGACATAAAATATAGAAATTCTCAAACTCAACCTCAATTGCATAGACTCACAATTATAAACAATTAAACATAGTCATAGATAAATAAAAATTTATTCATCCATGCAAAAATAAATTGAAAAGAATTTGTAGGTGGCCCTCTAGTTAAACAGGCTTGGGTTGACGCCCGTTTAACTCATAGGGCTAAGCAACGCAGTCCAAACTAGCTTGTGTTTTTTTGTTTAAAAATTTTGTAGCATGACTCACATAAATTATGCGATTAAATAAGCCGACTCAACGAGACCAGCCCGTTTCAACAACCTTACCTTTCTTATTTTCCTATTACCTATAAATTCTCAATTTAAAAATATCTATTTTATGCGATTTGTTAATAAGTGCCCTTAGGGCATTGTTTAAAAAATAAAAAATAGAAAGTATTAAATGAGAAAATTTGAGGTAAAATAAACATTACCCCATGAACTATAGGCTTGTATCAGTTAACCCCCTCTAAAGTTTTTATTTTCTTGGTTTTGTCTCACTAAGCCCCCTGTAGTATGGTCCAAATTAAAAACTAACGTTTTCTGTTTAAACAAATGTGCACGTGACTTTTTCCCTCTTTCTTTAACCCATGGCTCCTCTTCCATGGCAACTAGAAACAAAGACCATGCCAAACCTATCCTTTATTCTCCCTTGTTCCTTGTTTTCCATCTTAACCCATCTTCAAGCTAAGAGAAATCACATACAAACCCAAAACAAAACCACCTATCGGTGACCATATGCTTAAGACTACCCAATATGCAACACCAGTTTGAACCCAAAATGCACCCAATATATAGCACCAAATGCCCTCTCTAATAAACACCAATATGTTGTCTCCTAAAAGCAGCAAATGAAGTGCCAATATTTGTATAAAATAGCTTGATGGACAAAAATGAAGTCCCAATATGCAACAAAATTGTAGTACCAAATGGAAAGAGAAAAACAGGACCTTTATGAGTGGAACTCTATATTGCTATTGCTTTTGTAACTAAGCTACCTTTTAGACCCTGCACAAATAGCACCTATATGAACTTAATTGCAATCCCAAAGTGCACCCAATGCAAAACCAAAATCCACCCAAATGTAGAAACAATATCCTCCCACAAATTGAACTAATATCCACCCATATACAGAACTAATATGGAACTAGATGAAGTTCTAATATGCATATTGAATAAAGCTCTAATATGCACGCAAATGCACTCCCAATATGGACCTATATGCTGTCCCAAAGTCCATTTTGGGTGCAACACTAATATAACATAATGCACCAATAAACCATATTATCAAAAGTGTAGCCCAACACTCCATCATTTACATAGCACATGGTTGAAGTCTTACATTGGAGTGTCAAGGGAGATGGTGCAACAATGGAGCATGTTGGATTACAAGACAAGAATTTGACCAAACAAGAAATTTGAAAGCAAATATAACACAAGTGACCTCTAAATTATAACAATTTTGTCTTCTTTCTTCTTTTATTGGGAAAATGTTTGTTGAGTGTTCCCCATGCAAGTGATACCATTTGTCCTTCTGAAAGTCTTGAATCAATTAGCTAAGAATCATGGATGTTTATTGTTCAATATACATGACTGAGTCCAACAAGTTAATAATACTGATGCATTTGGTATAACTGATTTTATCATGAATCATACCTTTAGAAGAATATTTGCTAGGTCTAGAAGTGTAGGACTACAAACAAAAAGGTAGACCCTCCTTGTTCCAACTCATTTTGCTCGTCACCAACCCCCTAAGGAGCAAACTATGGAGGCTCTGGTGGAGTCCAAATTGTTTAACAAATTATGGGAGGTTTATTCATCATTAGATGGAACTTTAAGGCCACTTTGATTGTTTGTGTAGTTATAAGGTTCATCATTCAACTAAGATTGATAGAGGAAGAGTTGTTGATTGGGTTTAGCATGATCGTTGTTTTTTTGTTGCCATGATAGAGGAGCCATGGGTTAAAAAGAAAAAATGAGAAAATCACTTGCACACCACGTGCACATTTACTCTAACAAAATACATTGGTTTTCAATTCAGACCTTACTACAGGGGGTTTAATTTAATGACACAAAAAAAATTAGGGGACTTCAGGGAGGTAATGTGTATTTTATCCTATAATTTGCTATCAAGTACCTTTAAGGCACTGGATAAGGAAACAAAAGTAAAAATATTACATAAAAAGGAAAGTATTTTGTGTTTGTATTATAATAATATTTTAATTTTTATTTAATACTTTCTACTTTTGTTTTCTTAACTAATGCTCTTATGGTACTCGTTTGCAAAATCCTTAATAAAAAGTAATACATTTAAGATAATAATAATTAAAAAGCATTTATTACTTCTTTTTTTATATAATGTTTATTACTTTTTATTTAATAATTAAAATCATTTAATAGAAGGTATTAAATAAAAATTAAAACATTTAATATATTAAAAATTAACATTAAGGACTACTAAAGAATATTTAATCTTAAGGAACATAAATAATTTACATTACTAAGAAGGTCCAAATAAATTTTATTTAAAGAGAAAGACTACTAAATCTCACTTAATAGACAAAAATGCCCTTATGAAGAAATTTGTAAATGTCTATTGTTTGTTAATAAACATTTATTTGTTCTCAATGACTAGCTAAAAATTGCCAAAGAAGTTATATATTTGGTACATAAAGTTAGGAAGAAATTTATGAATGCATATTGCTTTTTGTTGAGTGGTTATTTGTTCTTAGTATGTGACTAATATTTGTAAATGAAGTTCAATATTAGATCAATGAAAATAAAAAGAAATTTGTGAATAGTTATTATTTTTTGTTGAGTAACTAGCAGAATAAAAGTAACTATATATATTGTAATAAATATTATATATATATATATATATATATAGATTCATGAAAATAAGAAGAAATTTACAAATAATCATTCCTTTTTGTTGAGTAGTTATTTGTTCTTACTAACACTATAAGAATTTAATAAATTAGCTACCAAATTTAGCTCAAGAAATTTTTCGTAGCTAATCCGTAGCTAATTAGCTACGGACTAGCAACGAAATAAAATTTCATAGCTAAATTTTGAATGTAAGAAGCTAAAAATTTTATCAAATAAATAGCTACACATTAGTTACAATTTAGCTGTAAAATTTAGTTACGAAAAGTTTGGTAGCTAAGCCGTAGCAAATTAGCTACAGATTAGCTACGAAATAAAATTTTGTAGCTAAATTTCGAATACACAAATTTTTTTTATCAAGCAAATAGTTACGGAATTGCTACAATTTAGTTACAGAATTTAGTTAGGAAAATTTATTTGGTAGCTAATCCGTAGCTAATTGACTACGGATTAACTACAAATTAAATTCCGTAGCTAAATTTTGAATACAAGAAGCTAAATTTTTTATCAAACAAATAGCTACTAATAAATTTAGCTACGAAAAATCTTGGTACCTAATCCATATCAAATTAGCTACAGATTAGCTATGATATAAAATTCCTACCTAAATTTCGAATACACAGAAAATTTTTTTATCAAGCAAATAACTATAGAATTACTACAATTTAACTACAAAATTTAGTTACAAAAATTGAAAGGTGAAATGGCAACTGGACAAACTCTATGATCCAAACCCCACAAACTAACCTTATCTCCAACCAAACAAATAGATAAAATAAAATAAAATAAAAACAAGTTTCAGAATTAGAAAAAAAAGTAGAAAACATGAAACGAACAGAGGAGGCACACTAATGCAGGAGTGATGGCGCAACAGCTTCGTGAAGGGGACTCAACAGCAAAATGCAGTGCTTGCAGGCTGGGGATGGAGGTGCGGCTCCGATTTGGTGGCCATGAACGGTGGTTGTTTGGTGGCCATGGCTGGGTTTGAGCAGTGACGGCGTGGTGGTTGAGGTCGCGGGTGGTTGGCTACGAGGCTGGTTCTGTCTCAGTTTGGTGTTGGTTTGATGAAGGATTTCAATTTATGTTGAGTAGTTGATGGTGGTGTTGATGAGCTTCCTTCTAGGAGCACCAAGAAAATAAAGTAGAAGATTAAGACTTTTTCCTCCTTATACCAATGTCTTGCCTTTGTATTTTTCTCCCAATAAGCCTATCTCATTCTCACTCTTTTTGTAGACTGCCAAAAGGCAATAACTAGTGTGTGTATGTGAGGCACAACGAAGGTGATGTATATGTGTAGAGTGTAGTATTGGTGTACAGATGAGTGTAGGCAAAGTGCCAAACCTTGCTTGTGATATGCAGGTCTGAATGCTCCATAGTTAGTAGTGTTAGAGCCAGAATATGAGTGAGACAAAAGCGATTAACAAGAAAATGACAAATTAATGAAAAGCCATATGAATAAATTAATACTTCTTTTTTTATTTTTATCACTTTATTTATTTAATTATTTTTATCACTTTAAGTATGGCACCTAGAAGTTCCAATTTCTCCAAGTTATGGAAAAATTGGAAAAAAAAAAAGGGTGTTCATTGTTTAGCTTTTGCTATATCTTTTTCTTCTTGTTCTTTCACACATGTGAAGAGAGAGGACAATAGAGTAGCTCATAATTTGGCAAAATTAACTTATGATCTATATTTCAAATAGGGTTATAACTGGCTAACAGTCGTAAATAAAAGATCTATATTTGATCCATGAAAATAAGAAGTAATTTATGAATGATTATTGTTATTTGTTGAATATTTATTTCTTTTTACTAAGTATCTAACATTTGTAAATAAAAGTTTTTTTTACTAAGTGTCAAACATTTGTAAATAAAAGTTCTATATTGGATTCATGAAGTATAGAAAAAATTTGCGAATGATTATCACTTATTTTTAAGATAACTTGTTCCCACTAAGTGGCTAATAGTAATAAATAAAGTTTTATATGTAAAGATACATGAAATTATGAAAAAAAATTTGCGAATGATTATTACTTATTAATAAGAGATAATTTGTTCCCACAAAGTGGTGATTGTTGAAGAATGCAAGTGCATGTGCACATGCCAAACAAGTCCCACAAAGATTATGCTAATCATGTGCTAATTACTAACCAATTACTCATTAGTATTTATCCAAGCAAACAAAATGATTAAAGAACTAAATTCAACAAAGAAAACAAAACAATAGAAGTAAAAACAAATATATACAAACACTAGCTTAGAGATTGAGAGCAATTCCATTATCCCCCACAACTTCATTTGAATCAAAGTAGCCATCATTACACACTATCAATGAATTAGTTTTATTAGTCAAGGCACTCAATTATTTATAAGCATATGTTTAGGTTATATATTTTACTTGCCCAAAATATTATATTTCTATGTGAATTAATTCAAGCTGTAGCTTAGAGTTCCCACATCAAATACTTAGTGACCAATCAAATGCAAGCATTAAGAGTAAAGATGGATAAACAAAGCTATATCATTAATAAAATGTAAGAAGCATTACAAGAAATCCAAACTACATAGCAAGTTCAAATGGAACTCTAGAAGAGAATTAGAACCTCATTATATTCAAATTTATACAAACTAGATCAAGAAACATGAAGATAAATAAGAAAATAAAGAGAAAAGGAAAAGAATGAACTTGATTTGCTATATTAAAGCCTTTGATCTTCTACCCACTCTTGATTTCCTCAAAATACCAAGCTTCTCTCTAGAAATCCTCACCCGAAACACTGAGTCTCTCTCTCAAAAACTAGTTTAAAACAAAAGATAGGAAAAAAATCCCGAAAATTAGAATAAAAAGCTAAAATTCGTGGGCTAGATCACGTTTAAGGCATCATGATGCCAGTGCCTCAAGTACGTTTATTACAATTATATCGCAGTGTCATGACGTCAGGAGTCACGATGTGAGGTTGAGTGGTGTTGCGACTCGATGGCCTCTGGTAGGGGTGGAAATGGGTTAGACTAGGCTAGGCTAGATTTCGCCTAAATAGGCTTAGGCCTGTTTTATAATGTATTAGCCTGAGCTTGACCTGTTACCTATTATAGGCTCTCTTTTTTTGGGTTTGGCCTAACTTGTTTATGAAAACATAAAAGTCTAATCTAACCCAAAAGCCTATTTAAAGACCTACATTACATGAAGGCCTTCATATAGGGTAAGAAACTTAAACTTTTAGATTTTTAAATAGATATAACATTTAACAAAATTATTATATTCTATATAAAATAAATATATTATACTTTTTTTTTTTGTTTCTCGGAGTGTCCTCCCACCCAAAAGTGAGAGACTAATCTCTCGAGCCGATAGTATAATAAATATATTATATTAATATACAACTAGTAAATTTTGTGAGTATTATAAATTCTAAATTTTTATATATATATAAATATTAAATAAATAAATAGTTGGCTTAGTAGGTTAAATAAGTTTTTTCAAAAACTCAAGCCTTACTCTACATAGTTAAATAGGTATTTTAAAAAACCTAAACTTAACTTGTTTGCTAAATACGTCAGACCTGTTTAGACTAAAAATAGGCTAGATCATAGGTCTTTGATAGACTGTCTGACCTTTCCCTACCCATAGCCTCTAGTTTGATCAATTGTTGCCAACCATGAGCTGAGCGTTGCAACGCAAGGTTGTGTGGCATCATGGTGCCACTTACCAAACTTGGTTTGTTTATTCAATTCTTCTAGTTGAGTTCAAATATCATCTCTTAGGCCTCCTTCTTGTTTTGTTTCATCTTCAAATATGTGCAAATAAAGACTATAGGTATACATGAGAGATCTAGTTGTCAAACTTGTCATTTCCAACTCAACAGTTGCATAATAAATGACAATTCACACAAGAGAAGGATAAGGACTCAACTCAATAATTTAAGCTCAAAATTCTTACAAATTTTCAACAAACTAGAGACTTAACACATAAAAAATGGACATTCACATCTTAGATAACTAGGTTTTACTATTCTGAATAATTTTAACTTTTTATGTCTTTTAAAATTAAATATTTATTTCAACTTTTTATGTCCTTTAAAATTAAATATTCATTTGTATCGATGCTTGACATTTATATTCCTTTCAATATTTTAATAATTTAAAAAGCATTTATTACTTTATTTTATTCTTTTGAAGATATATTTTTTATTACTTTCTTTAATAAAAAAATTGCTTTGGAGGAGTTGAGCGTTGAAACGCTCCACACTGCTGACCGATTGATGCTTTTATTTTTGGGAGATCAACATTTATTATTATTTTTATAAAGCTTGTGACTTTCTAACTATAAAACTAGCGTTTCATAACACACCCGTTTAATAATTAAAAGCATTTAATATAGGATATTATATCACTTATTTTATAGTCTTTGTTCCCTTCTTTCATTTTCTCAGCTCACTTGTTTCCTCACAATGGTGGACGAGGCCAAGGTGGTTTTGTTGGACTCAGGGTTCAGTCTTTTTGGGATGAGAGCTAGGATAGCTTTGGCAGAGAAAGGAATCAAATATGAGTATATGGAGCAGGATCTTACCAACAAGAGCCCCTTGCTTCTAGAAATGAGCCCAATTCTCCAGAAGATCCCAGTTCTCATACATAATGGGAGACCCATCTGTGAGTCCCTCATGATTGTTGAGTATATTGATATGGTTTGGAAGACTAATGCACCATTGCTTCCCTCTGATCCCTTTCACAGAGCTCAAGCCAGGTTCTGGGCTGATTTTGTAGATATGAAGGTAGATGTCATTTTTTGGTGCACAATTTTTAGATTTTCAAGATAAAAAATTTACAACATCCATTTCCTAGAAAATTATTAATAACAACTCCTGTGGTAAAAAAATGCAGGTGTATCATGTTTCTAGGAGGATATGGACTTCAAAGGGAGATGAGCAAGAGGTGGCAAAAAAGGGCTTCATAGAGAGCTTAAAGCAATTAGAGGAGGTTCTTGGAGACAAGCCTTATTTTGGGGGTGACACATTTGGGTTTGTTGATGTTGCTTTCATCCCTTTCTATTGCTGGTTTTATACTTTTGAGACGTTTGGCAACTTCAAAGTGGAGGCAGAGTGTCCAAAACTTATCTCATGGACTAAGAGATGCATGCAGAAGGAAAGCGTATCTAAAACTCTTATACATGAGAAGGAAGTCTACGAGTTTGTTTTGGATTACAAGAAGACATTTATGTTGGACTAAGGGGACACTGAACACATGTTTCGAAGTATAGCAAATTAACATAGTTAAGTCATAAGTGAATTTGGATGATATGAAAACCGAGCATATAGTTTGAGTTAGTGCTAACAATTAGCATCAAATATGTGAACAATAAGAGCAAACCATATGGTTCTAGCCTTGAAAATGTCATGTTCTTTAAAATACAAATTTCTGTTGTGGCTTCAAGACGTGTAAATTTCCATTATGAATATTTCTTCAGACTTTGTGGCTTTGCGTGTTTTGTTGTCGAATATATTTTTAATTATGCCTAAAGTATGAATTTATATAACTTCGACTTCCAAACCGATATCGTGATTTATACGACATCTAAAGACAATTAGATCGAAACAAAAAAGCAGGTTGCACTGGGTTTCAAATATCAATTAAGAGGAATATAAGTAGCAAAACCAAGGGCACATCTGAGTGCCGTTTTGTTATGCCATTATTCAGAAGATACAGTAGACAAGAAATTAAAGGCAATATTTTCCTATGGGCACCCTGCCTCCAATCTAGCTACCCAGTGTCCAAGTGCTTTCTCTTATTCAAAACAAAATCTTTTACCTTGTGCTCCTCGGTCCTCAGGAAAAGACTCGGACACACTTGTTAAGTGCACCTCTTGGTCCAAGATAAGTGTTACTAAAGATTGCTACAGTGATAATAATATTTTTAATATTTTAATAAAAAATATTTCAATTAAATATAATTTTTTGTTTATAATTAAAATTATTTAATAATTTTCTTAATTCTTATACAATTGCAAAAATAAAAAAGAATAGAAAAAGTAGCTTGTTATTCTCTAATCTTTTTAATGTTGGATTTCAGTATGCGTATTCTCACAGTCTCTCACATTTTTTTATTTATTTATTTAAGAGTTTATTTCTTTATTTTTATAGTAAAATTTCTTTGTTAGTACAACAATTAAACTTTTTGAACATATTTGACTTGTTGAGTGACCGTGGTGTTAATAGATTATTTTTAAAAAATGAGTTTTTGATATGCTTCATAAAGATTGTGAAATTACACACAAACTTTCATCTATACACTTATTTGTCTCTTTAATGAAATAATCGTGTTTTTTTTGCTAATGGATCTACTAATCCAAATAAATAAAAACTTTGTTCTAACGATTAAAAATGAATATGATTCTTTTCAAAAAAAAAACTGAACAAAAATATAAATCGACTTCTCCTCATTTGATTTAATGTTGGATTTCAGCATGCGTATTCTCACAGTCTCTCATATTTTTTATTTAAATAATGTGTAAAATTTTAAAACCTTATTAAAAGTTTACTTTCTTTATTTTTAAATAAGGAATTATGACAGTCTTCGAGCCTAGCCGCCTTTCATACTTTCCTACTGTCTATACATTCAGAACTCAGTAAATATCTGATTGTTTTATGAGATTTGTTAATTAGTGATTTTAGGAGGATTTAAAATTATTTTTAGTGAATTAAAAAATTAAAAATTAAAAATTTAGGACAATGCCCTTGAAAGCTCGAGTGCATACGTGCTTGAGCCTTAGCACCCATTAATTTTTCTTTTTTAAATTTTGCTATACAAATCCGAAGGATGGATTACAATCCAATGAGTCCAAGGTTTTTAGCAGTTGTGCGCTCGAACTTGGAATATCAAATTTCAAAATTTTTAAGAATTTGTTAATAAGTGTCTTGAGAACACTCTATTAAATTATTCTATTTATTTAAAAAATAAGTATTAAATGTTATTTGTGATTCTAATATAACGAATGATTTATTGTTTATTTAATATTTTTTATTTTGATTTTTTTAACTAATGTCATAAAAAGATAAGGTTCGTTTAAAGTGAAGTTGTCTATAAAATAAATAAATAAAAATATATTTATCATTAAAATTTAATAAGTTAAAATCAAGATATACTTTAGAATAAATAAGAATATATATTCTTATTTGTTAAATTTAAAGTTAAAGATTTCTATGATACCCATCATTTTTTCCAAAATTTGGTACACATATAAATTATCAAGCATTTTATTAACTATTAATTATTTTTTAATATTTATTATAAATTTCATTCAATGAATACTTGATAAGTCACCATAAATATCAAACCCATCAGGATATAAAATTATCTTTAGAAATAATTTCACTTTAAAGTAACTTTTTCTAATCACATGAAGGCACTTGTTAATAAATCTCAACATTTTTATATCAAAATTTCAAAAATTATTTATTATTTATTATTTAAATAATTAAAAGCATTTAATAAACTATATTAAAAAGTATTTAATAAACTATATTAAAAAGCGTTTAATAAAAACATTTGATAGAGTGCATGTTTTTCAAAAAAACATTTAATAGATGGTATCAGATGCTACATATACGCTTGTTTTATAGTCTATGTTCCCTTCTTTCACTTTCTCAGTTCAATTCAGTTGTTTCGTCTCACAATGGTGGACGAGGCCAAGGTGGTTTTGTTGAACTCAGGGTTCAGTCTTTTTGGGATGAGAACTAGGATAGCTTTGGCTGAGAAAGGAATCAAATATGAGTACATAGAGCAAGATCTTGTCAACAAGAGCCCCTTGCTTCTAGAACTGAACTCAATTCACAAGAAGATCCCAGTTCTCATACATAATGGGAGAGACCCATTTGTGAGTCCCTCATAATTGTTGAGTATATTGATATGGTTTGGAAGAACAATGCTCCATTGCTTTCCTCAGATCCCTATCACAAATCTCAAGCCAGGTTCTGGGCTGATTTTGTAGATAAAAAAGGTACATGACAATTTTTGGTGCCCAATTTTGTGACTTTCAAGATAAGAAATTTACAACATTATGTCCTAAAAAGTTCTTAATAACAAATTCATGTGCTAAATAATGCAGGTGTATCACTTTTCTTGGAAATTATGGATTTCAAAGGGAGATGAGCAAGAGGTGGCAAAGAAGGGCTTCATAGAGAGCTTAAAGCAATTGGAGGAGTTTCTTGGAGAGAAGCCTTATTTTGGGAGTGACACATTTAGGTTTGTTGATGTTAAAAGTAAATTCAAGGGACTGCGGTAAGGAATTCCTCCGTAGCTTGCAGCGGCAACGGTGGTGTGAGTGGGTGGAGTACCTGCAAAAAAGCACTCCGACGCTCAGTTAGGCCGTGCAATAGGGATAGCTTATATCTCGGAGGACGTGCTTACCTTTGGCGCTTGGCCTAGTATTTATAGAGCATATACGAGAATCCTAGAAGGACTCGTCTTGGATGCGGGTGAATGCGGATTGATATCTTAGTGAAGATTATCCTTCTTTTATTGTAGGATATATCCCTATAATCTGGGATTAATATAAGGAAGGTATCGATCATCGAGATATCTATAAATCCTATAATATCGTGAAATTACGTATATTTAGGGATTTATCCTCGAGAATAGATTAGTCAACCGTGGTCACTGTTTGTCTTGACCGTGGTCCGAAGCGTGTCGTGAGTCTTTCTCCACGACGGCCGGGGAATTCTGCGCGCATGCCCGGTTGATCCCATGGATCGGGATCCGGATCTCGGTCCCGAATCATATGTCTTGGATGAGACAGGACCTCAGTCAAGTTTAAGATGGATCAACCACCACATGGGCCGACGTAACGATTTGCACGGAAGGTGTTAGACCTCAAGTTATTACCGACGTCCTTGTTTTACTTGGTTATGAGCAAAAACTACTGTTTTCCGGTTCGAGTCTTTGAAGATATATTCAATGCGAATCCCGAATGTGATCTCTGGTGACTTCACTTGCGATTCTCTCGGGAAAGCGATACGTGGACTTTATTGGGATATAAAGATTCTTGGGAAATAACGTTTCTTTTTAGGGAAAACGTTAGTTTCGTGGGGATTTCCTTAATCTTGCTCCCTATCTTTGTGGCCAATAAAAGATCGGGACATTTATTTTGGCGACTTCATGGGATCAGTCGCCGCTTCACGCGACCAATCGAGTCCTTCATTCATGCTATAAGTCTTGGATGCTTCTTCATGAGCTTGCATGCTCTTCTTTACCATCGCGCAAAGATGATTTTTCCCCGGGGGTTGAGTGTAGTTCTTTCTTTTTTTCTCCTCTGTTGTGAAGAGAGTTTCATCGTCTATAGAAACCATACTCTTATTTTTCCCAAAGTTCTTAAAGAGATTTGATCTTCCCCTCGCGTTTTTCTTCCCGACAGAGGCCTTTCTATCTTGGCGTAAACCGGGTTGCTATGCATTTGGGGAGGCGGAAGCCTTTCTATCTGGCGTACACGGGGAAGTCGACCCTACGTGTTGTTAGGATGGAATCATGCTTCCGTCCTCCGTTGCATGGGGACCCGTTGGAGCACACTTTTCTTCTCTCCGTCTTCTCGGCGGTTTTCGCGAATCCGGCCGGTCTTTTCGAAATAACGGTGAAGATGCAAGGATGCCCGGCCGAAGGAGTGATGACTCCCTTGGGGCAACCCGGGGTGGTCTGCTTTCTTTGGCTCGCTACGCGAGAAGCGGCGGGTATCCGCTTAAGAAGGTGGGAGAAGGACGGGTGAACAGAGGATTTCTATTCGGAGTGGCTTCAGTCTGTTCCGGGGTGGAAAACCCGTTGTGGCTGCTCCATGACTTGAGGCAACTCGGAATGGCTGACACCGGCGGAGGATTCTTCAGCTAGAGAGGCCGGGCTCCCTTCCAACGAGCGCAAGAAGATCCCGGTCTTTAATTGCATCGCGGATAGGTCGTGCAAAGAGCATTGGCGTTCTTTCCGTGGTCACGATCCCGGTTGGTCAATGTTCTGCAAAACCAATCCACTTTTTTAAGAGACCGTGGTTTGGAGATGTGGACGGGGTACCAGCCAGGTGGCCGAAGATACTTGCCCCTTTTCCCTGACTTCCTTATGCTTTCCTTGTCTCAAGATTTTGCTTTTCTTCTTATTCGGTTGTATGACGATGTGTGGAATGAAAATGATTCAATATATGTTTTCCTTTTTCTGAATTTGTTCTATATTTCTACCTTTTGTCCCACGTGATTCTCAAGTCCAACGCTTATCCCGAAAAACCAAATAAAGACATTGCCATTGTTTCGATTCCGGCCTTAGTAACGACTATAAATATGCCTCGGAATTAACACGTCGTGTGTAGTAGTTAATTGGTCCCGGAATCCGTGGTACCAACCCGGGTTCTCATTCAACGACGCTTTAGATTACTGTGTAACCGTCCTTTCAGTTGCTACTACGGTGTGTGGGCTACGTGTCGCGTTTTTGTTGGAGGGACGTGCCTAGAGCTCCGCGAGCCATGATGGGCGTCTTTTGAATTTTGCCTTGGAGGGGACGGGAATGCCCCTAACCGTTCATCCGTTGATGGACCCTTTATAAATAAGGGTCGAGATTTGTCTTCTTTACTCTATCGTTTTCAAACACCGCATTAACTTTGCTAAAGCTTTGGCTCCCTGTTGCTTTTCCATTGTTCTAGCACAAACTCTTTCTGCTTTTACCCGATAGTTGCTTCCTTTCTAATTTCTTGTCGTTTGCGCTTTTCGAGAAAGTAGAATAGCTAGGTGTTTCGGTTTTTGCTTATTTTCAAGTTGGGCTTAGTAGTTTAGGTAGATACGGTCACCTCCCCGAGGCACCAACTCCGCGCCCGCGCGGTGGGGGAGTTCCCCGAATGCTTTATTTCCTGGTGGGACGGAGGTCGGTAGGGAGGTTAGGGTTACCCCGCTCTCCCGTGTCCGACCGTGAAACTATTGATTCGACGCTTTTTTGCCGACTTCTTTGGATGTTCTCGGGGTTTCCATGGCCAAGGGAAAGAAAGCTAAGGTTCAGCCCCACTTCACGATGCCCGTGATCCGGCGGTAGACGAGTTGGTTCGAGTGCGGCGGGGTCCCGGTTGGTATGCACTTGGGTGGTGGATGACGTATGGGAACGTCAATCTAGGTTTTCGAGAGAGGCCGTGCTCCGAGAGTCCTCTTTGCCTTGGAGTTGACCGTGAACAAGGCTCGAGACGACGAGTTTGAAGTTGTCTCAGTCCGGGTTGGAACGAGAGGTGTGTTCCTACCGGGAAGAGGGCTCACATTTCATGTTCTGTACGAGCCGTTTTCCTTAAGTTGGGGCCGAGGATGCCGTTCTCGACTTCCCGGATGGATATACTCCGCACTCTTCAAGTAGCCCTTCACGGATCCATCCTAACGGTTGGGGCTACATCATTTCGTTCGAGAGGTTTTGTCGGTTGATGGGCCTTAAATGCTCGGCGAAGACCTTTTTTATTTTTATACAAGAATAAACACCCGAGGGGTCGGTGAGGCGGCAGAGGCGGCTTGTCATTCGATCCCGGCTTGGTCGTAAGTCTTTTGATGTTTTCGAAGAAAGCTTCAAAGGGTTTAAGACCTCGTTTTTCAAGATAAAAGCCGGGAGGATGCCATCCTTTCTTCCTTAAGCCGGATGGGGAGCCGGAATTTCCGCCGTATTGACGCGTCGGTCTTTGGGACGTGCCTCTCAACATGATTGAGAAAGAAGAGGGGATCTCGACCCCGAGGAACTTAGGACCGCGAAGTTCATAACCCGATATGCTTTGAGAAGCATGGGTACATCAACATTAGAGATGTCCTTCAAGTCCCCAAATGATCTTCTTTACACTTTGTTAGGTAGGGATTAGGGCGTTTAGTGTGTCCCTAGGGGTCTTCATATATCAATATTTCAAGATGTACTGACTGTATTTGTTTTTGTTTCTTTTCAGTTAGCAATATGACGTCGGGATCTTCCATGATTGCACTGCGGTCTTCAAGGAACCGGAGGAAAGGGAAGAAAACCGCGGCTTCTTCCTCCACAGCCATTCCGACTCATCCGATCGGGGTGTGGCCGCGATCGAAGAGCAAGACGAGCGGGAGTCCCCTGCCCCATTCTTAGGTCCCGGAAAAGGCAAGGCGTCGAAGGGCCTTCCGAGCATGATGGCCTACGGTCGTCGGAGTGCGGCGACAGGGAAATGGCGTACTTTTGCCGGTCATCACGGGGGTTCCCGAGCCGGCCCTTCATAGATGGGCGACTCCCGAGTGGCGAGGTGAGGCGGCATATTGCCGAACGGGGTGCGCCAAACCTTAGCCGCGCTCCGAGAGACAAGAGATCCGTGTGATTGAGGTCACTATCGAGAATGCTGATCGCCAGGCGTCGGCAGAGCTGAGGACCCTGAAGAAGGAAAAAGATGAGACCGAGCAGAAGTTGGCCGCGTCCCTAAAAGCCAGTGAAGACAATAGAGAGAGGGCCGTCGAACTAGAGAACAAAGTCGCTGAGCTGGAAAAGGCGTTGGCGGACTCTGAAGCTGCTAGGAAGGCCGAGAAGCTTGAAGTCGACCGAAGCATTGGCGCTTTGAGGGCCGAGGTGGCGGAGCTTGAGAAGGAGGTGGAGGAACTGGACGGAGTGGCTGGAAACGTTGGGGAGGAGCAGTTCCAAAATGCTGTGAAGCAGATCCAGCACTTCAACCCCGGTTGACCTTATCTTAGAGGTGTGTCCTCGGACAAGATGTTTCATAACGGCCGCTTGTAGGCATCGAGGCTTTAGCCGCGAAGGCTCTGGTGGCACCGGAGGTTATTCGGTCCCCGAATAAGAAGAAGCCGGTGTTTGAACTCCCCTCGTTTTTTTTTTTTTTGCCCCCTGCGTGGGGTTTTATTGTTTGTAAGGACAATTACCCCGTGTTTGGGGTTTTATATCTAATTGCTTTGTTTGGTTATTCATTTTTGTTTTTCATGGTCCGACCTGGATCCAACGCCCATTTTGGTAGTTGTTATGCCGGACTTAGAAAACTGTGCTGTGAAAACCATGGTCCGGGATCCTTCACTCATGTCATTAATTGAGTGGTATTCCTAGGAACTTAGGTAGGAAAGAGGCCTTGGTCTTTAATCTAACGCTTATAATAATGAAACGTAAAGAGATTTTAGACTTAGGCCAAATGAAACCTTAATCCGTATTCCAGTGCTTGTTGCGGGAAGCGTTTGGAATTTGAACATAGGTAAGAGTGGCGCCTGGTTAGGGCATTTTTCGCGAAGGCCCTTTTGTCCAGGGCGCTAGCATTGCTTTTGACCTCGCCCGGGGTAAGTATCCTATTAATCGTTCAGATTTTAGGAACCCTTCTTGGCTTAGGTGTGAGGAAGGAGTGTGTACATATGATCCGTACTGTCTCCTATCGACTTTTTAGAGCAACGCGTTAAAGAACCAGGTTTCGTGAATAGTAACTTTATTACTGAACTTGGGAGAACAGAAGTCTGTACATAGCGTACTTATTTAAAACAAGAATGGATCGAAGATAATTCTTCTGAAGGGCTGAGCCGCTATGGGCTTTTAGCTATAGTATTTCCTTAGTTTGTCCGTATTCCAGTAGTTTTTGACCGGGGTCCCAGATAACGTTTCCAGTGTGTGGGCTCCTTTACCCGTCCTGGTGACGACACGATAGGGGCCTTCCCGCCAGGGGCCAATTTTCCCTGGGAGGCATTTTTCCCTCCTATGTCGGCTCTTCTGAGGACTAGGTCGCCGGGCTGGAATTTTCTCGGGACCACTTTCTTGTTGTATCTGGCCGCTGTCTTCATTGAGGGCGACATCCCGTATGTGGGCTACGTTTCTCCTTTCTTCGAGCAAGTCCAGGTCCTCTCTGATTAGGCTGGGGTTGCTGTCGGATGAAAAATGTTGGTATCGCCAGCTCGGTTCCCCTATTTCCACCGGGATCATGGCTTCGCAGCCATAAGTCAGCTTGAAAGGGGTTTCTCCCGTCGTGGAATGGGGGGTGGTCCGGTATGCCCAAAGAACATGGTCAAGTTGCTCGACCCAGTTCCCTTTGGCTTCGTCTAACCTTTTTTTTAAGCCCCGCATGATGATTCTATTGGCAGCCTCTGCTTGTCCGTTCGTCCTGGGGTTCTCGACGGAGCTGCAGTGGTGTTTAATTTTCAGACCGGCTAGTAGCTCCTCGAAGGCTTTGTCTTTGAACTGGGTTCCGTTGTCTGTGACTACAGATTCGGTATGCCGAACACAGGTGATGATGTGGCGCCAAGTAAACTTCGACCCGGCCGAGGTGATGGTGATCGTGGTTCGGCCTCGATCCATTTGGTAAAATAGTCTCTCTACCACCAAATATTTAAACGTCTGGGGCACGGGGGAACGGACCTAGGATGTCCATACCCCACCCGTGGTAAAGGGCCATGGGACCGACGTCGTGGATAATTCTTCGAGAGGGGCTTGAAAATGATCTGCATGACGTTGACACTTGTCGCAAGTTTGTACGTGTGCGTGAGAGTCGGCTTCCATCGTTGGCCAATAGAATCCACGCCCTTAATACTTTTTGGGCTGGGGCTTTGGCACCTAAGTGGTGACCGCAGCTTTCCTTCATGTACTTGACTAGGGCGTACTTGGGGGTTAAGCACTTTAGAAGGGGAAGAGAAACCACGCCGGATAGTCGACCGTTGTAAATGGTGTACCCGACCGAAGCGTCTTTACTAATTTGGAAGCCTCCTTTGGGTCCGTTGGCAGCTTTCCGTGGTGCAGGTAGGAGTGATCCAAGATGGTTGATGATCCTCCACTTGGGATACGCTATGATCCGTGATGGAGGGTTGGGAAAGAGTTTCTTGAATTACAGACCGGTTGTTGCTGGGGCTTTTGTCTTTGGCCAGCTTAGATAAGAGGTCGGCTCTCGGAGTTCTGTTCCTTGGGATGTGCTCTATCCCGACTTCTTCAAAATATTTTAAAATTTCTTGGACCTTGCTCAAGTATCTCAGTAGGAGGGGCTCTTTAGCTTGATAGTCACCTCGGATTTGAGAGGTTACTAGGCTGGGAGTCACTTGCGAGTTTGATCCGTGTTGCCTCCAGATCCTTTGCCATTAGCAGTCCGGCGATACAGGCCTCGTACTTGGCCTGATTGTTTGAAGTTGAGAACTCAAACTTCAGGGAGTGCTCCAAAGTCAAACCTTCTGAATTTTCGACTATCACCCCGGCCCCGCTTCCTTTGGGGTTCGACGATCCATCAACAAAGATGGTCCAAAAGGCTTTCTTTGGGTCGTCGTTGTCTGTTGTGAGTTCTGCCAGGAAGTCGGACAAAGCCTGGGCTTTTATTGCAAGTCGTGGTTCGTATGTAATTCCAAATTCTGAGAGTTCAATCGACCACGCAATCATTCACCCGGCCAGGTCCGGTTTGTGTAGTACATGTCGGATAGGTTGGTCGGTTCTCACTTTACCGAGAGGTGGCACCGAAAGTATTGCCGAAGTCTTCTTGCAGTAATGATGAGCGCGAAGGCGACTTTCTCGACCTTTTGGTACCGGAGCTCAGGCCCCTGGAGGACCTTGCTCACGAAATAGACAGGCTTCTGTCCCTCGTCGGTTTCCCGATCAAAAGCGAGCTTACGGCTTCATCGTGGACGGACGGTACAAGTAAAGTGTCTCTCCTCCTGCTTGTCAAGATAGGGGGGGAGGACAAAAGACTTTTCAAAGATGTGAAGGCGTCCTCGCACTCTTGAGTCCATTCAAAACTTCTTCCCTTCTTGAGCAATTTGAAGAGGGGAGAGACTTGTGCGGCTTTGGCTAAGAACCTTGTGAGGGCCGCTATACGCCCGTAAGTTGTTGTACCTCTTTGACGTTGCGGGGACTCCTCATGTTGAGGACGGCCAATTTATCCGGATTGGCCTCAATTCCTCTATGCGTTAGCATGAATCCCAAGAACTTACCGGCTGGACCCCGAAAGCGCATTTTTCCGGGTTTAACCTCATATTGTATTTCCGGATTTGTGCAAATACTTCTTCGAGATCCGCCGTGTGGGAGCCGGTGTGTGGGGTCTTGACTATCATGTCGTCTATATAGACTTCTAGCATTTTTCCCACTTGGTTTTCGAAAACCTTGTTCATCATCCTCTGGTAGGTGGCTCCTGCGTTCTTTAGGCCGAAAGGCATGACCTTGTAGCAGTAGCTCGCCCTATCGGTGATGAAAGCGGTTTTATCTTCATCCCAGCCGTACATGGGAATCTGGTTGTATCCGGAATATGCGTCCATAAATGATATCCATCGAACCGGAGGATCCGTCTACTAACTTTGTCCACATTGGGGAGTGGATATGGGTCCTTGGGGCGGGCTTTATTCAGTCGGTATAGTCTACGCACATCCTCCATTTTCCGTTGGACTTTTTAACCGGGACCACGTTGGAAAGCCATGTGGTGTAGGAGATTTCTCGATGAAATTGCCATTTAGCGTTCCTTAACCTGGTCTTCGACGACTTGTTGTCTCTCGGGACCGACCTTTCTCTTTTTTTGCACGACCGGCGCGCCTTCTTTGATCGACAGTCGGTGGCAAATGAAGCTGGATCGAGTCCGGGCATGTCGGAGGAAGTTCGAAGCGAAAAGGTCCTTGTTTTTCAACAAGAGTTCTGAAAGCTGTTGCTTTTCTCCTTCATCCAGACGAGCTCCGACTTTGGTTACCTGCCCAGGATCGTTCCCGAGTTGAAGGGATTCCAGTTCGCCTTCGGGTTGTGGTCGGGTATCCCGGATTTCTTCTCTGACGTCCAACTCGGTCATCAGAATGTTGACCTGGTCAATAGTCGGGGTAGATACAGGGCGGTTTGATGTTCGGGGTATTTTGCAAATCTTCAAACTCTCATTATAACATTTTCTGGCTGAAACCTGGTTGCCTTTAATAGTGACGACGTCATTGTTCTTGTTGAGGAACTTCATGACGAGGTGAGTGGTGGATATTACCGCCCCGAGAGCGTTGAGAGACGGACGGCCCAGGATAATGTTGTAGGCCGAGGGGCAGTCCACGACCAGGAATTTTACCTTCACAGTCCTGAAGAGTGTAGATGACCCCAGGGTTAGATGGGTTTTGTAATATCCTACTGGAGTGATCTTCTCACCGGTGAAGCCCGTCAATTCTCCAGCATGGGGGGTCAAGTCGGATTGCGGGAGTTCCAATTTTTGGTAAAGGTCTAAGAACATAATATCGGCCGAACTCCCTTGATCGACGAAAATTCGATGGACTTCGGCGTTGGAGATTACCCCGGAGATGACGAGTGGGTCATCATGATCCGGGATTATTCCGCCGTAGTCTTCGTCTGAGAAGGTGATGAGAGACGTTTTCTTATTTTCGACCTGTGTTCTTGATCCTGAGTGGGCCACGCTAAAAACTGCCATTCTGAGGGCTTTCTTTCGAGCTCCGTTGGAGGATCCTCCGCCGGCGAAACCACCGGCAGTGGTATGGATCGTCCTGTTGGGCTCGGCGCGGTGATCATTGTTGCCGGGGGGAGAGTATTCCTATCCCCGCCCGTCGGTCGCCGTTATTACGGCGAGGTGGAGTCCGGGATCTTCTCCTCGGACTTCTCGTCTTTCTTCTCGCGCGGAGGGGACGGACTCGTCTTTCTCGTCTCTGCGCTGTCATCTCCTTTCTTTGTTTTGGGCACGGAGGACATCTGCTGCAGCGCGCCGGCCTTGATTAGAAATTCAATGGCGTCACGCAGCTGATGGCAATCTTCTGTATCGTGGCCATAGGCTTTGTGCCACGTGCAGTGTTTGGAGTGATCTTTCTGCCTCTGTCTCTTGATAGGGGGTGGTCTCGGGACGTTCTGGAACTCCGTGTTCATTACTTCCCTCAAGATCGTTTCCCGGGTTGTGTTCAAAGGAGTATAGTCCGCATAGTTTCTTCGGGGTGGGCTACCCTTTGGAGGTCGTGACCTTGAGGGATTCTGGCCGGGCTTTTGGTGAGGAGGTTCGCTTTTGTTGTCCCACCTCCTGTGGTCTTCTGTTGCCTCTTCCAGATAGACGTACTTCTCGGAACGTTTCTGGAAGTCGGTCAGATTGTCTGGCTTCTTTTTTGCCAGGGACTTGAAGAAATCGGAGCCTATCCGGAGACCGCTTCTGGCGTAGTGCAAGGCTATTCTGTCCTCAAAGTTTTCTACGTTGGCGCAGGCAGCCATAAAACGTCTGACGTAATCCCGGAGGCTTTCATCCTTTCCCTGGCGGACCTTGGCCAAGGATTCGATGGATTTAGGTTGTTCCTTGCTCGTGGTGTACTGCAGCCAGGCTGCTTGAGGTCGGACCAATCCACGATGGTCCCTCGTGGCTGGCTGGTGAACCATTTGAGGGCCCCTTCTTGAGGGAGAGAGGGAAAGCTCGGCACAACAATTCCATGGATCCGCCGTAGAAGCATAGGGATTGCTCATAGGCATTGATGTGCTCCTGAGGGTCCGTGGTTCCGTCATAAATTTCGAGGTTTGGAGGAAACTTGAAGTTTCTCGGAACCCGGAATTCCATAAGCTTGTCGGAGAAAGGTTGTTCTATGGTTCCTTGGTTCCGGTTGTTATCTCCATTATGAGGAATTTTCTCATCGTCGTGGGCCCTCGTCATGTTATTTTCCATGTCGGTTCGTCTGTCACGTCGGCGAGGCTCTGGTTGACCTCCATGCATGGCGCGCTGCATGTCTTCGAGTCTCCTAAACTGGTCGTTGAGTAGATCCATATGTTGTTGCAGCATATCCTGGAGTTGGCGTTGAGAAGCCCGAGATTGGTGCGTGTGTTCGGAGTGTGACGCACGATCGTCGAACTCGTTGCTCGGGTTTCCCAAGCGTTGGTGTACGGGAATTATTCTTGAAGGCTCGGCCGCCCTTTTGGGCTGGGAATTCGAGTCTATCCCTGACAGGAATCCTGCGTGACGGGTTAGGAGATTCCTCAGAAAAAGAGGTGGAGTGCCCATCACGTCGGCTTCCTGGTCGGGGCGTTTGGTTTCTCACGGCGAGGCTTGAGCCACAAGCGGAGGTAATGGGGGTGGTGGATGCTTGCATGTCAGGATCTTGTCTTTGGTTGATGAGACTTGAGCAGCGTCTCTCTGGAGTTTTGCCTCGTATTCACCATGATTGGGTGGGATTAGAATTTTAAAGTTTCCCACAGACGGCGCCAATGTTCTGAAGTAAATTCAGTAGGGTACCTGCGGTAGGCACAATGCGGTGGATTCCTCCATAGCTTGGCAGCGGCAACGGTGGTGTGAGTGGGTGGGTACCTGCACAAGGCACTCCGACGCTCAAGTTAGACCGTGCACAATAGGGATAGCTTATATCTCGGAGGAAGTGCTTACCTTTGGCGCTTGGCCTAGTATTTATAGGAGCATATGCGAGAATCCTAGAAGGACTCGTCTTGGATGCGGGTGAATCGGATTGATATCTTAATGAAGATTATCCTTCCTTTATTGTAGGATATATCCCTATAATCTGGGATTAATATAAGGAAGGTATCCGATCATCGAGATATCTATAAATCCTATAATATCGTGAACTGACGATTGACAGTTACGTATATTTAGGGATTTATCCTCAGAATAGATTAGTCAACCGTGGTCACTGTTTTAAAAACCCGTGGTCCGAAGCGTGTCGTGAGTCTTTCTCCACGACGGCTGGGGGGAATCCGGTTACGCGCATGCCGGGTTGATCCCATGGATCGGGATCCCGGATCTCGGTCCAGAACAGTTGATGTTGCTCTCATCCCTTTCTACTGCTGGTTTTATGCTTATGAGAAGTTTGGCAACTTCAAAGTGGAGGCAGAGTGTCCAAAACTTATTGCATGGGCTAAGAGATGCTGCAGAGGGAGAGCGTATCTAAAACTCTTGCTGATGAGAAGGAAGTTTATGAAACTGTTTTAGAATACAAGAAGAAATTTAGGTTGGACTAAGGAGATATAGTGAACCCATGTATGTACCAACAATAGTTGAGAATGATATGAAATCGAGCATTAAGGTTTAGGAGCCTCTCTCTCCAATTTTTTTGGTGTGTATAAATATGACGTAGTGCATTTTGTAAACACACAAGAATATCTCGAGGTTTAGTGCTAACAACGTGCGTTGGACAGTTGGGAAAGGAAATAATCATGTGGTTCTAGCCTTGTTAGTGTCATGTTCTTTAAAACAAAATTTTCCTCTGTGGCTTTCAAGACATCTAAATTTTCATTATGCAGATTTCTTCAGTGATCAAGAATCCACGAATTCAAAATAGACTTCCGATCTAGCTTTTTGCACATTGTTTTGTGGCCGAATATATAGTAAATATGATTTTATGTAACTTTGAAAGTGATTTATGTGACATCCAATGATAATTAGATCAAATCAAAAGAGCAGGTTCCACTGAGTTTCAAATATTAAGAAAGAGTCCAAGAGGAATATAAGTACCCAAACCAAGGGCACATCTAATTGCCATTTTGTTATGGCATTATTATTCAGGAGATAAAGCAAAGGAATATAAGTAGCAAAACCAAGGGCACATCTAAGTGCCGTTTTGTTATGCCATTATTCAGAAGATACAGCAGACAAGTAATTAAAGGCAATACTTTCCCAGGGGCACCCTGCCTCCAATCTACTCAGTGTCCAAGTCCTTTCTCATCTGCAAAATATAGTCTTTGACCCTGTGCTCCTCAGGAAAAGACTTGGATACACTCTCTCTTTGAGTGCACCTCTTGACCCAAGCAATGATATTGGGGCACTGGGCTTCGTTGATGAAACTGCCAGAGAAATTATAGGTATAAAGCCAACAGAACAAAGGAACAAGTGCCACATCCACAAGGCCAATGTTGTCTGCACCAAAATAAGGCTTGTCTTCCAGCTGTTCTTCCAACATTTTAAGACACTGAAGCAATTATTTCTTGGCAGCTTCTTTCTCTTTTCCTTCGGTTTTCCAAAACCTCAAGGCAATTTCATATATCTATTTCATAGTGGAAGTTCAGTGGAAAATTTCACATTTTGCAACCAAAGGTCATTGGATAAAGATAGAAAAACAGAAATAAACGTAATCATAATCATAATATGGAAGCACTAGAAAAGATATACACAACATCAAGTTAGTACTTCAAAGATTTTGGATATCAATTTAGTCTTTCATAATATAAAATAAACATCAATTTAGAGACTAAATTGATGTTCAAATACATTGAGAGAATAAATTAATGTCCATTGTAAACATTAAATGACCAAATTGATGTCCAAAATCTTTGAACGATCAATTTGATGTCCCACATATCTTTGGGGGACCAATTTGAGTATTTAAGCCACCAGAAAAGTACCTTCTTGTCAATGTAGTCAGCCCAGAATCTAGCTTGGATTCTCTGATAAGGATCAGAAGGCAACAATGGAGATTTATCATTCCATATCTGATCAATATACTCGACAGCAAGGAGTGACTCACAAATGGGTTTGCCATTGTGGATGAGAACTGGGATTTTCTTATAAACCGGGCTCATTTGTAGGAGGAGTAAAGGGCTCTTGTTGCTCAAGTCCTCATCTCTGTACTCATACTTGATACCCTTTTCCTCTAGTGCAATTCGGACCCTCATCCCATAAGGGCTTGGCCAGAAATTCAATAGAATCACCTCATCCGCCATTGCTGAGAAAGAAGAAGACCCCAACGAAAGAAAACTAAAGTTAGATGCAGAAGTGAGTGGCACATTGGTTTGGCCAGTCAATTCGTAGAGAACTAGCGGGTGTAACCGTGTATTACACGGGACAATATGAGGGAGTTAAATAAAATTCAAGAACAATTTGACATCGTTGTTTGAACTTTAATTTTTTGTATAAAATAATAGTTAAATAAAATAGCATGGTAGGTCATGTGCCTATGGACTATATATATAGTATACACTTTGTTTTTTCTACATATTTTCACATTGAAATATGGTTAGTTACATGATGCATACTGTCCGATCTTAAATAAAAAATTTGATAAGTTAGCGTTTGACGGTAAAGTACTAGTCATTAGAACATAAATTAGCTGATATTATTACTCAACTTTTATTCTCTCTCTTGATGAATCCTTGATTCCATACCCCAGGCCCCTTCACCCAGTATCAGGTATGTGCCACTTATTGGATTTCAATTTAGTCTTCATCCTTAGTACTGGTTTTATCTCTGCCTTCATTTCAATTATAACAACAATATTTCTATTTGTGCTAATAGTATTTTCTTAGAATTTTAGACTAATTTTTTGTATTCCTTTAGAGACTACAATAATCCTTTGTTGTTGCTCAATCAGCCATGGATGGAAGCACGCTGATGATGTTTTCATAATTAACATTTCCCTGTTTCAAGGGAATGGTCTTGTGGAATTTTTGCATGTGCAATGAAAGCCCTCCAAATTGCTTATTCTAAGATGGATTAATGATTACTTCATTCACATCACTTAGGTGTCTGCCTTATGCAAAATGCTACCATGAATGATTACTTGCTTGGAGGTAAGTTTTGTTTAAATTTTTTTTATTAACTCATCTATATTTTTCACAATCCATGGAAGGTTTGGATGGGAAATGACTGGAGAGTGACAATAAAGTTCTTGTCTCATCTATTAACATGCAATATCGTGTAACATTGCATGTCTTCCACATGAAACTTTAAACCACAAGTAGCCCATGTATTACATTATTGATTGGCAATATAGCTTAGTTAATAATATGCCGCCGTCAATTTTTTTTTGGTTACATGTTTTATCTACTTGTTGGCTTGTCAATCAATTAAAATACTTGATAAAAAAGGTGCTTTACAGGGTCTGAAAATTGATTAGGAAAGGGGGCAGTATTTTGGTTGTCCTTGACACTTGTATATACACCTAGAGGAAGTCCTTGTTTGCAGTATTTTTGGAGGTTGTGACCCTCATGATCTAATAATCCTTCACAACAGAATTGCTCCATTACTGAGATTGATTTATTTGAGTAAGTAATATGTATGAAAATACACTTATATGAAATATACTTGCAGGTAAGTAATTATTGTTCCTTTGAGGACATTCTATATTGTAAGCCTTATTTTGATTAACTCTTTCAGATGACTTGCTGCTTCAACAAAAGTTTTGAAGGTGACTTGCTGCTATATAGTTATTTCTAGTACACATTTATATGCATAAGCCTGTTGTATTTTGACATAAGCACGTGAGATTTTGATATTGAGTTGGTTTAGATCATGAAAGCCAATATATACATATATTGCATCCCAACCAAGGGTAATTGCTCCAACATGCCACGAGATCATAATTATTGAATGAAGTAAAATATCCTTATACAAAAATATAATAATAAATTAATAAACTAATGTCAGGGCTCTCTAGACAGTTGTGATGTCATAGGTATTCCAGCAAAAGAACAACCTGGAACCCTGCCACGGTTGTTTCTATGCATATTGTTTCCTTTGAGGTCATCTGTGTTTCATTTCTTGATAACAGTACCTAATTCAGACGGCTAATGAGACCTTGGTTTGAGTTTTATTTATTTATTTATTTGGCCATCACAACAAGGAACAACAAAACAGAAGCAACAAAGACAATAATACAAACAATAGCACAAAGACTCGGTGATTTAGAGCTGGGGATCTAGAAACCAAATTCAGATTTGGTGAAGTGTAGGAGGGATCCAGGCTTATTGCTGGTCTGGCAGAAAGTGTTTGTGTGGCTGCATCATTCCCAAGCAAGCATGAACTTTAAAGTTATGTTTAGAGTAAATAAAAATAAAATAATTTGATTTGATTTAATTTGAATTTATTTAATTTAATTTAATTTAAAAATTAAATTTTATATTTAAAGTTTTTAAAAAAAATAAGATTTAAATTAATTTAAAAATTAAATTATGTATTAAGAATTTATTAAAATAAAAATTAATTTAATTTAATTTTATTATTTTATATTTTAATTTTATAAAAAATAATTATTAAGAATAAACTAATTTATTTATTTTAAATAAAATTATAATAAATTTTATTAAATTTAATAAATTTTTAAAATAAAAAAATAAAATTTATGAAATTTTAAAAATTTTTTTTAAAATATTTTAAATACAAAATTTAATTAAATTAAATTTATAAATTAAATTAAATTTATAAATTAAATTATTTATATTTTTTTTGTACATTCTAAATACATTATACAAGAATGAAGAAAGTAAAAGAAAAGAGTTGAAAATGGCCATTGCTTGATTTCCACCAGAAGGAAAGAGACAACATAGAGCAGTACATAGACCTGAGCTTGCGTGAGGTCCAAGGACAGACAGATGAGGAATGTTTGATATTTACAAAGTGATCTATAAATGAATTATAAATTTTGAGTTATTAATTTATTATTAAAATAAATTAATAATTCATATTATAAGATAGATTTTAATTAGTAACATTATATTTATACAAAAATTTAATTAAATTAATTTTTTATTTTTTACAAATAATTATACATATAAATAATTTATAAATTTTAATTGATAATTTTTTATACACTTAAATTTATATATAAATACTATTAAATTAAAAAAATATTCTATTAATAAACCCAAATTTATTAGTTTATATTAACATCCTCCTTAGGGATGGCAATGGGGCGCCTTCACTGTCTTGCGTTCCATGAGACTTGTTTATGATCTTCACGTAGGTAACAAAATATTTACTTTAGTTAATAATTTAAAATTTTAAAAGTTACAAAAAATATAAATAAAATAAATTTTAACACTACATACTATAATTTTATTCAACAATTTAATATTCTTACAAAATTAAAAGAATATTATAAATAACAAACTAAATTTAATTATATTTTGTAATAATCGCTTATATAAATAACTATTACATAAATAATATATTTTTTTCAATAAATTTTATCATTATAGGCTCATTCAATAAAAAAATATTTTAAAATAATGAAAATATCGTATTTTCATTTCATCTCAAAGTTAAAAAGAAAAAAATTACAATATATGATATATATTAAATAAAAAATATATATTTAATGGATTTTATGATGGCGGCGCAAGGCGAGATCTATAATTTCCGCTGACACTCTATTTATTAAACGGCATGGGTTTGGTCTCTCGTTGGATGAAATAATTCCCGTAAATCTTTACGGATACATATAATTTTATTATCTCTAATCCTCCCAGACAAATGATATGGAGTTTCAAACCCTTCTATGTAAACACGTAGGAGGAGTGAAAGAGTGTGATAATGAACCCTTCTAAATACCTCCTAAAAATTTTTCTTTTTAAATAAGGGTTTATCTCTTACAAATTCTATCCCTTTAGAGATAATTTTGCAGAATTAATTAGCGAAGGAAAGCCACTTCAAGTGTCAACATTACTATTTTATTTGGTTACTTTTATTAGTTTCCTTAAATGAGTTTTAGAACCCAAATTTGTGCACAGGATCCATAAAATTTCTCTATTATTATTATTATTATTATTATTAGATTGACAAATGCTACGTGTCATTAATCTGTATGGATTTATTTTTCATTCATGTAATTATATTATGAGTTAATATATTTATTATTGCAGGACCGCAAATAGAAATAAAAGAAATATATTTATTGATAAATATAATTAAAATGTGGACATCAAAATCTGATAATAGATTATTATTATTATTATTATTATTATTATTATTATTAATTATTTGATTTAGTAAAAAACATAATTTTTGCTTAGTTAATGCTTTATCAAAAGTCTCCTTTCTTTCTCCTTTTCCTTCTTTGTCTTCATATTCATCTTCTTCTCCTTCTCCCTCAATCTCACAATTTTGTGAAAAATTAGAACTTGTTTAACCAAAGTTGTAGATGACCCATGTGTACACCGTTTTTTCAAATGTGTAAATTTAAGAACTCAATTTAAAAGATGCCAAATAATTCAGCTAGTTAAATATTCTTAAATGATCTTGAGAAGTTAAATATTCTTAAATGATCTTGAGAATATAGAAACCAACTCCACATCCACCAGAAAGAAAGAATCTAGTCACTTGAGGTTTGGTTCAATGACAGCAATAGTTCTCCCCAAAGAAGAAGACTGCTGGTGAGTAGTGACAGGAGTTATGAGGTCACATTTTGTCTCCCTCAAGCGTATGTTTCGTTTAGCCAAAGACACAAACCATATGAATCTCCGTTAACCATACATGGATGTTCCCGTAGCCAAAACCGCAATCCATACAAAGTTAAAGCCACATATAACAGACTTTCAACACAAACCACAAACAGAAATACAAAGAAAGACCATCCCATTAGCAAGCTCTTGCTGCAGTTTAATTACAATTAGAAGACGTTTTGAATGCTCCTAAAAAATTGAGAAGTATGAATGCTCCTAAAATAATAATTATTGATTTATACATTTTAATAATCAATGACTTAAATGAAAAATTAATAACTTTTATAACAGGTTAGCTTTATCAAAATTTCTCTTTCCTTTCTTTCTCCTTTTCCTTCTTAAGTCTTCATCTTTTATTTGCTCTTCTTCTCCTTCTCTCCAATCTCATTATATAGAAAGATTTATGAGGTGGAAGTAAAAAAAAATTAAAAAAATATTTTAAACTATTGAAGCTTTCACAATAGTAGTTGTCTTCCTTCCCATGATGGTAAACAAAATAAAGTTTCATATTCACGATTTTAAAAAAAGAGTACTAGCTATTTATTATATAAAGGACAAAAAGCGGTAATTGAAAGATTTTGGCAAAGTTCGCACGTAAATTAATGTATAGACGTTCTCGTCTTTGACAACGGCAATAGGTCGCAATATAAACTTTTTTAATTTAATGTGGTTGATGGCGAAGAGAAAATTATTCACCGCCTCTCAAAGGGAAGAGATTGACATCTTCATAATATCCAAGTGTTTTTCTAACAAATTTTCATACTTTCTTTCTTTAATGAATGGTGATGAGACGGGTTCTAGGAATTGACATGTTCATTGAATCTAAGTGATATGAGGATATGTAATTTCGTATGAATTAATGTATAAGGTGTTAATGAGTATGTTGTAATAATATAAAAATCAAAGATATTATAATATATTTTATTAAGCTAATATAATGTCTTTTATATTTTTTGTTTAATTTAAATTTGTATTTACAAAAAAATTTGAAAAAAAAAAAAACTAATATATTGAAAAATCATTTAAGTTACATTGTATTCTGTGATGTGAGGGATTTATTCCAATCTATATTCTAGCATTTTGCTCACTTTCTATCAAAAACCTTAAAGCACATTCTAGCATAGATTAAAATGGAACTAAAATGCTTATTTTCATGGTATGGGATGGATGACTACTTTTCCAGAGGCTCTGCCTGTTTCCAGATAGGAAATTGCTTCAACAGTCTGAGAAAATGGAAACGGGCTCTTGGGGTCGAGTACTGGCTTCACCTTGCCACTCTCCAAGTAAGGTCTTAGTTTCTCTAATATAGCCCCATCAGGAGTGAGTGTGAACCAGATAACTGGTGGAATTCCAGGAGATGATATTGTCACAACTTTGCCTCCTTCTTTGACAGCCTTGCATGCCCTGTCAGCCTGCCCTGTATTTGGTTTTATGAGAATCAAGTGTTAGTCTTCTACTACAAGATAAGTGACCAACCTCATAAACTTCTCAAAAGTAAAATATATGTTAAAAATCTGACCTACTGCATCATAAACGACATCAAACTTTTCAGGCAGGTCTTCAAAGTTCTCCTTTGTATAATCAATAGGCAATTCAGCTCCCAACTTCGTCAACAATTCCAGTTTCCCAGTGCTGGCAGTAGCTGCTACCTTAGAAGCACCAATAACATGCATTGCAAGCTGCATGCCTCAAATAGATATACTATGATAAACTCTAAAATTGAGCAGAAAACATCATAACTAGCCAAATATTTGTTCTATAAATTAAAACATTTTAGTTGGGACATAAATTAATACTATACCTGAATAACAAGTGATCCAACGCCACCAGCACCTCCTAGAACAAGGATAGAATTACCAGCAGAAAGCCCAACTTTCTCAAGGCTTCCATACGCAGTCTCGATTGCTAAAGGAAGGCTAGCAGCTTCAACAAAGCTCAAATTAGGTGGCTTGTGATCCAAACCTTTCTCTGCTGCAGTTGTGTACTCAGCCAAAGAGCCAACATCCTTTGGCTCAATAATGCCATATACTTCATCCCCTTCTCTAAATTTTTTCACTGCAGTTCCCACTTTCACCACAACACCAGTAACATCATAGCCTGGAACAATCTTCACGCATCACCACCCACAAAATTAAATAAACTCCACTATATTAAAAGTAGGCTTAATAATCTTTTTAGTCCCACTAAATATAATTATTTTTTATTTTGATTATTTTAAAATTTTTTACATCATTTTAATCTCTTTAAATTTTGAAATAAGTGAAATTAATTCTTAAAATAAGGTCATGATAAGAAGAATTAACTTCACTTGTTTTGAAATTTAAAAAGATTAAAATGAGATAAAAAAATTTAGAAGAATCAAAATAAAAAATGACTATATTTAGAGATTAAAATAATTAAAAAAGTGTTAATTGATTGTAGAAATTTTATTAAGAAAAACATTAATTCTTTTATATAAACACAGTAAAAGCACAAGAAGGAGGGATGTCTTACTGGAAAAGGAGCGTCACTGTCCTTGTAATGCCCTCGAATCTTAATATAATCTATGGGATTAAGGGCTGCAGCAACAACCTTGATTAGTACCTGATCAAGCTTGAGTTCAGGAATAGGCACGTTAGGATCGAACTTCAGAACATCTATTGACTTCCCATGTTCAGAATAGGCCCAAGCTTTTAAGTGAGATGGTATTGTTGGAGTAGGATTCGAAGCAGTTGCCATGATTTAGCTGTTAGAATGGTAGTTTGGTCTATGCTTATGTCTAGTTATCCCTTAATAGAGGTCTTCTAAACTGTGTATACATAAATACCTCAAATGTGTTATATAGGTTTTCTCCGAATGACTTTAAAGTTTTAAAATAATTGAATCATTAACATCATATATCATAACTTATTTTGTCAAGTGATTGAGATTTTATTCTTAACGTCATTTTTCAAATTAAGGTTGTTTTATTGATGTTCTACAAATTAAGGTTGTTTTATTGATGTTCTACAAGAGACTTTTGACCATATATATTTAAAAATAGGTAAAATTAGTTGCAAAAGCGTCACGCATGATGGTTTTTTTTGTTTTGAAAAGTATCACTCTTGACGTTTTATAATGTTTTGGGAAGCGTCATGAATGAACTCACCGTATGAAACACTTCAATTAATCTTAATAAAAAGGTTTAAGTGGGGTTACCATGACTTGAAGATTGGGGAGGGGAGGGAGAGAGGCAAGGTCCCCCCGGGGGGGAGGGGTGGCGCACGCATAGAGATGCGGAACTAGTGATGGTGGTGATGAGACTTTGGGCAAATGTGCAACGTTGCGTTGGGGTTGGGGAAAGAGATGAGGTGGCTAAAGCCAACTTTACAAGGCCAATGTTGTCTCCACCAAAATAAAGTTTGTCTCCTATCTATTATTCCGACATTCTTTATATATCTATTAATTTAATTAAGTAAAATTAAAAATAAAAAATAAAAAATAATTAAAAAAATTGATGCAAAGAATTAGAAGAAAAAGATTAAAATTAAATTTTATTCATTTAAAATAGACTTTGTTTGAATTGATAGTAAATAATAGAATGATATGAACGAAATAAAATAATGTATTATTTTATTATTTGAATTTTAAAAATAAATATAAAATAGAATAATATTAGATAAAATTCATTTTATCATATTTACTCTCTAATTTATTTTTTCTTCCCTTTCAAATTAAAAAATATTAAATAGAATGAAAATTTTATTTTATTAATTCTTATTATTTTATTTTATTTTCATTTAAATGATACAATAGAACCCTCATCTTATTATAAACTAAACTATTCAAATAATAGTATAAAACCTATGTTCCATTTTACCTAAGTGACGATAGTAGTCAGAGGTCAAAGGTAATGGAACAATACTCACAAGCTGGCAACATCCAAGAATATGTTAGAACTTAGAAGTCTTAATTAGGACTGTGACACAATATAAGTATTTTTTAGCTAATTTTTTATTTCTCCAAGTTACATATAGTTTTTTAATTCACAAGTTTGTTTCTTTGTTCCTTGTAATTCTGTTTTATACTGTACCAAAAAAGTAACAAATGTAATAAACCAGTGATTAAAAATATATAATATTTTTATAATTTTTTATTTCTCAGAATTCAAAGTTTGTTTCTTTGTTCCTTGTAATTCTGTTTTATACTGTACCAAAAAAGTAACAAATGTAATAAACCAGTGATTAAAAATATATAATAATACAGAAAACGTCGATTATAAGACCAACTAACACGTCAGAGATTGTTTCAAAACCCATAAAACTCCTACTGAAAGCATGATCTTGGGCACATCTAAGTGCCCTTTTATTACATATATATTTGAAAGGTGAAGCAGAAGATCAATGAAAGACAAGTACTTCACTATGGCCATTCCATATCCAACCTACTCCATGCTAAACTTCTATCTCATCGCCACAACGAACTCATAGACCTTCTGCTGGTCAGGAAGAGACTTGGAAACACTCTCTTTCTGCAGGCACCTCTTGGCCCAAGCAATAAACTTGGGGCACTCACTCTCTATGTTGAGGTTGCCAAAGGTCTCATAGACTTCAAACCAACTATAGAATGGAACAAGTGCTAAATCCACATAACCAAGCTTGTCTCCTCCAAAATAAGGCTTGTCTCCCAGCTGTTCCTCCAACAATTTAAGGGCATCCACGAATTTTTTTAGCTTTTTTTATTTCTCCAAGTTACATATAGTTTTTTAATTCACAAGTTTGTTTCTTTGTTCCTTGTAATTCTGTTTTATACTGTACCAAAAAAGTAACAAATGTAATAAACCAGTGATTAAAAATATATAATAATACAGAAAACGTCGATTATAAGACCAACTAACACGTCAGAGATTGTTTCAAAACCCATAAAACTCCTACTGAAAGCATGATCTTGGGCACATCTAACCTTTTATTACCAGAAGATCAATGAAAGACAAGTACTTCACTATGGCCATTCCATATCCAACCTACTCCATGCTAAACTTCTATCTCATCGCCACAACGAACTCATAGACCTTCTGCTGGTCAGGAAGAGACTTGGAAACACTCTCTTTCTGCAGGCACCTCTTGGCCCAAGCAATAAACTTGGGGCACTCACTCTCTATGTTGAGGTTGCCAAAGGTCTCATAGACTTCAAACCAACTATAGAATGGAACAAGTGCTAAATCCACATAACCAAGCTTGTCTCCTCCAAAATAAGGCTTGTCTCCCAGCTGTTCCTCCAACAATTTAAGGGCATCCACGAATTCCTTCTTGCCAGCTTCTTGTTCTTCTCCTTTTGTTGCCCTAACCTTCCTTCCCTCGGCATATATCTATTTGACATTAAGATTAACACACTCAAAATTAGATTAAAAAAATGCTACAATGAGAAAGGGGAAGGGCCAATAAGAACCAATATTAATTAATTATAGTGATACAGAATGGGATGTTAAATATAATAAAATATTTTAACAATTAGTTTTACATAATAGCCACTTACTACTAGTCTCTGATAAACGGGATCTTTTGCTATATATTACTACAGTAGGCAGAGGAACATAAGAAAAGCAAAAAACAAAACTTTCAAACAGGGAAAGTAGCTCAAATATTTAAAAAGATAGGATGTGGAGAATCTTGGTAAAAAACAAAAAAAAAAGCGTCTAACGAAAGTAGCTACTAACGGATACCATTATCCTTTCATATGCATCTCACATATTCCAGATTAAATCCAAAGGGTCAGAATTAATAATAGACGGCATAAAGGAAATAACCCAATGACATCATTCTATACTAAAAGCATATCATAAAAAGCAATGGTAAAGAAATTACAAGTAACAATCACAGCAATGAAGCACAAAAGGGTACCTTCTTGTCAACATAGTCAGCCCAGAATCTAGCCTGGGCTCTCTGGTAAGGGTCAGAAGGTAACAAGGGAGATCTATCATGCCAAACTTCATCAATATACTGAACAGCAATGAGAGACTCACAAATGGGCTTGCCATTGTGGATGAGAACCGGGATTTTCTTGTGAACCGGGTTCATTTGAAGGAGCAGAGGGCTTTTGTTCCTCAAGTCCTCATCTTTGTACTCATACTTGATACCCTTTTCAGCAAGTGCAATCCTGACCCTCATCCCAAAAGGACTTGGCCAGAAATCAAGCAGAACCACCTCATCTGCCATTTCTGAGTTAGAGGATAACACACAGAAATGAAGAAATTACAAAGCTTGAAGAAGAGGGAAGTAGAAGTGATTTGCTGTAACAAGACAAGGTTTAGACGACTTAATTTATAGAGTGGAATGAATAATGTGGACTTTGGAATATGAAATTGTTACTTTAATAAGAGTCAATGAATGGCAATTCAGACAAGTGCAGCTTTGCAACAATAAATTATTTCGTGCAGCGTCATGTCAGAGGATCCGGATTGTATCCAACAGCTGTTGGAAAGCAGCTACACCTCAAGTAGCTGCTGAAGTAAATCTTTATTATTTATTTTTTATCTAATAATTAATATTAATTTAATATTAAAAAATATTTTTAATATTAAAAAATTTAAAAAAATCTTGATCGTTAAATAAAAATTCAACGACTGAAATTCTTCAACCGCACCTTCAACAATTGAAAACAATCCGGATCCCATGTCAGATGGTTATCTCATACTCTTTCCATTTCGATATTTTATTTTTTTATTAATAATGATATTTATTAATAATTTATATATTTATTATTTCAATTTTATTTAATTTATTTTTTATTTAAAAAATAAATAGTAAATATATAAATTAATAATAAATCTCATTATTAATAACAGTTAAAATATTAAAATATAAATAATGTGAATTCAATTTTATATTTTTGTTTGAATTAGAATTTATAAATTTAAATTTGAATTAACTTAATTTTATAAACTAAAATTTAATTAAATATAAATTTATATTATCGTAGTTATATTTGATAATTTTTGTTTCAAAAATAAATATAATAAAATAAATATTAAAAATAAAATTATAACGTTTAACTTAAAAACAAAATTTATTACTTTCACTCTAATACAATTAAAGGTAAGATTTCGATTGAAATAATACAAATTAAGTACGTATTTGATTTAATTATGAAAATTTTAATTATTTTAATAATTTATTATTGTATAAAAATATTTTATTATAATCGATTATAATTAATTTATTTTTATATTTAGATATATTAACTTAAAAATATTTTAAATTAATCTGTTTCATTTAATAAATATAAAAAATTATTTTTATGTATTAAATTATTAAAATAATTATAAAATAATTAAAAAAATTATTTGATTGAAGATAAAATATTATTTATATATTAAAATATAAATAATCTATAAACTAATATTATAAGTTTTAATATTAAATATTATAAAAAAATTTAAAAAATAATTTTATATTAAATTTCATATAAAAATTAAAATTAATTTTATTAAATATAATTAAATATTATTATAATAAAAATTTCTCCTAAAAAAAGGATGGGTAACGTGTTCTCACACTCACCCCATATGATGTAACATGGATGGGTAACGTGTTCTCACACACACCCTAATGGTACACTAATAACATGGAATAATTTCTCCTTAGCAACCGGCAACCGCCAACCGCTACGGCACAATGTTCTAGGATTTGGTAGACTACTGTCTACTATTATACATTTGTTTTCTTTTCACACTTTGTGGGGGTTGTGAGTTACTACTTTGTTGTGGCTTATTCTAGGATTTTCCTATTTTTGTCGAGATTCGAGTCCCAACCATGTGTCACGGCTTAAGTCAGCAAACCTATTTTGTTTTTTGTTTTTTTTTTCTATGGGGAAACACCGAAACACTTTCCCGCTTAGTAGGTATTCTAATCTACTGTGAAACGTGATGTAATCAATTACATCAAAAAAAAAAATTGTGATGTTCAACTAGGGATGGCTAAGCGGGGCGGGTACTACTTTTTCTGCTTCTGACTTTGTTGTGAATATTTGTTTATGATTTTTATCGGTAAATAAAACATTTACGTGTATTTATATATAATTAATAATTTAAAATAAAATTTTAAAAATTATAAAAAATTATAAATAAAATAAATTTTAATATTATATATTATAATTTTATTTAATAATTTAAATTTTTTATAAAATTAAAAAAATATTATAAATAACAAATTAAATTTAATTATATTTTATAATAATTAATTTATATAAAAAATTATTATATAAATAATATATATATTTTTTAACAAATTTTATTATTATAAGTTCATTTAATAAAAAAATTTATTTTAAAATATTAAAAATATATATATTTTTATCTTATCTTAAAAATTAAAAATAAAAAAAATTATAATATATAATATATATTAAATAAAAAATATATATACTTAATAGATTTTATAAATATTTACAAAACGAGTACTATAATCTTTATTCTTATTCTTATTCATTAAACAAATATCTATCTTCTGTCCGATCATGAATAATATCTATAGATCCGTACGATTACAAATAATTTTATCATCCTTATAATTTAACAATAAAAACTGTGAAGTGTGATGCAATCAATTACATCATCTGGTCAACTTCAACTTACTTTGTAACCGATAATTGACAAATGATAATCCTTTCTTTTTCTTCTTTTATTATAATATCTTTTTATATATATTTGTTTGTAAGTATTATTTGTGTCATTTTTTTTAAATTAAACGGGGTTAAATGCCCCCAACAGAACACAAAAATAATTATTAAGTCAAAAAATAATTTTTATATTTTTACATCAAATAAAATATATATTTTTTTTATATTTTATTTAATATTATTTATTATATTATTTTTTTATTTTTTTATTTAATCACATTTTTATAAAAAAATATAAATAATATTACACTGTTAAAAATAATATATAAATATCTTTTTTATATAAAAAAATCTTACATTGCAAAATTTTTTCCTACTCCAAGAAAAATTCCCATCATTACTTTTTTTTTCTTTTTTACTTTTTAAAGGAACTATGGAAGGATATTTTTTTCGTCCAAAAGTACAAAAGAAAAGCTCTTACTAGATGTATGGCGTGACTTTTTGACCAATGTGCTTTCAATAGTGAAATTATTTATTAAATTATTGTTATTTTAAATTATTTATCAAAATATTTTTATTTTAGTTATTTTGAAATTTTTTATTATTTTTTTTTTACGTAAGATGCGTCAGAGGAGATGATGCATTTAATTAAGATACATCAATATGAAAACGCCAACACGGTTAACACATTCAACTAGGATACGCCACACGTGATGATGTATCCACGTGGGATGCGCCACGCGTGTTGCCGTATCCTAGTTGAATGCGCCAACTGTGTTGGCGTCTCTCACGTGGAGAAAAAAATGAAAAAAATACTATGTGACATGTGCAGGATGACGTATTCATGTAAAAAACACCATGTAGGATGGCGTATCCACGCCATGTGGAAAAAAAATTAAAAAAAATGTCACGTTAAGTGTGTTTTGTAAGGCACTTAATTCATTGCACGTGGATTTCACATTCCTCCCAAAGGCATATACATTTCATATGCTTATTTGAGAGTGCACCATAACCTTAGAAGACATCAATATTTATAGGTCAAGTGTTTCTTTCTGATCCGAAAGTAGTCGATGTGGGACTTTGATATTAACAAGACAAAGCAATTAAGTAAGACAACAATATACTTTTATTCGATGTGAGACTTTAATAAATAAAATAAACATCTTATTTACATACATATAATCATTTTTTTACTTTTTTAATTACTCATAATATAATTTTATTCAATGGGACATATTTTAGCTGTTAGAAGATTCACAAATGAATTTAGAATCAAAACAATTTCAGATGATTGCGCATTTCATGATTCAAAGTAAAAATGGCTGAAAAATAAAACTCCAAACCAAGTTGAAGAAATAAAAAAAAAAATTAGACTCCTTAAAACTATGTACTGAAAAATATAAAATAAAACTCCTAGAAACCCATTCGCTAGTTTTCCCTTACGAATTCCTAGTCCTGTCCTGATCAAACAAATGAATGATTAACTGAGATTCACTGGATAAGAAGGGGAGTGAGGGACAAAACTCAATTGTCAATGTAGTAGCTTGAACTCAATTTGGGAACGGTTGTCACCTTGACTACTTTTAATGTGAGCTTGAAGAAAAAGCATTTAAGTAGAATTAATTTTATATACAGATATTTCTGTTCAAGAGAGTTTGTATTTAATTCAATTAGCCGTATTTACTTTTCTTTAATTTGAAATTAAAAAACATGTTTAAATAATTGAAGTAAATTAGCCATATCTAGTTCAAACTTTTCCTCACCCGTCGAAGAGGTGCTTTCATGCAACAAGTTCCATATCTAGTTCAAACAATTTTAATGGGGCATATTATGAGTAGTTAAGAAAATAAAAAAATAGTTTTAGGTATGTAAATAAGATGTTTATTTCATTTATTAAAGTCTCACATCGAATAAAAATATATTATTATCTTACTTAGTCATTTTACCTTGCTAATACTAAAGTTTCACATCGACTACTTTTTGATCAGAAGCAAACACTTGACCTATAAATATTGATGTCTTCCAAGGTTATGGTGCACTCTCAAATAAGCATGTGAAATGTATGTGTCTTTTGGAGGAGTGCAAGATCCACGTGAAATGAATTAAGTGTCTTAGAAGTACACCTAACGTGTCATTTTTAAAAAAAAAAAATTTCACGTGGCATGAATACGTCATCCTACATAACATTTTTTACATGAATACGTCATCCTACACATGTCACGTAGTATTTTTTTTTATTTTTTTCTTCACGTGGGAGACGCCAACACGATTGGTATATCCAACTAGGATACACTAACACGCGTGGCGCATCCCACGTGGATACACCATCACGTGTGGCGTATCCTAGTTGGATGCGCCAACCGTGTTAGCGTATCTACGTAGAATGTGTCAAGCGTGTTGACATATCCTAGTTGGATGCGCCATCTCCTCTGACGTATCTTACGTGGAACGAAAAATAATAAAAAATTTCAATGTGACTAAAATAAGAGCATTTTGATAAATAGTTTAAAAATGATAGTAATTTGATAAATAATTTTGTCACTAAAAGTACATTGGTCAAAAAGCCTGTATGGGGCTAACCCTGCCAAATTTGCAAACAAACTTAACGAAACAAAAGGAGCATGATGAAAAACAGCAAAACATAACCTAATATAGTGACTCATTTTCGCAAATCAATTCACATAAGAAGTGGCTTCACGTATGGTCTATGGTGTGACTAAACCATGCAGACCTCACAATCTTTAGAATTGATCAAGAGAGACACGTCACTTACAAGAGGAGCATAAGGATGGACCTCGTCACAACCATGAATGGTTCCATTAGATCCATCTCAACAATACCAGGTCCTTTGCCAATTTAAGTCCGTACCACGCGCCCCAAATGTGATATCTTTGTCTTTTTTAAGCAAGAGGAAGATTATTAAAAATGGACAAAGGTTGACTGGTTGATTATGGTTGTAGAAGTTTTAATTTTGGACAAGGAAGAATATTCTTGCTTTCGGAGTAAGTTTGCAGAACCTATGCATTAATTTAGTTTCATTTACTATTAGTATGCACATGTCTCTTATATCTTATGAGAAGAGTAATGTTATATTCTTTTATTTAATTATTTTAATATTAAATAAAAAATAATAAATAAAAAATAAATATATTTAATATCTTAAAAATATAAAAAAATATTTATTATTTTTTTATTTAATAATTAAAAAAAATAAAAAAAATTAGATAAAAAGATAAATTATTTTTGTTATGAAAAACACATGCTTGAAATAAGAAGTTTTAGGTCAATTGATTTTTTGGACCAGAATAATTATTATGTGTGCTCGGTGAATAACTTCTCATGCCTTGGTGAATAGTTGGAGATGGGACTCGCGTTGGGGTTGGGGATAGGGATGGCAATTTTACCTGCGAGCGCGGGTAATACCCGTGACGGAGGTGGATAATACCTATTTAATTTTTTTTGCGGGTATAAATACTCGTTTAAGTTATTTCTGTTTAATAAACGAGGGCGGGGGCGGGGGCAGGGGCGCGGTAGTTTCTCCGTGCATAAGCAGTCATTGCAAAAAAATATAAAAATGTTTTATATAAAATTATTAAAAACTTCATTATATAAATTAAAATATTAAAATATTCAAATATTATACTTTTTATACTTTTTTAATTTTTTATTTTTTTTTAATTTTATTAATTTTTTTATAATTTATTAGATGACTGTAGATATCCGTGAGTATTCGTTTATCAACAAAAAAATAATAAACAAGTCACTGCGGATATGGAAGGGGGATGGGGACAAATATTATCCACGGGAGCGGGGAATAGGGGACTACTACCCGCCCCCGCCCCCCCCCGCCCCCCCACCCCCGCCCCGTTGCCATCCCTAGTCGAGGAAAGAGATGGAGTGGGTGAGGTCAACTTTACAAGGCCAATGTTGTCCCCACCAAAATAAAGCTTGTCTCCCAACTGTTCTTCCAACAATTTAAGACAGACTTTGTTTGAATCGGTGGCAAAAATGGAATGACATGATCGGCGGCAAAAATGAAATGACATGAATGAAATAAAATAATGTATTATTATATTATTTGAATTTTAAAAATAAAGTTAAAATAAAATATTATTAAATAAAATTTATTTTATATTTTATATTTAATTTTTAATTTTTTCTTCCTCTTCAAATTAGAGAGTATTTGATAGAATGAAATTTTTATTTTAATAATCATTATCATTCTATTTCACTATCATTCAAACAATAGAATGAAACCTTCATCCATCGTAACATATTCAAACAATGATATAAAATCTTTGTTCTATTTTATCCTATTAAATTTCATTACACTAAATAGCGCCACCGAGATTGCGGTAGAATAATGACTTAAATTAAAAAAATTAGGAGTCGCCACTAATTTTATTTTTATTAAGAAAAATTAAAAAACAAAAAAAATTGGTTTATGTTCAAATATTCAGGTTCAAGAGTCTAATTATGCACAGGAAAGGGTGAAGAATTAACCCCACAACACCCCTGATGCATCCGGCCTGAGACGATTACCTTAAATCAATTGTAAAAATTCTTGATAACTTTTGAAAATATTTGTTTTACCCTTTTATAAAAGATAAAAAGAAATTAACAAATATATTATAAAAATTTAACTTTAGCTCGATGGAATAAAAAGTCTGCTCTTATGTATTCTCAAATGCAATGAGAAATTCAAAGTCACGTCGTTCTTTAGAAAAACGATTGTGAGTTAGTTATTTTTAATTTTGAAAAGATTTTTTTTATTTTGAGAATTCATTTGATTTGTATTTTTTTGTTTTAAAAAAAAACCTAATCATCAAGCTGTCACAACTCAGATAATTTTAAAAGCTGCAAGATTAACAAACTGTCACAATTCAACTAATCTCATTTTATTTTGCTTAACATGATTCAATTGTTTCAATTTTTTTTTTAAAAAAAAACCAAAATGCCTAAGCTTGTAACTCCTTAACAACTCTCAGTCCACTAACCTATTTGATAACATCTAAATAGCCTGGCCCAATTGAAAATCAGTAACCCAACTAAAAAGCTCAAAAAAACAAACCTTAAATTAAACTAAATTAAAAACAAAGAGGTAAATAATGAAAAAAAAAAGGAAAGCAGATAAATTTTTTTTAAAAAAAGATGGTCTCCTTCGTTTAAACCAGAGAATCAAACGCAACAGAAACATAGGTGGTATAGAGCAAGCCACAGAGGGACGTGGTGCAATACAGCTCCGACAACGGCATATGGAGGCACGGCGCGGCACGAACGAAGGGAAGCGGCAGGGGAAGACGAGCTCCGGTGTGACGTGGTGGCTCGTTCGGCGCGAGTCTGGCTGCTTGGGGTGGTGCTACGGTGGTTCCTGGCTACGATCTAGTTGGTCTTGGTCTTCGAGCGGCAATGCTTGGCTGGGGTCAAGGATCTGAGTCAATGAACATGGTTGATGGTGGCTGGGCTTACGGATCTGGTTGGTGGTGAGTCGTCGCGGCTAGGTGGCGGTACTAACGGTGACGGTGGTGCTGCGGGTGCGTTGTGGCTGCCCAAATCTGAGTTTTTTGGGTGGAGTTGCGGTTATAGTTGCGTTATGGTGTTTCGGGGGTGAACACGAATGGGTGGCTAGAGGTCTCGGTTTGGGCTATAATGGTTATGGAGGGTGGTGGTTGTGTGATTGTTTGAATGGAGATGGTGGTGAGGTTGGATGTGGTTCTTGTTAGAGTAGGTCACGGTTTGATGTGGAGTGGTGATGAGATTGATGAAGGTGAGGTGATCATGTGTGGTGGAGGTTAAAGATGAAGGTGGCTTATGGGTGGCTTCAATGGTGGAGCGGGTTGCGGAAGGATGTGAAGTTGAAGATGGAGTGGGTGGCTGGGTTGTGGGTCAAAGGTTGAAGAGAGGTTGTAGTGGGCGGTTAAGAGGATGAGTAAAAGTGTTGTGAATGGTTCTCCGAAACAAATCCCCTCCCCCTCCCTGTTCTCAGCTTTTCAGACGCGAAACCCCCCTGTGTAAGCAGCAAAATCTTCTGCAACCCCAAGGAAGCCAACTTAGGTAGCAGATAGAGTGGCTCATATTTTTCCAGCTTAGTTTCCTTTTCTATGTATCTTCTTTAGTTTTGTGACTTTCTCCAAGCTTCCATCTCTGTCAAACTACCATTTTTGTCCTTTCCTTTGAGCCTTGGGTTTGTAGGCTTGCAGCAATGTGACAATGTGGCAATGTGACAGATTTGGCAATGGGTAAGGGATGTTGACATGGGTTTAGTTGGAACGTAACCAGAAGATAACCAGCTGAAGAATTGTTTCCCCCTCCCTTCTTTTTATTATTTTTTTTATTTTTTTATTTTATATATTTTTTTTAGTCCGGAAAAAATTAAGTGTTCACAGTTGTCCCTCTTTACTTGTTTCTTACTAGAGACTATGAATAACCGTAGTTTTTCATATTATTGCAGTAAGAAACAAGTAAAGACGTGAACTTAAATTTTGTCCGGTAATGCATGGGATGACGCGAATGAACAAGGCAAAGACACTGATTGAAAACTAGTGAGCTCAAATGCGGATTTACGAGCTGTTGTAGCATCGTCAATCATACTAGGGTGAAGCTCAACGTAAAGCCAGAGATGTCACCGCATTGTCAATAAGCTGTCGCAGCTCAATTGACGTTTATTGATTAAAAAGAGTTTTTTTTTTGCTTTTTTTTTAAATTTAAATGATGGTGGGCTTGACCCATAATTTAGAAGATATTAGACATCTGGTGTCTCGAAATTTAAAAGACATTGAGTATCTGGTGTCCTGAAATTTAAAAGACAATGGACATCTAGTGTCCCGAAATTTAAAAGACAATGAGTATTTAGTGTCCCGAAATTTAAAAGACAATGGATATCTGGTGTCCCGAAATTTATAAGGCTTTGGGTATCTGGTGTCCTGAAATTTAAAAGACAATGGGCTTAGCCCGAAATTTAAAAGATATTGGGTATCTGGTGTCCCGAAATTTAAAAGACAGTGGACATGGGCCAAAATTTAAAAAGTATTGGGTATCTGATGTCCCAAAATTTAAAAGATAATGGGCTTGACCTGGAATTTAAAAGACATTGGGTATCTATTGTCTCAAAATTTAAAAGGCAATGAGTTTGCCCCGGAATTTAAAAGCATTGGGCTTGACCCAAAATTTAAAATGCAGTGGGCTTGACCTAGAATTTAAAAAGCAATGGGCTTGACCCGGAATTTAAAAAACAGTGAGCTTGACCCAAAATTTAAAAGACAGTGGGCTTGGCCCGGAATTTAAAAGACAATGGGCTTGACCCAAAATTTAAAAGACAATAGGCTTGACCCGTAATTTAAAAGACAATGGGCTTGATCCAGAATTTAAAATGAAGTGGGCTTGGCCCAGAATTTATAAGACAATAGGCTTGACCCGAAATTTAAAGGACAATGGGCTTTACCCAAAAGATTTTTTTCTTTTCTTCTTCTTTTTTTATTCCTTCTTTTTTTTCTTCTTCTTCTTTTTTCTTTTTTAGGAAAGATCATTAGGTCATGAACCTAAATTTTGTAAAAACATGGTTATCAAGTCAATGACTTGAGATTATTATTTTTGGTTTTTTTTTAAAAAGAGAGATCGTTAGGCCATGAACCTAAATTTTTTTGTGAAAGCCAACAAGCTAAGGACTTGGAATTTTTTTTGACACTTCACCAGGTCATGGACCTGGAATTATTATTTTTAAAAGCCTTTGTCTGTTCTTCTATAGTGAAGCTTGGCGTGAAAGTCAGAGACATCACTTTCATGAGCTGTTGCAACTCATTGTCTTTTAATCATGAAAAGATGTTGCAATGTTCATTCATACAACTCAAACTCTAAAGATCATGTCAACATGATGTCAAAATCTTTCACTTGTATTCTCGATGCTAATTGCTTTTCTCAGAAAATTTTGATCCATCAAACTCGGGCGCAGGCTATCGCAAGCCAAGGCTTATCAACTTGTTTCAAATTCCTTAGGAATCTTCAAACATTGAGTATCTTTCCTTTCAAGTTTGCTCATCAAGCACACAGTCCTTATCTTCTTCCTAACTTTCTTCAAAATCTTCACTTCTACTTTTTTTCAGGTACCTCTTGTTTCTGAGTTATCCCTTGGGATAATATTTTCCCTTCAGTTGGAACTTACAAGTTCTTTTCAGTCTGAATTGTTCATCAGAGAATTACCATTAGATTGTCAAATCATAGTATTGTACTCATGTTCATCTTAGCTGAATCATTACGTAACAAACAGACATGAATTCAAAAGTATAACAGAAAAGAAATGAACAACTTCCAGATTGGTCTTAGAAGTTTAACTATACAAAGGGTATTTACAAAAGATGAACATATGGAAAAAGACACAAATAACGGTATGAGATTCAAAGTGGTGTTGCCCCAGTATGGATTGGGTTGACCTTTATGAAAATGATCCTTAATTGCCTAGTAGACATTATGGCCAACGATTTCTTTCTACTAAGCATCTACACCAAGCGAAGTTGAACCAAAGAGAATTTTGCCCCAGTGTAGAACTGAATTGAATTGGGCAAAAACTCGTCCTAGTGACCAAAAGATTTACCTGAGTGTAGGTCAAAATGAACCAGGGAAAAGAGAAATTGCACCAGTTTAAAGTCGAATCGAACATGGTAGAAACTTGTCTTAGTGTAAGGTCAAATTGAACCAAAGAGAAATTTGCCCAGTCTAGGACTGATTCGAATAGGGCAAAAACTCGTCCTAGTAACCAAAAGATTTGCCCCAGTATAGGTCAAACTAAGTAAGAGAAAAAAAAATTGTTGTAGCGTAGGGCCAAATCGAGATTGAGAGAAAAAAAATGCCCCAATGTAGGGCCGGCTCAAACAGGGTAGACACTTGTCCCAGTGTAAGTCTCTCTTTTTTCTTTTTTTTTTTCTTTTTTTAAAAAAAACAATGAGCTAGATACTTGAATGAACATAATCTTTTGCCTCAAAATTAAAACTTATGAAAATAAAAGCAATCATTCATTGATCAGAATGAAATTTTAAGGATTGTAGTGTGGCCAAGGTTAGTGGTTATGAAATGAAAGATATAAGGCTCAAACAAGTGTTTAAGGTTGAATGAGACTAAGGATCCTTATTCAAAGTTAAACTTTGTCAACTACTTTTGTATTTTCAAGCACACTTTTCTCTTATTGTTCTCTGTTTCTTCCCTTTTTATTTTCACTTCAATCATTCACCTTTGTCATGACCCATTTCATTTCACTTTCTTTCTTCTTTCTTTCCCTTATCTCTTTTTACTTTTTCTTTAGTTTTTCATCATGTTTTTTTTTATTTCCGGCATTTTCACCTTTTCTTTTTATTCTTTTTTCATTATGCTTCAAAATAGTCACCGTGATAATGAATCTTTGTTTTGTGCTATCTCCTAACATAGGGGTGATCCTTGTCCAGAGTTTATTGAAGAAACTTTCAAGCTCAAAAAGGGACGACAAGAGATAGTGAAAAGATGGATTCTTGTGAAGGAGAGAGAAAGATAGTCAATCTTCATTTCAAATTTTGATTACTCATTTTCAAAAATTTTAATTTAGAGACAAAAAGATTATGCACAATAAATAATTACTTCTTTGCTCCATTTTATTTTTCTTTTTTATTCATTTTTTTTGTTTTTTGCAAAGGGCACCTGCACACGTAGGCTTCACGATCACCAAAAGTTTTCTAGAATGAGAGTCTCATGGGATCCGAACCAATAAAAAGCAAGTAAAGGAAAAAAAAAAAGAATGACAAGAAAGACATGACAATAACATGAGTGCCAAGAACGCTGAGATCCATGCAAATCCATTACATTAATGCTTCAAGAAAGTTTACATAAGTTCAAGCATCACAAAAGTCTAAGATGATAATCACATCAGTTAACGCCTCAAATCTCCAATTGTTCAAAGGTTCCAAGTTGCAAGGCGATTGGAAAAGACATGACGAGTTAGGACATATGAACGCGGCGAGGGAATATTATTGCCTTAGTATGAAGTTTGGTAAGCACTGATTTCTGGCTCTCCCTCCCTTGTTAGTACCATCATCTTAGGAATACTGCTCTCTATATTTCTAGCAGGTAACTTACCTGGTCTTACGAGATTCTCAATCATTTCTCCAGCCAAAATTAGGTCAAAGAAATCCCTGTAAGAAGCCCTGGCCATCAGCCCAATAAAAGGTGCTCCTAAGGTCCTCATAAAGTATGAGCTCAATTCTGATGAAGTCAATGGTGGTTGAACTTAGACTGCCAACATTCTCCATCTTTGAGCATATTGCTTGAAAGTCTCATCACTCTTCTTTTGCATTGCTCCTAGTTGTTCTCGGGTAGGTGTAATGTCGATGTTGAATCGATATTGCCCCAAGAATAGATTTGTCAAATCATCCCAGCAAGAAACCTACGAATGATCAAGTTGCATATACAATTCCAATGCTGGCCCAATCAGACTTTCATAAAAGAAGTTGATTAGGAATTTTTTATCCCGTGACCAGATAGTCATTTTAGTGATGTAAGTCTTTAGATGAAACTTTAGATTGGTGCTTCTATCGTACTTTGAGAAATCTAGAATTTTGAAGTGCTTAGGTATATTGACTTCAGTCTCTGGGCACAGTCCATCGATTCCCACCGAATCATACAAGTTAGAGCCTTGAATGACTTTAATTCGTGCTTGTATTTTTCTGATCAATTCATCTCTTAATTTTTATTTTTTTGAGTTACTATTTAGGAATATCTTCACTGGCTGCTCATGAGTGGCTTCTACATTGTTATTCTCTCCTTCAGGACTTCTGTTCATGGAACTATCCCCTTCATTTGCATATATTCCAGTGCTGGCAAAGGTTCCATTTGTTGTTCTAAGGATCTCAATAAACTGTCTCAGTAAATTCTCGACCCTTGATTGTCCTTCTGTCATTGCATCAATTCTTTCCCTCATTTCATCCATCTCTCAACCCAAATTTCTTTCTGAGTTTGATATCTTTTGGAGCCTAGTTTGCGCCCTCGTCTCGTAGGACCGAGTTTGTGCGATCTGCGTTTTTCGAAAACAAGAAATGATTCAAGTTTTATTATTATTTTCTTAAAAAAAGAATATTAAATGGAATTAAAAAAATTCTTTTTTTTTAAAAAAGTAAACATATACAAGAATGCATAATGAAAATTTGTTCTTTTTTTTAAAATTAATATTTTTAATGCAAAAAAAATTAAGAGTTGCCACCAATTTTATTTTTATTAGAAAAAATTAGAAAACCAAAAGATGGTTTACGTTTAAAGATTCGGATTCGGGCGTCTAATTATGCACAAGGAATAATGGAGACTTAACCCCACAACACTCTTGATGCATCCGTCCTAAGACGGTTACCTTAAATAAGTTATGCAATATTTATAACTTTTGAAAATATTTACTTTCCCATTTCATTAAAAGATAAACAAAATAGACAAAAAAATTATTAAAAAAATTAATTTTTGAAAAGAATCTTGTTTTAAAATTTCACTCAATTTTTTTTAAAAAAATAAATCAAACTGTCACAACTTAGATGATTCTAAAAAAGAGCAAAATTAACAAACTGTCACAACTCAACTAATCTTGTTTTATTTTCTCCTCACAAGGTTCAATTATTTTATTTTATTATTTTTTAATAATTTTTTTAAAAGAGCTGATTATTTATATTTTTTAAGTAAAAAAAAAGTAAAAAAAAAGAATTGGGATTAATATATAAATGTATAAAACTTTTAAATATCAATATGTACAAACGGAAAAGTCAAAGAAAGAATGGTTAGAATAGCACAAAGTCTATCCACTAAATCAAAAGAAATTCTCCGTTTGAACATCCATATACAAAAGGACAAGAACTCTTTTTTTTTATCCATTAAAGTACGTCGCAACAGGAGAATAAACCATACACCATCATATGACTTTTGGAAAGAATTAACTTCATTTGTGCATCACTGGAAATAGGGATGAAACAAAGTAAACGACTTAACCAATTAGTATAATATTCACTGATGAGTTATCATATTTACACCATCATGGATGATCAAACTCAAATCAACACCTTATGACTTTCAAGGCAAAATTCAGTATTCATTTCATCCAATAAAAAAAAAGTTAAAACAAAACCCAATTTCGTTCACGTTGATAGTAAGTGAAAGAGGACAAAGTTTGATATTTCTGATAAACATGCATCAATGAACCCATTAGTTACGACTTGACAGCAACTCATTTCCCCTATCACAAAATAGCAACATCATACCTTCATTCCAAAGCATTTTTTTTATCATAAGATTAACACAGCAACATGACCTTAAACAAACATGATTTACCATCGCAAAGCATCCCAAACCAGTAACCTTCAATTCCATACCAACAATGAATCATAATTTGAGTCATAAGCATGTAAGAGCATTAAAGACAAGTTGTAGTCAACATCTTAGCAAATATTGCATCACCGTATTAAGGCAAGCACTCAGAATGAAACATAAATAATGTCTCATGTGATCATCAGTCATCTTGAATTTATATAACCTATTGATCTGTCTTGACCCCCACAACTTGCATCCAAAATTTTGAGAATCAGAATCAGGACAACAAAAGCAACAAACCACTTATATTTGAACAAACAGGAAAAAGCAGCCTTAAGGAATCAAAAGAAGTTAATTAAACAAAGGGTTAACCTTTATGGCAAAGGTTCAACACATTGAGAAAACTTCCCATATTTGAAGAACCTCAAATTGACTTAGGCATTTTATCAAAAAGCTTCCACTCATACTAGACAAAACAAAAGCAGAAGAAATGATTAACTCGAGATGGAGTGCAAGAATCAATACAGAATCATTGGGGACATTGTTCCACGTCAATTAAAATAGAAAAACTAGTTAATCAACAACCATAAAAACCCATTACAACTAGCTTTTTGTTTAATAGCAGAAACAAAGTAATAATCTTGTTACCTCAAGCTTATCATGCCAAAGCAAGTAATGAAATGAGCATTCAAACCCACACATTATACATTATTTCCTATCTGCCCACTGAACATCATAACTAGAGAAAACTTTTGACAATTTTACTCTTCATTTCTATAGAACAGACAATGTAAAATCATGGCAAACCGTGATCAGCCATCAACAAGTTTCATGAGCAAAGTTTAACATGTTCTTAGTATTGAATAGCAAGACCACATGTTATAGCAGACAAAATAACGAACTAATGGAAGGAAAATTAAATTGGCAGAGCTAGCCCCTTAACACCTAGATCAAATGGCATCATTAGCAGAAAAAATTTTCAAAGAGGGCTATGATTCAATCATTCTATCAAACAGAGGGAAGACAATAAGAATAAAACTAAACTAAAGAGAAATATGTATACATTAGAAACCAAATCTTAGATTTCATTCAAAATCAGTCCGAGAACAAAATAGGAGAGTTCTAATTTGTTCAAGATCCTCAATACAACGACGTAAGAAGATGACAAAAGAAGAAGAAATAAAAAAAGTCAAATTACCGAATGGGAATCTTTTCAAATCGTTGAGAGCAGAAGTTGTTCTGATCAGTTTTTTTGTCTCTCAATTCCTCACAATACAAACTTTCACCTTTGTAAAAATTACCCCAAAAAAAAGAACCCCAGAATGGAGTTGCGATTGCTTGTAGTTCTCGTGTTGCAAAGGTCGAATCTCTCTTAAATCTTCCATTTTTGTGCATCTTCTATCTGCTTCACGCAAAATCCCAGCTTCAACCCCTGCAATCTACCTAGAAATGGCATCCTCGCGCTTTGAGCTCGGTCAAAACGGGTTTGGAGAGATAGGGAGAGAGAGTTGCTGTAGGTGTGGTTTAGTACAGGTAAGCAGCAAAAATGAATGTTGGGTCATGGGTGGATCCGGGTTTAGTGGATCTAGGTTATGGGTGGAGTAAGTTCAATAGAGATGGATCAGGCTCAAACTTTTTTTTTTTTTCTTCTTATTTTTTTTACCTGTTCTTCATTTTGCTCTTTTTTTTTCAAAAAAATGTTTTATTTATTTATTTTTATTATTACCTTTTATTTTATTTTATTAATAGAAGCAGAGTTAACTAATTTTTTTTTATTATTCATAACCATTTTTTTTATCCGAATCAAATTGAGTGTTCACAATAAATATCCAAATAAAGCCTAAAAGGAATTCTTTCTTGGCAGCTTCTTTCTTTTCTCCTTAGGTTTTCCAAAACCTCAAGGCAATTTCATATATCTATTTCAGAGTGGAAGTTCAGTAGAAAATTTCATATGTTGCAAACAAAGCTCACCTAATTCAACAGAATCACCTCATAAGGGCTTGGCCAGAAATTCAACAGAATCACCTCATCCACCATTGTTAAGAAAGAAGACCCCAACTAAAGATAGTTGGATGCAGAAGTGAGTGGCATAGGAATTTGGTCTTTAATTTGTAGAGAATGTGGAGTAGGACGGAAACTGAAATGACAATAAACTATACCAGCAAAAGAACAACCTGGGTCCCTGCCACGGATGTTTCTATGCATATTGTTTCCCTTGAGATCATCTGTGTCTTTTCTTGATAACAGTACCTCATTCATACGGCTAATGAGACATTGATTTGAGTTCTTTTTTTAATTTTTATTTGGCCAAACAACAAAACGGAAGCAACAGAGACACAGAAATGCAGCACCACAAACAATGGCACAAAGACTTGGTTGTAGAGAGTTGTGGATCTAGAAATCAAACCTTGGTGAAGTGTAGGAGGGTTCCATGCTTGTTGCTGGCCTGATGGTATCACTACCTGATTGGATTTCTCCTATGCTTCTGCTTGTTCAGAGATTGCAGGTTTTATTTTTGCCACCACAACCATTGCATTTGGTGTTGGGTTTTCAAAGAGAAACTCGTTCCTTTCTTTCCAAATGTACAAAGCCATATAGGCCAGCGATGAAATCAATCTTCTCTTGTCTTCTGCATCCAAGATTCAATCTTCTAATAACGTTTGGAGCCAGTCACCAAATCAAACTTTAGGAACAATGCTTGTTCCCAAGTTGTAGTCCAACCCAAACCAGACCCATGCAGTCCATGGGAATAATATAATCTGAATATATGATCAACAGTTACGGTTACAATCCCTCACTTCCCTCACTTTACACTCTAAAATGCACCTCTCAATTTAGAGGATCCAACCCCCAGCAATAATATTAGTGCATACTCTCAGTTACATTTGAAACAGAGGATCACCTTGTAATGAGGAGTATATGTCATGCTTGCTTAAGATGTTGATCAAGAAACGGAAAGAGGAAGTATGAGAAATCACCCCTTAGAAGAGTAGAGTTTGTCAAATTTACTGTTAAAGGAAGCTGTATAAATTCTCTTCATTCCATGATGTCAACAATAAGAACAGGTCAAGTTTTGGTGCTTAGCCTAAGTGACAATAGTAGACAGAGGTCAAAGGTAATGGAACAATACCCACAAGCTGACAACATCCAAGAATATGTTTTTTAGCTAGTCTTAATTAGGACTGTGACACAATATAAGTATTTTTTAGCTAATTTTTTATTTCTCCAAGTTACATATAGTTTTTTAATTCACAAGTTTGTTTCCTTGTCCCTTGTACTTCTGTTTTATACTGTACCAAAAAAGTAACATGTAATAAACCAGTGATTAAAAGTATATAATAATACAGAGAGATACATTTTAAGTGTTTCAAAACCCATAAACTCCTACTGAAAGCATGATGTTGGGCACATCTAAATGCCCTTTTATTACATATATATTTGAAAGGTGAAGCAGAAGATCAATGAAAGAGAAGTACTTCACTATGGCCATTCCATATCCAACCTACTCCAGGCCAAACTTCTTTCTCATCGTCACAACGAACTCATAGACCTTCTGCTGGTCAGGAAGAGACTTGGAAACACTCTCTTTCTGCAGGCACCTCTTGGCCCAAGCAATAAACTTGGGGCACTCACTCTCTATGTTGAGGTTGCCAAAGGTCTCATAGGCTTTAAACCAACTATAGTATGGAACAAGTGCTAAATCCACATAACCAAACTTGTCTCCTCCAAAATAAGGCTTGTCTCCCAGCTGTTCCTCCAACAATTTAAGGGCATCCACGAATTCCTTCTTGCCAGCTTCTTGTTCTTCTCCTTTTGTTGTCCAAACCTTCCTTCCCTCGGCATATATCTATTTGACATTAAGATTAACACACTCAAAATTAGATTAAAAAAATGCAACAATGAGAAAGGGAAAGGGCCCATAAGAACCAATATTGACTAATGCCTATATAGTGATACAGAATGGGATGTTAAATATAATAAAATATTTTAACAATTACGTTTACATTTTATTATAACAATTACTTTTACATAATAGCCACTTATTACTAGTCTCTGATAAACAGGATCTTTTGCTATATATTACTAAAGTAGGCAGAGGAATATAAGAAAAGCAAAAAACAAAACTTTCAAACAGGGAAAGTAGCTCAAATATTTCAAAAGATAGGATGTGGAGAATCTTGGGGAAAAAAAAAGGGTCTAAGAAAGTAGCTACTAACGGATACCATTATCCAGTCATATGCATCTCACATATTCCAGATTACATCCAAAAGGTCAGAATTAATAATAGACGGCATAAAGGAAATAACCCAATGACATCATTCTATACTAAAAGCATATCATAAAAAGCAATGGTAAAGAAATTACAAGTAACAATCACAGCAATGAAGCACATAAGGGTACCTTCTTGTCAACATAGTCAGCCCAGAATCTAGCCTGGGCTCTCTGGTAAGGGTCAGAAGGTAACAAGGGAGATCTATCGTGCCAAACCTCATCAATATACTGAACAGCAATGAGAGACTCACAAATGGGCTTGCCATTGTGGATGAGAACCGGGATTTTCTTGTGAACCGGGTTCATTTCGAGGAGTAGAGGGCTCTTGTTCCTCAAGTCCTCTTCTTTGTACTCATACTTAATACCCTTTTCAGCAAGTGCAATCCTGACCCTCATCCCAAAAGGACTTGGCCAGAAATCAAGCAGAACCACCTCGTCTGCCATTGCTGAGTTAGAGGATAACACAGAAAGATGAAGAAATTACCAAGGCTTGAAAAATAGGGAAGTAGAAGTGATTTGCCGTAACAAGCCAAGGTTTAGGCGTGTTAATTTATAGAGGGGAATGAATAATGTGGACTTTGGAATATGAAATTGTTACTTTCAATGAATGGCAATTCAGACAAGTGCAGCTGTGCAACAATAAATTATTGCGTGGAGTTATGGAACAACGATACTCGAGATTTGTAAAATAAGTAAGTAAATTTACATTAATTATTGATAAGTAAATTTTTATTAATAATTAATATAAATTTATCTATTTATTTTATAAAAAATTTATTTTAAATAATATTTGTCCAAAGTCACGTATGATAGTGTTCATATTATTTACATTTTAATATTTTAGTTTTTATTAATAATGAAATTTATTATTAATTTATATATTTATTATTTTAATTTTATTTAACTTTTTTTTTATCTTTTTAAAATATAATAAATAATAAATATATAAATTAATAATAAATCTCATTATTAATAATGATTAAAATATTAAAATATAAATAATATGAACACAAATTTACATTGGACATCAATAACATGTAATAATATCTCCTGCTACGGCACAATGTTCTAGGATTTTGTAGACTACTACTGTCTAGTGTCTGCTTTTTTACATTTGTTTTCTTTTCACACTTTGTTGTGGCATATTCAAGGATTTTCCTATTTTTGTCGAGATTCGAGTCCTAGCCATGTGTCACGGCTTAAGTCAGAAAACCTATTTTGTTTTTGGTTTTTTTTTTTATGGGGAAACACCGAAACACTTTCCCGCTTAGTATTCTAATCTACTGTGAAACGTGATGTAATCAATTACATCAACAACAAAAAATGACAAATGCGATGTTCACCGATAGAAACTGTGAAGTCTGATGTAATCAATTACATCATCTGGTCAAACTTCAACTTTACTTTGGTAACCGATAATTGACAAATGATAATCCTTTTTTTTCTTCTTTTATTTTAATATGTTTTTATATTTATTTATCCATAAGTATTATTTATGTCATTTTCTTTTTAACTAAACGAGGTCAAATACTATAAAACTATCAAAATAAGTCAGTTTAACTCATTTAGGACAATTTGACTTGGATCGAGTCAATTCAAGCTATGTTAATTTTGAGTTATTGGCTCAGTTTGACTTGTCTCAATTTAATATAATGTTATTAATATAAATTAAGTTAGTTTATTTAAATTTGTCTCATTCGAATTATTTTTAATTTATTTTTTTTACTAACTCAACCATACAAAATAATAGAGAGATAGATAAAGATGTAAATCATAATATTTAAGCTAGATTGATGAAATGGAAGAGTGTTTTAGGAGTGATTTGTGATAGAAAAATACTTATCAAGTTTAAGGGTAAATTTTACTATACAGCTATAAGGTCTGCGATATTGTATAGTACTGAATGTTAAGTGGTAAAAAGCCAGCAAGAGCATAAGATCAGTGTCGTAGAGATGAGTATGTTACGTTGGATGTGTGGCTATACAATACAATATAGGATTATGAATGAATGCATTAGAGAGAAAGTTGTGGTAGCACCTATTGTAGAAAAGATGGTAGAATCTCGCCTTAGGTGGTTTAGACATGTAAGGAGAAGACTTTTAGAAGCTCCGATAAGAAGAGCAGATCAGGTGAAGGATAGTCTAATAATTAGAGGTAGAGGGAGATCAAGAAAGGTTATAAGTGAAATATTTAAAAAAGATTTAGATTTGAATAACATTTCTGAAGACTTGGTTTATGATAAGACACAATAGCGTCGTTTGATCCATGTAACCGACCCTACGTAGTGGGAGAATGCTTGGTTGTTGTTGTTGTTGTTTTACTAACTCAATCCTTCCATTTTATCGGACTATTCAGACCGACCCATCAGACTTGACCTATTTTGAGAGCTCTTTAATAACCCCCAACAGAACACAAAAGTAATCACTAATAGTATGTTTGGAACGAATTATTTATGTTCCCAACATATGTTATATGCCTAAAAAAGTTGATTCAAACGAAATGCAACATGTTTAGGTAATATCTTAAAAAGTTGTCGATGTCAAAAATTGGTATGACAACAGCTTTTTTTGTTAAGTTAAATTTTGAGCATTTTGTTAAAAAGTTGTTAGATTATTTTATACTTTGAGATAAATATTATTTTATTCTCATTAAATAATTTTTTAATTAATCAAAAAATTTTAATTATTTTATACCTATTTTAATAATTTAATATATTAAAACAATTTTTTTTATACCATCCAAATAAAACAAATTAGTTTAAAATTACTTTCAGCTTAACATATCCAAATATAATGAATTATTGAAATAATCAAGTTTTCACAACGATTATTGAAATAATCGATTATTGAAATAATCAAACTTTTATAACTATTCCAAATACACTCTAAGTGCGTGTTTGTGATAATTGTGAAAACTTAATTATTTTAATAATTGATTATATTTAGATATGTTAATCTGAAAAATAATTTTAAACTAATTTATTTTATTTAGATGGTATAAAAAAAATTATTTTTATGCATTAAATTACTAAAATAAGTATAAAATGATTAAAAAATTTATTTGATTGATTAAAAAAATTATTTAATTAAAGTCAAAATAATATTTACATTTTAAAACAAAAATAATTTTAACAGCTTTTCATAATTCTCAAAATGTAACTTTTTTAAAAAAGTTGTTGTCCATACAAAAAAAACTATCAACAACTTTTTAATTATTTACCTAAACATGTTGTTGTATTGTTGTAATAGCTTTTACGTGAAAAAAAGCAGGCTTAAAAAAATCGAACCAAACATGTGTTAAGTCAAAAAATTCTTACATTGTTAAAATTTTTCCTACTCCAAGAAAAAAAATTCTCATCATTACTTTTATTTTTTACTTTTTTTCTTTTTAAAGGAACTATGGAAGAATATTTTTTTTCCTCCAAAAGTACAAAAGAAAAGCTCTTACTAGGTGTAGGGAGCTAACTTGCCAAATTTGCCAACAAACTTAACGAAACAAAAGGAGCATGATGAAAAACAGCAAAACCTAATATAGTGACTATGTTTCGCAAATTAATTCACATAAGAAGTGCCTTCACGTATGGTGTGACTAAACCATGCAGACCTCACAATCTCTAGAATTGATCAAGAGAGACACATCACTTACAAGAGGAGTATAAGGATGGACCTCGTCACAACCATGAATTGTTCCATTAGATCCATCTCTAGAATGATATTCAACAATACCAGGTCCTTTGCCAATTTAAGTCCGTACCACGAGCCCCAAATGTGATATCTTTTTTTTTTTTTTAAGCAAGATGAAGATTATTAAAACTGGACAAAGGTTGATTATGGTTGTAGAAGTTTTAATTTTGGACAAGCAAGAATATTCTTGCTTTCGGAGTAATTTTGTAGAACCTATGCATTAATTTAGTTTCATTTACTATAAGTATGCACATGTCTCTTATCTGTTATGACAAACACATGCTTTGAAATTAAATAAGAGGTTTTAGGTCAGTTGATTTTTTGCACCAGAATAATTATTATGTGTGCTCGATCGGTGAATAAGTTCTCATGCCTTGGTGAATAGTTGAGATGGTTGTTGTATTCTTTGACGTGCCTTACTAGCAAGAAAATGGACAAAAATGCACGCGAGAAGGCTCCAAAGCATTAAATTACCACATACAATAACAATAGGTGATGGTTATTATGTGTTGGTTGAATGAATTAATTACCTTTCATGCAAATATTTTATTTCGCCTATATGCAATGGTGGAGGACTATTTGTCATATATATATATTCAAATGATCCCCACAATAAATTAACAAAACATGGCTAACTCCACTATACTAATATGTCCATATTTAGTTTTCTCTCATTTCACTTAAACCATTAGAAAGTGTATTTAGAAAACACACAAACTCTTCACTTTCCCAACTGGACAATGGTGCATGGTGGGCCTTCCTTCTCTATTTTATATTTCTATTCATTTGTTTACTCTTGACTTTCAATTTTTCCTCACTTTTAGCTTTATTTCTTTCCCTTGTAGAGTTATCAGATTCCTCAATATTTTTTTTTCCTAAATGTATAAAGCTTTTATCAAATGTTACTTGCACACTAAAATTCTTATATCATATTTATATCGATTAATGATGATTATATTGATTAATGAAGTGCATAGATTAATTAATGGACTAATAACCTCTCTTTTTTTAAACCAAAGATAGGACTTTATTGCTATAAATCAAAGGGAAACAAAGTCCCACCTAGTAAATACGAGAGAGGGCATCTACCCAACTTCTTCACTCCTTTGAAGAGGAAAACAACACTATCAAAAGGAAGAAACAAAACGAGAAAAATATCATAACCCTCATTAAATCCTAACAAGAAAACTAAGAGAGAGTAAAAAGATGAAAAGTTAAGTTACATTGGTCTTCTCCATTGAACATAGTGTCATGATCTTGCTTCAAACAAGATTTCTTCCTTACACCAAGGCCTCGTTTTTTTTGTCATATTTTTATAATTCGCACCTTTACTCAATAGATCTAAAAATCCTTCTATTTTGTATGGGCAAAATATATAACTAATCTAAAAAAACTAAAGTTAGAATTTTTAGATCTATCATAACAGTAAGTATATCTGAAAAAATTAATATCAAACTCTTTATATTTATCCAAACTATAACAAATATAGATCTAAAAGATCTAAAAAAATTATTCAAAAATAATATGAACAATAAGAAAGAAAATAGAAAAGGATGCCGCCTAACAAAAATAAGAAAAAATTCAAAGAGAAAGAATCAAAGCACCACAAAAGGAGATAAAACTATACAAAGAAGAAAAGATAAGTTAAAAACTATGGAGAGTCCTAGAGCGGACTTTAAACCTATTAATATAAGCTAAAAACAAATTATTAATTCGTTATTAATCTACACATTATTAATTAATAATTAAATTAGCATTGACCGACTAAAAATGGTGTAAAAAATTTGGTCAGAGCTGAATTTATATATTTCGAGCTGATAATTATAAACGTAAGATACTTTTAATAAATAATAGAATATAAGTGGATTGATAGGCTCGTATTCAGTTAGCAGTGACTTTCTCCATAATAAAATCGATGGACACACTTTTAATAAGACACTAGTACAATGTAGAAACAATATCTGCATGACCCTGATTAAACAATAAGTGTCCGTTTGGTTCTTAGAATTAAGCATAGAATCAGAGTTTAGAATTAGAATTAGACCTTTGAATTTTAATTTTTATGTTTGGAATGTCATTTAAAATTGAAATTATAATTCTATAAACCAATTCCATGGAATTGAAAAACAACTAAGTTAAATCTTTCTCAATTCTTAGATATACCTTAAGAATTACTAATTCTAAAGCTTAAAAATTAAACTCTCTCTCTCTAAATTTATTTATGAACAATCATAGATTAAGATTCTATATTTATATAGAAATTTTTTTTTATATTTATATAAAAATTATTATAATAGCTATTTATTTATTTTTAAAAAAATTATAAAAAATTTTTTTATGAAAAAAAATGATTATTATATTATAAAAATATTATTGTATGAATATTTTTATTAATTTTAATGTTTTAGATCATATCTTTAAATAATAAAATTATAATTGAATTTAGAATTATAATTTCTTATCATAATTTTTTGTCCCAAACATAAAATTTTAAATTCTGAATTAATTTTAATTTTGAAAGAAAAGCAATCCTAAGAGGAAATTGAAATCCTACCATATATATTTCAGACAATTGTAGGTTGTGTGTTAAAAGCACATTCGGATTTCCTTTTCTACTTTCCTTGAGAGGCATGTTCTATTCTGGGGACTTCCAAGCTCGAAGACGAAATATAGATTATTAGATGTTATGTGTTCCCACCTTATGTCACGGCTTAAGTCAGCAAAAACGTATTTTGTTTTGACACTTTTTTAAGGCTATATTCTAAATTACCCCTTCAACTTTTCTTGTGTGTGATTTACCCCCCTCAACAAATAGAAGTAGTAATTTACCTCATTAAACTTAAGAAATAGTACAATTATTCCTTTCAGTCAGTTTCACATTAGTAACGAGTGTTTTAGTTTAACATATCTCTGTGAGCGAGGTAAATGTATAATGTTTGGTAAAAGTGTTCAGATGTAAACTAATCTAAAAAAAAAAATTGAAAATTGATGAAAAAAACAAAAATCAATAAAAATTAAAATAAAAAATTAATTTAAATTGAATTTATAAAGCATCGATTAGTTTGATTCAATTTTCAGTTCAACAATTTTCAATTCAGATTTATAAAATCGATCTAAATTAAATCAAATCAAATCGATTATTACATGAATTATACACTTAAATTATCTAAATATCTCTAACTTATCCCCTCTTCCCACTTACTGAATCCTCTATTCATTTGCCGCTGCTGGTTCTGCAAACGGATTAGGAAGAAGAGATAGGATGAGTCTATTACGAAAATGTCATTAATTAATTAGTTTATTTACAAAATTGCCACCACTATTTTATGTGGTTTTAAAAACAAAAGTAACATAACATCTAAGAGGTGTTCTTTGTTCTCACTCACATTTTTTCAACTATTGTATGTTTGTATGACTTTATGAATAGTTTCGAGTTTGAAATTTTAATTATATTATTGTTATAGTATATTGCTCTCATTTAAATTATATTTTTATGATATTTGTTGACATCTAATTTTGTTCATAAAATTTTTATTTTTGATACTTAATCAAGGACTAATAACTATGTGTTAAATAATGTTTAACCACAACATTTTAAAAATATTTTTATTTTTAAGTTTTATTTGTTTTTATCTTATTTTCATCTTTGCTTTTCTTTTTATTTATTTATTTATTTATTTAAAAAAAAAGAGAAACAAGTTTGTGTTGCTCTCCATCCACTACTCTCTTCTGCTCCACGTTCCACCTGCACTACAGGGATCCTCTCACGTCCTTCACTCACTCAGCACACACACACTGTCAAGACCTTTGATTTTGGTTTTTCTCTCCACTCACGTAGAAGGAGGGGGGCTTTTCTTTTTTATCTCTTGGTTTTCCTCCTCAGCAAGGGGACTCATCATTCTCATGCTATTTCACCCCCTAACTTCACTCATGATTCTCATGCTTTCCTCTTCAACCCACCACTATTCATCACCTTCAACTCTCCTCCACCATCTTCATCTTCTATAACCAACCCTCTCACCCACATCACCATTTTCTGGATCCTCCAACCAACAACCATCATCACTACCATTAACTCTCGGTATTCATCATCTTCAACCTTCTATCGCCATCTTCTCGCCACAACCCATCTCCTACCTTCACTTACCTCCCACAAACTTCATCATCTTCATCCATTTCATCTCCTACCCACCATTCCCACCTTCACCATCCATAAACAACCTTCACATTTAACCCACCACCTCCATCTTTCATCTTCACCATCTCCACCCACAATTCTCATCCTCACCAATAACTATCAACAACCATAAACCAAAAAAAGAAAAGAACAGCCAGCCGCTGCTCCTTCACCCACACCGCCGTCGAGCCCCGCTTGGGCCAAACCGCCAACTCCGTTGTAAGCTCGGACTGAGCCCGCACCGTTCAGCTTGTTTCAGCCAGCACCGGAGCTCCTGGTCCCGAGCCCACCAGCCGCACCGCACCAGAACCCAAACCTCCAGATCTGTCACCGCTGCTTCTCTGCCCCTTCGCCGCGCACCACCGCGAATCCGTAGGCCACCATCGCGCCAGTCACCCAGAGCTCTGCCACACCGACCCAGCCACCGTGAACCGCACTTCGCCGCACCTCTGCACCCCGCCAGAACCAGATCCACCGTTGCCCCCAGCCGCGACTCGTGAAGACCAGCACGAACTAGGACCCCGTACCGTCTCCCGTTGCTCACGTTGTTCGGATCTGCAGCACGCTCAGCCGTCGCGCGTCTCGCCATGCCTCACCGCACCAGTTCTCGCGCGTCGGATTCCCGTTGGACCAGAACCAAGCTCCGCCTGACCGTGTCGCCGACCATCGCCGCACAACTCCACGCCGTACCAGATACCGCACTGCCGTCCAACCGCGCAGCACCGTGAACTCCACCGTCCATCGTAACCCCCTTCCCCTTCCTGTTTTCTTTCTCGCGTTTTTGCTTCACAGAAGAGACTAGAAGTCTCTTTCTTTGCCTTTTTTATTTTATTTTTTAAGTGGTAAAAAAAACAATCCCTTTATTTTATTTATTTGAATCAATTTTGAAAAGTTGGGCTGAAAAGTTTTGGGTTATGAAAAGGAAACATAGTTCTTTTTTTTTGGAGTTCTACGTTGTTAAGTTTCGTACGGGTAAAAGTAAAAGTGATTGATGATACAAATCAAATCATAATGAATAATAATAATAATAAAGAAAATAATGTTTTATTTTCTTTTGTTGATATTTTTTTCTAAGATAGTGATCTTGCACTTTTTTTCTTTAATGAAGGTTTTTTTAAAAAATATATAATAATAAAATAAAACAAGATTAGCTGAGTTGTGACAGCTTGTTAATCTTGTCTTTCTTTTTAGAATCATCTGAGTTGTGACAGCTTGATGATTCAAATATTTTCAAAGTTAAAAACAATTAACTAATAAAAATAAAAATAATAATAAAAATAATTAAATATTTTTAACGAAAAAACAATGGGATTAGCTGAGTTGCGACAGCTTGTTAATTCCGTAACTTTTAGAATCATCTTAGTTGTGACAGCTTGATGATTCGTCTTTATAAATAAAATAAAATAAAATAGTTTTTTTATAAAAAATAAAAATAAAAAATAATAACCAACCCACGATGATTTTCTAAAGAACTACGTGACTTTGAGTTCCTCATTGCACCTGAGGATACGTAGGAGCAGAATCTCTATTCTGTCAAGCCAAATTTAATTTTCATAATGTTTGTTTGTTTTTGTCCTTTTTAAAAAATAAAAAAAATAATTACAAAGTCTTTTAAAAAAAGAGTAAAATAAATAAATTTAAGATTATTAAAATTTGCACAACTAACTTAAGGTACCGTTCTTGGAACGGGCAGTGTAGGGTACTAACACCTTCCCTACCTGTAATCGACTCCCGAATCCAAACTTATTTTCTGAAAGACCAGTCTTCCTATTAAAAAGGTTTTTCTAATATTTTTCCAAATTAAATAAACATTGGTGGCGACTCCATTTATTTTCAAACTCTAATCTTTTTCGGTCGTCCCGTCGCGATTCCATTGCACCATTAGCGACTCCACTAGGACACTTTAGAGAGTCGTGCCTATTATGTTAGTTGTATAAATTATTAATAACATTTTATTTATTTGTTTTACCCTTTCTTTTGCCTTTGTTTTTATTTTCTTATTTGGCTAAATAGTTTTTTTTTATTATTTTATATTTTTTTTTATGATTTTATCTTGTGTTAATTTTATCTTCTTGTACATAGTTTGTCGCCTCAATATTTTGTGCTTAATCATTGAAACCTTAGGGTAGAAAATTGTTGGTACCATTTGTTGTATATATGTTCTATTTGACTGTTATTTTGGCAAGGTGATGTTAATTCTTAGGATTTTGGAGGTTTGTATGCTCCCTACACCCACTGCACCTACACGTTTATCACACACATTCGAGTAGGGCCCTATACCCGGGTATGAGTGAAGCCTAAGTGAAGAAGAGGTTGCGTAGTGGTAGCCATTTTGGATGTACATCCTGTTTGGTTATTACGAAAATCTCATCTAGAGTGTGCCTTTTTCATGAATGTCCCACACCTAGTGGTTTACTCGCTGTTAGTGGTCAACATTTTGAAAAGGGACTTAGCTCTAGAGGCCTTTAGAATAGTTGAGCCACCCAATGGAAGTTTTCACAAATTAGAAGGACCCATAAATCCCTAGGACAAAACTCCTTAAATTTAAGGAATTTTCTTAGGACACAAAGGGAGCGTACTTCTTCTTTATCCATCTCTTTCTCATGTCATTCATCCATGCATTTTTTCTTATGACTTGCATTTACCTAGCATTCTTAAAAAAAAAAAAGGGTATATCATCTTGCATCCTCATGGTTTGCATTTTCATTCATTCTCACTTCTTTTTCAGCTCTAAATTTGATACATCGTCTTGCACTATCATGGCATCCATAACATAAAAAAAAAACCATATGCATAAATAGTCAATGCTTTGCATACATGCATTTAGTCATTTTTATCCAGTCAATACTAATAATTGCATCATGTTTCCTCGAGTAGAAAAGTAGACACTATAGCAGGAAAACTGCTTCAACGACACCCTTACAGGCCTCGTTCCCAAGCAAGGATCATGGATGAGATAGAACAAACTCAAGAGTTGAAGGATGAAGTGAACCAGCTTAGAGAGCAAATGTCCAAGATGATAGAGCTGTTGCAGTCAATGGAGAATAGAAGGAGCACAGATGGGAATACCTCAGCGGCAAATGAAGGGCACCTAGCCACACCTCTTCACCCGCCTGGCTTCTCTCCAACCCCTCTGCAATATCAAGGCCTCAACCCTCAAGGAGTTATGATGCCGCTAATTGTTTACTCAAACAGTACCACCCAATCCGTTGTCGCCAGTTCTCAAGGAACTCAAGTTCCACTATTCCCGCCATATGGCCTCCCTCCCGGGTATGTACCACAATTGGCCACAAATCCTCTTGATAATGGCACGTCAGCAGTAACACCGATCTCAAACCCGCCAAATACTACTGAAGCTCAAGTTACTCAGCCAAGTGCTAATGAAACCCCACAAACACAACACTCATTCCCCTTCTTTCTTCCACCATATGATTTTCCTGCCGGCTTTATACCATCCCAAGCGACCAATCCCTCGGACGGCAGCACACCCGTTGCTAGCTCTTTGAACATAACCCAACCACCTGCCAACGGAACCTTGTCGGCGCAACATTTTATCCCCACTTTTATGTCATAGTACCCATTGAATTCCTCTGTCGAAAATTCTCAGTCCAAAGAGAAATTGGAAACTCTAGAAGAGAGACTGTGAGCCATAGAAGGGGCAAGTAGCTACGGTCTCCTTGATGCTTCAGAACTCTGCCTTGTCCCTAACGTGGTGATTCCACCGAAGTTCAAAGTTCTAGATTTTGATAAATACAAGGGGACCACTTGTCCAAAGAACCATCTGACCATGTATATCCGCAAGATGGCTTCGTATGCCCACGATGACAAGCTGCTGATTCATTTCTTCCAGGACAGCTTGACTGGGGCAGCTTCGAATTGGTAGACGCATCTTGGGCGTGCCCATGTTCGATGTTTCAAAGATTTGGCCGATGCTTTCTTAAAGCAGTATAAGTACAACATTGATATAGCACCGGATAGACTGCAGTTGCAGAATATGAGCAAGAAGGAGACTGAAACCTTTAAGGAATATGCTCAATGGTGGAGAGAGATAGCTGCTCAAGTAGAATCTCCTCTGACAGAAAGAGAAATGGTGGCCACGTTCATTGACACTCTGCAATCACCCTTCTATGACAAAATGATAGGGAGTGTGTCATCAAATTTCTCGGACATGGTTATTATCGGAGAAAGAGTTGAGGGAGGAATGAGAAGTAGGAAGATCGTTGAAAGTTCAACAGGGGCATTTAATGCCAAGAAGCCCCCGATGGGGAAGAAAAAAGAAGGAGAAACCCATGCTGTTACCTTCGACCAAAGAAACTTCACCCAAGGGAGATATAGCCAAACACCAGTGAACCATCAACCATCCTTCCAAACCCCTTTCACACCTTACCACCCGTACTTTCCCATCACCCCACCAATTCCATATCCCCAGCCTTATCACCCTCATGTCGCCAACACTTCACATGTTCCTTATCCTCAACCTCACCACCCAATGAGGCCTCACCAAATGTCATCTCCTCCTCAATACCAGACACCCCCTACCTTACCACCTCAAACAGCTCAACCATGGACCCAAAATCCAAAGACAAACCAAAGAAGACCACCAAATAACCAAGAAAGGAAGTTTGTCCACTTCGACCCAATTCCTATGACCTACACCGAGTTACTACCCCAACTCATCCATAACTCTCTCTTGGCTCCTTGCCCGATGAAGCCATTGGAACCCCCATACCCTAAAGGTTTTGACCCAAGCGCCAAGTGTGATTACCATGCAGGGGCCGTAGGGCATTCCACAGTGAATTGCAAAGCGCTGAAGTTTAAGGTGCAGGATCTAATCAATGCCAAATGGTTGAATTTCAAGCCAAATACTCCTAGTGTGGGCCACAACCCTTTGCCTAACCATGGAAATCCTACAATCAATGCTATAGAAGAGTGCTCTGCCCAGCTTCTTATAAGACGAGTGGCAGATGTCAAAACTCCCATGAGGGTCATTTTTGAAGAGCTGTGCAAATCTGGGATGATGGAAGCTCATATTGAAGAGAAAGAGGGTGACGAAGATGAAATAATATGCAATCTTCATGGGAATGTGGGGCATTCTATTGAGCAATGTGATGAATTCAGACAAATCCTCCAAGATCTAATGGACATGCAACTAGTGCAAATAGGTCATCTATGTGACAATGGTGGCATAAGCATGGTGGAGGAGTGTGCTATTCCACAATTTCAAGAAGGTCATGAAGCCATAAATTCTCTGGTCCCTTCCATTGCAAATCCGGCTGTCAAACCGCTGGTCATCTATTACACTACAAGTACGCATTCGCCACCCCCATGTGGCCCGAGGCCCATCACCATTCAAGTTCCTAGTCCTTTTCTATTCAAGGACACTAGAGCAGTACCGTGGAATTATGATGTACAAGTCCTTGGAAATAATCTCACAAACGATTAGCTAAAAGTTTCATCTTGTTCGACCTCTGTGGTCACTAATATATCGGGGATCGGTGGGATGACACGAAGTGGTCGTATTTACACTCCGGAGGAGTTGCGAAAAGGGCAAATAGAAGAAGAAAAGAGAAACTACAAGGGGAAGAGCAAGACAGGAGAGACTTCCATGGAGAGTGACGTGAAAGAAAAATGAGGGTTGACAAAGCCAAATGAGTATAAGAAAGAGGTATCTGATGAAGAAGCTTGTGAGTTCCTGAAGTTCATCAAGCAGAGTGAGTATAGGGTAGTTGATCAGTTGAATCGCACCCCTGCGAGGATATCTTTCTTATCCTTGTTGATGAATTCTGAGCCGCACAGGAAAGTGTTGATGAAGATACTAAATCAAGCCCATGTGTCTCATGACATTACAGTCGACAAGTTGGGTGGCATTATTAGTAACATTATTGCTGATAATTATGTCACTTTCACCGATGATGAGATACCTGCTGAAGGAATGCGGCACAACAAGGCACTGCATATTTTCGTCAAATGCCAAGATCATATAATGGCTAGAGTGCTCATTGACAATGGTTCCTCTTTGAATGTAATGCCAAAATCCACTCTCTCCAAGTTGCCTTTTGATGGGACTTATATGAAACCAAGTACAATGATCGTAAGAGCTTTTGATGGAACCCGAAGAGAAGTGATGGGAGAAATAGAGATCCCAGTTCAGGTTGGACTTACTATTTTTCATATACTCTTCTAGGTGATGGACATCACACTGACTTACAGTTGCCTCTTGGGACGACCCTGGATTCATTCTGCTGGGGCGGTGCCGTCCACTTTGCACCATAAAGTGAAATTCATAGTGGGCAATAGACTGGTGATCGTATCGGGTGAGGAAGACCTATAGGTGAGTAAGCTCCCATCAACTCCTTACATTGAAGCTGCAGAAGAGGCTCTTGAAACAGCATTCCAGGTGTTTGAGGTTGTCAATGCTATTTATGTGAAGGAGGGAGCTCAAGTTCCAAAACCACGGTCATCTAGTGCATCCATAATGACAGCTAAGGTTATACTGGAAAGAGGATATCAAAGTGGAAATGGACTAGGAATGAACAAACAAGGCATTGCGAAATTTTTGCAGCCCTGTGAAAACAAAGATAGGTTTGGGTTAGGATATAAACCCACTAAAGCTGATGAGAGAAAGGTCATGGAAGAGAAAAGAGAGAAGAGGTTGGCTCCGTTAGAAAATCGAGAGCCTAAAACAAAGGGGATCTCCATCTGTGACATCCGACAGAGCTTCCGAAGTGCAGGATTAGTGTTTCTGAATCAAGTGACCACTATTAATGAGGATCAATCCATCGATCATGGTGTCAGTCTGGTGTACCCTTGTTCTCCGGATGCAGAGCTCAACAATTAGGAGATCGTCGATTTTCCCATGACTTTTGAAACTGATTCAAAGTAATTTTGTAATGCTAATCCTATTGCTCTGCCCAAGGCTTTAGGAAGAAATTTTATAAAAGTGGGCTCACATGTTTTTATTTAAATATTTGCTATCAATAAAATGCATTTTCGAATTATCTTGCCTTTCAGTCTTTTGTTCAACCATTACATTAGCCTTTATTCATTAGCCTTTTTTACTTGTGTTGACATCAATAAATGCAGATCTGAAAGTGATTCTCTCGAAAAGGATAGTGCTATGACCCCATTATATGATTTTGACCATCCCGTTAAGCATATTGATGAGGATAATAATGACAATTGAGAACTCTCTCCTGAGCTGATGAGATTAATAGAACAAGAGGCCAAAGAGATTCAACCCCATGAAGAGCTAATTGAAGTGATCGATTTGGGGACAGAAGATGATAAAAAAGAAGTTAAAATTGGCACTTCCATGAAACAAGAAGAGTGGAGCAAGTTGGTCAAGCTCCTATCTAAGTATCGTGACATTTTTGCATGGTCGTACCAAGACATGCCAGGGCTGGATGTTAGCATAGTTGAGCATAAATTACCGTTAAGACTAGAATGTCCTCCCGTCAAGCAAAAGTTGAGACAAATGAAGCCAGAAATGTCGCTAAAAATTAGAGAAGAGGTCAAAAGGCAGTTTGATGCAGGTTTCCTCGCTGTTGCAAAGTACCCTCAATGGGTTGCCAACATCGTACCTGTCCCGAAGAAAGATGGGAAAGTACGCATGTGCGTTGACTATAGAGATTTAAATAGGGCCAGCCCTAAAGACAACTTTCCTTTACCTCACATTGATATTTTGGTGGACAACACTGCTCAACATGCATTTTTCTCCTTCATGGATGGTTTCTCGGGATACAATCAAATCAAGATGGCACTTGAAGATATGGAGAAGACCACATTCATCACTCTGTGGGGGACCTTTTGCTATAAAGTGATGCGATTTGGATTGAAGAATGCCGGAGCGACTTATCAAAGGGCGGTGGTAGCATTATTCCACGATATGATGCACAAAGAAATAGAAGTTTATGTGGATGATATGATTGCAAAGTCAAAAACAGAAGAAGATCACATAACCGATCTACAAAAGCTCTTTGAACGGTTAAGAAAGTTCAGGCTCAGACTGAATCCGGCTAAGTGCACTTTTGGTGTAAAATCAGGCAAGCTCTTGGGGTTTGTGGTTAGCGAGAAAGGGATAGAAGTTGATCCAGACAAAGTTCGAGCAATCATAGAGATGTCAGCCCCTCGCACTGAAAAAGAGGTTCGTGGGTTTTTGAGGAGGCTGAACTATATTGCTAGGTTTATATCCCAGTTGATTGCAACGTGCGAGCCAATCTTCAAGTTGTTGCGTAAAAATCAATCAGTAGAATGGAATGAGGATTGTCAGGTAGCATTCGAGAAGATCAAGCGGTATTTGCAAGAACCTCTAGTTTTGGTACCTCCAGTGCCAGGAAGGCCTCTCATCATGTACTTGACTGTGTTGGATGAATCCATAGGTTGTGTACTGGGACAACACGATGAAACCGGCAAAAAGAAGCAGGCCATCTATTACTTGAATAAGAAGTTTACCAACTACGAGGCAAAATACTCATTGTTGGAACGCACGTGTTACGCCTTGGCATGGGCAGCCCACCGATTGAGGCAGTACATGTTGTGTTACACCACTTGGTTGGTGTCCAAAATGGACCCGATCAAGTACATTTTTGAAAAACCTGCCCTCACTAGGAGGATTGCACGCTGGCAAGTTCTGCTGTCAGAATATGACATTGTCTATGTCACCCAAAAAGCAGTGAAAGGCAGCGCTCTGGCAGATTTCTTGGCTAGTCAACCAGTGGAAGATTATGGGTCTATGCAGTGTGAATTCCCGGATGAAGATATAATGGCTATGTTTGGAGAAGAAGAATCCTCAAAAAAAGAAAAATGGATTTTGTTATTCGATGGAGCTTCTAATTCACTGGGGCACGGAGTTGGAGCCATACTGATTTCTCCTGAGGACAATTACATTCCAATCACTGCTAGATTGTGTTTTGACTGTACGAACAACATAGCTGAGTATGAAGCATGTGCCATGGGAATCCAAGCAACGATAGAATCAAAGGCAAGAGTTCTTGAGGTATACGGGGACTCTGCCTTGGTCATCCATTAGCTAAAGGGAGAATGGGAAACTCGAGATGCCAAGTTGATCCTTTATTATGCTTACATCAAGGAGTTGATTAAACAACTTGACGAAGTCACATTCCGTCATGTCCCTCAGGAAGATAATCAGTTGGCTGATGCTTTGGCCACATTGTCATCAATGTTTAAAGTAAGCCATGATAAGGACTTGCCACTCATAAAAATGGAAAGTCGTGACCAACTCGCATATTCTCAAATGGTAAAAATGGAGCCAGATGGGAAACCGTGGTACCATGACATCAAATGTTTCATCAAAAGTAGAGAATACCCTCCAGATGCTTCAGAAAATGACAAAAGGACCCTCAGAAGACTGGCAATGGGTTTCTTTCTAAATGGGGAAGTTCTTTACAAGAGGAACCACGATATGGTACTGCTAAGATGTGTTGATACAATGGAGGTAGAGAAAATCATCAGAGATGTCCATGAAGGTTCTTTTGTGACTCATGCAAGTGGACATGCAATGGCAAGAAAGATACTAAGAGCTGGGTACTATTGGTTAACAATGGAAACTGATTGTTTCAAATATGTGAAGAAGTGCCACAAATGCCAGACATATGCTGACAAGGTTCATGCACCACCCGCACCTTTGAATGTTTTAACAGCACCATGGCCATTCTCGATGTGGGGAATGGATGTCATAGGTCCGATTGAACCGAAGGCCTCAAATGGACATCGCTTTATTCTTGTTGCAATTGATTACTTCACAAAATGGGTCGAAGCTGCTTCTTATGCCAATGTGACTAGGAATGTAGTGGTCAAGTTTGTCAAAAGGGAGCTGATTTGTCGCTACGGTCTGCCAAGCAAAATAATCACTGACAATGCCACTAATCTGAACAACAAGATGATGAAAGAGATGTGTGAGAGTTTCAAAATTGAGCACCATAATTCCTCACCCTATCGCCCCAGGATGAACGGGGCAGTTGAGGCGACAAATAAGAACATCAAGAAGATTGTTCAAAAGATAGTTGTAACGTACAGAGATTGGCATGAAATGCTACCATTTGCACTGCATGGCTATCGCACGTCTGTTAGTACTTCAACTGGGGCAACCCCTTTCTCTCTGGTTTATGGAATGGAAGCAGTACTCCCTTTTGAAGTGGAAATTCCATCATTAAGAGTGCTGATGGAAGCAGAATTAGAAGAAGCTGAATGGGTCCAAGCTCGACTTGACCAGTTGAACCTCATTGAAGGAAAGAGATTAACCGCGCTGTGTCATGGCCAGCTTTACCAGAAGAGAATGATGAAAGCATATGCGAAAAAGGTGCGTCCGCGACAGTTTCAAAAAGGAGACCTAATACTCAAGAAGATTCTTCCCATTCAAAAGGATAATCGAGGAAAATGGACTCCAAACTATGAAGGACCTTATGTTGTAAAAAAGGCTTTCTCGGGAGGAGCTTTGATTCTCACAAACATGGATGGTGCAGATTTATCACTTCCTGTAAATTCAGATGCAGTCAAAATGTATTATGCTTAAAAAAAACAAAAAAACAAAAAGAAAAGAAAAGAAAAGTGGCTCGCTAGGCTGAAAACCTGAAAAGGCAGTCTAGGCAAAAATTAGAGCGACCCGCTAGGTTGAAAACTCGGAAAGAGCGACCTAGGCAAAAGTTAGGGTCCAAGATGGTTCCTGATACATCTGGAAAAGTAGAGTTGCCTCGAGTCAAAAACTGGGGCAGTTTGAGTTTATTAATGCTAAATTGGGGCAGTTTGAATACGAAGTCTTGTTATGAATGCTCCCAATGCGTGGAAATTGGGTGAAATCATGTTCTCAAAAACAGACAAAGGGGTGTTTATGGTCTTATACATGGGAAATTAGCACTGGTCATCCTAAAGAGCATCACTGGAAGAGCTAGAAAACTCTACTCCAACATTCTTTTGTAAACTTTTCAATTCTAACCCTTGTGGTACCGCCTTTCCTGTACTGTTCCTTTCCATAATGATAATCCATTTTCATTGCAACCCATTGTTGATTCAATGTGCATTTATCATGATAGATTTATATTGAGATGTGAGACATGTGATCATATTGCAAAGGCATTCGAATTTGTTTTAACAATCTTGAAAGGTCATGGGAAATGCGATGAATTTCCTTTAAAAGTACTAATGAGAAAATAAAGAATAATCAGGCAAATCATAAATCAAATTTTGTTACTATTCAACCTTGATCCTACTATGGGAAGGAGTTCTTAAGGGTGTTGTGGAACCAAGAGCGATCTCGCTAAAGCTATGATGTGTCAATTCTTGTATACCCAATCTGTTTATGAGGATCTCTACAGTAGGACATCCATTGCACCGTACATCATCTCAAGCATCACATGCATTATCCTCAGGCATCACATCCATTGCATCATCATGCATCCACTGCATCATGCCTCATCTCAAGCATCACCTGCACTTACAAGCTCAAACACCATTTCTTTTTGGTTCTTAGGGCCTTATGCCCATTAACTTTAATTACGGGGTCCCTGAACCCTTTGCTTTTAGTTTTAACGGCAAGTCAGGGCCTTATGCTCATTGCTTTTTCCTTTGTGGGTCCTTGCACCCATTGGCTTTAAGTTTCTGTCAAGCTTCGGCGGATACTCGACTTCGCAAGCTTTTTTATCTTTCCTGCTTTAAGTTTTTGTCAAGCTTCGGCGGCTCCGCAAGCTTTTTCTTTCTTGCTTTAAGTTTTTGTCAAGCTTCGGTGGATACTCGACTCCGCAAGCTTTTTCTCTTTCCTGCTTTAAGTTTTTGTCAAGCTTTGGCGGATACCCGACTCCGCAAGCTTTTTATCTTTTCTGCTTTAAGTTTTTGTCAAGCTTCGGCAGATACCCGACTCCGCAAGCTTTTTATCTTTCCTACTTTAAGTTTTTGTCAAGCTTCGGTGGATACCCGACTCCGCAAGCTTTTTCCTTTTCCTGCTTTAAGTTTCTATCAAGCTTCGGCAGATACCCGACTCCGCAAGCTTTTCTTTTCAGGGTCTTCATACCCTGTGTTTCTACCTTGTTTTGATGACCATTGCGTCTTGCATCGATCTGCATAGGAAAATTTTCATGTACAAAATTGAGTCAATTCCTTTGCTTTCCATTTAACCTAAATGTAAAGCAAAATGGGGCAGCTGTTGATACCCAATTTTGTCCATAAAATTTTTATTTTTGATACCTAATCAAGGACTAATAACTATGTGTTAAATGATGTTTAACCACAACATTTTGAACACATTTTTTATTTTTAAGTTTTATTTGTTTTTATCTTATTTTCATCTTTGCTTTCCTTTTTATTTATTTATTTATTTAAAAAAAAAAAGAAACAAAATTTTTATTATAGCCCAAAACAAAAAAAAAAGGATAATAAAAAACAAAAACAAAAATGTAATGCTGCTTGTTCTTCTATCTTTGGAAGGAAACAAAATTTTTGTTTCTGCCTCTATGTTTCTTTTCCTTTTCTAGCCATACACTCCACCACATTGTACCATACTGAAGGCCACTACCTGCATTGCAGCAGACACCACACACACAGGGAACAAGTTTGTGTTACTCCCCATCCACTACTCTCTTCTGCTCCACGTTCCACCTGCACTACAGGGATCCTCTCACGTCCCTCACTCACTCAGCACACACACACTGTCAAGACCTTTGATTTTGGTTTTTCTCTCCACTCACGTAGAAGGAGGGGGGCTTTTCTTTTTTATCTCTTGCTTTCCCTCCTCAGCAAGGGGACTCATCATTCTCATGCTATTTCACCCTCTAACTTCACTCATCATTCTGATGCTTTCCTCTTCAACCCACCACTATTCATCACCTTCAACTCTCCTCCACCATCTTCATCTTCTATAACCAACCCTCTCACCCACATCACCATTTTCTGGATCCTCCAACCAACAACCATCATCACTACTAATAACACTATATTTTATACATTTTATAATCCTTTCACTAGGCTTCTTAAGGTTCAATTAAGCTTAATTAAGTTAATTTTGACACATTTTATGATATTAAGCTGAATTAGATCATTAAACAAATTATTGCATAAATTAACCTTAATTATCTCTTTGGCAATATTTAGTAAACTGGTTAGAATTTGAGTTACAAATATCTGTTTGATGTGATTTTGGTCTTGTAGGAAAGCTAAGACAATTCCCTACAACTTTCACGTTGAACACTTTTTCAGATTCTGATGTCTAATGGGTGATATTGGGCTTTGAAGTCAAAATAAAGGAGCTGAAATCGGGCCTAAAAATTCTGCAATAATTGGACCATATCTTGTGTTCTAGGCATGATTTTGGACTCAGACCAAAGCTATTTTAAAGCAAATATCCAGGCCTACAACTTTCATGAAAATCACTTTTCTCAAAAATGAAGAAAATATGAGACACGACTATACACGTTTGCTCAAGTATTATTATAAAAAAGAATAATAAAAAATAAAAAGAAAAACGTCATCCGTTACGTTTGTATTACTATGCAGGTTACTGTGCAATACTTAATCGTTAAGTATTACTATGCAGGTTACTGTGCATATGCACAGTAACCTCCAAATTTTCTATAAATTGGAGCGTTCTGCAGAAGGAATGGACGCTGGTTCCAGGAGAGAAATTCTCTCTCTCTCTCCTTTGTTTTTCTTTTCCTTTTTCTTTTCTTTTTATTTTCTTCTTTCTCATGTGTGATTAATTTTCATCTAGCTTGGGTGAAGGAGTGAAGCTTTTAGTAATAAATTAAGGTTAGATTTATTTCTTTCTTGTGCTTTAAATGATATATTTTTATGTGACTTTTATATGTATTATATGTTGTTTCTAATTAATTTAGAAACTCTTCTAGATAATGAATATCTTGATCCATTGTAGACAATAGGATTGGCACAATAGATGCTTTTTACGATTTACAAGTATTAGTAGATAATTATTATTGGAACTATAATATAATTACATGATTGAACTTTGAATGTTAAATCTTCCGATTGGAATCTTCATTATGCATGATTTCAATTGAGTTATAAAAAGAAATAATCTTATCTTTAATTTATTATTAAAAGTGGATCTCCTAACCCAAGCAAATCCTTTTCATTTTTGAACAACTTATATCACCTTTAATCTTGTGACACATCTTTTTTTTACCTCAATTAATTAGTTTCCTTCATCAATTTCCTGTGGATCGACCTCGGACTCCCGAGAATTTATTACTTGAGATAACCTACACTTGGGTTGAAACTTTTAAATATAATTATATTCCATCAAGTTTTTGACGCCGTTGCCGGGGAATTGATTTGAAGTTCTTATATATTGAGGTTCTCTTTCTGTAAGTAAATTTCACTATCAGGTATATTCCTCCTCTACTCTTTTCATTTTTATTTATCTATTTCTAACGCACTAACTAGTATTTTTTGTGTGTGAATAGTGTGAATAGTAATATAAATAGTAACATAAATAGTAAATCATGAATAGTAAATAGTAAATAGTACATAGTAAAAAGTAAAAAGTAAATAGTGATAGTGAATAGTAAAAAAATAAAAAAATAAAAAAATTAACCTTTTGTATATATTAACTCAGTGGGGATAATTTTCCCTTTTATTTTCTTTTACAGTGGGGTTAATTCTCTCTTTTATTTTTACGCAGTAACTCAGTGGGGGTAACTCTCCCTTTTACTTTCCTATAATTTATTTTTTGTATTTTTTATTTTTATTTGATGGTTGGTTTATTACCCCATCTTTGTAAACATTTTTTTTATTTACGCTTTATTATTATTATTATTATTATTATTATTATTTACGCTTTATCTTTGACTAACTTTCTAACTTTTAATTTCTGTCATTTATTTTACGCAATCTAACTTTTAAATTCTGTCATTTATTTTTCGCATCTAACTTTTAAATTCTGTCATTTTTTTTTTGCCTTCTAACTTAATGAAATAATTTTTCTTCTTCTCTTCTTCTTTTCACGCTTTCTGTGGGCTCACCACTCACCGGTTTTCATATTTTAAAATTTACATTCCGCACTTTACTTTTTGCATTTTATTTTCTCGTATTTTATTTTTCGCACTTTATTTCTTGCATTTTATTTTCTCAGTATATTATTAACTCTTTAACTATCTAACTTTTTTTTTATTTTATCGAGTTATTTAAATTTTTACTTATTATTATTATTATTATTATTATTATTATTATTACTATTATTATTATATATATATATTATGGGTGGCGGTTTATACCACACCTTGTTAATATTTAATGGATAGTTTATATCGTCACCAGACATTACTTTTATTTTATTTTACGTCACTTATTTATGTTTATTTGGTATCGTGATTCAAATTCTGATCGTTTAGTTAAAATTAATCCTGATACTTTTTATATTGATTCGATTGAATCACAATCACACATAATTGACATAATGGATGAAAATCAGCCACCATTAGCTGAAAATGAAAGTGTACATGATGAACATAAAAATCAACCATTGTGAACTATGCGTGCATATTTGCAACCATCCCGAAATTCTAGTCCATCATGTTTTGTCTTCCCAACTAATGCTAACAATTTTAGATTTAAGCCGGGTATGATTTCTTTACTTCCTAATTTCCATGGTTTAGAATCTGAAAGTCCATATTTACATCTAAAAGAATTTGAGGAAGTCTGTTTTGCTTTCAATGATAAAAATTACACTGAAGAGATTATTTTGTTTAAACTGTTTCCTTTTTCTTTGAAAGATAAAGCAAAACTTGGTTTAACACTTTGAAACCAAGATCAATTGGCACATGACAAGAAATGCAAGGTGAATTTTTAAAGAAATTTTTTCTAACACATAAAACCAATGCTTTGAAAAGACAAATCCAAAATTTTTCCCAAAATTCAAATGAAGCGTATTTTCAAAGTTGGGAACGTTTTAAAGATTTGTTAAATTCTTGCCCACATCATGGTTTTGAAAAATGGCAGACTATAAGCTTCTTTTATGAAGGTTTAACACTTAAAACTACACAATTTGTGAAAACGATGTGTAATGGCAAGTTTCTTGATAAAGAACCTGATGAAGCTTTAGATTATTTAGACCAGTTGGCTGAAAATTCTCAATCTTGGCATGATACTAATATTTCTAGAAATTCAATTAGATCTAACCTTGCAAATGCTAATAAAGAAAAATATAATCTTAGTCAAGAAGAAGATCTAAATGCTAGGATTGCCAGTTTGGCTAGACAAATTGAAGCAATGGAATTAGGAAAAGTAAAAGAAGTCAAATCTGTGCAAATTAAAGATATTTGTGATATTTGTGATGAATTAGGACACTTGACAAATGAATGTCCTAATATTCCTCTTTTTAAAGAAGTTGTGCATGAGCAAGTAAATGCAATGAACAATTTTAAAAAGACATTCACCTCTTCTTTTTCAAATTCTTATAATCCAATATGGAGAAATCACCCGAACTTGAGTTGGAGTAATAATAATCAAACACAATTTATGCAACCACCGCCTCCTCAGGCACAACAAGATTCTCAAAATTCTCAAGGATATGCACCTTATGTCCCACCATATAGGAAAAACCTTGAAGGAACTTTGCATACATTTATAGAAAAGCAAGATGCCATTAATGAACAAAACACTCAAACCATGATTGACATAAAAGATATTATTGCTAAACTTACGTTTGCACTCACCATTCACGAGAAAGAAAAATTTTCTTCTCAACCTCAACTAAATCCCAAAGGTCAGTACTGTCTAAATGAGGGTTGTTCTGAAAGCAAACAAATAGATCAAGTCAAGTCAGTGATAACTCTTAGGATTTGAAAGGTTGTTGAAGAAAGCAAGGAGATAAAGAACCACGTGTTCAGAATGATAAACTCCTTGAGTGTGAATGAGCTAGAAGATGTGAAAAAGAATCAAGATAGTAGTGATGTCAAACTACCTAAGGAACCTGAGGTGACAAAGAATCCTGTTAAGCTAGAAAATAAAGACAAAGGTCACCATATATACATGATTGACTCAATCATGGAGAAGGGAATTTCTACAACCTTTGATTTTGATCCCCTTGAGAATCTTCTTGTGAATTCTGAGTTTAATTTTATTAGTAATCCATTTAATGTATTTGATAATTGTACTAACTTTTATTTAACTCAGGATCATGACACTCAGGGATGGAGTCCAAAGTTTAAGGAGTTGCTTAATAAAGGTTGGAGTTTTCCTGATAAAAAATGTGGTCGTCCCCTGGTCTGTTCTCATGAAATTAAATTGGAGGAAGGTAAATGGTCAGGAGTTGAAGCTATAACTTGAGATGAAGGATCCAGATGTAGTCGAGACTTTGGTAGAAGATCCTGTCTACCAAAGCTAAGGTAAGTTTTTAATATTTCGTTTGTATTTTTATTGAGTCGGCTTAAGTGCCTCCCAGATTTCGGAGCCTTTGTATGGGGATGTAAATAGTGTCGGCCAAAAAAAAAAAGCAAGAAGTGGTCCGAAGGAAATGTTGCGAGAAGCAGTAAAAAAAAGGAAGCCAGTCAAGACACTTCATCTGTTTAAATAATTTCAATCTTTGGTCATACTTTGTTTTTGTTTATATTTGTGTGAGGTTTCTCTTTTCAGTAATTGCAACAACAGGTAATATCTCCTATCCTTTACTCTTCTATGTTTTAACATTGAGGACAATGTTGTGATCTGGTTGGGGAGAAAGATAGTGTGAATAATTGTTGTGTGAATAATTGTGTAAAAAAAAATTGTTTAAAAAAAAATTCTTTGAAAAAAAGTAAAAAAATTAAGACGTGTGTTTATTAATGTGTTTATATGTTTATCAATAATTTTCTAACCTAAACCAATTAAGGATGGCAGAGTAAGGAGTAAATTTTGCTGTGACAGTAATTTTACTCTTGAGACGTATCTAGATTGGGGTAGATAACTATTTTATGTAGAAGTAGCAATTTTAATTCAGGAAAATTGGCATGATTGAGTAAATTATCTTCTTTCTTAAACATCACATGCTTGGTTATGGATGTTGAAATTTTTGTGGATTGAGAATGATGGATATATGCCTTGTGAGATTTTAAGCCTATCGATGAATGAATTGAATATCGGTACCATTCTCTTCTTTCTTGTGAGATATTTTTTTCACTCATGGAATTGTTACTCTAGAACTTGCTTTGATTCTTTTTGAAGTTACATTTTCACATGCTTATTTAAACATGATTGAGGCATTTTTCTTAAAATAGTTACTTTAACCAAATCGCCAGCCTTGTTCAGTAGCATATTATTTCAATATGATATCAAGCACTCTTATGACTTCTTGGAAATTCTCTGATTCCTGCCAACCTTGTATGTTTTCCTTTGCTTAACCCCTTTGAGCTTATTTAACCATTCCTTATTTTTAGCTCATTATGTGCCTTAAAAGTAAAATCATGTTTTTACTTGACCGTAGGGAATAAGAGAACATTAGCTTTATTAATGAATGAGTTCTTGAACAAGTGTGGAGGTGTGTGTACAAAATAGTTGTTGAAAGAGGAAAGAGTGCCTAATTAAAAAAAAATGTATGTGTATAGTTATGTTCATAAAAAAAAAACAAATGTGTAAAGAAGGGCCAACAAGGCAAAAAGGAAAAGGAAAAATATGAAAAGGGAATATGCATTAGAGTTAGGATGAACTTTCATGCTTGTTAATTGAACTCAGCTCTCATGTTCTTTTATTCTCTTTGGTTTTTAACTTCTTATATCCATATTCCCCTCTCTTTTACCATGGCCTCATTACAACCTTGAATAAAGTCCTCATGATTTGTGTATGCATGTGTTCTGAGTAGTGGAGAAGTAGAAGATAAGCAAGCTTATGGTAGTACAATTATTCATGGGTTGAATAGAGTGAAATACTAACCTTTTTGAACACTTGAGAGATTGAGAGTGACTTCTGTGAGGATCTATCATTCTTGATTCATTCTTTTCAACTGAAGTTTCTTTGCTTGTTCGTTTGAGATATGAAGATATGTTACCTCATGACTGTTTTGATCCCTTGAATATTTGGTTGCTCTTCTTGAGTCATTAAATCCTTTAGAGTTTTTAGTTTTTGAGTCTGTGTCGTTTTTCTTTGGTTTTTGTCTTTTATGTTTTGCCCAGGAGTGCAAAAGTTAAGTGTGGGGGAATTTGATAACACTATATTTTATACATTTTATAATCCTTTCACTAGGCTTCTTAAGGTTCAATTAAGCTTAATTAAGTTAATTTTGACACATTTTATGATATTAAGCTGAATTGGATCATTAAACAAATTATTGCATAAATTAACCTTAATTATCTCTTTGGCAATATTTAGTAAACTAGTTAGAATTTGAGTTGCAAATATCTGTTTGATGTGATTTTGGTCTTGTAGGAAAGCTAAGACAATTCCCTACAACTTTCACGTTGAACACTTTTTCAGATTCTGAGGTCTAATGGGTGATATTGGGCTTTGAAGTCAAAATAAAGGAGCTGAAATCGGGCCTAAAAATTCTGCAATAATTGGACCATATCTTGTGTTCTAGGCATGATTTTGGACTCAGACCAAAGCTATTTTAAAGCAAATATCCAGGCCTACAACTTTCATGAAAATCACTTTTCTCAAAAATGAAGAAAATATGAGACACGACTGTACACGTTTGCTCAAGTATTATTATAAAAAAAGAATAAAAAAAATAAAAAGAAAAACGTCATCCGTTACGTTTGTATTACTATACAGGTTACTGTGCAATACTTAATCGTTAAGTATTACTATGCAGGTTACTTGTGCATATGCACAAGAACCTCCAAATTTTCTATAAATTGGAGCGTTCTGAAAGGAATGAACGCATTTGGTTCCGGAGAGAAATTCTCTCTCTCTCTCTTTGTTTTTCTTTTCCTTTTTCTTTTCTTTTTATTTTCTTCTTTCTCATGTGTAATTAATTTTCATCTAGCTTAGGTGAAGGAGTGAAGTTTTTAGTAATAAATTGAGGTTAGATTTATTTCTTTCTTGTGCTTTAAATGATATATTTTTATGTGACTTTTATATGTATTATATGTTGTTTCCAATTAATTTAGAAACTCTTCTTGTATAATGAATATCTTGATCCATTGTAGACAATAGGATTGACACAGTGGATGCTTTTTACGATTTACAAGTATTAGTAGATAATTATTGGAACTATAATATAATTACATGATTGAACTTTGAATGTTAAATCTTCCGATTAGAATCTTCATTATGCATGATTTCAATTGAGTTATAAAAAGAAATAATCTTATCTTTAATTTATTATTAAAAGTGGATCTCCTAACCCAAGCAAATCCTTTTCATTTTTGAACAACTTATATCACCTTTAATCTTGTGATACATCTTCTCTTTACCTCAATTAATTAGTTTTCCTTCATCAATTCCCTGTGGATCGACCTCGGACTCCCGAGAATTTATTACTTGAGACAACCTACACTTGGGTTGAAACTTTTAATCATAATTAAATCCCATCAACTACCATTAACTCTCAGTATTCATCATCTTCAACCTTCTATCGCCATCTTCCCAACCCATCTCCTACCTTCACTTACCTCCCACAAACTTCATCATCTTCATCCATTTCATCTCCTACCCACTATTCCCACCTTCACCATCCATAAACAACCTTCACATTTAACCCACCACCTCCATCTTTCATCTTCACCATCTCCACCCATAATTCTCATCCTTACCAATAACTATCAACAACCATAAACCAAAAAAGAAAAGAACAGCCACCACCCTGCTCCTTCACCCACACCACCGTCGAACCCCGCTTGGGCCAAACCGCCAACTCCGTTGTAAGCCCAGACCGAGCTCGCACCGTTCAGCTTGTTCCAGCCGGCACCGGAGCTCCTGGTCCCGAGCCCACCAGCCGCGCCGCACCAGAACCTAAACCGCCAGATCTGTCACCGCTGCTTCTCTGCCCCTTCGCCGCGCACCACCGCGAATCCGTAGGCCACCGTCGCGCCAGTCACCCAGAGCTTTGCCACACCGACCCAGCCACCGTGAACCGCACTTCGCCGCACCTCCGCACCCCGCCAGAACCAGATCCACCGGTGCCCCCAGCCGCGACTTATGAAGACCAGCACGAACCAGGACCCCATACCATCTCCTGTTGCTCACGTTGTTTGGATCTACAGCACGCTCAGCCGCCACGCGTCCTGCCATGCCTCACCGCACCAGTTCTCGCGCACCGCGTCGGATTCCCGTCGGACCAGAACCAAGCTCCGCCTGACCGTGACGCCGACCATCGCCGCACACTCTCCACGCCGTACTCGGATACCGCACTTGCAGTCCAATCCAAGCAGCACCGTGAACTCCACCGTCCATCGTAACCCCTTCCCTTCCTGTTTTCTTTTTGCGTTTGTTTCACAGAAGAGACTAGAAGTCTCTTTCTTTGCCTTTTTTTTATTTTATTTTTTAAGTGGTAAAAAAAAAACAATCCATTTTTTTTTTGAATCAATTTTGAAAAGTTGGGCTAAAAAGTTTTGGGTTATGAAAAGGAAACATAGTTCTTTTTTTTTGGGAGTTCTACGTTGTTAAGTTTCGTACGGGTAAAAGTAAAAGTGATTAATGATACAAATCAAATCATAATGAATAATAATAATAAAGAAAATAATGTTTTATTTTCTTTTGTTGATATTTTTTCTAAGATAGTGATCTTGCACTTTTTTCTTTAATGAAGGTTTTTTTTTTAAAAATATATAATAATAAAATAAAACAAGATTAGCTGAGTTGTGACAGCTTGTTAATCTTGTCTTTCTTTTTAGAATCATCCGAGTTGTGACAGCTTGATGATTCAAATATTTTCAAAGTTAAAAATAATTAACCAATAATAATAATAATAATAATAATAATAATAATAATAATAATGAAAATAATTAAATATTTTTAACGAAAAAACAATGGGATTAGGCGAGTTACATGCGATACTTGTTAATTCCGTAACTTTTAGAATCATCTGAGTTGTGACAGCTTGATGATTCGTCTTTATAAAATAAAATAGTTTTTTTTATAAAAAATAAAAATAAAAAATAATAACCAACCCACGATGATTTTCTAAAGAATTACGTGACTTTGAGTTCCTTATTGCACCTGAGGATACGTAGGAGCAGAATCTCTATTCTGTCAAGCCAAATTTAATTTTCATAATGTTTGTTTGTTTTTTTTTCTTTTTAAAAAATAAAAAAAATAATTACAAAGTCTTTTCAAAAAAGAGTAAAATAAATAAATTTAAGATTATTAAAATTTACACAACTAGCTTAAGGTACCGTTTTTAACGGGCAGCAGGTGTAAAAGTGCTAACACCTTCCCTACCGTCGACTCCCGAATCCGAACTTATTTTCTGAAAGACCAGTCTTCCTATTAAAAGGGTTTTTCTAATGTTTTCCCAAATTAAATAAACATTGGTGGCGACTCCATTAATTTTCAAACTCTAATCTTTTTCGGTCGTTCCATTGCGATTCCGGTTGCGACAATATTATTAGTTAAAAATTAAATCATCTAATCTAATTCAAATCGTTTTTAAAATTGATTTGGATTTGATAGATTTAGTTATTAGAATTTATCCAATCCAAACCGAATCAATGATATTTATTTTGTTTGAATCGAATGATTTCTTTCTTTAAAATTGATCCAAATCGATTTAAGAACACTCATAGTGTTTGGGTGATGGAATAGGATAAACTTAAGGCAAATCTTGGTGAAAGTACAAAAAATAGAGTTGTCGCGATTCTTCATCCCTATTTCCATCTCTTTTACGCCATCTACTTTTCTAGATCTCTGTTGATGATGCACAGGTGAGGAACTTTCCTTTCTAGGAGTTACTAAGGTTGGGGCTCTGCATGACTAATGGAACGAGATTCATCATTCAGATCAATGGGGTAGAGACGCATTACCTTATGTGACACTTATGCTTCACTTTCTATTGATGCCCTGCTAGTTTATTTATCTTTAATCTTATGTGAAAATCGTGATTCTGAACTAAAAATTCTCAAATCCCATTACAAATGAAAAGAAAGTTAATCAACCTTGGATTGTGGCAAAGCCATTCATTCCAATTTGAAGGACCATCGCCAAAGCATTTAAACTCAATATGATTTTTTTTTTAATTCCTAGCATATATACATTTTTGAAATAATCAAATTAAAGCTGGTGATATTCCTCGTGAATTTCTTATAATTAAACCCAAACTTAAAAATCCCTAACAATTATTTGTAGAAGCAGCAGCCAGATAATTCATGGGCTATCTTGAAGAACAAAGTGGCAAGAATTCTGTAGTGTTTGTACGAGGAAGTGCTTTAAATTAAATATAATATTGTAAAATAGGGAAATTAGTATTTTTTCTGAAAAAACTTTAGGGCAATTAACTTTAAAATATAGGAGTTGAAATTTTTTAGAAAAGCACGTGTGTCAGTGTGTGTTGTTATTCCTACCTTAACAATTTTGAATGTTAAACTAACATATGAGTTTAATTGCACTTTTTCATAAGTTTTGATAAGATAAATTGCTACATTGATTTGTTAAGGGGGTAGATCGCTCAAAGAGAAAAGTTAAGGGGAGTTATTTAAAAATTCGTTTTTTTTAAAGAATGTTGTTACTGTTAACACCAAAAAAATGAGCTAGCCAAGCCAATGGATCGATCATTGCTGGGATGAAAGCGTAGCTAGTGGAGCAACTGATGGAATCTACTTTTGCCGAAGGAGGCCAGGATGAATCGAGTTAACCAGAAGTTAATAAGCCAACTTATAACAATTGACTGAGTTTATGATTGTTGAGAAATACTAGCATAATTTTTCTCTTCTATGAACTCAAAAATAAGTATTATGTTGAAGCGTAAAATAAGTGTAATAATAACACTAGAAATTTTTAGTGTGAAAAACATTTTCAATGTGAGCAAGAAAAAATTATGTAACCCATAGGTCACTTAAATCTCCACTATAACAATAATGGAAATACAAAATTACAATAATATTGTATCTTCAATTTGTAGATAAAACTCTCACAAATTGTCTCACTATTTTTCTCTCTGTGAGGAGGATACAACTCTCGTTGCTCTACAACTCTCGTTGTTATGCTTTTTTCTTCTACTTGTTTTTGGTTGTTGCAAATGTCTCATTTATAGAGACTTCTTCAAGCATTATATTTAATGCTTCAACTTCCACTGAAAATGCAACAATCACCAAGCATCGAAAATTCTGTAGCAATTGTTGTCAAAACAATTGCCTCTACATGCATGAAATGTATTATTAAAACAACCACCGAAATATGGTTGAATGGTTGGACCTCACAATTCTCCCTTTCCAGTCATTGGGGAAATATCCTTGGATCAGATCGGAGTTGATGCTAAGCCTGCAGCTTCTTGATGAAATTCTAACTTCTCTTTTGGTAGAGCTTTTGTCATCATATTTGTCCCGTTGTCATTGGTGTGGATTTTCTTAACTTGCAGCAATTTACTTTCCAACACATCACAGATCCAGTGATACCTTACATCGATGTGTTTTGATCTTGAATGAAATGTCGAGTTCTTGCTGAGATGTATTGCACTTTGACTGTCGCAATAGAGAACATAGCTTTCTTGATTCTGGCCTAACTTTTGTAAAAACTTCTTCATCCACAGGATCTCCTTGCAACCTTCAGTGATTGCGATGAATTCAGCTTCTGTGATGCTTAAAGCAATGCACTTTTATAGTCGTGATTGCCATGAGATAGCTCTTCATGCAAAAGTAATCAGATATCCCGATGTAGAGTTTCTTGAATCCATATCTCCTTCCATATCTGCATCTGAATACCCAGTGAGCATTAGATTTCCATTGCCAAAACACAAGCACTTTTTGGAAGTTCCTCTCATATACCTTAGTATCCATTTCACAGCATTCCAATGCTCCTTTCCTGGATTCGATAGGAATCTACTCACAACTCCTATAGCATAAGCAATGTCTGGTCTTGTATAGACCATTGCATACATAAGACTACCAACAACAGAAGAATAGGGCACCTTACTCATTTCTTCTTTTTATTCGTCATTTCCTGGACATTGCGTCTTACTCAGTTTGAGATGATTGGGTAATAGAACATGTACAGTTTTGGCTTGATACATGTTGAACCTTTCAAGAACTTTCTTGATATAGTGTTCTTGTGACATCCACAACATTCTTTTAGAATGACTTCTAATGATCTTCATTCCAAGAATCTTCTTTACTGCACCCAAATCTTTCATGGCAAATGATTTGCTCAGTACTTTCTTGAGAGCAGCTGTCTTTGTCTTATCTTTCTCAACAATCAACATATCATCAATATACAACAATAGTATGATGGATTCACCATTTTTATAATTCTTCACAAACACACAATGGTCTGCAGAGGTCTTCTTAAAATTGTGTTGAGTCATGAAGAGATCAAACTTCTTATACCATTGCCTTGGAGCTTGCTTCAGACCATAGAGGTTTTTCTTCAGATGACACACTAGGTGTTCTTTGCCTGGTTCTTCGAAACCTTCTAGTTGTCCCATATAAATTTCTTCCTTTAAGTCTCCATGTAACAATGTTGTTTTAACATCAAGCTACTCTATTTCCAAGTCTAGTTTTGCAGCTAGACTAATGATCGCTCTAATGGATGTCATCTTCATCACTGGTGAGATGATTTCTTCAAAATCTATGTCTTTCTTCTGGTTGCACCCCTTCATAACAATCATTGCTTTGTACCTGGGGTTTGGGTTGTTCTCTTCGATCTTGAGTTTGAATACCCACTTATTTTTCAATGCCTTTCGTCCATCTGGTAATCTCATCAGGTCATACGTCTGATTCTCTTTCAGGGACTGTATTTCTTCTTGCATGGCTTGCATCCATTTCTCTTTATCATTCATCTCAATGGCTTCCATGAAAATTTGAGGTTCCCCTTCATCAGTGAAAGTGACATAATCATCTGAGAAATACCTTTTTGATGGTTGTCTGACTCTCGTTGATCTTCTCACTTGAGGTTCTTGTTCTACCTTATCAGTCTCCATTTGTTCTCCCTGCATCTCTTGACTTTGTTCTGTCTAGTTAGGTTGTTCTGTCTTCTCAGGTTGCTCCATCTGATGGGGTTGTATTGTTTGATCAGGTTGCTCATTCCTTTGAGGAATTTCTTCCCCTGAATTATGTATCACAATGGTCTTTGGCTTCTTAGATTGTTGAATATCCTGGATTGTCTGATCTTCATAGAATATTACATCTCTACTCCGAACAATCTTCTTGTTTATAGGATCCCATAATCTGAAGTCAAGTTCATCACTTGGTGAATCAAGGTATATGCATTCCTTCGTCTTTGCATTAAGTTTTGCTCTTTCACCTTTAGGAATGTGGACAAATGTCATGCACCCAAAGACTCTCAAATGACCATAAGAAGCTTCCTTTCCAGACCATACTTCTTCTAGAATCTCTCCATTTAAAGGTCTTGAAGGAGACAAATTGATCAAATCAACTGCAGTTTTTACTGCTTCACCCCAGAATGCCTTGGGGAGTTTTGCATGAGAAAGCATGCTCCTGACTTTCTCTGCAATCGTTCTGTTCATTCTCTCAGCTAGTCCATTCATCTGAGGTGTCTTGGGGGATACTTTCTTATGTCTTATCCCATGAGTCTTGCAATAATCCTCAAATGGACCTCTATACTCTCCGCAATTGTCAGTTCTCAAGCATTTCAGCTTTCTTCCAGATGCTTGTTCTACAGAAGCATGAAACTCCTTGAAAACTTGAAGAACTTGATTTTTCGTCTTCAATGAATACACCCATACTTTTCTGGAGTTATCATCAATGAATGTAACAAAGTATTGAGCACCGCCAAGGGACCTTTCAGATGTTGAGTAAACATCTAAGTGAATAAGATCTAGAATCTACTTTCTTCTTCTTGCATCATCTGATCTTTTGAAAGATACTCTATGTTGTTTGCCTACTAGGAAGTCTTCACAAGATTCAAGTGGCTGCCCTTTTATGTTTGGAAGATAGTGTTTTGCTAAGATTTCCAGACCTTCTCCCTCATGTGGCCCAATCATTTGTGCCACAATTCCTTGCTTGCGTCTTGAGCAACATTTATCTCCTCCTTGCATATCTTTCCCTGCATAATGTACAGAGAGTCTTCCTTTCTGCCGTGAACAGTAATCATGCTTCCTCAGCTGAGTTTCCATCTGCCGGCACTAAACTGGTTTATCATTTTGGCTTTATCTAACTTTCTTGCTGAGATAAGGTTCAGACGCATCTTTGGAACATGTCTTACCTCCTTCAGCACAAGTTTGTTTCCATTCTCAATTATCAAAGTTACTTCACCAATGCCAACGATTTTACTCGTGACATGGTTACCCATCTTCACCGTACCAAAGTCTCTTTTTTGGAATGATAAGAAAAATTCTTCATGAGGAGTTACGTGGAAGGATGCTCCGAAACCAATTATCCATATGCAATCATCAAATGCAATGTTTAGATAATTTTCTTCTCAGACAAGAAATATATTCTCATCATTCGAGGCCACTGCGGTAGTTGTTCCATCTTCCTTCTTATTCTTTGGGTTAATCTGGTCAAGATGGACTATTTCAGCCTGTTGGTCTCTCTTCAAGAATCTGCACTCAGACTTTCTGTGCCCCGGTTTGCCACAATAATAACAACTTAGTCTAGTGCGAGATTTGGATCTACCTTATTATTTTCCACGACCTCCTTTTTCACGATTCGTACTCCTCCTTCTCTTTTCAACAACGTTGGCTTCGAACTAGTTGTTCAAGCTCTTTTTTCTCCATCTTAACTCCTCATTCAGTAAACTATTTGTAATAGAATCCATGCTAAGCTTTCCGTCTGAAGCAGAATTGCTAAGAGTGACAACTAGAGTGTCCCAACTCTCAGGAAGAGAACTGAGGATTAGAAGGGTTTGCAACTCATCATCTATCTTCATTTCTGTCTTCGTCAGTTGATTCACAATACCTTTGAAGGTATTCAAATGTTTAATCATGTTCTGACCGTCCGAGTACTCCAACTTCACTAGTCGTCTAACAAGGTGGGCTTTATTCCTGGGCGTTTTCTTTTGAATCAAGGATTCAAGTTTTGTCCACAAATCATACACGTTGGTATAAGTTGATACATGTTCGAACAAACTTCTGTCAATATATTTTTGGATCATAGCTACTGGTTTCTAATTTTGGAGCTCCCATTCTTTGTCGGTCTTTCCTTCCAGTTTATCTGTTTGAGTGATTGACTCATGTAAATCTTTGCAGTATAAATGATCTTCCATCATCGGCTTCCAATAGGAGTAGTTATCTGCAATTAGCTTGAACATATCTTCATCATGAGTGACAGGTCCCTTCATCTTGAGTTACACAGGCCAATACCGTATATATAAATAGTATCATACAGGTAAATAATACTATATACTGAAACAATAATTGTAGTATACAAACAATGCACCAAGTAAGTTCCTAGAAAAGAGAGGTGGGTAACTAATGGACACACTTAAATACCAAGTCTTTCCTAGCCAGAACTTTCCTAGACATCACTTTCACACAACCACACGTTATTCCCAGCAACAAGAATAATTCTTTACTGATCTGGAAGATCAGACAATGTTGCAACCGCAGAGCATACTAAGAATTTTCTTATGAATCCGGAACCTAGTATCCGAGAGCTCTAAGAGCTCTGATACTACTGTTGGGAAATACCAGCATAATTTTCATCTTCTGTGAACTAAAAAATAGACACTATGCAGAAGCGTAAAACAAGTGTAATAACAATACCAAAAATTTTTAGCATGGAAAACCTTCTCAATGTGAGTAAGGAAAAATCACGGGACTCGTAGGCCACTTAAATCTTCACTATAACAATAATGAGAATACAAAAATACAATAATATTGTATCTTCAATTTGTAGATAAAACTCTCACAAATTGACTTACTATTTTTCTCTCTGTGAGGATGATATAACTCTCATTACGCTACAACTCTTGTTGCTATGCTTTTTTCTTCTACTTGTTTTTGGTTGCTGCAAATGTCTCTATTTATAAAGACTTCTCCATTAATGTTTCAACTTCCAACTATCCACTGAAAATGCAACAATCACCGAGCACTAAAAATTCTGCAGCAATTGTTGACAAAAAAATAATTGCTTCTACATGCATGAAATGCATTATTAAAACAACTACTGAAATATGGTTAAATGGCTAGACCCCAAAATGATTGGTGTAATAAGTAGATTAATTCGTGTTTTGGGCTTAAGATACTGATCCGGTTGGGCATAATTCCGTTAAAAGATAAGGATTAACACAGGAAGCTAAACCATTTAGATTATGCACAACAACATATTCCTAAAATTTAGGAACTGCTTTGAAGTGGTCAGCTAATGGTAGTAACTACTCTATATATTTAGAGAAAATAACACATTATGTTTGCTCTGCTAGGGTTTCCTCCTCTGTAGCTTCCGAGGTCTGCTTGTAAGCTTCCATGGCCGTCGACAAAGTTGTCTGCCCTTGGGGCTTCTTGGCTAAGGCCGTTTCTTCTTCTCAACAACCTCCCCCTGCCTTAGATCCCGCTGCTTCTTCTCATTCTCCTCAACGAAAAACCTTTGCACAAGCATTGAAGAATGCCTGTGATATTCCTTACAGTCTTTTACCAAGACCTCGATTGAAAGGAGATGAGATTTCTATCAAGATCCCTGAAGAAGATTACAGGGCTGGTCTGGAAAGATGCAGAAATCACCTGCATGGTAGACTTATTCTTTCGAAGGGTGACACCCCAATTAAAGTCGGCGATCTGAAAGTTAAGCTATCTGGTTTGTGGAAACCTTTGGGTCAATGGAATATGATCCCCCTTGGGAGGGGCTACTATGAATTTGCTTTCGCATCTGTTGATGATCTGCAAAGTGTGAGGGCTATTGGTTCCTTCAACTTGAATCCTGGGTTTTTGCGTCTTTCTGCCTGGTCCCCTGACTTTAATCCTGCAAACCAAAGACAATCTAGTGTTCAATGTTGGATCCGTATCCTTGGTCTGGCTCAAGAATATTGGAGTCCCAATATTATTTTTGCTATAGCTGGAAGCATTGGTGTTCCGATCTGTTTAGATGAGGCTACTAGCAAACACACGTTTGGTCATTTTGCAAGAGTGCTGGTTGATATTGATTTGAAAGGTATACTCAGAAACCAAGTTCTGGTTGAAAGGGAGGAATTTGCTTTTTTTGTTGGCATTGAGTATGAGAGATTACCTGAATTTTGTCAATCCTATCAAATTATTGGGCATTCTATGGGTAACTGCAGAAAGAAGTATGTTGCTAACCAGAAACCACAATCTCAGTCTGATCATGACTCTGGAAAGCTCCCTGAAAAATCAAAATTTATTTTTGTTCCAAAAAGAAAAAATGGTGCTCATCCTGTGGAGAATGACATTGCGACTCCCACGGATCCAATTGACTCTGATGCGAATAAGATTGCTTCCAATCATGCTGCTGATGACACCAACACCTCTCCTTCCCTGAATTAGAATATCCACACTGAGGCTGTGAATGATCAGCTCTCTTCTCCAATTGCTCGTTTAAATGAAAATCCTACAAAGCAGTTGGATGTTGCTGCTACAAGCAATCAGGCGCAAGGTAATATTTGTCCTGTGATCAACTCCATTGGCTTTGTTAGTTTTGTTCCTAATTCTCAGGAAACTGAAAATGTAAATGATCTGAGCTCTGATGATGAGGATAATTTGAATATTAGTGTAGAGGATCATTTGAATATTTGTGTAGAGGATCGTTTTGGATCTTCTATTAACCTCTCTAGTACGCAAGATGTCAATTATAATCAAAATCCCTGCATGCCAAACAGAGTCGACCCTAATAGTGGTATTATTCCTGGTTTACACTTATCCACTCAGATAAGGGCTGAGGAGGCCCAGAATTTTGAGTCTGTTGTGGTAAACGATTTGGGTATAATTGGTAGGCTATGGAATGACCATTTAGATATGGTTGTTGAAGACCCTGCAGATATGGAATCTTCTCCTTCTGTTCAAAGTCAGGAGATTATTGATGATAGTGCTACAAACAGATACTTGGTTCAAAATCAAGAAGTGGATAATTTCATTGGGGTGATCTCTAAATCACAAAAAAAGAAACTTAGGAGACAAGCTATAGCTGGGCAAAAGGTTGGAAATCAGAAAAACCGTAATTAAGGCGGTATTCCTAGAAACTTTGCTTAATGAAGCTTCTTTATTGGAATGCTAGGGGAGTAGCCAATCTTGAAACCAGATTAGTTATAAAAAATTTGTTAATTTCTAATAAACCTGATTTCTTCTTTGTGGCTGAGCCCTGGATCCATTCTGATCAGTTTCCTATAAACTTTTGGAATCAATTCAATATGAAATTGTTTGCTGTTAACTGTAGAGGAGATAAAACTCCTAATCTGTGGTGTATGTGTCATACTTCTTTATTTCCTGTCATTTTGAAATCCTCCTCTCAACATGTTACTTTCTCTACTGTGTGCAATGGTCAAACTCTTTTTATATCTTCTGTTTATGCATCTACATCTAGCATTGTTAGAAGACAACTTTGGCTCGAGCTGGTTTCTTTACAGCAGTCGCACCCTGGTCCTTGGTGCTGTCTTGGGGATTTTAATGCGGTTTTAGGTGCTCATGAGCAAAGAGGCAAAAGCTATCCTTCCCAAATCTCCTGCAATGAGTTTAGGTCTTGGTCTGATGACTGTAATCTTATACACCTTCCAACAAAAGGGGCTGAATACACTTGGTTCAATGGTAGAAGAGGCAGTGCCGCCACTGAAAAAAGGTTGGATAGGGTGTGTTGCAATGATAATTGGTTAAACTGTTGGAGTAATGTTTCTTGTTGCACCCTCTCTAGGAATAAGTCTGATCATTATCCAATTCTCCTATCCCTTCAAAATGATTTTGTCCCTCATAGTTCTCCGTTTAAATTTATGAGAATGTGGGCTGATCATCCTGATTGCCATAGTTTAATTTCTGAGTCCTGGAAGCAGTCTATTGTTGGCTGTCCTATGTTTATTTTGAGTGAGAAATTAAAAATTTTAAAGTATAGGTTGAAAACTTGGAACAGAGAGAAGTTTGGTGATGTTCATGCTAATGTTGTTAATGCCCAAAAGGCTGTTGACTCTGTTCAAGAGCAAATTAGTAAGGATGGTTATTCGGATGATCTTTTTGAAAAAGAGAAAATGGCCCAGCTTGATCTTAATAAGGCTTTGCATTATGAGGAAGTTTTTTGGAAAGAAAAATCCAGAATGGATTGGCACTCTTATGGGGATAGAAACACCTCCTTTTTCCACAAAATCACCAAAATCCGTAACACTGCTAAACGTATGTCTATGTTGAAGAATGGTAATTTAATTTTGGAGAAACCTGCTGACATTGAAGAACATGTCCTCAATTTCTATTCCAACCTGTTTGCTTCTGATAATTGTTGTTCTGATAATGCCTTGATTGACCATGTCATCTCTACTGAAGTTAGTCAGGAGGATAATACCATGCTAACAAATTTGCCTTTTGTGGCTGAAATTAAAAAAGCTATTTTCTCCATGAATGCAAACGGTGCTCCTGGGCCTGATGGCTTTGGTGGTTTTTTCTTTCAACACTATTGGGATGTCGTGGGCTTAGATGTTTATAATGCTGTTTTACAATTCTTTAAACAAGGTTGGTTGCTGCCAAACTATAATTCTAACCTTGTGGTCTTGATTCCTAAGTCCCCGGAAGCTGTCACAATTAATCAATATAGACCCATAGCTCTTGCCAATTTTAAATTCAAGATTATTACTAAGGTGTTAGCTGATAGGCTGGCCAAAATTGCCCCTAAGATTGTTTCAGTTCAGCAAAGAGGTTTCATTCAAAATAGGCAAATTTCGATTGCATTGGGGTTGCTTCTGAGGCTATTAACCTTCTTGATAAGAAATCCTTTGGAGGTAATATAGCCATCAAAATTGATATTAAGAAGGCTTTTGACATTATGGACTGGAATTTTTTGCTAAAGGTTCTTCACAGGTTTGGTTTTGACCCTTTGTTTTGTAATTGGGTCCATGTCATCCTTAACTCTGCTAAGCTATCTATTTCAGTTAATGGTAAGGCTATTGGTTTTTTCTCCTGTAAAAGAGGTGTTAGGCAGGGTGATCCACTTTCTCCCCTTCTTTTCTGTATTGCTGAAGATGTTCTTAGTAGAGGGATTTCTAACCTTGTTGATCTTGATATGTTACTTCCCATGACTAGTCCTAGAGGTTTTAAAGTTCCAAGTCATGTTCTTTATGCTGATGATATCTTAATCTTCTGTAAAGGGACTAAGAAAAATCTTGAAAATCTTATGCTTCTTTTTCAATCTTACAGTAATGCTTCTGGCCAAATTATAAATTGTGAGAAGTCTAAATTCTACCATGGTGCTATCCCTAATAGAAGACTTTCTATTATTTCTGATATTCTGAGATTTACTGCTGGTAGATTACCTTTTGTTTATCTTGGAATTCCTCTTTTTAAAGGGAAACCTCGCAAGGTTCACCTTCTCCCTATTGCAGACAGGATCAAAATGAAACTTGCCTCTTGGAAAGGTAAATTGCTATCTATTATGGGTAGAGTACAATTAGTTAATTCTGTTATTCAGAGCATGCTTATATATTCTTTCCATATTTATGCTTGGCCTATATCTCTTATTAAGATGGTTGATAAATGGTTATGGAATTTCATATGGGCTGGTGATATCCAAGTGAGGAAAATTTGCACAGTTCCTTGGAATTTGGTTTGCTCTCCTTGGCAAGAGGGAGGTTTAGGTATAAGGTCTCTCGATCCATTAATAATGCAGCTATGCTCAAGTTGTGTTGGGATCTTATTACCTCTAATAATCATTGGGCTTTGTCCTTCTTCGAGCCGAGCTATAAAGAATGGTAATGTTATTCAATATCATATTAGTTCCTCCATTTGGTCTGGTTTGAAATGTTATTTCAATATCTTGTTACCTCCAATTCTAGGTGGCATTGGAGATGGTAAGTCTATTAATTTCGGTGTGATACCTGGCTTTCACAACCTTTAGTGGATTTGCTTAACATTCCTGCTGATTGTCACTCTCTTTTAAAAGCTTCTGTTTCTAATTTTATAAAGGATGGTTGGTGGTGTTTTCCTGATGAGATGCTGCAGAAATATCCTCAGCTTTATTTTGAATTGCAAGAGATCACTATTCCTAAATTTCATGCTGTTGATACTTTAATTTGGAATCCTTCAATTTCTGGCTGTCTTTCTTTAAAAGATGCTTATCAGTTTTTGCACAACAGGAATCAGGTTGTGCACTGGGGTAAATTGATTTGGAATTGTGTAATCCCTCCTTCTAAATCTTTTCTTCTTTGGAGGTTAATTAATAGGAAGGTCCCTACTGATGATCAATTGTGGTTGAGGGGCTGCAATTTGGTTTCCATGTGCTGCTTATGTAAGTCTAGCTATGAAACTTCTGATCATTTATTTCTCCATTGCCAATTTGCATCTCAAATCTGGTTTTGGCTTAGTAACTGCCTCAATATGCCTATTGATACTAGTTCTATCCTTTCTATTTTATCCTTGTGTAATAGAAATTGGGGTTCTCAAACAAAAGATGTCATTTTAGCTTGCATTGTGTATTCCATTTGGACTATCTGGTATATCAGAAATTGCATTAGATTTGAAGGTAAAATCATCCCTCTTCATTCTGCTATTAACATGATTCATGCGAATGTCTCCTTCATTGGGAATCTTTCAAAAGGATCCACCTCTTCCGATATTTTGGAATCTACCATTCTGAATAAATTTAATGTTCAAGTTCATCGTTCAGTAGCTCCTAGGATTATTGAGGTTACTTGGAACCCTCCACATATTTATTGGGTCAAAGTTAACACTGATGGGGCTGCTAAGGGCTCTCCTGGTATGGCTGCTTGTGGTGGTATCTTTCGAGGTTCCAATTCTAAAACTCTTGGTTGTTTTGCTTTTAACATTGGTATTTCATATGCTATTTATGCTGAGTTTCTTGGTGCCATAATTGCAATTGAAGTTGCTTACAGTAAAGGTGGCATAGACTTTGGGCTGGAATGCGACTCCAAGCTTGTTATTGATGCCTTCAACTCACTCGAAGATTGTGCCTTGGAAGCTTAGAAATAGATGGCTCAATTGTTTAGTTTTAATCAGGAATATGTCCTTCATTTGTTCTCATATATACAGAGAAGGAAATGTCTGTGCTGATAAGTTGGCAAATCATGCCACTTCCATCCAGGGTTTTTTGTGGTGGGATTTAATTCCTAGCTTTATTACGGGTGATTTCTTCCGTGATAGGGTTGGTCTTCCTTGTTATAGATTCTCTTAATGCTCTTTCTGCCATGGGTTTGGTTTACGTCCCCCCATGCTTTTGTACTCCTTTTTTTTAGTTAATTTTATTTTGGCGTCTTTATAGATGATAGGCATTGCACGGAGTGCCAACCTAGTTGGGATTTCTTGCTTTGCAGTGATGCCCTTGCATGCCATTTTGATAAAAAAAAAAACTCTATATATTTCTTTTTTGAGTAATGCTATATCATCCTACTCAATCATCCTAATAATCGTCTTAATACTAAATGAAAAGAGTATTAAATGAAAAAGTAAATACATCTAATATCTTGAAAATATAAAAAATATTCAATATTTTTTTTTATTTAGTAATTAAAAAGATTAATAGGAGGATTGTGTATGAAGATAAATCATTTCTCTTCTTTTTTTATCTGTTATTTTAAAAAAGGGTTTTTTTATATATTTATTTGTCATTTTAGAAAATTAATAAAATATTAATTTTTTTTAACTTATTCATAATATTAATAAGTAAGAGAAAAAATAATAGAGTAATAATATAGTTGAGTATTTTAATGATAGATAATTTAGTAAAATGTGGTTATTTTTACTTATCATCAAAATTATTTATTGACTTTCTTAATTCTTATGAAATAACTTTAAAAGATAGAAAAAAATACGGAATAAATAGATAGCTGAAAATGGTAACTATACGGAAGTCAAAATTATCCTCCTTTATTATTTACTTTCAGCCTTTACTTTATGCCTTTTTTAGCCATTTTTTTCTTTAAGTATAAACCTTTACCAAACTTAATTTTAAGTTAATATGTAAATTAGGGACTTTCTTTAATAATCTAGGATCCATAACTAATCAATAGGATCACTTCCTTAGCATATTGCTTGAGCAAAGAGAATCAATATGTAATTTTGCCTATGATCTCGGTTAATTAAGTAAAAATCACAATCAGTTATATAGGGAATTTTTAAGAAAATTTCAAAATAGGAATTAATTTAATTTTAAAACCTTTCTGAGTTTAATTATGTACATATAGAAATTCATTTAAGTTTAATTAGATTTAAATGTATTTTATTTGATTTTCAATTCAATTATTTGAATTGATGATTTTTATTTTTATTAATTTAATTTAATCATCTTACCTATTCTGAATAAGAATAATAAAATAAAACTATTAAAATGAAAATTCAATTGATGTGTTTTAAATATAAAAATGTATTTTACAAACTAAATAATTTTTTTTTCGTAAATGATTCCAATGATAGTGTAAAACAATTCATATTACAAGTTTCACGTCTACAATAGCTGCTAAAGTGGAATATTAGTATAATATACTCGATTGGAATAAGATTGACAATCCTATCAAAGATACATCTGAATTGTTTCAAAACCTGTAAATTACTTATTGAAATCATGAAGTTTGGCACATCTAAGTGCGCCTTTATTATATAATTATTTGAAAGGTCAACAAAAAGATAGACAAGTACTTCACTATGGGCTGATGTTATTGTACACCATTTTATATTATAGTGTATTGTATTTTATTGACTTTTACCTTTTAGTAGAAGTAATTTTTTTTTGTAACAGATTATAATAAAAAAATTATCTGTGGTTAAAAAAAAATTCATAAAAAAGATTTCATAATAATTTAATATTTACTAACGAAAGTTAAACAAAACTCCATCTGCTCCAAATTAATTGAAGAAAATTCCACCTCTATTTTATCATTCGAAGGTCCAACGAAGTGAGTGTTGAAGATGATAATAACCTTCCCAATCGATTGGAATAAACAATAGCAAAGAGGATGGCCTACACAGGTGTGGAAAAGTGACGAGGCTTCTGTTGCTGGGCTTGGATAGCAGGTCGCGAATTGACAGAGAGTGGTGGTGGTGGACATCGTAATGGCGTTGTGTAACATCCCGATTTTCATTTTTTCTGCACAAATATTAATTTTCTAATTTTTGTTATTTTTGAGAATTTTTCTGGATTTTTTTTAGAATAAAAATATTTTAGTAATTTTTGGTCATTTGTGGGATCCACAGTGGGCCCAGAAACACTAAAAAATTTTATTAGCCAGAAAATTTTGTACTATTAATACGGTCGGGATCTTATTAAACCCGAAACCTGATCATTATTAATTTTTCTTATACGGTGAATTTATTATTCACTCGTATAATAATTATTGGTTTGTGAAATTTAAATTTTATTATGTGAGTAATAAATTTTTATAGCGCTTAGTAGGTACTAGTCATGTGATGACTATGTGTCACTAGATAGTAGAAGTCAATTTTGGTGGCTAGTCTTAATAATTAATCTATGGTAATAAGTCAACAAAAATGACTTGTTTAAATTAATTATTAAGCTAGATGAATTAATAAACTAATCTAAGCTTAAATGGTCACAAAATTGAAACAATAATTGGTATTAAATGGCAAGGACTTCTACGACCATGAAGTGATATTTTTGGACATGCAAAAGTTAATAATTCATCAATTATTGACTAAAAGAAAGACTTGGTGCCATGTGCTTGAATTGCATAATTTGCACTTGATTGATTATGCAATTATTTCTCCACTTGACTAGCATTCCACGGCAAAGACCATTGAGTAGGCTATCAATCACAAATTCTATCATTTTTGTCTCCTAAGCTATTATCTTCATGTTTTCATTTTCTACACATTGCATTTTCTCTCATTTCTCCTCCAAGACACCATTCGGCCAAGCCTTCCAAGACAACCCTCCAAGCTTTCAAAATTCTATCTAACCTTATTTCCTACATCTAAACATCATTCTAAGACACTTCTATGTTGAAGACTAAAGTAAAATCCTTCATTTTCTACCATTTTTACAAGTTAGTGTTCTTGAGATTTCAAGGTAAAAATTCTTCTTCTTTGTTTCTAATTTGGTTCTTGAATTTCTAAACTATGATTGTTCCATGGTTTCTCTTCTTCAAGTTTTGTTTGTGACTTTGGATGGTTTAAGTTTGTTAGGATTTTGTGTGGTGGTTCACGAAATTCCTAGAAGATCAAGCTAGAAGGAGTTTTGTTTTCCTTAAGGTAAGAGGGAGATTACCCTCATCAACCATATGTTGGTGGTGAGGAGATGACCTTGTTTGTAGTGAAAAATCCATAAGGATTTATTCACTTGTATGATTTAAGCTTACTTTATTTATGGTTGGTTTATTTTTAAGCTTTGATTATATGCTTGTTTATTAGATTATATGCTTGTTTATTTGATTATGTGCTTGTTTATATGCTTATGGTAGCATGGTGAATATGGTGTGAAGTTTATGTGATGAGGAAAAATTGATGAAGGTTCCAAAGATCCTAGGTAGGCTCACGGTTTTGAACCTCACTAAGGGAACAAGATGTTTCAAATTATTTCTTAAGTTATGGATTAAAGAATTTGAGGATAAGAAATTTGATTGAAAGATTTTGTGATAAAAAAATGATTAAGTATGTTTTATGAGGCATAAAACGAATTTTTGGGCTACTATGTCAAATATTTTAAATCCAAGAGCATTTTACTAAGTGTGGACTTTGGTACTTAGATAACACATATTTAATTTAATGAAGTTTTTTTTTAGTAGAAAAAGGCAAATTGATTTAATGTTTGGAATTAAATTAATATTTTTGTAAGAAAATCAAGAAAGACAAATTTTTGTAAAGAATTGAAGAAATTATTATGTTATAGATTTTTAGAAAGGAAATATTTCCAAGAAGGTCAAAGTGCATATTTTATAGAAAATGATACGTAAAGGATTTTTAGTAAGGAAATATTTTCAAGAAGGCCAAAATATATAATTTATGTAAAGAATTTTATAAATAAATTTAGAAGGTTAAGAAAATATTTTACGTAAGTGAGAAAATATTTTACGTAAGTGAAAAATGCTAGAAATTCATTACACAATTTAAAAACTACTATTTTTAGACTACGCACTTGATTTTTACATTACGTGATTGAGAAAATGATTTTTAATGGTTATGCGATTTAAAAACATTTTGAAATATTTACGCTATTTAATAATGTTTGAAAATATTTATGTGGTTTAGAAAATGTTTGAAAATATTTATGTATTTTAGAAAATGGTTAAAAAATTTATGAGATTTAAAAATGTTGAAATTAATTACGTGTTTGTGAAAATGTTGAAAAATAATTACAGTATTTGAAAACATAAGAAAAACGTCACTACATTGTTTCAAAAATGCAATAAAATAATTACGCGATTAAAAATTATAGCGGTTAATACATCGAGTTGTCGTTATGTTACATTACGGGTTGGGCATGTCGTCATTATGGTGGGCCTCGTTATGTTGAAAAGTGATACTGTCGAGTAATGACGCGTATTTGTGAAATACCGTAAAATAATGGTTGTATGTATTTTTGAATCATACATCATGCATGAAAAAGCATGTCAAGTAAGGCGATTGGCCTAGGAGATGGAAATTACACCTTTGTGCAGGTGAGAATCGCGTAGTTACGATCTTCAGTGATCTTGGGGACGTTGGGGTGTGGAATGTCATAAGTGACCAGTTGGTAGCACCACTGCGTCGTGATATCCTTTGCAAACACACTGACGGTCTCGACGGAGTTACTACTCTTTTCGTGATATGGTTGAGAGTGTCTTGTAATAGCCATGTGGGCGCCATGATATGATAAACAAAGACATGATTTTGAGGCTAACGATATACGTACATGTACTCCTATCTTTCTCTCCGAAATTGTGTCTAGCTCCATGGAGTAGGAATTGGGTCATTGTGCACATGCATTATGGGTCAGCATATTGGTGTGACAATTATGCCTATTTTATTTGTTTTCTACGATATGATATGACATGACTATATGAGATATTTTGTATCGTATGTTTCTTGTCATTTTCTATACTTGCCTCATTGGTATTGATGAAAGGGGATCTCACCTCTTTATTATGTTGTATTTGTGTATTGTATGTATTTGATGAAGACCGAGGAGGCGAAGAAGCTGATAAGTCCTTTTACTATCAGTAGCTGTTTTTCTGTATTTGCATTAGTATGGCGGAGAGACGTCAAGTTTTAGGGTTTGTCACAGTTCAATTCCACGGTGGATTGATGCGTGGCGGGTTAACTTAGTCAGGGAAAGGTTTGTGTTTACCGGGGATCTGACTCTGACATTAAGTGTGTACGGTATATATAACTTTTGGGGGGTATAATTATGTAAATTATTTGTGAACAAGGTTTGTAATATGTAATATATAGTGTGTTAGTTTTTAATTACGTTTCACATTTAAAGTTTTTATTTATTATTTGTTATTCCACAAACGAAATTTTAAAATATGTGTTTTTACAAGATTAATTCTTTTACAACTTGGGTAAGTTATATTAGGATTAGTTTTAAATGTGATACCCTACGGTGGGTGTTGCACGTTGCGGAGAGGAAATTTTTTGAAATATTTTTTTAAAAAACAAGATGTCGCGGCATTAAAAGATGAACTGCCGCATGAATAGTAATTCCTAATTCAGAGAAAAAAATAAAAAAAAGTTTTTTAATCAAAAAAATCTATAATAAGGTGCCGCGACATCACACATTCAAGTGCCTCCTGAATAGTGCTCTATTCAAATTTTTTAAATTGACTTAAAAAATATAATTTTTAAAAAGGATTTTTTTTAAATATGAAAAAAAAGTGTCGCAGCGTCACAAATTGAAATGCCGTGTGAACAGTGCTCTTAAATTCAAGACTTCGAAAATTAAAAATAATTTTGAAAAAGTTTTTTAAAAAAAAATTAAAAAAGTGTCGCGGCACTTTTTTTTGAAGTGCCGTGTGAATAATTTTTTAAAATATTAAAAATAAAGGTGTCACGGTATCACTAAATAAGTGCCGCGAATAGTGATGCCGCGACATTAAAAAATAAACTGCCACATGAACAGTGCTTCCTAATCCAGAGTAAAAAAATAAAAAAAAAAGTTTTTTTATCAAAAAAATTTAAAATAAGGTGCCGCGGCATCACACATACAAGTGTCGCGTGAACATTGCTCTTAAATTGTCTAAAAATATTTTTTAAATTTTTTTAAATATAAAAAATTGTCGTGTCATTTGAATTGGTGCGTGAACAGTGATTCTAAATTCAAAGTTTACAAATAAATTGAGTTAGAAAAATAAATAACAATAAAAAGTGAAAGTTTTATTTAAAAAATTAGATCAAAGAATGTATCGCGGCATCACCCGCGGAATAGTTCACCATATTCAAATCTTTTATGAATAAAAGGTCAAAGTTTTATTTAAAAAATAATAAAAGTCATCTTTATAACCATAAAAAGTCAAAGTTTTATTTAAAAAAATAAATAAAGGAAGGTGATTAACGTGATCACCATATGAACAATTCACCAAAATTTGAACCACTCCATTAAATGTCATCTTTTCAATTAAATGCCATCTTTTCTCTTTGTCTCTCTTTTTTTTTTAGTTATCTTCAGTTTACAGAACTTCTTGTTCTCTATCTTTTCCAACTTCTTCATTTTCTCCCTTCTTTCTCACAGTTCGTAACTCCCATTTCATCTATTTTATTTCCCTTCTTACTACCACTCATCTTTCATTGCTGTTGATACTGGTAAGGTTTCATCCTATTCTCTTACTTTTTCTTCATAAAAAGCTTTGTTTAGTTTTTGAAAAAAAATATTTTGTATTCCACTATGGTCTTCTCACCCACGCACCGTGGTGCTTTACAGTGTGCTCTTGTTTTTATTTATAAAGCTGTTTAAAAAATGTATATAACAAAAATACAAATAAAAAACAATTAACAATTTTTTTTTGTTTTTTGTTGGTGTCTTTACTTTCTGCATAGCTTTATTTGATTTAATTTAATTGTAACCATATATGTTGATGCAAGCCTGTGATTTATCTGTTTGGATGTTGATTATGTTGATTTGATGTAGTCTCTGATATGACTGCTTGTGAAAATTTTGGATTTGGGGCAAATTTGAAGACAAATTTTGATTTTGTGCTGTGTTCTGTTGTCTGCATTTCATCATCCCTGCAATTATCTTTTGATGTTTAAATTCTTATTATTTTTTTATCTTCATTCGTAGGTTTAATGGCACCCAAGAGCAAAAGTTCTCAAGGGCAATCCTGTTATGATCGTCATCGATTTGTATCACTAGAAGCTGAAGAACGTCATAAGAAGTCTTTGGTCAAGAAGATTCTAATTCCAGAGCGAGGATTTGACCTGTCCATACGAAATCATGAATTTCATGGAACTATTGCCCATCACGGCTGAAAAATTTTGATTTATATATACAACATTTTTAGATTAGAATTAGCAGGATACTCATTCATGAGAAATGGGAATCTAACTATCCAAATACCTGGAACATCAATCTGTTGACTTGTGAATTAAGAGGCCCTTTCTTACGTAGCTAGTGCCTCATGAATTAATTTGAATTGGATTAATCTTGCAAAGGTAAAATTTACATCTTGTGATGTTATATTACATCCTATAATACGTGAATAACACATTGATTCAGATTGACAAATCCACAATTATATAGCCACGAGCTGCACCAACATCACACCATCTAACATAACATATATCAACGATTTCATCTTAAAAAGAAAAATGGGAAAAAAGGCCATTGACTACTTCTCTTTTTCTCTGAACTGTTTCAAATCCACATCCATTAGAATGAAGCAAGTTCAATACTAGCTTTCGATATGGAATAAAACTATACATATATGCTTGATTGAAAAAATATCCTACCCACTTGACAGTTCATTACAATATGTAGATATTGCACGACCATGTTTAAACACTAGCAGGTTACAATGCCAAAAAATTGTCCATGCAGCTATCGTGGACCTATTTATATAGGGGAGCTGCATTCAACCCTCTAAGATTCCAGGACATTTCTTGCTGCTTCCATGGCTACCTGTCCACTGACATAGTATTGCCACACAATGGCATGTACACATCAACTCCACCAATCAACTCAATTTGTGTCTCCTGTGTCTTCCTCAGAGTAAAAAAAGCATGCTTCTAACAGATTTCACATCAAGCAGTTAACTTGGTTCTAGAATCAGTGGCGAATTATATCAAGGATAGAACCAAAGCTCCTCCTACCAGTAAATGTAGAAACACCATCAGCATGGACTTGATAATGTAATTTTCAACCATAACCTACTGATAAAACCCCTAGTAACATAAGAGTTGTTGAAGAAAAACAAAGGTACATACAAATTGAGCTTTTAAACTCAATCTTGTGCCTGATTATGCTTGACTGAAAAGTTGGAATTAGCTCTAATCAAGTATTAAATTAAGGTTTGGTGATCACGTGGCTTCATTGTATATCAAAGACTAAAGCTACTTTCTCTCAAGATTATGCAGAAAAGGAAAATTATTCTAATCAATCATAAGAAAATTTGCTTAGCTTACCGTTTGAAGATGCAAGCAATTCGAAACTCTACTGCAAAAAATATATATATTAAAAAAAATTAGAGAATTGAAGTTTATGGATGGGAGTGGGGAGATAGATGTTTTACCCCGTGATATCTCGAAAGCATAATTGCCAAGATTAGACTAAATATTTGCAATAAGAACAGCAGCAGTAACATAGTAGTTTCCAACCTACAACAGATATCACCAATTCACATACTTTTTCAGTTGGCCAAACCATTTTCATTTTTTTCAGTTGGCCAAATCATTTTCATTCCTTGTCAATCTTAAAACCATAGATATTAAAGTAGCAAGAGGCATAACAGCATGTAGGTCATCATCCTGGATGGGTTTCCAAGTAAAAGCATATTGTTTTGCTTTCTATATTGGTATAATCCTTTGTTTGAGCTCCATTATGTGTCATTATTCTATCATCCTCAACCCCAGAAATTAACTAACTCTTCAACATGCAAACCACTTAAATCTCAATTCAAAGATTGCATAAGCCAATCTGAACAATCAAGCATCCAAAATTCAATAAAATTGCAAAACATCCTCAAACTTAGCTCACAGTTTGTAGTCAAAATAACTCAAGCTTTTTCAACTACAACCTACACATGCAGCTCTATCAAGACATTATCTCGTAAAATTGATAGGTTAATAGCCATATACATAAATAGAGGATGATATTACAAGGGGATACAAGAAGAACTACAATGTTCAGGCAAAAAAATACCAGTTTACAAACATTCTTCCAGAAATGGGGGTTGGGCTTTGTAGCAAAATACGCTCCTATTGTTCCTTTGTCCACCCTTTCGTAATTTCTTTTTCGTTGTCATCGTTCTTTCTCTTCCTCTTTCTCTTCACTCTAAGAATGAGATGGGCTTTTTTATCTTACCAAAGTCATTCCCTCTCCACCACAACTTCTCCCCTTTTTTCAACCTCAGATGGTCCCTGAACCATTTCAACCCCAACCGCTTACTCACCAGCCCCGAAAACTACCACCAAACCCTTTCCCCTCTTCACCACAACCCATCTTCGCACAACAAACTTGGTGATTGGGATCTCAGACTTGGTGGTGGTTTAGGTTACAGAATTGGTAGTGGTTCGTGTTTCGGACTTGGTGAATCGGGTCTCAACCCTATTCTGCGCCTGGGTCCGTCCCCGCCGAACTCGACCGAAAATAACAACTCTCCTGGGTCCAGGGATATCGACCCGGACGGGCCGATGAGTGACGATGGTGGGGTTGGGAAGGGTGTTGAGAAACCGGTTGAGGTTTCAGAGAAGAAAGTGGGTGGGAAAGGAAAATCAAACATCTCTGTTTGGGGTTTTCAGGAGAAGAAGGGTTCTGGTTCCGATTCTGGCTATGCCACCAATGAAGAACAAGAACTGAATTTTGTAAAGACTTATAATCAAATCGACATTTTATCTCACAAATCTACAACTTCTTAGAGAAATGGAGAGAGAGAGGAATAAACAAAGTAAAAAAAATTTCATAAATAATTCATTTAATATTAATCGATTTGTCAAGTTTTATATAATTAATATCTGCCTTTAAATTGATATAACATTAAATCAACGGTTTAACTTTCAAGGTGTACCGTACACCCTCTCTATAAGGATATATATTAGACGTCACCCTTCACTATGACCATTCCTCACATATTTTTTTATATATAAAAAGTAAGTATTATTATAATTTAATATAATTAATTTTAATAGTTTTATGATATTATTATTTAATTATTGAGGAAAATAAATTTTATTTAATTATTATTATTATAATTGTAAGATTTTAAAAAATTGACAATTTTTAATGATGTGAAAAAATTATATTACAAGTGGAGCCATACATCTAAAAGTTAATAAAGCCCACAAAAAAACGTTATAAGTGATCACCTCAAAAAGAAAAATTTAAAAAAAAGTCATTTGCCGGCCATAATCCAATTACAATGAATATTTAAATACAGTTAGAAGTTGAAACCTGTGAAATGCAGATGCTGTAACTTCTTGAATTTGTTCTTGAGAGCATATGAGCCTGAAATTGTGGGCTTGGAAACGTGAAAACTAGCGAGAAATAAAAGTGAAACCTAACTATATATAAAAAGAGGAGAGACGTACTAGCGAGAGAATTAGCATGAGCGCAGCGCAAAGGAAAAAGGATGGCACGCCGCTCGCGAAGAAAAAGAGCGAGTGCGTAGCCCATGACCAGAGGCAATAGTGAAGAAAAATCATAGAAAAGAATATTAACAGTATTAATTTAATAAAAAAATATTAGTAAAATAATTTTATTATATTTTATTATTTTTTTGTATTAAAAAATGATGAAATTTTGATTATTTTAATATTATTATATTAAATTATTGTTACTTAATTTTAAAATTTAATAATTATTAATTTTATTTTCTTATTAAATTATATAAATAAATTTTTAAATAAATTTAATCATATTTTTCTCATCCTTCCCAAACAAAATGCTTTCAAGAACAAATAAAGGAAGTTACAACATCTGCATTTCACGCACTCCAACTTCCAATTGTATCATCATATATTCATTGTAATTAGACCATGGCCCACATATGACACATTTTTTTTTAATTTCCCTTCAAGTGATCACGTATGAGACTCTCTTATGAGTTTTGTTAACTTATAAATGTCATGACTTCACTTGCAATATAATTTTTTTACGCAATTAAAAGTTGTCACTTTTTTTAAAATTTTATAATTATAATAATAATTAAAGAAACTAACTTATTTCAATATTTAAATAATATTATTATAAAATTATTAAAATTAATTATATTAAATTATAATAATATCTATTTTTTATTAAAAAAATATAAAATTAAACTATTATCACTCCTCCAAACTACTCAATGCCAAAATACTTTCTCGTCTCCACAACGTACTCATAGGCCTTCCGCTGGTCACGAAGAGACTTGGAAACACTCTCTTTCTGCGGGCACCTTTTGGCCCAAGCAATAAACTTGGGGCACTCACTCTCTATCTTCGAGGTTCCTAAAGGTCTCATAGTATGGAAGAATTGCTACATCCTAAAAATCCAAGCTCATCTTCACCAAAATAAGGCTTATTGTCTCCTAGCTGTTCCTCCAATAATTTAAGGGTATCGATGAATTCCTTACTTGCAGCTTCTTGCTCTTCTCCTTTTGTTGCCCATAGTATCTTCACTTCAAGTTCATCTATCTATTTGACATTAAAATTTTGCAGACACAATAGTAGATCATAAAATTTAAGAATGAGAAAGGGGAATGGCCACCAGTAACCAATATATTGACTCTTTTCTTTTTCGAGTTGATAAGAATTATCTAAAGTGAGTTGTATTTAAAATGAGCAAGAAATAATATATTTATACTTGGTTTAATAAAATATATTTGAGATCTTAATTAATTAAATAATTTAAATATAAATATATATTTATTTGTTTAATTTAGAGATAAACTTATTTTAGATAAACCTTATCATTTCATAATAATAAAGAAAGAGATGTTAAAAATATTTAAACATGATTTTTTCATGTACGAACCAATAATATAATATGAACAGACTTGCTCGTAATTTCACAGACACACACAAATATATATTTAAAATGAAGGTTAATATCTTTCACACTTTTATGTAGACAAAATATTTTCTTAGTCAATTTAAGTGATAATGCCTAATTTGGTAATTAATACTCATTAATTAAAGAAATAAATATTTTTTCTCTTCTACTTATTACCAACCTCATTAATCATTGAATTTAATTAATATGCACTGTTAATATAAAGAAGTTTTACATAGAAGTCTAATGATATTTTGATAAATTAGTATTTATTGTTATTTCTTTTTCTTAATAATTAAAATAAAAATAAATGTGTCAAAATATTAAAAAATATTAGTGTAAAACTGTGATATTATATATTACTTTAATTCTTAATCATTCTCTCTCTTAATAATTACCCATAGCCTACTTCATAAATATTTCTCTCTCTTAATAAATATCAATTTAATAAATTTTATTAAAAAATCCTAATTTTATTTAATGAACTCCAATTTAAATTACAACTTAAATTTGTGGTAAACATACTTAATTATAGTTCCTTATTTTAAATCGTGTGACAAAAAGTTGTAAATTATAAGAAACTCTAACCTTACCCAGCTAATAGAACCACGACCTCAAACCAACCTTATCCTTTTTTTTAAATTAAGTTGATTAAATAATATTATTTAATGACCACACAAAACGCAAAGGCATAAAGGTAGCTTTAAAATTTTAAAAACAAAAATATTCACAATAGTCTTTGTCCCTAATGTACCGGTAAGAAAAAATAATTAAATGAATAATTATTTTTATTTTCTTTCACTATCAAAAGTATAAAACATGATTATCTGTATCGGACACAACATAAAAAAAAAAGATAATTAAGTGTTGATTAAAAATTAAAAATATAACTAAGCAACAAAGAAATATTTTTTCAAAAAGAAATATTTTTTTTAAAGTTTTTAACAGTTAACCAAAATATTAGACACAAATTTTGGTTTTGCAATTTATATAACTAAGTTGGTCTTGCCACAAATTTAAGTTGTAATTTAATTAAAAATTAGTTAAATAAAACTAGTATTTTTTAATTAATAAAATTTATTAGATTGATATTTATTAAGAGAGAAAAAAATTTATGAAGTTGGCTATTGGTAATTATCAGAAAAGAGAATGATTAATGAAGTTGGCAATAAGTACGAGAGTAAGAGAGAATAAATATTTATTTCTTTAATTAATTAGGTTGTTAATTACTAAAATAGACATTGTCATTTAAGTTAACTAGAGAAAGGCTAAAGATAATTTTTTAGAACTAAAAGAGTAAAGGGTGTGAACTTTCACCCAAAGTTTTGAAGGACAACATTCCCATATATATATATACTCTAAGTAAAAAACATATTATTCTAAAAATGAGATTTAAAATAAATAATGGATCTTCATTTTTTTTTTGTTATATATATAATGATTATCCATTTTTATTAGAATAATCTATTATTTTTTTAACTTAGTAGTGATTTAATGCCTAACCACTGATAAACAGGATCTTTTGCACATGCAGCTAAAGAAGGCAGAGGAATATAAGAAATCAATTACACCATTCTATACTAATAGCATATCATAAAAATGGAAAGAAGAATTACAAGTAACAATCATAGTTTGATTAGGCATAGAAAAGTACCTTCTTGTCAACATAGTCAGCTCAGAATCTAGCCTGGGCTCGCTGATAAGGGTCAGAAGGCAACAAAGGAGATCTATCATTCAAAACCTCATCAATGTACTGAACAATAATGAGAGATTTACAAATGGGTTTGTCATTATGGATGAGAACCGAGACTTTCTTGTGAACTGGGTTCACTTCAAGGAGTAGAGGGCTCTTGTTCCTCAAGTCCTCCTCTTTCTACTCATACTTGATACCCTTTTCAGCAAGTGCTATTCGGACCCTCATCACAAAAGGGCTGTCCCTAAAATCTAGTAAAACCACCTAATCTGCCATTGCTAAGTTAGAGGAAGAAAAGTTCAAGAAACCAAAGTTATAGAGGAAAGTAGAAGTGACTTGCACTAGGACCTGTTGATTTATATAGAGAATATGGGATAGAGTTTTACAACAAGTTTCTTTTAATAATTCTTTTAATATTAAATTAAGAAAATATTAAATAAAAGTATATTATATTTAATTGGTGTATGGAGGAATTATAATTAATTGGTAGTTGATAGTATCGAGAAGGAAGATGAATTTGATATATTTAATGAACTAGTTGTGTATGGGAGGAATCATAACTAATTGGCAGTTGATAGTTTGGAGAAGGAGGATGATTTTATATATTAAATGAACTTGCCGTTCCCAATAAATTTTTTTTTTAAAGTGAGTGTGTCTTTTGCATCTCTTTCGTTTAAATAGACAATCTTTTTCATTAGAATAATACTATATCATTTTATCTAATAATCTTAATATTCATCTTAATATACTAAATAAAAAAATATTAAATAAAAAATAAATATATTTAATATTTTAAAAATATAAAAAATATTTAATATTTTTTTATTTAATAATTAAAAAAATTAATAAAAAAATTGAATAAAAAGATAAATTATTTTTCTTTTCATTATGATTATTTTTCTTACAAAGATTGTAATATTTATCTCTACTTTTTTCTTGATTTTTGTAATTTTCCCCTCTCTTCTATTCTGAGATCTTATATTTACTTTTGTTTTGAGGGCATTTCAACATTTTCTTTCTTGTGTCCTCTTATTCTTTTCTCATAAGCTTCTAATCTTCCCACTAATTCAATTATTGATAAAGATGATAAATCCTTAGCTTGTTCAATAGCCGCCATTATGGGATCATATTTTTCTGTGACTATAATAATTAAGAAGTATTTTATCTTCTACTTTTTTTTATCAATCACACTTTCTCCATATAATTTCATTTGATTAACTATTACTTTAATTCTAACATAATATTCTCGTATCTATGGTCTCACAATCCTTCATCTTTCTTTTCTTAAATATTGAAGTTTGATGAAGCGTATCTTATTAGTGCCGCGAAACTCCTCCTCCAAAATATCCCAAGTCTTTTTTGTTGTATCAGCATTTGTAATTCTTATGAAGATTGTATTTGCCGGTGCCTGCTAGATAACAAATATTGCTTGTGCACCATTCTGTTATTTGTCTTCCAAAATTTTACGCTCTCTCTTGGACAGAGTTGAGGTATGTTGGAATGATTACTCCATTTTTTATAATGTCCCACAATTTTTGTGAGACAAAATGTCTATAATTTCAAGCTCCAGAAATCATAGTTTTCTCTAGTAAAAATTGGCACAGGGATGGCTGAGAAATTGAATATAGATGTGGCCATAAGTTTAAAATGGAGGTGTAAATATGTGGTAGTTGAAAAACGGAAATTGGTGGATTATACAATAAATGAAATATATTGCTATCAATATGTTTCTTGTTATCAAGTGAATAGTTAATAGGGAATTATCTTAACTTTTCAACAAGACCAGAATTATATTAATCAGATAATTACAATTCAAATTGTGGTCATTTTACTTAAGAATACAATCACTCAAGTTAATGATAATTTAAGCAATAATTTCTTCAATGATCCAATTAAGCTTAATTTCATAAAATGTGACCAAATCAACTTAATTAAGCTAAATTGAACCTTAAGAAGCCTAATAAGAGGATTATAAAATGAATAAAATACATTATTATCACCGCACTAAGTGCCTAGGGTATTAGATACTTACCTATGGCAATCCCTAACTATTTGATGCACAAAGGGTCTAAACTTTCTCTTCTATACTAAATGGTTGTTTCCTCTTTGAAATATCCCTAGTAGCATCCTAACACACTCCAAAAAAGATGTATAAAGAATCCCAACAAGTAGGAAACTTCATTTCATCAAGATTCATATCTTAACATTTCATGATTTATCACCTAAAAAGGTTATTTTTCATGAATGTACCAAAAGTAGATCCTAACTCCTATAATTCTAAAATTTTACAGTCTAATAGCCTTGCTTGTTAGCTTCAGAATGTCACTGAAATCAAGTCATTTTGATATCTACATCTCAATTATGCAACAAATAATACAAGCTATCAAGAGGTTGCCCTGTCTCACGCCTAAGCTTAGTTTTACCACGCCTAGGCGTGACACTCTCTGTCTGATCAAGATCCAAAACTGACCACCCCACGCCTAAACGTGGTTTAGTCACGCCTGGGTGTGATCCCTGATGGTAATTAAAAGTTACAAACTCAAGTGCAGGTTGTTTCAAGTAGTAAATTCCCGGGAGTCCGAGGTCGATCCACAGAGAATTGATAAAGAAAAATTCTGAGGTAAAGAAAAAGATTTGTCACAACAATAAAGGTGATAAAGGTAGTTCACAAATGAAAAAAGATTTACTTGGGCTAAAAGATCCACTTATGGTAATAAATTAAAGATAATATTATTTTTTTATAACTCAATTGAAATCCACACATAATAGAGGTTCCAATCAGAAAATACTATATTCAAAGTTTATTTAAGATTATATATGTAATTATATTATGATTCCTTTAATTATCCACTAACACCATTACTTATAAATGGGCTCAAGAATTCATTGTGTCAACCTCTTGTCTACAATGAATCAAGATCTCCACTTTACAAGGAAGGTTTCTAAATTGTCTGGAAACAAAATACAACACATATAATAACTACTTGATAATATATCATTTAAGCATAAGAAAGAAATTAATCAAACCTTAATTTATTACCAAAAGCTTTACCTTTTTATTCAAGCAAAATGAAAACTAGTTACTCATTAACAAGAAGAAAGAAAGAGATAAAAAAAAATATGAACATAACTTCACCTTAGAATAAAGAAAATTACAACAAAAGAAACAAATAATACAATAACATAATCTAAGCTGAGATTACCAAATGATCAGCTAATGCTCCCTTTTATAGAGCTCAAGGAGTACAAAATGACAATAGAGTGGTTTGATGATGATAAGTAAATGTCAAAGGAGTTGTTTGATGAAGATAAGTGAGTGGAAATTATAGAGATTCTTGTCTCCGAAATATTTCAATTCCGTGCTTATGGCGTGCATCATTTCCTCATTAAGTAGTCTTCATAAGAGTTATAAGAAATTGTCTTAACTTTCCATAGCCACTAGTTTCAGCTAAAAATACCACCTACAGCCCGAGATATGACCCAATTACTGTACATAGGTTAGGCCCAACTATGACTCCTCTATTCTGACTTCTAAGTCCAATATCACCTTCAAGATGTCCGATCTAGCTTTTGTGTTCTTCATGAAAGTTGTAGATATGGGTCTTGACTTTCAAATGGTACTTTTCACTCTAAAAGATCTCTTATAGCCCAAGAGATAGCCCAATGAGTGCATAGAGGTCAAATTGTCAGGTTTAGAACTCTAGATTTTACTTCAACTCTATTTTGAGTTATCCAAACGTGTGTTCTAGATCTTGAGGTCTCATGAAAGTTGTAGAAATTTGTCTTACCTTTCTAACAAGACTAGAATCATATCCATTAGATATTTGTAACTCAAATTATAGCTAGTTTACTGAAAAATACAATCACCCAAATTAATGACATTTTAAGCAAGAATTTCTTCAATGATCCAATTAAGCTTAATTTCACAAAATATCACAAAATTAACTTAATTAAGCCTAATTGAACTTTAAGAAGCCTAATGAGAGGGTTGTAAAATGTATAAAATATATTATTATCAAATTCTCCCACACATAACTTTTGCATTCCCGGGCAACACATAAGACAAAAACTAGGGAACAAAGAAAAACGACACAAACTCAAAAGTTAAAAACTCTAAAAGACTTGAAAAATCAAGAAGAGCAACCAGAAATTCAATTGGTCAAAGCATTAATGATATAACATTTCTTCACATCTCAAACCATTAAGTAAGGAAACTTCAGTTGAAAAGAATGAATCAAGAATGAAAGATCTTCACAGGATTTACTCTCAATCTTTCAAGCGTTAAAAAGGTAGGTATTTCACTCAATTCAACTCATAAAAAATTGCACTACCATAAGCTTACTTATCTTCTACTTCTCCACTACTCAGAACATATGCACACACAAATCATGAAGACTTTATTCAAGTTTGTAATAGGGTCAAGGTAAAGGAAGGTGGTAATATGAATTTGACAAGTTAAAAACCAAAGAGAATAAAAGAGCGTGAGAGCTGAGTTCAATTAACAAGCATGAAAGTTCATCTCAACTTCACCTAATACAAATTCCATTTACATATTCTTTTCCTTTCCCTTTTTGCCTTGTTGGCCCTTCTTTACACATTTTTTTTTATAAATATACACATATTTTTTTTAATTAGTCACTCTTTCCTTTTTCACCAACCATTTTGCACACACACTTTCACACTTGTTCAAGAACTCATCCATTAACAAAATCAATTCTCTCTTGTTCCCTAAGGTCGAGTAAGAACATGATTTTTCATTTAAGAAACATAATGAACTAGAAACAAGGAACGGTCATATAAGCTCAAAGGGTTTAAGCAAGGGGAAATAGGTCATTTCCAATGTCTTACGTTACCAGGAATTAGAGAATTTTCAAGAAGTCATAAGAGTGTTTGATATCATATTGAGACAATATGCTACTAAGCAAGGCTGCTTATTTGTGTACCAATCATTCTTGGCTATTTGGTTAAAGTAGTTATTTCAAGAAAAATGTCTCAATCATGTCTATGTATGCATGTGTAAATGTAGCCTCAAAAAGAATTAAAATAAGTTCTAGAGTAATAATTCAATGAGTGAAAATCACACAAGAAAGAAGAGAATAGTACAAATGTTCAATCAATTCGTCAGTAGGCTCAAAGTCTCATATGGAATATTTCTATCATTCTCAATCCACCATTTCAACATTCATATCCAAGCATATGATTTTTCAGAAAGAAAATAATTTATGCTAAGATCCAAGAATCCATTTGCTACTTCTACACAAAATAATTATTTCCTCAACTAAGATATGTCTCAAGAGTAAAATTACCACCAAGGCAAAATTTACTCCTTACTCTGCTATCCTTAATTGATGTTACTACGAATAGGTTTCTAACAATCATATCAATAAACATACTTCCTTAATTAAGATGTGCCTCAAGAGCAAAATTTACTCCTTACTCTGTCATCTTTAATTGGTTTAGTAAGTTCTTGACAATCATATCATACTTTCTAATTTTTTTTATAACTATCCTTCTCCCAACCAGATCATAACATTGTCCGCAATGTTAAAATATAGATAAGTAAATGATAGAAGATAGTACCTGTTGGAGAAATCAGACACAAATTTAAATAGAAACACAATATGATAAATAAAATCAAAGGTAAAGAAAGTTATAGACGAAGTGTCAAATCTGGCTTTTTTTGCTTGTTGCTTCGCTCATTGTTTCCTGCTGAACAATCTATCTGAGCTATTGTTGGATTAAGTTTATAAACAAAAGCTTCTAATTTATCAATTGACTCATCAATAGTGGAAGTAGAGATAAGAAGTTGTCTTGCCGAAGGTGTGATAAATTTTTGTTCCACAGCTTTGTTAAAAAAATGACAAAAGATCAAAGAAATTATTAACATTCAACAAACCAATGGATTGATGGTGGATGTTTAGTTAGGCCCAAGAGACAATTTAAAAAATTTCTTCCAAAGTATCAAAACCACCTGGTAAGGCAATGAATGCATCAGAGTTGTCAAGCATTGTCTTCATTCGTGCATACATGGATGATACCTTAAGTTCCTCCCCAATTGTCTTTCCAGTGATGTTGTTTTGAGTTAAAAGTTTAGGAATGACACCTAAAACCTGACTGTCTCCTATATAAGCAGCAAGTGATACAACCCCATTAACCCACAGCAACCTCCCCCATGTACAATATGAATATTCTTCGCAGCAAGTGTTCAACCAAGAGCGCTTACTGTGTTTATAAACTCTAAACCCTTCTCATACATAGACCCACAAAACACACAAATATTTTTAAGATTACGAACAGAAGGTCCCATAATTTCACCTTCCCTCTAAATAATTATGAATTGGAGGAAAGTGAAGAGAATGAAGTATTTAAATAGGGAAAAGAATGGAAAAAGTAATGATAGCACCTAAAAGGGTAGGTTGGCTGTTGTCAGTAAAGTTTGAAATTAAGAAACTTTTTTTTAATTTTTTTAATTTTTTTTGTTTTTTTTAACTTCAAGAAAAGAGTGAACCTCCACTTTGATCCCTGAAATTATATGCACCGATCATATTCGTCCCTGAAATATAGAAACCTCCACTTTAGTCCTTGAAATATCAATTCGTATGGTCAGTTTAGTCCTTTTTTCCTGTCACATTAGTCCCTAAAAAGGACCAAACTGACCATACGGATTGATGTTTCAGGGACTAAAGTGGAAGTTTCCATATTTTAAGGACGAATGTGACCGGTGCATATAATTTCAGGGACCAAAGTGGAGGTTTATTCTTCAAGAAAACCATCAGGGTAAAGAAGTCTAGAAACTCCTGAAGGACCCTACTCAAAGGATCGTCTATCCAAAACCAAGATACAACAAAATCATACAAAGATAAAAGAAATATAATTACAAATGAAAACATACCTTTATGTACAATTTTCATGGCGTATCTTTCTACTGCGCGTCATAAGTGCAGTAGTGGTATATCTTTGAGTTGCGTGTCACCGGTGCAACATAAGAACTTCACAAGGATTGCCGAACCGACAACAAGAACCTTTGAGTCATTTCCGTCCTGCTTACGGAATAATAGCTCTTTATCTTCCTGTAAACCTAATTAAAGGTCTGTATTCTAAAAAGATAGCACCTAACCACAGCCAGTCATAACTCGCCATAGAGGCCTACTAATTAAAGTAAGTATACCACTCAATTAAAAGTTTTCATTCACTGTAAAAACGGGACACTTCTATCTGTCAATCAGCACTACAGAACCTTGGTTCCAAGAACTAGGAATGTAGCACGTGGCTCTCTACAGAGCATGACACATGAATCTTATTTCTATACCGGCATGTGAAGGTCTCTTCCTGAGTCTATGACAAGACAGACATATGCCCGGGGCTCCTAATCTAGTTAAAGACCAAGTACAACCGAAGCTTCGCCCTCATTTTTTTTTCTTTTTTTTCTTCTTTTTTTCTTTTTTTTTTTGAAGAAGATAAGATATACATGTTGTTGTGAATATGACTCACATCTGCCTCTGGTTTTACGTCTAGAAACGACTTAAATGCCTTCTATGAGTTAAGGATAAGTTTCCTATCCAATTTTCTTATAAATTGGCAAACATGATCTTTTAGAGTCAGATTCCCAAGACTGTAACATTTTTGTTCATCCATGAAGAGATTCCACAAGTTAAGAAGTTCACGATGCACTTATCCACAAGAATGCATATCAAGAGTCAATAAGTTATCATCTAATGACTCCTTATTCATTCCATTCTTAATGAAAAAAATTTTATCTTCTCTGTTTGTGGAAACTATCCCCAAAGAATGACATCGTTTTTTACAATTCCATCGTGCACATTTATGACAGACTTGTAACATTTTTGCTATTCTCCTTTTAGAAAACGAACTTCTACCAAGACCTGACATGTATGAGTCAAATTAAATTGAAGACTTACCTGCTAGTCAAACCTTTGCTTCGATTATCCAGCGTACATCTTCTGGCATACCATTGTGCATTAACAATTTCAATCTTTCATATCTAGCTTCGTAAATTTTTGTTAGAGCATTTTGAGGAAGAGAAGGAAAATATTTTCTCAAGTTCGAAAGAATGACATCCATTTTAAAGGAGAATGAATCAGTTATTTTGAGAAACTGAAAAACAAACCGACTTGAGAGTCGTGGAATACCGTTATTCGTCATTTAACAGGGAATACAAAGAACTGCAAACAAAATAAAGTCATAAAATTAGAGTAAATTTTTCGCATAACAAGGATTAGAAAGGGAAATGAAGTCTACCTCAGTAGCTTGATTTTCCAGAAATAGTTTAAGTCTTTGTCTATTGACCTTAAACACATTATCATTCTTAAGATTCTCAATGTCTATGGCCCTATAAGGATATACATGTTTGACAATAAAAGGGTCAATCCACCTAAATCTCAATTTTCTAGGGAATAGGTGAAGACGAGAATTATAAAGCAGAACTTTTTGACCAATTTGAAAAGATTTTCTCAAAATTGATTTGTCATGAAAAGCTTTTGTTCTATCTTTATAAATTTTTTAGTTTTCATATGCATCATTTCTCACTCAAGTTCATTTATTTGCAATTTGCGTAACCTGCAAGTATCATCAAGATTTAAATTGAAAGCTTTAATGACTCAAAATGCTTTATGCTCTAGTTCTACAGGCAAGTGACAAAATTTTTCATAGACTAACTGATATGGTGACATGCCTAAAGATGTTTTGAAAGTAGTACGATAAGCCCAAAGTGCATCATTTAGTCTTAAAGACCAATCTTTACGATTTGGGTTAACTGTTTTTTTCTAAAATTTGTTTAATCTCCCTATTTGCTAATTCTACTTGTCCACTTGACAATTTTATAGGTAATACTATATTTCTTCATTAATGATTCAAATGGTTTATTGCAAAAATGTGTTCCCCCACCATTGATGATAGCTCAAGGGATTCCAAATCGACTCAAGACATTTTTTTTTAAAAAATTTAAGAACAGTTTTATAATCATTGTGTCAGCATAGAATTGCCTCAATCCATTTTGAGACAATCAACTGTAACCAAAATATACACAAATCCAAATGAGGATGGAAATGGACCCATGAAATTAATTCCCCAATAATAAAAAATTTCAATGATAAGGATAGGGTTTAGAGACATCATATTTCTTTTAAAAATAGAACTTAATTTCTAACAATTTTAGCAACTTTTACAAAAGATATAGTTGTCCTTAAATAAAGTGAGCCAATAAAATCCACACTACAAGATTTTTGCAGCTGTTTTCTTTGAAGAAAAATGACCTCCACATGCTTCTGAGTGACAAAATTTAATAACACTACCTACTTCACTGTCAAGTACACATCTTCAAAAGATTTGATCAAGACAATATTTGAATAAATATGGGTCGTCCTACCAAAAAATCTTCACCTCAGTCAAAAATTTTTTCTGTCTTCATGTGACCACTGAGGCGGCATCTTTTCTATTACAAAAAAATTGACTATGTTAGCAAACCAAGACATGGAATTAGAAAATAAAAATTCATCAGAAAAAGAATCATTGATAGGTGTGTTATCAAAAGGTGAGCCTGTTGTAAGTTTGGACAAATGATTTGCAACAACATTTTTGGCTCATTTCTTATATTTTATTGTGATGTTGAATTATTAAAGCGACAAGATCCATTGTATCAATCTAGGTTTAGCATTCTGCTTAGACATTAAATATCTAACAGTAGCATGATTAGTGAAAATAATAGTAGAAGAACCAATTAAATAAGCTCGAAATTTGTCCAATGCACTATTTAAAGTAGTTCTTTTTCAATAGTGGTGTAATTCATTTGTGTACTATTTAAAGTTCTACTTGCGTAACAAATCATATGAGGCTTACCTTCCTTTCTTTGACCTAAAACAGACAGCAAAATCATTAGCATCACACATCAACTCAAAAAGTAAGGACCAGTCAGGAGATTGCATAATAGGAGCAGATATCAGAAGACCAATTAATTTTTCAAAAGATTTTTTACATTATTGAGTCTAATCAAATGGTGCATCTTTTATCAGAAGATTACATAATAGTCTAAATATGACGCTTAAGTCCTTAATGAATCTTCGATAAAATTTTGCATGTCCTAAAAAGGAACGACCTTCTCTAACTGTTTTTGGGGAAGACAAATGAGCAATTAATTCAACTTTAACATTATCAACTTCAATTCATTCAGAAGATATCACATGACCAAACACAATTCCTGAGGTAACCATGTAATGACATTTTTCTCAATTTAAAACAAATCATTTTTCTTCGCATCTTTTAAGAACTTTATCCAAATTATGAAGATAATTTTCAAATGAATTTCTAAAAACTGTCAAATCATCTATGAAAATCTCTAAGTAATGCTCAATCATGTCACTAAAAATACTTAGTATGCATCTTTGAAAAGTTGATGGAGCATTAAAAAGATCGAAAGACATTCTTTTATATACAAAAGTGACAAAAGAGCAAGTAAAAGTAGTCTTTTCTTGAAATGCAATTAGTATTTGATTATATCCTGAATAACCATTAAGAAAATAATAGTAGGGATGTCCTGCTACTTTTTCTAGAATTTGATCAAGAAATGACAAGGAGAAATGATCTTTCCTAGTAGCTGCATTTAATTTTCTAAAATCAATACACATACCCCAATTGCATGAAACTCGCGTAGGTATTAATTCATCTTTTTCATTTGCAACCACTATTATTCCAGATTTCTTATGCACAACTTGAGTAGGGCTTACCCACTGGCTATCAGAGATAAGGTAGATAATTCCAACATCAAGTAATTTAAGAACTTCAGCTCTAACTACCTCTTTCATGCGTGGATTTAATCTTCTTTGAGGTTATTGTGATGTTTTAACATTATCCTCTAAATGTATTCTATGTGTACAAATTAATGGATTAATGTCTTTTATGCCCGTGAATGTCCATTCAATTACACTTTTATGTCTTTTAAGTACTTCTATCAACATACCTTCTTCTTCTCCAATAAGGATTGATGAAATTACTACTGAAAAGCTTTGTTCTTCTCCCAAAAATGTGTACTTCAACCTAGCAGGTAATGACTTTAGTTCCAGTGTGAGAACTTCTTCATGAGCATTATTATTCATGGGTTTTAACTCTTCAAATCTCGGCTTCCATCCCTTGTATTCCACTACCTATGCACAATTAAGCAAAGAGTATATTTCAGAAATATCATCATCTTCTTGCGTACCTGAATCAAATGAATTAATTAAACAAACTTCTAATGGGTCAGAAGAACTCCCTTTTAGAAAATGATAATCTACAATGGCCTCAATCTCATCAGCTTCCTCATTTTCATTATGGACTTCATGTGGTTGCTTCCATATGTTGAAAACATTAAGCTTTAGTGTCATCTTTCCAAATGTTAACTTCATCACTCCATTTTTACAATTTATCAAAGCATTAGATGTTGCTAAAAATGGACGACCTAAAATAACAGGAATTGACTTGGAACTATTAACCATAGATTTAGTTTCCAAGACAATAAAATTCACAGGATAATTGAATTTATCAACTTGTACCAACACATCTTCCACTATTTCTTTTGAAATTTTAATTGATCTATCAGCAAGTAGAAGAGTTACAGAAGTTAGTTCTAACTCACCCAGATTGAGTTGTTGATAAATTGAATATGGAAGCAAATTAACACTAGCACCAAGATCAAGTAAAGTTTAATCACTTTTATATTCTGAAATAATGCATGAAATCGTAGGACAATCAGAGTCTTTATGTTTCAAAACCTTATTGCTCTGAATAATTTAATTTATCTGTTCAGTCAAAAAGGCATTCTTTTTCACATTTAATTTCCTTTTAACAGTGCATAAGTTCTTCAAAAATTTTGCATAAGAAGAAACCTATTTGGTAATATCTAACAACGGAATATTGTTAGAGAACCTCAATAAATTAAAAGTTCAAATCAAGTCCCCGACAACGGCGCCAAAAACTTGATGGTAATTAAAAGTTGCAAACTTAAGTGCAAGTTGTTTCAAGTAGTAAATTCTCGGGAGTCCGAGGTCGATCCACAGGGAATTGATGAAGAAAAATTCTTTGAGGTAAAGAAAAAGATTTGTCACAATAATAAAGGTGATAAAGGTAGTTCACCAATGAAAAATGATTTACTTGGGCTAAAAGATCCACTCATGGTAATAAATTAATGACAAGATTATTTTTTTTATAACTCAATTAAAATCGACACATAATGTAGGTTCCAATTGAAAAATACAACATTTAAAGTTCATTTAAGATTATATATATAATTATATTATGATTCCTTTAATTATCCACTAACACCATCACTTATAAATGGGCTCAAGAATTCATTGTGTCAACCTCTTATCTACAATGAATCAAGATCTCCACTTTACAAGGAAGGTTTCTAAATTGATTGAAAACAAAATACAACACGTATAATGACTACTTGATAATATATCATTTAAGCACAAGAACGAAATTAATCAAACCTTAATTTATTACCAAAAGCTTCACTCTTTCACCCAAGCAAAATAAAAATTAGTTACTCATGAACAAGAAGAAAGAAAGAGATAAGAAGAAAAAGATGAACATAACTTCAACTTAGAATAAAGAAAACTACAACAAGAGAAACAAATAACACAATAGCATAATCTAAGCTAAGATTATCAAATGATAAGTCAATGCTCCCTTTTATAGAGCTCAAGGAGTACAAAATGACAATGAAGTAGTTTAATGATGATAAGTAAATGCCAAAGGAGTTGTTTGATGAGTGGAAATTATAAAGATTCTTGTCTCTGAAATGTTTAAATTCTGAGCTTATGGCATACGTCATTTCCTCATCAAGTGGTCTTCATAAGAGTTGTAGCAAATTGTCTTAGCTTTCCATGGCCACTAGTTTAAGTCAAAAATACCACTTACAGCCCGAGATATGACCTAATTACTGTACATAGGTTAGACCCAACTACAACTCCTCTGTTCTGACTTCCAAGCCTAATATCACCTTCAAGATGTCCGATCTGGCTTGTGTGTTCTTCATGAAAGTTGTAGATATGAGTCTTGACTTTCAAATGACACTAGTTTTACTCCAAAAGACTCCTATAGCCTGAGAGATAGCCTAATGAGTGTATAGAGGTCAAACTGTCAAGTTCAGAACTCTAGATTTTGCTTCAACTCTAATTTGAGTTATCCAAGCGTGTGTTCCAGATCTTGAGATCTTCATGAAAGTTGTAGAAAATTGTCTTAGCTTTCCAACAAGACCAGAATCACATCCATTGGATATTTGTAACTCAAATTATAACTAGTTTACTGAAAAATGCAATCACTCAAGTTAATGACATTTTAAGCAAGAATTTCTTCAATGATCTAATTAAGCTCAATTTCACAAAATATGACAAAACTAACTTAATTAAGTCTAATTGAACCTTAAAAAGCCTAGTGAGAGGGTTGTAAAATGTATAAAATATATTATTATCAATCTCAGACAGAATCTTCTGTAGAAGTGTGACACTGTTCCATTGGTACCACAAAATTTGAACACTTCAAAACTGTTTCTTAGTAATTTTAAGTCCCAAATAATTTTACAAGCATGAGGAGAACATAAAACACTAATTGATTTCATAAAAAATAGACCCAAACACCAAATCATCCATCAAAATCCTAAAATCTACACTTTGAGCATTTTAAGTCCAAGTGGATAGATTTTAGTTTCTAATCTAAACCCTTAGCATGAACAAGTCATAAATAATACTTATAACTCATCCAAACAAGAGAAACACATAAAACACCTCTAGATCTCATTTTGACCTTTTAAGCACCAAAGGTGCAACTATGATGAGCATAAAACCCCTACCTTTTGTCTTGGATGGAGATCTTCAAGTTTGGCCTTTGTCCTTAAGCTTCTCCTCTTCCTTTTTCTCTCCTACAGCTGCTACCTCTTCTTTCTCTCTTTTTCTCTTTTCTATTTTGGCTCTCTGCCGTGGGAAGAAAAACAATATAAGAAACAAAGTTTAACTTTGCTTCTTATAAGATAACCACTAATGTGGTACTGAAATTTTTGATCTGCTATGAACACTTAGATTCTTCTAAATCCAGTATTTTAACTTCTTACAAGTTTGAAATAAATCCTACGATTCATTAAAAATCTTGTTTCATCATTTCTCCACTTTTTCATGCCTACTGGGCGTTAATCCAGCATTAAAATGTATAATCAGTATGTCTAAAGATACCAAATTAACTCTGATTGTTATCAAATTTTAACTACATCTCATTCACCCTATTTGTGACTTAGAAACAAATTCTTTAAGTTTATTTCTCTCAACTTAACAATTTATGCTACTATCTGAGTTATTTTAAGTTAATTTTTAACTTTTGGGTTAAAACTACGTATCTAAACGAACTCAGTTTGTTACTAAACTTAACTGATATATTATACAAATATAATAATACCTTTGAAACTATATATAAATTTAACATATTTTTGAGATGTTACAATATACATTATTAATTAATAATTAAATTATCATTGACCGATTGAAATGGTGTAAATTTTTTTATGAGAATTGAATTTATATATTTCGAAATGATAATTATAAACGTGCGTAATGTACTTTTAATTAATAAAATAATAGAGTCTAGAGGATTGATGGACTCATATACAGTTAGCAGTGACTTTCTCCATAATAAAATCGATGGACACACTTTTAATAAGACGCTAGTACAATGTAGCAAACAATATCTGCATGACCCTGATTAAATGATAAGAGGAAATTGAAATCCTAGCATATATTTCAGACATTTGTAGAATTGTAGGCCATGTGTTATAAGCACATTGTCGGATTTCCTTTTCTACTTTCTTTAGGCTATGTTTGGGAGTTTGGAGGGAAAGGAAGGGAAAGGGTTTAAAGAGAAAGGAAAGGAAGAAAAATGAGAGGTTTACTCTGCCCTTATTTGGGAGTGTGAAATATATGAGGGGAAGGAAATAGAAGATTTAAGATATGTTTTTTACCATTTTACCTTTTATTAAAAAAAATAACATAATTAATGTTTTATAAAAAATATTAATGTGAAAAAAAACTTATCTCCGAATATTTGAGAGAGAAAAACCTATCAAATATTTAAGAAAAACTTCTTTAACCCGAGCATCATCGTGAAACATGGATTGGAGGGGGGTTGGTGGCTGCGTTTTCTGGTGGCTGGATGGTAGCACGGCAGAGGTGAACAAGCGTTGGTGGTCGGGTCGTGGTTCCGTGGGTGGACGAAGGTGGTAGTAGGTGTGGGTGTTTCTCAGGTTGCAGATTTGGTGGGGGTCCAAGGTGGCTTCGGGTGGGGGGCAGCGGTTATGGGTGTTTGCTAGGTAGTGCGGCTGGACGAAAGAGCGGCGCGAAGTGGGGGGGCATGGTGGATTGTTGTTTGGTTCGGATCTGGTGGCCATGGCTCCATGGAAGTTGCTGGATGCGGTGAAAACAAGCGAACGGTTTCGGTTTGCATATTAGGTGGCAGCAAACAGCTGCCATGGATGGGGACGGAGCCGGATTTGGTGGTTGGTCACCGTGAGGAGTGGTAGTCGGATCTGCCGTGTGGCGTTGGGTGGCCTGGGGAGCGCAGAGATGAGGCGCAGGGAGACGACGCTGGAGGAGCTGTGTCGGTGAGGTAGGGTTGGTTAGGAATTTGGGATGAAGGGTAAATAAGTAATTTTGTAACAAAACCCCCCAAATTGGGGGAACTGAAATGGGGGGTGTTGGAGGGATTCCGAAAATATCACTTTCCCTTCCCTCTGATTTTCAAAACTCCCAAACAAAGGTTTCTCAACTTCAAACCCCTCTATTCCTTCCCTTTCCTTTCTAACTCTCACTCCCAAACATAGCCTTAAGAGGTATGTTTTATTATGGGGCCTTCGAAGCTTGAAGACAAATATAGATTATTAGATATATTAGGTGTTCCCACCTTATGTCACAGCTTAAGTCAGCAAAAACTTATTTTGTTTCCACACTTTTTTAAGGATATATTCTAATTTCTAAATTACCCACTCAATTTTTCTTGTGTGTGATTTACTCCCTCAACAAATCGAAGTAGCAGTTAGAAATAAAATAAGAAACTAAGATTTGTGTATATTTCTCAATAAATAAATATAAGAAGATTAATTTTTATTTATATAAAAAGACTATTGTATAAAAAAATAATAATAAATTATAATTATGTACTAAATTAAATTAATTATGTATTAAATTAATTATAATCATTCTTAAAATAAATCATGATCAATCATAATTAATCACGTAAACATTCTCTTTCGAACTCAAGTAAGTGTAGAAGAAACTAAGTTTAATTTGTAAACTAGAGTGCCAAATCTGACAGGATTCTGAACTTTAGTTAATAGATCGATTGACTGATCAAGTGTGTTAATGAAAAGGAGATGAAGAGCATCACAAAGAAAAAAATTTGATTACGCTCAAATAATAATGTGGTAGTTATAGTACAACTTTGGGATATCAATTTTACAGAGAGACAAATTAAAATAATAGATAAAGGAATAAATAAATTAAAGAAAAAATATTAAATAATTAATAGTAAATAAAAATTAGTTTTAAATGCAAATTAAAGTGAAACAAAGTAAATAAATTAGGTTTCTATCATATGCAAGGTGACTAAGGTTCAGAATCTACTAAGATTAATTTTAACATTAACTATATTAAATTATTATACCCAAATAATTTAACTCATAAACATCTAGCTGCAAACATGTGATCATGAAAAATTTATCAATAAAACACTAAAAATAATAATAAAGTGTATGATAAAATTTTTCTAATTAACAGTAAATTATCAAATCATCAAATGTATTCCTAATAAGAAATCACAATTGTTATTCAACAATTATTATCAATACTCAGATAACATAAATTAATTGCTGAAAGGTATCAAGGTCAGTAATGGTGGAGAGAAAACGAAAGAGAGAGAGAGGAGAGAAAACGAAATTGAAATTGAGATTCAATGATCAATATGATTCATTCTCTTTCTCATTGTTACAAGCTAATTTATATATCAATTTTCTAATACTAACAGAACTAACAAACTTCTCAACTTATTATTGTAACTAACTTTGACTTAATAGAAACTAACTATATTAACTGATTAACTGATTGACTAGCACTCTTACTTACAATTACAAAGCATAAGAAAAACATAACTGAATTTATCTAAAAATCTATATATATAATCTGATAAGAAAATAGATATAAACATTAAATCTTAAAATTAAGTAAAAATAATTTAACATAATAATATCAAAATAATAAAAATTTCATTATTCTCTTGATTTAGAGAATTTAAAAATACATAATAAGATTATAACATAATAAAATTATCCCACTAAAATTTTTTATTACGAAAGAACTCAAATGTTGCTGCCTCACGTCCTTGTCTTCTTCTTTTCTCTTTTCTATTTTCTCGAACAACATGCTACTGCTCATGTTCTTTTCTCCTATACAGTTTTCCTTCTTTATCTTTTGCTATTGTACGGTGCAGTACCCAATCTCGTCGAATTATGTTTCTTTTTCTTTGGGCGCGAATGGATCGATTGGCTGATAAGAGTGTCAATGAAAAAAAAAAAATAGTATCATGAAAATATGTTGACGAAAAATATGTTAATAGATAAAGTGATAGTTAATCTCAATATATTTGATGTGCTCATAAAAAAATATCATTTTAAATAATTTAAATAGCACTTTTATTATTACAATAAACAATAGTAAAAGAGGATTGAAAAATACTCAAGTCATTAAGAAGTCAACGTAATTAAAATATTTCAGATGTGATGTCAGCTAATGTTCATTATTATACTTCAATACTATAATGTGTAATTAAAGTTTGTTTCTTACTTTTGTACGAAATAAGTGCATCATCATGATAGATACAGTAACTAATGATGTATCGACAATTAATGGAATCTCTAGCCAAGTTAGCATCATAATAAGTTTGAACAACTAAGGAGGAGTTAATTGAGAAATGAAACTCATGAAACATGAATAATTCTTAGGTGAGTACGGTCTATCATACACACTTAAATTATTATTTGACATGTGTAAGGTAATAAGAATTATCATAGAATTACACCAATCACTAATAATACTTTTACACATGTCAAATAATTATTTGAATGCCTAAATAATGACGTAATAGACCGTGTCTACCTAAGAATTTTTCCATAAAACAAAGTGCTTTTTATATATCTAATAATACGTAGAATTACAACATAATAAATAGTACGCAGAGCTGACATAAACTGACTAACTAGATAAACAACATATAAAATGTCTAAACAACTATAATATCACCTAAAAGTATAAATATGACATTAGATTCCAGAATAATAGACTCAGTACGACTGTTTAAAAGATTGACTCAAAAATAAAATTTAAAACATATTTAACTTAAAATAAATAAATATCTTTAACAGAAAAAAGAATTTCAAGACCGAAAATATCAATCTAATAATTACCCGTAGCCATCCTTCATAAATAATTACCCATATCAATCTAATTCTTAATCATACTCTCTCCTAATAATTACCATAGACTACTTCATAAATATTTCTCTCTTTAATAAATATCAATCTAATATATTATATTAACAAAATATTAATTTTATTTAATAAACTCCAATTTAAATTACAACTTAAATTTGTGGTAAACATACTTAATTATAGTTCCTTATTTTAAATCGTGTGACAAAAAGTTGTAAATTATAAGAAACTCTAACCTTACCCAGCTAATAGAACCACGACCTCAAACCAACCTTATCCTTTTTTTTTTTAATTTAAGTTGATTAAATAATATTATTTAATGACCACACAAAATGTAACAACTCTAATTTTTTTTATTTTTTTCACATTATTTTTTATATTTTTCTCAATATCATTATTCATACATATTTTGTTTATCATTTTTTTTACTTAATTAATATCCTTAAAAAAATATCAACAATCTTATACCCCTAAAAAAAATATAAAATGATCTTTATTCAAAACACAAAGGCATAAAGGTAGCTTTTAAGATTTAAAAAACAAAAATATTCACAATAGTCTTTCTCCCTAATGTACCTACCGGTAAGAAAAAATAATTAAATGAATAATTTTTTTTTCATTATGAAAAGTATAAAGCATGATTATCTGTAATTGGACACAACATAAAAAAATATAATTAAGTGATATTTTAAAATTTAAAATGTAATTAAAAATTTAAATACAAAAATTATAAAAAAAATTACAAATTATGATTAAGTATTATTAATAAATATATTTATATTTGTTTTTTCTTTTATTTAATTACATAAAAAAATAATATGAGAGAACCTAAATTCATAATTGATAATATGAAAAAGGAGGATGAATTTGATATATTGAATGAACTAGTTGTGTATGGGAGGAATCATAATTAATTGGCAGTTGTCAGTAAGGAGATGGAGGATGATTTGATATATTAAATGAACTTGCCATTCCCAACAATTTTTTTTTAAAGTGAGTGCGACTCTTGCACCTCTTTCATTTAAATTGTCAATCTTCTTTATTATGATTTTTTTTAAAAGATTGTAATATTTATCTCCAATTTTTCCTTGTTTTTTGTAATTTCCCCCTCTTCTATTTTGAGATCTTATATTTACTCTTGTTTGAAGACATTTTTAACATTTTCTTTCTTGTGCCGTCTTATTTTTTTCTCATAAGCTTCTAATCTTCACACTAATTCAATTATTGATAAAGATGATAAATCCTTAGCTTGCTTAATGACTGTTACTATGGGATCATATTTTTCTGTGACTATAATAATTAATAAGTATTTTATCTTCTACTTTTTTATCTGTCACACTTTCTCCATATAATTTCATTTGATTAACTATTTCTTTAATTCTAGCATAATATTCTCGTATCTATAGTCTCAGAATCCTTCATCTTTAAATTTCCAAGTTCTTTTCTTAAATATTGAAGCTTGATGAAGCTATCTTATCAGTGCCGCGAAACTCCTCCTCCAAAATATCCTAAGTCTTTTTGGCTGTATCAGCATTTGTAATTCTTATGAAGATTGTGTCTGGCAGTGGCTACTAGATAACAAATAGTGCTTGTGGACACTTCTGTTGTTTGTCTGCCAAAATTTTACACTCTCTCTTGGACAGAGTTGAAGTATCTGCTGGAATGATTACTCCATTTTTGACAATGTCCCATTTTAGTGAGACAAAATGTTTTTAATTTCAAACTCCAGAAATCATAGTTTTCTCTAGTAAAAATTGGTACAGGGACGGCTGAGAAATTGAATAGATGTGGCCATAAGTTTAAAATGGAGGTGTGAATATGTGGTAGTTGAAAAACGGAAATTGGGGAATGAACCTTGCGGCCAGTATATAACGGAATGTAGTTCTAATACCACTATTGGTGTATGGGAGGAGTTATAATTAATTTGGTAGTTGATAGTGAAGAGAAGGAGGATGGATTTGATATATTGAATGAACAGGTTTTATTATATTTTGGTAGTGCACTATGTGATGGTTATTGTGAACACTCTATTTTATCCAAGCCTATACCAAAAAAAAAAAGAGAAATTTTATTTTAATGGTCCAATAATAAATGGATAATAAAGATTCAAAATGAGAAAATAAAAAAAATAAAGATGAACTTCTAGTAATTATTTGAATTAAATTATAAGAGATAAGATGAAAAAGAAGTGAAAGATAGAAAAGCTCTAAATAATAACTATTCCTCAAGGGATAAGAGAATGAGTGAGAGAAAACTGGGATGATTCAAGAGTTGCTATTAGGATAAGATGCTTGCACCATATACAAGCATTAGGGTAGAGTTGAACGGCATACATAGAGGCTGGATCGTGAGAAATTGAAGAGCTAAGAATGAGATTTTCTCCAAGTTGAGGTTTTTTCTTGTATAAGAGTTTAGGTAAGTTCTGTTGACCCCCTCTCCCTGCCATATGTAATTAAATTGCCCCTTTTTGCTTGCTACTATATATATATATATATATATATGTGTGTGTGAGAATATCTATTTGGAATTTCTTTTTTATAAATATTATATTTTTTATAAGTTTTTTAATAATTTTTTTAATATTAAATAAAAAAATATTAAATAAAAAAATAAATACATCAAGTGTTTTGAGAATATAAAAAATATTAAATATTTTTTTATTTAATAATTAAGAAAATTAATAATAAAATTGAATAAGAAGATAAAATATTTTTTTTTATTGATATTTGATTGGGGTCACCAAAGTCTAACTTATTAATTACTATCGTTGGGGTCACTAATAACGGGTATCAAAGTGTAACTTATTAATTATTATCGCGTTCAAATCAACTCCATAAACCGTTGAAGCCTATGGTCTTACGTCTCCCCATCTGGACCAAGTCGCCACACCTGCATCGCTAACAAAAGATGGGACGTCATGTTGGAGAAGGCAAAGCCAAGTGTTAATGATGAAGGAGGCGAAATCAGGTGTTAATAATGAAGTGGGTCTTCCGTGTATGTACTTTTTTTGTTGCCTATTACTGTATTAGGTTAAGAGTGGAAATAAGTCAAGTCGCTTATTAGAGATTTATAATTTACTTATTTGAGACTTGATTTATTTATTAAATAAATTTAACTAATATTTTTTAAAAGTTCATTTCCCAAAAAAGGATAAATCTCAAGTTATTTAATAAACATTATAAATCTAACACGTCAGTTTCAACTGTTAAATTATATATAATATAATATATATTATTATAATAATTATAATTATTAATTTATTATAATATATTAATATATATTTTAATTAAATTTTAATAAAAATTAGTAATTAAAACTTAAATTAATAATAAATTAAAATAGAAATAATATATTAGAATTATATTATAACTTAACACTCATCTTTTATTTTTATAGATATTCATAACTTTTTTACTCTAATCTTTTATTGATGTGAAACTTAAAAATATACTTGAGACTCCAAACAACTAAAGTATCATTGCCTCTGCTGCGATCAACATATAATCCTCCGACCCATCTCTTAAGCTTGTTGTAAGCTGTTGCCCACAATCAGGCCGGTCAACTAATCTATCGAATATTTTATTACAATCAACAACACCATCAAAATCAAATCCAGTATTTGCAAAACTTGAGGTACAGTGATGTTGGGTGGCGTTTCTTGACATATTGTAGCTGAAGTTACATTCATTTTCTTCGTCATCAAGAAGTTTTGTACGATGCATGATACCTTGCTAGTGATGATGCTTATATACCAATACAATTGCATTCCATCCATGTTTAATTATGTAGCTCCCACTAAATTTTTCATTAAACTCTGATACATGAATAATACTGGAGTAGGCACTCCCCAAGTTCAATGGTATAGGGACCAAGTTAGGAAGTCCATTAATTTGGTATATCTTTAAGTTTCACATCGGTTAAAGATTATAGTAAGAAAATTGTAAACATCTATAAAAATAAAGGGTGAGTATTAAGTTATAACAAAATTATATATTGACTTATTTCAAGGCTTAGGCCTAATTAGCTTATATAAAGATTTGTTGACTTATTTGAAGGTAAGTCTATTAGCTTATGTAAAAGTCTATTGACTTATTTAAAGATAAGTCTTAGCCTATTTAAAAATTTGTTGACCTATTTAAAAGTAGACTTGTTATTCTGTTTAAAGATTTTTATTGCAAAATAAACTTTTAAATAGATTTTTAAGTCATGTCAAACTTTTAAAAAGTTCAGAACAAATCTTAAAAATTAGCTTATTTCAGGCTCTCATGTCTTATAATTGTGATATAAGTTAAGTCTGTTTAAGACAAAGTCTGACATGACATAACCTATTTACACTCCTACTCGAGGCACCATGAGAAATTAGTGCACATTGGCTATTTAGGTGTATGGTTTTGAGAAATGATTTATATATATATTTTTAGGTCAAGTGAAAATAGAACAAAATAAGAATATGGGTTAGTAGAAAAGAAAGAAGGAATGAACAAGATAATACTAGGAAAAATGAGATTTCAGTGAGTAAAGTGGAGACGTAGGAGTTGATAACAAAAAATAATAAATTGAGAAGGTGATAGAAAGTTGTTTTGATAACGTGGTTGCTGTCGATATCCTTTTTGTGTAATTGTTCTATATAACTTTGATAAATTGTGTTTATAACTGAATGTCATGAAATTTGGGAATTTAAAAGTTATAAAGGGTCACTACTAGAAATTTCTGATTTAGAGATGGAATTTAGAGACGGACAAAATTCCATCTCTATTAGAGACGGAAACAGAGATGAAATTAATGAATTAGAGAGAAAAAATAAAATTTAAAATTTAGAGACGGAATTTAGAGACAGAAATGATCCGTCTCAGAATTTTCCGTCTCTATTTAGTCAATTTAAAGTCAAATATACTTAGAAACGGAATTTAGAGACAGAATTTACCCGTCTCAAAATTTTGTCTCTAATTTCGTCTCCATTCGATTAATGTGATGTTTTAAAAAAGTTAAATATATTTAGAGATGGAATTTAGAGACAAAATTCATCTGTCTCTAAATTTTTCATCTCTAATTACCTTTCTTTTCCGTCTCTAACTAATTTATATAATTTAATTAATATATATATATATATATTTTTATAATACGTAAAAGCAGATTGTTTCCATCTCTAATCTATTGAAAATAACTTCATTTCGAAGCCCTTATTCTTGAATCACAACCCAATTTCAGAACCTCTCCTTCTCCCCCTCGCTGTTTCCTTCTCACCCAGTCGTGCCCTCACCGTGCTCACCTTGCCGTGCCCTCATCGTGCTCACCTTGTCGTGCCCTCACCGTGCTTCTACTCTGCTCTCTCCGTCACGCCGTTCTCCCAGACGTGCACCGTTGTTCGCACTCCACACTTGTCCCATTCATGCATCGCCCTTCTCATTGCCCTTCGCACTCCACGGTTCTACCACCCGGCCACCATTCTTCTCAGATCTGAGTTTGGTACGCCTTCCTCTGCTCTCTCTCTTTTCCTAAAGAAAGTGTAAATGCATTTTTAAGTTGAATATTCTGATTGATGCTATGTTCTGCAGTTCATGTTGTCCATTACACTAATACTCCGTCAAGCATAAATCGCTGGTGGGAGGGGGGTTATAACAATATTAGTCATATTAAATCCAAAGAAAACTTTATTCCTGAATCATAACATACAACATTTCTAGTGGGTTCCTAAATCCTAAATATTATGTAGACTCCATTTTTGTGGTCTAACAGAAACACTGCACTGAGCCATCAAGTTCAAAACAAATATCCTACATAATAATACTTGCATATATCAGTAATATCATCATAGCTATTCCTAATTTTCAATTTTTTTTCATATTCTTCCTTCCATGTATGATGATACACGACAACTTTCCTAAGCCATCTCAAGAAGTTGACAGAACTTGTTTTGGTCTGTGTACACTGTATAGATTTTAGAAGTTAGTAACCATGAAACATTGATATTCCCCAGATTATACATAATAAAGAATAAGCATTTAGAGGGGGAAATCAAAGAGCTTTTACTTGATTATTTTTTGCGAGAGCATATTCTTATGTCAGTTAACTATTGAAGTTAGCTTAACTTGTTATTCTAAAGTGGGGAGAAAAAAGTTTGGAGGACTTTACCTTTCCCGCATTTTTAGTAACATGTTTTAATATTAATAGCACTGGAGTTTAATAGGTTAATATGCCATGCTTAATTGTTGGTTCCCTTATTTGAAGTTACTTCATTTGTATATTTTTCCTTTAATCCATATATAGGTACCATTTGAAGAAGTTCCAAAGCTTGTAGCTGGACGGAAAGTATTTATAAATCAAGGATATGCATATGTTGCAATGAGTCAGGTTGACTAGTGTAGTTACTGTCTATTCATTCTTGCTTAAAATTATGGAGTATTGGTTATAGTAAATCTTGTTTATGTTTGAATTCTGCTTCCTTCCCAGGTTGTTTCACTTGTAGCCACAATATTTCGCAGTCAGCTATCAAAGACACTCATCCTTACAAATAGGTTTCATTGGTCATTTGGATCTCAATAAATGTTCTCATATGTATTTTTAGAAAAAAAAAATTTGGTAAATGGGATTTTATGATTTAAGATTCTTATAGTAGCATTTAATTGTTGCAGAAAATGGATAACTTCAATTAGAGAAAAAGAGAAACATAGGTTGACTCCTGTAAGTGTGGTCGTGACTTGTGCACTTTGTATGTCAATAGATACTTTCCTTTTTCATAGAAATTGACTAGGTTTCTGTATAGATTGTGGAAGCCCTATCCTCAAGTTATCTGGGTCCTGATTATTCTCAGGTAATTCTTACCGTTTGGAAGGAACTCATTTCGGTGACAACTGATTGTGAACTTGGGTTCCATGTCAAGGCTAAATTACTGTGGAGGATGGTCTTGAATGTTATTTGCTTAGACTTAGAGAGGTGGCATGGCAGCCTGAATCAAAATCTAGAGGAATGAAATTAAGGAAGTGAAGCATTCCATACTCCTTATTTTGCCTTTCCTTATATGAACAAATTCATTAACGTCCTGAATATTATACGACTTAAAATTGTACTATCAGGTATAGCTGGTGGGTTGGCTTACACAGATAATCTGGTACCTGCAGTACTCTGTTGGTCTCCTTGGATTGCTTCTGTTGTTCCAGGTAATTATTAGTAGAAGACAGTGTACTTAAGAGAGGTGCAAACTAGCACGATTGTCCATCTACTTTGTTTCAAAGGGCGTCACCTATTTGAAAAGGTTAGAGATTGGTCATAAATTATGCTCCACATGTTGTGTTTCTTCCCTCTTGATTCATCTATAATTTCTTTCTTCTTTCTTTATTGATCTTTTATCTTTTTCTTATTGAGTCATGATATTGTTCTTTTGTTCATTCTCATCTGTTCTGATTTATACCACTTTTATGCAGCTGAGAGAGGATCATCATTTAAAGCATGGAGGGAGGATGCAACTAGGCTTCTTTCTCAAGGTTGCATTTGTTTTCTATTGTCTGAACTGTTTCCATTTGCAACCCCTCATTATGCTTCTATGGAAAATATTCCCTTAATGATTTTCAACTGTTTTAGGCTATAGATCTAGGAACTTAAAATGTTACTTGACTAGTTGTATTTAATTGTACAAAGTATATGATTATTACTATTTGGTTAATTTCTGCTAATTTTTTTTTGAACAACCGTGACATGCACTGGATTATATATTAGTTTCCTTTGTTATTGTGCTAGATTGAAGTGAATGGGGACAATTCTGCTCCTCTGTTTAAATTCTTAAAGGCAGGAAAATGGGAAATTTTTGGGGATGAGATTCAGTGGAACTTTGCCAAGTTTATGATTGATAAGGACGGGCAAGTGGTGGGTTGCTATTATCCCATGACTATTTTGTGGAAGCAATGACTACATCAACAATTACCTCCTATATGCCTTATATAGCTCCAGTTACAATTATAATGCCCAAAAGTTTGGCAATCTTCTTGTTAATAGCTATGTGCGACAAATTTTGGTATTTGAATGTTAATCTGAGTTGCATTACTTATAATTGTATAAGTTAGAGAAAAGTCTATTTGCAAAATGTAATAGCAATTAATGGTATGCATAAGATATTGTAACTATTTCATATACTTTCAACTATTTTGATATATTTTATAGTTATTTGGATAATTATAATGATTGATGATTTATTGTGATTTTTTATAAATATTGATTTTGGATAATTATATGCATAAGAAAATAGAAATCTTTTTATAAAATGATGGCATCTAGCACAATTAGATACCTATTTTTTTTAAAATATTTTTTAAGATATTAGAGACGGATTTAGAGACGGAAAAATCCGTCTCTAATTTTAGAGATGAAATTAGAGACAGAACAATGTTATCTCTAATTAGAGAGGGAATTTTTTTAGTTAGAGACGGACATTTTCCGTCTCTAAATTAGAGACGGAATTCATTTTTCATCTCTAAATATTTAGAGATGCCAATTTTAGAGATGGAACAATTTTCGTTTCTAATTCCGTCTCTAAATTTTTAGAGATGGAATTTTATGCATTTAAAAATAAAATTTGTTCCATCTCTAAATCTAAAAATTTTAGTAGTGGGTCATTCTAGTCGTAAAATTTGTTAAGTAACGTGTGATGTCTCTAACTTTATGTAGTGTTTCAACTTTTCAAATTTAAAGTTAAGCTGTTATTGCTTGTTGATCTAAAAATTATAAATTGAACTTTTTAAAAATGATTAAAAATTATAAAATGTCATTTGAATTGTAACTACTTATTGACTTATGAGTGACTTATCTAATTTTATACCGACCTTTATCTTTCAAAGTTAAAAAGTTTAGTTGAACCATAACAGTTTGTTAATTTAATTTTTCAAAATCGAATTAAAACAACTTATTTAAAATAAAACAAATCATCATTTTTTAAATAATTAAAATTAACCAATTTATATGTATTTTTTAAAGAATTACATAACTTTAAATGCTCCATTACAATTAAAGGATATGTAAACATGAAAGTCAAGTCAAAATTAAAATTTTATTAATTTATTTTTTTATTTTTAAGAGATAAAATAAATATTTAAAAATTATTAATAATTTATACAATTAACTTAAACTATCTATTTTAGAACATACATATGAAGAATATGATAAAATTAAGTTTCCATCATTCCTTTGCATAAAACTCTTGAATCCAATCTTCATAACATAGGCCATTTTATTTAAATTTTTCAAATTTTTCTTACTTTCAATAAAATTAATAGTGACTCTTAAATTTTCAAAATCAATTATTGTTCTATCGGTGACCATTCCAATGCCACTATGTAGGCTTTGGTGGATGGCCTTGCAGGCTATTTGATAGCTTGGATCATATGATACACGGCAAGCCTATTCATAGGCAATTCTTCACCGCCTCATAAGTGATTCTACAATATTCTAATATAAACACCACCATTCTAGACCATAAATATATATTGAAACTTTTGGATGCTCCATGTTTTTTCTTCTGCACTTCCTCGATTAGATGTTTCCCGAAAATGTGTAGTATTTTTAATATTGTATCGAATCATGTTAAACTTTGTATAAGATTTATATAATATATTTTCTTAATTGTATTTATACAAACACGTGCAAGGAGATGAGGATGAGATATTCCTCAACACATCTCTATCTAAATTATCGCATACTCTATTCACTCGAGTTAACATTTGACACAATACCCATCATGTGAAATGGTACGGATAGCCATTTTCTTTTATTGGCAAATAATATTATGTGTTCATCATGTTATTGTATAAGCATTTCAATTTTGTAAAAGATTATTTAAAATGCACTTTGTCAACAGTTATAATTCACCACTTTGGCAGTTGTATAAGTGGCAATATACTATTGGTTTTAGCCATTTTATAAGATAGGTATATTAGGGTTGTCCCATTTATGACTTTTTTATTAAATTGCCATTAGTAATAAAATTATTTATCAAAATATCATATTTTTTAAACTATTTATTAAAATATTATTCTTTTAAAATTATATATTAAATTATTATTCTTTTTTTAATATAATATTTTTTAATAATTTTTAATTCATGTAGGATGGGCTATACGCCACATAGAATGACGTTTTTACAAAGAATTCGTCAAAACAAGTGGCACAATAAGGGTGAAAATATAATTTTACTTAGCGCAATCCATAATGTCACCCTAAAAATACTAAAGACTCAGTGAAACTGAAATGTTAAAAGACATCAGTATCAATTAACTTATTTATAACCTAAATATTTGTTTTTGATCTATAAAGTAGTCGATATGAGACTTTGGTATTGGCAATACAAAACAACTAAGTAAGACAACAAAGTATCTTTGTTCGATATGAGACTTTATTGTTAGTAAGACAATGCAACTAAGTGAGGCAACACTAAAATCTCCCATCGAATAGCATTGTTGTCTTACGTAATTGCTTTATCTTGCCAACATCAAAGTCCTACATCAACTACTTTATGGATCAAAAATAAATACTTAATCTATAAATAAGTTAATTGATAAAATTTATGACACATTATAGTATGATATGTCAGGAACTACCATTACATATATAATATTTTATTATATATAATATACACAGTGTTTTTGTTTGACCATGTTGTATTTAAATTTCATAATAATACCATTGTGCACTGTGAATATTTTTTTTTACATGAAATACACGTTAAAATTAGATGACACAACTTTTTCTTTATTTTCTTAATAAAAACCACATTTAAATTATTATGGTACATTCATTTCTACTTGGATTTTTCTTAAAACATGGAATCATATATCTATAATTTTATTTTTATTTTTTTTCGTTTTGTGTGTAAATTTTAAAGAGAAAGAATATAATAACTAATAATACACAAAGTTACAAATTATGTATAAATGGAATAATGCTACTCATCCCCTCCTACTAATACATATATCACCTATTAAAAATATAGATAAATCGAGATGGTTTTTTTTTATAAATGTTGTTTATTTTAAAGACAAATTTTAATTAAATTAAAAATAAATTAGAACTAATTATATATAAAATAACATAAATTTATATGATTAGTTTATTTTAAATAATTTTAAATCAATTTTTAGAGTTATCAAACTGCTCATTATAGTATGAGGCTGCTACCTTACTCTAATGTGAATAGAAGTGAATCAAAATTAATGTGTAACAAAGCATTATTCTTATGAATATTCTTACGAATATGATGTATGAGGAATGTAGTAACACATAGCCAAAATGTGACATTTTTTATCAAACTGTCATTAGTGGTAAAACTATTTACCATGACAAATATATAATATCTATGGTTATTTTATATTATGGTAGCTAGCAGATATAATAAAAGATTATATATGCCATGGTAGTTCCTGACATATCATACTGCAATGTGCCATAAATTATATCAATTAATTTATTTATAAGTCAAGTATTTACTTTTGATCCATAAAATAGTCGATGTAAGACTTTAATGTTGGAAAGACAAAATAACTAAGTAAGACAATAAGGTACCTTTGCTTGATGGGGGACTTTGTGTTGCCTCACTTAGTTGCATTACCTTGCCAACAACAAAGTCTTACATTGAACAAAGGTACCTTGTTGTCTTACTTAATTGCTTTGTCTTGTCAACACTAAAGTTCCACGTCGACTACTTTACGAATCAGAAACAAATACTTAAGTTAATTGATACTGATATCTTTCAACATTTTAGTTTCATTGAGTCTTTAGTGTTTTTAGGGTGACGTTATGGATTGCGCAAAGCAAAATGGTGTTTTTGCCCTTATTATGCCACACATTTTGACCTATTCTTTGTAAATACGTCATCTTATGTGGCGTATCCACGTAGATTACGCTAAATGTATTGGTGTAATGCACGTGGATGCGCCACCCTATTTGACACATCTTACGTGTATAATAAATTATTAAAAAATATCACATTTGACAAAATGGTAACAATTTGATATATATTTTCAAAAGAGTGATATTTTAATAAATAATTTAAAAAAATAACATTTTAATAAATAATTTTATCACTAATAACAATTTGGTAAAAAAGCCGCCAATAAGTTATGTGCTTTAATTTGAATCCTTGTAAGGACTCTACCATATAGGCGTAGCCCTACGTTGTGTGACCCTCCATTGGAAGCTACTACAGCCCAATCCTAACCAAGAAAGGTGTGTCATAGCCTTCGTCAACATTTATCCTAACCAAGAAAGGTGTGTCATAGCCTTCGTCAACCTTATAAATGAAGATACATCAGATATTGTTTGTGCAACGTGGCTCATCCCTTCAACTGCATCCCCATTCACCACCCACACCTATCACTTCTCTAATTTGAAAGTTCTTTCCTTATATCTTCATTTGTCTTCATTTCACAATATTTCAGCCTTCTAGAGTTGTGTGATATGCCCTAGTCACAAACTGTAAGGGTCATGACAGAGGTTGCTCCCCCAAGGTTCCTGTCCGTGACCCGATGCCGATTGAGGAAAATGCTGGATACTATTGTTGAGGAAGAGAATGATTTTGGTGCTAACAAATGCTTCTCTTCGACAACTTGTGGCTCTTCCTCTCTGAGTCTTTCAGAAAGGCCAGTTTTGTGGAACAAATTCTAGTTGTTCCCAAGGCCAAAACGTTATATATCAGTTGTTCTGCTGTGCTGAGAAGAATAAAGAGGCGCATGGTTTGCTAAAGTTACTCACGGCTCATCGACTAAATCAAATAAATAGGCAGGAGATCAAGAATACCACTTAGGTTATGACAATGTGTTGTTTTTCTTAATGTCTTAAAACATTCTTTTATTTATTTTGCTCTCGGAAATTTGGATTGGAGTTTCACCCAATTTAGCGTTGGCAGTTTTGATTGCCTTTTTTTCCAAATAAAAGCTTGTTCTCTGTACCTCTTGTACTTCTTCTTCTTGTTTTTTATGTAACATTCTTCTTCTTGTCTTTTATGTAACATGAGCTAGCACTGATGAATCCCAAGGATACGATGATGTGAATCACTTATTGTGTAATGACCTTGGAAGCAAGAAAGTATTATTAAAGCGTAGCAGTGAAAATATACTAAGTTAGGTTAGACTTTATTTAAATAGATTTAGTTTTGATTTATAAAATATTGACTTGAGTCTGACTTATTATTTATCATAATTTTTTTATTTTTTAAAGACTTAACTTAGTCTATTTATGAAAACATAAAAATTTGAGTATATTTAAAAACATATTATTTGAAGGCCTTCATATAATTCCAAAAACTTTAACTTTTTAAATAGGTATAAACTTTAATGAAATTATTATATTATGTATAAAATAAATATATTTTAATAATATATAATTAAAAATTATGTAAGCATTATAAATATTTAATTATATATACATAAAAAATAGACCAGCTTATAAGGCCAAATAGACTTTTCCAAAAGACTAATAACATGTTTAACAAAGATTAAATTCGTTGTCAACATCTTTCTTTTTCAAAAAAAAAGTTGTTGTAATAGTATTCAATCATGTTTGACAAAATTAGTTTTAACTTTTGTACAAAATTTAATATATTATAATTTTTTTTATAATGCTGAAATTTAAACTTATAATTCTATATTATAGATTATTAAACTTTGAGATGTAAATATTATTTTGTCTTTAATTAAATAATTTTTTTAATTATTCTATACCTATTTTGATAATTTAATACATAAAAATAATTCTTTTTATACAATTCAAACGAAACAGATTAACTTAAAATTACTTTTTAACTAACATATTCAAACATAAATTTGTTATAATCGATTATAACAAAAAATTTATACAATAATTGATTATTAGAATAATAAAGTTTTCACAGCTACTCTAAACACATACTAAGTCTTAGTCTACATAATTAAATAAATATTTTTAAAAACCTAAACTTAACTTATTTACTAAATAAATCAAGCCTATATAAGCTATAAATAAACTAAGTTGTAAGCCCATGATAGTTCATATGACCAATTCCTCCTAATATCATATTGCCAAGCCATTGTTTTCAAATGGATAACATGTTTTATCCAAGACCTCAATATACACAAGAATCTTACCTCAAATGGTACCAAAGTCTCTTTGAGAACTATTTAATCCCAAATTAATCAAATTCCATATAGGATGTTTTGTTTGCACTAACTTTTGTATTTAGTTTTTATTTTCTTTTCATATACATAGAATAATGTACACACCTCACCTAGTGAAAAGAAAGGCTAACAAGCCGATCAAAAGAAAGGAGGAGTAAAGGTGGGGAGATTCTTATGTAAACATAGAGCTTCTTAGTTTGGTGTACTAAATCAATCATAAATCATTAATTATAATAAATTATGACAATAATTATTAATTGATTATACTAATTATCTATTAATTAATTATGTGATTGGCTTAATACACTCAACTTGAGTGCTCCAACTTTATATAACAATTTCTCGTAAAGTTTTGTGTAATAAACATTCCTTTCAAATGCTTCAAACGACGTTGAGGTAAATCTTACATGACTTCTATTATTTGAAAATTCAAAATATGATATTTACTCACCTTTGCATATGATACATTCATTACAGTTTTACATACAGTACATGATTGTATCCAATCTCACTCACATAATTAAATGTACGTTGTCCCAAGGGTGTCAAATTGAGGTGTACAAAAAACATTATTGATCTTACTCTGTTGTGTATACATAAGATGTTGCAGAGATTTTAATTTACGAAAGACTAATTGTAATTACACTAACAATAACATCCATCAGGAGTCTACTTTCATGCACCTAAATGTGTTTTGGTGCATAAATACACCACTCTAATGACCACACTGTTACCAGTTAACCATTATTTTTTTTACATTCATCAGAATCAATTTCCCTAGGTTTTGCAATTCCCTAATTTTCCCAACATCCACCCAACGCTAGAGGCTGCAACTCGTTGGCGGAGTTGCGACGTGGAGCGGAGGTGACAGCATCAAAGGACGGTAGCAATCTGGTCTGGATAGATCAAACCTACAACGAGAGGGTTGTGGTTTTAGGTGTCTCAATGTGTGGCGGTTTGGGTCCAATTCGGACTGGTACCACTGGATCCAACTTACGGTGATGGTGGTCATAAGTGGCGGAGCTTTGGCTTTGATTCACGGTTCGCTGGAGATTAGGGGCATCGATGGTTTGGGTCTGGGTTTGAACGGCAGTTCAATGGAGACGGGTTTCACCCCCACAAAATTTTGAATGTCTTTGAATTACGCACTTTATAAGATTAGAATTTAGAAGTGTTTCTAGGTTAATTTATTTTACACTTAGAAGGAACCTTTTATTTAAAAAATCTCTTTGAAATATTTTGATCATGATTTTTTTTTAAAAAAAGAAAGAAGCTAATTTAAACATATATACTAGATATTTCTTTATTAAATGGAAAACTTATAATAACATATATGAAATTTAAAACAACCTGTGTGCGCATGGGAAAAATAACTTGTAGACTATAACAAGAATAGATGAGGTCCTTTGAAAGAGACAAATTGAGCAGTCTGTTTTGAAAAATTATTCCTGGTTATGTTATGCAGTCAACTCTTATTCCTCAGAGAGTGTGTGTGATGAAGTGGATCAACTTTGCGGTAGATTTATTTGGGGCAGCCTTGGGGATTGAAGAAAATGTCACTTAGTTGGTGTAATGTTGCAAGTCTAGTTGGTGTAATCTATTTGCAGCCATCCACCTTTTCCTGATTTTGTGTCATGGTTACCCTCCTCTAATGTAATGTTCTCCCTAGGTTTAACTTATGTTAGGATTAGTGGGGATGGGATTAACAGCCATTCTTCTCCTCTCTTTTCTCATATTTGGAAGTGGATGTAGCGTCAAACAATCAGGTCCTTTTTATGGCTTTTGGCGCATAACGTGTTGTCAACGAATATGGAGAGAGTTCGTCGTGGGTTCGCTTCAAATGATCTTTTCCCAAGATGTGGGCATGCTCTTGAGGATGTTATGCACATCATTCGTGACTGTGAGGCCGCTTCACCTTTCTGGTCGCAAGTTGTGCATCCACAAGCTTGGTGCTACTTCTATAAAGCATTGGTCTAGGCAGGTAGGTGGTTGGAAGATAATCTCACGAAACGTTGGTCCTTGGAGGAAGACTTGAATTGGAGTATCCTATTTGGAGTGGCTACTTGGTTTTTGTGGAAGGATCGTAATGATTTCATCTTCAATCAGGTGGGCCACTCTACTGAAAACTTGTTCCATTAAGTCATGACTTATACTCGGTTCCTTAAGGAAAATAGTGATAGGGTGTCCCGTTTGGGACCCGTTCCTGATATGAGACAAGCGGTTGGTCTCTTGGCATTTTCCTCCCACTGGCTTCTTGAAATTAAATGTTGATGGCTCAGTTAAACGATCACCTATGTCTGCAGCATACGGAGGTCTGTTAAGGGACGATTCTGGTGCCTTTTGTGATGGGTTTTGCTTGCAACCTAGGTGGAGATGGACTCACTGGTGGCTATTCAGCTGGATGATAGCTCCCCCTTAGATTCTCACTCTTGTGCACCTTTAGTTTTGTTTGGATATCTTATGATAAGTGAAATTAAATGAAATAGAATAAAGTAGGAAGAAATGAAATAAATTTATTATATTATTATTAGTATATTTTATGATGAAATTTAAGAAAAATTTATTTCATTGTTGGAGAAGTGAACATAATGACAAGAATTATATTTTTATTATTCTTATATTATTTTCATTTCAAACATATTAAACTTAAATTATTTTTAGCTAAAAAATACTTTAAATATTATTAATTAAATTATCTATTGATGATATTAATAAGATAATATGTTCCGTAACAAATTGTTAAATAATATATTTTCCATTAATTTCAATCTTGTTTATATGATTACTAATGTAATAATCTACAAATTGTGAGAGACTCTAGCAAGTGAAACGAACTACGAAGTGACGTAATGTCAACATGAAGCATGTTAGCCATATAAAAAGCATATATAAATACAGGAACACAAAGCAAACATGTGCACCAGGTAGCAGTCCGAGTAGGGGGAGCAAGGAGATAGGAGGATGTCCTCAACAGTTTGTTAACTTGTTAAGGATAAAAGAATAATTTAATAATTATATTAGCAAATAATAAATTCTCGTTCCCTAAAATTAGAGGAAAAAAAAAAGTGGTGGTATTAGATGAAATGTGATGGAATACATTCCATTACCTTCCATTCAATTTTCTATCCTAATTTTTTTTAAAAATCAAACAATGGTGATTAATATCATTCATTTCCATTCCATTACATTCTATTGATAACTCTATAAAATAGAGTTATTATAGCCTTAAATTGAATTAAAAAATGAGAAAATTGTGTCTACTTTGTCCTAGTTTTAAATAGAATTATGCTTAAGATAATGACCTGGTTCATACTTGACTATAGGCCAATTTCTACCTTGTTTATGTGCATTTCATGAAGCTATTCTACCCATTATCGATACATAAATCTAAGAATTGTAGGTATCAAAGAAGAACAATATGGTGAATTTTGGAAGGAAATCATGAAGGAAGAAACGCAAGGATTGAACTTAAAGGACACATAGTGGAACTAAAAAAAAATGAAGTTGGAAAGATCCAAGTCTAGATGTAAGAAGATCAACGTCTAGATGTAGAATTTCCACATCTATACGTAGAATCTTCACATTTAGATGTGGTCTCTTGAAAACTATGCAACTAAGAGTCTTACATCTATACGCGGAACCCCCACGTATAGACATGAAATCTTCTAGCTTAAGAAAATCCTGCAACCAGTGAGCTCTACATCTATACGTGGAACCTCCATGTCTAGACGTGGGAACCTGGTCTAGGAAAAATCCTTGAATCCACGAGTTCCACTTCTATATGTGAAACTTCCACGTCTAGACGTAGATTCCTGATACTCATTTTTTCTATGTACACGTACATGACTTCATATAAATAGTTTTATGCAACTATTTTTGACACTTTTTGACATTCCATTCTTCCATATTTACTTTCTCTATCTTCATCCTCTTCTCTCTTATTTTCACCCATTGTTGAGGGCTTGGAGCTTTAGCCCAAGGCTTAGGAAGTGAATATCTTTTCTCTTCACCTCCATGGCTCTATGGTTTGACTCTTTCCCTCTTTTTCTCTTTTCATTTTTCTGCATACGTAACTAAATCTCCATAGCTAGAGGGAGATCTAGCTTGACCCATAGCTTGATGTAATGGATTCTTGAATTAATTTATGTTTATTTCTCTTAATTGATTGTTAATCTCTGTTCTTAATGCTTTTATGACTTGATCAATCATAAATTGTTGTGTTTGGTATTTTGTGAATTGGGAAATTCCTTAATATTGTTTGCTTCTTGATATTAATACCATAATTTAGTAATATCTAGGAATGAGTATTGTTAACTATGTGGTTTTTTTTATATATAATCTTATGCTTGAACCTTCCAATTGCATGAAATTGACTAAGGAATTAGTAATTTTAAGGTAATTGCAAGATGACTAATTCACCAAGGAATTAAGTTTTAGCTAACTTTGTGCATTCTTACCATCCATTAAGGGAACAAAGCATAATTAATTAGAATTCATTGAAATTTAGTAAAGGTCAAGTGAAAATCAACCCCTAACATTTTATTCCATTGACTAAATCACATTTCTCTTTAGTTAAAACTCACCAAAAATACTTGTAACTGTTTTAATTATTTTATTTGTTATTTTCATGTTGATTACACATTTCTCATATAAATTAGTAGTTTAGATAGTGTTGGTATAAAAATAAAATACTTTTCGATTTATATTATTTTGATAGTTTAAATTGACATGAATATAATTCTTGATGAATTTACAAGTTTTTAAACTGAAATTGAAATTGATAGAGACATAAAATTCGATTAGTCATTTCATTTCATATTAAGAGTGATAGTTTCAATTTACAATCGAAACAATAGGCTTGGAGAGTAGTTACACTTAGCAAAATTTCTGGAAGGAAGAGACCTCGAGTAAAGATCGACAAATGTTCGAACATACAAGTTTGGATTCAAAAGAAAGAAGTTTTTGAATTTGAAATAGAAGTTAGCAGTAGTTAGAGATATGAAATCAAGACAACACATAGATTATTGACAAAGATCGAGTAGTTGTTGATGGCACGAGGATTGTTGACAAAGATTTGATGGTTATCAGACAAAGATTATCATTTATTTAGACAGTTATCTTTGTTATAGACACATGTCATGATATTATAAATTAGGTGGTTACTTAGGAAGTCTATAAATTCCAAGAGTATGAAAATATTTAGAGGTTGAAAATTCTATACTCACAAACACTTGTAAACTCACGCTCTCACGTCCATTGACATCTCGAGTAAACAACACGCAAGTCTAGTTCAGTATGTTTTCATCTGCTTTCATTTTCACTTTCATTCATGTACTCTTTACAAATTCAATGTAATTTTAAATTCAGTTCATTTACATTCAGTCTTTATTTTCCTTTACAAATTCTTTTCTACTCATGATCAAGTGATTCTTTTAAAGATCATTTGAGTTCTGTTTATTACTTTCCTTTAATTGCTTTCTTTACTTTTATGTAATTTTATTTTCCTACAATTTATATGTATATTCATTTACTTTTCATTGCATTTACTTTGAATCATTTTATTTTATGCTATTTAATTTACATTGTTATATTTACTTTGAATATTTTCTTTTGTTTTAGTCATTTTAACTTATTTTCATTTCTATTACTTTTACTTTATTTCTCGAAAACAAGGCTTTTATATTTCAAACTTGTCTTTTATCAAAGCTTGGCATTTACATAAAGTTTTCGATTTTGGATTAACATAAAATTTTCTGAAGTCGAAATCATTAATTTTACTCCTTTAAGATATTCAGATCAGAATCTCTAAAGAAAGCGATTCTCTTTCCCGAATTGAGATCGAGAATCAAATTTTGTCTATCGATAAAGGATTTACTATAGTCTAAGTAGAGATATTCAAAAAATTTTGGTAAACAAATGATGATACGACTAGAGAAATTGGTATTCAATATTAATCAATCCTTAAAGACATACTCTCTTACTCAATTTATTACTTATACAACTTGATATACTTATCAAAGTCCCATCATCCACCAATTCAAACAAAGCCCTGGTGAAAGACATTCAGGCTAGTGTGTGCTGGTTTTGTTTTTCGTTTCCAGCACACATTCTGCGAGGGAAATAGGGTCGCTAATCACATGGCTAGTTTGGGGCATTGTTCCTTTTCTCATGTTTTTTTGTTTGAGCGGCCTCCCCCTACCTTGTTAAATGTTAAAATTATGGCTAAAAGACAAAGGGCCACACATTTAGTGGAGCAAACATAATGATGGTTGAACATTTAGTGGAGCAAACATAATGATGACTATTTTGTGGCTTAAAATTGGAACACTTTGAAAAAGACCAACACGATAATTTGTAAACAAATTTATCTTCCTTTATCATTTACATTTAGCTATAAATAGCCATCCTTTAGCTTGAAGAAGTTTACATTACCTTTTAAAAAAAAAACTCCAAGCTCTATGAATTAGTTTTCTTTAGTATCTCTCCATCCAATCTCTTGTTCTTATAATTGTGAGAGATTTCTAATATTGGAAAAGATAAATGAGTAAGAGAAAGACTTTCTCAGTTTAGTGACGTGATCTTTGGGTGTAATTGGATTTTGGGTTGTATTTTATCTTTAAAATTTGAGTGTGTTAGTTGTATTAATTGTAAAATCCTCTTTTGACATAGTAAATTTTCTGTTAATGAAATATAAAAAGTATTTTACAAATTAATTCGATTTAAACAAAAATTAAATTTTAATCAATTTAAATTAAATTCGTAAATATCCTTGATTGTGCCGCTTCAACATTAAACTTTCTTTGGCAGGATGTTGCGGGCATTGCCTTGCCTCGTTTAGCTGTGTAGTTCTCTTTGGCCTTTTTGCCCGTTCATCATAAAAAAGAAAAAAAGGTTGATGCTAGTGTAACTTTTATTTTGAACTTTGGCCATGATACTTTCAGTGATTTGGATATGTAAAGAAACGTGTGGGATAGTGGCAGACGTGCTTAAGGGTGGTTAATGGCTAGTTTAGACTCTAGAAATAATTACTGAACACTCAAATGAAAAAGACCAACACGACTTAATCAATTAAACACCATTCATTTATCTTCCTTTATCATTTACTTTTAGCCATAACTCTCAGCCTTTACTGCTTTATTACAGCTTTTTCTTTACTTTCTTTCGTTTACATTATGCCTTTTATAACCTTTCTTTAGTTTATAGCTTTTACCAAACTTGGATTTTAGCCAATTTATGAATTAAGTGCTTTCTTTAGTAGTTTAAGGACTCATAGCTGAAGAACATAATCATTTTCTTGGCGTATCGCTTGAGCAAAGATAATTAAGGTGTAATCTTGCCGATCACCTGGACTAATCAAGTAAAAATCGCAAACATTTATATAGGGAATTTTTAAAAAAAAATTAAATAGGATTTAATTTAATTTTAAAGTCTTTCTCAGTTTAGTTGTGTACATGTAAAAATTCATTTAACTTTAATTAGATTTAAATATATTTTATTTTATCTTTATTTTAATTATTTGAATTGATGATTTTATTTGTATTAATTTAATCATTTCACCTATTCTAGAAAAGAACAATAGAGTAAAAATATTAAAATGAAATTAATTCAATTAATCTTTAATTTTTTAAATATAAAAAGTATTTTACAAATTAATTCAAATTATAATTTTATAACATAATTTAAACATAAAATTAAATTTTAAAATATTTCAATTTAAATTAATTTTATTCGTAAATGATTCCAAAATTAGTGTAAATTAATTCATATTACAAATTTCACGTCTACATTAGCTGCCAAAGTGGAAATTAGTTTAAGTTTACGAAATACTCAATTGTAATAAGACCGACAATCCCATCAAAGATACATCTGAAGTGTTTCAAAACCTATAAATTCTTATTGAAATCATGAAGTTTGGAACATCTAAGTGCGCCTTTATTACATAATTATTTGAAAGGTGAACCAAAAGATGAAGACAAGAAATTCACTATGCATGGCCATTCCTCCTCCAAACTACTCAATGCCAACAATCTTTCTTATCTCCACAAAGAACTCGTAGACCTTCTGTTGGTTAGCCAGGAAAGAGACCTGGAAACGCTCTCTTTCTCTCTTTCTGCATGCACCTCTTGGCCCAAGCAATGAACTTGGGGCACTCACTCTCTATCTTGGCCCAAGCATTGAACTTGCTACATCTAGAAAGCCAATCTCGTCTCCTCCAAAATAAGGCTTATTGTCTCCTAGCTGTTCGTCTAATAATTTAAGGGCCTCGATGAATTCTTTACTTGTAGCTTCTCGCTCTTCTCCTTTTGTTGCCCACATTATCTACCCTTCAAGTTCATCTATCTATTTGACATTAAAATTTAACAGCCTCAATATTAGATCGTAAAATTTAAGAATGAGAAAGGGAAATGGCCACTAGTAACCAATACACTAACTATCATTGTCCATTTCACAATATTAAAGAAGGGATGTTAAAGATAATTAAATATGATTTTTCTGTACGAACCAATCATATAGGGTCTGATTGGTATTATGGAGGAAAATGAAAGGAAAGAAACATGATGAAAAAAGAAAAGAAAAGAGAGGAAGAGAAAGAAGGAGTTATCAATCCCCTTATTTGGTATCACCTAATGAAAAAGAAAGGAGATTCATTTTCTTTGTTTGATTTCATTAAGGAAAAGAATAACAATGTATATAAATGAATGAAAATATATGTAAATATATAATGAGACTCACAAAATTTACTTCATTTTCCTTCTCTTTCCTTCATTTCCATCTAAAAGTAAGAAGATGAGAAAATGGTGAGCCCATGGAAGTTTTATCCCTCCTTTCCATTGTTAAAGTGCTACCAAAGAAAGGATGGACTTCATCCTCCCTCCTCTTTCCTTTCATTTTCACTCCAAAAAGCATTACAAACAAAACCATAATGTGAATAGGCTTGCTAATAATTTCTATTTTTTTATTTAATAGTGACTTAATGCCTAATCACAAATAAACAGGATCTTTTGCACATGTTGCTAAAGAAGGCAGAGGAATACAATAAAGCAATTACACCGTTCTATACTAATAGCAAATCATCAAAACAATGGAAAGAACAATTACAAGTAACAATCACAGACACAGTAATGATCATGCACAAAAAAAGGTACCTTCTTGTCAACATAGTCTTCCCAGAATCTGGCCTGGGCTCTTTGATAAGGGTTAGAAGGCAACAAAGGAGATCTATCATTCCATATCTCATCAATGTACAGAACAGCAATGAGAGATTCACAAATGGGTTTTGCATTGTGGATAAGAACCTAGACTTTCTTGTGATCCGGGTTCATTTGAAGGAGCAGAGGGCTTTTGTTCCTCAAGTCCTCCTTTTTGTACTCGTACTTGATGCCCATTTCTAGAGGTGCTATCCGGACCCTCATCCCAAAAGAGCCAGCCCAAAAATCTAGCAGAACCACCTCATCTGCCATTACTGAGTTAAAGGAAGAGAGAAAGTTCAAGAGACCAAAGTTGTAGAGGGAAGTAGAAGTGATTTGCATCAGGCTGTGCCAGTTGATTTGCAGAGAGAATTTGGGATAATGTGGACTTGGAAGAAGAAATTGTGAGTCAATAATCTTTTTTTTTTTTTACCAAGAGATAAGATAATTCATTAATGAAAACTAACAGAAATCTAAAGTTCCAATACATAAAGAACTAACCACAGGATGCTTCCCAACAACACTTCCAACATAACTGGAAGGTTAACAAAGAACAAGATACTAATGATCAAGATTTAAGGGGTTTCAAAACAAGCACGTTTTCCATCCTTAGCTTCATCACTATAGAGACCTCTTTTCTTTGATCCTGCTTTGCATTAGAGCTTCTTGAATGATGACTTTTGTTAGGCGATGCTCTTGGATTGGCTGGATAGGAATCTTAGGAGTGTTCTTCTTAGCTCTTTTCTTTATCTTTCCCTATTTGATATAAGATGTCTTACCTGTAGAAAACGCCACGGTCTCCTGGTTGGCTATGGTAGGTCCAATGCCATTGGGTTTGTCATTCATTGCAATTCCTTCTTTGTCCAAGGAGTTATCCCTAGCCTTTAGGAAAATTTCTTGATTATTGTTGTTATTGAAAATGATGATAATGTCATTATCTACCAATTTATGGATAGGGTTCACAAATCTACTCGTCATTCGATTAGGTTGATTGAGCGAGGGGGAGGGAGGGATAAACTCTTTTTCACCAGTGCAAAGTGTTTGTCTTGGTTTGGGGGATGGATTTAAGCCATCATCAGATATGAATAGACTCGAGAGATGTGAGGACACCTGTTCAACCAAACCATGTACCACAATTGTTGGTTGGGGAGGAGTGGAGCAACGACTAGTATTGGTGGGGCACTTGATTCAATTTTCACTCCTACTTAGTCCATTTTCAATTAATTACCGAATTTTTTTCCTTTCATGTGCCACATAAATCGTCATGGATCAAACGAGAACAATTCTTATCATCATATCCTATAATTCCACAATAATGACAAAAAAATAGGCAGGCGCTCATACTTAAACTCCACCTAGATTTTACCTAAAGATGGGGATCCAAAGTTGATACCGCATCATATCAGTTGTCGGACATCGATGATGACTAATGCCTTTGGAACAAACCCTTAGTTGCCCCTGATTGAAAATAAGTGTGATTCGATCATATGACCAATTCTATCACACAACTTCTTTCCTACTATTTCATTCTGACACTCCTCTAGCAGACCCTAACACCTTGGTTTCAAATCTCGTTCCGTTGGTAGCCGTGTAAAAGAGACACTACAAAACGCTCGTGGCTTGCTCTCTTTTTGCATGCACCTCTTGGCCCAAGCAATGAACTTGGGCACTCACTCTCTATCTTGGCCCAACGAGACATAACAGCATTGTAGTCGCAACACTCCTCCGTTCAGATTTTCTCACTTCCAAAACAATGAGGGTGGTGGTCGGTGGGTGTTGCTGTGCTGTGGAGGTGGAGGCGTGGAGCTGTGTCGTGGGTTGTTGGGTGTTGTTGTGCCGTGGAGGTGGAGCTGAGCTCGTTGTGCCATGGTCTACCCTTGAAGTTCATCTGTCTATCTGACATGGAAAATTGCCCGATGATTAAGTGAGGAGAGAAAGAGAAGGTGACCGAGTGAAAGGGAAAATAATTTTAGAGGGGAAAAGGGGAAAGAGTGGATGAGGTGAGAATGAGATTCAGAAACAAAGGAGTAAAGAGGGACGGGGAAATTTAGAGGGAATAGGAAATATGAGTGAGATGAGATTCGTGTGAAACAGATGAGTGAAAGGGGAAAGGGAAAATTTAGAGGGAATGGGAAAAAAATGTGAGGGAAAGGGCAAATATAGAGAGAATGAGAAAAAAAAATTAGTTAAAGAATAAAATAGATAATTTAATCTAATTTGTGCTAAGTTATGGAAAATTTACATCGCAGCGACTGCAATCTGCATCATAGCACTCGCAACGCTCACAATTGTAAAAATTGCAACGTGACCGCAACCATAATTTAAAACCTTGTCTAACATTGTATCCAAAAAGGAACATTGTGAAATTCATTAGTTTCAATCGACTTATTCGGCTACCATTGACACAGCACAAGTAATTAATTTTTTTAAAGCCATGGTTGATTTTTTAAGGACACGGTGCATGTTAATCTCACTATCAAAGTAAAACTTGTAGTTCTTGCCTTCAATTTCTTCGCACTAGAGTCCTTGAGAGGTGTTCCACACTACCATCAGAACATTTTTCATGGTGGATGCTCCTGAAAATCCTTATCATTGAACAAAACTGTCTCGTCCTCATCGGAATTACCTCTAACCCCGATCAGATTCGGTGTAGTCGTGGGTGACCCGCTGACTACAGCAGGGCCTTGGGAGGTGGCTTGGTTGCCATCACTAGATAGGCCAGCATCAGAATAGCAGTGACTAGGATCTTAGTTCTCGACAGCGTGAGGCGCAGCGCTTGAGGAGAGGCCATCCATGGTGACAGTTTGTAGAGAATCGAAGTTGGAGGCAATTGGTGTGGATGCACAAGCAGAGGGGACCATCAGGGATGGTGATCAATGGCTGGGAAGAAAGCTAGAGTAATGCCTAGACGATCTCCACAGAGGGAAAGCAATGGCGACCGACGTGTGGAGTGGCAGCACACTAGGGAAGCAAAGTGGCAACCCTAGCAGAGCAGGATGCGCCAGTCCTAGAGGCCGAAAGGGTGTTAATATAAGTTGTGAGTCCATAATCTTTTATTTATTATACTATTATACGAGCTTATACTCTCATTTTAAACATGAGATTATGTTATTTTTTGGAAAAAGACAACAATAATTTTTTTTGTAGGATTCATAGGCTCATTCACAATTAATAGTGTTTGTCCATAATCAAATTTGTATCTTTCTATTTTATAGTAATAGATGTGACAAACTTTTAATTATACAACATAAGAGGATTAAAGCGTTTATACACAGCTAATAATAACTCTACAATAAAATTTGTATATTTCTATCTTATAATTATAGACGTAACACACTTTCAATAACAAAGTATGAGATGATTGTGGCCACATATATTTCATTCAGTAATAATTTTCTCCGTAAACTGCTGGAGCATTGTTTCAAATCCACTAATTGATATAAAACACTTTTCAAACCCACATGTTCTGGACCGTAGTCCATGATCCCATCCTAAAGGATCGGCCCGACACATGAACCATCGGACTCCGCCCACGACGCCCCCACGACGGCCTTGTGACCTGGAACCCTGTCATCTGACTGCAGCAGTCATTTTCCCATTCTCAGAAACGGGGGATCACGACTGTCTGCGAGCAAGGATTGGCCATTAAGGGAAAAACATTTTTAAAGTCGAGAGACTAGCCTCCACGATCGTAGGACAGTCCCGACCAAGTCAGAGACGAACCTCAACGATCGTGGAACAATCCCGACAAAGTCAGAGATGGACCTCAACGTTCATAGGCTGAAATCCCTGCCATGACACGATCCTAATGTACCTCTATCCTACGTGGAGTGCAAGAGGATTCAAATTACGCTCACCATATATACCAGGCTAAGTTAACCAAAAGGGAGTATCACGTCTTTACTGCAATTCCATTAGCTTGAACTTACTGGTGCACTGCCTGACTTGAGCGTTGGAGTCCTATTACAGGTACCCACCCCCCTGGACTTTATGCTCTTGATCGCAGCTGCATAAGGAAGAAACCACCACGTACGTGCCTATCTCAGGTACTTTCTGAATCCACTTCAGAACATTGGCGCCATCTGTGGGAATCCCGATAAACTTCCATTCCCACAATCAACCATGGTGAGCACGAGACACAACTAGAAAAAGGGGAGCGCTGCGCATGCCGCCCATGGCCAAATACAGGACCCAGCGGCGCGGCAACATAAACCTTCCTTCACACCACACCATCAAACCTCCGCGGCCGAAACAAAGGCCGGTCATGGTGGAAAATTTTAACGAGGGACACGAGACTTCGGTTTCAATGAAAGCCCCGATCCATCTCGAAGGGTCTCAATCCGAATGGCTCGTCTTCCCCCACGGTGAGACTAACAACATAAACTACGGAGTAAACCACGGAGCACACAATGGAGCTAGGATCCCTGTCCACGATCGTTTAGGAGCCTCCCGCGACAATGTGGACCACACGTCCCATTACGAAGACAATGTCCAATCCGAGATTACAAGAAATGGCCTTCGGGAGCTGTTGCGTCAACAAACAGCTCTCATCGAGGACCAACGGCGTCAGCTAGAGGAACAGCACCGCCGCTTAGAGAATCTTGAAAGATCGAAAAGGGCGGAGAACGACAACGGAGGGCGGGATGCGGCCCGCAACGGGCATGCAGACCAAGGAGTTGGCGCCGGGATTATTGAAAACAGTACGCCGGCCCCCGGCCGCCACACCAATTCTCGAACGCTCTGATGTCATACAGGGTCCCGAGGAGTTTCAAACCTCCGAGCAACCTGGAGGCTTACAACGGAACAACGGATCCCCAGGAGCACTTGGACGCCTATACGCAATCCATGCAACTCTATGGACACACTCCGGAGCTTTTGTGCCGGGCCTTCCCCCTGTTTCTGAAGAAAGACGCCTTCCGGTGGTTCGTCATCCTGCGGACAAGGATCACAGGATGGGAAGACCTGACGCAAAGGTTCTTGTAGCATTACACCACGGCAAAGGAGCGCCCGAAGTCGATCGACTCCCTCTCCTGGATCCGCCAGGGAAGTTCTGAATCCTTGCGTGAATATGTCAGAAGGTTTAACCAAGCCTGTGTGGGCATAGAAAACCTAGATGAACGGATAGCCCTCCACTACGCCAGGAACGGGCTCCAGACCAACTCAAGCTTTTTTGTGTCTCTAGCGAAAAAGAAACCGGAAAGCCTAGAAGAGTTTCACCGATGGGCGGACAAATACGTTGAGCTCGAGGAAGTCACCAGGGCTAAAGAGAGTCTGGAGAAAGGTGAAGCACACCAAAAGAAGAACCAAAGCTCCAATCAACCCCGTGACTCCTCAAAAGGTGAGCGATACCGGCCCAAATATTCTCGAGTACACTCCTTTGAACACCCTCGAGAGACAATCTTGAAGGAGGTCCTTCAAACCGAGTTCCGAGAATATCAAGAGACCACCACCCATAAAGAAATAGTCCCAAAGGGATCACCTTACACCGCAGTGGCACAATAGCTACAACCACGAAACGTAAGATTACAACCAACTCCTTTAGTTATCGAGTCCCTGATCAAAGAAGACGACCGCAAAAAATACATCAACGGCTTTCGCGAAAGTGGAAACCGTGGAAGGCGCAGAGACCGGAGGCAAAGCCTCAACCCCCGGTGAAGTCCGAACCAGCGCCCAAGGAGAAGCAAAAGCCCTGTAAGAAGATCCCGGACTCCCCCGCGCCGCAACAATGAGAATAGGCAAGACCGGGAACGGGATACTCAAGGCGAGGGCCACAGGAAGAATAGACTTGTAAGCACCATCTCCGGGGGATTCACAGGGGGCGGCCTGTCAAGTAACTCGAGGAAAAAGGCACTCCGGACTGCGGTCCTGAGCGTGTCCGGATCCTCTTCCCGAAAACTCCATGCAGAGAACAAAGACGCGCCACCCATCTCCTTCTCCGATGAAGACTACGGCGATATTATCCAAGATCATGATGACCCCCTAGTCATATCCGGGATAATCTCCAACGCCGAAGTCCGTCGTATCTTTGTAGATCAAGGGAACTCAGCAGACATCATGTTCATGGACGCCTTCGAGAGGTTGGAGTTCCCTCTATCCGCGCTTACCCCATATGAGGGTGAGTTAACCGAATTCTCTGGAGAAAAGGTAACCCCAGTAGGTTACTTCGAGACTTTCCTTACCTTGGGCAACAATGACACCTATAAAACGGTGAAGGTGAGGTTTCTAGTCGTAGATTGCCCCTCAGCCTATAACATCATCCTGGGCCGCCCAACGCTAAACAGCATTGCCGCTGTGGTCTCTACTGTCCACCAAGTCATGAAGTTCCTCAACAGGAACAATGAAGTGGTTACGATCAAGGGCGACCAAATCGCAGCCCGCAAATGCTACAATGAGAGCCTGAAGATCAGCAAGACCTCTAGGAAAACAAAGATGCGGACATCCAGCACTACCTACGACCAAGTCAACATCCTAATGACGGAGTTGAATGTCCTTGAAGAGATCCGGGGTACAAGACCCTCCAAGGAGAACTGATCCCACTCCAGCTAGGCGACAAACCCGATCAAGTCACCATGATAGGAGCAAACCTCGAAGAACAGGAAAAGACCCAGTTGGCACAGCTCCTACAGAAAAACAAGGATCTTTTCACTTGGACTTCCGCTGACATGCCTGGAATCGACCCCGCTTTCATCTGCCATCGTTTATCTATTAAACGAGATGCAAAGCCAGTCGCTCAGAAGAAAAGAAAAGTTAGCCTCGAGAGACAACAAGCCATTGAGGAGCAAGTCAAGGAGTTACTGAACGCTGGATTCATAAGAGAAGTCTCGTACACCACTTGGCTCTCGAATGTAGTCTTGGTTAAAAAGGCAAACGGGAAATGAAGAATGTGCATGGACTACACCGACCTAAACAAGGCGTGTCCCAAAGATCCATACCCTCTCCCAAGCGTCGACAAGCTGGTTGACAGCTCCTCCGGCTTCCAGACACTATCCTTCATGGACGCTTACTCAGGGTACAATCAAATTCTAATGTACCCCGGAGATCAGGACAAAACGGCCTTCATCACTGAAAGGGCGAGCTATTGCTACAAGGTAATGTCGTTCGGGTTAAAGAATGCTGGGGCCACATATCAGAGGATGATGAATAGAGTCTTCGAAGAACAGATGGGGAAAATGCTAGAGTCTACATCGATGACATAATAGTTAAGACCCTGTCGTCCGGATCACACACCTCGGACCTGGAGGAAGTATTCGCGCAGCTGAGAAAGCACGACATGAGGCTCAATCCAGGAAAGTGTGCGTTCGGGGTCCAAGCAGGGAAATTCTTGGGGTTCATGCTGACCCACCGCGACATAGAGGCAAACCCCGACAAATGCAAGGCGGTGGTCGATATGCATAGCCCCCGGAACATCAAAGAGGTACAACAGCTGAATGGCCGGATTGCAGCTCTCACAAGATTCCTAGCCAAAGCCGCTCACAAATCCCTCCCCCTCTTCAAGTTAATGAAAAAAGGGACCGGATTCGAGTGGACGCAGGAATGTGAAGATGCTTTTGCGTCCCTAAAGAACCTCTTGGCATCTCCTCCAATCCTCACTAGGCCAGAACCGGGCGAGACTCTTTATGTGTACCTCTCCGTCAATGATGAAGCCGTCAGTTCAGCACTTATCAGAGAAACATCCTAAGGCCAAAAGCCAGTTTATTTCGTGAGTAAGGTACTGCAAGGCCCCGAACTCAGATACCAAAAGATTGAGAAAGTCGCCTTTGCACTTATCATCACGGTCAGAAGGTTAAGGCAATATTTCCAATGCCACCCCGTGGTAATAAGGACTGATCAACTAATGTGACAAATACTGCACAAATCGGACTTAGCAGGAAGGATGATCGCCTGGTCCATCGAGCTCTCTGAGTTCGAGATAACCTATGAGCCCAGAATAGTAATCAAAGCACAAGCTCTCTCGGATTTCTTAGCAGAACTCACCTCAGACTCCGAGTGCATAGAAGAAATACACTGGACCATATTCGTGGATGGGTCTTCAAACCTAAAAGGATGTGGTGCAGGGATAATCTTGGAAAACTCCGAAGGGGTGACTATCGAGAACTCACTAAGGTTTGAGTTTCCCACCTCGAACAATCAAGCAGAGTATGAGGCATGCATCGCAGGACTGGCAATGACCAGAGACTTGGGGGCCACAAAGATTAAACTTTGTAGCGACTCCCAGCTCGTGACCTCCCAGATCCAAGGCGAATACCAGGCTAAAGAGCCTCTCCTGAAGAAGTACTGGCAAGTGTAAGAGCTCCTTCCAAGCTTCCAGCGAGTCAAAGTGGAACACATACCCCGGGAACAAAACTCCCGGGCCGATCTCTTATCAAAGTTGGCAAGCATCAAAAGTCCAGGTAACAACCGATCAGTGATCCAGGCTACCCTCTCCCACCCCGCAGTTTCCGACGTGGCTGTCTTCCAGGTTGAAGAGCAAGGACGCACCTGGATCACTCCACTGATGGAATACTTGCAGTCCGGTAACCTCCCCGAGGATCCCAAGGAGGCAGCCAAGTTGAAGAAAGTTGCGGTCAGATACACCATCTTCAGTGGGCAGTTATGCCGGCGCAGATTCTCTTCATCCCTCCTGAAGTGCCTAACGCCTAAAGAGGCCGAGTATGTCCTGGCCGAAGTTCACGAAGGAAGTTGTGGGCACCATTTAGGAGGCAAGACCCTAGCATTAAAGGCGCTCTGAGCAGGCTACTACTGGCCCACGATGGAGGCAGACTCCCTTGCACATGTTCAAATGTGCGATAAGTACCAACGGTACTCTGACCACTACCACGCCTCGCCGGAGGAATTGTCTACGACATCCATCCCCTGGCCCTTCTACCAGTGGGGCATGGATATCTTGGGACCTTTTCCTCAAGCGCCCGGGCAACTAAAGTTTCGGGTTGTCACTGTAGATTATTTTACAAAGGATAGATTTGAACCCCCAGGCTAACATCACCTCGGCTCGGATTCAGAAATTCACTTGGCGCCACATCATCACCAGATTCGGTGTCCCAGAATCCATCGTTATGGACAATAGGACGCAATTCAAAGACAAAAGTTTCGAAGAACTACTTCGCGGACTGAAAATTAAACATCACTGCAGCGCCGTGAAAAATCCTCTAACAAATGGGCAAGCTGAAGCGGCCAACCGGGTTATCATTAGGGGGTTAAAGAAAAGGCTGGACAAAGCCAAAGGGAACTGGACCGAGCAGTTAGACCACGTCCTTTGGGCCTACCGAACTACTCCTCATTCTACAACCAGTGAGACCCCGTTCAAACTAACCTAAGGGTGCGAAGCAATGATTCCGGTGGAGATAGGAGAGCCGAGCTGGCATCTCCAACACTTCTCACCAGACATTAACCCCGGGTTAATAAGAGAAGACTTGGACTTGTTGGAAGAAAGAAGGTGCATCGTGCACATACGCGATGCTGCAACTAAGCAAAGAACGGCAGCCCGGTACAACCTAAAGGTCATCCCTAGAAGGTTCTAGCCAGGCGATTTAGTACTCCGCAGGGCCGACATCGGCGAAAGGAGTGCCTCCCAAGGGAAATTAGCCCCTAACTGGGAAGGACCCTACCACGTCGTAGTCAGCACCGGGAATGGGGCTTATACCTTGGAAACGTCAACAGGCAAGCCAGTGAAAAACTTTTGGAATGCGGACAAACTTAGAAAGTACTACAGCTAAGCGCCTTTCAAGGCCTAGTCTCCTAGTTTACTTCATGTTTGATCTGCCCTAATTATTGTACATTTTTTTAATCTTTAAATTCAAGTAAATATCTCAATTATCAAGAACTTAATTATCGAGAACTCGATTACCATTGTACCAACCGTAGTGTCTTGTGCTAGGTAGGGAGTGCAGTAGAGAAATCCCGACGGGGGGAAAACTCTCGCACCAGTCCACCCGCACAAAAGACCCCGGCAAGGACCAATCCGAAACCACAAGTCGCGCGGCCTCCTAAAATACCTAAAACAACCGGTAATGGACCCCGGACAAGGTTTCTTTCCTTAGGCACGGACTCTAAATCCCGTGATAGCTATTGCCTTGAATTCCAAGCCAAGGTCAAGGTTTCTTACCTTGGCACGACCCTAAGAACAATCAACTTCGGATATCGGATCCTATGCCAAGGCCTTGAACGTTCTCATCACACAAAATCCAAAGGGAAATCCTAAAGCGCTCGGCAAAATGGGCGTTGGACCCAGACCACAGGTCTCGTCAAAATTCCGCAATACGCGAAAAAGGGCATTGGACCCCAAAAAATAGATATAAAAAAATAAAATAAAATAACAAACTCATTGCAAAATTAACAAAGTCATTACAAAATTTTGCTTGCCCAAACAGAAAAAGAACCCCGCGCAGGGGGCAAAACTAAAGCATGCGAATCACTCTGGAAGGTCCCGAACCACCAACCTCGGCGGGAGAGAATCTCCCGTACTCGATCCGGGTAGTAGCAAGGTGGGAACGACGAATTGACCATTCTGACTACCTTCCCGAGTCCAAAGAATCAAGAACCAGTCAACCTCGGGATTGAAGAGCCGAACTTGCTTGATTGCGTTCCTCGACTATCGCTTTTTGATGTCGGTACAAATAGTAACGAGAGTCCCGACATCGCCCTTCAGCGTGGTAACTTGCCCTCCGAGACGCCCGTTCTCAGCACGAAGGCCCTCTTTCTCAGCTCTTAGCTCGACCATGCCCCTCATGGCGTCCGCCTAGCTGTCCTCCCTCTCCTTCACTACATCTCTCAGGGTGGCTACTTCGTTCCCCAGCTTTCGGTTCAGGGCCTCAACATCCTCCTTGGACTTAGCGGCCTCCTCTTTGGCCCACACGGCCTCCTCCTTCTCCAAAAGAGCCCGGGTTTTACCCCGCTCTGCAGCAGCAACCCTCCGCTCGTAGTCCTCAACTGCGTACTCCAAATGCCGAGCCTCCATGGCAAGACGAAGCCCAAGAACATGGAAACTACAGAGAGCATCCGGGGCACTACGCTTCTACTTCCTCATCCAGGAGGAAGCCGTCAACGAACTCACGGCGGTCCGGGTTCTCGAGGTACAGGTTGATTGCCCCCCCAATCTGGTCGGCGCCTCTTTTGACCAGGGACCTCTTACTCCTGGTCCACTTAACGTTCCCTCGCCACCGCCTTTCCTCTTTTAGCCCCGTAAGGGGGAATCCTCCACCTGGATCAGTTCCTCCTCCGTGGCAGGAACCTCGGCGCGACGGGGTAATGGGACCGAAACTGCCTCGGCGGCAGGATCCGAAGGCCCCGACTCATTCCTTCACGCCCTCGGCCTCCGTATAATAGCCGTAGCGTTCCCTTCCTCAGACATCTCGGCTAAGCTCTCTGAAAAGCAAACAAACAACGGTCAGGTCCATACAAGGAGAAAAAAGAAAAGAAAATAAAGCCAAGAAGATAAAGCATGAACAAAGGCCTATGCTACCTAGCACAGCCAAAAGTTCCACATCATCTACGGCATCCAGTACATCTTTGGGCCGGATCTTGTCGACCTCGACAACCCACGTTTCGAAAAAATTGACGCACTCGAGCTCCTCGTCATCCAGGTGACAAACCTCCCTCTCAAATGATTGTGTGGGGATGCTCCATGTAGCCGGATTCCAGTATAGGCTGAATGTTGGCTCCTCGCCACTCCCCAACCAGAAGGGTCGAGTGCCGCCATTAACTTGAAGAACTTTTCTTTGAAGTCCTTATAGCTCTCTAGGTAGGGGAGAAACACCGTCCTACATTGCCGGGAACGCACAGACAACCAAGACTGTTGGAGAGCGCGAACACCATGGACGGAATACCGGTGTGGAAATAGAAAAATGCCCCGTCGAGCATCGCAAAAGCAACCGGCATATCCTCTCGAAAGCCAGGATGTTCGCCCAACCATTGGGGTGAATCTGACTGGGTGCGGCGTGAAGAGTCCGGAGTACGGCAATATGGAAGTCACTAAAAGGTAGCCGAAGTCCAAACCGCGTGAAGAAGTCCTCGTAGAGGAACATGAAGTGCTTCCTCGCCTCACGGGTCGAACACACGCGCTCTCTTCCCGGGGATAGGATCAGGAACTTACCATCCCGAAGCCCTCCCGCGGTAAGCTCCAAGTAATATTTTAACTTGTCCAACTCGGACCCGATCTCGTAGCGTGAAATCCTGCCAAAAGCATCGTCCGCAACCCAGGGGTAAGATAACCCCGGTCCCCAGCAAACACGAATCAACTCCTCCTCGGCTTCCTGACCCCCCGGCTCGCGAGCTTCAGGATCCAGGTTGGGCTCTTTAATTCTCAGCACCCTTCTCCTAGCCATTCGAATTCCTGGAAGTCACACAAAGGCTCAGGGTCAGAACCAGTCCAAGTACGGAGATCCAAACGTACTGGCCTCCGCACCCGCCAAGGCAAAAAGCCTCAGAAGGACACCTCCGCTGCACATGGTGTGGCGGAGGAGGTGCTCCAAGAAGGGCAAACGTCATTGACGGAAGGGGAAAACACACTATCCCCTCCCTTTCTCGAAACAGCAAAAACCAGACAAGCCAGAAGCAGAAGCAAAAGAAAAGACCAGTTCTGTGAGTACCTTGAAGCAAGAGGACAATCCTGTGAAGTCCAGCAAGATCGTCTCGCACCACTACAATGACCGTCAGAAATCGCCACAAAACCTCAAAAGTTTCTGATAAAAGTCGAGCGAAGCAAAGCCAAAAAGCTTACCCCTTATTTATAGGGGTTACGGTTAGAGGGTAATTCTGTCCAAACACCTCACATTCGAAAAGGCACCCATTATGGCGCGCGGAGCACGACGCACGACTTCTTAACCCAAGCGCGCCACGTAGTCCACGTTGCCGTAACGACAGCTCACATTACGGTTATTCAGCAAGTTGAAGGACACATAACCGCAGGATCAAAGAGCTCGAAAAACTCGCTCGGACCCCAAAATTATGTCATCCCGGTAATAGTCCCCCAAGGTACAAAGACCCTGGAACCAAGTATCTAAACTTGGCACTTCGCCGGCCTCGGCCAAGTACCAAGCTGGGGGTAATTTAGCATATCGCGTGGTCAGGATGAACGTTGGACTCACCCCGGTATAATATAAATACCAGTTTAAATAAAGGAAAGCAGAAGACACGAAATTTGAAGGAAAAGAAGTAATTTTATTAAGTTTCTCATTCTATACATCATCTTACAACAAAAGGAGGGAAAAGAAAGTATAAAGGCATGGAATATATAATGAAAGAAACCCCGGAGGTGTGAACCGCCATTAACATCATTTCCCGGTCCATGTTGCATTCACATTTCCTCCAAGAACTAGCACCGGATTTTCCTCCCGAAGGTTGATATCTTGAAAAAGTGGATAGGCTTTAAACCCGAGCGGTGGTTGAACCTCGGTACCCACCGCTTTTCTTCACTTCCTTCCTCGCCAGTTAGGTAGGTCGGGTGCATTTCCTTGATAGATGAGGTACAACTTTCTCATGAAATGATCGTTCCATCGGAAACCTTGATCACCTCATGTTTAAATGGAGGAGCAAGGATAGTTCCTCTGGGTCCAAGGCCCTAGAAGCGATGGAAAGGAGAGCGAATTGGACCCTACCCCTTCGGTTTTTTTTCCATCTAAAACGGCAAACATCTCAAACCTCCCCGAGAACGAGAAATACCAAAGAAGCAATCATCGTACTCAGACATCTGCCGCTAATACGATTGAAAAGTGAGACATCTACAAGAAGTCTCCCACATAAAATCACCAAGTTTCGAAATTTGGGAAAGAACAAGAAGAAAACTCTTGAAAGAGGCAAAACCCTCCTTACTTCTCTGGAGGGAAAGGACCATTTTTCTCAGATAAGTCACTTCTCAACTTCCCCAGAGGAATACCATGATCGAATGCAAAACCCTCTATTTATAGAGAACGGAACGATCAAATTAATTCCTCCTTCTGAAGAACTCAAACCATAAATCCGCATTCAATGCCCCTTATTTCCTATTGCGCTTTTATGAAACTACAAGCTGCGCTCCCCATTAAAGACTCGTTCATTCTCGAGGAGGTTAAAGCAATAGTTCCCAAGGGATCCAACAATTCAAGATCAATAAAGAACTTGTTGCTCATGTGCTGTTTGATATGATTTTTATGAAGGTGCTGCCAGCTTATGCTTAAAAAATACCCCGAGAACTACATCCAGGGGGCAATTGAAGGAAAGCCACGAGACCAAGGAATGACGATGTGGTAAGGACCCACCTCGGCCTCGAACCACATCCCAACCGCCGAGTTGTCTCGTATTGTGCAACCCGCCAGTACGAAATATCGTAATGCATAGCCCAAAAAAAAAGAAAAATGAGCAGACCAAGAAAAAGGAAATTTGTTTTCTTCTAAAAATACATCAACTCCGCAGCGCCCCAATTTTTTTCTTTTTTTTAGTTTTTATTTTATTTTATTTTATTTTTATTTTTCATAGTAAACTTATTGTGTTTGGACTAAGAAAAATAGACCAAAAATATAAACAACAAATTTTTTTTCAATTTCACTTTTTTTTTTTTAAATCCGGTAAAAATTTGGTGTTCACATCTATCTTATAATTATAGACGTAACACACTTTAAATAACAAAGTATGAGACGATTGTGGCCACATATATTTCATTCAGTAATATTTTTCTCCGTACACTGCCGGAGCATTGTTTCAAATCCACTAATTGATATAAAACACTTGTCAAACCCACAGATGCGTTTCCTGATTGTGCTAATAGAGTAGAGTAGTAAGTGAAATCCTTTTTATTATCCTAATTTATTTATATAATTACACTTTTTATTTAATCTGTAAAATCAGGCATAGTTTCTTTTTATTTAAGATGAACGTAATGTTGTCTCCGTTTTTCAAATCAGCTCAAAATTTGGAATCATTAGGATTTAGGAGTGCTGATGGCTGGCTTAGTTCGGGTTTAACTGGCCTGTTTTATGTTTGATATTTTGATGGGCTAATTTTTTGAGCTTAATCTCAGCTTGGTCATGGCTTGATTATTGATTGGATTATGAGTCAACTTGAGATTTAGACAATATGTATAAATTTTGATAATATATATAATTAAATTATAAAATTTTAGAAGTAAAAAAAAAATTAGGTGATGTTTTATAATATATATTTTTTAACCAATTATATCAATATAAAAATATCATAATGTAATACATAAGATATGAATTTAGGTTAAAAAAGTCTTATAAATTATTGCGACCTCAAATCCTTGTTATTGCATAGGCTTGTCAATTGTTGAACATAAACTTGCTTACCATCCCTTGTGGGTTATGTAAATTTTATATGGACACATTGATGACACGCAAGATTAAATCTAGGATATCTTATAAATAAGTTAAATTTGTGGTCATTATTTTTTTTAATTGAATATGTGTATATTTATATGTTAAATATTGAGATTATATTTCTTTATAGTAAAATACATATTATACCCCTAAAGTTTGACCCATTTTTATGTTTGATACACAAATTTTGTTTTGTAACACATAACTTACTAAACTTTGAAGTAAATCGTAAAATTGTTAAATTCCGTGTGCACGTGTAAGAGTTAATGGAAAACTACCCATGCATGCTTGTCACACGGCCGGTGCTTTAGGAGGGTTTCTTTGTTAAATCTAACCCCTATTTAATAGTTTCACAATTTACAAGAGTTATATGTTACAAAACAAACTTTATACATCAAACGTGAAAATGGACCAAATTTCATGTTTGCATCCTTTTTTATTTTTGTAATGTCTATCAAATTGACCAAGTTTCATAAGCCCATTAAGAAATTGCGGAAGTAGGTTTTAGACTGTTCAGTTTTCCAGACCAAAAAAAAAACCTGTTCAGTTTTCAGGTAAAGCAGGCCTGTAAAAATGCAAGAGATATTTAATAGAAATTTCATGTCACATTAAAATTCTAGAATTATAAAATTTCCTATAATATAATGTGTGTGTGTGGCTACCCTTGCTACTCATGTGCCGCTTTTGATCTTAAAGAAGAGAAGCACAAGAAAAATAACAAAGGCAAGAGAAGGAACAAAGCCGCTGTTCAACATAACTAGTCCCACACAAACTAATTTATTTGCTGTACACTGTCCCCATATGGTACTTTGTGGAAAGAACCTCACCATACCATCCTGTTGGTGTGTGACAAAAAGTTGAGTGTTCTTGGGGCACGTACATCTTGCTTCTTTGACCCGGGTTGCATAGTACGTGCTCCAGAAAGTTTTTCTCTGCATATGTAGATCAAATTTAGAGATGACAAAATAGGTGTACTTGTTCCAATCCGTAATGGGTTGACAAAAAATATAGAGGTGAGTTGACCGGTCCGTTTTTAATACATGGATTGAGAGATCTGATCAATCCCATTTTATAATAAGTTGGTGGATCAATTCAACTAAAAATTAAACAAAAGTAACGGACTAGAGAGTAAACCTAAAATAAAATGAAAATGAAGGATTACTTAACTTAAACCTATTTTTTTAATCTAAAAAAAAACAAAATAAAAATAAATCTAACTCGATGGATGAATCTGCCAACTTACGAGTTAAGCAAAGAGATTAAATGAGTTGAATTTAAAAAATGAATTGACTAATATACTTTAATCATTATTTTTAAGTGGTTAAGCGAGTTGACTCGACATTAAATTCATATTGCCATCTCTAGTCAATTCACATTGCGTGACATGTAATGCAATGAGATGACTTGATCTGGCTATCTATTTGTCACAACGTAACGTATAATGTGACAACCATGAGGTGTACATGTGAAACTACGTTTTGGTTCTTCAAGAAACTAACAATCAAGTGTATGTTTGGATTAGAAATGATAAATTTAAATTTGATTAAAAGTGTGTTTATAAATTTAAGTTTGGTTGAAAGTAAATTTACAGTAACATAATTTATATTTAAAATTTTTTATCTAAAAAGTGAGTTTGACAAAATGAATAATAGTAAAAAATAAATTTCAACTGATAAAATTCATATTTTTTATCAAATGCACGTTTGACTTCAAAACTCTATTGAAATAGTAAAAATTAACAAATAGTCAAACAAAAAATTACTTTGTTCAAAAATTAGAAAGTATGTTGTAACCCAAACGGATTTTTTAACTAATTTCCAAACATACTCCAAGTACTTCAACAGAAGATTGCGGCCGGTGGCAAGTTTGTATCATGTATCAATCAGCCTTTAACCACCAACGCCGTGTTGATGCGGCTAAGGCTTTGAACCACAGCCTAATGGTCCTTCCACCTATGCCAAAATTCAATTTTGACAGGCACCCAATTTTTGTAATCAATGAAGAGCTAAAGGACAGAAGCTGTTAATACTAACTCGTTTAGAACATAAGGGCTGCAATCTTTTATACAGTAGCTAGTGGCTAAGAGCCTATCACTGAAATTAACTTGTGATTATGCTGGTTCACAAATCTAGTCCTAAGGGAATTCCATAAACAATCTGCCACGTTCCTTAGGTTGTGTTTGGATGGATCACTCTAAAATTTCAAGAAATTTGAAATGCTTAGGAATTAAATTGATGCCATTCATTTCTAAAATTTCTTGTTTGGAAAATTATTTATTAAATTAGAATTTCAATTCCCTTCATTTCAAGAGATGAGAGCTATATTGTAGCTACTATTTATTAATTAAGCAAAATATATCAAAATAAAAGAAAATAAGAATTATGTACAAAAAAATTAAAAAAAATCGTGTTTTCTCCCAGCATCATTCATCATCATAAGCTATAACAACGACAAAAGTAAATTCAACTTGAAAGTGGGGTTGCAATGTGAGATGCAATTGTGAGATCGTTGGACTTTAATCAAATTAAGAAAATGACTTTGAAGCATTTGCATGTCATTGAAATTGAGTTGGATGATCTCTTATAAAGGCTCTTATCATTAGCTACATCAATGGAGAAGGTTTCTTTTTTTAAACATCAAGCATTTCTTCTTCGCCATCTACCATGGCGGCACCAGTCACTGCATGGTTGCTTGTGACAAAGTTGTGATTGAAAGAATATTAGAGTAAGAGATGTCTCTCGAGGAGTGATGGAGTGAGAGATTTCAAAAATTCTACCTAATCAGGTAGAATTGTAAATCCTTAGTTTTGAATAATGAAAATATCCTATTGAAATGCTCAAAAAATTTTAAAATAACTTTGTCAAACATTTAAACAGGACATTTTATCATAAAAGAGTTTAAATTCTTTCAAAAAAAAATACATTTCTTCTTCAAAATCTCTCATCCAAACACACTCTTAAAATTAACAAGTAAAAATAAAATTTTCTGTGGCCTAGAGTGGCACATGTCATCCAGAAAGAGTAGGTCTCATTGTCTATCAACAAATTACTAGTTCGTTAATCAATCTATACACCTTGATGTGAAGATTTTAGTATGCAAATAACGAAGTTATCCTTTTTATTCCGCTGTATAAGTTGTTAGTATATTAAATCGATCATTTTTTTATCTAAATTATCGCATACTGTAGTCAGTCGAGTTAAACATTCACAACAACCATGCATCATGTGAAATGGAATGGATAGCCATTTTCTTGCCATGGCAAATAATATTATGTTCGTCATATATATTATTGTATAAATGTGACTGCAACTGAGTTTTGTAAAAGATTATTTAAAATGAAATTGTGAACAGTTATAACTCACCACTTGTGCAATTGTATAGATGGCATTATATTATTGGTTTTAGTTTATAAGATAGGTATATTAGGGTTTTCACATTAGAAGGCCAATAAGATACGTGCTTTAATTTAAATCATTTTGTCAATGTTAGATGACCTTAATTTGGAGCCATGTAAGGACTCTACCACAAAGGGGTAGCCCTACCTTGTGAGTTGTGACCCCATATAATGAAAGCTACTACAGCCCAATCCTAACCAAGAAACGGTGTGCCACAGGCCACAGCCTTCCTCAACCTTATAAATGAATATACACCATATATTGTTTGTGCAATGTGGCTCATCCCCTTCAACTGCATCTCCATTAATTCTCCACCCACATTTCTCCAATCAGAAATTTCTTTCCTTTTTCTCACAATATTTTAGCCTTCTAGAGTTGTGTGATATGGCCAAGTTACAAATTGCAAGGTTCATGACAGAGGTTGCTCCTCCAAGGTTCGTGTCAGTGACCCGGTGCCCATTGAAGAAAATGCTGGATACTATTGTTGAGGAAGAGAATGATTTTGGTGCTGACAAATGCTTCTCTTCAACAACTTGTGGCTCTTCCTCTCCGAGTCCTTCTGAGAGGCCAGTTTTGTGGAACAAGTTTTAGTTTTTCCCTAGGCCAAAACGTTATATATCAGTTGTTCTGCTATGCAGAGAAGAATAAAAAGAGGCATTGTTTGCTAAATTTACAACTTGGATTATGACAATAATTTGATGTTTCTCTCAGGGGATTAACACCACTTAGGTTCTGACAATGTGTTGTTTTTCTTAATGTCTTAAACATTCTTTAATTTCTTTTGCTCTCGAAAATTTGCATCGGAGTTTCACCAAATTCAGTTTTGCAGTTTGATTTGCCTTTTCTCCAAATAAAAGCTTCTTCTCTATGCCTCTTGCACTTCTTGTTGTTGTCTTTTGTGTAACATAAGCTAGCCTAGCACGGATGAATCTCAAGGATACGATGATGCGAATCACTTCTTGTGTAAAGGCCATGGAAGCAAGAAGGTATTCATATATAAAGCGTCTCTAATATCATAATGCCAATCCATCGTTTTTCAATGGATAACGTATTTATTTTATCCGTTGTACCAAGAAAACGTATTTTATCCATGACCTCAGTATACAAAAAAATAACGCACAAAAGGTGGGCTGGCGTAATAAATAACGTTGACTATCTGAGACGAAAATGTAAGTTCAAATCTTAAGAAAGTAATTCTTACCAGGAGATTACTTAATCCTTACAAGTTTGTGATCGAACGAAAGTTAATTATATAAATAGTTTAAATAGGTTAAATATATAAAAATATCTTGTGGTCTAAAAAAAATAAGTATACCTACACAGAAATCTTACCTCAAGTGGTACTATTGGAATATTTTTATAAAAAATATGTTCTTAATAAAATACATGATAATGTTTCACAAATTTAAGTGCCCAACAGTTACAAGAATTAAATCATGTTTTAAAAGAGCCGTAAATGGCCATCAAACTCAAACGATATAAAGGCCAATGTTAATTTAATGGCCATTGTATTGTCTTTTATGGCTTGCTTGAATGTTATAATGTAAAGAGACTTGTAATTTTATATGTAAAATATATGTATATTATATTATGTCGTTTGTATAAATTTTTGGATAGAGAAAAGGTGTAGGCAAAAAGAGTCTTATTTCTCTCTTTGTGCTGAAGTAAAGAAATGAACAGCGTAGTTATTATGTTATTGTATGCTAGGAATAACGCGTCATATACGACTCACTACACCTGAATACTGTTAGTGTCCATCCATTTGACTCATAAAATTGAGTATAGAATTAGAGTTTGAAATTGAAATTAGACTTCTTAATTTTAATATTTATGTTTGGAATACTATTTAGAATTAGAATTGTAGTTCCATAAACCAATTCTATGAAATTAAAAAATAACTAAGTTAAGTCTTTCTCAATTCTTAGGATATACCTTAAGAATTATCAATTCTATAACTTAAAAATTAAACTCTCTCTCTATATTTATTTATAAACAATCATATTTATTGAGATTCTATATTTATATAAAAAATTATTTTTATATTTATATAAAAATTATTATAATAGTTATTTTTTTCTAAAAACAAATTCAATAAAAAAATTTTATGAAAAAAATATGACTATTATATTATAAAAATATTATTGTATAAATATTTTTATTAATTTTAATTTTGTAAATAAGTTTTTAATATTTTAAATAATACCTTTAAATAATAAAATTATAATTGAATTTAAAATTATAATTTCTTATCTTAATTCTTTGACAACTCCAAATATAGAATTTAAGATTCTAAATCAATTCTAATTCTGAAAAAATTATGATTGAAATTAAAATTTTCTATTTCAATTCTAATTCCATTATCCAAACGGACTCTAAAGTTCATGTAGAGGACGTGAATTGTTCTAAAAAAACAAGATAGTCGTGTGCCTCACCCTAATGCCACGTTCAATATATATACCCATTATTTTTATCTCTATAATTTTATGTGTTTTCTCTTCTTATTTTACAGGTTCAAGATTTAAAGGATTGGTTAAGTTTTATTTTGCCTACTATTTGGTGAATTTATTTATAATATTTGCTATTATTTAAGAGTTGTATCTCACAAATTCCTCATTTTTATATATTAATCATGCATATTAACATGTTTTCCTATGATTTTGTACCCCAAGAGAAAAATAGGCACCAAGTCTCTTGGAGAACAATTTAATCTCAAATTAATTAATCAAATTTTATATTGGATGTTTTGTTTGCACTAACTAATTTTGCATTTAATTTTTATTTTCTTTTTATTTTTATTTTAGTGTTAGGCCTTCACAGGTCTAAAGAAGACTCTACCACTGGAGTGGGGTTAAGAGATGCCTAAAAGGGACTCCATGGGAGAGGAGAGGGGGAGATGAAAGAGAAAAGAGATGAGAGTGTATTGACTAGAAATCGAATCTCTATCACATTCTTTGCAATGATGCAGTACAATCAATCCGTCTATGTTTTTTTTTATTACATAGAATAGTGGACCTACTTCACCTAGTGAAGAAAAACTACTAACAGCCTGTTTGTTTGAACTTTTTATTGCCTTTAAAGGGGAACCAAAAGATCAATACAAAACAAGTACTTCACTATGGCCATACCACCTTCAACCTACTCAATGCCAAACTTCTTTCTCATTGCCACAATGAACTCGTAGACCGTCTGCTGGTCAGTGATTGACTTGGAAACGCTCTCTTTCTGCAGACACCTCTTGGCCCAAGCAAAAAACTTGGGGCATTCAATCTCTATCTTGAGGTTGCCAAAGATCTCACAGGCTTGAAACCCAGAGCTAAATGGAATAAGTGCTACATCCACAAAGCCAAGCTCATCACCTCCAAAATAAGGCTTGTCCCCCAGTTGTTCCTCCAACACTTTAAGGTTCGCAATGAGTTCCTTCTTGGCACCTTCTAGCTCTTCTCCTTTTGTTACCAACACGCTTGTTGCATTGGCAAATATCTATTTCACATTAAGAATTGAAACTCTCAAAATTAGATAATTAAATTTAAGAATGAGAATGGAGAAGGGCCAGTAAGAACCAACACTGACTATTGCCTATCACTATAATAATAAGAATGTGATGTAATTTTTTAGTTTAAGAACCAAGAATATAGAGGGAACAAACTTGCTCATAATTCATCATGCTTAATTCTGGGGCCATGGCAAACAAAGGTATACCAAAGGTGATAGAAAGAAAATAACTCGATATGATGAGAAAAAAATAAAGATGACCCATTTTTTATTTAAATAATTTTTTTATAAAATAATATTTCCTGATAAACAGAATCTTTGTACATACTGTTATGTCAAGGAATATAAGAAAGCAATTACACAATTATATTTTTTTTTTTAGACAATAAATTTAAAATTAAGGGTAGTTGTTCTATTTCAGGGTCAAGATATGCTCCAGATTCAATGACAATATTTAAACCCTAATCAACTTAAATAACATGATTTGTTCTTACCAGTGTCAACCGTTGTTAGCACAATTACAAATTCTATAATAAAAGTACATCATCAAAAGCAATGGTAAGCAAATTACAAGTAACAATCACAGAGTAATGATGAAGCATAGAAAGATACCTTCTTGTCAGAATAGTCAGCCCAGAATATAGCCTGGGCTCTCTGGTAAGGGTCAGAAGGCAACAAGGGAGATCTATCGTTCCAAACTTCATCAATGTATTGAACAGCAATGAGAGATTCAGAAACGGGTTTGCCATTGTGGATGAGAACCGGGACTTTCTTGTGAATCGGGTTCATTTGTAGCAGCAAAGGGCTTTTGTTGCTCAAGTCCTCTTGTTTGCTCTCGTAGGTGATACCCTTTTCCGCAAGTGCAATTCGGACCCTTATCGCATAAGGGCTTGGCCAGAAGTCTAGCAGAACTACCTCATCCGCCATTACTGAGTTAGAAGAATAGAGAAAGTTTTAGAAATCAAAGATGTAGAGGGAAGTAGAAGTGATTTGCACAAGGCTTGGACCGGTTGATTTATAGAGAGGATTTGAGATAGTGTGGACTCGAAAGATGAAATTGCTGAGTCAATGACAGCATACAAGTGTTACTCAATGTATAATATCAATCAAGATTTTTATTTAATCTATATCTATATTTATATTTATATTTATTATATTAGTAAAGTTGTCTTGAGAGTAGTTAATGATATATGTATTATCAAATATTAATTGTACATAAAAAACTATTAAATATGAATTGTTAATTATCAAATATAAAGAAATAATTTTTTTAACTAAAAAAAAGTAATTAATATCATTATGTATTATTAAGTATTAACTATATATATAATTAATATTATATTATATACTAATGAAACTCCTTTGAAAACGCTTAAGGGTAATTAATGACATCAACTATTTTCTTGAGAGTAATTAATGATATTCACTATTAAAAATTAACTATATATAATCAATATTAAATTATATATTAATTAATAAAACTGCTTGGAAATTTACTTAAGAGTAATTAATGATATCTATTAAATATTAGCTTTTATTTATCAAATATTTAAAAGTAATTAATGCTATTATATTTTATTAAATATTAACTGTATATAATCAATATTATATAATATTACTATATTAATAAAAGTGCCTTGAAAACATTTAATGATATTAACTATTAAATATTAACTATTATTTATCAAATGTTAAAAGTGCAATCAATGCCGTATGATATTGAAAGCATGAAGTTTGGCACATCTATGTGCGGTTTTATTACATAATTATTTGAAAGGTAACCAAAAGATCAATAAAAGACAAGTACTTTAATATTGTCATTCCACCTCCAATCTACAATAAGGTTCATTTTAAATAAATTTGTCTCTAATAAAGTGAGTTAATAAAGATGTATTTATTTTTTAATGAGTAATATTATATTTTTTACTAATTATCTTAATAATTATTTTAATATTAAATGAAAAAAATATTAAATAAAAAAATAAATGCATCTCAATGTCTTGAAAATATAAAATGTATTTAATATATTCTTCATTTAGTAATTAGGAAGATTAGTAGGAAGAAAGAGTAGGAGGATAAATCATTTCTCCCTTTTAATTTTATAGAGTAATGCTATATCCTCCTACCCAATCATCATAATAATCATCCTAATACTAAATGAAAAAGTATTAAATAAAAAATAAATATATGTAATATCTTGAGAACATAAAAAATATTCAATATTTTTTCATTTAATAATTAAGAAGATTTGTAAGAGAATTAGGTAGGAGGATAAATCATTTCTCAATTTTATAAAAAGTAATGTTATAATTTCCTACCTAATCATCCTAATACTAAATGAAAAAAGTATTAAATGAAAATAAATACATCTAATATTTTAGAAACATAAAAATATTCAATATTTTCTTCATTTAATAATTAAAAGATTAATAAGAAGATTAAGTAGAAGATAAATTATTTCTCTTTTATAAAATACATAAAAATTATATTTTACTAAATGATCTAAAAATAAATACACCATTATTTATTCACTTTAAAAATAAAATAACTTTTTGAAGTTTTTTCCAACTGCCAATTCCCAAACTTCTTTCTCATTGCCACAATGAACTCGTGGACCTTCTCCTGGTCAGTGATTGACTTGGAAACGCTCTCATTTTGCATACACCTCTTGGCCCAAGCAAAAAACTTGGGGCACTCACTCTTTATCTTGAGGTTGCCAAAGATCTCATAGGCTTGAAACCCACAGCTGAATGGAATAAATGCTCCATCCACAAAGCCAAGCTCGTCCCCACCAAAATAAGGCTTGTCTCCTAGTTGTTCCTCTAACAGTCTAAGGTTATATTTAGTGTAAAGAATAGAATTTTATAAAATAAGAATAAGAATAAGAATAAATAAGAATAAGAATGAGAATTAAAAAATAAGAATTAAAATTTTATTCTGATTTTATAATTTAATACGATGTAATACAATTTGAATTAAAAAATAATTTTATAATTTAATGTGTGAAATATAATATAAAATAGAATCTAAATTAATTTAGATAACATAATTATTCTTAAATATGTGACACTAGGTTTATATAAGAAGTTCCGTTCAATGAGATTGTTGATTGGTCTTTTATTATAGGGTTAATTATTACATCTGATTTTTTCATTAATTAATAAATTACTTACCAATATTACTAGTGTGTAAAAGCGGGTTAAATTTTTTTGTTGAGTCTTGAGGCATGCTTTAATCACAGGATGGGATAGTCACCTTTGATCTTAATTAACTATGTGTTTGGATATTTTTTCATTAATAGAACAAAATGAAATAGGTAAGAATGAACCAAAAAGAAAAGAAAATGAATGAAACATAATTATCATTCTCTTTGTTTAGAAGTTTTATTAACAGAACAGAATGAAACTTCATGACTCATGTGTTCTTTCCATTCCACCTCAATTTTGAGAGGAACAAAAGTTGCGCATTTGAAAGGAAAAGAGGAAAAATAGTTTCCAATATATTTCATTACCTTCTAAAACTCTCAAATAAAGAAAGTTATTTCTTTTCTCTTCATTTCCTTTCACTTCCTCTCATTACCTATTATTCAAATATAGTGTAAATTTTTTATTCACCAAAAAAAATCTAAGCATCTAAGTGTGTGTTTGGTTTATAGTTGAGCATTTTAAACACACGTTTAGCCTTCCTCGAACGGCTGAATTTTTGTTTGGCTTTTTTCTTCTTTGTTTACTTCAACTGAATTTCTTCCTTCGACTTACGTTTAGCCAAAAGCAATAATATTTTGCTTCTGCATTGAAGTTTTGTCCGTTGAGAGTAATAACTGACAAATTGAATGATTCCAACCACATTTTCACTCTTTTAACCTTCTCTCTTCTCTTCATATTGTTCTCTTCACACTCACTCATTTCTTCACTTGTTGTTACCGATCTGTTAGCTCCAGGTCTTCTTCTTCTTCTTCTTCTTTCACCTATCATCCCCCCTACCCCCTCGTGCTTCTATCCCAATCTCCTCTTCTCCCTTTGTCCCCTCCAATCTACCACTTCCTCCTCCGAATCCCCCCAAATTTCAACCTCAATTTGTCCCTCCTCTATTTTGAAGAATAATCAATTAGCAAAACTTGCCTAATCGGTTAGGCATTTAGAAATCAGTTCACATGGCATTTAAAAAAGGCATACTAACCAATTAGCAAGAAGCACTAATCGGTTAGGACATTTAGGAAAAAGCTTCTGAGTCTCAAAATAATCAATTAGCTAGTTATCCTAATTGGTTAGGACACCTTAGAAATAGCTTCTGTTTCTCAAATAATCAATTAGCAAAAGTCCCTAATCGGTTAGGGCAAGTAATGAAACAGTTTTGTTTCTTTACAGAATACATGCTAACCAATTAGCAAAAGTCCCTAATTGGTTAGGAGCTCATACCCTTTTTAGTAATTTCATATTTAAAAGTGATTTTAGTTATTTTCATCCAAACAACATTCATTTTGTCAAACTCACTTTTGAAACAAAAGTTTCCAAACATAAATCATATTACTGCAAACTTACTTTTAACCAAACTTAAGTTTGCAAACTCAAGTTGACTCAAACTTAAGTTTGTAAACTCCAATCCAAACACACACTAACTAGCCGAAATACCAAATTACCACCTTCCCCATCCCTAATAGAGAGCGCAGTTTTCCTTGGGGGTATTGAAATAGATAAAACATTTCTTATATGATTCCTCGTTAGCAATTAGTGGAATTAAGGCTTTGTATATTGAGAAAAGAAAAAAAAGTGCTAAACATGGAATTGCATTTTAAATTTATATAAACGAAGGAGTTTGGGAAAATGAAAAGGAGAAATCCCAAATGTGTATTGTGTGATGCTCAGAGTTTGATCATACTACCAGAACAAAGGAAAATGGTGCAATATATAATACGATTCTCCAGGACACCTGGTCTTGGTCTTTAAACGATTATTATTTCAGCATTTTTTTTTATGTGAAAGCGAGCATTTCATCATTAAATATAAGGATTAATCTAGGTTGTATTGAGTGAATTATATTATATATAATATATAATGATACTAGAATTCAATTAGTCACTATTCTCTCAAAACAAAAACTGGTTACTATAAAAATTTAATAGTAGGAAAATAAAAAAACTAACTCATTACAGAAGTAAAAATTAAACGACACAATTAACCTAAAGAGTTAGCATAGTGATGATTAAGGAGGTATGCCCCTGTATTGATTATTCAGATTCAAATCTTAGACTAGCTACACTTAAGAAAAATAATTCTTCAAAATATACCATTTTTTTGTGGGTGATGTACTTTTAAGATTGTCGCAACCGGGATCATAGTGAATAAAGCAACTCGCGATGATTTTTTTTTTAAAAAAAGAAAAATAGAATCGCTACCAATTTTATTTATATTAAAAAAATTAAAAAATATTTCTTAAAAAATAGTCTTTGAAAACCAGATCGAATTCAGGAGTTAGTTATGGATAGAGAAGATTGGAAACTTAATCTCACTGCACCCCTATCACACTCGTTCAGAGACGGTACCTTAAGTCAGTTGTGCAAAAAAATTGATAATATCAAATTTATTTATTTTACCCCTCTTAAAAAGACTTTATAATTATTTTATTTTTTCATTTTTATTTTTTTTAAAGAAAAGAAGAACCAACTTGTGAAAATTTAATTTTGGCTTGACAGAATGAAAATTCTGCTCCTATGTACCTTCAGGTGCAATAAGGAACTCAAAGTCACGTAGTTTTGTAAAAAAATAAGTATGAGTTAGTTAATTTTAATTTAAAAAAAAAATTGTTTGAAAACAAAATCATTATTGCACAGGATTCAAGTTAGCACTGAACTACTCAATAAACCTTTATGATCCAAATGACATTGAAGATAACATCCGCTATTCAATCATCATTATTGATCATTACATTAATTAAAATTATTTTTTTATTTTTTTATTTTTTTTTATTTTTTATTTTTTATTTTTACTTTTTATTAATCACAAAACACAACATAAAATATACTATCAAATAAAATAAACATTCACAAACAAGATTAAATCTTAAAAACTAAAATCAAAACACATGCTTTCATTATTATTATTTTTTCTTAACAACTAAAAGACTAACTAAATTCTTTTTATATATATATATTTTAAAAGTAAAAAAAAAAAAAAGGGGTGGGGGGAGAAACCAGCCCACGTAAAAGTGGGCTGGTGCTGCAAATCAAAAGCAAAGCCCCTTTTTTCATTTTTTTTTTGCTTCATAAAAAAATCATAATAAATCAGAAGCTCTAGAACTTAGAAAAAAAGGGAGAAGCATGAATAGAGGACTTCAGAGGAGTAGAGAAAACCAACATGGTGAGGAACAAAAATGAGAGATGAAACTGAAGGGGAGGCTCCAACCTCTGATCGGTGGCGGCACGGCAGGGAGCTCGGATCTGGGCGGTGCTTCGGACAGGTGGCTCACGGATTCGGTTGCGGGTCTTGTGGATCGCGTGTGGTGCGCAGCTCCAGAGGTGGCGTGCAGGCTCGAGGTGCAGGGCGCAGTGGCGTTGGAGTCCTGGTGCGGTTCGTCGGTAGCTAGGCGGCGGCACACGCACAGATGGTGCGGGTCACAGGACTGTGACGGAGTGGCTGGAGGGACCGAGCATGCGCTGCGCGACTAGTACTGTCCCAAGAGGCGCTGCGGGCCACGATTTCCTAACGGTGTGGCTGAGCTCGTCGGTGGAGCTTGGCAGCGACGCGTGCAAACAGTGGTGCGGTTCGGTCGAGCTTGGCGGTTCCAGATCTGGCGAGTGAGCTGGGTAGAACAGGGGAAGGGGTCGCGGTTCGCAGCCTCTGGTTCGGTTTGGGTGATGATGGTGCTTGGGTAAGGGTGACGATGAAGTTGTGAATGATTGAGGTTGAAGATAATGGTTTATGGTGGTTGGTGAGTGGTTGATGGAGGTTGCAAGGTGGTGAGTTTTTGGTTTAGTTGATGATGAGGGAGATGAAGATGATAGTAGGTGAAGGTTGGAGGGAGATGGTGGCTTGGGTAGGGGCTGCTACATGGTGATGGCGCCAGAGTGAGGGTGGAGATAGTGGTTTGGTGGCTGTAGATGAAGGTCAGAAAAATGGAAGTGGTGTTTGTGGGAAAGGATGATGAATAGTATAGCTCTCTGTGTTGCTTTTTTTTTCCCGCTCAGCTCTTTGCCTGGACCCAAAAATAAATCTTCGTTCTCCGTCCTCTTTTGTTGTCAAAAATGACTGTTGTGCATGTCAGTGAAGGAGTGCAGAGAGGGTTGCGTGTGTACAGTGAGTAGCGTGTGTACAGAGTGATTTAGAGTGATTGAGTGAGTGATGAGTGAAAATGTGCAGAGTGATGTGAGTTGTTGTAGATTTTATTTAAAAAAATGAAAATATTATCTTTTTTATTTTATTTTTTTTTTTTTTTCATTTTTCCTTCTTTATTATTATTTTTTTTTTTTTTCCTTCTTATTTTTTTTGTGTCGGACAAAATTGGGTGTTCACATTGTCCCTCTTTACTTGTTTCTTACTAGATAATAGAAAAAACTGTGATTTTCATATTATCGTCGTAAGGAATAAGTAGAGACATGAACCTCAATTTTGTCTGGTAATGCATAAGATGATAAATGCAAAACAATGCGAGAACAATAAAATGTTAAGAGCCGATGCGCTCAAAGGAAATGACAGGAGTTTAAAATGCAAAGAGCCGATGCGCTCAAAAGAATTAACAGCAAATTAAAATGCATGGAACCGATAAGCTCAAAGAATTGACAGGAATTAAAATGTACGGAGCCGATGCGCTCAAAAGAAATTAAAATGTAAGCAGCCGATGCGCTCAACAGAAATTAAAATGTAAGCAGCCGATGCGCTCAACAGAAATTAAAATGTAAAGAACCGATGCGCTCAATAGAAATTAAAAATGCATGGAGCCGATGCGCTCAACAGAAAATAAAACGCAAGGAGTCGATGCACTCAACAGAATAAAATGCACGTAGCCGATGCGCTCAAAGAATTGACAGAAATTAAAATGCATGGAGCCAATGCGCTCAACAGAAAATTAAAATGTATGGAGCCGATGCGCTCAACAAAAAATTAAAATGCATGGACTTGAATTTTCTTTTCTCTCTTTTTTTTTTATGTTTTTATTTATTCAAAGTCATCTTAACCAACGGCGATCCTGGAAAGCTTTGACCAATCAAACTCTTTGTTCGCATCTCTTTTCTTCATTAGACTCTTCAGTTGACTTTGAATCCTCTTGACTTCCTTTATCCCTTATTCATTTCTTTTTCTTTTATATTTTTTTTTATTTTTGAACACCTCATCAGGCCATGGACTTGGAATGTTGTAAAGCCATCAAGGAAGGACTTGGTATTCTTGGACACCATTATCAGATCATGGACCCGAAAATATGTAAAATCATCAAGCGAATGACTTGCAATTTTTTTTGACACAAACATCAGACCTTGGACCTGGAATCTGACTTTTAATTTGGATGACCTCTGTGATATGTTTTTCTTCAAAATTTTCACTTCCATATCTTTTCTTCAAATACTTCTTACCTTTGAATTACCCTTAGGGATGTCATTTTTCCTTTCAGTCGAAACTTCTAAGCTCTTTTGATCTAAATTGTTCATCAGGGGATTACCATTAAATGGTCAAATCATAGTGTTGTACTCATATTTACCTTACCTGAAGCATTACATAACAAACATGCATGGATTCAAAAGCACATCAGGAAGGAAATTTACCAAGTGAATAACTTCCAGAGTGGTTTTGGAAGTTTGACTATACAAAATGATATTTACAAATGATGAATATATGGAAAAAGACACAAACAGAGATATTGGATTCAAAGATGTGTTGGCCCAGTATGGATTAGTTCAACCTTCATGAAAATGATCTTTAATTGCCTTCTGGACATTATGGCCAATGATTTCCTTCTGCTGAGCATGCACATCAAGGCAAATTGAACTGAAGAGAAATTTGCTCCAATGTAGGACTAGTATCTCATTTTCTTCATTTTTCTTTTTTTTTGTTTTATAAGAATAAGGAATTGAAAACTCAAAAGAGCACAAACTTTTTATCTCAAAATTAAAGTTAATGAAAATGACAACAATCCTTCATTGATCAGAATGAACTTTTTAAGGCTTGTAACGTGACTAGGGTTAAATGTTATGAAATGAAAGATATAAGGCTCAAACAAGTGTTTAAGGTTTGAATGAGACTAAGGATCCTTGTTCAAAATTAAACATTGTCAACTGACTTTCCACTTTCAAGCACACTTTTCTTTTATTATTCTTCATTTCTTCTCTTTTTTTCACGTCAATAATTCACTTTTATTGTGACCTTTTTCAATAATTCCACGGTAGAGAGCTCGGATCTGGGCGATGCTTCGGACAGGTGGCGTGCGGATCCGATTGCGAGTCTTGCGGATCGCGCGTGGTGCGCAGCTCCAGAGGTGGCGTGCGGGCTCAAGGTGCAGGGCGCAGTGGCGTCGGAGTCCTGGTGCGGTTCGTCGACAGCTAGGTAGCGGCGCACGCACAGATGGTGCGGGTCATAGGACTACGACAGAGTGGCTGGAGGGACGAAGCATGCGTCGCGCGACTGGTGCAGTCCCGAAAGGCGCTGTGAGCCATGGTTTCTGGACGGTGTGGCTGAGCTCATCGATGGAGCTCGGTGGCGACGCGTGCAGCACGATGGTGCAGTTCGGTCGAGCTTAGCGGTTCCGAATCTGGCGAGTGAGCTGGGCAGAACAGGGGACGGGGTCGCGATTCGCAGCCTCTAGTTCGGTTTGAGTGATGATGGTGCTTGGGTAAGGGTGAAGATGAAGTTGTGAATGATTGATGTTGAAGATAATGGGTTTATGGTGGTTGGTGAGTGGTTGATGGAGGTTGCAAGGTGGTGAGTTTTTGGTTTGGTTGATGATGAGGGAAATGAAGATGATAGTAGGTGAAGGTTGAAGGGAGATGGTGGCTTGGGTAGGGGCTGTTACATAGTGATGGCACCAGAGTGAGGGTGGAGATGGTGGTTTGGTGGTTGTGGGTGAAGGTCAGAAAAATGGAAGTGGTGTTTGTGGGAAAGGATGATGAATAGTGTAGCACTCTGTGTTGCTTTTTTTTTCCCGCTCAGCTCTCTGCCTAGACCCAAAAATAAATCTCCGTTCTTCCCCCTCTTCTGCTATAAAAAACGACTGTTGTGCATGTCAGTGAAGGAGTGCATAGAGGGTTGCGTGTGTGCAGTGAGTAGCGTGTGTACAAAGTGATTGAGTAAGTGAGGAGTGAAAATGTGTAGAGTGATGTGAGTGAGTTGTTGCAGATTTTAAAAAAAAATGAAAATATTATCTTTCTTTTTTTATTTTTTATTTTCTTTATTTATTTATTCATTTTTTCATTTTTTTTCATTTTTCCTTCTTCTTTATTATTATTTTTTTTTTTTTTTTTCCTTCTCATTTTTTTTGTCCGGACAAAATTGGGTGTTCACAAAGATCACTCAGAGAGGAATTTAGTTTCAATACTCAAAAATTCTCTAAAAAAAAAAAGAGAAATATATGGTACCACAAGTGGTTTAAGTGTTATTGCCGAAGTGGATATATCTTGGTTGTAAAGTTGATCTAATGGTGAAGATTAATTACCGGTTACTTACACAACGTGTTAAATTTTTACAATTGCAATAAACCCCTTAAGCAATAAATCTGTAGAACTTTAACTATACAATTCAATATCATCATTCCCTAACCTTCATCTTCCCAAAGTCAATGAGTGAGTATTAAGTTTTTCTTTCACGGATTTCATTTGAGATTTTTTGAGTAGTTTTTTTTAGTTAATATGCACAATAAACCTTACTGTGGTTAAGATGATCAGGATTCATAATTCAAATCTCTATTTTTAATTGGATGCTTCGAGCTTAAATATATTTTGGGAAAGATAAACATATATGTCAGTCTTCGTTGATGACATAACAATAGATATGGCAAGTGTTCATTGTTTTCAACGCATATTTTCTCTTCGTAGAAGGTTATGATGGTGATGCTAGTCTTCAGTCACCGTTCAAGAAGGTCTATTTCCAACATTTTGAAGATTTTCCGTTGTCAACAACGTCAAAGGCTTCGAAATCAGATGAAGCATTATATTACGAGTGGTCGTTGAAAACAGCAGTCAAGAGCAACTCAATACAGTTCTTGAAGTTGTCGGGGCTTTGGGACCTGAAGCTTTGCAACAACAATAAGGGCATGGACGCTTTCATGTTCTTTAACCCACTGCCTATGAAGCAGGAGAAGGTGAGCTATGGCAAGAAGAAACGCGTCGTCGCGAAGAAGCTGAAGGGAGAAATGGCATTGTAAATTTAGAAAAATATTTAATATTTAATATTAACTACAAAATTTAAATTTAAAAAGTGTTAAGATTAATTTCAAAATTTAAGATTTTAATTTTAATTTTTTATATAATGTTTATTATATTTTACAAAATTCTAAATTAAAATTCTAATCTATATATCTATTATTTATCTATTATTATTAGAAAAGGGATTCCTTACTTTGAGTTTAATTTTTGTTTGATTTATAATTATTATAATTAATTGCTTATTTAAAAATTTAAAGATAAATATAAAAGAGGATTAAAATTATATTTATATCTTATTGCTCATATAAAGATTGAAAGATAAATATAAAAAAATAATATTTATAAAGCATAATATAAACAAAATAAATTATTAATTTTATAAAATAATATTTTGTTTGGCAATAATAACTCATAATCATTATTTATAAAGTGTAATATATCACAAAATAAATATTAAGAATACTTTTAAGTATTAAATATCAAACTAAGTAGACTATGAGAGTGATTATCAAACTAATTTCACAAGTTTGCATTGGTCATTTAATTAGATTAATATGTAAACTATTAAGTAGTAAGTATTAATTTTATATAATAAGATTAATTGGTCTTTCCTTAACCATGATTATACTACTTGTCACTAATCATAGACTATGCACATTTCCCTAAGTATGGATAATATAATTGGTCACTAAGCATGGATAAGGAGCCTTTACTTAAGCATGGATTATACTATTAATTAGTTACTAATCACAGAGTATGGGTCTTTGCTTAATCATGGATAATACAATTAATCACTAAATATAGATAATGAGCCTTTCCGTAATGACTACTCATTAACTATGGTCATTTCCTTAAGTATGAATAATACAATTAGTCACTAATAATGGATAATGGGCATTTTCTTAACCATAGATTATACTATTAGTCACTAATAATGGCCAATGAACTTTTTCTTAACCATGGATTATAATATTTAGTTATTAATCATAGACTATGAGACATTCCTTAAGAATGATTAATATAATTAGTCACTAATCATAGACAATAGGCTTTTCCTTAACCATGATTTATTTTATTAGTCACTAATCATGGACATCCTTAAGTGTGAATTATGTTATTAATCACTAAATATAGACATGGAATATTTATTTAAGTATGATTTATACTATTAGTCACTAATCATGGATATCCTTAAGTGTGAATTATATTATTAATCACTAAATATAGACATGGAGTATTTCTTTAAGTATGAATTATACTATTAGTCACTAATCATGGACAATGAGTTTTTTCTTAACCATGGATTATAATATTAGTCACTAAATAGACTATGAGTCTTTCCTTAAGTATAGATAATATAATTCGTCACTAATTATAGACTATGTGCCTTTCCTTAAGGACGAATAATACAATTAGTCACTAATAATGGAAAATGAGCCTTTTCTTAACCATAAATTATATTATTAGTTCTAATCATGGTATGGGTTTTTTCTTTAACCATAGATTATAATATTAGTCATTAATCATTGACTATGAGTCTTTTCTTAAGCATGGATAATATAATTAGTCACTAATTAATCATGGACAATAGACTTTTCCTAAAGCATGGATTATACTATTATCACTAATCATAGACTTCCTTAAGCATGTATTATACTATTAATCACTAAACATAGACAATGAGCCTTTCTTTAAGTATGGATTATACTATTAGTCTCTAATTATGGACAATGAGTCTTTACTTAACCATAGATTATAATATTAGGCACTAATCATAGACTATGGACACTTCTTTAAGCACGAATAATACAATTAGTCATTAATCATGGATAATAGGTTTTTCCTTATGCATGAATTATATTATTAGTAACTAATCATGGACATTCTTAAGCGTGAATTATACTATTAATTACTACACATGGACAATGAGTTTTTCCTTAAGTATGAATTATACAATTAGTCACTAATCATGGACACTGTGTCTTTCCTTAACCATGAATTATAATATTAGTCATTAATCATAGACTATGGACCTTTCCTTAAGCATGAATAATACAATTAGTCTTCACCAATCATGAACAATATGTTTTTCCTTAAGTATAAATTATACTATTAGTTACTAATCATGAATATCCTTAAGCATGAATTATGCTATTAATCACTAATCATGGACTATGGACATGATTAGTGACTAATTGTATTATCCTTGCTTAAGCAAAAGCCTATTATCCATGATTATTGACTACTACTATAACTCATGCTTAATTAAAGAAAAACTCAATGCATGATTAGTAACTAACTGTATTATCCATGCTTTAGGAAAGACTCATGATTATACTTTTAATCACTAAACATGGATAATGAGTCTTTCCTTAAGTATGGATTATACTATTAGTAACTAATAATGAATAATGGGTCTTTCCTTAACTATCAATTATAATATTAGTCACTAATAATAAATTATGTGTCTTTTCTTAATCATAAATAATACAATTAGTCACTAATAATTGACAATGAGCTTTTTCTTAAGTATAGATTAAACTATTAGTCACTAATTATGGATATCCTTAAGCATAGATTATGCTATTAATCACTAAACATGGACAATGAGTTTTTCCTTAATCATGAATTATACTATTAATCACTAATCATAGACTATGAACATGATTAGTGAAAATTGTATTATTTCTACTTACGCTAAGGCCCATTGTCCATGATTATTGATTCATACTTAAAGAAAGTCCCAATGCATGATTAGTGACTAATTGTATTATCTATACTTAAAGAAAGACTCATTGTCCATGATTTGTGAGTAGTAATATAATCCACACTTTAGGAAAGGTCCAACGTCAATTATTAGTGATTAATTATATAATTTATGCTTAAAGAAAGACTCAATATCCATGATTAGTGACTATTTGTAGTATCCATGCTTAGGGAAAGACTCAATATCCATGATTAGTGACTAATTATATTATAAAATATTTTTTTATATAAGTTTCTTTTATAATACAAAAATAAAGAAAATTGAAAGAAGAGAAAATGGATAGAAAAAATATATTTTCTCTATGTACGTTGGATGAAAAGAAAATGAGAGAAAAGTATATGAGAGTTGGGCAAAAAATTAAGAGAAGAAAATATAAAATTATTCAAAATAACATTTATATTCTTCTCTTTATATAATTAAATTCAAATATATATTATTTTTTTATTTTATATCTATAAATTAAATGTATATTTTGTAAATTGTATAAATGATTTCATTTTACAATAAATAATTTAAAAATTAATTCATTAATATTTTAATTATGAGAGTTAATTTAAAACCTTTTGTTAATAAAAATATTTAGCACTAATTATTTATGATATTTAGTTTCTAAAGCCCCAAATAAAAAAAAGCACAAAAAGTAGGTTATAATGATATTATAAAAAGACATAGTATAACAAGTTATCAAAAATTTTGGGTCCTATTATTTTTACACATGTCACACACTTATTAGTGTGTCAGTTATGGTACCTAAACTACCAAAATGTGCTTGTAATGTAATACAGGACAACTCACAAAAAAGAGAAGGATTAAAAAATATTTACATGTGATGATGGCAGACACATCTGAACTTATTAATATTAGCATGTGATGAAAAAAATGTTTTATCTGATTATTTTTCGTTATTTTTTTCTCTGATTTAAAAATCTTTTAAAAGATCTTAATATGCTTACTAGCATGAGCAAGCTCCATGCCGCTGTGGGACTTCAAGCCAAATATTCTTTCTCATGTTATTAGTGTGAACATATTGCATACATAAGATATGCTTCCACCTTCCCATTCTACATACACGTAGGGTGTGAAAAGAATCAAATTGAACTTGAGATGCCATTTCTGTTCAAATTGACAAATGTTTATTCTATGCGCTATCACAATTATTTTTGTAATATTTGTAATTGTACACTACGTTTGTGATGTATATTTTATATCATTTCAATATTTACATAATGATTAATGACTAGATAACTCCTATCTATCATGTGTGAGGGTGACAATAAGATTATATTGTTAATCTTGAAGGCATGAAACACCGCTTTTCAATTGACCAACAGAGATTTCAGAATGTCAACATCTTTAAATAATGTTCTACAATAGTTGCAGTTTTCAATCCAAGCTCATGCAACTATAAATAGTAGAAAGCTTCTCTGCTTTCTTCACAAGGCAAATACAAAGCTTGTGTTCTGGTTTTGTTTTGTTTTTGCTCTCAAACTTGGACCCAATTCACTTCAACCAATGGCTTCTTTCCAAAGCTTCAATTTTGATACCCAAATTCCACCAGAACTCCTCATAGCTCAGATCGTGCAACTTCATGCAAGCATTTCTAAGCTAGAATCTCTTAGGCCTTCTAAGCAAGTCAATAGCCTTTTCACTCACCTAGTGAAACTGTGCACCCTCCCTACATCCATTGACATTGAGGCCTTGCCCCAAGAGGTGCAGAACATTCGTGAGAGCCTCATTAACCTTTGTGGTCGTGCTGAAGGGCTTTTAGAGCTTGAATTCTCAACTTTCATAAGCCACACGCCCAACCCCTTGAACAATCTCACTCTCTTCCCTTACTATGGGAACTATGTCAAACTAGCAAACTTGGAGAACAAAATCCTCAAAGAAAATGGCATGGTGCATGCAAAGAAAGTAGCCTTTGTAGGGTCTGGTCCAATGCCACTCACTTCCATTATAATGGCCTCTCATCACATGGAATCCACACACTTTGATAACTTTGATATTGATGAGAAGGCAAATGAGGTGGCTCGCAAGATTGTTGCTTCAGATGCAGCACTTGAGAAGCGGATGAAGTTTGAGACACAAGACATTATGGAAGTGAGAGAGAGGTTGGGGCAATATGATTGCATCTTTTTGGCAGCACTTGTGGGTATGAACAGAGAAGCAAAAGTGAAGATTCTGGGACACATAAGAATGTATATGAAGGAGGGAGGTTTTTTGCTTGTGAGAAGTGCAAAAGGGGCTAGAGCTTTCTTGTACCCTATTGTTGATGAACATGACTTGGTGAATTTTGAGGTGCTTACCATCTTTCATCCCGCAAACGATGTGATCAACTCAGTTGTTCTTCTTCGCAAGCCTAAAGCTTAGCCTCAGCAACCACACAGGTTGTATTTCTACTTGAAGATGAGTGTTCTGTAGTTTCTATTCCAATATGTTTTGTTCTTTCTTGGAGTGAGGTTTCTCTATGCTACTTAGCTTGGTGTTGTTCAATGTCCACTAGTGCTTACTTCATTCATCTTGCTTGAGACATGATGATTGAAAAGATTTGTATCAATAACAGTTTCAAATATGATAATTAATGTGCTACTCTTGTTCCCAAAAGGCAATACTTAGCAGTTAAAAAGGTACAAAACTAATTTTAAAATGCAAACCAGTATGCAAGAATGACATAAATCTACCAACAAGAAGAATAAGGTGTGGTGGTAAGCGAACTGCACTCTCAAGGGAAGAACCAAAGTTCAAACTCAGAATAAGACAATTATTAAGAGAGCTTTTTAGTAGCGATAGTGAGATTTAATCTCATAACAATGCCTTTGAGATACCTTAGTCAAAGACCAAAAAAGTTTGCAATAAGTCAAAATAGTTTCTCATGTATAAATATAGTGTATAATTTAGTATATGCAATAGATCAATCAAAATTGATAGTTCGTTTGATTTTTAAATTTAGACCCCATCATACATGGATCCTCTACAGGAGTTGCAGTTGATCGTCTGATGGTTGGCATTCTTTAACTAAATCTGACTTTAGTATTTTATTATAAAAGAAGTTATTTTTAAGGGTTAAGATCCTCTGCGTTTAAAAGAACCACTGAGGATCCTGATCGGTAGTTAAAACGTACAAGACAAAAAATGGCATGTTCTCCCAAAAATCGAAAGCACTGCGGAGTGTTGATGGAGAAAGAAAACTTGTGGCTAGAATTGAAAAACCTAAACTTCCATATCAATAGGAATTCAGTTTCAAAATTTGACAATGTCACCAGTGGGGACCGGTTCCTTTTGTTTTTCTTTTTATATCTTTAACTTAAACTGGGATAACTGTATTAAAGAAAAGAAAAGAACCAAGAGTCTCAACTGCAAGCAGAGGTGGACCAATACAAGTTCACCGAGTTAACCATTCTAGCATAAAATTACATGTGTCCATATGTTGATTACAAGGCTTTTGCATATGGTGGAGTCCATGTTTAATGTTGAGACTTTTCTTGGAGTCAAATGATGACTTGAGTTTGAGAGTTGCTTTAGTTAAAATAGAGTTTTAGTGTTGTTTTGGTTTAAGTTGAGTTTGTGCATAGTTTTGGTTAAAAGAAACTTTAGTAGGTTAGTAACAATGAATATCTATATTTTGTGAAAAGTTGTACTACCCATAAAGCTATTGTGTTGTAAAACTCCTCTTCTATATATGTAGCAGCACATATCAATGAAAGCTTGTGTGTGAAACATTTGCTGCAAAACATTTTCTCTTCTCCTCTCCTCTGTCCTGTTTCTGTTTTGAAAGTTCAAAATGTGACTTTTATGACCGCTGCATAACTTTGGCTACTGAATTATGAAGAAGATTATGATAGCCACACATTTTTTAACAATGAGTTATGTCTCACATTCCTAATAACTTTCAGGCTAATGAAATTCATATTCCACATTAAATTATTGCTTTAGTGGAGCAAATTGTGGACTTTGAAGAAAGTACGTATAACGATGAGGTCTGGCTAATGTAATGCACGGGTAACATGAATCTTCTAAAACTTTTTATGTATAGTATATTTGATGTTTTGGACCCATTTTTACTCCTCTTTTTAATACAATAACTAATATACACGATGTAAATAATCGGTGTCTGGCATGGAGCTTCGGCTGGGTTTGATGATACATCACTAGAGAATTATCATTTATATTTATTAGCTCTATGACTCATGGAAACAAGAAACATAGATATAATGCCTTCACAATGAAAAGGCTTCTTGATTATTGCTTGTTAGCTTGAAAGGAAAGAAGAAATAGGAAGAAGGAAGGGTGCTTTTTCATTCAACTTCTGCAGACTTCTTATATTTTACTCAAAAAGTAAACATAGTTATTACAAAGTAACAATTTCCATAAATACCCTCTTTACATCCTTCCTAGAAATAAGCATAACCTTCACAAAATATCATCATTCATATATAACAAAACCAAAATAACACTATAAGGAAAAATAAAGATTTCTTGATCAATGCTGATGAAGTTGTAGCTTCTTCTTACGCTCCGAAAAATAGTCATAAATTTTGGTCTGGTCAGGAACAGACTTGGACACACTTTCCCTCTGCAAGCACCATTTAGCCCAAGCCACAAGCCTGGGAAACTCCTCTTTGATGCTGAAGTTTCCAGCGGTCTCCAAAGTATAGAACCAGCTATAGAAGGGAATCAGAGCCACATCTACCAGTCCAAACTTGTCACCACCAAAATACGTCTTGTCTCCCAACTCTCCTTCCAGCAGTTTAAAGCACTCTCTGAGTTCATTCTTTGCTCTTTCTTGAACTTCCCCAGTGCTTTCCCATATCAATCTCGCAGTAGAGTAAATCTGCATTTACCCAAATTTTATCAATCAGTACAAGAGAAATGAACAAGTGCTCAAGATCAAGAATTGTGAACTTTTCTACAAAAATAATCTTACTTACACATAATTTTTTTTTTCATATAATTCACATAACTCTCATCATGACTATTTATTTCTCTTTCTCTCTCACTCTTTTTATTAATCAATAGAACAAAACTTAGCTCTAATTTTTTTTTTCAATCTTTCTTTCTAACTTTTTTAATCATCTTTTATTTATCTATTAGGCGGTTCTTTATTGTCTTTCTACTTATGGTGTATAATACACCCTTGACTTTACCTGCAATAGTAGGTTTTTTTTGTTGCTCTAGGTTTCTTTTTCTTTTTTTTGTTTCCCATCACCATTTGCTGCTGGTCGTCGCTAGCTTCCGGCCACCGCCGGCCGTCGTCACTTTCCGGTCATCACCCACCTAACGCTACCAGCACATCCTGCCATTTCACCCACAACCACCATCACGTCTTATGCATCAACGCTTTTATTTTTTTTTGTATTTTTTTTTCTGGTTTCTTCCAGATCCGACATTGGCCGGACTGGAAGTTCGCGAGGAGGTCGTGGAGCGGCACACGGTTGCGAGAACACCCAGATCTGGATGGCATGGCTGGTTCAACGTCGCCGGTCTGGTGCGGATCTGGTGCGAGCTATGCGGCGTCGCCAATCTGGTCGAGCGGTCCGCGGGTAGTGCGATTCGGCGAGCTGGTTCCAGCGGTGGCGGGTTGGGTGGTGGGCGGCTCGCGGGCGGTCTGTTGGATCCGAGCGGCTCGGCGGTCTGGGTCGCACGTCTTCGTCGATCGTCTTTGCGCCCGATCTAGATGAGCCAACCGGTATGGAGATCGGCGGCGCATCCCCGGTGGGTGCGGGCTCGACGTCGCCGTGGCGCGGGGAGGGCGTCGGCGCCGGCCTCGGCCTCGGTTCGTCTTTGGTGCAGGAAGGTTGCCCGGGATCCGTGGGGCGGTTCGGATGGGTGGTTTCGGCTTGGTGGGATGGTGGTTGTTATGGTGGTTTATGGTTGTTGGTTGAAGATGGTTTGAACTTTTTTTCAATCATTAATTTTTTATTGTGGTGGGTGTTTGAGGTTGATGGTGGGTGGTGACGGAGGTGAGTGGTTGGTTGAAGGTGGTGTGCTTGTTGATGGTAGTTGTGGGTGAAGATGGAGGTGATGAAGTTATGGCAGAGATGGAGGAAAGTGAAAGTGGGCGACGGTGGGCGGTGGTAGGCGGCGGCAAAGCAGTGATGGTGGCCATCGGTAACTATGGTGGTGATGATTAAAAAAAAAACTTACAACAAAAAAAAAATTTCAAGTAATTAATCTTAGCCATTGATGTGTTTTTCAACATATTCAATGGCTAAGATTATCAAAGTGTTTGGTACACCCTCCTTTTGGAAGGTGTATATTAGAATTAGCCTATCTATTAACACTATCAAGTAGAATTAGAAGTAACAAATAAAGAGTAATTAAAGGAGTTGGAGAGAAAAATTTAAAAAAAAATTATTAGAGCCTAATTTTATTTTCGTCAATGTCCATGGTGCACAATTCCCAATGTGAAATTTGCATTATGACCAACTAAGTTACTCTTTGTGAACACTCATGGATTCAACTTTTAAAACATTTGAGAAAATGATTCTAGCATGATCCAAGAGTAAAAGTGGATACATTATACATACCTTCTTGTCAATAAAGTCAGCCCAAAACCTGGCATTTACTCGCTTATAAGGATCAGAGGGCAACAATGGAGAAGTGTGACTCCAAACCTCATCAATGTACTGAACAACTGTGAGTGATTCAGAAATGGGTTTTCCATTATGAATCAAAACTGGTATCTTCTTATGAACTGGGTTCATTTTCAGCAGCAGAGAGCTCTTGTTTTTTAAATCTTCTTCCCTTGCTTCATACTCGATTCCCTTCTCTGCCAAAGCAATTCTGACCCTCATACCAAATGGGCTTAACCATAAGTCCAGTAAAATTACTTCATCCGCCATGATTGTACCTCTGCTTATTAGGTTCCAATAGCCTTTGTCTTTTTGAAGCTCCTAATGAGCGTCAATATTTGCTGCCACAGATGTTATACAGCTCCTAATGACGTAAAACCGAGTGAATTTCGTCATTGCTTACATAAGATTTGAGAATTTTGTACAATTTTATATAGACTAGTCTACAATAGTGTAACACAAGAAAAAAGACACGGTATACAAATGACTAACCTAAAGTTAATGAGAAAATATAGCATATCATTTTAATTTTTAAATGTAATTCCTTCATTTTATTTTATTTTTTGGGTAAAATTTTAAGAGTAAAATAGTTTTTTTGACAGTTTAAGAGTAAAATAGTTGTCTGCCACAAAAGTTCATGCAAATTATGATCCGTATTTTATACCTTATTCTACACAAATTGTATAAACTACAAGAATGTCTCATTTTGAACAGATATTGCATCAGTAAAGAGCATAAAGGTGCATCCTTTTAATATAGGATTGCTCAATTCTGGATTAGACTTCCACTTATGCCTTGCCTTGGTGGCATTATTCTTTTTCTCTTGATGCTAATCTTGGTCACAGATTTCCAAAATAAAAGCACTTTGAAAACGGAAAAAAAAAAAATGTTGTATTACAATTAGGGATGAGAATAGCCTATTATAGCCTACGACTTAATCTGTTTTTGGTTTACTTATGTTTAGTTTATTCAGTAAACAAATCATATTTAAAATTTTAAAAAAATCTATTTAATTATGTAGATTAAAGTTTAGATTTTTTAAAGATGTTTATTTAACTTAGGTTAACTTGTTTATTTATTATTTATATATGTAATAAAGAATTTATAATACTTACATAATTTATTAATTATATATTAGTATAATATATTAAATTAATTTTTGATACATTGTTAGTATAATTTTTTTTACAAATATAATAATTTTGTTAAAATTTATATTTAAAAAAAAATTAAAAAATGCCTTTGTATAAGTAAGCCTTTAAATAAATTTTTAAATTTTTTTAATTTTTTATGTTTTCATAAACAAATCTAGTTAAATCTTTAAAAAAAAAGTAAAAAAATACAAAAAATACATGTAATAGATAATAAGCTTGGACTTATTTAGACAAAATCTATCCTAACCTAATCTAACATATTTCCACCCTTCTAGTTCCTTGTTCCTTCCTGCATGGCTGCACTGCAATTAAGGGTTAGTTTGACAACTCTCACAATTAGTTTAGAACTGTTTAAAATAAATTAGTCATAAAAATTCAAGTTATTTATAATTAATTTTAATTTATTCTTAGTTTGATTAAAATTTGTTTTAAACTAATTTTAAAATCATAAAAGTTTAAATTCTTTTTTGTGTATAACCAAATTTAAAATTTAAATATTGAGATAGAAACAAATTATGAAAAAGAAAAAAAGAATAAATAAGAGAAGAACAAGTCCACAAAAAATTTGAATTAAGAAAAAACTAATTTTGAGTTAATTTTATTAAAAATTAATTTTTTCTTAAATTCAAGTCAGATTTGAGCCTAATTTTTAAATTTTTTATACCAAACAACATTTATGTAAAAACCAACAGTACCTAAATATATGATTTTTTGAATGTTTCCAAACATTCCTAATTTTACTTCTTTCTTTGACCCCACGAACCAAACAAAACTAAGCTACTTCTAACGGACACGTGTATTACCAAACGACAGTAGAGATAAAGAAACAGGTCATTAGTTCCTTTACCGCCTTATATCAAATTAGTGAAATTTCATAATAGATAAACAAATAAAACGAGTGAAATTTGCAACGAAAGATAATTCATATTTGAATAAATCGTTAATTCTTTTTTTTTTTTTTAACTTGATCAAACCATTGCATCAGTAACAAATTACAATGGAAATCTTTGACGTGTTTTGACTTCTGAGTTTTAGGACTTCCAAACCAAATTTTATTTTGTCTACCGAGATATTTGCAACTTCTGCCTACAGTATAGAATTCCTTTTGTCTTTTGAACTATCTCGAAAGCTCACACAAATACAAGGCTATGTTGCGAGGTGCTGATGCGTCTATCAAAATTGAGTAAATCGTTCAAAATTCTTTCATCAAGCAGCAAACATCAGAACCAATGCACAGCGTCGGAATCCTTGCTCCAATGCATACTTAGCGAGGAACAGATTTTGAAAGAATAAGTTGTCTACTATCTCCAAGGAGGGGTGAGCCGAGATTTCAGGGGCCAAAAGGTTATAGTGAATGGATTTCTCATTTTATACCGGAAAGTAGAGAGTAATATTGATTGTTGATAGCATGTATCCATAAGCCATACAGAAACTCATCTTCGATGCAAAATTTGTTGAGCAATTTTATAGAAAAAGACTTTGCTCCAATACATGACTAAAACAGATATTGTACAAAATGAATAGAAATTCCTGACATGCTACTCCGCAAGATTCAACAGAGCTGCATAGCCTCCATGGAGAAAGAAAACTTATGGCAAGACATGAAATCTGAACTTCTATATCAAATAATGATGGGGCAACTAGAAGCATAACAAAGCCACTGAGGGGAAGGCAGTCTCCACATTCTCCTACTGCTGTCGCCAGCGCTAGCTCATAGAGTCAGTATGTAACAACCCAAACTGAGCATCCCAGTACCGGTACCACCATCACTACAATAATTAGTTATACAGAGTATACACACCAAGCCTGACTAGCAAGACAGATCACCATGCTGCAACATTTTGAAAATAAAATAGAAACTTATCAAATCACTAACCTTTTGGTACATAAATCACTAACAGAATTAAGGGCTTATAGAACTGAAAATCCGTAGAATAAAATAATACAACACCTCATACCATGTTCTGATCAAGGTCCTTCAAATTGTACTTTTTTCTTGGCTAAACAATCGGAGACGTTCAATCAGATCCTTTCTCAATGACTCAGGAATCTTTGATATGAAAGCTACCTTAGCATCTCCTATTAATGACTTCCTGCATCGCATGTAGTGCACATTCAAGTCAGGGATTATAACCAGTGAGAATCAAATCACAATCACCATAGATCAAGAAATGTGAAAGAAACCTTTCAGTGCACATTTGTTAAATTATTAATTAAATAACACCATAAGAAACCATTTATAAAACTAAAACTCGAATTTCAGTAACTCTTGCTTTCTTCTTCCTTTTTCGAATTTTGAGAATTGAGACTATATATCCCATCACTGTATTGTGCTGTGGCCGATTGGTATAAGTTGGGTTGCCAAGGCAAAGCCACCCTATGAACTATCTAATACCGTCAACCGCACCATGATGACCACAAATGGACATGCAATCATAAAAAAAGGAAAAATAATGGCAAACCTCTGCCCTCATAGGTACTACTAAACTATAGCTAAATACACAAAGTTAATGCTCAGGCCTTGGACATATCATGTAGGAACTTTTTTTTTTTCAGTTTGTTTCTGCAAGTATAAATGAAGCATATGGGACATGCACACACATAGACATGTGCATGCAAACAGCTTCCAGGCCTCACAGTCTAAACTGTTCAGCTGTAGAGAATGGCTTACCGCTGAATAATATTGGTCCACTACGTTTTATGGGAATTGATGCTCAAATCCAACCTTCACAATCACTTAATTACCAAAGATGCCAAGTTGCCAATGGTATCATTTTTATTTTTTATTTTTTTGATAGAAAAAGAAATATTATTAGAAAAGAAGAGAAAATTACATCACTAGAGAATAAGGCATCCTCCAAAAACAAACAAAAACATAAAGCCAAAACCTATGGGATAGTGTCATGCAACAAAACATGTCAATATCTCTGCATGTCTAACAAAGAAAAACCACTAAAGAGACTATGAGCAGCACACCAGAGGGAAGTCAAAAAAATAACCCTATCCCAAATTAAGTCTAAAGTCGACCTTGAAAATTCTAGCATTCTTTTCTAGCCATAAACACCATTGGTATCATTCTAAGCCCCTACCCCCTCCCCTCAAAAAAATAAATAAATAAATATTTTTTGAATTAATTTTGAACATTAATATCATCATCCATTTTAGAACTAAAATTCCTCTACAATATATCTCCATATTTCTAAATTAACCCACATCACATAAAAATCCATATGAATCTTATATGAAGGTTACAACAAATTGTTACAAATCAAAACTAAATGCCGAATGATGATCTCTTACATTTCCTCTATACTTTTTTCATAACTCAACAATAAAACATAATCCATGGTAGATTATTATACATGAAATCATCTTTAATTTTTCTAAACCATTGTTTCCTCTATCATCTGTTGGTCAATGACACTTCTCCAAAGTTTCAATATAGTATGCATAAGCCCGATTTTATAATCCTACAGCCCTTCACCTGGCATCTATAGTTAATTAGTCATAGATTTAAATCAATCTCTTACATACTTAAAAACTAGAAAGTAATAGTAAAAATGGTATAAGAAATTAATCACAGAATTGTGCTATAGCCATGTTTGTGTGTAATATCAATGGCTCAATGCATAAAGCAATGTAGAATCTGATCAAACTGACCTTGTTTCATCTCCACTGGTTAAATTTCCAGCTTCTTGTGTGCGTAACCTCTTTCTAGAGCGCATGAAGTCATAGACCATATCTGTCCAGCCACATGACCTCAAAACTGACTTTGCCTCTTTCCCAAGACTGAGAAAGGTTTTGAAAACACAGTATCAGAATCAGGCATATAATGAATTTTTTAGAAAGAAAACAGTGCCAGAATCAGACATATAATGAATATTTTAGAATGTAAATGTGCCGAACTGATTGTCAAAGGAAATAAGTAAATGTGACCAAGTGTGTAAACAATTTTGGGTATGAGAAAGATGGTAGCAAGCATGAAGATTTCAGTACAGCATGAATCAAAGAGACTAAGGTATCCTGAAAAAATATAACATCATCAACATGTTTTAGCACGTGACATATTGAAGAGAGAGAGAGAGAGAGAGAGAAGGAAAGGGAGAGATAAATTATGAATCGAGGAAAGAAAATTATTGTGGAGCATCCACTAATTTGTAATCCCTTCCCCACCAATACGGTTATCCAAACAATAACAACGACAAATATCAAAGCCTCAACATAACTAAGACTTCAACAGAACAATGTCAAACATCAACTAACTTCCGACATTCTTTGCCATGAAAGAACAGTCAAAAGTATGAGAGAATCAATGTATATCAGAAAACACAAAGCATAGCTAGGCCTCATTAAAAACAAATCTTCATTTAATTCTAATATGTAACAAAAATTAGTAAGAAAAAAAATTCAAAAAAGATTAAGTTCCAGTATATCATACATGTCCTTCAGTTCTTCAACTTTTGTTCGAGACTGACCATCATGTGCAAGCAAAATGCATGGAGCCTCCTGTACCTTTCTCTTATTCCCCAATATTTTAGGTTTGTTGTTGAGGCCATTGCTTTCTTGCTTAAAGTTGTCAGGCCCTCTACCGGTTATTACCCTGCTTCTATCAGTGTCTTCCGTAGGATTTGATTTTACAGAATGGATATCAACTGTCTGAATATCAGTGTATCCATTTGTTAACGTTGACTCCTTTCTTTTCGAGTTGTCAGCGACGTCAACTTTATTTTTCTCAAAGCCATTCCTGGTTGGCAATGATGAAGGATCTTTCTTACCATTCTCCAAAGAAACTGAGTCTTTCACATACCCATTTATTACTACGGGCTGATTCTTAGAAACATCAACTTTCCCATTGACGTTTGCAGGAGCAGGACTTCTTTTGGAAGTAGAATTTCCATTAATGTCAAACTTCACTCGTGAGCTGGAAGGCCCTTTACCAATCTTAGATACGCTCGGCATATCCTTCCAATGAGATTGCTCAGAATTTGATTTTGCATGCACTGCTTTCAGTGGTACATCAACCTTTGGGCATTCAGATGCCTGACTCCCATTGGAATGATGAGGCTTTACACCGTTTGAAGAAAGAGAATTACTAATTGACACTGGCCTTTGGTTAGTTCGAGAGAAAAAAAGAATATAAACCTTTTCTGACAAAACTTCTTGCAGGGTTGCAAGTGTTACACAAGAATCATCACAGCAATACCAACGACCCATTGCATCCTGTGAACAGAACAGAAAATTAGATTCTGGCCAAAATTAGAAGTTATTTGGGAATTAATGTATTGGCTACACATGATATGTGAACAGATGAACTATAAATTCACATTTCATAAACCTTTATATAAGCATAATAGTGACCAGATTCTGGGGAGTAGCCTGAATGCACAATCGTACCAAAGAGCTTATATTCTGGTAGTGGATCCTGTACCAACATAACTGTTAAAAAGCAAAGCTAAATATAATATTAGCATGGAAAAAAACAAAAAAATAAAAAATAAAAAGACAGGCAATATTGGCTATATAGCACAAGTCTAACAGAACGTCAGCCTAGGTTGGAAAAACATTGAACCTTCGTTGGCCTTCACCAAGCAACTAATGCTTTTTACTGTGAGTAGTTCTTTGATATATAGTATTAAAGCCTCTTTGAAGTTTCACCAATTAGTTTAAAGTCCTAACCTAGGCCCCCTTTTTTCAATTAACTTAAGTATCAGCACAAGGTATGTATGAATTTGTGTTTGTGTGTGTGTGTGTGTGTATATATAGTACACACCTATTTTATACCATATATCACTAATGCTTTACATACTTCTCATTGATTACAAACTGCTGAGTACTGCAAACTTAACCTTTTACTGTGATTCTGTGAGAGGTTCGCCCATAGAATAATGCTTTTCAGTACCTCCAAATGTGTGTCTACGATCACCAAACAAAAGCCATAATGGCAATCCTACCCCACAAAAGATCTAAGGATAAAGATTTCTCCTTCAAACCTGAGCAATCTGCTCTTCAACCAAATACGCCCAAGGCAACAAATAAAGCAAACCACCACAAAGCTTAATAGCAATACAACAATTTTCCACAAAATACTCGAGATCTAAAACTAGGATATACAAATTTTAAAAACCTGATTCATCTTCTCATCTACTAACTCTTCTAAAAATCAATATCAACATACTTTGAAAACAATCCAAGTCATCATTACACCTTACACGATTTCTATTCAAAACCCCTTAAGAGGATTATACTCCTTTTCTTACCTACATCAGATTGCCAAAGGAAACCCTGTACTCATAGCAAACTAGATAGACAGACTTATAAAGTATAGACAAATAGCACCTAAAGTAGAAGATGTGCAGGAAACCTCATGTCATATGCTCTATGATTTGTAACCATCCAGCTATCAAGAAAGAATCTTTCAGACCACAGTTTGCCTAAAGCTATTTCCCATTTGACCTCAAACATCTGTCAACTACCACCCTATATGGCTCACATGTCCAAAAATTTGTTTTCTTCATCACCCAAGAACAAAGAGAGCACATCATCTCATTTGACAGGCTTCATTACAAGCCAAACCATCTTGTACAACTATAGAAATAATAAGTTAATAACAGTAAATTGGAGTGACAGGAAACTGTAAAATCAATCATGTGTGCTTAACGAAACAAATTTAGCATAAATAAACATAGCAAATCATTGGAAGGCTTAGGCCAAGACTTTTCCCCCTCTGATTTTTAGGCCATTTTGGGAAACTGGAATAACAAAGTTTGGGGGACTATAGGTTCACAAGCGTAAAGGAGGAACTAGTCACAAATACATTTTGTATCATGTCAATGTGTGCCAGGCCTCCATGTGCAAAAATAGATAACACAGTCAGAACAGTTTCAGTAAAGCATATTCAGATTACACATTCTGGTGTTTCTTTTCAACTTAGGATAGGAATTCTGATCTATTCAGATTTATATCCAAGGAGGTGGACTCCTGCCACGGTTCCACACAAACCCCTTTATCCCACACACCTACCCAACCAATTTCAATACTCTCCCTTTCCATCCAACCCTAAATCTAAACAAATTCCTGGGCTACATCAGTGAGGTTAATTTAGAAAATTCCTTTGTTTAAGTGAGGTTAGTTTAGGAAATTTCTTTCCCTAAAAGAAGGGCCATTTCTGGTCCCTTCAGCTTCGCGGAAGCTAAGCCCACTAACAATGGCTACGGCAACCTGCGATTGTGGAAAACTGCTCAGTGACAGTCCTCTGGCAGCAACCAGTGGCCACTCCTCCCTACAACGCTGGTAGTGGTGCAGTTTCTCACTATTGACTACTCTGGTTTCACCAATTAGTTTAAAGTCCTAACCTGGCCACCCCTTTTACATTTAAGTTTCACCACAAAGTATGTATGAGCTTGTATATTTAATGGATATTGGATAGTTCAAGTCCTATACACGACAACCAAATGCATGAAAGGGATCAAAAGCTTTTCTTCACACACACCTTATATAAACTAGCGGATTGACAAGAACTTTTTATTTTTTATTCATGCAATTATATATATTTAATATTAAGTTATAATAAAATGCATTTCCCAGTTCTTCAAAATCTCACGAGCTACAATTTCACTTTCTATTTTATACCATAATCTCAATATGAACTGGGTTGAACAAAGAAAACCAAATTTGGTAAAGTCTAAAGAATATTTAAAATTTTTCATGGATTCCAAACCTCTATCATTAATACTCTCCATACTTCTCACGGATTACAAACTGCCGAATATTGCAAACCTAAGCCTTTTTTTGATAAAAGAAGAAATTTATTAAGATGAAGAGAAAGAATTACAAAGAGTGAGGAGGATACGAAATCCTCCTAAACAAAAGAATAAAACAAAAAAAAATGGAAAAAGAGAACATCAGTGCAACAAAGCTTCCCAATCCCTCAACATATCTGTTAGTGAAACCCCATAAAAGAGACCATGAGCTTTGCACCAAATAGACACCAACTATCTAATCTTATTCCAAATCAAGTGATGAGCAGAAGAAACCTCCTTAAAAATATGAGAATTCCGCTCTAACCAAATGCACCAAATTATAGCATAGATTGCATATTGCCACAAAAATTTAGCCTCTTTACTTCAACCAAAACCATTAAAGCTTACCATCAAAAATTGATCTAAAGACCTAGGAGCAAACCTAAGCTTTTACTGTGACTCTGTCTGTGAGAGGTTCACCTATATATAATGCTTTTCAATACCTCCAAATGTTTGTCCATGATCACCAAACAAAAGCCATAATGGCAATCCTATCCCACCTACGTTGCACGGGTATGGGTGCGATACCGGTACACGGTACGGATACGGGTACGGAGTACGAATATTTTTTAAAAACTAGGGTACAGGTACGTCATATATATATATATATATATATATATATATATATATATATATAATATATATATATATATAATAAATTAAAATCTCACACAATAAAATATGACAATATAACATAAAAATTAAAACACACAAATTTTAAAATTTAGTAGGAGTGCACGGGTAAAAAACGCTAACAGTCATTTGTTTCATCCTCCTGCTTTCAACATGTGTTTTAGAAACAACCATCAGCCACTGCCACGTACACCCCCTCTTCACTCTTCATCTCTCCACGTGGATCACCAAATTTAGTTTCCTTCCAAAAATCTTCAATTCTAATTCTAGAAGCAAAAAAGAACACGCACCGTTAGAAGTATCTATCTGGAATGTCCTAAGTTACCATTAGGTCCATTGCGAATTTACCACGGTCCCAAACTATACGCACCACAACAACAGTGGCACCCACTTAAAATCCACACTATTCCAGTTCAACATTTCTATTCTAATCTCCCCCCTCCTAGAACCTCGTCAAACAACTCCAGAATACTCTAGCCCCCTCTGATGGCAGAGCCTTGTGAAAACATCTAGACTCGAACGGAAAGAAGAGAGGGAGGGCGCACAGAGGCCGGAAAGACACAGGGAGGGCGCACAGCGGACGGAAAGACGAGAGGGAGGGCGCGCAGAGGACAGAAAGACGAGAGGGAGGGCACCGAACGGACAAAGAAGAGGGTGCCAAGCAGAGACTCGAACGGACTGAGAAGATGGTGCCAAGCAGGGAGGGAGGGCGGACTGACTCAGGTAGAAGCAGAGGCTCGAACGGATTGACGTTCCACGCTGCAGTCAACAGAGTTGCAGACGCCGGAGTTGCAGTCGCTGGAGTTGCAGAGCTGAAGGTGAAGGTTGGCCCGCGCGGGTAGAAGGAAAATAAATAGCAGAAGGAAGGTGGAATGGAACGGGTTAGGGTAGGAAGGAGAATGAAAAACTGAAGCAAAATGCCTCAAACGACTGTGTTTTTGGCAAAAAATGGGCCAAGCCGTACCCAGTCACTTTGGAGCCGCACCGAGCCGTACCCAGCCACTGAGAAGCCGTACCCAAATTCAAAAAGAAAAAAATTTTGGTACGTACGTACCCAAGCAGTACCCGTACCCGGTACTCCTCCCCCATGCTTCAGAGTATCCCACAAAAGATCTAAAGAGTAAGTATGTAGATTTCTCCTTCAAACTTGAGCATTCTTTGTGCTCCAACCAAATACACCAAAGGCAAAAAATATAGCAAGCAGCCACAAAGCTTAATAGCAATATAACAATTTTCCACACAATACTCAAAATCTACAAACTAGGATATACATATTTTAAAAACCTGATTCATCTTCCCATCTACTAACTCTTCTTCAAATCAACATACTTCGACAACAATCCAAGTCATGATTACAAGATTGCTATTCAAAACCCCTTAAGAGAATTATACTATCAACATCAGATTGCCAAAGGAAACCCTGTATTCTTAGCAAACTACATAGAAAGACTTATAAAGTATACACCAATAGTACCTATATTAGAAGATGTCCAGGAAACCTTTCCATGACATATTCTCTATGATTTGTAACCTTCCATCTATCAAGAAAGAATGTTGTAACCAATCTCATGCAATAATAAATTTTGAAACCACAGTTTTCCCAAACCTATTACCCATTTGACATGAAACAGTTGTCTACTACTACCCTATATGGCTCACATGTCCAAAAAATTGTTTTCTTCATCTCCCAAGAACAAAGAGGGCACATCATTTCATTTGACAGGCTTCTTTACAAGCCAAACCATCATGTATATTTATAAAAATAATAATAGTAAATTGGAGTGACAGTAATCTGTAAAATCAATCATGTGCGCTTAACGAAACAATTTATCATAAATAAACATAGCAAATCATCAGAAGGCTTAGGCCAAGACTTTTCCCCCTCCGACTTTTAGGCCATTTTGGGAAAGTGGGATAACAAAATTTGGGAGACTACAGGTTCACAAGTGTAAAGGAAGAACTAGTCACAAATATCAAAGTAGCATAGCTTACACACTTTGAATCATGTCAATGTGTGCCTCCATGTGTAAAATTAGATACACCCGTTTGCAGTAACTATTAACTACTAACTAGTTCAAATCACCACACCATACATACCTGGCTTGCTTTGCACATGAAGCTAGAAAGCACCAAAACCTCTTCAAATGCAACAGCCTTATCAATCTTGCCACCCAATATGCCCTCAAATCTCTGCAATCGAAAATTCAGCAACACACCATCATACAAAAAAACCCAAATTGCCACTAATCCAAGCAACTGACAACAACTAATTAACCAACCTTGAGTTGTATCACAAGGACATTAGGTGCTTGAAGTATGGACATCTGCTTCTTAGCCGCCACCAATTTCTTACAACTGAACAACAACGACAACAACCACAAGTTCATGCTATCAACAAAACAAGACCCAAAATAATAATAAAATAAAAATTGGAATCGAAAGCAATGAATTATGAAAACACTGACCTATCACACTTGTACTTATTGTTGCCATCTAAAACCTCAGGCTGAAAGAACTTTTGCATGGAATCTCTAAGCGAGTTACTATGGAAAACATCAAGACTAATGTCCATTATCTCATCAACCTTATTGGACTCATATCCACAACACAGACACTTCACCTGGCTCTGCAACGCTCCTCCGAATATCTCCTTCACCACAGAGCCTCCGCCAACAACCGCAGCACTGGCATCCCCACCTCCTTTGCGGCGGAGCTTCTTGAGGCGGAGGCAGGTGTTGTGGCAGGCATCGATGACGTAGCGGAGGAACTCGTGCGCGTCCTCCTGGCGGCCGCACCGGAAGTGCTCGGCGAAGATCCGGACGCAGCTCTGGATCTTGGAAGGCGCGTCGTGAGTGAGATCCACGCGGAGGGAGCGCGCAATCTGTTTCTCCAGTATGCAGAAGGGGCAAGAAGAAGCAGCAGAATCACCTGAAATTGAAGAAAAAACGAGGTTAGGTTTAGGTTAGGGTTAGGGCACAGAAATTTGAGATTTGATATTGAAATTGAAGGTTGGGAGGGTTTACAGAGAGAGGAGTGTTGGAAACGGAGGCAGAAATTGGCGAGAGGGGGAGTGTAGGTGAGGCACTGGAGGACGCTGTTGAGGTAGCAGGAGTTGCCGAGGTTTTTGAGCCCTAATGGGGGACCGGTTTTGCGCTTCTGACTGAGTAGGCTCGGCTGCCACGTCATCTGCAAGGCCATCAACGGCGGCGACGACGGCAACAACAACCTTCCGCCGCCGCGTGCTCCGGTGCATTGGATAGAGTCGCAGCCGAATGGGAGGTTAGCCCAGAGCACCGCCACCACCGCAATCGCATCCCGCTCGCTCTATGGGGGGCTCTTCTGTTTTTTTTTTTAATTCTTCCCTCTCTTGTTGCTGCGTTGTGTTTTGTTTCTAGCGCCTTCTTTTCCAAACAAGAAAGGAATATTAAAAATAAAAAATAAATTAAATTACAATTATGGTAAATGGGACTAAGGAGTAGCACCAGCAGTAGTAGTTCACGAGAATGAATGAATGCAAAATTTTCAATTTTCAGACAAATCTCTTAGGTAGATAATTTTTGTGGTTTTATAGGGGAGGTTTTTTATTATTATTATTTTGGCGTGTTTTCATTGTTTTTATTTATTAAAGAAGAGGAAGGGTAACATTTGAATAGGGAAAGATAATAAGAGTTGGTTCAATTGAAAAGGTCTCCTTCCTAAACTTCTTTTTTTTTCTGGTGGTGTAATTCTCCTTCCTAAATTTTATTCATCTATATATCTATGAATAGGGACAAATCTGGGGGAAGAAAATGGGCATGAGGGAGTGTATGAGAGTGAGAGGGAGCCCCACCACGAATACCAAACCCCCCAAAAGAAGAGTCATCCCTCCTACGTATTGGTACACTAATACTGCCTTTCTGTGGCGCCTGTGATGGGGATTGTGGGAGGACTAGTTGGTTCCCTTCTTCTCCTGCCATTACTTTATCCTTTCTTCAATTTTTGTGTCTCTGGCTGTGGCTTTGTTTGCAGGGGACCTGTGGTGGTTTTGTAACATGTTAGTTATACATACATTTTTGTTAATGATTTTTAACAATTATTCATTTAATTTTGTATATAGAGTTGTGATTAAGGGTTCGTTTGGATTGGTAGTATTGAGTGGAATGGAAGGGAATGGAATAGAATAGAGTCAGGTTCCATTGTTTAATTATGTTAAAAAAAGATGGGATGAGATGGGAGTAGGCAGGATGGATTCCATCTCATCCCACCAAAAACCATCAATTTTCTTCTCCTCCAATTTGGAGGGTATGGGATGAAATCATCTTTTTTAGTATAAATATCATCATATCCCACTAAAAATCATCCACTTCCTAAACAATGGAATGGTAACTTTACTTCATTCCATTGTAAAATATCCAAACAATAGAATAGTATTTTTTTCTTATTTCATCACATTATATCCCATAAAATTTCATCACTTACTAAATATCCAAACATAACCTAAGTAAAAAAAATTTTAAAATAATAATTTTAAGATTCAAATACTTAACATTATAAGTAAAATTCGTTTAAGTTCACAATTCACTTTTGTTACAATTAATCACTATTATGTATTAATTAATTATATATATTTGTGAGACGTTTAAATGACCTTAAAATTTGTGAATTAATTGTGCATTAGATAATTGGACTATTAGAAAGTCCACAACGCACAAGTATCTAATAAGAAACTACTTGAACTTAGTCGTAATTGGCGTAGTAAAGATTGAGGATAAATTCAATGTAAGGTAATCAAGATAATTAATAAAACAACAAAGAAAGCAACAACACACTACACAGTATTAGCCAACAATATCTCACACAAAAAACTTCCTCTAGATGGCCACAATTCTATGAAGCCATCGGCCAACGAACAAAAATACCTAAATAAACTAATATGAGATGGTCTCTAATTGAGATGAACCTCGGATTCGCCTTTTATTTTTTATTTTTTTTAAAAAAAATTGTTGTCTAGTTCAAAAGGACTCTGATGTGTAGTTGGTGTGGTAAGGAGGTAAAACCTTAAAAGGAGATTTTTTTTTTTTTGTTATGGCCTCCGTAGCCACTGACTTTACATTTAACAGCGCAGAAGAGGAACTATAATTCAACTAAAACACTCCGAAAAACAGAAAATGGTGGGGGGAAAAAACACTCATCATGTATTCCATAAATCTGCATTAGAAATCTAAATTTGCGCATTGAAATTTAATAACCATGTTATTATCTGCAATAGCTCTAGAGTTCACATTTCAAACCATCCCCCTCCCCCAAGAACACAGATAGAGAGGCAGACCCACTTATTGAAAAACTGTATAATTGTCTATTCCATAATATACTTGAATATCTTGATGGCATCACTAACATGTTATCACTGTAAGCTCCAAAGCTGTTTTGATAATATTTTCTATAATAGTTTTGATGATAACAAGTCTATTTTGAAAATTGTACATATAATGCTCTAATTACTTGAGTAGATTGACATATTTTTGTGGAGTTTATTCCTTGAATAGTTGATGTGCAGTACTTAAAATTTATGCATGAGAAAGATTCCTTAGTGGCTGGAACAACTTGAGAGAGTTTCCTGGACAACATGAGAAAGTTTAGTTAAACATGAGAAAGTTTGTCCAAGTTCCAGTCTTAAGAAAGCACATCGAATTCAATATGAATAAAGAATTCTCCCAGATCATTCTTGAAGAACAAATCAAGTTAGAAGAGCATCATAACTCGAGAAAGTCAACTAAGAAAGTTAGAGGTGAGAAAATTCGTTTTAAACGTTCTCATTTTATGACATATTGTACTTGCACAATGACTCATTAGAAAACTCAACAAATACTTGCCAAAACAAGTACAATGGACCGTTGCAACTCTCCAACGACTATTTTTCAAGGAATAAAAGAGAATCTTATCTTGAAGATTTGAAGGTTAGAAGTTTGAGAAATGATAAAACAGTGAACACACATTTTAACCTTGTCATCTCTACCTACTTGCTTTGTACTTAGTCAAATTTGTAATAGGTGATTTGTAAGCTCTGTAATATTGTGCATATACACTATATGAGAGATTTCGAGAGCTACCTATGATATAAAAACACTTAACCTGCTCACATGATTTTTGGGGTGAACTAGTATAAACATTAATATTAAGTTCTTTCTAACTCTATCTCTTTCGATCTAAGTTAAGCTATAAGATATTGAAAATTATCTTCTATCATTTATGTTAAAAATCAATGTTTTGGACCGCGATCTAGGATCTTATCCCATGGGTCAACTCAACATGCATCCAGTCAAAATCCGTCGTTGACCTCTCAACGGAAATTCATGTTACATTGTTGATATCTCATCACAATGGATGTTGGACCACGACATTGGGTAATAACAACATTACCGCGAGATTTACGCAGTAGATAAATCTTATAAGTATATGTAACTGCAATCATAACCTTGCGTAATAATAACACTCATGATTGCCTTTGACTACTCATAACTACAGTATCAACATTCCGATTTTATAGAGATCTTTTGCAATTATTAAAGGAACGTATCTTCCTATCCAACCTCTATAAATACCAGGCTCAATCACCTCTAATAGATATTTATGGCTCTTTAGCATAAATCTTAATTGGGCAAAGCTTGACTTGAGCGTTGGAGTGTCTTTACAAGTACCAACCCCCCTCGCTTCAACACGCTTCACTGCTGCGCAAGGAAAAAAACACTAAAATGTGTCTATCTAGGTACAACTCAGTATCTACTACTAAATAATTGAGTTAGTCTCTGCAATCATCTTTGTTAATTTACTATAAAAAGGATAGCATTGGATCAATCTCTTGTTAAGTTTGTTTTTGAAAAGTGTGACTACTATTAATCATCATAAAGAAAAGTTTTAGAAAGCTTTTTGAAAGAGTTGAAGAGTTTTTATAAGTTTTTGAAAAATCTAAGCCGAAAGTTCACTTTACTCAACAATCTTATTCCGTGTTTGAAAACTTTTTCACCTATTTTTGTATCTTAGTCTTAAATCTTCTCACTGTTATATTGTTTGAGATTTGAACCTTCTCACTTTTAAGGATATCATACTTGAAAAAGTTGAGAGAATATAGACGATTTCAAGTTTTAAACAAGAAAAGAATGACACAATTCAACCCCTTCTTATGTTTTGCCAACTTCAATCACAAGTTATAATCAATAAATTATATAGAAATGAAAAAGGTCAAACAATGATGCCAAAATATAGCTATGCTTCAATTACATGCCATATGGAAATGTCTAATAAAAACCACCTTAGGGGTGATCCATGAATGAACTAAGTGCAAATCAGTCATTCAATAAATCAATGACTTAGATTAAAAAGTTATAATTTTAACCAAAATTACTTTTTTACCCCCAGCCCCACCCCCACCCCTCCACTATATAGATCGCGACCTACCCTTGTCGATAACACCATCTGCTCACCCTCGCCGACGACACCATGTGCGACGATAATTAGATGAAGTTTGCCATGGCCGACAACACATCATCGTCCCTTCACCCCACCACCCTTTGACCTAGATAGCGACCCACCCTTGTCGCCTCCCGCCCCCCACCACCTCCACCCTCTGCCACCACCTCCACCTTTCGCCCCCACTAAAGCTCGCGGATCTGGCTCGAGGACAACGACCAGAGGACGACGATCTGGCACAAGGACTCGCAGATCTAGGCAGAGATGGTTGCAGGTGGGTTGGGCAACGAATCAGAACAGATGTCGCGCATGGGTGGTGCAGTAGTTGAAGGTGGATCGTGCTTGGCTCGCGAATCAGTTTGGGGGTGAGGGTCACGATTACCGGTGAGATTCAAACACTGACTGCTTTGGATAGTGTTGGTGGCTGGCAAGCAATGGAGTGATGGGGGTGGGGTGGGGGTGGGGGTGAGGTGTGGAAGGGGTGGGTGGGGGCGATGGCTTGGTGGGGTTGGGGAGGGTAAAATTGTGAAAGTAAAGTGGTTCATCCATGGAGTGATCCATAATAGAAGGCTCCCATTCCATATAGGATGAAACATTCGGTTCTAACTTTGAGTAACACCGAATCACTTTGTCTTCCCTTATAACTATAATGTACTACTGAGAACCAACGACATAAAATACATTGAAAGCAACCAGATTAAAAAAGATACACTTGTGCAAAGATTCCCAACATTGAACCAATCAGTCTCAGAATATTGAATACTATTAAAATACATTTTAAATAAACAAAATAATTCTACAATTTTCTATCTGTGTGACAAAATGCAGTATAAACCCCTGGCTACCAGCCCAGGTTCCAATTATAACAAACGGTGGATGCCTGGGATTTTAATCTTAATCTTTCAACTTGAAATATTGAATCGCTAAGATAGAAAGTAGTAATTGCTTCAAACAAATAATCATTGCGAATGACTTCAAAATTCCTTAAAAATCAAATGCCATGGCCATTGGCCAAGCACCTCTATTTGAAAGGATAAAGTTTGTATATTTCATCTGCACATACTACATTTGATCAGCACATTACTCTCCCCTATCTATAATCAGCTGCAACTGTTTATAAGATTGAAGAAACTCCACAATGATGCTTGCTTATATTTTTATCTACTACATGAACATTTGATACCCTCTTGCCACATTATGTGAGAACTGTGATCTATACTGTATGTTCACATCAACTTCTGTAAAGGGCATGGACAACTGGAACAAAGATAAAAGGAAATACTCTATAAGAGGAAGCAAAATAGTGGGAAGAGAAATGATATGCCAAATGCATTATACACATACCTCGAGAGTAACTCAGACACTGCTACTTATCTACTTGTTAAAGCCTGAGACTGTTGCCATCGGGAAGATTCATCATGCTCAGAAGCATCTAAGGTGTCTCGAGAAGCTTCTTTTCTCAACTTGAAATTATTATATGCTGCTACCCCTGCAATGGCTGCATGAAAATTTACAATAATGGTTACAAAAAGCTGCTCCTTTTTCTTAATTCACATTTATCAAGATTCATAACTGCTTCATATCCAAGCCTTAGAATTATTATAATCATAATTTTATATTGTACCATTTAACTTTTAATTTGAGTACAGCCTTTGTACTTAAGGAATATTTTGTCATGTAACGAAAAAAAAGGAATATTTTGTCAAATATCAATCAATCATATCACCTATTTGAATCAGCTCAATTAACTTCTTATGTCCACTCTCCAAATTAGTATATCAGTGAGAATAAATCCATCTAAAATAACCAAAAACAAAATGAATCTGGATTCTCTCATGTTGTTGAATAACATGAGAGGATCATGTTAAAAAGAGAAAGACACAATTTCTTTTGAATATAATTAGTGAGTCTTACAACCAATCATGACAGGTCCTTGCATAATAAAATTTGTGTCTATTTCTCTCCAACATGATGGTCATGTTAATGAGAGGATCCAAACTCAGACAAAATGGATATAGAATATGCTACATCACTCTCCACCCTCACCCTCAAAAAATAAATGAGATAAAGACAATAGGAGAAATTTTTGTACTTGAATAATACTACTAGTTAATCTTCAACTATATTGGAAACCTGACTATTAATTGATCTTAGATTTGCTCACAACAATTTCCAAAAGGAAGGCCCATATTTGTTTGCAGGGTTTAGAAAACTTATATATGCATATAGGCTTCCAGGGAGCACCCAATACTGGGCTATTAATTGTTCTGACCGAGGAATAAGTAAAAGTACACTATGGCATTTGCAAGAAATGTTATGAAAAATTCTAAAAGGCCATATCTAATGAGAGAGGAAAACTTAGAAGGTCAAACATGATCAGATACTTACCAATTCCATAACCAAACAAATTAATCAATGTCAACTTTGTATCAGCAAACAGAACAGCAGACAGCAAGACAACCACCCAATCCTTGACAACTCCAGCAACACGAATGGTTAAAGCACTTGTGTGTGTAATCACAAGGAAAACTGATAAGTTTAGAGCAAAAGTACAAAGGCAGTTGAGGATAAGCAAAACAGGTGGGAAGTTCCATGGTCCATGTTCTTCCATCTTTGACTTCTCTAGAAAAATCCATGGCAGGAATAAGCAAAGTGCACTGCAGAACAATCAAAAATCGTTTTTACAGGCATAATTTATAGCATACAGAATTTATTTAAAAAATTGTGTAACAGTAATTAAAATTCTGAAAAGAAACACTTGCCTGCAGGGACTAACATAGTACATCACGGATATAGGATTCAACTTAAGACCCTTCCTCTTAACAAAAATCTCCATGAAGATAAGTCTTAGAGCTTCACCAACAACACCTCCCATTTGGTAAACTACTCCAATCCAGTTTATATTTATCTCTCCATAAGAAGCAACTAGAACACCAAAACTAATCACCGACATGATTAAAAGCATTCTGCAGCTCATTGCCTCAAGTCCTACAGCTACTCCAAGCACAAAAACAGCTACAGGCACTGTAATTGACATTTGAAGAACCAGAGCGATTATACAATTAATTGCCATATTGGAGGAAAAGTAATTTGTAGTTGTACCTATATACAATCACCATATACTGTACAACTACGGCAAGTTGATTAACCAACAGATCTCATTGTTTTGAATGTGTCAACATATAAATTTAGCAATTGTATTTTCCATTGGTAGATACCATAAATGGCTAAATATACCTAGCTATTATAGATAACCAACAGGATCACTACCAACTTACTAATTGCCTTCAGCATTTGTGCAAATGCAACAGAAATATACAGGTAGGCAGTATTTCCCAGCCAAAGAGTCATTGCGAACATAGCCCCAATTGGCACTACTGAAGTAGCATATCTGAAATAATTAAGATATAATTACAGTTGGAATTTGGAGACATCATAAGTATTTAATGAAATCAACTATTAACACACATAACCTCAATGTTAATAACAATTTTTCAAAAAAAAAAAAAAACACACACACACACACACACACAATGCATATGCAAACCCACAAGCATTTAACCAGCCCATTCTTACAAAACTAAAGCATGTAAAAGAAGATGATATCAATAAAATGAAACTCAAAGAACCTAATCAACAATGAAAAATCAGAAATTTCTTGAGCCAGTCATTTTTTAACTTGATGAACACTAGGGTTAGTTTTCAAATCAAAATGCGGCAGTCGAACTTCTTGCAAAATTCACTTGTAGAACAGCCATCAAACAAATGACTTGAATCCTTGTCTAGAAATAGCCAATACAACATACTGAAGGTGTAACTATCCATTTTACGTTAATAAATTAAAAATCAAAATCTCATACTAATGTCCCATCCCAGGAACAATAATCTTCATGATGGTAAATCCAAAATTACCATTGTTATATCCCAGGTACCTTCGTGACACGTGGCATAGATTGTGGGCTTTCGTCAAGAAACCTTTAGAAATGAGATTGAAGGGTTCAAATGGCTAAGAGGACGCTAGTGTTGTGTATTATTTAACTGTTTCATGATCATCCACTGTCAATGCAGCCAACAAACAATATGAAATGCTGGTTTGACAATGACCAAGCAGGATTCAGCATCAAAACACATAATTATGAAGGAAAGACAACGAATACAATCATAACCAAGATTTGATCCTTAGATTGCTGTCAATATTCATTAGTCATTTTCCACAGATCATCAGATTACACCACTCAAAAAAGATATTCAATGATTTCACTTCTTGCTAAATTTCTTTTCTCGAGTGGATAATTGATCAAAGCTGAAACACACAACCATACACCAGAATTTTTAGGTAATATTATTTCTCAATCAGTAAATGTCTTCTGATCTCACTTTTAACATTTCAGTTACAGCTTGCTAATATATTCAGTCACCAACAGCCAGAGAAAGTATGATAAAACCAAAAAGTTCCATTATAAGACCTTTGAATCAGCTATAACCTACAGAAAGCTTCTTTATTTACTCACATTTCAGGAGTCATTCCCTCCTCAACCTTCATAACCTGCAAGAAACAGATTAATAATCCGGAGTGCATATTAGTAATTGATTAAATAGAATATTACACCAAACACAAACACATACCTTTAGAATTTTGGTTAATACAAAACACACAACAGAGGAGAAGACCATGTGAAGTAGAGTCAAGCCCAGAGGATAAGGGAAGTTTATTTCCTTAGAGGACAAAACCCACTGCAATTGACAAAATACAAAAACAACACATGCATCAGCTACATAATAACAACACAATATTTATGCATTTTATCCTTTGTCAATGACCAACTCTCCCAAAAGCTTAAACTGTTAGGTGAAGGCTCATAAATGGTTTTATATGCAAGAGACCTTTGGGCTTAAAGCATGGACAATGCACAAGCCCACTCTACCTTGTGCTGAAAATCAATTTTTATTTTGAAGAAGCAGGGGCGACAAAGATTGAACTCATGACCACTTGATCATAGAGGCTTTGATACCATACCATGTCAGGGACCAACTCTCCTAAAAGCTTCAGCTGTTAGGTGAAGGATCATAAATGACTTTATATCTAACATCCATGATTCATTTCTCAAATCAAGCACCCAAGTTAAAAATGGAAAACTAAAAATTAAGCATAAATCTAGGACAAGACAGGAGACAACAATACTTTCAAGGATCACTCCAAAAGACAGCTAAAAAACCATACAAGACCAACATCAAAATCCAGACAACATGCTGACGCAAAGTACTCTGCTATTACCAGTTTACCACCAGCATTCCACCGATGAGACACAACATGAAAAATTCCGGAAAATTGGTTTCATGAAAACTACAAAATTTTGCTTAATTGTTTCAATTTCTCTTACACTCAACCCTATTCAGAAGCAGACAAGTTAAAACGTTTCCGTTACAATTAAACAAAATGCTCAACTACCACTCACCACTGACAAATCCCATATCGGCATATCCAATTCCAATCAATTGCACACACGTCTCAAATTAACCTAACCTCCAAGTAGCCAAAACAATTTACGGAATAGAAAAATAAAAACAAAAAATAAGAAATTAAAAAAAACAAACAAACAAACAGAACATCGAGTCCTATCATCGAAATCAGCACAGAACCATTTTCCCGAAATCTTTCTAACAAAAATTTTTCCCACATTTTCCCCGGAAACAAACAGAGCAAATTCGAGAGTTTGAACAGAGTGATTGGTAGTAACCTTGTTGAAGAAGATTTGGCCGCTGGAGAGAACAATGTAGAGAAGAAGGTAAGCGTAGGTCAAGATACCCTCCTTCTTCAGATCCGCCATTGTTGCAACCTACCGAGGTTTGTTGCTTCAGCTTCTTTCTTCAGTGACTTTTTGCGTTTTTCAAATCTGTATCTGAAACCCGGTTTTCCAAATAGGGTCGGGCATTTACTATCCAAGGCCCGGGAAGATGAAGAAAGAAAATTATACGGATCCGACGTTAAGAATTTAGTTATTTATAGAGAGAAGGTAGATGTCACGTAAACAACAAAAACCATAAACAATATATATAGATTTTTTTATACATAATATAATATTATATATATATATATATATATATAATTTGATTATTATAGGCAAAAAAAATAAATGACATGGAAAAAGTTTTGACTTAATCAATGTCCAGATACATATATTTTATTAGATTATTATAGTCAAAAAATAAATGACATAGAAAAAGTATTGAATCAATTAATGTTCAGATTTTTTTTTTTGATCAAATTGAATAATTTTTTGTATCTTTGAATTTTGGTTATAGATTTTGTTTTGATAGGTGTTAGTAATTAATTGTTTCTTTTGCAAATAAAGAAAATCCAAATATACTGATTCAGATGTAGATTTAAATATATAAATGGAGTATCTTTTTTAAGTTTAATTTTGATGCATTTAGTATAAAGTATTTTATATTATTAACAAATTATATATTATTATATGTGTGATTTTTTGAGATACTTATTATAAAAATCAAATATTTTTAATAATTTAATAGTAAATAATTAGATAATAATATAAAATTTTTAATATTAATAATACATTAAAATTAAATCTATCATTTTTTATGTATAAAGATGTATATATCTAATCTAATCTAATATTAATTAAATTTTTAAATTTATTTTTGTGTTTCTGATAAGTTTATTCAAAGCATTAGTTATGGATTATTTAATATCTTCAATTAAATGCTTTTAATCACTTCACGAAGAAAGAATTAAATGTCTTTTTAATTTCTAATATAATAAATGTTTCATCTTTCATTTAATAATTTCTATTTTTATTTTATTAGAGTATTCGTTACCAAATCTTTTTTTTTTTCAAGAGATGCACAAATAAACTTTGTTCCCATACAAGTGCCCTAATATAACAAAGATTTTGCTAACAAATATCTTAAGAGTTCATTTGATATGCATGATATAATAAATTTAATTGTATTAAACTTGATAATATAAAGTTTGATAAAATTTTAATATTATCAAGTATGTGTGATATTGTATAAAATATTGAGTTGTATAAGATAATATTATCAGATAATATTATCATGTATTTGTTAATATACTGTATAATACTATATATGATAAAAAAAATTAACATTTTTGACAAAAATACCCTTTAATAAAAAATATCTTATTGGCCTTCATCAATGATTGGAGTCACACCATTGGTCACACTGATTTTTAGAGACAAACCATTGGTCGTTGCTCAAAGATTGAAGTTCTTGGGTCGTGGGTCACTACTTGGAGACCGAAGTTCGTGGGTTGTTGCTCAGAGACTAGAGTTCATGGGTCGCTGCTCTTAGACTAGACTTCGTGGGTTGCTGCTCAAATCTTCATGCTTATGTTTATATTGGAGTTCGATTGGACTTCACCGTAAAGTTTTCCTTGTGTTGTTTGGCTTCTCAGCGTGAGCAATAGGTGGATTCTCTACCTTCGATAGTGGTGGCGGATCTTTCTTCTCTTCGTCTTGGGTATTTTCCAGTGGCGGCGGCGGCTCTTTCTTCTAGACCACTGCTTACGTCACGCCTCTCTGCAAGATGACGAATCAAAACCAATCTAACAACGTAGATGTTCAGTAACAATGTCCTAGAGCCTACCATGGTGGAGGTAGGGATGGCACCCGCGCGAGGCAAGGGCGGGGAGTACCTCCCCGCTCTCTGTCCTCGTCAACTGATTAACTCCCCGTCCCTGTCCCCGATTCTCGCTACGGAGGAATTTTTTCTCCTATCCCCGTTTCCCGAATCCCCGCAAATACCCGCGGGGATTCCCCACAATGGCAAAAAATCAGAAAAAAATAAAAAATGTTTTGAACTTTGAACTTGGTACTCTCTGTTTAGAGTTTGAATACTCAAAGCCCATTTCCAAAAAAACAATATAGATTGGAGCAAATATCACATTCCAAAATTCATTCATTTGTCAAAACCACAATTCCATTTCCATTCAGAATTCAAAAAACAACCTACTAAGATCAACAAGCCTTTAAAAGTAACAATAATTTTAGAAATTTAAATCAACACAGAACCATAAAACCCTAAGAGCTAGTGAACTTAGTAACGACTTTAGTCCCTTCAGAAACAGTGTGCTTGGCGAGCTCACCAGGGAGGACTAACCTCACAGCAGTTTGAATCTCCCTAGAAGTAAGTTGGTGTTGGTCATTCGACAGACGATGAGGTGACGGAGCGACGCCAGAGACCGTAGATCTGGGTTCTAGGACGTCGGAGATCTCCAATCTAGGTTTTGGGACGACACCGGATATCTTAGATCTGGATTCTAGGATAGAGCGACGCCAGAGATCTCAAATGTGGGTTCTGGGATGGAATGGCACTGCACAGCGGAGAGGAATGACGCTGAGCGGAGGGGAACGCCACTTAGGGGGTCAAGGACATTGCACGGCCGGGGGGAGCCCATTCGGGATCGGGCCATTTTCGAGTGGGCGGCGCCAGGCGAATGGGAAGTTTCGTGCAACAGTATTTTGCTAGTGTCACATTTCCAAACAATTAATAAAACTTTACCCAAGTATAAATTAAAAGAGTAATATAGGGGCTGGCAAACATTATATTATAAAATAAAATAAAATGAACATAACATTCGGCCATATAAGTTTTGTTTTTAATAGGCATTATTTTACTAGCAAACTATTTAATTAAACACTTTAAAACAAACCATATTTTGTCGGGCTATTCGGGCCGACCCATCGGGCTTAACCCATTTTGACACCCCTAACTACGCTGCACGACGCGGAGAGGAGCGACATCGAGCGGAGGGGGGAGCGGCATAATAAAGAGGTGAGACAATCTACATCATTACCACTGCGCATATAACAGAGGAGCGTGGCTCGGTGGCTATGTCTTGCGTGCTAAGGGAGGGGGAGGGGGAAGGGGAAGAGGGCGAGACGTGCGTGACTGAGAAAGAGGAGAAATATTTGGGAAAGGGGGCCGAGTGGATGACACACACATCGTAGGGGTAGGGGTGAAAATCGTAGGATAATGGGTAAGGGGGTTAATTTAGTAAAATAACATAGTTTATATTTTTTCAATTTTTTAATTTTAAATAAATATAAAAATTAATAAAATATGAAATTACTAAAATGTTTTATATATATATATATATATATATATATATATATATAAAGGTCATTATAGTAATTTTAACGGGGTGGGAATCATAGTATGATCCCATCCCCATAACATACCACGGAGAATTTTTTAGTATGTCCTTGACAAGACCCCCATCCTCGCGTGGAAAAAAACCTCGTGTTCAAGGCCCATTTCGGAGCGGTTCCCGCGATGATCCCTAAATCATAGGGATTTTTGTCATCCCTAGGTGGAGAAACAAAGATCTGTTCAAAATAGAACTGTTGCTCACTGTTACTAGGGCTTTAAATGGTGAGGCAGAGATTGATGAAGGAGTGGTGGCCAGATTAAAGATTAGTGGTGGTCGGAAAATGAGGCGATGACGATGGCGTCGAAAAAGGAAGGCATGGTGGTGGTGGTTGGAGCTTGGGTTAACAGCAATAATTGTTACAAGAGATGAGAGATGAGGGTAGGGTTGAAATAAAAACATTATTAGAAAGGGAATATTTTCATATGAGTTTATCTATCAAAACTTAATCAGGCCTAATCCCGCAAGATCTGATTAAATTATATGTTATTTTAATGTATAAGAGAGATATACTGGATAAACTTATATAATATTATAGTCACACTAAATAACTGATAAAGTCATAATATATTATATAAGTTTATCATATCAAATCTTATACGTCGTGTTAAACGTGTCCTAAGTGCACTTATTAAGGAAACATAAAATATTAAGTATTAAATGAAAAACAAGTTTTTTTAATTCACAATCCATAAAATGTTTTACTTTTCATTTAATACTTGTTATTTTTTTATTACTTCCTATAATAAAAACTTTTTTTCATTCAATACTTTCTGTTTTTGGCCTTTGACCAAAGTATCTACACAGACATTATTATGAGATTTTTTTGATATTGTCGTGATTATGAAATTCTCCCAATCAGTACGACTCACTTACCATTACAATAAATCTTTCTTAATCATTTAATATTTTCTATTTTTTTGTTTCCTTGGCCTAAAAGCACTCATTAGCAATCTCTATTTTTTTTCCCACGAGATGCGCAGATAAACTTTATCCACTAGCGAGTGTCCTAAAGGCAGTAGCATTTAATACACCATGTTAAATGCTTTTAATTACTTAATGAATAAAAATATTAAATATTTTTTAAGTTCTTAATATAATAAATTATTTACTTTTCATTCAATAAATTTATTTTTGATATCTAACTAGTATCTCATAAGTATTACTATAAGACTTAGGTAATTTTAAACCCTTTGAATTAACTTAATTAGGTTTTAGACTAATTATTCCAACTCCTTATATACCATTACGACTATGAACCTCCTATCAATTGACATATTTAATGTTTGAACTTTGATTCTTTACTTAGAAGTATGACTTACTTACCTTCCAACCCAATCTTTATTGGTCATTTAATACTTTTATATTTTTGTTTCTTTTTTTTTAATATTTTGTTTCCCAAGCCACCATACTAACTAAGAGTACTCGTTAGCAAATCTATTTTTTTCCCACAAGTTGCAAAGATAAACTTCATATGCTAATGTGTGCCCAAACGGCACCATTTAAAGAGCATTTGATATTTTTTATGAAATGTTTTTAATTACTTAAACAATAAATTATTAAATATATTTTAAATTTTCAATATAATAAATACTTTATTTTTTATTTAATATTTTCTTTTGTTTTTTTATCTTTGACCAAGATAACTCCATAAGCATTAGCATGAAACTAACTCATCAAACACTATTGCAATTAGTATGTCCTTTCAACAATTACATTATTCAGAGTTTGAACTTTGACCTTATACTTGAAAGTGCGGCCTGTTTATTACTGTGCCTAACCTTTGTTGGTAATTTAGAGTGTGTTTGGTTTAGAGTTAGGAATGTAAACTCAGCGTTAACAGCAATGACACAAAAGAAGTTGAGAGATAACTTTTGTTTGGTCAAAAACTTAATCGTTTGTCAATTTTTAATGTTATTTTGACTTATAAACCAACGTTTGTATTAAAAAACATCTTTTTCTTATTTTTCATGTTATCAAACTCACGTTGCTGTTTAACTTCTTTCTTGGAAATACAAATATTTCGATTATAACATTTTTCTACTTTCACTTTTTGTAATATAAATATTAATATTGTAATATAAATTCATACTTTTTTTTTTAGTAATTACACATTTAAAATTGATTTTGATTAATTTCATCCAAATAACATTCATTCAAAATTGTATTACATTTTCTTGTATACTTTATTATTATTTTGTATTTTAATTTGGATCAATCAATTTGTCTTGATGATTGAAATTTTAGTGTCCTAAAGTCAATTAAGTTTATCTACGATCAACTACTTAATGAATAAAAATTTAACGTTTTTGTTATATAATTTATTCAACTATGCATATAATTTAACATTTTGTTATAATTTTTTATTTATAATTTAACTCTACCACTAAAAGTAAAAAAAATATTTATATAATTTGTTCATGTGCTTCTTAAAAATAATCAAATAAAATAAAAACTAAGAATATTAACATTGTAATATAAACTCATAAACTTCATATTTTAGTAATTTCAAACGGCACCATTAAAAGTGATTTTGGTTATTTTTTATCCAAACAATATTATTTTATTTTTAAATTTTCAATAAATAAAAGTTTCAAACATAATATTTTCTTTGTTTTTTTATCTTTGACCAAGATAACTCCACTTTAACCAAACTTCATGAAGCTTTATTGCAAACACACTTTCAACCAAACTTAAGTTTGACCTTATACTTGAAAGTGCGGCCTGTTTATTACTGTGCCTAACCTTTGTTGGTAATTTAATACTTTATGCTGTTGTTTCCTAAACTAACAGCATAAGAATACTTGTTAGCAATTTTTTTTTCCACGAGATGCATAAATACACCAAATGCTAACAAGTGCCTTAGAAGCACAAGTTAAGGAGCATTTAACATCATCTATTAAATTTTTTTTTGAGTCCTGAAAATAATAAATATTTTATTTTTCTTTTAATATTTTCTATTTTTATTTTCTAAAAAAACACCCTAAGAACACTTATTAACAAATCTCTTTTCTTTTGCCCCAAGATGCACAAATAAACTTCATCCACGTGAAACAACTTGTAGTTTACTATCGACTTTTACTAGTGTTTTACCCAAGCGTTGCATGAAAATATTTTGAATTAAATAATTCTATTAAAAAGATTGTTTTGGTAAAAAAATATATAATCAAATGTAAAATATTTCAATTAATGTAGTTCAATTTGACCAACTATTATTATTGTTTATTAAAAATAAAAAATAGGGTAATATAATATATGCATTTAATATTTGATAAATAAGTAATTGTGATTCAATAAATAAATAAATTGAATTATTTTTAGGAAATAACTAAAAATAAATAAAGATAGAGGTTTTTTAAAGCTAAATTAATTGTAGTAGATGCCTAGTTTTCTAAAATATTTTTAAGACGTACATATAATATTTTGAGTAATAAAATTAAATTAAAAACTCAAAACTTGGTCTTTTCAATTATAAATTAGTACTTTTTTATAAGTTATTCACGTAGTATTTCATTCTTCCCTGACCCCGCCCTTAAATCCTCCTTCTCTCTCCAAATTTGTTAGCTTTCCTAGATCCTATATCAGTATCTTTATCTATCAATTGCAGTTGTTAATGTGGATGAGAATGTGATAGATGATATCTATAAGTTAATTCACTTTCCTTGGTAATTTGATATGTATAGTATTTAATTGGCACGGTGTGGTTAGTTAGGAGAAATAATGAATTAAATTTGAAGTCAGTGGTAGTAAGATAAAGTTGGTCAGTCATGTAAATTGCATTTCCTTGGCATGCTTGATATGTTAAGTGTATGCTTATATTGCAGTCCAGGCAAAAAGCTCTTGCAGATCTTAAAATTTATGATACTTTTATCGAATGCATATAACTCATAGTTTATTTATATTTTTAAGTTTTAGATGAAAGAAGTGAGTCAATTTTACCAGGTGTTAGACTATCTTTTTCAGTAAGTTATGATGTTCAAATTAAACATGATTTTAATCGGAATAGAAAGTGAATGTCTTATGATAGAAAAATAATTTGCTACTGTTGTATTCTTTAAATATTATTTTGTTTGTAATGGATTTTAGTTTGTTTATTTTGTTTGTACTGAATTTTAGTTTATTTGTGTACTAGATTTTGTTTGATAAATTAATATATTTGTTGAAAGTTTAAATATTTTATAATTTCATTTGAATATGCTAGTTGGTTGTAATATAAAACAGGTTTAAATGTATTAAAATTGACACGCCAACAAAGTTATGAAAATAAAACTAATTTAAAATAAAAAATAATAGTGGATGTAAGCTATTTTTTTATTTTAGCAGCGGTTTTCAAAGCGCCGCTATGTCGAAAATATTGAAAATAAAGTAAATGATTATATCAATTCATATGTTATATGTGATAATATTGACTCAAAAAGTTAATGTGGTATGTTGTTTATTATTTTTATAACATGTTAACTTGCTTTGGTTTATATCAGACTTATGTTAATTTAGTAAAATTTATTAAGTTCATTTAGTTTGTTTAAACTTGTTTTGTTTGTATATAATTAGTTGTGTGACTTTTCAGTTTATTTGGGACATATATTATTTTTAATTAAGATGTATTATGTGTAACGATTTTTTAATTTTGTATATCGACATTTATTTTAGCAGAATTTTTTTTTAATGAATATCATACCTATGAGTTTAATCGAACCCAATTCACTTTTGAGCAAGTCGGGTTGGGTCGGATTGAAAGAAAAATTTTCCTCAACCTAACCTATTGGTTAAATGAACAGATCAAGTTCAAAAATGTCTCAAAACTCACCCAACCCACTCAATAGAATTCCGCCCCAAAACCCCTACTTACTACCACCGTTGAACTAAAAAAGAATTTCGCCTCCTCGTTAGGCTGATTCATGGTTAATTGAATTATGATTGCTGCAAAGGACTAGGGTTTTTGGCTGGGCTGTGATCATGTACTCAATTACTCAAGACTCTGGAGATCTTTTTAAGAATCCATGTATAAATAATTTTTACTGCCAATAAATTACTTTATTGTTACTTTAGATAAAAAATAATTATTATTATTACTAATGTAAATTTAATGATTAATTATTATTTAAATTTTAAAAGTCCACAAGCACGCACAAATTACTTATGATTGAATCATTTCCTTTAATGAAGAGGGAAAGGGAAACTCTTGGATCCCTGAATACAGGGACGGATCCAAGTATACAAGAGTGGAGACTCATGGTCCTACTCAAGTTGTAAATTTTTCTTTGATTTTATATGTATATTTATTTTTTTTTTATATATAAAAATAATTTTTGCCTTCACTTACTTAAAATAATATTGATAATATTATTTTTGCCCCCATTACTTAAAATTTCTGGGTCCGTCACTGCCTGAATAGTTGGTAAAATTCATGGTTAGAAAGGTTAATTACTTCAATAAGGCACATATTGTTTAGAGATAATTGAAATATAACTCTATGGTGGTAGTTACACAACACCCTTACAACCAACCATAGGAAAGTTTCCTCCATTTTTTTGGCTTTTCACTTCTTAGATGATGCTTGATATTAGATCAAAATATATGCCAAATATTGGGATATTTTCCTACAAGATTTCTTCCTTGTTGGACTAATTAAAGAAACAATTTTAAAAACATTTAATAGTATGTCATCTTCATTATGCAGTCTTAGGCTTCAAAAAATTGATCCCATATTATCAATATGAACCATTCTTGACTTGTATCCGATATCCAACCAACCATGAAGAATATAAACATTTATATTAAGTTATGTTTGGTACATCGTATAAGGAAGATCTGATAGTATAAATTAATACTATCAGATTTTATCAGGTGTTTGGTATATCCACCTCATAGGATAGTCAAATATGATCAAAACTTTTTATTATACTCTAATAGTATAACACTATCCTCCCTATGACCTCATGATATAACCTGATAAGATTTTTTTCCACCACTACCCTCCACCTTTATACCCAAAAATCAAACAACCTAACAACTGAAACCCATCAATATCAGAAAATCATCCTCCACCACCACGTTCCTCACCACCACCACTCTGCCTCACCACCCCAGCTGTCGTTCCACACCACCACTTTTCCTCACTCCGCCTAGAGCCGCCTCATCCCTGTTATATTAAACACCACGCACCACCCTTCCACACAGATTCTCATTTCTCTCCGCTCCACTCCTTCAATTTTCTCTTCCTTCTCTCTTTTACTGAGTCCGTGACTCGCCTCGTATGGATTTCGATTCCCCCTGAGTTCGATTTAACCAGAAGCAATGCTTGATCCGAGGATGTCTTGCACCTACGCCGCCTTAGATTCTGTCGTATTCGGCAATGGTGACAACCCCACCAGCAAGATCATGCTGTTTAGGGTTAGGGTGATGGTTGATTCGATGAGGAAGAGCGTGAGTATGAACAATCTCTCATAGTAAGAGCATCCTCAAGACGCCTCCAACAGCAACAATACTAGCAACAACAAAGACGTTGTCGCCGTCGGTTACACCTCCACTGACAACGCCCTCCCTCACAACTCCGGCAAGCACCGCGAGCGCGAACGAAAGTGAGGTTCGATCAACATATATATCTTCGATCGATTATCAATTCTTTCTTTTTTTTTGTTATCTTAAAAAAAATGGTAACTCTGGCTAAAAGAAAAGCTAGATTAATTAGTTAATGTACTGTAATAATTGTTGTGTTATTGAATGATTTGAAATTGAAATTGTTATGGTAATTGAATTGATGCAGGGGTTCCGTGGACGGAGGAAGAGCACAAGTTATTCTTGGTGGGATTGCAGAAAGCAGGGAAAGGTGATTGGAGGGGAATCTCTAGGAACTATGTCAAAACGTGAACAACCACCCAGTAGAATGTGTGATAGACGCGTGAGTGGAGGGAGGGGCTGGGGAATACGGACGAGGAACAAAGGGTGAAGTTGAGCAAGGAGGGTGATGTGGACGAATGGGGCGGATAGGGAAATGGTGGGGCAGGAGGGTTATGTATGGTAGGTAGAGAAGCAGAAAGAGATGGTGAGGAAGGTGAAGGGTAGTATGGTCATAGTAAATAATTACATATACTATCAAGTTATTTATATTATGTGCACCAAATGTTTAATAGTATAAGAGTTTATCAATTTATTTATACTATCAGACTTTATCCTATTATCTTATACTATCATGTCTTATACTATTAGGTACACCAAACGCAGCCTTAGTGGCTAGAGGAATAAGGCAGGCCATGGAAGGAAAAGGCATGGCACCAATTGAAGCCATGATGATGTTGTCGTTGATTGTTCTTGTGAGCAAACCTCAGGTGCAAGTTGATCATGCTTCTCCAATATTACTTCCAATCATTTAACGCAGCTGTGCAAGGAAACATAAAAGTATACTGCACAAAATATTGCGTGGAATGGATGAGAAAAAAGCCATTTATTCCTAGCCTGGCGCGTCATAAAATTGAAACTGCACGTTTTGAATTGTGCAAGACACACGAAATTAATATATACCACAGAAAACAATGTGCTCTAGAAGAAATTGAGGGATCTTTGGGTCATGTTCAGTTCATTCCACAATGCATATTTGTGTTAATTGCATGTCATGAAAAGATGCACTTTTGACATTGCGTTGGTCTGCTAGGAAGAGAGTAATTAAATGTAACTAGATGTAAGCCCGCGCAACAAGCGGGCAATTTTTGAAAAATTATGAACAGTGCATGTAAGTACAAAAGCAAATGAAAAAGAATTTAAAGATTCATCAAACTTTTGACTAAAGTTGTCGTTTAAGAGCAGTGGGGGGAACTAGACGAGAAATTTTTGTGCTTGAGGGGAGCATGCTTAAGGGAAAAAAAATATTAAAAAAATTTATGTAAGATTAATAGAGTCTGAAAAATTTTGGGGGCGGCCAATGCCTCCCTAAGGTTACATGAAGTGTCGCCCCTGTTTAAGAGAAAACAAAGAAAGTTGAGATATCCGCTAATTTATTTCCCTCCTCAGTTTTAGTTATTTGTAAGCTGGTATCTTCTGCCATAAAGATTTCAAAACTTCAGCATATGAAATCAAAATATGTGAATGAGATAAGCTAATTAAAATGTTTGAAAATATAAATAAATAGTCTTAGATACTATAAAACTTACGCATTCTATTCGTAGAGATATATGTTTTATTTTCTTATTTATTTTATATTTTATTCATGTTTATTCCTTTTTATGTATATTTATTATTGTACTGTTGTACTATCTTGTATTATTATTCCAAAGTATTATAAATAGAGTACTAGAGGATAGTATATATTCATTAACTCAATCATTCACACATATTTGGATTTTTCTATGATCCTTCTCTCTCTTAATATGGTATCAAAAGCTTGTTAGGGAAATCCTAACTTTTTTTTAAAAAAAATTCCACCACGTGTCCTTTTTTTTTTCTCCTCCCATGGCTAGCTTCTCCGATTGGAGCCTCTGCATTCAGTTTTTCCTTATGCCGACCATACCACCGTGTTCGTCGCCTTTTGCTCTACTTATCACTAGAATTGCACTGCTGCCAGAGCTTCGACACGTTGCCATGTGCCAGTCGCTGGAATCTACCCAACTTTCATTTTTTGCGCGCGTGGGAGTGCATAAGACTCTCCTTCTAACAGTTGCTTCCATCGGCCAACTCGTCGTGCCATTTTTCGGTTAAGCCCAACCTTCGACGACCTCTTCCATGACTTGTTTGGCCTCTATCTTGTGCGATTCCCCTGTTTGGCCCTCTATTTCACCTCTGTTGCTATGTTCTTGGGTTTGCTTCGGGTTTATCTTGCCTTTTTCTTTCTTCGTTTAGATTGTTGGTATTTTTTTGTGGTGGTTTATTATTTTCTATTGTGTCGTTATTTCAACATCATGTTCAAGTTTATTAGCAACCATGTCGACCTCTGTTGATTCCTCTTCTATTGGCAAGTTTGCTATTTTTAGTTATGTGATTCCTAGCTCTCCAGTCATCCCCACTGAGCCCCTCACTGGTAGCAATTATATGCACTAGGCAACAACTGTTGAGCTCTGGTTCAAAGGTCAACGGTACTATGATCATTTGAAAAAGAAGGCTTCCGACATACTAGAGGACAAAAGAGACGATTGGGAGGCTATTGATGCTCAGTTGTACTCCCTTCTCTGGAACACTATTAATCGTGCTCTTGTTGATCTGTTTCGCCCTTATCAAACTTGCTACAAAGTGTGGGAGAAAGCTAAATTATTGTACACTAATGATATTTTAGCGATTTTGTGATGTTATTTATGACATCCTTAATATTCGGAAATAGAATCAATCCATGTCTAGCTATTTGGGGCATATTCAAGGTGTTCATTCAAAGTTCATCAAAATCCAACCCAGGAGTCAAATTATGACAAGTTGTTCTTGCTTCTTACATTAGTTGTTTTCCTCCTGAGTTTGACTCTGTTCGTCAAAATTTATTGGCTAGTGCTTCACTACTAAAAATTAATTAAATAGAGACGAAAAAATTTTGTCGCTAATCCATTAAATTTTGTCGCTATATTAATTAGTGACGGAATCTGTCACGAAACAATTTTCATCGCATAATCCTTGGTGGGTAATTTCTTAGTGATGGAAATATAATTCCGTGACTAAATAGTGACAAATTTTTCCGTTATGTCACCAAAGTTTCTTAATAATTAAAATATTATTATTTTAGCGACGAAAATTATTCCGTTGCTAAGGCAGAAGTATAAATTTATTTCTTTTAGTGATGAAAATATTTTCATCACTGATGACTTAAATTTTTTAAATTTTTTTTTATAATTTTAAACAGTTCAATTATACAATTTAAACCTGTATGCAACATAATACAACAATTCAATCCAAAATCAAGCAACAAATTTTCAAAATTTAAAAATATCATTATCATGTCATACCACAATATTTTAAAAAATCAAAATAAAAATATTTCAAAAGATCAAGATAAATATAAATTAAGTTATACAAGTTCTTTATCAAAACAAACGTAAAGACAATGTATCAAACATCAGGAGGAAAAAGATCATAGCCATCCTCCTCTATGTCATCTTCATCCTCATCCTCATCACAAAGTAGCTCATCCTCGTGACCGTTGCTTGTAGCTTGTGAGCCACTAGTAGATGCATTCAAGCGCTATAAGATTGTATTGATTAAGTTTCCTTGTTCTGCGATTAAGTTTCTCTACTCCACCACCTGCGTATTGAGACTTACAACCAGACTTCTCATCACTTCCATCTCCGATTGTGAACAACCTTCAGCAGATGCAGAGGGAGATGATGCATAAGAAGCAGCATTAGATCCCAAGCTAAAGATGTGTTTCTTGCTACTAATGCCTCCAACAACATCTAAGTATATGTTGTTGTCAGAATGGATGTCAATAGTATCCTCTCCCGGTGGCTGCTATGAGTCCCTCTCATTGATACGTTTCTGGCACTTATCCTGACAAATGTAATTGTTAATAAATATTTATGCTTACAAATTGACTTAACCATATATTAAAATTTAATTGCAACATTTATACTTACAACAATATTTTTTGCTTTGGTAGATATCCACTTCCCCTTGCGTGTGTGAAGCCGTGTGAATAACTCCCAATGCTGTGGATCTCTTTTCAATTTTTGTTTATGGAAATATGTAAATATTCTATTAAGGCAAACCTAATTAACTTGAATCACAAATTTGATGGAAGTTACTCACCAATTTCTTCTTATGCACTATTGCAGGAATTGAACCTCCAGTATGTTTTGACAATCCCTCCTTAAATTTTCTATTCTGAGTGTTCTTACTCTTCTTCTCCAACCATTTCGGATCTTGTCGCCATTGTCTCTCCAACTCTTTCCGTACATGAGTTAGAATCCAATTGCCTTTATCCTGATTGTGACGAACCTTGCACAATGTATTCTTTAGCAATTCAGATCCTTTATGGTCGAAGAATTTTTTGATACGTTTATCATCCTTATGCAACCACTCATATTTTTTCTGCATTATTAAAAAGCAATAATTATTCTATCATAATAATTTAAAATTTTAGTCCTATCAGCATACTTCCTTGCTTTCACCCCGACAATATAAAGTTTTCAACTCGATGTAATGTAAAAATGAAAATGTCTAAATATCACATAATAATATATAAACCAATATACATGTGTTTGTATGTATGAAGAAAATTATCATAAAATTAAGTTTCCTAATAATAAATTACACTCAATCAATTTTATTATCCATATAAAATTCTCACTCGTGCTATAAAGATATAATAAAAACTGTTAAATATTATAGATATATTATATGGAATAAAAAATATTTTAAAAATACATAATTAATTAACTTATCTTTCTAATAACAAATTACATTTTAATTCATTTTATCATGTTTTGATATAAATTTTTGCCCCTCGGATAGAAAGATATGTAATGTGTTTCTATTTACTCTTCCCATTTTTTTAATTGGGAAAAAAAAGTAATTAGCTTTCCCATTTGTATTTTATATAACAAAACTACAAATAAATCATTTTTTTATCAATTTTATTCATGGATCAACTAGTTTTCTAGACCATGCTTGTAATAAGTCCTCTTTTATCAATTCATGTAGAAAGATCACTTGAAAAGTACTTATATCTAGATTCAACATAAATATATGAACACACATTTTCTATTTTTTAAAATTGAGCAGTAAGACTAACATACCTCGTCAAATGGTTGTATTTGCCAAGATGAAATATCAACAATGTCAATGATGTCAAGACCAGTACAAAGAAAATTTTTTCGGTAACATGATAAATAAGTAAAATGAAAAAGAAATCTAAGGTTTCATGTTAAAAGTAAATAATTATATGAATAAAAATAGCAAAGAAAATTAAAGAAACAAATTTACCTAGTATGTCTTGGATGAAGAAGAGACACCCAATTTGGGATGAAGAAGATGCAAAGAATGAGGGCTTTGAAAGTGACGGCTTTGGAAGTGAGAATAAACAGATAGTAGATAAAATGAGTGAGAAACAAGTTTGAGAGGGCTAAGAGCTTTGGGTCAGGGGAGGGTTTTAGGAAGTTTGATTTTGCAGAAGAGAAATTGAGATTTGAGGATGTTGCTGTGAGTATGAGCTACGCTTGCTGATATAAAATTAATAATTTAATTATAATAATAAATATATAAAATATCTAAACATAAACATAGCAACATATAATGGATTAGTGGTAAGTGGAGTGTGTAAGCTGTCTAAATGGATCGTGTTCGATTCTTTCCTTTGGGTTTTTAACAATGAAATTTTCATTTTTTTTCATATAAAAAACTATAATTTAATTATAAATATATATAATTTGTAAATATAAACATAGCAACATAGAATGAATTAATGGCAAGTGGGGTGTGTAAACCATCTAAATGGACCGTGTTCGATTCTTCCCTCAGAGTTTTCAATAATGAAATTTTCATTTCTTTCATATAAAAAACTATAATTTAATTATAAATAAATAAAATATGTAAATATAAACATAGCAACATAGAATGGATTAGTGGCAAGTGGAGCCTGTAAACCAATATATGAGACTGTGTTTGATTCTTCCCTCTGGGTTTTCAACAATGAAATTTTGATTTTTTTTCATATGAAAAACTTAGTGATGGAAAATTTTCCGTCGCTATATATTTCATACAATAAAATATTTTATTTCTAGAAATATAGTGATTTAGCGACAAAATTTGTCATGAATATGTTAGCGACGAAATTAATTCCATCGCTAATTTTTGTCGTTAAGTCCAACAACTAAATTATGTGATAGTTTATGTCGCTAGTAGTCACGAAATTTTTTTCGTCACTAAATTATGTCATTATTTGCATCATTTTTAGTAGTGCTTGTATGCCCTCTATGGAGGATGCCTTTGCTCGACTACTTCGAGTTACTTAACATGTGCCTGTTTTGACTCCACCTGCTGCTGACTCTTGTGTTCTGGCTTCCCAATCCACTACTGTCTCTATAGGTTCTGACAACCAAAACCGTGGTAAAGGTAAACGTCCACAGTGTACTTATTACCACAGGTTTGGTCATACTTGAGATTATTGCTTTAAACTACATAGGAAACCACCTTGCATAGCTAATGTTGCTTAATCAGACTCTCTTGTTTCGACATTTGCTATTCCGACATCTGACATGCCCACAGTCACTATTCATGTTGCTGCTTATAAGGGTTATCTAGCTTACCAGACTGCCTAGTCATTTGCCTCTACCTCTGTTGCTCAGAGTGGTAATTATATTGCTTGCCTCACCCACTCCTTCCTTAGTCCATGGGTTTTGGATTCGGGCGCTTTTGATCATATTTAATGGTAACATTAGTCGTTTTTCTAGTATTTCTAGTCCTCGTTCCCTTCCTATGGTTACCTTGGCTAATGGCTCCAAAACCATGGCCAAAGGTCTTGGTCAAATTCGCCCCCTCCCCTCACTCACTCTTGATTATGTTCTTTATATTCATGATTATCCCTTTAATATTATTTTTATCAGTAATTTAATCGATTCTCTTAATTGTTTTGTTCTTTTCACTGATACTTCTGTTCTTGTAAAAGATCGGGAGACGAGACAGACGGTTGGCAAAGGGCATGAGTCTCAGGGGCTGCACCATCTTACCATGCCATCATCTCATGTTGCCTTTACTTCTGCTTTTTCGCCTTCTCTTCTACATAGTCGTTTGGGCCATCCTAGCATCTCCAAGCTTTAGAAGATGGTTCCTAGTTTATTATATTTAACATTTTTAGAGTGTGAATCATGTCAGCTTGGTAAATATGTTCGTAGTTCTTTTTCCAAGCATGTTATTAATCAGGCTGCATCCCCTTTTGATTTAGTGCATATAGATGTTTAGGGTCCTAGTCATGTTCTTACAACTTTGGGATATCAATGTTTTGTGACTTTTATTGATGATTTTTTTAGATGCACTTGGTTATTTTTAATAAAAAGTCGAGCTGAAATATTTTATGTTTTTCAATCTTTTTGTGTTAAGATTCGTAATCAATTTAATACTACTATTTACACTTTACGCAGTGATAGTGCCTGTGAATATTTATCTTATTCTTTCACATCTTTTATGTCTTCATAGGTTATTCGTCACCAATCTTCTTGTGCTCACACATCTCAACAAAATAGTGTTGTTGAACATAAGAACCGTCATTTGATTGAAACAACGCGTACTTTGCTTCTTCATAGTCATGTTCCTGTAAGGTTTTGAGGTGATGTCATTCGTACTGTTGCTATTTAATTAATCACATGCCTTCCTCTATTTTGACAAATCAAACTCCAACTTCTCTATTATTTCCATATGCTCCTTTATACTCACGTCCACCTTGTATCTTTGATAGCACTTATTTTTTTCATAATCTAACTTCTGGACTAGACAAACCTCAAGCTAAATCCCTCAAACGTGCCTTCCTTGGGTACTCTCGTCTCCAGAAAGGATACTGTTGTTATCATCCAGACCGTAACCGCTACATAACCTCCGCAGTTGTCACCTTTTTCTAGGATTCACCATTTTTTTCCTCTTTACCTGTTGAGAGTTCTACTGTGTCTAATGTTCTCCCAATTCCCTTACTTGGACCTCCTGCTGGAGTCATTCCTCCTCGTCTTCTCCAAACTTATCAGTGTCGGCCACACCCTAATATTATAGTCGTTGCTCTTGTAGATCCTAGCCTTGATCCAACACCTTCACCACTCCAAGTCCTGCCTCTTGCTAGTCTCCCACTTGCCATTCACAAAGGTATTTGTTCAACCCGTAATCCTCATCTTTTTTATACCTTTATAAGTTACCATTGTTTGTCTTCCCCATATTTTGCCTTTATCACTTCTTTGTCCTCTATTTTTGTTCCTAAGAGTGCAGGTGAGGAATTATCCCATCTTGGGTTGTGGCAAGCAATGGTAGATGAAATGGCAACCTTGTACTCTAGTGGCACTTGGGAGTTAGTGCCCCTTCCTCCGAGCAAGTCCACAATTGGATGTCGATGAGTTTATGCTATGAAAGTTAGTCCTGATGGGCAGATTGATTGCTTGAAGGCTCGCCTGATGGCCAAGGGTAGGGCTGCATAACCCGAACCGACGACCCGCGAACCCAGACGACCCGACTCGATATAAAATATATGGGTTGGATCTGGTAATCGGGTCAGTTCTACCTAAAAAACTCGTCCTTCCATTGGTTCGGGTAGCGAGTTTGGAAGATCGATCCGATAACCCGACCACCCGAGGAAAACGACGTCGTTTTGCCTTAAAGTTTTCATTTCTTCACATCTCCACTTGAGCCCTCATTTTCGTTACTCACTTCCTCCTCTCAATTTCTCATTTTCTCTCCCAAATCCCAAGACCCTAACCCTCTAAGACCTCACCTTCCCCTTCCCCTGCCACAAAGTCTCCAACCTCTCCCTCTCCTCCATCCAACACAACATCAAATCCTTAGTCCTCACCATTGCTCGTTCCATCCTCTCCAGCAACGGCTTTTCCTTCGATATCCCCTCTCGCTCCGCCGCCAACCAGTTCTATGTCCTCGAGCTCGACCGCATCGTCCTTAAGGACAAGTCCTCCCTCCGCCTCTTCGCCAACATCTCCACCGTCTGAAAATCTGCCATCACCGCCCGCATCATCCAACTCTTCCACCAGTTATGCTCACTGCCGTAGTATCTCAGGCTCTCAGCCCTCTCTCTCACTAGAATCCTCCTCTCCTATAAGAACTACCTCGTCTGACGTCAGCAAGGCGAAGGAGAATGTCACTGTCACTGTCCAATTTCGACCCCTTAGGCTCTTTCTTCTGCTTCCTTCTACCATATTTGGGTTTCGACCGACGTAGCCCCAACGAGAAAATAGTCACTGTCACCTTCTTCTGCTTCCTCAGATCTGGGTTCGCTGTCGTAGGCTCATAACCCCTCGTCAGAACCACCATACCAGAAAACAGATCTGGCCACCATGAACCTAGATTTGGCCACCGCGAACCCAGATCTGGTCACCGTGAGATGGTTCTCTATCTTTATTCTTTTTTTAAATTTTTTTTCCTGGTTGATTGAGTCATTCTGGTGTTGATAGCGATGTGGGGTTGCGGCACGGTGGCTGGTTGGGGGTTCGACGCAAAGGGGGGTGGTGTGGTGGCTGGCTCAAGGTGGAGGAAGAAAATGCAGGGTTGGGTTTGTGGAGCTCAGCGGCTCACAAGAGTGGTAGTTCATGGTGGTCATTCTGTGGGCAAGGGGGAGTTTCTAACCCGATTACACAACTCAATTACAATCGGGTTGATTCGGTTCAGGTTACCCAAATTTTTTTTAAAAAATTGATCCAACCCAACCTGACCTCTAGTGATTAGTTTGGATTTTTTTTTACCCTAAACCCGAATCAACCCGACCCATGTGCAACCCTAGCCAAGGGTTACACTCAAATCTATGGTTTGGATTATGGTGATACTTTCTCTCTCGTTGTTAAGATTGCTTCTATTTGTCCTCTTCTCTCCATGGCTGCCATGTGTCACTACCTCTCTTTCAGCTTGATATCAAGGATGCCTTTTTGCATGGTAAACTTGTTGAGGAAGTCTATATGGAGCAACCTCTTAGTTTTGTTGCTCAGGGAGAGTCTGGACTCGTATGTTGCCTACATCAATCACTTTATGGTTTAAAGCAGTCCCACAGACATGGTTTGGGCGATTTAGCACCATAGTTCAACAGTTTGACATGATTCACAGTGAGGCAAATTACTCTTTTTTTTTTGCCATTCTCCACAACATCGAAGCATTTATCTAATGGTATATGTAGATGATATTGTCATCACAGACGATGATGAGGATGATATCAATAAACTAAAAAAAGCATTTTTTTCATCATTTCTAGAAGAAGGATTTAGGACACCTTAAATATTTTCTTGGTATTGAAGTAGCTCAGTCCTCGACCAATATTGTCATTTCTCAGAGAAAGTATGCTCTTGATATCTTAGAGGAAACTAGCGTGTCAGATTGTCGACCTGTAGACACTCTCATGGATCCGAACATCAAACTTTTACCAGGATAGAGGGAGCTCTTATCGAATCCTGAGCGGTATTGGAGGCTTGTTGGAAAACTGAACTACCTTACCATCACTTGGCTAGACATTTTTTTTGCTGCAAGTGTAGTTAGTTAGTTCCTACAATCTCCATGTAACAGCCATTGGGACGCTGCAATTTGAATACTCGGGTATATCAAAAGAGCACGAGGCCAAAGACTCTTATATGAAGACAAGGGTCATTCCCAGTTCATTAGTTTTTCAAATGCAGATTAGGCTAGTTTGCCCTCAGATAGACAGTCTACCTCAAGTTATTATGTAATGATTGGAGCCAATTTAGTATCTTGGAAAAGTAAGAAACAAGATGTTATTGCCATGTCAAGTGCAGATGCAGAGTATCGAGCCATGACATTGGTAACATGTGAACTTATATGGTTTAATAATCTACTACAAGAATTAAGATTTGGAGATGTTAAGCAAATGCAACTAATATATGATAATCAAGTTACCTTGCGTATTGCCTAGAATTCAGTATTCCATTAGAGAACTAAACATATAGAAGTTGATTGTCACTTTATCAAAGAAAAGATTTAGTCTAAATGCATTGCTAATTACTTTGTCAATTCCAATAATCAATTAGCAAATGTATTCACTAAGTCTCTTAGAAGACCTCATATTAGTTGTATTTGCAGCAAGCTTGGTGCAAGCGATTTACATACTCCAAGTTAAGGAGGAGTGTAGAGATATATGTTTTATTTTCTTATTTATTTATTCTTGTTTATTACCTTTTATGTACATTTACTATTGTACTGCCGTACTATGTTGTACTACTATTCCTTAGTATTATAAATAGAATACTAGAAGACAATATATACTTACTGACTCAATCATTCACATATATTTAAGTTTCTCTATGATCTTTCTCTTTCTCAACACTATTAATGGAAGTAACATGATGAGTAGTTTTAATTAATTTTTAAATTATTATTTAATATTCATCTTTTTTTTTTTGAATTTCTCATAATATCCTCCTACTCGATAAATGAAAAATTAATTTCATGTGATACAATTAGGTGTCTAAACGAAAATTTCTCCAAACGGTATTATTTTTATACATATAAATTTCATAATCAAACCCAAAACTACGTGCTTAAAGGACTCAAACTATTTTCACTCAAATCAACACATGTTGGTAATATTCATATTTTATTTTGGGCCTACAACACTTGTCTTCTTCTTTTTTTTCGTCCTGTCCATTGGTGGAAGTAGACGTGTGGTAAATTTGATTGGTAGTTAGTAGAGAAAATTTTCCCTGCCATTGTGATTCTTTAGTTAAGAATTGAAACTCTGTATATGGTTACTTTATAATGTTGGTACTTGGTACCATGATAAGTTATCTAAAATTTGCATTAAACTTTCAGGAAATAAATTAAGATTTAACTATCAAAGGGTTTCAACATGTAAGGTTTACACTTTATATTGTTGTTCCACCTCCACAGCAGGTTTATGGTACCGGCCCCTCAATTGTCAAAGTAGATTCCTACTACCATTTCACCCCACAGCAAGTTTGTAGTGCTGTTCTACCTCCACAATAGTTGTTGGCTGGAGTTCCTAGTTCTGGGGCTGAGCATAAGGCAAGTACAAGCCTAACTTGACTTTAAAAATATGGCAAGGGCTATAACGATTTTATATAAAATAATATGTCCACTCCATGATGCCCGGAGTTTTTCTGCTTTATCATATCCGCAATTTTAATAGTGAATTAATTCAATTCTACCTACAAAATGCAATTAATGTGCCACATGATGAAAATAAATTGATCAACATAACACTAAAAGAAACATGCTCATATTCTACATTGCTGCTTTTGTCGTTGGCTCCAAAAGTTGCTGCACTAAGGAAATGAAGCCCCCACCTATTGTCATGTCGAGAAACTTTTTATATAGACAAACATAAAGGTAAGACTATCAGCTGTTTTTAGGTCATATAATATTAGGGACACAATTAGATATAAGTTTTTGGAGAAAAATAATGAACTAAAAAATCAGTAACTTGCAACTTTTCCCTCATTCTTCCTGCAGCAAAACTAACACTTGAAACTTGTAAATTGCATTCATAATGAGCTTATATGAGTTTAAGAGATCCAACATTTTTTTCTTTGCAAAATTCATTAGGGTCACACACTATTTGTGCAAACACAGAGCACCTATGACTATTGCATATCTTCAGAATCTGGGTAGTAAGAACAATAACTTCACATCGGAGTTGCCTAGGGAAATTGGAAATCTTTCTCAATTGATCACATTTAATGTTTCATCAAATCTTTTCGTTGGAAGAATCTCACCTGAAATTGTTAGGTGCCAAAGGCTCCAGCGGCTTGATCTTAAGTCAGAATGGCTTTACTGGTTCTTTTCCTTGCCAAATGAGCTTGGAACACTTCAACAGATGGAAATTCTCAAGCTCTCAGACAATAAACTCTCTGGATATATTCCCTACAGCATTAGGTAATATGTTACATTAGATAATATTTGCAATGGATCTCAGTTACAATAATCATAGGATACCATAGGAACTTGGTAATCTCAATATGCTTGAATATCTTTTTCTCAATAACAACCATTTGGATGGTGAAATCCCCAGCACATTTCACAAGCTTTCAAGCTTGCTGGGCTTTCTCATACAATAACCTCTTTGGACCTATACCTTCCATTAAAGTTTCTCAACCTCCAGCAAAACCATACTGCAATGAATAGTGCAGGTTGTAAAAATAATTCTTTCACTTGAGATGTTAATAAAGAATACGTAACTGAAGTTGTTACTGTCAATTTAATAGGTGCGTTATTGTGTTTATTGCATGTCCTTTCATTTCAGATACTCACAAAGAGAGAGAATGTAACTGAAGGTGAAGAATAAGTGAATCAGCCGATGGAGAGAAGAAGGGGAATGCGTTGAGTCACTGTGGGTCCAAAATTTAGAAGAGTGCAGAGAAGCTGGCTGTTAGCTTACTTGGTTGAATGTTGGAAGCCAAATTAAGCATCAGGATGTATGGTGAGGTGTCAATAAGGAGTTTAATAAGATCTAAGATGGCTATTGATGTGAGAAAAATTGTGCTGATATGGTCTTCTCATAGCTTGTGGAGCTTACTTTTATATATTATAACAAATAGATATATTATACTCAAAGTAATGTTGATTAGACGATCATTTATCCCAAATTTTACACAAAATGTGACTGTTATATTTGATTTCAAGTTTTTTATTTTTTGGGGGTAGAATATTTCAAGTGATTTTACATAACCTTTTTTAAAGCTTGCTAAAGAAAGGGAATACCCTTTATCGCTACCTCTTGTATGCTACCCTTCATAGTTGACTTTCATTCTTCAAAGAAACGTATTATAATGCAACTAAAATTGATGACATGATCCATCCAACAACCAAAGCCTTTTCCAACTAGGTAGAATAAGCTACATAGATCAAATTGATTACAAGATACAAATTACAATTTATAACCTTAATAACCACACCAAAGCAACAATCATTAACTCTAGGAATGTGTTTAGAATATAAAAAAAATGGGCAATAATTTGATTGTAAATCAAATCTTATGTTTAAAATATTAAAAAAAAATGATTTGATTTTTAAAATCCTATGAATTTCATTTTTTTGATTTAAAAATTTCATCATATTTGATAACATTTGATTTTATTTTAAATCATTATTTTATCATACTAATACAATTACCTTCCATAAAGGTAAAATATAAAATAATATAATCAAATCAAATCAATTTTAAATTTAATGATTTCTAAACACAAAATTTGATTTTAAAACAATTTAAATCTCATTTTTTATAATAAATTCTAAATACAAAATTTGATTTCTAAATCAATTCAAATCAAATCAAATTAATCCAATTTTAGTTTATTCCAAACACAACCTTACACTATTTGTTTGCGGCATAATGATTTCTTGTACACCTATTATGTTATCCAATGAATGTATTCTCTCTCAACTATATTCTCTAAGCTTTCAACAAGTATTCCTGGTTCTGTATCTGTCTGCTTCCAAGAGTAGTAGCTCACTGAATTCCAGGCTAATATAGTGGTTACTAAAGCTGCTACCATTAGTGGGTACAAAATTTGCAGTAGAGAAGATCACACAAATCCAGTTTTCTGCATTCCCTATGGAGCCAAAATGCTATTCTTCAGTATGCAGTTCTCAGGTCCTTCCCAAAGTGAGCCTAAGAGAATAGACCTTGCTACATCTCGAGTTCTAAGAACATCTATTGATTTTTGTGCTAGTTATATAACTTTGCTTTCCTCAGACCTCACAGAAGTATTAACCCAAGGGAGTAAGTTCAGTTGCATAGAACTTACCAATAAAATCATAAAAAATGTGTCATATTTTTCGGCAGATTGTCATCCCATCTCCAATAGGTACCTAAGACTCTCCAAAAGAGTTAAAATATTATAAATTCACTAGAAAGAATCTCTCTGAAAGTGTATTACTAATTAGAAAAATTGGTATAAACCTACCATACTGATGCTTACACGCTTGTCTTCCATTAACTGTTGATTAAAATTTCTAATGCTGATTGTTTTAGAGTCATTTACCTGCACATAGAACATTAGAAGTCAAGTTCATTCAATTGGAAATAAAGCAAAACCTCGAAGCATTTTTATTCACCAGTGGATCAGCAACTTTTCCATGCCAAAGAACATTATCAATTACGATAAGACCTCCAACCCTCACCTGCAACAACAAATTATTGAGTGCGTCATTATAACAATTCACAGGAAACCCATTTAGAAAGTTTAAGAAAAATCTTATATTTAAGTGGGTATAAGAGGCTCTGAACGTCTTTGACCTTTTTATTATGTTCTTACCAGTTGCAGTAGCAGTTCAAAATATTTCTCTGTCATTCTTTTCTCCGCATCAATAAATGCAAAATCATAGCTGCATGAAAAGGAAATATTTCTTAAATTTTATTTTACTGGTTTTTTCTCTGACAATGTTCACAACATATAGACTGGATCTTTAGCTAACAAAAACTCTCTAAGGAGAACACAGCAAATGCAGAAGAGCTCCCAACCACTACTGCAGCATGGGAAATATCAAATCATATCATGATGATGTTGAGAATCCACATACCTGCCTGCTTCACCATTCAGAATTAAAGATTCTAGGGAATCTGCTGCAAGTCCAAGTTTTACATCCACCTAGTGTGAGTTACATTAAAACTTCAGGAAATAGAGGCAGCACATTATCTAATATAAAGAGTTCACATAACGTACCAAAAAAAAGAGAGTTCACATATTCCAAAGAGAAACAACAGAGATCTGTCACCTTTTCAAATCAAAGGCATAATAGTCGCATATACCTTTTGTGAAACACCAGCTAGGTAATAATACTTCTTGGCAAAATCAAGAGATTTGGCATCTCTTTCACAGGCAACTAAACGACCTGATTCTGGCAGGACTAATGCTATGGCCAGTGATGAGTAACCCTGGGTCAAATTAACAATATAATACCTCATTAGTTCATGGAAGATAACCCGCTTAAAAGAAACCCAGGTATTGCAATGGAAACGTACCTATAAATTGCATAGCAATGTTCACAAAAATAAAATAGGTCATTAATTTAAAAATCAAAATAAATTAATTAATTCAAATTCTCCCATATCTTCATTAATATTTCTCAAAATCTGTCATTGGAGGAAAAAAGAAAAAGGCAGAGCTTTGGTTCAAAAAGCAATTTAACTAGGAACATGATGTGACTTGTAAGAGGAAACTTAAACCTACACACCAAATATTAAAAAGAAAAAGAAACAACCTAATCTATGAACAAAATGAAATGGACCACTTGTAAAGCTCATTCAAAGTTTTTAGCCATTTGTGTTAAAGTAGATGACAATTTATGCTTCCAGTTATTATGATTTATATGCTTTTACATATGAGCTCTGCTTAACTGAGATGGTACATCAGATTATTTAATGTGAGAGTAAATTACCATTTTGGTCCCTAAAAGATTGAGTTGACATCAATTTGGTCCCTGAAAGATGGAGAGTGACATCAATTTAGTCTTCTAAAGAAATTGACATCAATTTAGTTCCTCAATAATACAAAAATGACGTCAATTCAGTCCCTCAATCATAGATAGTTGACATCAATCTAGTCCCTCAATAATAGGAAATGACATCAATTTAGTCCCTCAATCTCACGGTTTGTGCACAAAAGGATGTTTTTTATGTCACTTTCTATGATTGAGGGACTAAATTGATGTCACTTATCTTTTAAGGATTAATTTGATGTCAACACAATCTTTTAAGGACCAAAATGGTAGTTTCCTCTTAATTTTATGGCCATCTTGAATCCTCAAAAATTTATTTTCAAATAAAAAATTCCTCCCATGAAATCTTCCTATATTATCGTTGATATTTATGTCTAATTTTTAATCCTAAAACAAAGGTAAATCCAAAAAATATCACATACATATAAAAAAAAATTGAATTTCACCCAAAATGTAAGAATATTGAGACTTTGAGAAGTGTAAAGAAGATAATACCAATTAAGGCTCATACATATGCAGTGTCATGTGGGTTACTACATGAATGTTTAGATCAAATATCACTTTTTCAGGAAGTAAATTGTTTTTTCCAGTTAAGGTTGTTAATTGATCAGTATCACTCATGATCACTATTAAGGACTTAAGGTTGTTTAGCATAATGACAGATCATCTAAATTATATAAAATCATAAAAGCTTGGTGTATTTATTCCTGCCTGTTCTTTGATGAAAATGAAAACATTCACAAGATATTGTCCATGTACTCTCTAAGGAAAATTCGACCAGGTAGAACATACGTCATCAATTTAATAAACGAAAGCCTCAATCTGCTGATATGTCATCAAATACAACATCTGTTTCATATGCATGAACATAACCCCTAATATCCTAAGGGTAATGTAAAACAAGTCCAACATTTAGAAAGATTTTATCATTAAACAGCCAGTTCTCAACCATGTGTAGTATGAGATATAAAATGGCATAATCGACTATGTAATATGGAGAAACCTAGCATATACTGTTTTACATACGGTATAAACACCAACTTCAATACACCGTTCTGCTCCAAGAATCTGCACAAGCATTGCAAGCAGTTGTGCCTGATCAGGAGACACCTATTAAGAAGACAATGCATCGTCAATATTTACGTCATGGTAGGCAAGTGGGATTACAATTTACAAAGTGAAACATGACAGACAAGATAGAAGGCAAGTGAGACTGCTATGCATTCTGTCCAGCACAATTCTTTATTTCCTCTGTCAAATTTACAATTTCAAACTTGACCCTGGACAAGATATCAACCCACTAGTACTAATAAGTTAACAATCAGAGACCAGTACATGCCCATACACAAGAAACCCATTGTTCTTTAACCAAAGTTATCAGATTCATTTGTTTTTTTTTTTCCTTCTGTTAATGAGATGTGAGTCTATCATGTTTATGTGATTAATAAAGGATATATAGATCGATTACTTGTAGAAAACATAATTTCATCTCATCGATAGTATATCAATTTACTCTTGTCGTAGTCAAGTAACTAACCATATGTACATTACCGAATATTATGCTTGCATAGTGAAGACATAATGTACAAGCATGAACTCAATATTAATAGCTCTATTAGTAAAATGAATTGATTGGAAACACCTGCATCTGACTTCCGCGCATAGAGGCCGTCTCCTCTCGTAGTTGCCTTAGAATCTGAAATGCAACCACTTCACAATAAGCACAAAGGGCAACTTAACAAACCCATTTGATATTCAGACGTAAAAAAAAGAAAAATGATATCTTTTTCATACTTAACAAAAAATGGGGCAAATGGGTGTGTTCTTCACCTCTGGTTCTCGAACATTTTTCAGGACATAGTCATATAGGTGCGGAGTGAGGCTAACAACCTGCTTGTTGCCATAGTTCTCATCACTGGCAATCACAAACTCACAGGTGCAGCAGTTTCTTACCCGCCGCCTCCACTTGCAGCTGCATCTCCTGAAACAAGAGCAGCAACTAAAACAACAGCCACTGCAGCTCCACCTTTGTAGGGAGACTTGGAGGACTCTATTGGTGATGGCCCAAGTTGCAGAAAACGAATGAGAGCTTGCCGATACTCTTGCAGGTCTCAGTAGACAAGCTACAGGTTCATGGGGCAACATCACTGACCCGTGATGAAGTACCAACTTGTTGCTCATATTTGCCATACCATACAACCTTGTATGACAACAACCTATCTTCCTCGTACCTTTCTTCTTTTCCTTTTCAAATGCTCTTTTGCCTTTTTTTCCCTCTGAGTCAATTCTACAAACAGTTGGTTGGCATTGAAGTTGGACTAGCAGAAGTTGCCATGTCAAAATAAAGATAAGCTAAGCTCTAGTGGATAACTGATCAAAAAGTAAGGTTGACCTGAATCATCTTATAGAAGGGGGGTGTGGGTGGGTCAGCCCATTCATCATCATTCATTTGGGTTTTGGACTGAGCTCAGCTTAACTCTGCAATACTTTCTTGAGACCCGTATGCACAATCCACCTGCCTAAGGGCACCCAGTTTCGTCAAGGGTTTTCAGCTAGTAAGAATTGGGGTATTTCGCTATAATTTAACTTCGGTTATAAGGACCACAGCTGTAAATATGGGCGGGCCTCTTGGCCGACAAAAAAAAGTGGTGATTTGAATTAAAAAAAAATTAAATTCAAACTTAATTTAATTTGATACGACTTGGGTGTGTTTGGTTCAGTTGTGAAAATTTTGATTATTTTAATAATCGATTATTGTATAAAAACTTTTTGTTATAATCGATTATAATCGATTTATTTTTATCTTGATATATTAATTATTTTAAATTAATCTATTTCGTTTGGTTGATATAAAAAAGAATCGCTTTTATGCATTAAATTAAAAATAGATATAAAATGATTAAAAAAGTTATTTAATTAAGGATAAAATTAATTTACATATTAAAATATAAAGTATAATCTATATTTTTAATCATAAGTTTCAATCTTTAAGTTATAAAAATTAGATTAAAAAAGTTTTTATTTTACATTGAATTTCGTGTAAAAAAGTTAAACGATTTTCTAAACATAATTGAACATTTGTTAAACAATTTTTTTCTCAAAAAAAAAAAAAACTAATCTAAATTAAAAAAAATTGAAACAAACATACACTTAATTTGATATAGTTGCTCTTAAATCGGATCAGCCTGCTTCGAGTGGACTAATTATCTCGAATTTTAATTATTTTTTTAATATAATAATATATATTTAAAAAATTTATTATTAAAAATTAAAATTTAATTAATAATTAGATTAATTATATAATTTTATTATTATTGATCTAAAATTAAGTAACTCAATTTTTTTATTTTTTTATTTTAATTTTTTAAAAAATTAAATTTATTTTTTAAAAAAATAAAAAATTTATCAAGTTGGTGGATTGACCCACCTACCTAGCAGCTCACAATGAGTTAGGCTGAGGTAGCATAGACAAGTTGAAACATATTTGGCTAAGTCCGAAGTGACCGAGCTCAATTGTGTTAATTTAGTCTATTTTGTCAGCTCTACTCATTAAGACTTTTGATTTGCAAATAGTTAAAATACTTATTTTATTCTTTTTTTTATTTTAAAAAAATTAGGTCCTTATTTTTTTTTTCAATCTAGTTTTTATCTTACAAATTGTCATTCAATGTGGTCTTTTGTCACGGTTCTATTACAAACTATGAAGCACGGACACACCATTTTTTAGGTATGTCTGTGTGTCAGACACATAAAGACACTCGTAAAATACAAGTATCCTGCGTATTAGAATGTGTTCGATTAAAAATATTTTTTTCAGTTTAGATATGTCTATAACATGCTTTGACACGTTTCAGACAAGTTTAGACACAACTTGGACATGAACCATTAATATTTTTTTAAAAAAAATTAGTTTCCATGACTAACGTTCAATTAGTAAGCCCGTAACCCACCCAAACCCAATCATAAGACTGACGTCTCAAACCACTATTTTCATATACTAATATTTCAAGTTTTATCTTTTCACACGTCATTATTAGACTTTTAAGTTTTATCTTTTCACACACCATTATTTTCATTTGCTCATTCTACCTTTACTCGTATCAAACCGTTCACTTCGTTGTCACCGACATTTGTCTCACACTAATATTCTCTTTAGTTAATTTTTTTATGCACATGTACTTATACATGGTTAGTTCTATTAAGAGAAGTTGATTTAGGAAATTTTTTAGAATATATCAATAGAAATCATGGTCCATATTTTTTAAGATGAGCTTATTAGATAGCAAATATTGACACATATGACATATATTAAGATATTATAAATCTTTAAATTTATTGTCCATGCGTCATAGATTACAAACATAATGAAAGTGATGATATGTCACTAACAGTGAAGACTTAATGATGATATGGATATGAAATGACATCGGTTAGTGACACATCATCATTTCTATTAAGAGTGACAAAATTACGAGAACCATATTAAATGACGATTTACAAGATAAATTATCAAATTAACTAAAATAAAAATAGGATTAAGCTTTAAGGCGTATGACATATCATGATTTTGGAATAAGTAGCTTCCTATGGCATTATTTTTGTTAACTACATTTTATAACTTCATTTCTTCTATTATTATTATTATTATTGAATTAAAGTAGATATAAAATAGATACCAATATATATTTTAAATAATAAATATTAAAGATTGGAATAAAAAAAAGACTTTATTTTGGGTTAAAATTGTAAACAGTTATTTATAAAAAAAAAAATTAAGATAGATGTTCCATTCCAAATCCAAATAGAAACATGGAGATTTGAGTGGTATGGAATCATTTGGATTCTCCTCCTTGTTCATTCCACTCTGTTATTAATAAAATTTTCAAAGGATAGATTGATCCACTTCTGCCACTCCACTCCGTTATTAATCATACCACTCTATCCATCCAAACATACCATAAATATTAGTAGCTTAAGCTTGCATGAAATAAGTAATTAAAACAATAAAAAAAAAGTATATGACATAATTTTGTAAGAATGAAGGGGAAAAAGTAGACAATTTAATTAGGAAGTCGGTGGGAGATATGACTATGAGTGCGACAAAATTAACATATGTGGCTGAATTGCAATCATTTTATAATTTTGTAATTACATAATTGAAACATTATCTTAAAAAAAGTGGTACTAAACTACTAATATATGACTTTTCGTTTTAAATCACTTTATGTTCTTAAAAATTTTAGGCAGATATCACCATACGAACAAAAGCTTAGCTTTCCTTCTATATAGTAGTTTATGTAAAAAAAAAATTAAAATGGGTAAAATTATAGTGGTGACAAGAGATTATTATTTGTAAGATGACAAATGACATTGCATTTTTACATATCACATTTATCAAAGGCATAGCCCGGTTGCGTCCATTGCCCGACCCACTTGTATCGCTCCATCATACATGGGCAATGGCAATGGAGAGAGGGTACTACTCTTCAGTTTTCAAGACTCCAAACATGAGAGAGAGAGAGAGAAACAAATAGTTTCCCTTTTTTGGGGGGGTTTATTTTTTCATATTTAGAGTTGAGAATGATAATGAAGAAAGAGTGTTGTAAAACACACAAAGTGTTTGTGGCTGAGAACCACCTCACTTTCTTGATGAGATTTGGTTCAAAATAATGCTCACCTCCAAAAGCTCATCCACTTGAAAATTCTAATTCTCTTTCACTTATATATATACACATTATAACAAGTTTGAGGCCCACCCCACTTTGTCTCTATGCTACCAAGTATTTATCAACTCTTGCTATTTTTCACTTCGTTCTGTTTCTCTTCCTCATTTGGAGCTCCTCTCCACTGGTTCCTCTGCATGCACTGTTGCATACTTTTGGAAACCAAGGTCTGCTTTTGTTTGCCATCCGTTGTATAGGTTGTTTCCATGCTCAATATCATCACTTCATGTGACCTTCATAACCATGCTTCTTTTTAGACAGACTCTAGCAGAAATGAAGATTGAAGAGTAGTGTTTGTGTATATATGCATGGATTTTAGTGTCAGTAGTGTTTGACAAACTGACTTTGTGCATGGATTGCAGACTCACTTTATTTGCTGAATAAAGTTTTGTGATTGGATAGCATCAATCTTCTTTGCTTCTGTTTTTGTTGTTCTTCCTTTATATCTATATATGCATATTCCATTTTTAAGAAGGTTGAGGAAATTTGATATTTTGAGACTTTGAGGATAAAGTTACCTGATTGGCTTGGATTGTTTTATTAGATTTTTAAGAAGACTTCAGCCATGCAATGATGGGAGGAATACTATGCTGAACTATTAAGCAAAACTGTGGCATGTAGCCTTAATTTTCTAGACACAGTTTTTCATTATAATTCTGATCCTACAGTTTTGCTTTAAAGTTATACTTTCCATTTGAAATTTAATATTGCTGCATCCAAAGTGTTTAGTTCTGTCTTTAATGTCCAACTTTTGAGAAATTTTAGTAAAAAAATCCCAAACTTCTTCCTTTTCATATTTTGAAAAATTTCCTGACTGAAATCAGCCTTAAAATTGATTATGATCATTTCAAAATTTTGGTTTGCATAGTAGTTTCCTTCGGATATTACCTGTTAGTTTCCTGGCATATCTTCACCTTTTGAAGCTGCAGTCCTGCAGATTGTGGTGAAAGAACTGATAGATGAATTTCATGATCTTTATGTAAACATTGATAACCTGTAGGATTACTGAAGGACAGAATTAACAGGCAGCTCTGAAAATGGAGATAACCAATGTCAGTGAGTATGAGGCTATTGCAAAGCAGAAATTGCCAAAGATGGTGTTTGACTACTACGCATCTGGTGCAGAAGACCAGTGGACTCTGCAAGAAAACAGAAATGCCTTCTCCAGAATTTTGTGAGATTTTGCCCTTTATATTTTCACAGTAGTTAGCTACCAAACTATGTTGCTGTATTGTGGTCCTTTGATATTTTTTTGTATACCTGTATTTCTAAGAATACAAATATTAATGTCCTGAAAATATGATTGACAAACATACAGGTTTCGGCCGCGCATTCTTATTGATGTGAGCAAGATAGACATGACAACTACTGTCCTTGGCTTCAAAATATCCATGCCAATCATGATTGCCCCAACAGCCATGCAGAAAATGGCTCATCCTGAGGGTATAATTGTTTGTCCTTTACATTCACTTAGATTAGTGAAATGCCAGCTGTGGTTGTACAATATTGTGTCCATTTTGCCAAAAGGAAATATTTCAGGAGAAATGATGTGTTATATGAATTTTTGGAGCGTGAATATATATTTTTGTGTGTTCCCAACAACGGAGAGCTTAAAGATTATGTAACCGTCCTGGTGCCTGATAGAGTATGAATATGATTACTAATACTTGATTTGTGTACAGAACAACCATTGAAATTGAGAACTTAAAAGGTTGGTACTATACTATGAGTGAAGAAAAGACTGAGAGAAGATAATAGCATAATTTCTAAGAATTTGTTGGTTTGATGTATCAGCACAGTTCTAATCCTATTCAGCTATAAACCCTTGCAATTGAATTTACACAGACCTTTTATGCATACTCATTAAATGACTTGAATTATTTTTAATATTTGCTAGTTTTCCAAGGAAAATATATTGCACCTTTTACTCAAACCTTCATTTTTTTTAAAAAAAATTTTGTTCAATCACACATCAGAGATCAAATATATAGGTCAATTGCAAATCATATATGTAGTGCCATCAACTAATGTCTTGATAGTCAAAACGTGTTTTCTAGTTCTGTTATGTGGCTGTATTTATTTGTTATACATAAGAGATCAATGAGTCAAATATTATCAGTAATTATCAGTAATTCTGAAAAGATTCTTATCATCTAGTTCTAATAATGGATTATAACAAAATCCATGTGGGTTTTTTATTAGGAAAACTTTACAATAGGGAAGTAGCATGAAATTTAAATTTGTTGACGTTTTAACATGGATTAGTTTAATTCCAAATCCCCTATGCTTATTAAAATGCTGCTAAACCAGCTACCAAGAGCATGGATTTGTGTTGGATGATTTTTTTTTTCTTATGCAGGAGAATATGCAACTGCAAGAGCCGCATCAGCAGCTGGAACAATCATGGTACTTCTTTTTTATGTTTATATTCCTCCTAATTAGGGATCTAGAAGTGCTTCTCTTGATTAATCACCAAATACTCTGGACAAACTGTTTTTATAAGAAGCAGTTTATAATCACTATAGACTACGGAGGTAATATCCCTTCTACATCAAGGATTCAATGTAGACACTTTTGTAACTTGCAATTGGGGGATTTGCTGAGGATCTGTTATTTGCTTCTTGTACATATTGCCTTTGTTACTTCATGCAGAATATTTCAATCACGAATACTCAATTAACTTCAAAAGATTATATGCTTGTGAATTTATTTGTTGTTTATCATATTTGTGCCCATTGGGCTATGAGATGATAGGCTCTATGTTCTTTATTTATGAGTAAGCCTTTTGGTTCTTTCAGACTTTGTCCTCATGGGCTACTTCAAGTGTTGAAGAGGTGGCTTCAACAGGAGCTGGCATTCGCTTTTTCCAGCTATATGTAAGCTTGAAAAACTTTCTCAGTTCCATTTATTGTTCATTTGAATTCTTGGTGCAATATTATGTATTTTTCACATAATCTGTTCTCCTTTTATCATTTCCTTTAGGTATACAAGGACAGGCATGTGGTTGCTCAGCTTGTGAGAAGAGCTGAAAGGGCTGGATTCAAAGCTATTGCCCTTACTGTTGATACCCCAAGGCTAGGACGCAGAGAAGCTGATATCAAGAACAGGTACAATTCATCAACCTAGTTATATCACTCTCTCAGTAGATATGATTAGCTTTTCTTAGAGTTTCAGCTTTACAGGTTCAAATCTTGAAATTAAAAATACTTATAAATTGTCAAATACAGATTCACTTTGCCACCATTTTTGACATTGAAGAACTTTGAAGGTTTAGACCTTGGAAAGATGGACAAAGTAAGATCAGTTATTACAAAATTATTTCTGTTGGTCAATGTTCTTACCTTTATCATCAATTGTTATCTTGGTCCTTTCAGGCTGATGACTCTGGACTTGCTTCATATGTTGCTGGTCAAATTGATCGTACTCTAAGCTGGAAGGTATGTCAGATAATCAAACGAAACATTTTTTTTTTGGGTATAATTATCCGGTTCCTATAACAGGCAAGATTTGATTCAAGTGAAATTCAAGTGACAAATTTACTTGCCCAATTCATTAATTTGATTCATAAGTCTCATGCATGCTGACATTAGACAAAGAATACTCCTGCATCCCTCAGAGAAGAGTGTAGAGTAATAAGTTCAATTTGATCAATCTAAGTCTACATTTGGTTTCTTCACTTTTTGTATTAGGGGATTCTATGCTACCCTAGGGGTTTGGTACCCCCTAGTGTTGGGACATAAAGTAGTGGTTAATTTAGTTGGATAAATGTTTAATTGCATCATTTCCTTTAAGTGGTTAAATCAGTTAGATAAATGATTAATGAGTTTATGGTTAACAATATGTGAATAAGTGGTTAATTCAGTTTAACAATTGGTTAATTATGTAAGTTATCCTACCACTTAAGGGTAGGGTAATGCAACCCTTTTGTATATCTGTGCAGTGTTCAAGGTTCCACTAAACAGAGGCCATCATCTAAATAATCTTTGTTAATTGTGAAGGATGTGAAGTGGCTTCAGACAATCACCCAGCTGCCAATTCTGGTCAAGGGTGTGCTGACTGCTGAGGATAGTAAGGAAAACAAAAGCTGTTTTCATCTGTTCTCCCTCTTGTGAATATTTTATTAATGCCTTCCATGTTAATTTGGCAGCAAGGCTAGCAATACAAGCTGGTGCAACTGGAATAATAGTGTCCAATCATGGAGCTCGACAACTTGATTATGTCCCAGCTACAATAACAGCCTTAGAAGAGGTACATCAACTTCAAGTTACATCTCAATCAACTTGAAACTTCTGCACACCCATTCTAAGGATCTTTATATATTTTTGTTATTAAAACTTAGGTTGTAAAAGCTGCTCAAGGTCGGGTTCCTGTATTCTTGGATGGTGGTGTACGTCGTGGAACTGATGTCTTCAAGGCATTGGCACTAGGTGCCTCTGGCATATTTGTGAGTACATCATAACCTCTTCCAATAGCTATAGCTTTTTAAATATAACTCTTGATTTTTTAATTTGGGACAGCATTTTCATATATTAGTTCCTCGGGCATGACTATAGTATCCTATTAAGTTGTCAGATTGCCGGTTATACTTTATGGCTTCTCACATTTATTGTGAGAGTTTACTGCCTATAAATACTAAACAACTCATTAAGGATATCAGTAATTGAAAAAAAAAAAGTACTATAACAACCCCTAGTTCCGTTGTTGTTATCTTAATGAGTAAATTAACTACGAAATTATTTATTACTTACATCTTACAATTTAGTTATTGAATTTAATTATGTATATAAGTAAATCCCTGAATTTATAAAACTTGTATTAAGTTACTCCTTTTAAGGAATTAAAGCAAGATAAAAAAGAACTACGTTGATACAAGTTCTATAATTTTAAAAAACAACTCGTATACATAATTAAATTCAGAGACTAAATTGCAAATGGAGAATAATTATAAGAATTAAGTGGCTAATTTACTCTTACCTTAACTATACTTTGGTTAACAAACTTTGCTGTGTCAGATTGGACGCCCAGTGGTGTACTCCTTGGCTGCTGAAGGAGAGGCTGGTGTAAGAAAAGTACTGCAGATGCTACGTGAAGAGTTTGAGCTAACCATGGCCTTGAGTGGTTGCCGCTCACTCAAGGAAATTACTCGTGATCACATTGTGACAGACTGGGACCTCCCTCACACTCAGCCTCGTGCATTGCCAAGATTATGAAAAACTTTCTCCTGATTTGAAGCTTGTGGTGCAGAACAATGGGGAAACAGTTCTATGTATCAAGAACCTGTTCTCATCGTTACTTGTCCTTTTTGGGAGAACTAATTTAAGGTTATATCTGTAAGGATTTATATCATTATATGATACTTTTGTGGCTACTGCTGCTGCATTCACTCATTGTATATTCTTTTTACCAAAAGACAAAATTACCGTTGAATGATATTGTTCTTTATAAGGGACAGTGACAGAGTGCTGTGCAAGTGTGCAGTACCCTTTAACATCACTAGCGCTACAATGATATATGCAAGATTGCAAGTAGTGAAGTCAGGCTGACTCAGGCATTACACAGACACATATTTATCTGCACCAACTAAATGACAGGAGTGGGGCTTCTTTCGGATTAGTCAAATTATTATATAAAACTTTCAATTCAATTTTGCTGCTAGGATGATCCTTACATTACATGTGTGTGGTTTCATAATATGCTGATTGACATAATCACATCACAACGCATCCACATGATTTTTATATGATTATCTAATTCAGGGTTTACCAAGTAATCTGGAAGTCATTTGATACCATTATTGTGAACAATTTTGCTTGTCTCCTGCAGCAAGAATTGATTTGTTGATTAGAATGTTACATTACACACTATGATACAGGGAGAAGGTTCTTCTAAAGTAAATTTATCTTTTGTTAAATCGATCGTGCGACAATTAATAACACAAAGAAGAAAGTAGTGGATACGCGTGTGAATACACTGCCCTCAAGGATTTATCGCGACGGCCATGAATCCCCTGCGATTCAACAGCGCCGTCCGCGATAATGAATGTATGTAACGAGCAATAGTAATTTTTAGTGCAACTCGGGAAAAAGAAGCAGAGAAAAGAAGAGAGAGAAGCGTCTATTAGGGTTGAGAACGCTTTTAATTTTAAAAGCATTAAAAAGGTTTTGTGTAACAGATTATAAATCCCGTTAAACGTTTGAACGTTTGAACGCTGTCCCACTCGGCCTGGCCACGTAGCGTAGAACGTGCCTTACTCGCTTATCGGAACGTGGCCTTACACGCCGTAGACGTCCACCTCACGCTTGGAATGTGGGAGGTTACGACGTGGGGCCAAATAAAAAAAAAGCAGAATAGGAAAATTGACCGCTTTCCTGATAAGGTTCATAAAAGATTAATAATTAAGACAAAATAATTAAATAAAATAAACCTGAAAGAAAAAAACTTGTGAGCTCTTTATCGTCTTGGCGAGGAGAATCGGATGATTTCTGACCGACTTACTTTCGAGCTCGCTAACTTATACACAGGCCCTCATTCCTCTCACAAGCCTTATCTATGTTCTCAAAACATAAGTTATTTATAAACTCTTTAAAACTTTAAAGACAAGAATGCGACTTTTTGAAATATCACAATACAAAATTTGCCTAAAAGAAACAATCCCCCACATATTTCAAAAAGTTTAAATAATTTTTTAAGAGAATTTTAGAAAACTAGATTTTCCTGAGTTAACACCATGGGTGTAAATGCATCGAATCTGGTTCTTTTGACTATGAACCAGACCTAGACGGATGTGACATAACATACAATGAGTTGGTGAAGTAAACTTCTATGAACCGTAAACACTTTGTGTACATTAGAGTCACTACCACACTACACCCCCACAATTTTCTCTGTTGTCGCTTGTGCTTGTCAAGGCTAATAGCCATGCGCACGCTGTAATTCATGAAATGGCTTCTAGAGATATGCCATAATCTCATACAAGCGCCCCCACTGACACTCATATGGTGATTTCATCAAGTGTATCTTTAAATCATACACCACCCATAAAGGATATGAAAATCATTAAAAGCTTTTTAAATTATCCTCTCAATAATGCAGTCTAAAGACATCTTACACCATAGGAAGGACAATATTATTTGTGCTAGCAGAACTAACAACAAGTGACTTGTTTTTACCCATATGAACCTTTTTCATAGGATCTCCAATCACAAAGGTTGGAGCATTATCACCGTTAATTTCAAATCGGCTTAAGTTTCCCTGATGTTTCATATATTGGTTTCCTCCCAAGAGGCTTTGTCAGAGGATCGCCAAGTTCACTTCACTTCGACTTCACATAATCAATTGATATTGTTCCATCCTTTAGCAGCTGCTTTACCACATTATGCCTCAATTGTATATGTCTGTTTTTGCCATTGAAGGTCTTATTCTTTGCAATGGCTATTGCCGCTTGACAATCACAATGCATTGACACTGACGGTGTGGGTTTTATTCCTAAATGAATATTTGCCAAGAAGTTCTTTAACCACTCAGCCTCACTACTAGCCAATTCCAGAGCTACAAACTCTGATTCCATAGTGGATCTTGCTATTATAGTTTGTTTAGCTGATCTCCAAGTAACCGCTCCACCACCAAGTGTAAATACATAACCACTAGTGGATTTTGTCTCATCTGAATCTGAGATCCAGTTAGCATCACTATATCCTTCTAATACAGCGAGAAATCCACTATACACTATACCATAGTTCATGGTACCTCTCAAATATCTCATGAGTCTAACAAGTGAAGCCCAATGATCCTGATTTGGACTATGAGTATATCTACTCAATCTCCCACAACATATGCTATGTCCGGTCTCAAAAAATTCATTGAATGTAATAAACTTCCAATAATTTGGGCATACTCAGATTGAAGAACAGGATCACCTCTATTCTTTTTAATTGTGAGTTAGAATCATAAGTACTTCATTGGTTTTGAGTCATAATGACCAAACTTTCTAAGAAGTTTCTCTACATAATGTTCTTGGGATAGTGTTATACTATCACCATTCCTTATGATCTTTACTCCTAGTATTACATTTGCTTCACCCATGTCTTTCATATCAAACTTAGATGCAAGAAAAGATTTTGTTTTTATCACAATATCATTACAAGTACCAAAAATAAGCATGTCATCCACATATAAACATATGATTACACATTCACCATTCATTAATTTAGTATAAACACATTTATCAACTTCAATAGAAGTGAAACCATCATCAATCAAAATTTGATTAAATTTTTCATGCCATTGCTTTAGTGCTTGTTTCAAACCATATAAGGATTTGAGAAGTTTAAATACTTTATTTTCTTGACCACGAATTACACATCCTTCAGGTTGTGTCATATAAATTTCTTCTTCCAAATCACCATTTAAGAAAGCAGTTTTTACATCCATTTGATGAATAACAAGTTTGTAAATTGAAGTAAATGCTATCAAAATCCGAATTGAAGAAATTCTGGTCACAGGGGCAAATGTGTCAAAATAATCAATATTTTGTTTTTGGGTAAAACCTTTTTTCTTACTAATCTAGCTTTGTATTTTTCAATCGAACCATTAGGATTATATTTCCTTTTAAAAATCCATTTGCAACCAATAGGTTTTGTACCAGGAGGTAAGTCAACCAAAATCCAAGTATTACATTTTGAAATAGAAATCAATTTCGGTTTAATAGCTTTATTTCCAAAATTGAAGATCGAAGATGAAATAGCTTGAAAAAAGTCAAAGGATCATTTTCAACGTGATAAGTATAAAAATCATTTCCAAAAGATGTCTCTTTTCTTTGTCTTTTACTCCTTCTCAAATCCTCATATGAGTTTTCACAATTATTTCCTAAAGAAATATTTTCTAAAGGTTGTTTATTTTCAGATTTCAAAGGCAATATATGTTCTAAAAATTCAGCATTTTTAGTCTCCATTATTGTATTATGATCAAGCACATCGCTTCGCAAAACAATGAACCTATAAGCTGCACTACGTTCAGCGTAACCAATAAATATACAATCAGAAGTTTTGGTTCTTATTTTTCTTTTCTTTGGATCAGGAAGCATTACCTTAGCTAAACACCCCCACACTTTTAAATATTTTAAATTAGGCATATAACTTTTCCATAATTCATAGGGTGTTTTATCAGTTTTCTTATGAGGTATCCTATTTTGTAAAAAACATGCAGCTAATAATGCTTCTCCCCAAAGATTATCTAAGATGAGGAACTAACTAGCATTGCATTCATCATTTCTTTTAATGTTCTATTTTTTCTTTCAACTACACCATTAGATTCAGGTGAATAAGGGGGAGTTAATTCATGTATTATGCCTTCTTTTTCACAAAATTCATTAAATAAGATATATTCACCACCCCTATCAGATCTAACCCTTTTAATTTTTCTATTTAATTGATTTTCTACTTCTGCCTTATAGGATACAAACATTTCTAAAGCTTCATCTTTATTTCTAATTAAATAAACCTTAGTGTATTTAAAAAAATCATCTATAAAGGTCACATAATATTTTTTACCACCTCTAGTCATTGTATTTTTTAAATCTCCTAGATCGGTATGAATTAAACTAAGCAATTCAGATTCACGTTGTTGTACAGGTGGACAAGATTTTTAGTTAATTTAGATTCTATACTGAGATATCACATTTATTTAAGCATGCATCACTAGTCGCAGAATTAAACCAAGACATCGTATTTTCTTAACATAAGAAATATTAACATGTCCTAATCTAGCATGCCACTTATCAACAATCAATCAAGTAAGCAGAAGAAGATGCAACTTTATTAATAATTTCAGAAATACTGAGTACAAAAAGTCCTTGATCACTATAGCCCTTTCTCACAAAGACATTATTTTTTGTCATTACTATCTTATCAGATTCGAATGACACTTTAATCCCAGCTTTTCCCAACAATGATACAGAGATCAAATTGGCCCTAATATTAGGCACATAGAGTACATCGTTCAAAGCCAAGGTCTTCCCAGATGTGAGTTTCAGAAGAACTTTCCCTTTTTCCGAAACTGCAGCAGTTCGAGAATCTCCAAGATACACAAGTTCTTCATCATCCCCTACAGAAGTGTAGGAGGTAAAAGCATCTTTGTTTGCACAAATATGCCTGGTAGCACCAGAGTCTACCACCCATTTGTTCACACTGGTCACAATGTTAACTTGAGAAACGACCGCAACAATAATATCATCTCCTTCGGCCAAATTTACATTCGACTTAGGAGGATTGTCGTTTCTCACTCTATGCCTGCATTGAGGAGCATGATAACCTGGCTTTCCACAAACATAGTAAGCACATTTCCTTTTGAAAGTGGGATTAGTAGTTCTAGGAAAGTGATCAGAATACTTTTTGTTATGAACATACCTTTTTTTCGGTGGTTTATTTTGAACCAGATTTGCTCGAGAAGCCAAAGCTTTCGCCCTTGCAGCTTGACACTCTCTTCGGTTGTTGTCTTCAATGATTATGTGTGTTATCAGTTCCGAGGGTGACAATTGCTTGTGCTTGTGCTTCAGCTGTTGCTTGTAGTCCTTCCATGATGGAGGCAGCTTCTCAATTAGAAGCCCAGCAACGAATTCGTCTGGGAGGGTGATGTTTTCAGCCTTCAGATCCTCCAATAGTTTATGGTATTCATTAATTTGTATTTTTATGTCCTTGTCGTCAGTCATTTCCCAGTGATAGTAGTTGCCGATGACGAATTTTTGTTGTTCGGCATCTTCAGTAGTGTACTTCACAGTCATGGAGTCTCATATCTCCTTCGCATCCTTGTAAGAACAGTACACATCGAACAAGTCGTTAGAAAGGGTGCTAATTATTGTGTGACGACATACCTTATTTGCATGTGTCCAATCCTGTATTAGTTTCGGATTGGCAGTCGACGCTGGTCTGGGTTCGGTAAGGGCGGATGCAACTCCGTGCATGTCGAGGATTGTGTGGACACGTTCCTGCCATCGTCTGAAATTTTGGCCTCCGAAAAGCTCGATCTTTGAGATATCCGGGAACGGTTTTGCATAGGTGATCGTAGGTGGAGGCTGTGGAAGAACGGCTTCGCCGTTGGTGGGAACTGGAGCCTGGTTGTTAGCGTTGTTGTCAGCCATGGTATAATAAATCCTTGAGATTGTTAAATCGATCGTGGTGACAATTCCGAATAACACAAAGAGAAGAGTAGCCTGAGGCGTGTGAGAATACACTGTCCTCAAGGATTTATCGCACGGGTGCGCGAATCCCCCAGGATTCAACAGGCTCGTCCCGGTGATAGCCGAGGTAACAGAACAACAGAGTAATTTTTTAGTACAACTCAGGAAGAAGAAGCAAAGAAAGAAGAAGGAGAGAGCGTCTATTAGGGTTGAGAACGTTTTTAATTTTAAAAGCATTAAAAAAGGTTTTGTGTAACAGATTATAAATCCCGTTAAACGTTTGAACGTTTGAACGTGTCCCACCTCGGGTCCGCCTCACGTAAGAACGTGGCCAGCTCACGTAGGCACGTGACTACCTCACATCGAACGTGGCCGCCTCACATCGGAACGTGGCCGCCTCACGCCGGCACGTGTCCACCTCACGCTGGAATGTGGGAGGTTACGGACGTGGGACCAAATCAAAAACAGAAAACGTAATAGGAAAATTGACCGCTTCCTGATAAGGTTCATAAAAGATTAATAATTAGTACAAAATAATTAAATAAAATAAACCTGGAGCAAAAAAACTTGTGAGGCCTCTTTATCGTGCGCGGCAAGGCAAATCGGATGATTTGCACCGACTTGGCCCAATCGAGGCCCAACTTGTGCGCGCAGCCCATTCCTCTCACAAGCTTATCTAACAAGCCCAAAACATAAGTTACTTTATAAACTCTTTAAAACTTTAAAGACCAAGCAATGTGGGACTTTTTGAAATATCACAATACAAAGCTAAAAGAAACAACATCTTTAAAGTAAACAAATAAAAGTATATTTATTCTTAATTTGATAAAGTGTATTGAGATCTCAACTCACTAAATAATTTAAGGGTGAATACTCTCTTACTTACTTACTTTAGAAAAAAAAAATTTCAACATATAGAACCACATTTTATTATTATTTCCCTATATCTTGCATCATTATGATGATTAATACCAAACAATTGAAATTTTCAAGCCAAACAAGCTGCCTATTGGATCGGGACAGCTCAAATTATAAGTAGGAGCGGATCGATGATAAGAGTAAACTATTATTTTAGTCTATGAAATTGTAAGTACCAGTTATATTAATCCTTAACTTTAATAAATTAACATATTACTCACTAAATTTCTAATCTGTTAGTCAAATTGGTTCTTATGTCAATCACAATCAATTAAAGTTAACCGAGATGTTTGCATGGCATGTTAAATGTCAGGCTGGATATGGATGTGGCAACCTGCCTACACCAAAAACGTCATATTAGTCTTTAGAACATATGAATTAAGTCAAGTTAGTCCATGTGAAGAGGATTACGTTTTGCATGTTTCAGATGAAGTTTTAGTCATATTATCTATAGTCTTTTAATTGTTCAGTGATAAATACATATTTTTCTTAGTAGGTAGGCCTAATTTAGAACAATTTTAAGGAGAATAGTTAGTGATAAAGGGAAAAAAATGATAAATTTCATGAATTATTTTTCAAAAAATCTTTAATAATGGGTTGGTAAAAAAATATGACATGGGTTGGTAAAAAATATGACAAAGTTATATTAAAAAAAAATATGGGATTAAAAAGTTTATTGTTAAAGTCCAAACTTGATGATGAATGTAGTGACGTTAATTATAAAAGTTAACTAAAATTCAAGTTCAACATTATGACGTGAGTTAAGAACGCCATGGTTGATAGCATCTTCTCCACTAGATTAAGGTGTGCATTAATTAGTGTTGATGAAAGAAGTTGGGTTTTGAGCCTAAAAGAAAACAAGACTAGTGTTCATAAACATAATAAACAAGAGATGATCTCTTAATATATTATGAACTTTTCATCCTTAATTTTCATATGATACCACCTTAATTATTAATTTTTAATATGACATATCTAAAAGATGAAAAGTAAAAAAATAAAATAAAAAACTACAAATGGACATCGCATATACATAAAAACACATACACAATTGCCAAAACAACTAACAGGAAATTTTGAGGAAGTCTTTGAGAGTTTTGGTCAACTATACTCTATCAAATTTATGCATATATCTACTAGAAACTATGTAGAAGACACTAACCTTCTTCTACCTTGTTCAATCTTCTCCCTGTACATTAAGTTCGTTAAAACATTTCACTAAAACATTATTTACTAGGATATATCTTTCATTCTTAAATCACTTGTAAATAAGAAGTGGAAATCATAAGTTTGTTCCTCCTTAATCTTTTCTCTAGTTATTTCCGTATAGCATTGACAAAAAACAACCTTGATGTTTGACTATTGGCATGAAACCACTATTACTCAATCATACTAAGAGGGATTTATAATGTTTCTTAGACCTTTTTGTGTTAAGTCATAGCCTAGACAAAATGCTCTTAATGTTTAGCTAGCAAAATACTTTCAAAATTCTTAAACTTTTGCGTTACTCATTCTTAGGTTGCTTGTTGGTTTTCAAATTGTTAGAACATGAACATACTAAACTATTCAATTTCAAATACATTTTCCTATTGATTTTGATGCACAACATATACTTGGAGATTTTGACCTACATGCTAAGAAAAATATGTATTTGCCACTAAACAATTAGGGGACTATAGATAACATGACTAGAACTTTCATTTGAAACATGTAGAATGTAATCTTCTTTGCAGGGATTAATTTGACTTAATTTATATATATTTTAGAGACTAATACGATATTTTTGGTGGGAGAAGAAGGTTGCTTTGCTACATCTACGTCTAGCGTGGCATTTAACTTGTCACCTGAGCATCTTAGTTAACTTTTAACTGATGATAATTGAGATGAGAGCCAATTTAACTTATTGATTACAATTTCATGAACTAATATGTTAATGTCTTAAAGTCAAAAACTAATATGACCAGTACTTACACAATTTTTAGGAATTAAAATGATAATTTACTCAAGTAAGAAAAAGTCATTGTCCCAACACTCTAAATAAATCAATATGAAAATTATTATTATGATTATTATTATTAATTTTGTAAATAAAATAGGATTTTAAGATGCTGGCTTGGATGACAAAGGCAAATTCTTACCTTATACCTGATTTGATTCAGGTCAACAGTGTCTAAATTTATGACTCACTATTAATCTTTAATGAAATACATTTAACTACATTAAAAACCAAATATTATTATTATTAATTTTGTAAATAAAATAGGATTTTAAGATGCTGGCTTGGATGACAAAGACAAATTCTTACCTTATACCGGATTCAGGTCAACAGTATCTAAATTTATGACTCACTATTAATCTTTAATGAAATACATTTAACTACATTAAAAACCAAATCTTAAGCATATCTATCAAGTGTCCATAACTTAGCATAGGCTATGCCTACTTTGACCATAATAACTCTTGGTGGTAATAAGAAAATTATTTATACAATCTGTAGGTTATGCCCGAGATAAAAATCCTTGCCACTAGCACTTGTGTTCCGCCCCTTGTAGCTTTTGTACAAATTAAGATTGAGTTGTAAAAGCTAAACCAAATTTGCTGTCTCTGGGTTCACTTTTGATTATGTTAGAGATATAATAAGAGCTCCTCGCGTGTCTTTAGCTAATAACTAAATTTTTTGGAAGAGTTGATGAATGATATGGTATTAAAGTTCAACTTAAGCTTTTTAAAAGAGTTACTTCATGATAAGTTATAAATAATGTACAAGATCTCTGCATAAGAAATATATGATATGTCGAGGGTTGTACAAAAGATGAATTTATATATATATATAGAAAGATATGTAAAATGATGTAAAAAAATCAAATAATGAAATCTATCGAACAACAAAATAAAATAATGAATAACTGTAAAAGATAGGCTAACCAATTTTTAAAAAATTATGGATATTTTACATTATTAGTTAACGTATGAATATTTAAAAAATTATGAAGTTTCTGTATGAATTCTACCAAAAAGAGATCCTAATTAAGTTAGTTCAATCATACAAATAGATGAAATTTACAAAGCTTGGATAATTAACTATAACAAATATTTAAAATTAGTTTATGTAGCTTCTTACTTACAATTCTTATTTTTTAAGATGTATGTTAAATTTTATATTTTTTTATTTATCATCACTAGAATAATAGATTTTATTTTTTTTTTAAATTTTTCATGTCACTTTTATCGCCTTCCACTCTAGTGAATATCTTCTAAAATGAAAATCATACTTTTCTTCATTGTTGCGACAACCAAACTCAAAGTCAAAAGAAAAAAAAAAAAAAAAAAAAAACAACCAAATTCAAGAATTCAAGAATAGAAAAAAAATTCTAGAGTATTCCAAAGCAAGACAAAAGAAGATGAGCAACCGTTGGAATTCAACGGTCCAGATCAAGCAGAAGGTTCAAGATGAAATCCCATCTCTTTGTTGTTTTGTAATAATAAAAACCTAATCCCTCCTCCTCCATTTCGTCGTTGCTTCAGCTACAAAACTGTGTTGCTGCGTTATCCAAAAACCCAACTCGTCTTAAACCCTAGCCACCATTCTCTGAACTGAATTCAATTCAATTCGGGAAGCCATGGCATCATCCTTCTCAGCAATCTCCTCTGCTGGCTCTCTCGCCGCCGCGCCTCACAAGCTCTCGTCCTCCGCTTCCATTTCTTCGTTTCCCTTCGCCGGCGGCAGAAGACAGAGTAGCAGCAGCGTAGTTCTCGCGAGGAGGAACCGGAATCCCAGGGTTTCCGCCATGGCCAAGGAGTTGCATTTCAACAAGGATGGCTCCGCTATCAAGAAACTCCAGGTACAGTAGTAATAGTGACAGTCACTGAGTCATTGAGTGATGGTAAAACGCGAGCGTTTTGAAATTATCGTCGTTTCGCCATAAAAATTAGCATGCGAGAATTAAGTGAAAGAATAGCTAACAATACAGAATTAAAGGAAAGTACCAATTAATCATTTCAAATGGTTATTTCCGTCACATGAATAGTTATTGGTTCATTACTTTTAATTCTATATTGTTAACTGTCATTTCCATCAATTTTCCCAATGCCCATGACGTTTCCCTTTTTTATTTTTTTTTTATTTTTATTTTTGTGTTACAGAGTGGTGTGAACAAGCTTGCGGATCTGGTTGGGGTTACTCTTGGTCCCAAAGGAAGGAATGTTGTTCTGGAAAGCAAGTATGGCTCCCCTAAAATTGTCAATGATGGTGTCACTGTCGCCAAAGAGGTGTGTAGTGTTCTATCTATTTCTCTCTCTTTTTTTTATTTTCTTTTATCTGTTTAATTTTATAGCTGCTTTTGAATTTCATGTTACTATTGGTTGTTGTATATATTAGAATTAATTTATTGATATTCGGTGCTTATAAGATTATATACACCAAGTTTTATTTAAATTACATGTTTAAGTGATTGTTCTTGGTGAATTTTACGGGTATGGGCATTTTTTTAATGCTTTGTTGTTGCATTTGGCTTGAAAAGGTTGAGTTGGAGGACCCAGTTGAGAATATTGGAGCCAAGTTGGTGAGACAGGCAGCTGCCAAGACAAACGACTTGGCTGGTGATGGAACCACCACTTCTGTTGTTCTTGCCCAGGGTCTGATTGCAGAAGGTGTCAAGGTTTGTTCTTTGCTTTGAAATATAGTCTAGAATAATAACTATTTGGTTTGTTTGGTTTGGTTTGGTTTTGCTTATTGTCACACAATTAGGCCTCATTTCCAGTCAAATTTTACAGGTTGTTGCAGCTGGTGCTAACCCTGTGCTCATAACCCGTGGCATTGAGAAGACAGCGAAAGCTCTTGTATCTGAGCTTAAACAGATGTCAAAAGAGGTGATGCATTTTTCTTTTTATTTTTTTAAGCAGGTTTATTATGTGGGGTACTCATATCTTCCCATTTCTTAGCATATTCTAGCGTTTCATTTCTGAGTAATTACTTAACTTCTGTTTGTTAAGACTTTTAAAGAGGTTGTGGTTGTGTGGATTGCAGGTTGAAGATAGTGAGTTGGCAGATGTGGCAGCAGTCAGTGCAGGGAACAATTATGAAGTAGGAAATATGATAGCTGAAGCTTTGAGTAAGGTTGGTAGAAAGGGTGTTGTGACACTTGAGGAGGGAAAGAGTGCAGATAACAGTCTATATGTTGTTGAGGGGATGCAATTTGACCGCGGTTATATTTCACCATACTTTGTTACTGACAGTGAGAAAATGGCTGTTGAATATGAGAATTGCAAGGTGTAACATTTGTTTTTTCTGTAACTTATTATTTTTAACATTCTTTTTATTCACTTATAATCTTATGTGGTGTGTATATTGTGCAGTTGCTGTTAGTTGATAAAAAGATAACCAATGCAAGGGATCTTATAAACATACTGGAGGATGCAATTAGAAGTGGATTTCCTATTTTGATTATCGCGGAGGATATTGAACAAGAAGCTTTAGCAACTCTTGTGGTGAACAAACTTAGAGGATCCCTGAAGATTGCAGCACTTAAGGCCCCTGGATTTGGAGAACGCAAGAGCCAGTACCTCGATGATATTGCCATCTTGACTGGAGGTTTTTAAATTTAATAGTTTCATGTCTGATTTTTCTGTTTAATTTGGAAGTGTATAGTTGTTTCTGCTTGTCTTTTTTGTTTCCAGCTGTTGGTAACAGTATGTAACTTCCCAATTGGATTATAGGTACTGTAATCAGAGAAGAGGTCGGCCTTACTTTAGACAAAGCTGGGAAAGAGGTTCTGGGCCATGCCTCCAAGGTGGTGCTTACAAAGGATACAACCACAATTATTGGTGATGGAAGTACTCAGGAAGTAGTGAACAAGAGAGTTTCACAAATTAGGAACCAAATTGAGGTTTGCCTCTCTCTCTCTCTCTCTCTCTCCACCATAATGTTTGCATATGCTGACATGGCATGTGCAGGTTTTCTTGGAGACATTGTACGGAATGCATATCTAATGAGACACCCACGAAGGGAGAAATAATTTGTATAGAGTTTAGAATAATTGATATACAAAACACATGGATGAAAACAGTCACCCATGTGTGTTTACACATGCACAGTAGAAGTCACATTTAGGGAGAAATTCTGTACAGATGGGAGAGTGGGAGAGGTGCTCATTCTTCTCCTGGTTCTAACAAAATGTTTACATATTTTTCAGGCTGCAGAGCAAGATTATGAAAGGGAGAAGCTTAATGAAAGAATTGCAAAATTGTCTGGTGGTGTGGCTGTGATACAGGTAACAAACTCACTGAAATATGATAATATACTAGTTTTGTACTCTCTGCAACACATATTAACTGGTGCAACTTTTGTTATATACATGTGTAGGTTGGAGCACAAACTGAGACAGAGCTCAAAGAAAAGAAATTGAGAGTTGAAGATGCTCTTAATGCTACGAAGGTGACATTTTCTTTTCCAAAACATTCATTAGTCTTTTCTGTGTCCTGTTTCCGTGAGCTAATATTTTGTTGACTTTCAGGCAGCTGTTGAGGAAGGTATTGTAGTTGGTGGTGGGTGCACTCTGCTGAGACTTGCATCAAAGGTGGATGCAATCAAGGATAGCCTTGATAATGATGAGGAAAAAGTGAGCCATTTATTTGATTTGGCTGGAACTCAAGTTTCTTGAATGTGGAGATATGTTTGTTTTGGGTGCTTCGGAATGTTCCTGACTGGGTTGTTTTCTATTCAATAACATCAGATGTTTATTACTTAGCTTTCTGACTGTGATTATGGCCTCAAAACTACTATGTTTGATGTTTTGCAGGTTGGAGCAGATATTGTGAAAAGAGCTCTTAGTTACCCTCTGAAATTAATTGCCAAGAATGCTGGTGTAAATGGCAGTGTTGTCAGTGAGAAGGTACTAAGATTTGCTAAATTGGGAATTTCTCATTGCTCTGTCAATGTGCTTGTGATGATATATGATTCGGTGTGTTGTGGTTAGGTTCTGTCCAGCGACAATCCAAGATATGGCTATAATGCTGCCACTGGTAAATATGAAGATTTAATGGCTGCTGGGATCATTGATCCGACAAAGGTGATTTGCTGATTGAGCATTGCATGAGTTTTTAATTTACCTGCATGTGATTTCCGAGCTATTTCTAGTTGCTTGTTTGGAGTATCTGATAACTTAAATTTATGGCTTGTTTTTATATGCTGGCATCTTTACACAGGCTTGGAATGCCAACATCATAAAAATTGATAGTTACTTGGGAATTCAATATTTCTATATGGGTATCTGTTAGGATCCAATTGCAAGTTATGGGACTTGAGTCCCACATCAAAAGTATGAGATTCTAGTATGGGGTTTATATGGCCTTGGGCTCACCAACCACAATGACTAGCTTTTGTGGTGTGGTTCTCCCAAGGTTCATACCAGTATCTTGTGCATGTTTTGAGCTAGTTTTTGGATTTGTGCCAAGCATGAGGTTCTTAAATACCTGAATGTCTCATACTGGGGTATTACTGGAGTATCTTGCATACTATTTCAAGAATGCCATTGTATCTAACCCCCCACTATAAACTGATGAAATTAGGCAAAAGACATTCCAGATTAGTTTAAATGTAAGTGGGCTTAAGGTGGGGTTAGTTTTCACTCTAGGGAAATTGAAGTGTAATTCTTAACTATGGTAATCTTTAACAGGTTTTCCTGAACAGGCCCAACTTTGCATGTTTCTGCAATTTCCACATATAATATGACAGTTGTGCTTGATATGAAACTTGATAACTCAAGCATCCTAATCTTTTGTACAGGTGGTCAGATGTTGCCTGGAACATGCAGCTTCTGTGGCTAAAACCTTCTTAATGTCAGACTGTGTGGTTGTTGAGATTAAGGAACCTGAGCCTGTAACTGCTGGCAACCCCATGGACAATTCAGGTACGTAGTTTAAATAGAGCATATAAGGTTGTATTCTAGGTCGTATGCTAGTATATTCATGCGTGTCTCAGGCTGTGATATTTTGAATGTTTCCATTGTGGTGTCAATATTATGGAAATGTATGATATCTAGGAATTTAAAGTCACTAGATTCCTTTCTAGCCGAAAAGAAAAATTCTCTTCATTCCTTTTATCTCGTGAATTTTTCAGTTATCACTACCAAATAGGAATCTTGAATTCAAGATGTTTTTTTAATGAGATTTTAGGGATCACGCATCTCATATACATATTGGTGTAAAAATATAGGTATATTAAATCTCTCGTCTTTTGTTGCCCAAATGGAGTTGGCTGACTCTGCTTTTCTTTTCTCCCAGGATATGGTCTCTAGAGCAACGGCGGCTTCAATGGGAACAGTAATTTTTTTTTTTTCCCCTTTGATGAAGTACAAAATTTGTTAGTTATTTTATTTGTGGCATTATGTCCAAAAATGTTCAATGGATACCTGTAATGTGGTGAACTAGATAGAGTGATGCCCTTTTTTGTTTTTTGAAGTTAATAATCTAAAAAATTTTGATAATCATTTCCCTCGAGATTTTACTTTTATAATATCTCTTTTATGGTTTTGTACTTTTATCCAGTTCCAAACGCTGCTAAAAGAAAATATGCATTTCTGGCCACTTTATTTATGTCATGGTCCAATTTAAGTTATATTTATTGTAAGTTTATAATAATCAAGTCTCAAGTGGATCACGATGGTTGCATCTTTCCATTTTAGCTAACTTAATGACATGGTTATCCCCAAATGGGCACTGCTAAAAGTAATTTAATTTCTTTCTTTGACATTTAATTTTTATATTTTAAAATTATTATTATTAATTATTTATTTAAAGTGAAATATATAAAAGATAAAATTATAAATGTTTCTTATATTTTTTATGTCTCAATTGGGTGAGTTGGATTGTGTTTGGAGTATTTTAGGATTAGATTTGTTCATTAAAGTAGTGAATTGGGATGGATTGTAAGAATTTTTTTTTCTTTAATCAAGTGGGTTAAGTTGGGTTTAACCTTTGGGTTTGACTTAAAAAAAATTTCATTTGTTAAAATAAATAATAAAATATGAAATTGAAAATTCATTAAGTCTTAACTAAGTCTCAAATAAATATATTATGTGTCAAATAAATTTAAGATTTCACAAACTTAACAAGTATTCATAAAAATATATATAAATATGAAATAAACATACATAACTTTCACGTAAGCCAATTGATATCGGTGTCATTACGGAAATTATTGACTTTGTTGTCAATTTTTTGAAGAAATTGACCATCATCCAAGTGGTCAATTGGTTTCTTAACACAATGATCTCTGCAAGGTTTCATCAATTTTTGTGTCTTTTTTTTTTTATCACATTTTTAAAGTAATCACTTAATTGACTATTCAATAAAAATGAGGAGAAAACATCATGAAATGATACCATGACTTTGTAGGATCTGTGGACATCTCAACTTTACATGGTGGTGTGCCCTACTCTCCTTTTCGGTCTCTTGTTAGTCGATGCACAATTAACAACACAATTGTCAAATAAATATTGGGGGGGGTGGGGTTCGTTTCTCTCTAGGAACGAAGGAGATAAAATTATGGGAGATATTGGAACAATGTCGCTCCACTTAGTCTATTTTTTTTCTTTGTAATTTTGTTAGGTCATTTAGTTGCGATTTTACAGAAAACTGTGGCTAAACAACGTTAACAAATATATGTGTTAACAAATATATATGTGTGTTTAGCCAACTCATATCTTATATCTTGAAGTACTTTTCAATTTAACCTAACCTGTTAACCTAACTCAACTCATATTTTATGAGTTAGGTTAGGTTAAGTTAATTTAACTTACTAAACATCTCAAGTTCTTGCCTCCGATTATGAATTAGGGTGGTCGAAATTTTATCAGAGCACCTCAAGGTCAGTCGAACACAGTTGCATAGGGTACTTTAAATGACATTTCAACGATGAAGTTAATATATATTAAAGGTGGATAAAGAGTGTCTAGACAAAAAATGGACATGTCTTTGGGGTCTCTTGTCCTCCTATTTATATGTTGAAGGTGACGTCTTGTAGGACTACGTATTATATCCTGCTAATAATTGTATTGTAATATTCAAGAGAGAGATTATTTTATTCCCACTCCTTTATCCTAAGTGTCATGTGGCCTATTTGTTACTCATTTAAATATTAAAAGCAAATATAAAAAGGATAAATAATTATTTTATTTTAAATATTTATTATTATTATATTTATTTTTTTATGTGATAAAAAAATAGATGTGAATTGACATAAGTCGGTTAATATGCTAATAATAATAAAATAACTCAGGCTAATAACATAATAGTATCTTAAAAACCCAGCTCAAAGTAATTTTCAATAAAAGCTGGGTGACTAGGGGCTTTTCTTACATCTAGTAGCTTGTTAAAGACTATAGAGTTGGAAAAAAGAAAAGTAGAGTCTAGTGACAGATCATGAATTTTAAGAAGTAGGGGTAAATATTTTTATAGTTAAAATAGATGCGAGTGAGTCTAAGCAAATAATATTCTTTATCACTATTAATCTGTAGAGATAAATAAGAGTGAAAGAAGAAGAATTTTATACTCTGAGTATATTAATATCAAATTCACGTGAGTATTATTAAAAAATAAAAAAATAATATTATATGAGTATATTCAAGTATTAAATCAAGTAAATATTATTGAAAAATAAAAAATAATATTATATAAATTTTATTTTTTATCACTATAAATTTAATAATTTATCTACATATAGAGACAAAAATTATACATATAAAAAAATAAAAAATACATATATTACTTATATAAAATCAAAGAAAAATTTCAAGATAAAGTGAAGATATGTGTCTCTACTCTTTAACAAGTAGATCCATCACTAGTAGAGTCTTACCTTGTTTGCTTTACATTTTGTTAGTGTCAAGCGGGAGTTTATCTAATGTGATAGAGCATTTATAATTGAATGATTTTAAATCCATTAAATGCATTTAGTTATGCTTTTTATATTTTTAAAATATTAAAAAATATTAAAAAAATTATTAAGAAAAATTTTAAAAGGATAAGAAAATTCTAAATGAATAATTCTAATTCTATTCATGTTGGTGTTGTATTAAAAAAATGAACATTGATAATAAGTGAAATCAATATCTGCAAAGCAACAAAGGTTGTGGGTTGCTAGTAATTAAAAAATTACATATTTTGAATAATAGATATAGATATATTGCCATGGATAAGGTTTATCATAAATTTGAATCTATATAAATATTAATTACTCTTTCAAAAATTGAAATAGATGTGTTTCATCTTATTATGTTAATATATATCATATGTTATTCTTTATAAGAATTATTTTTTAACATGAATTATTCTTTCATGTTAAGGTTTGTACTTTAAATTTGTTTTTTTTTTTTTTTTTTCACAATTTTAAGTTACACATCATTTTTAATGAAAAACTTATATGTTCAACTATTTTTCAAGATCCTATCAAATACTATTGAAGGTAGCGATATAACAAATTAGAAAATATATAATATTAACAAAAGTCATATCAGATAAAAAAAAAAAAGTCATAAATTTTTTCTTTTCTTTTTCCATACGATAAAAGGATTACAAATCTAGTTTTCTTTTAAAAAGATGTAATGAACAAACATTTATTATTATCTTATACATACTTCATTTAATAATATCAATTAATTTTTTAATAATAATATCAATTATTCCTAACTAACATAAATTACAACGCATATTGAATATTTAAAACCATAATGTATTAAAATAGATCACAATCAAATCAGCTATAAATTTACATTCAAAATTAAATATTCAAAGACAACAACATCTCATTAGTTAGTCTAGTTCTAGCTGTTATCAAGAAAACTACGTACAAACCAATAAATTAATTCGGATATGTAACTAGCAAAATAATATATTTTGTAATAATGGATACAAATAGAATTGGTGGATACAATGATTCTTCAATTAATTTTATTTTATTTTAATTTATGTGTTCCCTCTTCTACTTCTTCATTACATTTAATAACATGACATGTCCTTGTCGATGTCTTTTAATAAAAAATATATATAATAAATTAGAAAAAGTGTGTGTTTATATTATAGCACTTATGTTTTTTTAAATAAAAAACACTATTTTAATCAAATTTTTTTGTTAATGTCTTTTTTTCCTTCTCTTAATGTGTGTTTAGATTATTTATAAAAAAATTCAATAACTGATTATATGTAAAATTAATATTATTTAAAATCAATAATAATAAAACTAGTTTATTATTTGGATATATTAATTAAAAAGTGATTTTAATATAATATATTTTGTTTGATTGTATAAAAAAATTAATTTTATGTAATAAATTGTCAAAATAAGTATGAAATGATTTAAGAGTTGTTTTTGTGTTATGAAATAATCAAGAATCAATAATAAAAGCCTTGAAATTACCCATTTAAATGTTTTTTAATATAAAAAAGCACATTTTTTTTATTAAAAAATAACTTTTAATGTTTATAGTTTATTTGAATAAGTTTCTATATTCTTTGAAGTTACTCTTACAAGCTTCTAAAAGATAGAGGAGAGTAAGAACACTGAAAATAGTTTTCTTTTTTTCACAAAAATATTCTTAACCATCTCTCAAAATATCACCTTTCTTGTTCCTATTAACAATATTGGAACATAAAACAGCTTTAACGAGTGAGATAAAGATTGAAAGAGAAAGAGTAAATAGAAAGTGGAAAGGAGAATCTTTGACCCATTGAGCAGAAATCAACCCAAACTTAAATTGGGAATCTAATGATTATGAGAATTTTTGTTCTTTTCACCCAAGTATAGGGAAGTTGATGAGGAAATGAAACATGAGCAAAAAAATTAACGGTATATAAAATTGTATTTGTTTTCTCCTATACATATGAGATAGAAAAGAGTGCAATAAGAAAAAAGAGAATGTACAAAGTAGTTAATGCTCTTTTTTATTTTTTTATATTTATTTAATTTTCTCAAATATCTTAATATTCTAAAAATTTTATAAAAGAAAAGAGAAAGTTAGAAAAATGAAATTTGAAGCTTTTTATAATTTTAAAAACATTTAGCTATTCAAAAAGTGAAAATGCTCTTATAAAGCAGCTTCATGGAAAAATTGTTTATGAGATATGAAGAGACAGTTCATGTAAAAGTTGTTACAAAACATAACATGCTATTTATATGTCAATGTATAATAATCATATATTTAATTTAAGGTTTCTTAATAGGGTAAATTACATATTATCCCCTGAAGTTTTATTTATTTCACTTTTGTGTACATGAACATTATTTTGTAATACATAATCTCCTAAACCATGATAAAAAGTATGAATTCATATTTTTTGTCAATTTTAACAATGAAAGTTTGCATGTGAAAAACACATGATCTTTTTCAGCATAATCATCAAATACTCAATTGTTAAATACATGTAGACTGCCACTGATAAATTTAACAAAAAATACAAGCTTATATATTTCACCATAGTTTAAACAAGTTATGTGTTACAAAATAAAACTCATATAAAAAATGAAAATGAGTTAAACTTTTGGAGGTAATGTATATTTTACTCTTTCTTTTAATAATATTGATTAAATTTCTTCTCATCATATTGAAGATCGGCAATTAAATCAACACTCAAGATCCTACCTTTAAGAAATCGATTACAGTAAGAAAGTAGAATGATTCATAGGGTTAATCCACTTCAAATAAATTCATTTTATTTTTGTTACAAAAATAAACCATTTTATTTTGAGGAGTAGTTTTATGATAGGTTTGATGGAAATTCTAGGTCGAAACCAAAATATAATAACACAATTTCTTAATCAATTTAACCTCAAATTATGACATATACAAATAATACAAGTCAAGTTATGGAGTTACTTGAAAAAGATGATGATGAGGTAGTCATGATTGAATCCTTAACGACGTTCTCAAATGGTGCGGATGAGAGAAACTATTCTATCCCACAGTACTTGACTCATGCGTCAGTATCGATAGGACGATTATACGCCTTAGAGTTGTTAGGAATAAGAGTCTCTTCTTGTATATACACAATAAAATGAGCTAAACATACCTATCATAATAAGTCCACACATAGAACCCAATAACAAAACCTACTTGTGAGTAGTGTGGTTAATAACGACAACAGACCCAATCGCCAATAATACTAATCACTACTTTGGGCTAAAACAATATACTCTAATTATTTTGACATATAATTAATCTAGGTTTTATTAAAAAAATTATAATGTGACTTATGCTGATTCACATAAAAAAAAAGATTTAATTTAAATATACTATCTATGTCAAATTTTTTACATTGTCATCTAATCATGCATTGTCACATTATAAAAATGTTTGATTCTCATAATAACTATCTCAATAGTCATATATGTGGTAATGTATGATTGGTTAATAGTGTAAAATACTTTACATTGACAGTGCATCAAAATTAAACTAAAAAAATAAAATATTATAATATTCTCCTTCTTGAACCGCATAAGTCATATTATTTTATTTTAGTAAGAAAATAACTTTTCAAATTAATTAAGCAATATGTGGTCACACCAAAATGTTAAAATCGAGCTAGTACTCTCAACCAACTGATCCAAGATGAGACTACAAGCACCTCAATAATATATAAATCATACTCGATAGAAATACTGATATCATATATGTAAGATACTCATATCTCAGTGACCCAACAAAATGTGGTACATGGATAAATAACACAACAAAATTGCATGCCAACATGTGATCAAAGTGTAATTCCCAACAAAATAGCTCAAGCATTTGTCGAAGATGCTTGATGAGATTTAATAATATTATCTCACCATAACAACCAAATGAGATTGAGTCCAAAATGTCATCACAATATGTCATAATACAAACAAATAATACTATGCAAAATAACGATATAATAATATTGTGTGGCAACGACAATAACAACATAAGTATTTAAGGTCTCGAGACATGAAAAAATTATGTCACCGCAAAACACAATAAACTTCTACTAATCCAAAACATCAAAAGATCTCACTAGATATATTTATGTAATGTTTAATACCCTACAGATACCTTATAACTTGCTTTGCAGCTTGACAATGAACCACACCACGTTTGCTCAAGTATCCCTCTCCTTAGTACGAAATCAATATCAAAACGTGAACAAACTTAAGTGTACATGAAGTTGCCAATAACGGAAGCATATAAGACTTTCTCTATTTTAGTAATTTCTTTATCATTTTGAGGACATTGGGTATTAAATGGTCTCACACTCTTTTGAATGGGTAAATTACTAGAGCAATCCCTTATTGAATCTAAATGGATGATAATCCAATAGTTAGAGATTGATGTAGACTAAGAAAAATCATAGGAGAAACTATTAAAAATGACTTAGAACTAAATGGACTTGAAGACATCATTTATGATAGAAAACAATAAAATTGTCTAATTCATGTAACCGAACCCACTTAGTTTTGCTATTGCATTAGCTTGTGCTATTTCTTTAATCTTATTTCTGTATGCGTGATTGAATCATTGCTAGCTATGCTAATCTTCATGTTTCATATCAATCTTTTATGGAGAATTTTGTGGTAACCCTTTGTTGTGGTACCCCTGTTCAGTTGACACTTTGAGTTGGATGATTGTTGAATGAATCTTGATGCAGAATCCATTCTCAATAGTACACGAGGTACCTTAATAACAGGTACCATAAAATCCGCCATTTTTATTCATCGGTGGGTTAGTATGGGTATAAATGGGTGTTTTAGTCATTACTCAATACAAGATGGGTGATTAGGGATGGCAATTTTATCTGCCATTATCCGTTTTATTCGAGTAATACCCGTTTAATTTCTCCCGTGGGTATAAATACCCGTTTAAGTTATCCCCGTTTAATAAACAGGGGCGGAGACGGTATTCCTGTATACAAGGTACCCGCAAAAAAAAAAAAAAAAAATATTTTATATAAAATTATTAAAAATTTTATTATATAAATTAAAATATTATTATATTATATATTATTTTATTTATTAATTTATTAATTTTATTTATAATTTATTTAGTACCATGGATATCCGCACAGATCCGTTTTAAAAATAATAAATGGGTTAAAGACGGATATATGAGGCGGAGACGGAGGCGGATATTATCCGTGGGGCGGGACGGGGCTAGATGGGTGATGAGTGTAATAGTTTTTTATCCGCAATGAATTTTGGACTACTAATCCAAAGGTGATGCCAGGAGAAATTAGAAAGCGATTAGGAAGTTAAATGAGTCAATGAAACTGAATTATCTATTTTATCTTACACATGCCATGTGACCAGTTTACGTATGAGATATTGTCTGTCTTCTACCTTGCTTGGGGCATGGGAAAGCTGCAATTTGCTTTGCTTGATGTGCTATCTTTTTGTTATGGTCATAAAGATGATGGTTTTATTTGGCAGCTTATATTTGTAGTACTGCATGGTTTTCTAAGTGTTGAAGGCTAGGTTTCTATTGCAGGGATTTGATTGGGTTGCCCTTGGTAATAAGAGAAATTCTTACCTAAACATGGTGCATTAAGTCATTCAGGACTTAATATTTTCATAAAGTATTGTGAAATTAATTGTGAGATACAAAGATCTATAAAAATATTAAGTCCTGATTGACTTAGTGTACCAAACTATAATATATCATGTTTAGATAATAGAGAAATTCTTATCTAAACATAGATAGTCTTGAGTTGGCCATGCGTTACATTCAATCGTCGATTTAATATTTTCATAGAGTACTGTGAAATTAATTGTGAGACACAAAGATCCATAAAAATATTAAGTCTTGATTGACTTAGTGCATTCAACTGTAATACACCATGTTTAGGTAAGAATTTCTCTAGATAATAAGGTTTGCAGTCATCTTTGAGCTAAGGGTTGGCTTGTATTGTCACTCAGGCAGCAATCCAGTACTCTGATGCATCTGTGATTTTTTTTTTCCCGGGAATACATGAGAATATTTTATGTTACTGCAATTTCTATATGGAATTGAGTTTTTTCTGTGAACTTTTGTTGACAAGTGATGTGATCTCACTGGTGTTACTTTTTCTAATGTATTCTTTCTACCATAAATTCAATATTACTATAATACCTTTTTCTGATGTAGGATGATTTTCCTGCTGTTAGTGGTATATATTACATTTTATGTTCACTTGTACAATGTCCAAGAAGCTGTGTCAACTGGATTCATCAAGCTTCTCAAGAAACAAGACTCTGTAGTGAGCACCTACCGGGACCATGTTCATGCACTCAGTAAGGGGGTCCCAGCACGTGCTGTGATGAGTGAGCTCTTTGGAAAGGCCACGGGATGCTGCCGAGGTCAAGGTGGCTCAATGCATATGTTCTCAAAGGAGCATAATTTGATTGGTGGGTTTGCTTTCATTGGTGAAGGAATTCCTGTGGCCACTGGGGCAGCTTTTTCCAGTAAGTATAGAAGGGAGGTATTGATTGAGGCAGATGCTGATCATGTGACATTGGCATTTTTTGGAGATGGAACTTGTAATAATGGGCAGTTCTTTGAATGCCTAAACATGGCAGCTTTGTGGAAATTGCCAATTGTGTTTGTCGTGGAAAACAATTTGTGGGCTATTGGGATGTCAGATCTCAGGGTAACTTCAGATCCTCAGATATGGAAGAAAGGACCAGCATTTGGAATGCCAGGGGTTCATGCGGATGGGATGGACGTTTTGAAGGTCAGAGAAGTGGCATAGGAGGTAATTGAAAGAGACAGAATAGGAGAGGGACCAACTTCAGTAGAATGTGAGACCTATAGATCCTGATGAGCTTCGTGACCCTGGTGAGCATTTAGATTATGCTTTCTTTTGTTAGAATCGACTTCAACTATGCTGTTAATTTTGAAGTAAATTATGTTGCTGTTCCTTTGCATTTCTGTTGGAATCTTCAGTTACACTATGCATAATCCTTATACATTTATTTTGTCAAATAGTTTGCCCGTGCATTAACTTCCTAGCTTCCCAGGAATTTAATTAATTTTAGGAGCACTTTTCTTTGCATGTTGGATATTGACAATATTTTGATGTTAAGAGTAGTATAATTGATTTGGATTGTTGACTAGAGCATTCTATACAATACTAAGTTAATAAGATGGTTCTTAGTCATTTATCCAAATAAAAGGCATTCTCAGTCTTTTACTCAATTGACTTTTTGTGTATATATTAGAAATTATAAATCTTGCAACTTGAAGGGGCTGAACTTGCAGTCATGCACTCTAAACCTATTAATGGTGAACAGACGTAAGACCTTGAATTTCTTTTTCTTCTTTTTTTGTTACAGTAAGACCTTGTAATTTGGTATTGGAAATGTGTATAACTTATTGGAAGAATCATGCCAACAGGATCAAGACATTAAGTTTTAATCAGTAAATGAAGATTTCAGCCTAAACAACACATTTCTTAAGCTTGAGCTATTATCCTCAAATTTAGAATTATTTAAGAAAAACCTTGTTGAGGGTTCACTATGAGACATTTTGATCCCTTAGCAATACTCCTCTTTTTTTTTTTTCATGAAGTAACATTTTTCAGCATGTTGGCTGTAAGTACAAAACATCATGGCGCCTGATTAACATTTGAAATATGTAAATGAGGATATAATCCAATGGTTTGATCAACATCCCTGATTAACATTTATCAACATTTTTCATAAACTAAAGTTTTGAATGCTTATTTTGATTATTCCATTAGTTTGATTTCAGAATTTTTAGCCAGGTATTTTTCTATCTTTTCATGTGTTAAATAATGTGAAATTAGTTACTTTAACCATATGTTCACCTAATTCAGATTACGTTGTGAAGGTTTTAGTTGCTTAATTATTGCATCGCCTGATACGTCTAGCATGGTTTACCCTTTCAAGATGTCCTGCTAAATCTATAAATCTGTGTTTTCTATGTACTGTATGTTTAACTACGTATTCTTACAGCAACAGTGTTATGATTGCCACAACTGTGTTATTAATTTCAACAAGCCATCGAATTTTCATGTGATGATCAAATAAGTCACATCTTGTTCTATTTTTCTTTTAATTCTTCTGTTTGTGTCTGCCAAGCTCGTTATAATTATTCATCATCATATGTTTCTGCTTTGGCAGCTGAGAAGGCACACTATGCTGGTAGGGATTCCATCTCTGCATTGAAGAAATACATGATTGAGAACAAATTAGCCAGTGAACAGGAGTTGAAGACCATAGAGAAGAAGATTGAGCCCTCTTCCACCCCGGAGCCAGCTTCAGCTTCTGGAGAATGTCTTTGCTGATCCAAAGGGTTTTGGAATTGGACCTGATGGCAGGTACAGATGTGAGGACCCAAAATTCACTGAAGGCACTGCTCGTGTGATCTTTTCAAGTCTGACAGTGACATCTATCCGCTTGGGGCTTTCCGTTTTGGATTCATGCTATTCATATCAACTCTTATATTCTTATATCAAACAGTGTATATACTTCTTTTCACACTTCATCTAATATCATTCATTATACATACTTTTTTTTATTACTTTCGTTCACTCAATCACATCCCTTAAAAAATGTGTAAATAATACCTACATCCCTTTTAGAAGTATAAGATGATCTTTATTCTATTCATATACTTACTAGAGATCAAATGTTACTCACAAATGTTACTTATTTGTAATTTGTAATTGAATTATACATTGAGATTTTGTGGAAATAGTCAATATACTACCAACTCGACACAAATACCAGAACAAAAATACGAGGAAATTTTTCTTCCTAGAAACATGGGTTATAAATTCAAATAAGAAAGACAGTATACAAATATTAGTAACTTCGGTAATACCGATAACCTTTCAATCCAGGTTGCTAATTGTGATATCTATAGGGGTTACTAATATGTTTTGCAACATTCCTGATATGCTTGCAGAAGTTATTTTGTGAAATCGTTATACAAATGACACTTTTCGACTTTGCAAGTAGTATTCGTTAAATAAGAATTAATTATCCAAATAACTGCAACATTGGTAATTCTGCAATGAGAAAACATGTATGACAGTGAAGTATGGAAGTAAAAGGCTATGAAACTTCATCAAACATCGACCTTCATTGATTTGAACATGAACTAGAAGTCTCAAAAATGATATACAAAAAATATATATATTATTTCAAAATTGGACAGTAGGTAATGAAGAACAATGCCCGTTTCATACAAGATGCCTCCATGCATAACGAACGACAATCTTGGCGGGCAAATCTGATTATACTTGTATTCTTTTGCTTTTGAAGCCAGCATAATGCAAATACCATAACAGAAGTGTATGTTAGCTGCCCAAAGGCCCAAGCACCAAGAATAAAGACAATAAAAATGAAGATGTAATACTTACCAGATAAAAACAAAAAAACAAAAACAAAGAATGTGAAGAGACCATATAGAGGGGTATTACAACTTTAGAGCAGCTATTGCTTCTGGTTTAAAATCAACTCGCAGACCCAATACGCGCCTAACCTCTGCTGGAGTTAATCTCCAGGTCATAGGTCCAGAGTTCTCACCCCAGAAATCTAGAATCTCAGACACCTTTTCTAAATTTAGAATTGTTGCCATTTGGGTAAGACGTGCAAACTTGTCTCTAACAGTTCTTTGTGTCATGATGCTGAAATGGCTTACCAAAGCTCTAGCATCTCTGTCAAGCTGAAGGCCACCAAGCTGACTAAATATTTTCTGCATCATAATGACTTCAAGCCTTTTCACAATGAAGTCAATAACCAAATGAACAAAAGTGTCATAATTGTTAGCAGTCATCAGTGGCTGCAGCCATGCCACATTTGTCTCCACAGCATGGAGAAGTCTCTGAACCCATGCGTCATTCACCTCATTATCTGCATACTCAGCTTCTGAAAGCTCATAGCTGATTGTTCCTACACTGTCTAATACTGGTCGTATTCGTGGTGTAATGGTTGCCACAAGTTGTTCTATGCCAGCATTCAAAGCTTGCTTGAAAGCTTTGCTGCTATCTCCCAACTCAGACAGACAAGATTTTACCTTTTCTCGATCAGCAGGTGCAGGAAAAACCTATATAAAGTAATTCAGTCAGTTAATGCTGCAATTTTAAAATGATATACACATTAGATAGGCAAAGCAAACTGCCATAAATAAAAACATGACCTATAGTTTATGACTGAAATATTGTTAAAAGGAAACCAGACCTTCTACTTGGTATATAATTCATATATTCTAAACAAACAGGGAAATCCTGGTGCAAGAAGACATTTCAATACTCAAATAGAGTATTGAGAAACAATTCGAAAAAAATCTTTAACTCTGTTCCACCAACAAACTTCCTTCATTTAAAGGGGGAGGGGGAGCAGTTGTTGAAGCTAATGACAAATATGTCATATTATTAGCAAAATTGCATCACTGCAGAAACATCCAAGTTACAATAAAAAGAATTCTTCCCATCAAGACTTCAAGATTACATTAGTCTCTATCAGTACAAAGAAACACAGTTCTTCACTATATGGACATGTAGAACTATATAGAAGGAAAGGTACCGGGGAGAATTTTATAATTAGATAATCAGAGTTCTCTCTGGGGCCGTCACCAAGATTGTGAAAAATGGCTTTTAAAAGAATAAGGGCATTAAACAGGTACCTATATAGTTCTTAAAGTGAAATCATCAATAATATCATTTCTAAAGCGATACTTTGAAAGCATTTCTCTAATCAATCATCTACAGATTTATGTAAACACTAAACAATATCATCCAAGGCTTGATACAAATTTGACCATCTATTTATCACACCATTCAGGGGATAATAACATCCTTGATCTGTAACTCTGAAGTTGCTAAAATGAGAATCTTGAAATTGTTTTCAGTTCTATATTTATCTATGAATTATTTGTACATATCACACAAAACTCTACTTTTGGTCATATGGGCACAAGCATTATTATCATACTCCATCCAACCCGTGTTACTCCAGTTTCAGAACTACACCTGTGCAAATTAAATGACACAGAAACCCTGTACACATGCTTATGTAAAAGTCCTCATCATATGCCAAAAACAATTGCTCTATCAATTTTCATCATGATTTTTTTTAATAAAAAATCCAATTGTTTAATGATTAATCCCTAGAAATCTCAAATTACCTTCTAATGGAACACATGCATAAGGCTTTAATGAATTTCGTTGTCAAATAAAACTGTAAGGTGCTAAAATATACCACTTACCTCAGCACATTGTTCTTCAATTTCATGTTTTAGCTTCAGAACATATTCACTGCTAACATCCATATTATTTAAAGCTGTTGCAATTTCTGTCCCAGTCTTGTGCACACCAACACCACCAAAGAACAACTTTGCACCAAGGTTTGGCTCTCTTATTTTCTGTTGTAAGGCTTCATGATATTCATTGCTCAGTAAACTACTAGCACCGCTCAAAACTGCTATAACAGAACTGATATTTGAAGTGGATATTGCCCTTCGCAAGCAACTCTGCAAGACATAGAACACATCGTCCACCATAGAAGTGGTAAGGCTGTCAGGCACCTGTTCATCAATCCGTATAGCTTTCCTGACATTTTCTACCATGAAAAATCCCTCCAGAATCACATAAAATCCAGTTAGATCTTGTGCAACTTTGCTGAAACTACCACTCCTGAAAGCTTTAGTTGCCCAAGGGACCAATTCAGGATCGACAGAAGTAAGCCCCTTGATCTTTGAAATCATGAACTCAGTGTAGTCCTCACCCAGCTGCATAAGTGATAGAATCTCTTCCAAGTAGAATTCAACCTCTCGCGGGTCTGGTCCCTCAGGGGCTCCTCCAACAGCTAGCAAATTGTTGTTCTGTGCATTTATCTCTGATGACAACTTAGCCAACTTCCTGTACTCCATATACTTCTTCAAGATCACAGAACCCCTGGAGTCACACTCCTCTTGAAGCTCACAGATCGCATACACAATCCCATCCTCCCCGCACAGACCACCCAAGTTCTCAGTATTCTCCTCAATTGCCAACACAATGTCCTTAAACAAATTGGTCAAACACCCAACAAAGTTAACACGGTTCTGATTCACATTACCACCCACATTGTTCTGTTCTATCAACTCCACCAATTGTTCATACTCCATCCTCGACCTCATCCCAATCACCTTCTTCAAATACCCAACATAAACCTGCAACCCCTCCTCCTCAATCCCAAGCGGCGTGTACAGTCGAATGAAGCGAAGAATTGCCGGGTGGTCGCGCTGATCCACAGCAGCAGAAAGCTTCTTCCTGACAATTCCTTCAAGCTGCTTCTTCGCAGCCATCAATCTGTCCCTCTGATCAGACCCAGAAGAATCTTTGTACTCAGCATCAATCTGGAGGAAAGTCTGGACATACCTGGCGGCGGATTCATAGTCCTCGGCATCAAGCGCCCGGTGAACAGCCTCCAAGCAATTGCCTCTGTCGACGATGGCGTCGATGCGGAGGAGCGTGGATCGCACGCGTGACTGAGCGAGATCGAGTTCTCGGACTTTGCGGCTGACGTCGTCGGCGAGGTCGCAGGTGGAGGAGACGTTGGAGAGCATGTAGTCGGAGTCGGTTTTGACGATGTCAAGGACCTCGGAGGAGCGCTGGAGTTGGAGGAGGTGCTTGTCAAGGTCGGTGCGCTGTGAGAGGAGGTCGTCGAGTTCCAGGTCCAGTGCTCTCTGGCGAGCTATGCACTCGTGCAGCAGCCTCGTCATCGCTCCCACGTCCGTCAGCGATCTCACGTACTCCACCGCCTCTGCTGTCCCGAAGTCCATGGGCGACGATACTTCGCTCCCGTTCTCGTTCTCTTCGTCCATGCTCATTGATCCATTCCCATTCATTCTCTCCACAATAGCACAACAACAAGGAGAGAAACCACTTCAAAAAAAAAAAAAATGAAGAATAAGACCACGTTTTTTCTTTAAAAAAAAAAATACGTTGGAGCTCCGATCCAATTTGGATCGGGTCTAGCCCAATATATTATTATATTAATACATGTAAACTTTTGCATTACTTTTATATCTTCAAACAATAACCTTATTTGTACATGAAATCTTTTTAGTTTATCGTATGTTTTTCTTATTTACAAAATGATTCATTTAATTATTTTATTTTACTCTTGTAATTTTTGTTATTTTCACTTATCTCATGGCCTCTCTAATATTATTTTACCGACGAGAACTCCGGTCAGAGCCTCCTTGCCTCTATGTGTAGCTGTCACCAGAAGCCTCTTTCACCATCCTTGAGGTAGCGGCACCACTGTAGCAACCCATGCGAGCCTATGTTCCGCCCAACACTCCAGCCACCAGAAAACCCATCAACGTCGAACACCAACCTCCACCTTCGCCAACGCCACCCATCACCACCAACAGATCCGGTAGTAGCTGCTCACCAAATCTCACACGTGGGTCTAGATCCGAACCACCATCCACAAACTACTGCTTGGAGCCGCCGTTGTCCCTCCATCATCCAGTGACAACACCACATATGCATCGTTGTAAAGATTGTATAGAACACCATCCACCCTAGCTTGATGGTAATGACACTTTGCCCGCAAAAACCTCGTTGTTTTTGCTCGTTCCCCTGCATCAAGCCAATCTTCTAGCTGAATATTTCTTTTCTACTTGATTATTCAGACACATAGAAAAAAAAGAGCGACAATAGAAAAGAAAAGTCCACAGTTTTGAACAGAAGAAGATAAAGATTTGAGAAGAAAACCTTGGATGAATATTGTTGGAGCCATTTGGCGTTGGCCTCAGTGGCCGGAATTGGTTTTTCGACGAAGCAGTCGTCAGGTTAAGGGTAAACAGAGGAATGAGTAGTTAAGAGTGTTCTTTATAATTTGTTACCCAAGTAATTTCATTATTTATAAGAACCAATGTCATTTTTCAACTTTCAACGTTACTCAAATAGCAGGTAACCGGTCAATAATCACAGTCGTCCATTCTATTTTACACAAATCCAACATCCCATATTATAGGGTCCATGGTAGGACCTTTGACCGGACGATCCATATTAAACGCACCCGAAAACTTGCTGGGAAAATGGCTGCTTTGTGTTTTTGGTTCACTTCTTCACCTTCTTCTTCTTTCTCACTACGGACACACAAGCCCCAATTCGTAGGTGCAGCAAAATGATTCGTTTATCCTTAATCAAGAAAGTGGAAAAGAGAAATTTGAAGTACCCCTCGAGTAGAAATCCCAAACCTAAATTGGAAATCTAATGATTATGAGAATTTTAGCTCTTTTCACTGAGATATAGGTAGGGGTGAAAATAGGCCTCGTCGAGGGCATTGGCACAAAATCTAAATAAGGCCAGACTTGTGCCATCTAACAAACTGTCACAGCCGACAGAACCGAATTGTTTAATTATATATTATTATGATAATTATAATTATTAATTTATTATAATATATTAATATTTTTTAATTAGATTTTAATAAAAATAAAGGCTTAGGCCTGTTGGCCTATTTCAAGACTTAAGCTCATGTTAGTTATATAAAAGCACATTAATTGTTTAAAGGTAGGCTTGTTAATTTATTTAAAGGCCTTATTGCAAAGTAGGCCTTTAAATAGAACTTACTGTGCTAAGCCGGACTTTTTAAAGTGGCCAGGCCAGCATTGAAAATCGGCCTATTATAAAAATGCCCAGTGCTGTAAGCCTTGCACAGCCTGGCTGTTTTCCCACCCCTAAATATAGGGAAGAGAAAATGAAACACGAGCAAAAAGATTAATGGTATATAAACTTGTATTTGTTTTCTCATATACATATGAGATAGAAAAGAGCACAATAAGATAAAAGAGAATGTACAAAATAGTTAATACTTTTTTTATATTTATTTAATTTTCTCAAATATCTTAATATTCTAAAAATGTTATAAAAGAAAAGAGAAAGTTAAAAAAGTGAAATTTGAAGTTTTTTTGTAATTTAAAAAACATTGAGCTATTAAAAAAGTGGAAATGTTCTTATAAAGCAGCTTCATGGAAAATTTGTTTTTCAAATATGAAGAGGCAGTTCATGTAAAAGTTGTTACAAATCATAACATGCTATTTATATGTCAATGTACAATAATCATATATTTAATTCAAGGTTTTTTAATAAGGTTAATTACATATTATTCCCTAAAGTTTTTTTATTTCACTATATGTATACATGAACATTATTTTATAACACATAATCTCCTAAACTATGATAAAAAATATAAATTTGTATTTTCTGTCAATTTTAACAATGGAAGTCTACATGTGAAAAGCACATGATCTCTTTCAACATAATTATCAAACACTCAACTGTCAAACACGTGTAGATAATTGCCACTATTAAATTTAACAGAAAATATAGGCTTGCACATTTCACCATAGTTTAAACGAGTTATGTGTTACAAAATAAAATTCATATTTAAAAAGTGAAAATGAGTTAAATTTTAGGAGGTAGTATAATTTTATCCTTTGTTTTAATAATATTGATTAAATTTCTTGTTGTCATATTGAAGATCAACAGTTAAAGCAACACTCAAAATCCTCCCTTCTTTAAGAAATCGATTACAGTCAAAAAGTAGAATGATTCATAGGGTTAATCCACTTCAAATAAATTCATTTTATTTTTGTTACAAAAAAAAATCATTTTATTTTGAGGAACAGATTTATGATAGGCTTAATGGAAATTTTGGATCAAAACCAAAATATAATAACACAAAATTTCTTGATCAATTTAACTTCAAATTATGACATATACAAATAATACAAGTCAGGTTGCGGAGTTACATAAAAAGGATAATAATGAGGTGGTCATAACTGAATCCTTGACAAAGTTCTCAAATGGTGCGGATGAGAGAAACTATTTTATCCCATAATAGTTGGCTCTTACGTCATAATCGATGAGACAATTATACACCCTAGAGTGATTAGAGATACGAGTTTCTCCATGTATATACACAACAAAATAGGCTAAACCTACCCATCATAATAAGTCCACACATAGAATAATCCAATAACAAAACTCACTTGTGAGTAGTGTGCTTAATAACAACAACAAACCCAATAGCCCACTAATATTGATCACTACTTTGGGCTAAAACAATATACTTAATTATTTTGACATAAAATGTGACTTATGCTGATTCACATAAAAAAAAAGATTTAATTTAAATGCATTGTTAATGTTAATTTTTTTATACTGTTATCCAAACATGCATTGTCATATCATAAAAATATTTGATTCTTATAATAACTATATCATAAGTCATATATGTGGCAATATATGATTTGTTTATAGTATAAAACATTTTACATTAACAGTGCATCAAAATTAAACTAAAAAAATAAAATATTATAACATTCTCTCTCTTAGACGGCATAAGTCATATTATATTATTTTAGTAAGAAAACAATTTTCTAGATTAATTAAATAATATGTGACCACAACAAGATGTTAAAATCGAGCTAGCATTCTCAGCCAATTGGTCCAAGATGGGACTACAAGCACCTCAATAATGCAGAAATCATACTCGATAGGAATACTGATATCATACACGTAAGATACTCATATCCTAGTGACCCAACAAAATGTGAGACATGAGTAAATGAAAAAGCACAACAAAATTACATGCCAACATGTGATCAAAGTGTAATTCTTAACAAAATAGCCCAAACATTTGTCGAAGATATTTTAGAGAATTAACAATATTATCTCATCACAACAACCAAATGAGATTGGGTCTAAAATATTTCTACAATATACTATAACACAAACAAATAATACTATGCAAAATAATGATAATAATATTGTATGACAACGACAATAACAACATAAGTATTTAAGGTCTCGAGACACAACAAAATGAGATCACCGCAAAATACAACAAACTTTACTAATTCAAAACATCAAAAGACCTCACTAAATATATTTATATAATGTTTGGTACCCTGCAGATACCTCATGACTTGCTTTGCAGCTTGACAATGAGTCACATCAGGTTTGCTCAAGTATCCTTCTCCTTAGTACGAAATCAATATCAAAACGTGCACAAACTTAAGTATACATGAAGTTGCCAACAACATAAGCATATGAGATCTTCTCTATTTTAGCAGTTTCTTTGTCATTTTGAGGATATTGGGTATCAAATGGTTTCTCACCCTTTTGAATGGGTAAAGTATTGAGACAATCCCTTATTGAATCTAAAAAAATAGTCCAATAGTTAAAGGTTGATAGAGACTAAGAAAAATAATATGAGAAATTATTAAAAAGGACTTAGAACTGAATGGACTTTCTGAAGATATCATTTATGACATAAAACAATGGCGTGGTATGACCCCACCTAGTACTGATATTGTATTAGCTTATGCTATTTTTTCAATCTTATTTCTGTGTGAGTGATTGAATCATTGCTAGCTATGCTGCTCTTCATGTTTTATATCAATCTTTTATAGAGAATTCTGTGGTAACCCTTTGTTGTGGTACCGCTGTTCAGTTGACACTATGACTTGGATGATTGTTGAATGAATCTTGATGCAGAATCCATAGTCAATAGTACACGAGGTACCTTAATAACAGGTACCATAAAATCCGCCATTTATATTCATCTGTGGGTTAGTATGGGCTTAAATGGTTGTTTTAGTCATTACTCAATACAAGATGGGTGATGAGTGTAATAGTTTTTTATCCGCAATGAATTTTGGACTACTAATCCAAAGGTGATGCCAGGATAGAAATTAGAAAGCGATTAGGAAGTTAAATGAGTCAATGAAACTGAATTATCTATTTTATCTTACACATGCCATGTGACCAGTTTACGTATGAGATATTGTCTGTCTTCTATCTTGCTTGGGGCATGGGAAAGCTGCAATTTACTTTGCTTGATGTGCTATCTTTTTGTTATGGTCATAAAGATGATGGTTTTATTTCGCAGCTTATATTTGTAGTACTGCATGGTTTTCTAAGTGTTGAAGGCTAGGTTTCTATTGCAGGGATTTGATTGGGTTGCCCTTCGTAATAAAAGTTTTAAGGTTTGCAGTCATCTTTGAGCTAAGGGTTGGCTTGTATTGTCACTCAGGCAGCAATCTGGTACTCTGATGCATCTGTGATTTTTTTTTTCCCAGGAATACATGAGAATATTTTTTGTTACTGCAATTTCTATATGGAATTGAATATTTTCTGTGAACTTCTGTTGACAAGTGATGTGATCTCACTGGTGTTACTTTTTCTAATGTATTCTTTCTACCATAAATTCAATATTACTATAATACCTTTTTCTGATGTAGGATGATTTTCCTGCTGTTAGTGATATATATTACATTTTTGAAGGCTATAGTTATTTGAATCGAGACCAGGAAGTTTGAATTTTGCTATACTAATTTCCGCTACCCGTTCATTTTGCTCCATAAAATGAGCTTTATATGACAAATTCTTGTTCTCCAAGAAGGAAAAGTAGTGTGAATATTCTTGACTAAGCATTGAAAGTTGGAAAACTATGAAGAAACTGAAGTTGTTGGACATTACATGATATTGCATTTCAGCTAATGGCCAGTAGATTATAATATTTGCACAAGGAGGATGAAGAGAGCTGAGAAGGGTGTAGGGATGGAATTGGATAATTTGCAACCTGTTCATTGCATTTGATGGGCTCGGGGGAATGGAGTTTCTTTTGTCTCTATATACAAGCGAATCAATTGGGCTATGTCGAGTCCAATATGGAGATATACTAGCATTTGCCTTCAGGTCAGGGTATATTATCAATTCCATTTCTAAGCTTTGATTCTTCATCTAGTTAAAAGCCTAAAAGAAAAAAAGTTATCACGAATTGACATAGGTGTCAAATAAATATGCAGTCACTATTTATGTAGATTGAAAGTAGGACTCCTGAGGTAAAGTCTACGATGGACTTAATGTGTGTTTGAATTAAAATTAGTAAATTTAAGTTTAGTTAAAAGTATATTTATAAATTTAAGTTTGATTGAAAGTAAATTTGTAGTAACATGATTTATGTTTAGAAACTTTTATCTAAAAAGTGAATTTGATAAAATAAATGATAATAAAAAATAAACTCTAACTGATAAAATTTATGCTTTTAATCAAACGTACGTTTGACATCAAAAGTCTGTTGAAACAGTAAAAATTAACAAATAGCCAAACAAAAAGTTTGTTTCGTTCAAGAATTGAAAAGTACGTTATAGCCCAAACAAATTTTCTAATTGATTTCCAAACATACTCTTAATAGTTTTCAAAATATCAAAGTAAAAGAAAAAATTATAGTGACTAGAAAGCACAGACACAGAGACCTTTGGTCATGGTAATAAGCTGAAGCTACCACTTCTGAAAATAATTTAAAAAGAAAGAGCTTGTGTTGCTTATAATATGTGAGCAGCAGCTTGAGACAAGGCATAATGACATTGAAACAGTAATCTTACTATCGTATTTTTAAAAAGGAAATAAAAACGGAAGGAAATTTTTTATGAAAAATTGAAGTGGTTGAAGGAACATGCATGGTAAAGGAGCTTAAATGCATTTTAATATGTTACCAAGTTAATATTTTCAAATCTTTCTGAAAAGGAAATCTATTAATACCTTGAAAGCATAGTTTTTTTTTTCTTTTTATAAATCAGAAGGGAGAATCATTGCGGTGTTCAAATGTTTAGGAAGCTAAATGTTTGTGACTACATGTCAATCATATGCAGCTTTGGACACGTGTCACATTATGTTCATCACCAAGTGTTGATATATTCCCTAAAATCTTCTGGCTTTGCTTATGTATGCATGTCTGCCCAAAGGAACAAAAATGTCTAAAGTTAGCTTATGTTACATGTATCTTCTCCAAGTTTCTGTGCATTGTTTGGAACCGAAGCTGACACCTTCTCTACAGATATATTTATATATTGTTCAAACTTGTTCTGTTCTGTTGCCCTCCACATCACCCCATTTTTATGTAGTTATAGTTTGGTATACACAAGCACATATTCTCACAGGGAGTGACACATGGTTCATCTCCCCCACCAAGTGCATCCATATTCTTAAACAATAATTTAGAGGGTTTCCCGCAAGGAATTTTGGATGAGTTTTTGGACCACATCTTCCACTGTTGCCTGACCCAAATGCATCATCTAAGCATATTTTATTCTCCAATACATTCGGCAGGGTCCAACAATTATGGATCCAATAAATCAGGAAACCTTACCTCTTAGGAACTTTCCCAGCGTTTGAAAGGTGATGAGAGCAACTATGATTTACAATTTACATAGCCAACAATTTTGGATGAGTTTTTATAATGTTATGCATGCTGCAGATAATAGGGAGAACATCTAGTCCATGCGTTTCATTAGTGGTGAAATTTGGACCACATGATAGATTTAGCTAACTCTTCTGATGTTATTTGATTTTGCAAGCTGGAATACAAGGGAAGTTCATCTGCTGTGGTCTTTGAACGCAACTTTTTTTCTCTGAATTGTGGCTCAGATTCATTTGCATACATTTGGTTACTTAATGCTTACCTATGCATTTCTGATTCTTGAATCCGCATTTCCAGTCAACAAAATTTGCATATTCATGCTTGTTCTTAAATTTTGATTGCAAATATTGTCCTTCCCAATGATTTCCTGGGAAATGTTGGGCCATGAATTGGCTTCTCAAACCATCAAGGGGCATGCACAAAAAGAAGTTAAATAATAATAATAATAATGAAGTGGCAAGGGCTAAGCCTAAATTTGGCAGCTGTGTATGGAATTAAGTGCAGAAGCTGCAAGGTACAGGAACCTCAGAGAGGACGTCATGGTAGCAAGTCCAGTGACTTAAGCAGTTATCTATTCACCCTTGGGAACGTGTTGTAATTAGAATAAAAAGGCTGCAGTTTAAGGTTGCAATGCTAATGATGTAAATCACAGGCTCTCCCAGTATGTTCTGTTTTGGATTAAGATAATTCAATAACCCCAAAATGAATAGTGTAATTAGTGGTGTTTAAGAAAGGATCATGTGCATAACATCTTTTGGTGCTTATTTTGTAAGTTATCTTTGTTGGTAAAATTAAAGATATTAGGGAACCAATTAAAGATGTTGAATGTGGGAAGAAAAGTCTCCTGAATTTCTTGGTCATACGTATGCAGCCGGTTGATAACATAGTTTCCATTATATGTAAAAGTGCTTTAACAATTCTAATCAACTCCTCAAGCTTTAATGGTGCATTTTGTGAGAGTTACAAACTGCCACAAACTTGTGTTACGTGATCAGATGGGGCTTCCTGGTGTTTAGAAATCAAGTATATACATCTTGAAGCTATTGTTTAATAGCACTTCAGCATAGCAAAATGACACAAGTTAATTCTATTTTTCTGAAGTCGTCGTACTAGTTTGGGAAAGTGGGGGCACTTTTGGAGGTTTAAGAAAATTCAGTTGGTACTTTTTATACGTTTTATACACCTAATGCAAATTAGGTAATCTAATACATCATACTGTTCGTCACCATCCATTTCACAAGAAGATGAGAAGTTTTCCTTTTGCTTGCAATTTTAAATCCTTTTGTTCCACTTCCTCTTTGTATATCCAATGGCCACTCCCACAGAAGCTGACATTTATATGAACCAATCCCCAGTCTGCCGCCTAATATTGGAGAAGAATTCTTACATAAATTTGATATACTTAAGTTGAATGCATTTGGTCAATAAAGTATTCACACATTATTAATTAATGATTAACTAGTATAATTAATGATGTGTTAATATAGCTTAGGACAGTTAACTTGGGTGCACCAAGAATTTCTCAATATTGGAAACCCAGAAGCCAACAACCAATAGGAGCAATACTGCATCCCCTTGCAGTTGCAGTTTATATATATTCACTGTCTGGGGTTGCTTTCTTTTTTTCTTTTTTTTTATTAAAAAAAAGCTCTTTCTTCTGTGGGCTTTCCACATACCTCTCTTTTGGACATTTGCTTAGAAATTTAAGTTCCATCCATGCATGACATTGACCAGATGTCAAGGTTATAAAATTGCAAGGCAAGATCCTGGCATGGTTGGATATAGAACAATTGATTCAAGTGGTGCCAGTGACAAGGGGGTTTTGTTGGGAAAAAGATGCAGAACTTGTGCTAATAAAATTTGGATTATTTCTTTTCATTTTTTGTCTTTGTTTTGTTTTGGGGGGATTCTTGGACTCTAATATTCACGTAGCAATCAGTGGGTCAATTTCAATTTCAATATTCCCCTGTGCATATGCAGGGGAGAGAGTGAAACTTTCAGACGTTTCTACTGCAGAAAACGGCATTTTCGGTCTGTATAGCAAATATTAGTCAATTCTGTTAATGCGTCTTAGGACTTTGGAATTCATATAGAAAGGTTTATTTTGAGACCTTGTGGGTCACTGCAGATTCTTCCAACTTGTGGCTGTGAGAGCTTCAGAAACACAACATTAATATCTCACTTTTTTGGCTGCATGTATAGGTGACAATGAACTCTTGGTGAAATGCATTCTTGGGCTAGTTTTAGTTGCTTGGCTTCTTTTAACCATATGTGTCATTTATTGAATTATTTAATGAGCACTGAATAACATGACAGTTACTTCTTCTTTGGCTTTCATCACGACGCTGACATTTTGTGGAGAGTTACTAATTCCAAGACTCACTCAAAATGAGAGAGTGGAGGTTTTGACCTTGATATTCCATAGACATAATTATGAGACTAACCCTCCAGCACAATCAAACCAGGAGACCCTTCCAACAAGTACTTATTCTAAGGCTCAAAGTTTGGTCCTTCGTTGAGAGTAGGTTCCACTTACTTCCATGTCCAACCTTGTTAGTTAAAACATGCATACCCATCTCAACAATTTTAGTTAAATTTTAACAATGTAGTTGATATGTTACATTTACTATAGAACTCTGATGGTGGATGTGAACTTGACATAAATTAACTCAAAGAACAAGATTATGTGGAGATGGGCATATTGTGAGGAAATGAATATAACAGGACTATCCCCAAAAATCTCATTTCACTTCTTAACCCCAACAGAAACAGTAAAGAGATATTCTTCTAACATAGAAAGAGCAAGGCACCTATCTTATCTAATAATACCGAAGTCGAAATCTATTAGAAGTGACTTCTAATAATTATCCTTTTGACGCGAACCAAGAATGTCTGATAGGTGTAACCGATGACATGTGGCACCTTTCAATATCCTGAATATTACATTCTGTTACCAAGTTCACTTCTGGAATCTTGGCCTTGTAATACTTGAGAAACTGCAAATTTATTCAGAAGCTATAGCTCAAAACATTTCATTTCTAGGATTTGATTGGCAATGGCAGTAAGTTCCCTGTAAATTTTACAGGCCTTGGGGCTTAGTAGTTAGTAGCATATTAACATTTACCCATTTTTGTGAATAAATACAATAATCTTATGCTTCCAGTTGTTTCTAAGTTCTTTAACAATATAATATAGAAAAAAAATTTGTGTCTTCTGATATTGAGGTAATATGACTAGACTCTTTCTTTCTCTTTTTTTTTTGCCCTCCCTTTTGGTTTCTTCAGCTAAACTTTTGGGGCAATCTTGGCCACAAAGGTTGCTCGTAACATAACTGTTCATTGTTGGATGAAAACGTAGCTGTATACCTTATCCTAATAGAAGGTTTAGTTTATGTCTGGTTGAAATTTGTACTCGAAGAGTCAGTTGTCATGTGCATAAATAGTGTATATCTCTATTAGTACTTAATAATAAAGCTATAGTTATTGACAAAGATCTAACTTTATTTCTTTAAAGTTTGAAGAGCTGCACCTATTATAGGTGGTATGGGCTGAGATGTTAAGTTTATTGAATTTGTTCTGAAATAGATTTAGAGGGTACCTGAGATAGGTACGTATGTGGTGGACTCCTCCGTGGCACAGCTACTTCTGTGGTGGTGCGAGGGGGTGGGTACCTATAAAAGATACTTCTACGCTCAAGTTAGATTATGCACAGTGAAGACAATTTGTATATTGGGGGAGATCCATACCTTGGAGTCTTGACATAACATTTATAGGAGCGTTTTAAGATGAGTTCAATTTATATTAAATGCAGTTATTTATGATTATAATCCGTTAGGGATTGTGATTCCTTTTAACTAATTTTTCTTTTTATATGAGATATAATTAACTTTCATATCCATCAAGGATACTTGAGAGATTTATGCTTAATAAACAGGTAGATATACTCATCAAGATAGCGCGTAGTATTATCTGGGTATTATTCTTGTGGGTAGGGTTACTTCTGAACTGTTAACCTAAAATCTGGTTCAGAACATTTGCCTCCAGCTTGGCGCTTAGATGAGATAGCTAAGTGTCAAGGTACTCATGTTTAGCAGGAGCACACGACACGAAGTGAACAAAGGGAACCAAGTCAGAGTTAACGTTGGATCTCAAGATGTTTCCGAAAGGGCCAAGGTCCATGATATATCATAGTATGCCTCTGGGGTTGACGTGTAAGGCCGAGATCCGAGTGGGATCGCTCTACCTTTTGAGGTATGTCATATGTTGCCCCATGTGTAGTTCAGGGGGTCTCAATTGCATGTCATGAATGAATTCCTACCAGGATGTCAATGATGAACTCGGGCCGAATGTGTGTCGGATTGGCTCATGGGATAGGATCCAAATCATGGTTCATAACAGTTGTTCCCAGCTTGACATTTAGCCAGTATAGCGAAGTAGCAAGTCTCAATGCCCCCAGGCGACGAAATTCGTGCTTTACTTGAAGCCGTAATCTGTGCTACTCTGTTGGGTTATGAGCTCTAATATGGAGGCTGTTAATCATGATACTCATGGACGCGTCATAGTCTGGACAGGGTCTATGCGTCAGTTGGCCATAAGTGGACATTTCGAGGTGTAGCCAGGATCCGCAGAATGAGCCAGAATTGTTGTCGCGTTTACTTCTTTTTCCATGGTCCGTACCGGTCCAACGCCCAAATTTTTGAGTACTCGGAGGACTTAGTTGAATTTAATTTCAAGATCTTAGCTCGGGGTCCAACACCTATGTTTTGGCGCTTTGGATTCTACTTGACTTTTAGGCAATCAATAGAAACCTTGTCCAGGGTCCGTCACCAGACGCTTTGGTATTTAGGATCACACGTGACTTTGGTATAAAAATCTTGTCTGGGGTCCATTACCAATCGCTTTAGTATCTAGGATCCCTTGTGACTTTAATATAGAAACCTTGTCCAAGGTCCATTACCAATCACTTTGGTATTTATGATCCCATGTGACTTTGGTATAGAAACCTTGTCCGGAACCTATTACTAATTGCTTTGGTATTTAGGATCTCACATGACTTTGGTATCCCCAGTTTCGGATTCAACCAGTTTTGTGGAAATTTTTAAACTTTTGTAACTTTGTGGGGGTAGCCATTTGCAAGAGCTTGGAATTGAGTACCACGGCTTTGATGGGCATGGCGGAGCTGTATTTCAAACTGTGTGGGCCCCAAAAAGCATCTTTGACGAGTGAGAAAATTGAGTAAATGTTGTGACTTTCTGAGTTGCTTTTTGGCAGAGTGCCATTGCGATGAGATTCGTGAAGCGAACCAAACCGTGCGTCGTGATGTCAGCCATGAGAAACTGGCTACGTTACTGATCATGATAGTGGTGATGAGAATCGAAGTTTATCGCTTCCCACAAATGACGCCAATGTTCTGAAATGGATTTAGAGGGTACCTGAGATAGGTACGTATGTGGTGGATTCCTCCGTGGGATAGTTGCTCCTGTTATAGTGCGAGGGGATAGGTACTTATAAAAGGCACTTCGATGCTCAAGTTAGAACGTGTACAATGAGGACAGTCTGTATATTGGAGGAGATTCATACCTTGGAGTCTTGACATAGTATTTATAAGAGTGTTTTAGGATGAGTATAATTTGTATTAAATACAATTATTTATTATTATAATCCGTTAAGATTGTGATTTTTTTTAATTAATTTTTTTTTTTATGTAAAATATAATTAATTTTCATATTTATAAAAATATTTAAAAATTTATATTTAATAAATAAATAAATAAATATTCATTAAGATAATACATAATATTATTTGAATATTTTCTAATAGATTATTGCTCTTAGATTACTAATTCAAAATTCGGTTCAAAACAGAATCCTAAGAAAAACGTAAAAACGCTGACCAAATAAAGGAAACATTTATCTACTAAAATCTTGAAAGTCTTCAGACCAGTAGTTTCTGAAATCTAAGTTACATCCTTTGTATCTAACGTCTACTCTATTTTTTTTTCCCTCTCGATAACTGCTATAGGGATTAGGTAATATTATTTGCACAATTCTTTTTTTTTTTTACATTTCTCATATATACAATTTTTTTTTTTTTTGTGAATCACTAAATAATGACTAAATCCCACTTCTTTTTAAAACACTTAAGTTCTGCATAATATGTTCATACTATTATGTATAATTTTTCCATATGAAATGGTTGTTATCTGCCACTGATTGTGTGGCCAAATAGAATTCTGACGTATCTGATGAAGCTGGTATTGAACCACAGCCACAGAAGTTCTTTATGTGGGTGTCGCAGGATAGTAATGGTATGAGAATTTATAGTAGCTTGTGTGGGTTTAAGGAGACTTTGGAAATTGTGTTGCAATCTTCGACTGACTAGGAATTAGTAGCAAATACGTTGCTATATATTGTATTTATTTACTTTTTTAACTTCATATATTCAATTTAGTTTGGGCATTGTGGTACCGTGTCAGAGTGGGATGCTGCAAGAAGAGAACTTTGCCTACTTAATGTAAATTTTCAATTTAGGAACATATGACAAGGGATTTCCACATGCAGGATAGATGACATGACAGTATAAAGATGGTTTTTGTTGACCAGAATGTGAGCAAAATCGCAAAAAAAAAAAAAGAAAAGTTAATATGAGTGAGAATGAATGCCAAGTTATAATAATATTACAAAATGGTTACTTGCCAAATTGGAAGTTTGAAACTTGAATTTTAATTTAATACATTTCTGCAACCTGTCTTCTTTTTACTTTCCTTAAATTGTGTAAGATGTAACCCTTCATTTTAGAACTCTTTTGGTGGGTTTAATGTTGGATGCCTACTTATAAGTCAATGAAATGTGGTTAGATGTCAAATTGAAATTGTAAATCTGAAGTTTTATTCTAATACATTTCTACGATTAATCATTCTTTCACTATTGATCTGTTTTTTCCAAGAGTATGCAATTCATCATTTTAGAACTCTTATGCTTGAGCGAATGGACACTGCACTTATCCATGCACAATTTTTTGTCTATATTTTATATGAATAGAAATTCCTAATTCGATAACCTTCGGCAACTTTTGTAACGTGATAAGTTTTTCTAGGCAACTATAAGTTTAGGTGGGAGAGCAGCTTTGCCCAAGTCCAAAGTCAGAACATGCCACAAGTCTCAATGAGGGCATATCATGTACTTACAGATGATATATCAATAAAATTTTACAATCAGAAATAAAACTCCAAACGTTTGTCAATTATTTTCAATCCTGCAAGTTGAGCCAAGTGATAAATATATCAGCGCTTAACAGGAAAAAAAAAAAAGAAAGCTAAAATTCTCAGACTTTGCACTTAAAATGATCATTAGTTGATTTTGATGTTTGCATATCGCCGGACAGAACCTCTGGAGAAGATGCACTACGGAAATTAATGCCATGATTTAACATTTTCATAAGCGATTGCTTCATCATGCACCATTACTTTTCATTCTAACATAAAATTTAAAAAATTACAAACTATGAAATTGAGGGAAAGAATGAAAGATTGTTATGCACATGTTGATGGAAATTCAAATGTGAGTATTGAAGTCTCACATTGATAATGAGTGAGTTAAATGAGGATCATATAAGTGAGAAGATCCATAAACTCATTGCTTTAAGGTTTTAGGTCAAGATGTGATATCAGACTCATTATTATGATTTCTCACTTATCCTATTGATTAAGATCTCCCCGACTTTTGTGTTCCTCCTAACGCCCAACAAGTGGTATTACAGTCGGAGATTCGGTTAGACAAAAAATTTGAATATAGCGGTTGATACTTAGGTTTGTGCCTAACCCATGTTGTGGGATCTTGGTTGATAACTTTTTGAATATTCAGAATGGCTTTCGCTTGAGGGGGAGCATACTAATGTTGAGAGTTAAAAATTCAAATGTAAGTGTTGAAGTGTCATATTGGTAAGGAATAAGTTAAGTAACAATCATATAAGTGAGAAGACCCATAAACTCATTGCCTTAAAATTTTGAGTCAAGATGTAATGTCAATCTCATTATTATAATTTCTCGTTCATAATTTCTCGGTTAATACTTGGGTTTGTGCCTAACCTATGTTGTGGGGTCTTGGTCAATAACTATCTAAATACTCATAATGGCTTCCGCTTGAGGAATGACATACTAATGTTGGGACTCACACTTGAGAAGGAGAATGTTAGAAATTTAAATGTGAGTGTTGAAGTGTCACATTGGTAAGGAACAAGTTAAGTAAGGACCATATAAGTGGGGAAGACTCATAAACTCATTACCTTAAAGTTTTGAGTCAAGATGTAATATCAATTCCATTATTATAATTTTTCGTTTAGTCCATTGATAGATATTTCCCTGACTTTTAGGCTCCCCTGCCCAACACATGCTACATTCAATCTCTTCCATTCCTTCCCAAAATAACCAACAAACACTGCAAAGCTCATGTCTTTGTCCCCACGTTCTGCTAACGCAGTTATATATATCTTCACTTTTATTGTTCTCTTTAAGTCAACAAATAATCAAGCTAACAGGTTGAATAACTTAGTGGCGGTTAGATACTAAACAGCTAGGAAGATTGAGTGCATCTTAGGTCAATGCCAATGACATTGATACGAATATGGGGATAAACTAGTTTAGATCAAAGATTAGAAGAATTGTTTTCTAGTTAGTTACATTAAATGCAAGTTGTTATGCATTAGATAGAATTAGATAGTGAGAATTGTTGTATAAATAAGATAATAGAAAATTGTAATCATAGAGTTGACGAAGTGTTTCACATATTCCAAATAGTGTTTGAAGTATGATACTCCACACTTTTCACCTATGATAACAGGTTTCTCACAATTTATTATTATTTATGAAGAAAACTTTATTTATTTTATTTTTGCTTATAGGTCCTGATACCACTTCCAAGCTCCAATGACTCCAACCTTGTTGCCACTTTTTTCTCCCTTATCTCCCTTGCTGGCACCCTTACCACTGCCATCTCCGCTATCGATCTCCGTTCAATCGAGACCTAAACCCCCAACAACCAATATCCTTTGCCACCATTGGGATCCATTACCCAACTCAACTTCCACTTGCACAGACCTAGTGAAGTACCGCCGCCCAAATCACCAGTAGAGGTCGGCGCTTGATAGCGAGATGGTCTAGGATTTGATCTGGGCAAATCAACGACGAGGGGCGCAATAAAGAATCAGTGGGCCTGGGTGGTGGTGGTGGTGGTGGTTCGGAAAGGTTGTTGGTCGAGGCATGATCTGGACAGTGCGACATGGCAGAGCTCGTGGGTTGTAGGCAAGTTTGGTGGTGGGGAAGAGTGGAACGGACGACGAATGATGGTGGCGATGGAGTTTCAGGGGCAGTTGGGTAGCCGTGGCTACAAATCGACCACTCACCACCAGGAAACCTTTCTTCCCTTTCCTCGATTCTGTCCCTAGAGGGATTGGTGGCTGTAAGATATCAGGGAAAGGCTGAGAGAAAACGAAAACAAAGAACAAAAGGAGAGAATACTGAAAATGATCTTTACTGAATATCAAAGAAATGAACTTTGCATACCGATTAGAATTGCAATACATGCATATATAGTGAACAACCTTTTGGTTAGTTCTTAACTAACTCAAGACAATTATAACTAACTTCCTAACTGCTAACTAACCATTCTCTCACATCCCCCCTCAAACTCAGCAGTGGAGGAGTTCCAACTTTGAGTTTGTCTCGAAACTCACTGAGATGAGAGCTAGATATGACCTTTGTTAAAACATCTGCAACTTGAGCATGTGCTGGAATGTGGCTAATTCAGATTCTGCCTTTAACAACATGATCACAAACAAAATACAAGTCAATTTCAAAATGTTTGGTTCTGGAATGAAGAATAGGATTTGCAGCAAGAAGTATTGCACTCAAATTGTTGCAATAGACCATTGGTGGAGCTGGTAAAGCCATGTGCAACTCATTGAGTAATGACCTCATCCATGTTAACTCAGCAACTAGTAGAGCAATGCTACGGCATTTAGCTTTTATGTTGGATCTGGAAACTGCATGTTGCTTCTTGGAACACCAATTTACTAGATTTGAACCAAAATAAACACAAAATTATGAAGTTGATTTTCTGTCATCAAGATCAGACCCCCAATCAGAGTCACTAAATCCAATCAAGTCCAATGTGGTTGGTTTCTAAAGATACAAACTAGCTGAAGAGGTAGCTGGTAGATATTGAAGAATTCTCTCGACAGTTTTCTAATGAGATTCAAGTGAAGTTTGCATAAATTGGAAAACTTTGTTAACACAATAAGCTAACTCAGGCCTAGTGATTGTAATATACTGCAAACTACCAACAACTGACTTATAAAGACTCGAATCAGAAAATAGAATGTTGCCATTGGCTGAGAATTTCAGATTTGCTGTCATAAGAGTGTGATATGGTTTGCAGCCAGTCATTTTGACTTTGGCAAGTAAATCTTGAACATACTTGGTCTGTGATAACAATAAACCACCAGAGACAATTTTCTAAACTTCTATTCTAAGAAAATAATATAGTTATCCCATATCTTTAAGTGCAAATGAGGCATTAAGATTACTAATGAGGTCTGCAATAGTCGAGGAAGAATTTTCTGTGATAATGATATCATCTACATAGATGAGAATCAACAATGTGGAGATAAAAGTGATTCTAGTAAAAATTGAAACATCTAATTTTGTAGAGATAAAGCCTAAGGCATATAGAGCAGAGAATAGCTTTTAAAACCAGGCCCTAGGGGCTTGTTTTAGACCATTTAAAGCCTTGGTCAATTTGCAAACTTGACTGCCATTACCGATATCATATCCCTGAGGTTGAATTATGTACACTTCTTCTTGTAAATCTCCATTCAAAAAAGTATTATTGATGTCTAATTGATGAATTGGCCAATTCTTGAATAAAGTCAATGTTAGAACTATTCGAATGGAAGCAAGTTTGACAACAGGACTAAAAGTATCATTATAATCAAAACCAGCTTTCTAATTGAACCCCTTTGCCACTAACATTGCTTTATATTTCTATATAGACCCATTTGAATTGTATTTAACTTTAAAAATCCATTTGCTTCTAATAGGAACCCTATCCTTAGGTAGATCAACTATAGTCTAGGTGTTATTTCTCATTAAGGCACTATATTCATCATTTATTGCCTGTTTCCAATGAGGTTGAGATAATGCTTGCTTAACAGAATTAGGTTCTAATGAAGCTGAAAAGATCTTAGGTTTACAAATCCCAACCTTTGCCCTGGTAGTCATGGGATGAATGTTGACTAGTGTTGAATTAGTAGGATGAACAATGTCTAAATTCTGGTAATTAGGAACTGTTATTGATGGAGAACCAGACTGAGGTACAACAATAGTATTCTGCTGAGCACATGCTTGGTCAGATAAAACTGATGGAGAACCAAACTGAGGTACAACAATAATATTCTGTTGAGCACAAGCTTGATCAAATAAATCATTAGTGATAGTAATAGTATTAGGAGGAGAATTGAATGCAAAATGAGTATTATTATGTATGGAATTCTGAGAAAGAAATGGTATGACAGGAACAATAGGTTGGTGTGGTGAATCATTGACAGAATGGAAATTTAGAGTAAGGCCAATAGGATTAAGTTTAAAAGGAAAAAGATGTTCATCAAAAATAACATTTCTGATGATGACTATTTTCCCTAAGGGTGTTAAACACTGATAGCCTTTATGTTGTGTTCCATACCCTAAAAAGACACATTGTTAAGACTTAAAATCAAATTTGTGTTGATTGTAGGGTCTAAGAAGTGGATAATAGGCACATCCAAAGACTCTAAAAGTGTCATACAAAGGCTTTTTATGAAAAAGGATTTCTGTGGGAAACAAGTTCTTAAGAATGGGAGTTGGAAATGAATTGACTATCTAAGTTGCAGTAAGAAAGGCATAACCCTAGTAAGACAAGGGTAAAGATGATGCTGCTAGCAAGGTTAAACTTACTTCAGCAATATGTTTGCGGTTTCGTTTAGCACTTCGATTTTGGTGATGGATATAAGGGCATGACAGTCTATGAACAATACCATGTGACTAAAGGTATTTGGATAAAGCAAGATATTCTCTAGCATTATCTGTTTGAGGAGCTTTTAACTTTGTTCCTAGTTGCAATTTAACTAGTTGTTTGAAATTCTGAAATGCAGAGAACACTTGAGATTTACTATGCAAAAGATAAATCCAAGTATACTTAAAATAAGCATCTATAAAGTGCACATAATATCTTGTGTAAACACCAAATTTTGTCCGGGACATTTTTTAAATAAAAATAAATAAATAAAAATAAAAAATAATAAAAATATTTAGCCCAATTCATTAACATACTCATTGACCCAATATCTAACCCATGACCCATTATCTATTATCCAACCCATAACCCATATCTTAAACTATAACTCAAACTTATCCTAAACTAACTCAAACACTCATCTTAAACAAACCCTATCGCCTAGTCTAAACAAACTCATCCTAACTAAACCCCATCACCAACCCAACACTCATCCTAAACAAATCTCAACACTCATCCTAAACTAATCCTAATCACACTTTAACTCAAACACCTTAACCTAATCCTCTCTTATAAAAACCCATAACCCACACCTTACTGGGACTTTTCACTTTGACTTTCAAAGACACACTTTTAACCTTGACCTCTGATTTTAGCCTCCACCAAAATACCTCTCCATCACCTTTCCTATACGAAACCGACACCCACAAACTGCTCCACATCGTGTCATAAGCCATCCGTCACACCGCGCTACCCACCGCGCAGAAGCCGCCACAGAAATAGCGTCACATCACTGCACCGCACAATCTGCAACCAGACCTGATTGTCAGCGCTTCACCAACCCGAACCAGCCTAGCCACCGTCGCCGCTAGCCTTCATCTTCCTTGCTCCTCTGTTTTTTTTCCTACAAATACCCAAAAAGAAAGAAGCAAAACTCCTTTGTCTTGTTTTTTGTAAGTTTGTTCTTTTAATTTCTGATAGTTTTTTTTTGTTTTAAGTGAAATAGGATTGTAATTAAATGTAATTAAATATATATATATATATATAAAATATATATATATATATATATAATATATATGGTATATATATAAAACAATGGTAAGACTACAAAGTAAAACTATAAAAATAATTAATTTTTTTTAAAAAAGAGCGAAATAGGATTAACCGAGTTGTGACATGAATTTGTTAATCTTATAACTATTTTTGGATCATCTCGAGTTGTGACAACCTAATGGTTCAAATTATAAAAAATAAATTCCTATTTAATAAAGATTTAATTTTTATTATTATTATTATTCTTTTTTGAAGATAATTTTAGATTAAAAAAAAATCTCATTTAATAACAATAAATTCAATAATCAATGGGTGACGTCTAGCAGCGTGACGCGAGCTTCACCTATTCAAACCTTAATTTGGTTAATGAGTCGCGACGACCTATTAATTCAAATTTTTATAAAAATAAAAAAAAAAATATTTTCTTTAAATAAAAGCAACCAACCCACAAGTATTTTATATAGAACTACGTGACTTTGAGTTCCTCATTGCACCTGAGAGGCACGTAGGAGCAGAATTTTTATTCTGTCAAGCCAAAGTTTAAATTTTTACAAATTATTTATTTTTTAGTTTTTTTAAAATAAAAATGGGTAAAACAAATATATTTATGAGATTATTAAATTTTTGCATAACTAATTTCGGGTAACCATTTTAGGACGGATGTATTAGGGGTGCTGTGGGGTTAAGTCTCTATCCTTCCCTATGCATAACCGACTCCCGAATCTAATCTGGTTACAAAGACCATTTTTTAAAAAGGGTTTTCTAATTTTTCCTAATTCAAATAAAATTGGTGGCGACTCCTAATTAATTTATTTTGTTTCGCCGTTCATGGCGATTACGGTCACGACAGGATGGCGACTCCACTAGGGGATACTGAGAGTCAAGCCCATATAATTTTGTTGTGTAAAATTTTGTAATCTTTGTATATTTTGTTTTACCTTTCTTTTCTTTTTATTTATTTTAATTATTATTGTTATTAAAACCTTAGGATATAGAATTTCTCTTAGAATTTTTGTTTGTTTTTGTTTTTGTTTTTGTTTTTGTTTTGCAAGATGCGGGTAGTCTTTAGGATAATGAATGTTTGTATACTCCCTACACCCACCACACCTACACATCTATCACATATTTGCGTGGGGCCCTATACCCGGGTCTAAGTGAAGCTTAAGTTAAGTAGAGGTTGTGTAGTGGTAACCATTTTGGATGTACATCCTGTTTGGCTTTTGTGAAAACCTCATCTAGAGTGCGCCTTTTTCACAAATGTCCCACACCTAGTGGTTTACCCACTATTTTGTAGTCAACATTTTGAAATGGGACTTGGCTCTAGAGACCTTCAGAATAGAAAAGCCACCAAATGAGAGTTATCACGAATCAAAAAGACCCATAGATCCTTATGATATAATTCCTCCGTTTAAGGCAATATCTTAGGACACGAAGGGAGCGAAATTCTTCTTTATATAACCACCTTTTTTTTTAAAAAAAATAGCATCATGCATTTTCATGACATATTTGAAAAATAAAATAAAAATCATGCATTTTCATGGCATTCCTAGCATTCTAAAAAAAATTAAATAAAAACAATCATGCATTTTCATGGCATTCCTAGCATTTTAAAAAAATTAAATAAAAAAAATCATGCATTTTCATGGCATTCATTGTATTTTTTTAAAAAAAAAGAAAAAATGTTTCCATTTCATCCATTTCATTTTATGTATCTCATTTCATCTCATTCATTTCATTTCATCTCATTATTTTTGTTTGGTGTTACCGTGCTCAGCACCATTGCGCGACTAAGGAAAGAAGACACTAATCAAATCCGAGTTCATAACACAAGAGCTCGAACAAAGCTTACAATAATGGTAGATGAAAAGGAAGGAAGAAATCTGAGTATAGAAGTAGATGAGATGAAAGAAAAGATGAATGAAATGACAGAGTCTCAGAGAAGAATGGAGGAAATGTTATCGGCTAGGAGACCCTCACTTTGATAGGGACAGTCAGAGGTATAGGAGTAACTGGGACGCACTTGCACCCACCAAATGTTACTTCCATGAGGGCAAACCCTGGGGCCACCACTGAGATGCCTTTTGTGGGAGGAACATCAAATACTGCATCACTAGTACTTCCTATTGGAGAAGGATATCATTCCTTGGAAGGAACTCGAAATGAGGTTCATGACAATGCTGAGTGTGCATGTGAACCACCGCATATGTCCATCCCGATTCCAACGGGATTTCCTGCTGGGACTGGTCAGGCAACCATTCAAAGTGATAAGATGAGAGAAGAATGGATGGAAAAGATGGAAGAACAAATTAAAACAATCAAGGGCCCCAGTACCTATGGTCCTATTGGGATAGAAGAATTGTGTCATACTGCTAATATCATCATTCCTAAGGATTTCCAAAATTTGTCAAATATGATGGAAGCACCAATCCTTTCTTCCACCTGAAAACATACATTACCAAAATGTCAATTTGGTCAAAGGATTGGAAGTTTCTCGTTAGCTTCTTTCATGAAAGTTTGACTAGACCTGCTTTGGAATAGTGTATCCAGCAAGATCTTTCCAAAATCTCTTCTTGCGATGATTGGACAAACTTGTTTATGGGGTAATATCGGTTCAACCTGGATACAGCCCCAACCCTGGAACTGTTGGGAACACTGTAGAAGAAAAATAAAAAAAACGTTCAAGCAATATGCCCAGAGGTGGAGAACTCTCGCAGCACAAGTGCAACCGTCGTTGACTCTGACAGAAATGTGCTCTTATTTCTTGGGGACCTTAAAAGCTCCTTATATTGGGACAATGGCGGGCGCTGCGTATCAAGACTTTGCTGATTTAATTGCTGCTGGAGAGAGGATTGAAATTCTGGTAAAGGCTAGAAAATTGACAAGTGATAATAATGAAGATGGTTTCAAGATGAGGTTTCCTCCTAAGAAAAGAAAGCCAGATGTGAGTTACGTGCAAAGCCAACAACCTTTACAAACCCGCTACCCATCATCTTACTCTGCCTACCAAAATTCTGCATATAACCCAAATACTTACCATTCTGTACCTCCACAAAATATCCCAAATCACCCACAGTCTCGACCAAGCTTTCAAAATCAAGGTCGTTTCTATTCCCAAAACCTCCCTCCTTTCCCAAAACTATCCATTTCAAATGCAGAGTTATTCCAAAGGTTGTTTGATGCTCACCTCATCTCAGGAAATCATGTATGTCCCTTCGAGCCACCATTCCCAGCGGGGTATAATCCGAGTTTAACTTGCAAATACCACATGGATGCCGCAGGGCACTCAATTGAAGATTGTGAATCCTTCAAGATTGCAGTAAGGAAGCTAATTGCTTATAGAAAGCTTGACATTGAAGAAATAGTTGGACCCAGTATGGTTAACAACTAGTGATAATTAGTGATATTGGACTCATGATAACTTTCTTAAAACATTAATGTAATGAATTTACATGGGTACCTTGTTTCCTTTCATCACTATGTCTTTCTTGATAATTATTTTCTTTCATATCTTTAAAGTATTTTCCTTGGTAATTCTCAGTTGGGTCTGCGTGTGTAAGTGTCTTTGCAAAAGAAAAAAAATAAAATAAAATAAAAGGAGCAAAGAAATAATCACTTGGTTTGCACAATCTTTTTGTCTCAAAATTGAAGTTTTGAAAATAAACAGTCATGATTTGAAAATGAAGATTGACCGTTTTTCTCTATCTTTTATAAAATTTCATCATTTTTATCCCTTTTTACCCCTTTTGAGCTTGAAATTTTTTCAATAAATCATAGATAAGGATCATCCCTACACTAGGGGATAACACGAAACAAAGGTTGATTGCCATGATGAATGTTCTGAAGCATAATGGAAAAGGAAGAAAAGGTGGAAAAGACAAGAAGTAAAAATAAAAAAAAATGATTAAAAACAAAAAAAAAGAAAGAGAAGGGAAACGAGGGTGAAAGAAAATGAAATTGGAAAGAAAAGGAGAATAATAAGATAAAAATGTTTGAAAGGGGAAAAGCAGTTGATGAAGTTTAATGATCCTTAGTCCCTTTCCACCCTTAAACACTTGTTTGAGCCTTATATCTTTCCTTTTGTAACCCATAGCCTTGGCCACGTTACAAGCCTCAAAAAGTCCATTCTGATCAATGAAGGGTTGTTGTCATTTTCGTTAACTTTAATTTTGAGGCAAAGGTTACGCTCATCCAAGTATTTAGTTCATTGCTCCTAAAAAATGAAAATGAAAAGAAAAAAAAAAGAAAGACTTACACTAGGACAAATTCGTACCTTGTTCGACTCAGTTCTAAACTGGGACAATTTTTTCCTTCCTGTCCTAGACTAGAAAATTTTTTTTTCTTTGGTTCAATGTGGCCCTACACTATGACAAGTTTGTACCCCGTTCGACTCGGCTCTAAACTGGGGCAATTTTTCCTTGGTTCAATTTGTCTTAGGCAAATCTTTTAGTCACTAGGATGGGTCTTGGTCCTACTCAATTCAGTCTTAAACAGGAGCAAATTTCTCTTCGGTTCAATTTGGCTTAATGTAGATGTTCAGCAGAAGAAAATCCTTAGTCATAATGTCTAGTAGGCAACTAAAGATTGTTCTCATGAATATCAAACCTATTCGTATCGGGTCAACACCTCTTCGGATCTCATATCATCATTTGTGTCTTTTTGTGTAGTCAAACTCCCAAGACCAATCTAGAAGTAGTTTACACAGTAAGTTCCTTTTATGTCGTACTTTTGAATTCATGCATGTTTGTTACGTAATATTTCAAGTAAGGTAAACAAAAGTACAATATTATTATTTAACCATACCGATGGCAATCCCCTGATGAACAATTCAGATCGAAAAGAACTTAGAAGCTTCAATTAAAGGGAAAAATGATGTCCCAAGGGATAATCCAGAAATAAGAGGTACCCGAAAAAAAAAGAGCTCATTAGGTTGAAAACCTAAAAGGGCAGCTTAAGCAAGAATTAATGCGAATAAATTGGAACTGCTTAAACTGGGGCAATTTTATCGATTGTTCACACAAGGGCAACTTGGTTTGCATTCAATTTGTCACTCTGGGGCAAAACTTCTGAGAATATATATTGAAGGAAGTAACAACAAGGACAGCGATTGGGTCATCATGCTGTTGTAGGAAATCAATGATCAAGGAACAAATACTAGGGCAAATTTTTTTTTTCAAAGACTTAATGGCTCTAAGCAAGGGTTCGCAACAAGAGATTATTTTCTTGACTCCTAAAAGGGGAGTAGTTAAGAGTAGAAAACATGAAAATAAGATGAAAAAAAAGGAGAGAAAGGATGGGTAAGTAGGATCAAGACTATCAGGTCCACCAGGCAAAAACATGTGGACAAGGGTTTGATTGGTCAAAGCTTTCCAAAGTCGCCGCTGGTTCGAATGATTAAAAGAAAAGAGAAAAAGAGAGAAAAAAAAAAGAGAGAAGAAAAATTTTAAGAAACCATTTAACTGGCCTAAATGTTTGGCATGTCTAAAGCGCATCAGTTCTTTGCATTTTTGAGCGTATCGGCTCATTGCATGTTTAATTTGAGTGCATCGGCTCATTGCATTTTGAGTGTCGGCATCATTTTTGCACTCTAAGTTTTGAGTGCATCGGTTCTTTCCATTATAAGTTTTGAGCGCATCGGCTCATTGCATGTTTAATTTGAGCGCATCGACTTGTTGCATTTGCATCTTAAGTTTTGAGCGCATCGGCTCATTATATTTCAAGTTTTAAGCGCATTGGCTCATTATATTGCATTTTAAGTTTGAGCGCATCGGCTCATTGCATTTTAAGTTTTGAGTGCATCGGCTCATTATATTAAGTTTTGAGTGCATCGGCTCCTTACATTTTAAGTTTTGAGCGCATCAGCTCGTTGCATTTGCTTTTGAAGGTTTGAGCGCATCGGCTCCTTGCATTTTAAGTTTTGAGTGCATCGGCCCATTATATTTTAAGTTTTGAGTGCATCGGCTCCTTACATTTTAAGTTTTGAGCGCATCGGCTCGTTGCATTTGCATTTTAAGGTTTGAGCGCATCGACTCATTGCATTTTAGGTTTTGAGTGCATCGACTCATTGCATTTTAAGTTTTGAGTGCATCGGCTCATTGCATTTTAAGTTTTAAGCGCATCGGCTCATTTCATTTTAATTTTTGAGCGCATCGCTCCTTGCATTTTGTTCTCACATTGTTTTCTATTTCTCCCGAACAAAATTTGGGTTCATTTCTTTACTCGTTCCTCACTATGATAAAATAAAAAGCTGCGATTATTCTTTTTATCTAGTAAGAAACAAGTAAAGAGGGGCAATTGTAAATACCGAATTTTGTCTGGGACATTTTGTAAATAAAAATAAAAAATAATAAAAATAATAAAAATATCCAACCCAATTCATTAACATACCTATTGACCCAATATCCAACCTATGACCCATTATCCATTATCCAACCCATAACTCATATCTTAAACTATAACTCAAACTTATCCTAAACCAACTCAAACACTCATCTTAAACAAACCCTATCGCCTAGTCTAAACAAACTCATCCTAACTAAACCCCATCACCAACCCAACACTCATCCTAAACAAATCTCAATCATCCTAAACTAATCCTAATCACACTTTAACTCAAACACCTTAACCTAATCCTCTCTTATAAAAACCCATAACCCACACCTTACTTGGGACTTTTCACTTTGACTTTCAGCACACACTTTTAACCTTGACCTACAGATTTTAGCCTCCACCAAAATACCTCTCCATCACCTCTCCTATACGAAACTGACACCCACAAACTGCTCCACACCGTGTCGCAAGCCATCCGTCACACCGCGCTACCCACCGCGCAGAAGCCGCCGCAGAAACAACGTCACATCGCCGCACCGCACAATCTGCAACCAGACCTGATTGCCAGCGCTTCACCAACCCGAACCAGCCTAGCCACCGTCGCCGCTAGCCTTCACTTCCTTGCTCCTCTGTTTTTTTTTTTTCCTACAAATACCCAAAAAGAAAGAAGCAAAACTCCTTTGTCTTGTTTTTCATAAGTTTGTTCTTTTAATTTCTGATAGTTTTTTTTTGTTTTAAGTGAAATAGGCTTGTAATTAAATGGGCTAAGCTTAAAAATATATATTTATTAAAAAAACAATGGTAAGACTACAAAGTAAAACTATAAAAATAATTATTTTTTTAAAAAAAAAGCGAAATAGGATTAACCGAGTTGTGACAGCTTGTTAATCTTGTAACTATTTTTGGATCATCTGAGTTGTGACAACCTAATGGTTCAAATTATAAAAAATAAATTCCTATTTAATAAAGATTCAATTTTTATTATTATTATTATTCTTTTTTTGAAGATAATTTTAGATTAAAAAAAATCTCATTTAATAACAATAAATTCAATAATCAATGGGTGACGTCTCTAGCGTGACGCGAGCTTCACCTATTCAAACCTTAATTTGGTTAACAGAGTCGCGACGACCTGTTAATTCAAATTTTTATAAAAATAAAAAAAATAAATCTTTTCTTTAAATAAAAGCAACCAACCCACAAGTATTTTATATAGAACTACGTGACTTTGAGTTCCTCATTGCACCTGAGGGTACGTAGGAGCAGAATTTTTATTCTGTCAAGCCAAAGTTTAAATTTTTACAAATTATTTATTTTTTAGTTTTTTTAAAATAAAAATGGGTAAAACAAATATATTTATGAGATTATTAAATTTTTGCATAACGAATTTCAGGTAACCGTTTTAGAACGGATGTATTAGGGGTGCTGTGGGGTTAAGTTTTTACCCTTCCCTATGCATAACCGACTCCCGAATCCAATCTGGTTACAAAGACCATTTTTTAAAAATGGTTTTCTAATTTTTCCTAATTCAAATAAAATTGGTGGCGACTCCTAACTAATTTATTTTGTTTCGTCGTTCCCGCCGCGATTACGGTCGCGACATCTTGCTCCATTTATTGAATTAAGAGGGGTTGGACCCCAAACATCACTATACATAAGTTCAAGTGGAGAATTATATACAGACTTCGAAACTGAAAATGACAATTGATGAGATTTACCATACAACATGCTGAACAAACAGTAAAGGATTTATTAAAAGGAATAGTCAAATTACAAGACTTTAAGACCCTAAGAACTACTTGAGAAGCAGGGTGTCCAAGTCTTGAATGCCAAATTTGAAAATCTGAATTTGACTTAGTTGAAGCAAGATTTGAAACAATTTGATGAGTTGAAGACACTGGATGCAGGTTGTCAAAGACATAAAGGCCATGTTTAAGGGTTCCTTGGAGAAGTGTCTCCTTGGTAACCTGAGATTTCACAAAACAAGTGTTAGAATGAAACTCAAAATATACTTCATTATCTCTGGCAAATTGAGATACACTTAACAGATTCTTAGTAATTTGGGGTATATGTAATAGATTATTCAAAAGAAAAGATTTTGGATTAGAATTGGAAACAAATTCAGAATTTCTTACATGCATAATAGACAAACCTAATTCATTCCCAACCAGAACTTTATCATTACCACTATATTCCATATTTTGCATCAAATTAGAGGACTCAGGTGTCATGTGGTATGTAGCACAAGAATCCGGGTACCAATTTGGATCAAATAATGTAATAGGTGTAGCAAGCATATTACTTATGGAAATATTGGCATTAGGAGCATTGTGAGAGGTAGAATATCTATTATTAGAAGCTTGATTTGAATTGAAACCAAAACCAGAAACACCAGAAACAAAATCAATAAAATTAGGATTAAATCTATGCCAACAATTAAGAGAAAAATGTTTAGATTTCTCACATAATTGATAATATGGTTTACTGGATCTACCTCCTCCTCGACCAAATCTACTTATGCCAGAACTTGAGAAGTTTTGATTTTGATAGTTTTGATTAAACCTTGCTTGGTCATTGTAGAAGAATCATTGGGGTCTGAAAGTTCCATTTCTCTTTTGATGTTGATTAAACTGCTGAAACTGAGTTACATTTGCCTGAATCAAGTTGTTATCAGCTTTCTTGAATCTTTCAATTCTCTCTTCTTGTGCCATGAGAAGAGCTTCAATCTGTCCTACTGAAAAAGGATAAGTTCTTGATGTTATTGATATGACAAATGCTTCATATTCTTCAGTTAATCCATCCAAGATTGCTTCTATATGATCAGCTTCATCAACAGGTGCACCAATTGATGCTAAAGTGTCCACGATTTTGTTGATTTCAAGTAGATACATATTGACAGAAACTTGTTTCTTTGTGTTTCTTAGCTGAAGTTTAAGTTGCCTTACTTTTGCATGAAAATGAGAAGAAAAGAACTCTTCCAATCTTTTCCAGACTTGATGTGAAAACTCACATCCTACCATGCGAGTTGTAAAACCTTTACTCATTGAGGACAATAACCAAGATAACAGAAGTTGATCTTGTTGTTCCCAATTAAGAAAATATTCACTTATTTCTCCACTTTCTACATCTTCTGGTGTTGCAAACCTCTTGGGAATTGATACTCCCGTAATATACTTGTGAAGTTTATATCCTTTGATAGTTGCTAGTGCTTGTTGTTTCTAGGGTAGGAAGTTGTCTTCATCAAGCTTGATTGAGACTAGATTCGAAAAGGTATGAAGAACAAAAGAACATGGATTTGTTATTGAATTCTGGGAAGAATTTGGGAAGCCATGGAAGCACAAGCTCTGATACCATGTAAGGTATCAGGGTAAGGCTGAGAGAAAACGAAAATGGAGAACAGAAGGAGAGAATGCTGAAAATGATCTTTACTGAATATCAGAGAAATGAACTCTGCATACCGATAACAATTGCAATACCTACATATATAGTGAACAACTTTTTGGTTAGTTCTTAACTAACTTAAGACAGTTATAACTAACTTCCTAACTGCTAACTAACCATTCTCTCTCATAGTGGCAAACTAATGCCTCATCCTATCTTGATGGAATTTGTACAATGCTTGGAGAGAGAAAGAACTTGCTTCTCAATTTCTTTCATGCTCAGTGCCTGATGATGGAAGAAGAGAACGAGAGGAAAGGGAAGGTGGGAGTTTCAAATTCCCACTACTACTCATAACATTAGCACCCTTATTGTGGCTAATTTTGTTTTATCTATCAAGTTGCAATTCTGGGACAGGTTTAGTTGTGTCAGGGAGACAATATCTCTTATATTTTTTACGCCTGCATCAGTTAATCCTCCACCACATATTTCAAGGGATTGCAAATTCTTGAATGTTGCAGCATGAAGTGTGGTGTGCTCACAATCGGGTCTGCCGGAGAGGAAATTGTTGGACTCGGACAGTGGTTGAGTGCTAGAGGTGCTTGGTCACAATTTTTTTAATTGTAGGGACTCATTTGTAATTAAAACAAATAACATAATTGACTTCCTCTCTAGGTTACCTATATTCACTCTCAGCTATGAATCATTTTTTCTTCGAAATCAATGATTTATTTGGTGTGAAGTATGGGTACTCCATGTTTTTTTATGGAGTATGTGAAACGATTCCTAGAATTGAATGTGAATAAGATTTAATGAATCTTCTCTCACTCAAAGAGGAATACTAAAAGAAGTTTTGTTTGTGACTCGAATAAAGAATGTATTAGTATCAAGTATATTTAATCTAAGGAAGAAAATTTTGCTGAATAATATTAGCTAACTATTTTGTGCATGTCACAAGCCATTTTTGTTAATAATAAACAAAACGCGGCATGTTAAAATGCATGTCGAGATGAAACATGCATGTGAAGAAATGCATATTGAAATGTAACAAAGTGTGAAAAACAAATCTGTTATATCCTTTCTAGAAAAGCAAGTACTTTATCCCATTTTGGAAAGCTCTATAATTCAATTCCTGAAGATTTATTTCATTATCATTTCTTCCTCTTAATTTATGCTCACATCTATACGAGGAATGGGGAATAATTCTTTGTACTTAAACATTATTTTTTTTACAAGGTATCCTCATAATCATTGTTGTGAGACTAATTCTCAATTATTGTTACGACTAAGAAGCCCTCCCAACAGTTGTCTTTTTTAAGATTTAAACTTTAATTTTTTTCTCTGAAAATATAACTCGTTTATTACTATATCTAACTTTTGTTGGTACTTAAACATTAGATTATAAATGCATAAAGAAGGAGGACAGTAAAATTATATTAATAAAAAGAGATATTTGCTCTCCTGAAAAATAGAAATTCACGGCAGATAAATTTTTAGTGAAAACTTTTTATCTTAAGCATATAAATTAATTTTTGACATATATAAAATTGTGTTAATAAAGATATGTGTATTTATAACATGACTTACACAATTTTATATGTGTCAAAAATTAATTTGTATGCCTAAGTTAGGAAGTTCCTATCCAAAGATAACTACATTCCAAATAGACAAATTGGTGGTTGCCAAGTGTTGAACCAGAATAGGAGGAGTGAAATTTAGCATTGAAATGATTGTTGGTTCCCTTGCCTTCCACATACATATCCCAGACCCAAAACCAAAGATTCATCAACAAGAAGAAACCACAAAGCACGTGTTCACTTCATTTAATTAGCTTCAGCCTTCGGTCCTAGTTTTTTTTTTTGTTAGTTAGGTGATTATGATTGAGATTTATATAATTTCCCTATAATTTTGTTTAGAAAAGAAAGATGAAGTATGTTTTGTATGGAAATGTTTTAAATGCTCCTAAAAGAGTTTAGAGAATAAATACTTCATGCTTCTTTATCATTGATTCACAAAAATTTTATATTTATGACTAAAAATTATTACCTATAACTTGTTCAATAAGTTACAGTATCAAAATTATTAATTTGTTTTTAAAGAATTTTTTTCTCTTATCTTTTTCTCTCCTTTCTTTCTCCTTCTCCTTCCTCGTCTTTGTCTCTGCTTCATTCTCTTATCTTTCTCTCTCCTTTCTTTTTCCTTCTCCTTCCCCGTCTTTGCCCCTCAAAACTCGTCAAAGCTCTCTGTCGGAATCCTCCTTCTCTGGTGGCAGCCAAGCCCAGCGCCGCCCATCAAGTTTGTGACACCGCCGATTGAGTACTCGTCGTTATGGCAAAGGGCAGAACGCAATGGAGCTAAGCGATTTTGGCGGTGCAGCTCGGACGATTTCGCCGCAGAGGTTCTTGTCTCTGACAACGGCGAAGAGGTCATAGTTAGCGATGAGGAAGAATGTGATTGTGGTGGCTGAGAGAGACCCTTTTGTCAACGGTCGAAAAAGGAAAGAGATCGGCGTCTCCGGTGCCGTCCAAGTGTGTGGTTCCGAGCTTGGTTTCGGCTAATGTTGTGACAACGAAGATCTAAACCACCCGAAACCACCATCTAAGTCACCTCAAACCCACTAAATCTGAGCATCATTCAAAGTTTTTAATTTGATTGTAGCTATGAAAAATCATGTATTGCATTGAAGAACATGTAATTTGGATGGTTATGCAAAGCAGTAGAATGACTTCTTTGTACAAAAGATTTGAGCCGTATCTTAACGTTGCTGAACTCTTAACGATGTTTTATCAATGACTTTGTGTAGTTGATCTCAAACAAAAAAAAGATATATTTATATCAACCTATAGATTTGAAATTTGAAAAAAACAAAAAAGAAAGAAAGAAATGTTGAAATTTTCCAATAGAGGAGGATGAATAAAAACCAAATAAAAATAATAATTTTATGATCAATTTTATATTTACACAAAATTTATACTTACTATATATATATATATATATAGTGCAGCATCAATGCTCCAAAACATTTAAAAAACATTGTAAATGCTTCCTATTTTGTATATAACAATCGTATGCTCCACCACTCTAAGTCCCTCATGGACAGTGGGGATGATGGTGAAACCATGAGAGAGTCTGACTCAAAGCTCAATTTGGCTTTAACATCACTGGACAAAGCACAATGGACATTCTTCTCAAGATAAAAACAAAAAAAGACCATGACAGCCTGCACTATGAGTGAAGGAAACCCCAGTGCAAATTGCAAAACCACTGAAAAACTACAAAAGACATGCCTTACATACCGAATCACATTGAAAAAACACAACTAAAAGAATTGCCCATAATCGTATAGTGACTGATTAGAGAGACATTTACAAGAAGTTGCTTGACATGATGAAAAGTCTCATTTTAAGGTGAAAATTTGCATCAGTTGGACCCTCCAAGCACCTAGGCACTTTGACATGGGGAGAGCACTCTCAATAATTGACGCTCATGATAAGCATTTAGTATATGTCAGACTTACTTCTGTGTTCTATAGTTGTATCAACTAGGTTTCTCCACAATCTACCAATAAAACTTCCACAATTTCCTTGACTTTTCTAAGCTCTTTTTTCATTTCACCAATCCAATGACGATTTAAGAATTCTATAAATATCAAAGCTTCATCTTGTCGTTAAAAATCTGGCTTGGAACTTCCAAATTGCAAAGTTGACTTGGTACGTGATGATATTCTGCTTGCGATTTGACAGTTTGTTTATTGCCATGTGTATCTCTAGTTTCAACTTATTTGGTGGAGAGGGGGTAGAGGTTGCTCTTGCCCAGATGTTTGGCTGTGATTGGCTAGTCATGATTTTAACATGTGCTAGGCAACCAATCTCCCATGGTGCTACCATCTTTTGGGATATCTACAAAACTTGAACTGATGAAGACGTATTAATAATTACAAAAATATAAAAAACGATGCATTTTTATTATTTTATTTTTTTTTATTTTTTTTTTAATAATTATAATTAAGTAAAAAATAATAAAAAATAAAATATAATTAATAATATAAAAAATAATATAAAAATGATAAAAAAATCAAAATTACAAAAATATTATTCCTACGCTGATTCTCTATATTTATAATTTATATTTCTTTTCTATAAAAAAGAGAGAGAAAATTTTATTTTTTTCTGTTCTTCTGATTTGACATTATTGTAACACTTGATTTTAATGTGATTTGACATTTCAACTTAACAAATGTGCCAATAAAATGATTACAACCTGAGTTTTTATTAACAATTTTATACGAAGACACTGTATAGAGTACCATCATTTCAAAAGTATTTAACTTTAAATTGATTTTTGTTTTCTGTTTTAACGTATTCTTCCTTTAATATTAGGCTACATCAAGCAAAAGGCACCTAGTCAGTGAATTTTACTTGCATTTTTTTTGTTCTCTTACTGCATGTTACAAATCATCGTTACAAAGACAAGGCTTTGAAGAAAACTATTTGGACAGCGATAGGGATAGTGAAATAAGTATTATTTCTGGGATTTACAGTAGAAAACTGTGCTGAACAGAAATTTACAGCTATGAACATGGTAAACACATATTATTTCACATTCTATATTGTGATTATTATAATTTTTTTTTATACTATCATGCACATCAAGTGAAAGAATAAGCAGAGACCAGCTGAGCTTCATTGCTAACTACACCCAAAAGCTACAAGCTGATCCCCCAAAACCTCTCACTTAAAATTAACCCCAAATTAAAAAAAAAAAAAAGAAAAGAAAAGAAAAGAAAAAAGGTGATGAAAAATAATGCAGAGAAAAAACATCTGCTGCTGTAAACAACAGAGGAGCAGATTCCGGGGACATATCTGCAACCATCCCTCAGGTAAATCTCTCCTCACAAAACCACAAAGGAAAATGGAGCAATGCACACTGAGTTGAAGACCTGCTAGTCTTCTCAAGACTCTGAACGAATTCATCAGGCCTGCTTCTTCAAATCCTTTGAATGTATGAATGTTCCATGGAAACCATAAGGAACACGAGATGGGAGCTTAATGGAAGCCTCTAACTTCAAATTCATGGCATTCACAATCTGCAGCTCTGATTTCCAATCCTTCTCATCATGCACAAATGCCAGAATATACCCATCATCTTCCCTCTCTGAATTGGGGTCCCTTGGAAGAAACAGAGGCTCCCCACCAAACCTTTGGTCCCCATACAAGTACTTATTGACTTCTCCACTGAACAGGTCCACTTTAGCAAAGCCTGAAACTTTAGGCCAAGGCTCAGCAAGAGCCAGATAAGCAAACTGAGTCTTCCTTCCAAGCTTGTTCCTGTTGACCATCCCAGCCTCCAAGTTCACCTGCTCAGCCTCAGAAATAATGGGCCTGCGGGTGGACTTGCCAGTCTTGAGGTTGAGCCTTATCTCAGATAGCACACTCTTCAAACTCTCATCACATTCATTGAAAATGGAGTCAGCAGGGGTCATGCAGGACCCAATCACCACAACCTCATCACTGTCATGCTCCTCCCACGCATTCCAAAGGTGAAAACAGAAGCACTCAGGTGCCTCAATCCACCTCATCTTAGAAGCATCACTGGCATTCTTATTCAAAATTCCAAATCTTGACACCTTCTCCTTATCATACACAACTGGGGACCCGCCACGAATCATTTCTCCCAACTTGAACACCACTTGTTGGTCAGGGACAACCACGAACCTCTCAGTAATAGCGAAGTCATGCATCATAGTTGGCTCCGATAGAGGAATCTCTACATCTGGGGACTTAACACCATCTTCATTAAAACGAAAGTACTTAAGATAAGGCTTTTGGACAACATCATAGCTAAGAGCGTAAAGATCACCGGATACAGGATCAACCTTTGGATGCGCAATCATTGTGCTGTTGAGTTGGCCATTGAAATTGTAGCGACCAACAGTTTTCAAGTCACCACTTGGGGTAACACGAACATGATATGGTAAATCATCTTCTGACATGGCTAAGAGGTGGTTGTTGAAGTAGACAAGGCCAGCGTTGGCCACACCCATGCCGTGCCTTCCATCAACGAGTCCGAAGAGTCCACGAGCATAGAAGAGAAGAAGACGAGCTATGCCAGAGTGACCATGGAGTTCACCTATGGCTTTTGGGAAAACCGGTTTACCAAGTGCTTTTTCTTGAACCAGGCGATGAGTTTCGGTGAACCGGCAAGCGTAGCTGGCCGAACCGTCTCTGAACCCGACCGCGTGGACCATGCCGTCGCCGTCGAAGAAGTGGTGGCCGGCGACCGGTTCGTGGAGAGGGTTGGCGCCGTTTCTTACATAGACGCCTTCAATGCATTTTGGGATTTTTCCGGTGACTGGGAGGGAGTGCTGGACGGGCTGCTCCGGCACCGGAGCGAAGTTTCCGGCGATTTGGACTCGTGGGTCTGCGGTTTTGGGAAGTGGGTGCTGGCCCTCGTGAGAGACTAAGGCTGTTTCAACCAAGTCTAAGGCCTTGGCTGCAGCTTTTTGGAAAAGGTTCCAGCTTTGAGGCACTGGTTTGGTGTGAGAAGGTGGAGAGAGAGTTGGGTGGGGCTTGTTTTCCTTTGTTGGGGTGGCAGTTTTTGTGGTTGTGGGTGATGGTTGGTACTGCTTGGGGAATTGGAGTGTTTGGAGGGAGCATGAGATGGTGTTGTTGGGCTTTCTAGTACTGGTGGACCTCTTCTTGAAGGTGATGCAGGTTGTTGGAGTTGAACTTATTGAGCCCAATTCTTTGAAGGGGGAAGAGCTTGATGATGGGAGTTTTGTGCTAATCCATGTGTTCGATGATGTTGCTGCTGCTGATGATGCCATGGTTCTCTATTTTTGAAAGAGTGGAGAAGTGGCACTTGTAGTTGTATAGTTGTTGTTTAGTAGAAGAGAATGGGAATTGGGTTTCGTTTGGTTTGGTTTCGGGAGGAAGAAAGTGTTGGTCTCTTTTGGGATGTGAGAGTTTATATTGTCTGAAAGTTCGGAGAGGTTTGGTGAGTAAAAGAGAGTTGAGGTGAAGAGAGTGGGGAGTGAGAGAAGGGGGTATATATAGCGGGAGAGGGGCGAAGGCATGGAGCTTCAACTCAGACACGTAGGAGAAGACCACGTGTAGGATTAATAAAATTGAGGGAGGGGACTAACAAAAGTTAGGAAGGATTGCCAATAAGTGATCAAGACAAGGTGGGGTTGTATGCGGGACATGGCTGCATGATATAATGCCACGACCACCCTCTTTCGCTTTCTCTCTCTAGAATACGAAAAGCCTATTATATGTGCCTATGAATATTGTATGTGAGAAATAATGGGGGAATAGGATTATAATATAGGGAAAGTTCCTTAAATTAGGAGCAATCACACATGACAATTGATGACAAGAAAACAATAGAGAGAGAGAGAGAGAGAGGGGGTAGTGTTGAAAGGGAAATAGAAAATGAGAGCGGCAAAACAAAGAATGGTTCTCTATTGGCCCATTAGAGTGTAAGAGGAACTAATTAGGAAAGGGGGTTAGAGTTGGGCTTTTGATTAACGGCTTTGCCTAATTGCCTTTCAGGGGGGATTGGGTGAGTGGGAAAGCCATTTGTTCTTTTGCACACGTCTAACCCCGCGTTGCTTCCTCTATGAGAGTGTCACTCCCAATACACGTGGCCAACTCTCTTGGTGTCCCTCTTCTTTAGCTTCAAATCTTGGTCACATCACATCCATTCAAATCTTGAAGTTTAATTTGAAAAATTGATGCTCCTTTTGCAATTTTTTTTGTGTTTTACTGGAAATAGATTTCAATAGCAGCCAAATTAAGCAAGAGTACACTGGTCCAAAATAACAAGGTCACGAATAAAATCAGGGAATAAATTTTATTCTTTAATGAATCTAAAAGCCAACTTTCTCTTTAGAGATTAAAATAAATTTTATTTCAACTTAATATCATAGTCTAACAACCCAATAATGAAATTAGACGGGTCATCCACCCAAACGTTGAGCTTAGATGACTTAACAAAATGAGCTAGACAATCTGCTACTATATTACATCTCCAAAAATTGTAACTACGTTGAAAACAACTACAGATGTAACAAAACAAGTGTTCCTAACAATATAACCATTATAAGACAAATCATCTCACTCTTTATTAATACAGGAGTAAACATTATTAGCATCATCTTTTAGATGGACTTTGCATAATCTCAATTTTCATGCAAATTGGAGCCACTCTGTTGCCGCAAGGAGTTCTGCTCTATGGGGGTCTATAACACCCATAATCCTCTTATTTTTTGCCACTCGAAATCAGCTCAACACCCCATCTCTGATCACAACCCCAACACCACAGGAATTATCTTCTAAAAATATTGTAGCGCAGACATTAACTTTTAGGAAGTCATCATGTGGTTTTGACCCATGCTCATCGAAATTCCAATTGAGATTCTCATTGGTCGACCGCTTCTTAGCATCCCAGAAGGTGTTAAACCTCAATTTTACATTCAAAACTACCTGCTGTGAATCAATAGGCCTCCTACCTTGTCATTGTGTTCCTCTAGTACCATATATACAGCAGCCCACACCATGCTCAACAACTCCATTGGTTCACCTGTAAGGGAATGCAAACCAGACACCAAACATCCCAGCCAATCTCTATTGTAGTTGCTTAGGTAAGGAAATCATTCTCTTTTGAATCATACTTAAAATATTTTAGAAAATTCTTTCCATGCTCCCTCTTGATTTTTATGCATCTACATGTGTAACGAGTAAAGGCATGTTACTAAATATATATCATAAGTATGGTGAATGTTAACCTTCAAAATTTCAGGTGAAGATTAGCACTCTTCATTCTTCTTATGGACAAAAATATCATTTTTATCTTTTACTAATTAACTTAAATAAATGTCTATTTTAATAATTAGCAACCTAATTAATTAAGTCAATAAATGTTTCTCTCTCTCAATATCAACTATCCTCATAAATCTTTCTCTCTTGATAACTATCAACTTCCTAAATATTTCTGTCTCATAATAACTGTCTACCTTAAAAATTTTATCAATTTAAAATATTAAGTATATTTAATCAATAAGTTAATATTAGATAATTTGCATGGATAACGTTTTTCTTCTCTTTTTTCAAAAAAATTAAATTATTGTATTATTAATTTTTACTGTGAGAAATAAATTATTGTAGTATTAATTTAAAAACATAAAATTGACGTTTTTCTATAAGTTTTTTAAAAGTAAATTATTACATTATTAATGTTTTAAAATATTAATAAAAGAGAAATAAATTATTGTATTATTTTTCAAAAGTAAATTAATATTTCTGTATGATTTTTTTAAAAGAAGTGTATTATTGCATTATTAATTTTTTAAAAAAAAGTTGCTATTTAACGCGAAAAAATCACACGAATACTACAAGAATTTAGGTAGTAGTACAAAGTGAAAGAAAGAAATCAAGATTAGTGAAACAAGCTAGGCCACGTCAAAAAAAAAAATAGAATGAAACAAGCTAGGCCACGTCAAAAAAAAATTAGAAAAGCAAAAGGATACATCTTTGGTGGCTTATCCGTTGAAAACATAAATGTGGTGTAACCAGTAGACTCAATTATTATCTTTTTTTAATTCTTGTAATTTATTGTTTATTCTTTTTAAATAATAGCTTAATCTTTTTATTTCTTTCTCTTTTATTTATTGACTTATCTTTTTTTTTTTATATAATATTTTAATCTTTTATCTAATCCTTTTAGTACACTGATTATATGTTCAATTTGTATATTTTTATTACTATTCATTTTAGTTTTCAGCTTTGATACCAACTCTTACCCTCGTTATTTATTTCTTCATAAATTCCAAATTCTTTTTTAATTGTTTCTCTATTTATCCTTCTTCTGGTTATCATATTTTTTGTTTTAAATATTGTATTAAATCATTTACTTGAGTTGTTAATTTATTAGTCTCATCTTCTTCAATAGTTTTTTCTGATTCATTGAATTTAATAGGTTTTGGTATTTTTTCTTTTTATTTTCTAATAATTTTGAGTTAAAAAGTTCTTATTTCTATTATTTCATTTTTTTTAAGATAATAAATTCTTCCTATATCCGTAAATAAATATAGAATATCAATTTTATCATTATTTCTAAATGTTATGATATGAATTTGTTAATGCATAATTAACACAATGAGTTACTGAAAATTTTTTATCTCCTAGTCTCATTAAATTCTTTCTTAAAAATTTATGTTCTAATGTTAATGATTACTCTATTCTTTGGGTACTTAGAGGTATTCCTATGTTTGGTCTTATTTCAAATTTTAATTTTTCATAGGCTAAATTTTCTTCTATTATTCCTAATATTTTATCTTTTGGATCCATAATTTTGTCATCTTTTAATATCAATTTTACTGGTGAATTTATTTCTTTCTAAAAAGTAGATTTTATTAATACTTGAACTGCACCTATATGTATATATCCAATTTGTCTCCTATCTTCTTCTCGTTTTATATTTCTTTTTAATTCCGTAATTTTCTTTTTATTTAGTAGCTGTATCTTAATATTTCCGTACGTATCAGATATATCTATTGGTGTTTCACTGCTAGTTTTGCCATAATAAATAATATTATCTCTTTGATTAAATCTTTTTAATATGCTACTTAATCTTTCTTTTCCTTTCATATTTGTATTTTTTGTTAGATTTAATTCTTCCTTTTGAATTTTCTTAAATAATGATTTATTTATTAAAATACTTCCTTCATAATTTCCTTCTTCTTCATTAATTTGTAGGTGTTCTACATCTTCTATTCCTTCTATTTTCCATTTATGGTGTGATTTTTAAATAATTTTTTATGTCATGTATACTAAGATTTATTCTTGGAATTCTTAGTTGTCTATTGTTAATAGTTATAATTAATTTTTCAGATTTTATCTCATATGGTTTTATTGTTTCAAGAAAATCTATTCCTAATAATAATTTTATATTTGTTTCATCTTCAACATATAATTCTGTTTGGAGTAGTATACTAGAATCAAAGCAAAATTCTATGGTTGCTTTTACTTCAAAAATTTTCTCTTTTTGTTTGTATGTTATTACTTTTCTTGGTATAGTTTCTTCTGATTTACTTATTACATCACTACTTACATAACTCAGACACGCACCAGTATCAATAAGTATAGGCATAATAATTCCGTTAACAATTCCTAATACATGATAGTGACAATAATTATTTGGAAGAAATTGGATAAACATACCTGGCCGGGATAAAAAAATGTACTGATTTGTTCTTCTTTTATTCTTTTGGTCCACTACTGCTTCCATAGTTGCACAATAAGTTTGTAATGGATTGAATGGAGTGGATTGACTAATGGGTTGAGTGAGGTAAATAATTCAAAGATATAAGTAAAGAAGTGTTTATTTATAAGTGATAATAAGTACACGATAGATGGATATACTCTCAAATGTCCGACTAGTTTTTTAAGAAACTAGCACTGTTTTCCTAAAGAAAACATTCTCAATTGAGATTTCAGAATAAATTCCAAAGTCTGCTTTGCCACAACATAAGAGGGCTTATTTATAAGCAGAGAGTGAGAAAACAAATTTATAACGTTACCCTTACAAACGTAAGTGCTTACATCAGAAACTTAATTATTTACATAGTGACGTAAGAGTTTACATCACTCCTCAATTATTGCTTCATCAGACACCTCATCTTTAATTTTGTCGGTGTCGGCTATTCCTTTTTCCGCTGCGCATCATTCACATGCGTGGTTCCCACTTGCTTTAATCATTGCATATAAATTATTGAGGACAGCTGGTCGATACTCCATCTGTGGTCCTTGGAATACATAGAAAGGGAACTCAAAGCTTGTCAAAATATCCATATCTTTTTCTTTGATTACTTTGCCACTTGTTTTGCTTAGAAGTAAAGTATAGGGTCCTTTGTAAAGTGTCTTAATGAATGATTGTTAGCCGATGCTTTGGCATTGTGAAAAAATACTTGCCAGCTGGTTACCCAATATCTGAGTGATTTGGTCTTCATCATAGACAACGCCAGTTGGTTCGTCCTTTAGTGGGAAATTATTATTGCTTACACCCACAAACACAAGATGCTTGGTAGGCTGCTTAGTAATGAAGTCAGGGTAGGCCGAGTAGAACTTCAGGAAAATACTTTGATCTTTTGCCACATTTCTTTTGAACATTTGTACTGCTTCCTTAAAATTGTGAGGGAACAGATTAATTTCTTCTAAATTCAGGTTTAAATAAAGACAGTCAATAAAACCAAACTGATACATATTGAATGTCAATATTTGAGGTGCTCCTGGAAGAATAATTGTTTTGATACCGAAGAGTTTTCGGTCAACCATATAAAAATAATTAACCTTTTCTTTCTCATTCCAATTAACTAGTCTTTTGAAATTTTCCTAGAAATGTTCTTCTGAGAACTAGACTTGTAATTCGTGGTCTTTTCGAGAAGTAATTTGATAATTATCTAGCGAAGAAGGAATTCTTCCTAGGATTTTGAGTGAGCATTGTGTTACTAGTGGATTCTTTGTTGTTTCTGAATAAGTTCTTGGACCAAGATAGACTTCTTTCCCCTTAGATGAATACTCCTTGAGTGCTTTCTCTGCCTGTTCTTTAGTTGAGTATGATTTGTGTATAACTCCAAAAATATTTTGACAATGCGGAGTTGCTTTATACCAGTCATCATAGACACCTAGGAACGGTCCATTAAATATTACATACCATTTTTTTTATTTTCCTCTCCTCCTACTGAAATGCTTCTTCAAGAAATCCTTTTGCTTTGAGTTGTAGATTTAGAATTTTGTTATCAGCTTCAATAAGTTCTAATTCTTTCAATTTTTGATCCTTTAATGCCTTTTTAAGCTCCAATTGTCGCTTGACTAAGTCGGCTGTGTTGTGTTCCATTCTCTTGATAAAATATCTACAAGGATATTCTTTTCTCCTTTAATATGCGAAATTGAGTAATTGTATTTTGCAAGTTGCATTTGTCATCTAATGAGTCTTCCTTGCTTATAGGTTCCTTTATGATTAATATTTTTAAAACCTACAACATAAGTAGAGTCTGTTAGAACAATAAATTCTTTATCAAGCACATATATCCGATGTTTTTCTAACATCCGAATAAGCGCTAATGTTTCCTTTTCATGAGTAGGATAATTAATTTCATTGTTTGAAAAAGTTCCAGACATATATCGACATACTAATTCTTTCTTTTGTCCAGGAGATTTTGCTTTCATAACTCCACCCCAATGTTCATTTGATGCGTCAGTTTCAATAATAATTAAGTTATCATCCGAAAGATGATATAGCTCAGGTAAATCCTGGTATAAGTGCTTTAATTTGTTAATAATTTCTTCATCCTCATCCGTCCAAGACCAAATAACATCCTTCTTAAGCTTTTGTTGGAGTATTTTTCTTTCAGCTGCAAGATTCTTAATAAATCCTTCATTTGAAATATATGTTGGTAATCCAAGAAATCTTTATAGTTCTTTTTTATCCTTTATTTTTATTGAAAAATTTTGAAGTTTTTCTAATACATGATTTTGCATTATTATTTTCCCCTTTTCAATTTCTAATCCGAGATAATTAATTTTATTTTGAACTAAAATAACTTTTTTCTTACTTAATACTACACCATGCTCAAAACATTTATTAAGTACTAATTCGATTTTCTGGAAATGATCATTTAAATCTTTATTAGTGAAAACTAATATGTCATCAATGTAAATAAGACAAAAATCTCTAAATTCTTTTAATATTGAATCCATTCTTCGTTGAAAAATACCCGGTGATTGCTTCATTCCCATAAGAAGTACATTCTATTCATATTGCCCTTGAAGACAACTAAATGTTGTTAAAGATTTAGATTCTTCTGTAAGTCTCGTTTGATAAAATCTTGACTTACAATCAAAAGTAATAAACCAATGCATATTTCTTACTCTTTCAATAATTAAGTCTTGGTAAATAATATACATCTCCTTTCATTGCATCATTTATATGCTTATAATTAATTATCATGCGTCTTTTTCTTCTTTTTATTTCATTATGATTTTTAATATAAAATGTTGGTGCAGAATGTTTACTTTTTTATGGTCTTATTAATCTTTTTTCTTCCATTTTCTTAATATCTTTTGCGAATTCATCTCTATCTTGCTTTGTATAAATCATAGGTTTACATTTCACTTCTTTTGTTGGATCTTTTAGTTTTAATTCAATTAATTCTATATTTTTATTATTAATTTTTAGATCTAAAGAATTTTCACTACATGTTTTTTTTAGTAATTCTTCGATATGAGCTAGAATTCTTCTTCTAGGTTCTAAATTAGTTAATACATAGCGAATTTTTTGACATATAGAGTTAACCAATTCACCACATTTCAACTTGCTAAATTCTGATTATTTCTTGAAATAAGTACAGTCTGAATAATGAATAATTGAGATATTTACTAAAGATTTTAGTTGTTTTCCTCGAATATAAGGTGTTTTAAGTGAGATATATTCTAAGTATTGACAAAAAGGTGAGTAGAGACATAGAAAATTATTTCCTAATATCATATTTAGTCCTATTTCTTGTTGATAGATAGTTGAGACAATAAATAATTTTGTTTGAATACTTAGAGTTATTTGTTTAAATACTGAATATAAAAAATGTATAGATCCATCTGCAATTTGAATCTTTAATGGTTTTTCTAATTTTTTTCATTTGTCAAATAATGCTTTGGTCACAAGACAAATACTTGCCCCAGTATCTATATAAGCTTCAGTTTCTTTATTACTTTTTTCGATATTTATTTTAATATAAGTACTATTCGGATTCTATTTCTTCTGTAGATAATTCATCTTTCGAATATTCATATGTATTGTTTTCAGTATTACTTAATTCTTCTTCTAATGATTTTAATTGATATATTTTATAAACTTGTTTTATTTTTTTTTATTTTTTTTTAAAGTATTTTTCTTTCTTTTGAGGACATTCATTGGCATAATGACCTTCAACACTACATATCCAATAGACACATTTCTTTTTTTCTTTTGGACAATATTTTCTTGGTGTATTCCTTTTTCGTCTAAAATATTTTCTTTTAGTATTTTTGTAAGCTTTTCTTTTATGATAAGTTTTTTAAGTCTAGGTTTTTTCTTATAATATTTTTTTCTTTTTGAAAGTTTGATTATATCCATACTTTCCAGGATTTTTTATTTCTAGTAAGTCACAACATATTATATTTCTTCCTCTATTTAATTGTTTAATTGTTTCTCTTTGTATACATTGTTCTCTTAATTGATGATAAATGATTTGTATAATTCCTCCTAGAGTATTAGCAGTTTCTTTTGGTTGCATTTGCCAGATAGTTCGTATTTTAATATTGAGTGAATATGGAGTTTGTATATTTATATATATATATATATATATATATATATATTTATATTCAATATTTAGATGATAATAATATTTTTGATATTCACAAATAAAACTTTCAATTTCACACATATTACATATTTGCATTTGATTTAAGTGTGCTTTTGCTTTTTCATGTAAAAATCTATTTACTTCATCTCTATGTTCAAATGTGTTATATCCGACAAATTCTTGATTATTTCTCACAGTTCTTGAATATTGTGTCCATGTTTCATCAGCAATACTCGTAAGATATTTTTGTACATTTCCTTTTGTTTCATAAACTATTAAGTTCTTAACATCAATTAGGCTTAATTCATTAAATCTTTCATCAATTGCACTAAGTAAAGTAATTTCATTTGTCCATTGTAAGAGTATTTCTTCTTTATTTCTTGCACAATCATTATTTAACATAGTTCTGATTTTAATATTTTCGTAATGTGGATTAAATTCTTCTGCCATTTTAGTCTATTTTCCATTTTTTCGAACATATCCTTGATTATACATAGTTTCTTGTTCATATTTTTTTCATGTTTTCTTTGGATATCTCCAATAATCTTCCCATTTTCTTTTAGGCTTTGGATTACTTGTCTCTCCTTTTTCTATAAATATTTCATCATATTCTGATTCGAATTCTGAAGTACTATAATTGAGAATTACTTCTTCGTTTTCATTATTTACTTCAATCTGTTCTACCTTTTGTATTTGTTTATTTTCTTCAATTATTTTTAATTGTTCTAATAATTGTTGTATTTCTTCTATATCATTTGATTTCTTTAGTGATTCTATATAATCATTTTTTATCCTCTCAATGAAGTTATTGATTTTAAAAATTTTGCAGGTTCATGTTCCTCTGTTTTAATTATCTCATCTTTTGGTTTTATATGTATTAATTCTTCTATATCATTTTTCATAATACATTTATTAGTTTGTTCTTCATCTAAAAATTTTCTAATTATTGTAAGATTTCTTTAATTCTTTTAATATTTTCATCTTTATCGATTTATTTACTTTTATTAATATTATTTAATGTTTCTTTAATATTATTTATTTCATTTTTTCCATTTTGTATTCTACCGCATGTACAATTTGTAATTTTATTTATATTATTAATTAAAAGTATTATATTTTTATTAATTTTTATTAACATTTTTGTTAAATTTTTATTCATAACTTTAATTTCTTCTGATACTATCATTTTTTATTTTAAGTTTATTTTTAATTTTGTTTTTTTTTTCTTTTTCAAAACACGTACCTCCGAAGCACCAGATAATCCTCCTGCATCTTTTGTATACAATTTTCTAGGCCTGACAATGTCACCTGCGGACTCAATCCGCCCCAAAAATCTCATGAGGGGTCTAAAATCTGTTCTTCTGTGGATCAAGGTGGGTGCGATTTTTTTGCTCAATACATCTAATCTTATCCTACAATTCGAATATTAATAAATATTATGTTTAACGAATTTAATTTATATATATTATTAATGTAAAAAGTTTTGTACTATTATTTAATGATGTATTATTATATTATTTAATAAATTTAATATTTTATGTGAATTTTATTTATTAAATGATGTAGTAACATATTATTAGATGTCAATATAATTTTTTTTACATTAATAATATAACAAAATTAAACTCATGTGTTAATAATCAAGTTAATTATATTAGTTAATTTTTATTAATTAAACATTTATTTTAAACATATTTTTTAGTTTATATAAGATGAATAATTAATTTTAAAATTATGATTAAATATTATATAAATTTGGCGTAAAATACTCATAAGTATGAAATGAGACGAAACGAGTATGAATTTTAATATTTTTTTTTTGCTGGACAAGTGCATATTTTAATCTTAAATACGTAAGATATAATTGAGTTGAGCGAAAATCTGTCCTTACTCATCCCATTATCAAGCCTATAATTTTCATGTATATTACTCATGTAAACGAGCATTTCACTTTAAAAAATAATAATGTGAGAGAAAAGATTTTATGTAGCAGATTTGGTAGTGTTTTTTTATTAGGAGAATGAATGATTTATGAGGATAATAATTATTAAGGGAGAGAACAGTTAATTTCTTTAATTAATGAGATTGTTAATTACTAAAACAGAAATTATTATTTAGAATAATGCTATTTGTTTCGAATCACTCTTTTTACTGAAACGTACTAAGGGCGCATAACCAATCAGCAATGGAGAGATAGATGGATGAGAAGAGTGAGAAATTAATGGTTTATGAAATTCTTATAACCTATAAAAGCAAACCACGTTGGATTCGTGGGAAAATTCACGAAAAACAGTTCATGATATTAAGCATTTTTCTAGTATTTATGTTGATTAGTAAAAGATAAAAGTAATTTTTTTTTTTCTATAAAAAGAGTAAAGGGGCTAACCTTCATCTAAATTGTTAAAGGTTAGCATTCCTTTATATATATATACTCATTAAAATTAAAAGGGATTATTATTATTTAGTGTTAATTTACTGATAGTATTACATTTTAATAAATGATATTACACTTATTTTTCAAATTATCATTGGAATAATTACTTTTTATGGTATAATAACTACAATAAAAATTTGTTATATTATTATTAAAAGTAATATTCTTTTTTATATCTTAGTTACTCAATTTTGTAATAAATTAACTATAACTTACAACTGAATAACTAAATTTTTGTTTTGATTATTCGCTTGAAAAGAGTAATTATTTAAAATTTGTTTATTAAAAAATAAACACCACACTAAGCTAGAATACATACAAGCAAACAAAAAATATGTGAACTATTCATGTACCTGTAATTAAAATTGGGATGCTATATCCAGTAAAAAAAAAAGGGATGCTATATATGGTGATCCAATTTTTTATCATTATTAGTAGTTATATGGTTAACACCTTGCTAGCTTATACTCTTCCAGTAAGATATGTAAAAGTATAAAAATTTGTTAAACATACTATTTTTGTATTGAAAGCTTATCCAAACCCTGAAGTAGTGATAAATAAATAAAAATAAAAATAAATATTTCAAGTTTTGATTAAAAAAAACAAATAACAAAAAGTTCTATCCGTCGTCCCCTATTCCTTAACTTTTTCAAAGTACTCAAGCTGCGGGTACAATATTCTTGTGCTTTGGCAGGATTAATGTTGACAAAAATTGACTCTATGCTACGTGTAAGGCTGTGTTTTGATTGAACATAGATTACGCTCAACGCATAGCTTTCATAAAAGGAGTCACAAAGGCGATAAGATGATATATGATATTTTCCTCCCCATTTAATTCTTAGCAAAATTTGCACCTGTTTAAAGCCATACTAATAAAAGGAATAAACAAAATGATGTAATGCATGATGCAACAAAACCATGCACCATTGGAAGAGATATTTCTTCTTTCTTTATATCTAATCGGTAATTACATCAGTCACAACATACAGAAGCTCCGGTAGCATCTACCAGAGTGGACCAGGTTGTAATGGAAGTTTAGTGTTGTCAGATCTCCATTTACAAACAAATGAAGTAAAGAAATATCGATGGGCATAAAAAACATAGCAAGAACGGACATAAGGGAATTGAGAGATATAAGCTATTGAGCTAACAGTTATCTAGTTGGAATAAATGGGACACTAAGTTAACAAAAGTAGTTAGTGTTAGTTAACGTATTGGTTAGTTGATTGGTTACAATAGAAGCATTTAGACAGTAACTAGATATAGCTAGTTAGTTAGATAGTTATCTCTTGTATATATAGCAAATCTGTATGTTGAAATATTCAATTTTCAATTCATTCATTCTTTTGCTTGTCTACAAATTTTGTTCTTCTTCATTCATTCAAGATCCTTTTATGACGTTCTGATACAAAACCGGATGGTACTTAGAATAGGTACGTGTACGGTATTTTTTTCATTGAGTAGCCACTGATGAGCGTCTCTAACCAGAAAGAGGTGGGTACCTGCAAAGGCACTCTGATGCTCAAGTTACGTTACGCTTAAGTATGATTTTCTGTAATGGATGATAGCATACCTCTTTAGGATGAATCAGGTTGATTCTTATAGAGCATTCGTGGAGCCCCCTAGCAATCCGCATGGGGTTCACGTACTGTGGGATCGTGCTCTGACAGGAGGTGCCTTCCTCCCATACTTGTTCAGGCAGATATCCGACAGTATCGCGTTTGAGGTTGCCCCTTGTTGCGGGTAGTCATGGTCCCCATACTTTTGCAGAATCATGGTTGGCAGTTGGCAGAGCATGTGCAGACCTAACGATTGCTGTGGAGGCCTACTGTTGGACTTCGGTGGATTGACGACCATGACAGGGTACTGACTCGCGGAGTCACGAGGGATATATGCAGGGTTTAGCCTGCTGGACGGGGTATTATATCCCGATCCAGAACAGTTACCCACAGCTTAGCGCTTAGATGGGACATCTAAGTGTTAAGGAACCCATGTTTAACAGGAGCACATGGCACACAGTGAATCAAAGGGATCCAAATAAGAGTTAACGTCGGATCTCACGATGTTTTCTAAAGAGCCGAGGTCCGTGATATATTAGTGTGCCTCCGGGGTTGACGTGTAAGGTCGAGATCCGAGTCGAATTGTTTTGCTCACGTTGTCATTCTGCCATCCGAGATATGTCATATGTTGCCCCCTTTCCCGGGGTCCATCATGAATCACTTTGGTATTTAGGATGCCATGTGACTTTGGTTTAGAAACCTTGTTCGGGGTCCATTACCAATTGCTTTGGTGTCTAGGAGCCCTCGTGACTTTGGTATAGAAACCTTGTCCGAGGTCCATTACCAATCACTTTGGTATTTAGGATGCCACGTGACTTTAGTTTAGAAACCTTGTCCGGGGTCCATTACCAATTGCTTTGGTGTCTAGGATCTCTCGTGACTTTGGTATAGAAACATTGTCCGGGGTCCATTACCAATCACTTTGGTATTTAGGATGCCACATGACTTTGATTTTAAAACCTTGTCCGGGGTCCATTACCAATTGCTTTGGTGTCTAGGATCCCTCGTGACTTTGGTATAGAAACCTTGTCTGGGGTCCATTACCAATCACTTTGATATTTAGGATGCCACGAACTTTGGTATAAAAAAACTTTATCGGGGATCTAATACCACTTTGTTAGTGTGTAAGATCCATTCTATCGGGGATCTAATACCACTTTGTCAGTGTGTAAGATCCACTCAGATGTGTTTTATTGTAAGCGGTCCTTAGCCGGGGTCTTTTTAATGCTTTTGATCTAGTGCTAGAATTTTCCCATGGTTGGATTTTTTCTTTGCAGGACCTATTTAGCTTAAGACGACTCGCGGCGAGTACCATGATTACTTGGGATGTCGTAGTAGCCTTTGAAGACCTTTGAAAACTTCAATAGAAAATGCGTTAACACTTGCTTTATTGAGTAAGTAAAGGACTAAGGTTCGCAGAAAGTGCTTCCATAAAGATTGGGGCATATCAAACACGAAGTAAGCTAGGGGACTAGGCCTTAGAAGGCACTTAGTTGTAGTACCTCCTAAGTTTGTCCGCATTTCAAAAGTTCTTCACCGGCTTGCCAGTTAGTGCCTTGAAGGTGTAAGCTTCCTTGCCAATGCTAAGCTCAATTCGGTATGAGCCTTCCCAATTCGGGGCTAAGTTCTATTGGGAGGTATTCCTTCCTCCAATGTCAGCTTTACGGAGAACTACGTAGCCTAGCTAGAATTTCCTTGGAATGGCCTTAAAGTCATACCCGGTTGTGAGTTCTTCTCCTCTATCGTGGTGAAGGACTTCACCTCAGACTCCAGTTACGACTTAGATTTGTCTGTCTTCTGCGATTTTCATTGTTGCAGAAGCCATAAATATATTTTTGCAGTCATCCCTCTTTGATCAGGGACTCGATGACATCTCGGAGCTGATAGCAGTCCTTTGTCTCATGGTCGTAGCTCTTATGCCATCTGTAGTGTTTTGAGTGATCTTTCTGGGACTGTTTCTTTAGAGGTGGTGGCCTCTTGATATCTTAGAACTTGGTTTGAAGGACCTCCTTCAAGATAGTCTCTCGAGGGGTGTTCAAAGGAGTATACTCAGAATACCTTGGTCGATATCGCTCGCTCCTGGAGGGGTCACGAGGCTAATTTGCGCTCTGGCTTTTCCTTTAGTGATTGGCTTCACCTTTCTCAAGACTCTCCTTCACCTTGGTAACTTTCTCCAGTTCTAAGTACTTGTCGGCACATAGGTAGAACTCATCCAGATTCGCTGGTTTCTTATTTGCCAAGGACCGGAAAAAGCCAGAATTAGTTAGGACGCCGCTCCTGGCATAGTGGAGGGCTATCCTATCGTCTAGGTTCTCTACGCCGATGCAGGCATGACTGAACTTTTTGATGTATTCGCGTAGCGACTCATGGCTTCCCTGGCGGATCCCAGAGGGGGGGTCAATTAACTTTTGCTGCTCCTTTGCGGTAGTGTAATGTAGCAGGAAGCGTTGTGTGAGGTCTTCCCATCCCGTGATCTGGGTTCGTAAGGTCACGAACCAACAGAGGGCATCATTCATTAAGAAGATGGGGAAGGACCGACAGAGCAGTTCCAGGGTGTACTCGTACAACTACATGAACTGAGTATAGGCATCCAGGTGCTCCTGAGGATCTGTCGTGTTGTCATAAGGTTCAATGTTAGTTAGAGGTTTGAAGTTTTTCGGGACCCTATACGTCATGAACGTCTCCGAAAATTGTTGGTGACAGCCGGGGGCCGGGTTATTGTTTCCAACAACCTCGGCGCCAACTCTATGGGGCGTCTGTTTTTGGGGCATCTCCCGTTCTTCTTGGTCATTTACTCGCACTGATCTTTCGAGGTCGTTCATTCAATGACGTTGTTCTTCCAGTTGGCGTCGTTGGTCATTGATCAGCATGGTTTGCTGACGTAATAGCTCCCTAAGTTCATTCCTCGTCACCTCTGGTTGAACGTTATCCTCGTAGTGAGATCCATGTTCTGTATTGCTGTTAGGGGTCCCCAGGCGTACATGCACGGGGATCCTTGCTTCCTGATTTACATTGTTGACTCGTTCGTTTGGAAAAAATGAGCCTGTCTCTAATGGAAATCTTTCGTGATAGGGTGGGACTTTCAGCGGAGGTTGAAGTCTCGTGTTCCCCATTAAGAGTTTCCACCACTATGGGTCGACTTCTAGCGGCAAAGGTTTTTGGTGGGACAGATGGAGGGTCGTGCTGCGCCGTTGGGCCCTGCGTTTGGCCAGGGGCAACGTGTGCAGCGCTTCCTTTCCTTGGGTTCTGTCTTGTGCTCACCATAGTTAGCGTGGGAATGGAAGTTTTATCAGGTTTTCCACAGACGGCGCCAATGTTCTGACATAAAACTAGATTGTACCTGGAATAAGTACGTGTACAGTATTTTCCTCCTTGAGCAGCCACTGATGAGCGTCTCCAACCAGAGGGGTGGGTACCTGCAAAGGCACTCCGACGCTCAAGTTAGGTTACGCTCAAGTATGGTTTTCTGTAATGGATGATGATTCTTATAGAGCGTTCGTGGAACCCCCTGGCAATCCGCATGGGGTTCACGTACTGTGGGATCATGCTCTGATAGGAGGTGCCTTCCTCCCGCTACTTATTTAAGCTTATATCCGACAGTATCGCATTTAAGGCTACCCGTTGTCGCGGCAGTCATGGTCCCCATACTTTTTCAGAATCATGGTTAGCAGTTGTCAGAGTCTGTGCAGACCTAACGATTGCTGTCGAGGCCTACTGCTAGACTTCGATGGATTGATGACCATGACGGGGTACTGACTCACAGAGTCACGGGGGATATACGCAGGGTTTAGCCTGTTGGATGGGATATTGTATCCCGGTCCAGAACATATGGTATCAGAGAGCTTTCTTTGTGAAAGCTTTGCTGCGCCACTCTCTGTTCAAATCAAAGTGTTTGTGAATCATTCTTCAACTCATTTTTCATCATGAATCCAGTGAATCCAATGGTAAATCCTACAAGTTCTTATTTTCTACATCCTAATGAAAGTCCAGCAATCTTGTTGGTTTCATCATCATTAATTGGTAGTAATTACCATTCCTGGTCTAGGCAGACGCGAATGGCATTGCAAGCAAAGAATAAAGTTAGTTTTGTTGATGTATCAATTCCAATACCTGAAGCAGAAGATTCGTTGTTCTTGGTGTGGGAATGATGCAATACAATGGTAATTTCTTGGATTAATCGATCTCTTTCTCAATATATTGCAAATAGTGTCATGTGGATGAATAGTGCATCTGAGATTTGGTTAAATCTCAAAGATAGATTTTCACAAGGGGAAAAACTCATAATTGCAAGCTTGCAAGAAGAGTTGTATAAAATTAAATAAGGAGAATTTTTTGTTAGTCAATATTATACTCAGTTGAAATCTTTGTGGGAGGAATTGGAGAATTTTAGGGTTTAGGGTTGGTTGCTATTATCAGATCTTATAGACAGCAAGATCATATCATGAGATTCTTGAAGGGTTTAAATGATCAATTTTCAGCAATTAGATGTCAAATTTTAATGATGGAACCATTGCCATCTATTAGTAAAGTTTTCTCTCTTGTGGTCTAACAAGAAAGGCAATTCAACAGTGAATTTCATGAAGAACCTGTAACTCTTGCAGCAGGTGTCATAAATTCAGGATTTCAGAAGTTTGTCAAGAAATTTGGATTTGGCAGAGGTAATGGTTAAATTGGTCACACCGTAATGTTTGTTATGAGAAACATGGTTTCCCACCAGGACATCCAAGAAACAAGTTTTGAAATATAAGTCACACAACAAATAATATTTCTTCAGCAGAAGAAGAACATATTGAAGTTGTATATAACAAAACTGAAACAGTAGAATATCATCACCTAGGCTTCACCTCAAAACAATTCCAAACACTTATGAGTCTTTTTCAGAAATCACGCTTAACAAATCATGTCACTACTCATACTGAGTCAAAACTTGCTCAATCTTCTGAACCACTTTCAGGTGATCATTATATTTTCTTGTCATTCAAAACTTATTCATTGGATACTAGATACAGGTGCGACAGATCATATTTGTTGCACACTAAATCAGTATGTCACTTACAATAAAATTCCACCTATTACTGTAAAACTACCAAATGGCAGTCAAGTCCTAGCAATTATTTCTGGTAAAGTTCAATTCTCAGATAAACTTGTCCTTACCAATGTCCTTTACTTGCCTCGGTTCATTTTCAACTTGATTTCAGTCACCAAATTAACGGATTTTGTTAATTGTGTCTTAACCTTTTCTTCCACTGAATGTGTCATACAGGAATAAGATTCCTTGAAGAAGATTGGGTCATCTAAAGCTGTTAAAGGGTTGTATGTGATGTAATTTTCTTGTAGTAATTCTTTTGTACAAAATCCTGCTTTTTCATATACTTTTGTTTATCAAAAATCAGATTTGTGGCATTATAGATTAGGACATCATTCTAATGCCACATTGGATTCTTTACATACATAATTTCCTATCATTACTTGTAATCATGATTCTGTTTATGATATATGCCCTATGACTAAAATGAAGCATTTGCCTTATCCTATTAGTGTAACTAAATCTGAAGCTGTTTTTAATTTATTACACATGGATATATGAGGTCCCTTCTCAATTTCATCTATTCATGGTTATAAGTATTTCTTAACTGTAGTGGATGACTTTTCTAGACATACTTGGATTTTTTTTTTATGAAATTGAAGTCTGAAACAACATCTCACATTAAGTCCTTTGTGGCTCTAATTGAAAATCAATTTGAGCATAAAGTCAAAATCATTAGATCTGATAATGGTCCAGAATTTGCCCTATCACAATTGTACTCAGAAAAAAGGTATTTTACATCACAAATCTTTTGTAGAATCTTCACAACAAAATAGCATTGTTGAACGCAAGCATCAACACATTTTGAATGTGGCAAGATCCTTAATGTTCCAATCGAATCTTCCTAAAACTTTTTGGTCCTTTGCTGTTGCACATGTTGTTTTTCTTATTAATCGACTTCCATCTACTGTTCTTAACAATTGCAGTCCATTCACTTTACTCTATAATCAAATTCCTATTCTGGCAGATCTCAAAGTTTTTGGTTCATCTTTGTTTTTCCAATATCTTGACTACTCATAGGAAGAAATTTGATTCTAGGGCTCAAAAGTGTGTCTTTTTAGAATATAGGTAAGGAGTTAAAGGTTATTTGTTGTATGACATTCACCTTCGAACTTTCCTTATTTCCAGAAATATAGTTGTTCATGAGCACATTTTTCCTTTTCTTATTTCTACTGCTCATACTAATCATTTTCAACCTAGCAATGATATCTCTTCTCATGTTCTTGATTATGATGATTTGTTTCTCACAAATAATGCTACTTCTCAGTTACCTCAATTATCCATTCCATCTCCTCTTGCTCCTGCTAGTTAGTCTCCACTTCTTTCTAGGCAGTCTAGCAGGACTAGACATCCTCCATCATATCTACAAGACTATCATTGCTCACTTTCAACTTCAACTCAACAAGCTAAGCAATATTCTTCATGTATCTTATATCATATTTCCAATTTTATTTCCTATTCCAAATTATCTTCAAATCACAGAAACTTTATCTTAAACATCACCACTGAGCCTGAACCTCAATCCTACACACAAGCTGTTAAACTTGAATGCTGGAGAAAGGCTATGACATATGAAATCAAGGCTTTAGAATAAAATAATACCTAGTTATTAACTACACTACCTTCTGGCAAACAACCAATAGGTTGTAAATGGGTGTATCGTATCAAATACAAATCAGATGGCAGCATTGAAAGGCACAAAGCCATGCTAGTAGCTAAAGGCTACACACAAACAAAGGGTTTGGATTTTCTTGAAACATTCTCTCCTATTGCAAAGATAAGCACTATCCGACTGCTTCTCTGCTTAGCCTCCATTTAGGATTGGCATTTACATTAATTGGATGTAAATAATGTCTTTCTTCATGGAGATCTTAGTGAAGAAGTATACATGACCTTGCTACCAGGATTTCATTCTTCAAATCCCCCAACAAGTTTGCAAACTTCAAAAGTCCCTCTATGGACTAAGACAAGCCAGTAGGCAATGGTACTCCAAGCTTTCAGCAGCTCTACTCACACAAGGTTACATATATAGCAAAGCTGATTATTCCCTATTTACAAAGAAGGTTGATGCTTCCTTTACAGCACTATTGGTTTATATTGATGCCATTATCCTAGCTGGGAATGATTTGTAAGAAAAAAGTACTGTCAAGACCAATTTGGATTTAGCTTTTAAAATCAAGGATTTAAGTCCTCTTAAATACTTTTTAGGACTCGAAATGGCCAAGAATAAATTTGGGATTTCTTTATGTCAAAGAAAGTATGTTATGGAGTTGGTTCAAGATGCTGGATTACTTGGCTGCAAGCCAGTTTCCACTCCTATAGTTGCTGATCACAAACTATGTAGTGATAATGGTCATCCATTTGAAGACATTCCTTCCTATAGACAACTCATTAGTCGCCTGCTTTACCTCACCATAACCAGGCCTGATCTTACCTTTGCAGTTCACCATCTGAGTCAGTTTTTGGCCAAGCCAATGTTATCTCATCACCATGCTACTATTCGAATTCTAAGATACATCAAAGCTTCCCCTGGTCGAGCTCTCTTTTTTCCAAAATCTTCTACATTACAGTTGAAGGGTTTCTCATATATTGGGCAGCTTGCTTGGAGAGCAGCAAGTTCGTTACTGGCTATTGCATTTTTATAGGAGACTCCTTGATCTCTGGGAAATCCAAGAAACAGACCATTGTATCCAAATCTTCTTCTGAAGCTGAATACCGTGCCATGGCCACTACCACTTGTGAATTGCAGTGATTGACTTATCTTTTGCAAGATCTTCAAGTACCATTCATCAAACCTTCTCTTCTTTATTGTGATAATCAATTTGCATTTCACATTGCTGCAAATCCAATTTTTCATGAGCAGACAAAACATATCGAAATTGACTGTCACATTGTCAGAGACAAGGTTCAAGCAGGCATCATTCATCTTCTTCCTATTCCTTCTGTTGCTCAATTAGCTGATGTATATACCAACGCTCTGCCACCAAAGAGTTTTCTTTTGCTCACTTCCAAGCTAGGAATGCTTGACATACACTCTCCAACTTGCGGGGGGTATTGAGCTAACAGTTATCCAGCTAGAATAAATCCAATTGGCACACTAAGTTAACAAAAGTAGTTAGTGTTTGTTAGGTTAATGTATTGGTTAGTTGGTTAGTTATAGTAGCAGCATTTAGACAGTAACTAAATATAGCAAGTTAGCTAGATGGTTACCTCTTATATAAATAGCAAATCTGTATGTTGAAATATTCAATTTTCAATCGTGTCAGTTTTCATTCATTCTTTTGCTTGTCTACAAATTCTGTTCTTCTTCATCATTCATTCAAGATCCTTTTATAAGCCTCAAAGTTACAAAGGTTAAAGTTCCTTTCACGTTACATTGTTAGATTATTATTATTATTTTTACAAGAAAGATGAATTGTCACATTAATAAAATTTCAACGATATTTACAAATTGAACAAAAAACATCAAATTAAGCAATAAAAAAAAATATAATTTAAAAGAAAGTTTTGTTCCTGACCAGATGATATTGATAATAATTTACATTGTTGGATTATTAGTTCATAATTAAGGTATGTTTTTTTATTTATTCAAGTACTAAATTTCTATTTGATTGCTATAACCTTGTTAGCCCAAAGCCAAACACATATAACAGAGAAAAATTATTCCAATAAAATTTTCAACATGCCTTTTAAGGTTACGTTCGAGAAACTTCACTTTATATTGAGCTGTTACTATTCTAAATCTTGTAGTTTCACACAATGTTGTGCCCATCAATAGTTTCAAAGTTATTCATTATATGTGCCTTTGTTCATTTTTCCTCTCTCTTCTTCCCTTTCTAAGTTTTAAGGCTGATTGGTTGATATCAATTCTTGAAAACTAACCGGCTGCCCAGTTAAAAAAATAAGCTCCATTTTGAACTTTGAAAAGATGGTGCCAGAAATAGTATATATTTTTACTAACAATGTTATTTGCACATAATTTTTATTATATTATTTTTATACCACTTTTTTTATCTCTTAAAATAAGAGAAATATATTTTCTAATACATATACTTTTTCTTTCTTTTTTCCTTAATAATTAACGTAATAAAAAAATGTAACAGAAAGTAGTGTGTAAAAATTATTTATGTATTTTTACTTTTGACCAAGTAAGACAGTAATTATTAGCCACTATATACGTGCCATAAAACTAATAGTTTACACCTTATTTGGGAGACAAACGATGGTTAGGTCCCCTACTGGTTTTTTTTTTTTTATGTGAACGTATCTGCTGCAGAAAGATTTTCTTCTTGTCAAGCACAGTATATTATTCACATTATATTATTGTTTTTGTTGTGAGATTCTATGCTCACTCCTCGTTCAAACTTCAAACAGGGGAGTTCACATTGTTTACTATTAACTGGCTTTCGGCTTATCATGGGTGCTAGCAACCATATCCTCCCTTCATGTTTTGCCGAATAAGTTAAATAATTAAAAATACTTTAATCCATAAAATGGGATATGTGAATATTATAATCGCGTTAATGTCATGGATGACCAAAAACTCTAAAAAAGGTTGAATTAAAAATAATTTAACGCATTACAATATATATTAAGGACTGATTTTGATAACGATGAGTTTTTTTTTTTTCAAATTATATAATGCATAAATTTATACAACATTCTTAAGCTACTAACGTGTCGGTTGCTCGTGCATGTTACGCAGTCAATGATCTAATCTCTATTTTTCAAATGATTAACGAGTTTTATTTTTGTCCAAAGTTAAAAAATTATTTTATGTGAATGGACAAGGAAGTTTTCGGTTTAACTACCGCGCGCGCGCATCATCGCAATTTCTCTGCAATTTAATATTACTTTCTTGTTTATCCTTTTTGTAACTTTATTCTACATGTTTCGAGCTATGTTTTGGTTCAGAAATCAAATAATGCCCTATAAACATGAACCTTGGTTTTACCAAATTAACTACATGTGCATTTGTTTAAGAATTGTGAAAGAAGAGGATAGTCGGCAGGTTTGTTAAAGATTTCACACAAAAGCCACAAAGATAGATGATCAAGACTAATCATAATTAAGTTTAAGATTAATTAATTAAGTAATTGAAAGATTAGCACACCAGCTCCCACCAATCCATACACAAACTTTGACGTGTCTCTCTCCACAAGCATGTGATTATATGATGAAGATCATTTGCTCCTTTTTTTGTCTGCTCTTTTTTCTGTCTCATTTTTTATTCTTTCACTTAAATTTTGTCAGATAAAAAATAAATTAAAATAAAAAAAAGAAATAAAATATATAATTAAGTTTATGATATTTAACAAAATTTAAATAAAAAAACCAAAAAAAAGACAGAATAAGAGGATAGATGATCCTCATCCGTGATTATAATGTGATATGGGGCTCTATGATGAGTAGTAGGTTCCCACATTCTCATCAGATTATTGTTGTTAATGTTAATTGTTATACTTTTATATATATATATATTGTCTCTCACTGCTAAAACGCGCATACGGCTTTCTCAAATGCTCTTCTTACGTACTCACCAAACCGACCCACTTATTAATTTGGGGGTTCATGCATAATGCATTTTATGATCAGAATTCCACAAGAAACGGCTCAGATATAATGGAAAACACAAAGTGGACTTCATATTTTGGGAGACATGTATAATCACAGTCACATCCTGCAGTGCAAAATGACATATGATACGAAATGTTTTTATGTACAACATACAGTGCAAAGTACTTCAACCATCCAATTGAATAGCGTTAATTATATGAATATCTTCTCCTAAAAAGGAATATAAAAAGAATTAAACTTGAAGCACCATTGATTTTGTTATTCTTACTCACATGCAGGATGAAACAGTAAATCGAATAGGTGAAACAAATAGGAAAGTAAATGGTAAAAAAGCAATGCAATTGATGGCCTTATATAAAACTTCTTTCTCATAAAAGAAACAATTGGTTTTAAATTGTGTTCTTGAAACATAATAAGAACATTCCAAGACAGTTGATATTGTTAGTCACATGCAAAATAAAGAGTAATTTGAATGGATAAAATAAATATAGAGAATGTAAAAATTAAAAATATCACACATATAGAAGATGATTGTATCCTTTATTTTCATGCATAGAAGAAGAAAATAGTAGACGTTCAGCAAAATGAGAGTACAGGATGACAAAAACTCCCTTCAAAAAACTCTCAAGGTTCATTGCTCAACTTGATTTGAAAGCTTTATATTTATTATAAAATAAATCTATTTCTTCACAAAATATTTCCCATCGATAGCAAATTAGTATATAAATCCCAATAGACACAGCAGAACACATGTATGGCATTTGGTAAAGAGGAAAATAAATATGTTTCAAACCCATGAGAAAGGGGGATTCACGTGATTGGTAACCTATATATGCTTGTTAGATCATGAGTAAACCAAGCAATCAACAAGCAGAGACATATTTAAGTAAGTGCAAGTGTAGAGTGATATAATAAAGAGAGAGAGAGAACTATGACTATTTGATGTAGCAGCCTGCACATGAAATGCACTACTATTATTTATGAAAATAAAATAGATTTTGTTAACGTGTGACGTAAGAATATATGTTATGAAATTAAAATTATATTTATTATTTTTTAATAATTATTTAGATGAAAATGTAGTAAATATTTTTTAAATTTTTAAGATATTAAATACTTTAAATTTTTATTTAATAAATTTTATTTTTAATTTTTTTAACATGTGTTAAAGATATACGTTAACAAAACTCAATAAAAATTAGGATAACAAAATAAATGCTTTCGTTGATGAATCAAATCCATGTTTGGAAGAATTGGTGTAACGGAAAGAGAAATCAATGATTGAACTTCAAACGCAATTAATGTTGTTATTGTTTGTCATACTAAACATTCAATTAATATATGGGTCAAGTGGAGTTCAACAATTAATTGCCTGATCAGATCACAAAAATTGCTTAAACCCTTGTGCAGGGATTGACTAACACATGGGAGGGACCATCACGAATCATTTGTGCTTTATCATTTGTCATAACAGAGATCTTCCATGTGTGCACATGGTTGAACATGCTTAACACTTAATCTAAAATTTTCCTTTTGTTCTCGCCACGATTCACCTCTAATCATAGTCATATGGAACACGAAGAATGATTGGATGAAAAGAATAAGGGAGTTTGAGCACTAATTGATTAACAGAGGTTTATTGTTTGGTGAAAAGATTAACTTTCAATAAAGAACTTTTGGAGTCTGATATATATTGACATTTTAGCTTTAGGTAATTCAATAGTTCATGATGCTTTATCCCCCATGGGTAATATTTGATTACCTGCATGTAATTCATATAAAAGTTTATTACTACCAAGTTATTGAATATGGGTGGAGAAGGTCTCAATGTATTTAAATCAATTTCATCAAAATATAAATTAAGAATGTGAGTTAGAGTTTGATTCACATGCATGAAGCAGTATAAGTAATTGAAAAGTCATGTAGCTTTTCCTTACTTACATAACAACAATCCTTCTTACAATTAATCTTCAATTTTAGGTATTACTCATATTAAGGATTACTTCCGAAAGAAATAATTCAACTCGAAAGTCTCAAGTTCAAATCCTCTAATTTGTAATGATCCAATTTTATTTTATTTTTTGAAAAAAGATCCTCTAATTAGTAAGGTCTGGTTTATATGAAAAAATAAATTATGAGTTTAATTTTAAAAGTATTACCAATGTAAAACTTTTTTAAATTATCATTCAATCTTGTGTTAACACCTTATTTAATGAATTTGATTATATTAACAACTATATTATAAAATGTCATACTTATAAAATGATACGACAATATATTATTATATATAAGTGTAAACTTTTTTTACACTGACAGTATTATATTAAAATTAAATTTATGTTGTGAAATTTATATTGCTTAAAACAAAAATCTTATATCAATTATTTGACAAAATTAGTTGAGCTGTTTTGAAATGCATAATGTTTTTGGTAAACAAAATGTATTGGGTGATGGGAGCAAGCTGGCATTTTAAAATCAGGATAAACCATCAATTTTAATTATAATTTATAGTAAAATTATAAATTAAGATATCTCTAAATTTGAAATTAAGTCATGCAATTGTTATGATAAAAAAAGTCAATTAAGTGAACCAACCTCGTTGACTCAGTTGAAATATTTTGAAACACATAATTAATTAAAATGCATATTTTTTTTTCTTATGATCCCCATGGACATGAAGATATTTCAAGACTCATCGCTCTTTTTTCATTTTTTCATCTTTCTAGAAAAAGAAGCATCACTATCGATCCCCTCCTTTTTAAAATTAAAATATTATAGCAACGCAGCCCGCACTCATTATCCTCAAATTAAGTTCAATACAAGCATCCTTTAATTGGGTGTGGTATGCATAATTTAATCCAAAAGTGACAACTGCTTAATCCCCTCCAATAGGCATTTAATAATTCCATTGCGCCCTTGATGGCATGATTAGTCTAATCCAAACACAAGTAACCGCAACACCCCCAACCAACGTATGGCAGTTGGGATCCGCATCATGAAATATTCTTCAAACTTTGTTTTCTCCAAATTTTAAATATTATTATGTCTATCTTATTATTTGTTTTTGTTACCTTATTCAATCCACTGCTGCCCAACAATGATGCTACTAATATAAAAAGAAAAAGATATAGTACACAAATGCTATGGTCACATGCATGAGCACATAACTATTCATGCAATTACTATAAAATACAAAACAAAATGGTTTCCAAGGTTTAATCTTAGGCTCCACCTCGCTATTTATTTATAAATATCATCATGTTTGAACTTAGATAGCACGAAAGTTTTGTGCTTCCACTTGTGATGGAAAAGTAATCCAAAGAAAATAATTGAGGGATTCCTGGTCCAGCAACCGATTACCAGAAAAAACTACTAACTGTCCTTACCAACTAACATATTTGTGACACACCCATTTGGATTACTATAAATTCTACCCATCATGCTTGTTTCTTGTCCTACATTCACATGGAAGGCTACAAGCTTCAAGAAAGCAAAGGGAGCCCTTTTACTTGATCCTTGTTCATGCATTTGCACAAACAGGTATCCGACAGTTCTAAAAAATGAGAAGGTATGATACGCAATATTTGACCCATTAAGAGCACGTACAAAAGGGAGAATTAGACAAAGAGATAGGCTCCTAGTGAAGAAAGATAATAAGATTATAATGCATTTGCACAGGAGATAGGCTCCTAGTGAAACGGATCCAAGTTTCTAAGGTTTAAGAAGAGAGTGTCCCTGTATGCATGGCCCATTTAGTTCTAGAAGGGAGTGTGTAGGCACATGGAAGGCACAATCAGCGGAGTTGGAAACACGAGTGTGGGGTACCCTTTTTGCAAATTAGTCAACTTTTTTATATTACATAATAGAATACCTAACAGATGAGAAAAGAATCAAGTGAGCAACAACCAAGTTGTTTGTATATGTAAATATTTCATTCCAAGTTCTTCAATATCCAGGGTTAGTGATAACTATGGGCGGAACTAAAATAAATAGATTGGAGGAAGAAAATAAAAATATATTTAATTTTGATATGTTATCGGTATAATTTTTTTTTTAACATTATCATCCAAGTATATATTGTCAAATTATTAAAGAAAGTTGACTATCACATTCACAATCACTACTTAGAAAGTTTAACTCTTTAAATAATGTGTCAATACATCATTTAATAATCTGTGAACAACTTTCACTACTAAAAATTTAAGTTTTAGAGACTAAAAAATTGATTTTTAAATAAAAAAATTGATCTCTAAAAAGTTAAAGACCGATTTAAATCGATCTCTAAAATTTTCATTGTTAAATATTAAAAATTGATTTTTCGGTCTCTAAATTAGTTTAAAAATATAAATATATTATATATTTTATAAAATCGATCGATAACACAGTCTTCAACTAGAGACCGATTTATCGATCTATAAATCGATCTCTAAATCGGTCTCTAAAACTCTGAATATATTATATATTTTATAAAATTGGTCTTTAAACTAGAAATTGATTTATTGGTCTCTAAATCGGTCTCTAAAAGACTCAATATATTACGAGACTAATTTATCAGTCTCTAAATCGGCCACTAAATGTCTTTTTTATATACTCAGTCCCTAATTCGATATCTAATTTGTGATATAAATTTGTAATTATTTTTTAATTTATTAAAATCCAAATTTTTTTAAAACACCTAATAAACAACAATCAATAATCTCATATATAACCAAACACATAAATAAAAAATAACGTAAACTAAACTAAAATAAAAAATAACGCAAACTAAATTAATTCAGTCTTTAGAATATATCATTTAAACATCAAGACATTCTAAAATAAACTAAACTAAGCATTGTCTACAATATCTCATTACTACAACATTTCAAATGTAAGAAAGTTGAACACAATATAAACTAAACTCTAATCATAAAAATTCGTCCTCATCCTTGTCCTCATCCGCTTCTACTCCATCAGTCATGGGAAATGTTTGAGAAGGCTGAAAGTTCATTGACTGCATCATCTCTCGTACCAGCCGGTTTGTCTCCTTAATTTGTCTCCTATTATCTGCCACTTGAGCCCGAAGCTTATTTCTCTCAATTTTTAATTCTTCAAGTTCATCTCTTCGCACCCAGTTAGATGATGAACAACTTGAGCCACGATATTGTGGTCTTCCAGCCACTACGGTTGACTCAATTTCAATACCATATATTTTTACATTTTTTGATTCTAGCCACATTGCGCCACACATCCAATTCATCTGGGGGAGGAGTTCCCTGCTTTCATACTTTTTGGGTCATTTCTTGTATTTCTTTTGCAAATTTGGTCTGTCAATACCAATATGACACTAATTAATGCAAAAAGTTAAAGCAGCACATAAATCTAACATAATATAAGTTATGACATAAAGTATAAGAATAAACATGGTTTTAATCACATGTTAAAAATTGCAAGCTTATTTAATTTCAAGTTGAGATTATAGCACAGTTAAAATATTCCTCTTTGAAAATAGTATAGGGACTTTTGACATGCAATAAACAAATATCATAACAAGTCGAAAAATAGGCCAGCATAAGAATAAACATGGTTTCAATTACATGTTCAAAGTAGGTTTCTATGATTTATCACCAAAAAGACAATCAAGAGGAATCTAAGCATGATATTGCAAGCACACACAAAAAAATTATGACTTATATTTATAGTTCCCTTTAAACATCAAGATAGCAACATGAATACAATTACTGAACATCACTATTTCAAACCCAAGAGTTCAAATTAGATAAAACAATTGGTTATAACTATATGCTCTGATCTCCTATCCACCCATGTGTGATCCTTACGTCGATGTGTGTGGTGAAACAATGTTAGTGCCGATGGAACAACACCATTCAACTTTGTCTGCAACAATTGTAACAAAACCATATTGGTAAATTTAATCATATTAGACAACTTCGACAATAATACAAGATAATAATTAGACAACTTCGATAATAATGCAAGATAATAATGAACTTAACCAGATTAGCTCTATGCTGAGATAAGGTAATATAGCCACTGGTGTGATATGAAGCTCTATATCCTTCACAATCAGATGCCTGGTTGGCTTTTGCAATTGCATTTTTCTTCTTGAAAGCTTCACTTTCTCAATGTGCACACAATGTGTCTCATATCTCATCCCCAAGCCAACTTAGTCTCTGTATTTTCTTACTAGCCTTTTCCATAACATTCTTTAACAATGCTGCATCCCGTTTTTTGAAGTTTCTTCAAGTCCAATAATTATCTAGTAGAATGACAATATACTTCTTCTGCAATAAATATGAGTAATCAAATTGTTTATGACCAAAAAAAGTCTATCAAATTTTGAATTGTAGTAATAAAAATTTGAAAATTACCATAAACTCTGCAAACCACATATCTCTTGTAGTATCAACTATCCTTTTCCATGATGTCCATGGCTCTAAATAATGGCTCCTGAAGATATCACTGATGCCATTTGCCTCCAGGTGCGAAGGCAAAAATCTACAAACAATACATGTGTTTAGTTATGATATATCAAATATAGTAATATAATTTTAAAAAATATTACTTATACATACTCATCTCTTTCTAGATATAAAATTGGTTTGCTACCAGGCATTTGTGCATGTGATGCATCCTGAGTATGACTTGATTCAGGTGTAGATCCTACACTTGTTGGAGGGATAAATGATCCAACATTGTGACGAGACTCTTCTGTCGGAGGTACCACACGGCGAGATGGTTGAGTAAGAGGTGGTGAAAGTGCACTTGGAATCGAATAAGTAAATGTGGGTAATGTGGGTGATGGAGTCGTAGCAGGAGATGGAGAACTAGCAAAGGTTAAAGGTGGGTGAGAAGTAGAATGTCGCACCAGTCACACAGGCTGTTACTTTTTTGGAAGACCCTTAGAAACTTTTCCTTTACCTCGATCTCTCTCAGACATCTGCAATGAACACAAATGGAATGTAAATTAAAATGCTTATCAAATAAATAATAATTCATTTGTGCAAAATACAAAACACAATTAATTTACCTTTTGTTAACAAATGAAAAAAACAAACACTAATCATATTCATGATCAGCATCATCATCATTATCATAGTCATCACCTTCATCACTATCATCATTATCACGATCATCATCAAGCAATTCATATTGTTGGAGATCTTCATCTTCATTGTTATTTTTAGAATCATTGTCAAAATCAAATTCATCTTCCCCGCTATCCTCTCCTTCATTACTTTCTACCTCATCTTCCTCCTCATCCTCGCCGACATCAGCTTCTACCTCATGATTATCATTTTCTTCATCTCTTAAGTTATCAAGAGGGTCATCATTTGTTATAAAATTCACATAGGTTGCAGCATCTTGATATATAACCTCTAATGCATATCGAGCATCGACAGTACCTCTTAGTTTAGTTTTAATGACAATCCACCAATTAGCCTTATCTTTTATTTTTTCAAGGTAAGGTGGTAATACACTTGAATTGTATTTTGAGCAAATATAAAGGGGTCATATTTTGGATATCGTTGAGTATGTCGAATCTTCACGATTTCATATTGTTTATGAACCTTCACACCACGATTAAGTACAACATCAAGCCATTCATAATTAAACAACAATAATCGTTTCATTGGTTCTCCTAGGTATTCTACTTCCACAATTTCTTTAATGATGCCATAATAATAATTTTCTTCTTCTACTTTGTCATCACCCTTAATACAAACCCCACAATTGATGATTTTTTTATCGATACTCCAATTTTCTTACTGATACTCCAATCTTCTGTATGAAACTTATAACTATTGACAAAGTAGATAGGCCATGTATGAACCTTTCTCTTATGACCCCATGCTAAGTGGTGCAAAAATTGATTTTGTACCAAGTTATTTTTATTGTGAACCTACCAATGATAATAGTAAAATCAATATAATTTATAACATAATTATCAAGTATTTATATCATTAAGAAAGGTGTTAAGACACTTACGTAACTTCAAAATTAAGTTAGAAATTCAGATGCAATCATACCATTAATGCCAGTGCAATGGATGTTTGGATTAGCTGCATTCAAATATTCCTAAAAAAATCTAATAACATGTACAAGGTTACTAAATATGAACAAATTACATATACATATTAAAATGAACAATTCAAGAATGATTTAATTCACTTACCCAATATATGGTTGAACCTCTTCACAATTAAGTAGGATATGTAAATGTGCAACAACTACTTCCTTATTCAATAAATACCTACTACTGCAAGTTTCAGCTGAGCGGCCAGGATGATTGAAAATTGATAAAGTTAGTTGGATTATCTCATCTAAATCTTCATCATCATTTTGATCAACTTTATTTCTCATTGATTGCACATGAGATTCAAAATAGTAAGAATAAAAATGAGAAGTCTCTTGGCATAAATATGCCTAATATATAGACCCTTTCACACGTGATTTATTTTTAACTATTCGTTTCAACCTATTCAACTACATAAAAGAAACATGATATCATTAATTACTAAACTTTGAAATAAAAAGATTAGCACATTTAAAACGCAAGAAAGTTGATGATTACCCCTCAAATGGATACATCCATCGATATTAAACAAGACCTCCTACTCTTGCCTCATACGGCAGCTAAATAGGTAAATGCTCCATTGAGTTAAAGAATCCATGTGAAAATATTCATTTCAATTTACATGTTGTAATGACGATGTTTTGCTTCATTAGCAACAAATCAGACACACGTAACATTATTGAGTATAATATCTAAAGATTTTACTTAACTTAGCTAAAGGCTTCCACACTAGATCTAGAAATGCACCAAAAGTAATTAGTAGCAACTGCTCCATAAACACCTGACAATCATGGCTCTTCATCCCAAATAGCTTCCCCTCTCTCATGTTTACACATCTACGTAGATTAGAGGCATATGCATTAGGCATTTTTAATTCACTAACCCATTTATATACAACCCTTTTTGCTCCATAGACAACGCAAATTTTGCTTCAGGCTTCAAAATTTTTTCATTAGGCAATTATTGCAACTGTAGTTCCCTCCACCTACAATACTCTTTCATATCCATTCTAGCTTTAACATTGTCTTTGATTTTATCTTTAATATCCATCATTGTATTAAAGACATTATCAAACACGTTTTTCTTAATATGCATCACATCAAAATTATGTCTGATTATATTAGTTTTCCAATATAGTAACTCCCAGAAAATACTTTGCTTTATCCAATTATGAGTAACCCCGAACCCAGCACATGTACATAGACCCACCTTAGTTACTTTTGGAACATCATAAACATCTTCTTATACCTCAGCCCCATACAACCTAGGTGGAGGTAGAGATTTCTCTTGTCTATTCTTATAAAATGAATCCTTATTTCTGCGGTATGCATGATCCATAGGCAAAAATTGATGATGATAATCAAACCAAGAACATTTGCCGCCATGTTTCAAAGTGAAAGCCTTTGTTCGATTCATACAATATGGACATGTTAATCTCTCTACTGTACTCTGACCCGACAACATGTCGTACGCATAAAAGTCATTTATTGTCCATATTAATGCAGCTTTCATTACGAAATTTTCTTTTTTTGAAATATCATAAGTTAGGACACCTTATTCCCGCAACAATTTCAACTCATCTATCAAAGGTTGTAAATACACATCTATTTTACTTTTCAGATTGTGTGGCCTAAGAATAATCAAAGTTAAGAACATATATGGAGTTGTCATGCATAGTTCTGGAAGAAGATTATATGGAGTGACAATTATAGGCCAACAAGAGTAAGGAATAGATAACTGACTATATAGAGCAAAACCATCAACATTTAAGTCTAATCTAACATTTCTTGGTTCAGTTTTAAATTCAGGATACGTTTCATCAAAATGTTTCTAGTCTTCTCTATCTGATGAATGACATAACACTCCCTATTCTCGTCTATTTTCATAATGACATCTCATGTGGGAGCAGAACTCATTGAAGCATATAATCTCTTCAGCCTATGAATGAAAGGTAAATAAATCAATCTCTTTGCAGGGATCTCCTTGGTTTTTCCCTTACTAATCCCTTTTATTTTATATCGAGCCGCACCACAAAATGTGCATTCTATAACTCCCTCTTCATTGTACAACATATAACCATTCATACAACAATCAATTCTCCTTGCAATAAGACCTAATTTGGAAACTATTTTTTTCGCCTTATAAAAATTTTCTAGGATGAGATTTTCAAGAGGATGTGTCCTTTTCATAAGTGCTACTGTTTGATTAAAAGACTATTGGGAAATGTTTCCCTCCGATTTGATATTCAATAATTCAACAACAACAAATAATTCAGTTTCATCTTCACATCCTAACCACAAAGGCTTTTAGGCCACATGAAGCATGTCATAAAATTTTTTAGCATCTTTATTTGGAGACTTCTCTAAAGATTAATTATAATGGAACCCAAACTCTTGACCAACTGCATCATAAACCATGACATCAAATCTATTTAAATGATCATTATTTCCCATTTGTGTAGTGGTAGAGGTGCTTGAATGACTATTAAAAGCTCCAATCAAAGTGAGATCAATTTCTCCATGACTTGTCTAATACCAATAATCATGTTTAAACCCCTTTTGATAAAGATGAACTTTAACATCTACAGGAGTCAAGTACTTCAGGTTTTTGCACTTAGAACAAAGGCATATAATATTTTCATTTGATAAATGTACTTGTTGGCATGCAAAGAAAACAAATTATTCTACCCTTTCTACAAACATATGAGGAAGTCCCTTCCTACCCGACAAAAGTCTATTATACATCCAACAATGATATTGACGAATGTTCATATTCTGTAACATAATCAAAATGAAATATTAACACTACAAGTGAAATTTAGTCTAACTACAAGCAACAAATTTCTAAAACTAATCTAAAAATTAGACATTAATTCATTACTTTTAAACAAAAATATACATTATCTACTAATAAAATTTAACATGAATTAATTGCAAGGTCATTACAACTTACAATCCTATAAACTAGTACATGAATTTAGGATTAATTTTAGAAACCAGTTACTTTGTTTAAATCTTAAACTCATGACCACAAAGCAATGCACAATAAAAATATATTATAATACATTAAATTTTGTAAAAAAACTATTAAAGAATTATCCAAACATAACATGAACAATAAAAAAAAGGTTAACAAAAAAAACTATTAATTTAAGAAATAATTCCAACCAAATATACAATAAATCCATTGTGCCTTTCTTTTACAAAGATCCTCGTATTTCACCTATGCATTGCCCCTTGAGTTAGGATTATGTCTCCCCATTAGAATCACGTTACCACAAAATGTCAAGTTTTAACAAAGTTTTTTCAAAACTTGAAGCAGTTTATAACAAAAGCTAAAAATTATCATAGCTATCTATCTTAGAATGCAATTTCCCATTGACTAGTGTCTTTTTTTCTTTTCATGATTTAAAAAAAAATCACAAAATTTGCTTCAGAAAAACACAAGAGAAGCTTGCTTCAGACAGCAAAATCACATAGTGAGAAATGAAATGAGAAAAAACTGAAAGTAAGGCTCAGACCTTTGGCTTCGGATGCAACGGAGCAGATCCGGGGTGGGAGTCAGATACGACGACTATTTGCAGTGTTGCTAGTCTAGTTCATGGCGTCATCGGTCTAGTTCGAGCAGCTATTCATGGATCGACAGTTGTTCGGTGCTAGAGCAGATCTAACTGAAGTAGATCCAGGGTGGGAGTCGGATGCGACGGCTATTTGCGGCATCGTCGATCTCCTGGTTCAAGCAGATCCGACTAGAGCAGATCCAGTTGGAGCAGACCGTGGAGTAGATGGTGGACCAAAGAATAGGAGAATGGAGGGAATGAGGGAGATTGAGTGAGAGACAGAATAAGAGAATATGGAGAGTTCAAGGAGAAGCATTTTTTAGAGACCAAATTTTTGGTCTCTAATTATTTATTTTTTATAAAATATTTTTTATTTAGAGATCGAAATATCGATTTCTAATTCTTTTTATTATTATTTTTTTAGAGACCGAATTTGTGGTTTCTAACGATTTTTTTTGTAATTTTTTTTATTTAGAGACCTAAATATCGGTCTTTAACAATAAGACACCTTTTTATTTTTTTAGTTCTTTTATAACATAATTTCAGTCTCTAAAAAATTTAGAAACTCATTTAGAGAACGATTTTATTTCGGTAGTAATTTTTTTTCTTTTATTCGATCTCTATAGGGACCAAAATAAATCGGTCTCTAAAATTTAAATTTCTAATACTGTTTACACAGTGTATCAAATTTAAACTTAATCAAAATTTAAGGTTAAATTTTTTAGAGAAACCAAAATTTGACGGGAAAATTTCAAGATTTTTAAGTTCATGGTCCAGCTACTAACTTGGTTCCAGGTAACTTATTATAACTTAATTAAAAATTCCTTTGTAAATGCATTTGGATGTGATCCATATATATGTCACTTAATTTTAACCCAAATTGTTCAGAGATATATTCATCCCATGCATGTACAAGGCTAACTTGATTAATATTACTTAGACTACAATGATCTTATATCACGTATATATTGTGCAAAACTTTTGATGCGGCTACATCTAAATACTAATGATGGAAATACAAGGACACATTATACAATAAAATATGCCTTTTCGTCAAGATCAGGTGTAGTAGTAATTGTTTTTATCAGTTTATATCTAAAATATACCTAAAATGTCTCAAACTACGTTTTATAAATACCTCCAAAGGATCAAATAGCTGTTTTATATATACTTTTTAATTATTATTATTATTTGTCTCAAAGACTACAGTAGAAGTATTAAAGTGTCGACATATATAAGTGTCACATCATGTAAGTGCATGTTTGAAATAGTTGTAAAATTTTGATTATTCTAATAATTAATTATTATATAAAAGTTTTTTTTATATAATCGATTATAATAGAATCAATTTTATGTTTGGATATGTTAATTAGGTGAAAAGTGATTTTAAACGTTTCGTTTAGATAATATAAAAAAGAATTGTTTTTATATATTAAATTAACAAAATAGATATAAAATGATTAAAAAAGTTATTTGATTGATGATAAAATTGTATTTACATCTCAAAGTGTAAGGAATAATCTATAATCTAAAATCATAAGCTAAAATTTCAGTGCGTGTTTTGGATATCTGTGAAAACTTGATTATTTCCATAATCGATTATTATATAAAAACTTTTTGTTATAATCAATTATAATAGAATCAGTTTTATGTTTAGACATGTTAGCTGAAATGTGATTTTAAGCTAATATGTTTCATTTAAATAGTATAAAAAAGAATCTTTTTATGTATTAAATTACTAAAATAGGTATATAATGATTAAAAAAATTATTTGATTGAGACAAAATAGTATTTACATATTAAAGTGTAACAAATAATATATAATTTAGAATTATAAGTTGAAATTTCAACATTATAAAATAAATTTATAATATATTAATTTCGTAAAAAATTAAAACTGATTTTGTCAAATATATAAAAATACTGTTATAACAACCTTTTCTAAAAAAAAACTGTTTGGTTAGAAAATAATTCCAACCAAATATGCTCTCAGCATTATAAAAAAAACTTTTATAATACATTGAATTTCGTATAAAAATTAAAGTTAATTTTGTCAAATATATAAAAATATTATTACAATAATTTTTTCTAAAAAAAAAATTATTTGATTGGAAAACAATTTCAATCAAACATGTTGTAAGTATTCAAAATTAACACAACTTTTGGTAAATATGTTTCATTTATAGAGTATATTTCTCCATTCTGAATTAGGATTTTGGGTCTGGGCACTATGGTAAAAAAGTCCAAGTCAAGAAGGCAATTATTTCGCTTATCAGATAATTGTTCAATCTTCAGTAATATGATGGAGATAAAACCAAACTTCCCAGTATCAAGAATAAAAGATACAATCTCTTCATAATTATCTAAGTTTTTAAATATCAACAAACTAAATCTCTAACGAGTTGTTCCTCGAGGAAGCAATCTCACACTATAAATAAAGAGTTTAGCTGTATACATCCTAGATATTCTTTAACTTTTTTTTAAAACTTTTAATTAAACTTTTTTTGGTACAAATTAAACCTTTTTTATTTGGCATGAGTTGTACAATAAGAAATAATCATTTATCTTTATTAACTATTTTTTTACTCTGGCCAAAATGCTACTTGACCCTGTTAATGCATAAAATTAAGATCGTTCTTTATGCATATTATTTCATCAGTAATTATGCTATTCTTGATTCTCCTTCCTCTAAGCTCTCCAATTCTCCAAACACCATCTCGAACTGCTACGGAGAATTTACGTGGGAAAACCACCCTTGATCCCTCTCGGTTTTTAATTTGTTGGCCCTAGGTCACTCAAAACACCTTAGGTAGCATCATTCACCATCTTCCCCGAGCGAAGGCATCAATCACAAAAAGCTTTGAGTTGTAGTTATTGTTATTTTATCCTACACAAGAAAACATAAATGGTGTTAGTTATAACTAATTATTTTTTGATCTTGTATATATATATATATATATATATATATATATATATATATATTTTTTTTATGTGTAATTTTTGTCTTCATATACACTTAAATTAATAAATTTATAATGATAAAAAATAAATTTCATATAATATTATTTTTATTTTTTTATAAATACTCACTTAATTTAATACTTTAATATACTTGTATAATATTATTTTTTATTTTTAATAATATTCATATGAATTTACTTCTAATATATTCAGAATATAAATTTTTTTTTCTCTCATTATTTTTTATCTTTACAAATTAACAATGATAAAAAATATTATTCACTCAGACTCATTTGTTTTTATTTCAAACACAAAAATATTTATTCTTATTATCTAAAATTCCTGAGTCCGGTCATTGCTTGTCATTCTGCTGATCTTAAAATATATCCAAGACATTTAAGTATTCCAAATTTTCATTTTGATTCAAGCATTTAGCATATAAAGCAAAAGTAACGATAGTAGTAGAGAGTTTCTTAGAGCACGAGAACATCGTGTCTTTATTTGTCAAGGGCTATAGGTTATAATTGGATGAATATGGACCGTTCGTGACCCCTAAGTGTATGCCACGTGTCCAGTTTCAATCACTCTCTTAAAAAAAATAATCATATATTAATTTTAGTAATATATGTATTATTTATATTATTTTTAAAGAATATGATTAAATAAGAGAAAGTGATAGAAAAATATATATATATAATAAATAATATTAAATAAAATATAAAAAAACATATATATTATTTGATATAAAAATTAAAAAAAATGCAAATAATTTATCAAAGCTTACATGATTGAATGTGACGTAATAGAGAGATTGAATAGCAATGTCAATCCGTTTACATAATAGAGAGGTGGACTACCTAGAATGAACCAGTAGGGATGGCAATGAGGCAGCCGCCACTCGCCCTCATTTTTTTTTTTTGTATCCATTTATGATCTTTATGAGTATATAGGTATTTGTGGGTATCCGTAAATATTTGATACTTTAAAATAAAATTTTAAAAATTATAAAATAATTATAAATAAAATAAATTTTAACACTACATATTATAATTTTATTTAATAATATAAGATTTTTATAAAATTAAAAAATATTATAAATAACAAACTAAATTTAATTATATTTTATAATAATTAATTTATATAAATAATTATTATATAAATAATATATATTTTTTAATAAATTTTATCATTATGGATTCATTTAATAAAAAAATTATTTTAAAATAATAAAATATATATATTTTCATCTTATTTTAAAATTAAAAAAAATTATAATATATGATATATATTAAATAAAATATATATACTAAACAAGTTTGATATCTACAAAATAGATACTATAATCCCCGCCCCCATTCCAATTTATTAAATAAATACTCATCCTCCACTCCATCACGAATAATCCCTGCAAACTTCTGTGAGTGCGAGTAATTTTACCATCCCTACAAGTCATAAAGGCCTCTACGTGGAAACATAGGTGGCAATCTGTTGAAGGCCAACAAACTCACCTCTTGGGCAGTCCACTAAAATTCAACAACACTTCTGCCACATGGTGAAGATTCCTTCCTTGGATTAATAGACAGCACAATTCAAGTACAACATCATTCTTCTTTTCTTTTCGGGTACCAAACCCGCGTTAAGGGTTGATAACTTTGAATGGGTTTTACATAAAGATGTAGGCCATAATTGCTTTCTTCCAAGTTGTTGTTTTACATTTGTTGTAATAGTATACAAGATATACTATAATATTTACACGAGTTTTAATAATATATATAGTTAACATATTATACCATAACATAATTTGAATCTAATCTTAAAAATTTTTTGGTATTTAAAAATTGTATTAGACTTTAACTAATTTAAAATTAAGTTGAGTTATATTACAAATGTGTAAAAAATCTTTTAATATTAATTTTTTTCATTTACAATAATAATGTATAAAACTCAAAATCTTACTTTAAAAAAATAAATATTAAATTACTTGAACTAATTTAACATTAGTTTGAATCTAATCTTAATAGTAATTAAGAAATGCCTCAATTATATAATATTCTATTACATAAATGCATAACCAATTAAGACCATTACTTACGGCTTTTGTCTGTTCAGTTCTTGTATAAAAGGCATTTCCCATTCTTTGAATATGGATATTAGTAAGTGCAACTGCAAGAGTTAGGTATTTTAATTTCTTTTCTGTCTTTGCCGTACACCAAAATATAAAATCTTATCGTAAAATAATCTTATATTTAATTTCTTTCTCCGATTTACCAATATTGGTCACACAAAAATAAATTTTTTATCTCTGTATTAGTAGTTGAGTTGGTAGAAGCTGAGAACATATAAGGAGAGTAATAGAGTTCAATATCCATAAATTAAAGAGTAATACTATATCCTCTTACAAGTTCATTTTAATAATTCTCTTAATATTAAATAAAGAAAGTATTAAATAAAAAAATAATTACATATAATGTCTTGAAAACATAAAAAACGTTCAATACTTTCTTCATTTAATAATTAAGAGGATTAAGTAAGAGGATAAAATATTTCTCTAAATTAAATGTTCTCCATCTGACTTTTCTTTTTCTTATCTTCAACCATTCCCCCGAGTCCCATTAAGGGCCACCAAGAGACCCACTAGGGACCCCTCTATTAGGTCCATAGGGTTGGTCCTAGGCCTTATTAAAGAAAAAAATATTTATATGCCTTAACCTTTTATTTGCAACACTTTAATTATAAAGTTAAAAAAATCATTTGAAATAAAATAATTTACAAAATCCTACCAAAATATATATGATTTACAAATCTTCGTACATAAGAATAGTGTTGAAATAGATTGAGTTCAATAAGTTGATCAAAATAACTTGACAAAATGTGAGAGTTAGGTTAAAAAAAATTAAGCCCGAATGTCTAATTATATGTATTTTGTTCTTATTGCGGCAGGATTAGACAGAGGAACGTAACAGTTTGAATTAGATCAAAGATGAAATGGTCAATATCAATCAAAAGCAAAAGTGTTGCTTAATTGACAAGTGTATTAAATGGCAAAAGTAATAAAGAGTAAGTGAATATTGTGTCACAGGGATTATAGGTGTCAATTGCCAAATTCACTAAAGTAATACTATCTAGTCTATAAAAGATTAGGATCAAATAGAGCTCTAAAGTAATTTAACACAAACAACCAATGTAAGATAAAGACAATAATTACTAATAAGCGAAGAAGATATATATATATATATATATATATATATATATATATATATATATATATATATATATATATATATATATATATATATATTGAAAATGTTAGGTATCTGATTTCATTTGATTCTTCCAATGCAAACTTAAATTCCAACTTAACCAAGTTCAATTTGATCCAAGATTCATGGCCAAATTCCCTAATTTAACTAATATCATATTTCTTGGTATATTAATCATCTTTTAACTAGTTAGAGTTAACTAATTCTTTTGTCTAATGCCAAATAGAGAAGACTTTAATACAAGTAAAAGAATTTCAAACAAGGCACACAACCCACAGTACCAATTCTTAGATATTGAAGAGATTATAGTATTTATCACAAGGTTCAAGTTCATGCATAAATCTCTCAATTCACACATAAACCCTAGAATTATTTCTTGATTGGCCAAGTCACAAAAGGCATTAGAGGAAAAGATAAACATTGAAATCATGAAATAGAAACTTAGATTAAGCAGATAATCAAGTTTACATCATCTTAATTTAAGTTACATCATCACCCTAGTTACATATAGAGAAGAAGGAAACAAAAACAGAAAAATAAAAAAAAACCTTCCTTGGGACTATCTTAGTAGTTTGTAAATTTAGCTCTTTTTACACCAAGTTACAATTTGAGTCCAGGAAATCTTATTTTATTTTGAGTCATTTTAAGTGGATTGGTATACTTGTTGTGCATTCTTATTTGAGAGTACATGTTCTTAAATGTTAGGGTAGTTATTTTGGCCTTAAATTAATTTCAACAAATTTCAAGTGTTAGTCTCTTATCCACTAATTTTTGAACAAAGTTCAACAAAGGAAAAGCTTAAGCTTTTTGTCTTTTTTTTTTTCATAAAAAAAAGGAGAACAGAAAAGAAAAGATCATAAAAGAGAAAACTTTGGTGATGAATTGGAGAAGTGATATGTGGATTGAGCGCACAGTCACTACTTCAAATTCTTGCTAATTGCTTCTCAAGTTAATATAGTTAGGTTGGTAACGAATTAAGGGTGTGATGTATGGATTGGAAGCAGTCATAACTTTAAATCCTAGCCAATTGTTTCTTTAATTGAAATTGTAAAGTGATGGATTAAGGCGGTGATGTGTGGAAGACGTGCATGTTCACCACTTTAGCACCTAACCATTTGCATATGTGTTGAATAAATCCCTTGAGAGTGTTTGTTAAATTTTAGGAAGATAGGAAAGGCTAATAACTTATTAATTGCTTGTTTTTATTTAAAGTCCTTATAACCATACCTTCTTTTAAGTTTATGTGGTTCTTCTAAAGTTGTATAAACCTGAATACCTTTGCACTTGATAATGGCCATCACAATTGGATGTTTTTTGCTTGGAGTGTCACTTTGTGTCTATTTTGAGCCAAGGCTAGCAAGCCTTTCCAGTTCCCTTGGAAGTTGGTTTGGTTAGCTTTGTTTGTGTGTTTTGTTTTAGTTTTGCTCTTTTCTAGTTAAAACTCAAGAAAAAAGCTTAATCAAATATTAGAATGGAGGCAAAAACAAGATTTTGCTTAGGAAAACTATGATTTTTACTAGTTTATCAAAAAGTACGGGCCAAAGTTGAAAGCAACCCAAGTTGGCAACAAAATTGAAACCTCAGAGTCTGGTAATGGGGAGCAATCTCACAGCCAAGGTTTGTCTAAAAAAAATAGCAGCGGGCCATAAATTAATGGTGGAGCAGATGTCTCAACACATGTCTTCTCTATTGATATCTGAGAAATAAAGAGAACTTAACCTTTTGTTTGGGTGCCATACTTCACACCCAGAGACTATCCTTGACGGTCTGACTAATGTACAAACAAGAGGGCAATCAATGTTTGTTGGGTTGAACCCCCAAGTTCAATATGCTAAAGATATTATCTTATCAATCAAAGGCATGGAAAACCAGAATGTTCAACCCTAAATTAAGTAGTGTAATCAATCAAACTGACCAGTTTACAACCCTAGCCCATGCCTAAGAAAGCGAACTATCTCTAGTGGTCACCCCATCATTAACACCAGTTAGTCCTCTAATTCCTATTATGCAATTCCATGCTGGCAAGACAACCAAGCATCCTGTCTCATCCAAAAGCAAGAAGCGCTTAGAGAAGATGGAGGTGGAAAAGTCATTATCTAAGCCTGAATCCACTTACATTACAATTCCAATTCAACAAGCCCCTCTAGAGGAGAGGATGGCAAAAAAGAGGAGTTTGGATGAGGAGGGTAAGCGATTATGTATGGATACCATCCAGGTGGTGATTGGGTCGTGCCCAAGACGCACTTAAGCTATGCTTCCAGGCTTGGACAAATGCTCATATCTCTTGTCCTTGGAACTTTATTTTCCTTTTCATTTATAGTAACAAACTTCATCTATTTTTGGCAAAAAAAAATTTATATGATATGTGAAGGGTTTTACCCTTACTTTTTTTAATATAAATTAATATTTGTATTACAAAATTATTTTATTTTATGTTTGGAATTTAAACTAAACAAAAGAAAAATAAAAGTGATAAAACATGAAAATAAAATTTCAAATGTTGAAAATTTGAGAATTTTTTTTTAAAAAAATTGAGCCAATGGACTGACCTACTCAATCCATGGTCCACATAAAATTAGGCTAAACCAGCAATTTACTTGTTTACAATAATTTTGGCCGGACTCAAATTTGGCTTGGCTAATAGCAAGATTGACCAAATTGATACAACATATAATGATTTATAAATAAATTCAATTAAAGTAATATCAGTCTAAACAAGTTTAAAATGAACGTCTATTTTATTTTTGAGATTCCAAAAAGATAATAAAGGTTTTAATAACCCTCCCCACTAAGATCAGGATGAGATTAGATATTAATCTTATATTTTAGTGCACACTCATTGGTAGAGACTATCAGTTCAGCAGTAGAATGTTTAATAAGTATTTACAATTCAGGAATGGAGTTGACCTTTCCAGAGCAGAATAAATAAATGGAAAAAAGCTAAAAACTGAAAATAAGTTCAAAGTAAAGGGGAATTTTAATGATTTTGCTCCCACACAATTGGGGCAATAGTTTGTTAGGATGATAAAGTGATGAACTGAGACGAGTTAATTAGAGAGGAGTACCGCACTGACGCTAGTCTGCAACGAAAGGCCAAGTGGGCTTGACCTTGGATGGGCCCATTTTCCTGTTTCCTTTTTGTCTGGGGGCCCACACTGCTATTTAACACAGAACAAGTTTGGCTGTTTGAGTGACTGGTTGAGCTTACTTTCCCCAGAGTTTAGTGCTTTGGATAATTCTCATAAAATCATAGTGTACTGCACAGAACCAAAAGCTGCAAAACAAGCCTCACTGTCTCTCTATCTCAAATTGGAAGATTTTAAAGATAAATGATTTTAAAATCGAATTAGTGATTAAATTGGTAAGACCTTATAGTTTAATTAGTTTAATCAATTAAGTTTATGATTGAATTATGATTAAATTATAATTAAATAAAAAAATACTCGAATAAAAAATATAATTGATTTATGATCTAATCGATTTAACTTAATTCGATCTGATTTTTTAAAATATTAATTATAAAAAAAATGTGAACATATTCGGAAGCATCAAACAGTGAACAAGTGGCCTGCTTGGATTGGAGCCAAATTGCCATATAATGTTCAGTTCTGTTCATCAGTAATGGAGTGGAATCTAAGAACTTATAAGACTGAAAGGCAAAAGCAGAACCCCATTGGCCCACTCCATATGCTATATATTAATGTTATTTATCTTCCTCTTACGTATTGTCAACTTTTACAAGAAAACGTACGTGCCAGTTGGGATGGCCGGATATAGAGCCAATTTATCTTCTTGAATTAATTTGTTGTACGTAGACCAAATGGGTCATTTCATTAACTTTATGGGGAATTTTTTTTTTAATCTGAAACCATCATGTTAAGTTATATTTTATAAAAATTTTCTAACGATTGTCTTAAGAGTATTTATTAAAAAATTAAAAAATATTTAATTATTAAAAATTTTAAAAAAATATTTTTATTTAAAATTTGTTATTTTTTATTCCTTAACAATTTTTCTAAAGATATTTGTTAACAAAATCTAATTTTAAATAGAAAAATATTATATAGAATTTATTTGATATAAAAGATATGATAAAACATGATAATATTAGACTTAATAATATAAAATTTGATAGTATAAAATCTAATATATAAGAATTAAGAATATTAAGATATTTAGAATTGTAATAGAAAATTTTTATATAAGTTTATATTTTAAAATTTAATCAGGTCTAATCTCATATCGTAAAGTTTGATTAAATTATTTATTATTTTAATGTATAAAAAATTTAATAAATAAATTTATACAATATAATTTTTACAATAAATAATTACTAAAATTGTAGTATATTATATTAATTTATCTTATACATATATAACATTTGTCGAGTATCCCTTATCAACACCAATAATGAAAAGGAAAAGGTAAAAAAATGAATGATAATAATTAAGAATATGCGAGAAATGTTATAAACATATATAACATTTCCTTTTAGTTTTATTTATATATGTGCACACTCACACCTACATCTGTACAAATATAGATAAAAAAAAATATAAACAAAAATCTTGTTAAATATTAAATGAAAAATGAACTTTTTAAGTCCTTAATGTATTAAATATTTTATTTTTTATTTAACATTTAATATTTATAATTATTTAATAAATGTTTTTAGGGCATTTATTACATAAACACCAAAAGAAAAGCTAAAATATTTTTAGATGCTTTAAAATTAATTTGCTTGAAAGTATATATCTAACAAGTGTCAAACATTCAGCTAAAAAATTCTGCACTTACAGAACTGTTCTATACCATGTTTCTTCATTAAATAATATTTTTTGGTCCGTATATAGCAACACTATATAGAAGTCTCACAGTCTGAATATAAGGAAAGTCGTTTGAAGTATCTCATCATAACTTTTTTCTTTTCAAAGAGTTTGTATTTTTATAATTAAATATCAACTGTCCAATTATATTGTTATTGATTGGTAGATGAATCGAAATGCAGATTGATAATCATTACATGAAATTAGATGCATAATATAATAATTTAAAATCTAAATGCATCAAACTATAAGAGTGCTTAAGAAACCACCTTAATATAAAATTTGATAACTCTTGCACTTCTTTATAATTTGATCAATGATATTTACACAACGTTTCTTTCACACATCCATATATAAAATACTTTCATATAAGATATTTTAGTAGATGTATGTATTACTTATATTAATTACTTGCTTATATTAAATTAATGACAATAAAGAATGTAAAAAAAATATCATTATTCTTATAATTAATTTATTGTAATTACGTGCATGCTTATATATTCATGTTCAAGTAAGATCACCAGCTGGAACTCTGACAGCTTTACACATATATAATTGTCTAGGTCTATGGACTTAAAGAGTTAAAATGCACTAATGCAACTCAAGTGATAAGCAAGATTGAGTTAAGTAGTTAATTAAAAGTTTTTTTGTAGTGTTTAAGGTTTGTATTTGCAAAAACACATTGTTAAGAGAGATAACCTTAATACCTTGAACGAGATTAATTTCATAACTAAAAAGTATGGGGATAATCGATTGTTCTGAATTGAGATTTAGCTAGATGGTGAACTTGGGCTCGATCAAAGCGGTTGCCCCTTCTTATGCAGTGACAGAGAAGAGATAGTACACTTACATGGTATTCTAAAACTCAAGTTAGGATTTGCATTATAAAACTAATATGTGAGGAATTATATATATACCTAAGTATTTAAATTCTTTATTTATAGTGTAAGGTTACTTATATATCAGGTAATATCAACCCTTAACTGAATCCCTATCTTAGTGCGATTTGAAATGCTTTCCTTTTATTGCAAATTGGCCATTATCTTTGGGGGATAATGATCATTCCTAACAGATTTGCTGTGATATAAGGATGACATTAACTGGGTGGAGCTGAGGTGGCCTGCGCCAAGTGCAGCAGGCTTTGGCCTAAATCTAGTCCAAACACCGATGAAAGAAAATAAAAGAAAAGAGATAATATACAATTAGTATTGTTTTTTCTATCTTCTTAAATGTAGTCATGCTATCATTCTAAAATTAAGATATGCCACAAGTCTTTTGCAATAGCTTACAATAAAAATTAAATAAGACTTACCAATGAGCACAATTCAACCCTAGACCTTTTATCAATGCTTTCTACCAATTGAGTCAACCCTTATTTTCCTTTGAGAGATTTTATTCATTGAATTTGCTGACAACTTTTATCACTGCACTTTCAAATATGTGAAGTCTCTCTTCAAACTATAGAACATATGTTAAGTTTTCGTCTGTTCCTTGAATTCCCAAATGTAGATTTCTTCCAAACTCAAACACCCAACTCTTTCGAAAGAACGGAACAGGAAAGGAGCAACAAAGAAATGGTACACGTTATTCATTTTCTATAATTAATCAACAAGCACACGATAGTTAATTATCTACTGAGAGAAGCTATTGCGCATTTGGGTTTCGGACAAAAACACCAAATTTTAATTTGTCTTTTCCTCAAAGAAAATTCAAAACATGGCATGTGCTTTATCTCTTCAGGTCTGCCGTTAATTACAAAAGAAAATAGTTCCAGTAAGTTTCAAACTCAAAGGAAACAAAGGCCAAAAAAAAAAAAAAAACACTAACATACCATATCTGTTTACGTTAGCCATCAAGATAAAATTGTACATTTGAATTCCATGAACATATATAGAACAAGGATAAGAGTTCTGAAAGAAGGGTGTACGTATGTTGGTTCCATCATTTCATCTTTCAATTCTAATGGGTCTCCAATAACCGAAAGAGAACAGGGGGAGCAAGTGAGAAAGGGAGACAAACTTTCCCACCCCCACTCCCTTAAGGCACCTTTCATCCAATTAGAGTAGATAAAAAGTACTGAATAGGAGCATATTATTTAGTGGATGTCCAAGAATATACTGTGGATGCCAATTCAATCAAGACACAGAAGGGACCCTGGTAGGCAGATACTTGTGATTTGTGTCTTCTAGTGTCAACTTTTAGTGTAGACAAAACCCCCCAGCACACCCATCCTTTCAGTCCTCTCTTTTGTGGGGCTAACTTCGTGTCATGTACACACCAATGGGTCAAGGCTTTTATCTCACATTGTCAATCAACCGTCCTTCTCTTTTCCCCTTATTTAGCGACGATAATATTGGCTGACCCATAGTTGTTTTGTTTGTTTGTATTTGCGATAACATGATTAGGATGGCTAAGCTACAGTCATCAAATAAAATTTAATAATTCTTATATTCTTATATTAAATAATATATATATTTTTTATATTTTATTTAATATTATTTATTATACATATTTTTTATTATCATTTTTTTCATTCAATTATATTTTTTAAAAAAATATAAATAATAATACACCTCTAAAAAAGAATATAAAATTATCTTTTCCGAAAGCTTAATGTAGTTAACTCGTTAGAAGATGAACTAATGACTGTGAAAGTTATAATAAAATAAATATATATAATTTATCAAAAAAATAAACATATATAAAATTTGAAATTAAATAAGAAATCATATACCTTTTAATTCGTGTTCATATTTTTTGGCGTAAGTTCAAGTTTTATTCCACAACCTTCTTTTTTCTCCTCACAAAACTTCATTATTAAAATTTTAATCTAACAACAGCTGATCTGTAAATTTTGTCTCTGGTTTGAAGAATTTTAACACAAATCCTCACTAGACTTTTAAATTCAAGGAAGAAATGAAAATTATTTAAACTTTATTGTCAAATTATGAAAAGCGAAATAAATTATATTTGTTATATTAATCATTAATAATAAATCAATTACTTATATTGTTATTTGAATAATTTTGTTAAAAATTAGTTTATTAATAATTGCATCATTTGGACAATATATTTAAATTGAAATTCAATTTATTACAAAAATTGAATATTAACATTTGATTTAATCTAATGGTTCAAGATTAGTTAATTTAATGAAAAGAGGGAATATTAAAAATCTAATTAATAAGGAGAGAGAATAGTAACTTTAATAAAGATAGAGAATTTGAATATTAACTTTTAATATTCATTAAATAATATGAACTTTTAATACTTTAATATGTTTTATTTTATTTTTTTATAAGCTATATAACTTTAATTAATAATTAATAATTAAATTTATATTTATTTTTATAATTTGAAACTATCTTACTGTAAGTTTTACTCTTGACAATAAAGAATTTGAATATATGAGAAATCTAATGAAGTCGTATAAAATTCGTTACATTAGTGTCAATTTGATCCTCATCCATATATAAATATCAAATCTCACATAATTACTTAAAAATATTATATAACTTAATATTTTAATCTTACATACAATAAATATTTTAAATTTAAGATTTGAACTTGTAGAGCTTGGGAGCAGTTGAATTTTCATGAATATGTTACGCTCAATATAAAATAATTTGTTTACCTAATCAATCTATCAAAATCAAAACCATGACCATCAAAAGATAACAGATCTAAAAGATTTAGATGCCAATAGAGGTTGATTTACTTAATCGATCTTTGACTCATGACAACTGTATAAACTTGAGTTAGAGATCTTGTTAATAAGTGATTTGTAATCCCACCCTAAATCATCAGTTGGATTATTAGTTTACTTGACTTTAAAATTACGAGAACTCACCGAAAACTTTTTATGCATAAAAAATAAAAATATCTTAATAAATTTATTGAAGAAATCAATACCAAAAAAAATATTGAAAAAATTAATGAAAAGAAAATCCAAAAAGGCTGCCACCAAAAGTGATCAGGAGCAGCAAACCCACTACAAAGAAGAGAGAGAGAGAGAGGGGGGTCTCCTATCGTCTTTCTTTATGTGTATAATATGGCCAATAATATTTTATAACGAAATTAAATTGGAATTAACTAAGAACAAGTTAGTTCTCTTGCCAAATTTCCTTTCAATTGGAAGTTAGGTTGGCCTTCTATAGCCAAAGTTAGCCAAAGTTCAAAAGGAAGAGTCTAGTTTGGTTGGTACTTATTTGTTTAATTAGTTTACATTAATTATAAATAATCTTCATTGTGTCACCTTTCTTTATAGTGTAATCCTCGTTTAGGGGCATAATCAGCCTGCTGAATGGCTTTGTAAATCACCAAACAGTACTGAACTATAATTTATATATGATCCTCGATCTAGGCCTGATTTAGGGATAGTGATATATGTTTTGGGCAGTAAGTTTCTTTAGATCATCATTGTTTTCCTGGTACAAGATTTAAAGAAACTATTGACTAAAACGTAGATCATATATATATAAACAAAGCATGTGAAGTGCAAATCAAACGTGTATAAAATATACATAATACCTACCGCATCTCAAAATTTTGCACCTACATCTAAAAGAATTTTGGAGAAGAGAAACGAATGTTGATTCAAATCTCTACAATTGAATAGGTTTTCTCTTTATAGTGTTTATTATTTGTTTTATAGATGTAGACCTCATGTTTCTACATTGCTCTTCAGATAACTGCCAATTGTGTTAGTCAAAATGTCCTGCATTTTTAATCATTGAATATTAATTTATCTTTTATACCTAACACTATAATTACTTCGTTAAGAAACAAATACAATGCCTAACACATCTTTCTATGGTTTTGTGGACATAGTTTACTTAAAATAGTAGCCTAAACTTATCATGTAATCTTGGTTTGATTCTCTTAAACTTTATAAATAAAAGAAGTTTATAACACATTGTCAAAATTTCAAAATATGTAATTTGGAAAAGATTAAGGGGAAGAAGCATTTAATTATTATGAAATTAAGTTAATAGGAGCTATGCTATTCTAGGACCCCACTTTGCTAAAAGATAAGCAATGATTCAATCAAAATTGGTGTTTTCTTCTCTATCAAACAAGCACAACTAGGACAACTCAATGTGTTATCTTCACTCACGTGAATTTTGATTTTCATTTGGGTTTCATTCGAGAATGAAAAGAAAAGAAAACAAAATTGTACATCATACCAAGAGGTGCATAATCATGTATGTGTAAATATGTGTATTGCATATTTTCATACACCCCAAGAAAAATTTGCAAGTAAGGATTGCTTGTTATAAGCATTCAATTTTATAATTAATATGTATAAAAAATATTTTTTAAAGATAAATATATTTTTAATGTGACCCACACAACTTCATACATGTTTAAAGTTAAATAAAATAACTATGGTAAAAGCCGTCCTTACATTAAAATTTCTATACATCCCATTTCGTTTTTCTACCTCTCATTATTCCAATTTCCCAAGTAGACTATAATTAATCTCATATTCATTTTAGCTTTTTCATATATCAATTTTTGGCCATATTCCAAAGAGCAAATTTATGTTGCTGAAACCGTGTGTGTATATCTAATTAATGGTCAGTTAAAGTTGATTTACATTATGACCTAGTATCCGTAACTTAATAGGCATTATTGCTTTACATGTGACCAGAAATGTTTCATACTAGCAAGGTATAACAAGGAAGGTATGGCGAACGGACAAACTCAGGTTCTTGCAAGAAGGTGTGTGCGAATCAATTTATCTAATTAACATTTTAGAATAATAATATACCTGTGGGCAGTGTAAGGTATCAGGGCCAGCTGTGGTGGAGAGAGAGAACAAAAGAGAAGGTGGAGAGAAAACGAAATTGAAAACGTGATTCAAAGATCAATCTGATTCATTACTTTTCTCATTATTGCAATGCTGATTTATATTAGTTTCTTACCTAACAGAACAAACTAACTTCTCAACTTATTTTTGTAACTAACTCTAAACTAACAGAAACTAACCATATTAACTGATTAATTAACACTCTTACTTTCATCCCCCTTCAAACTCAACAGTGATGTAACTCTGAGTTTGTATCGAAAAGTGGCAAATAAGGAGCTGGAAACAACTTTGGTTAGGATATCAGCCACTTGTTCATGGGCTGGAATATGACTAACCTGTAGTTTATGAGACAACACTTGATCTCTTACAAAATATAAATCAAGCTCAAAATGCTTGGTACGAGAATGGAGGATAGGATTGGAAGCCAACAGAACAACACTTTGATTATCACAAAATACTCGTGGAGGAAAGGGCAGGTGCACTCGAAGTTCAGAGAGTAAGGACTGGATCCAAATGATTTCAGCAGCTAGTGTAGCAAGGCTTCTATACTCTGCCTCTGTGCTGCTTTGAGAGACAGGATGTTGTTTCCTGCTAGACCATGATACTAAATTGTTACCAAAATAGACACAATAACCACTGGTGGATTTTCTGTCATCAATATCAGAACCCCAATCAGAATCACTGAATCCATGAAAAGTTAACTGATGAGACCGTTGAAGATGAAGGCCATATAATGCAGTGCCATGAAGATACCTCAATATTCTCTTGACTGCCTTCTAATGTGAGTCCATGAGGGATTGCATAAACTGGCAGACTTTATTGACAACATAGGAGATTTCAGGTCTAGTAACTGTTAGATATTGTAAGTTGCTCACAATGGACCTATAGAGACTAGGATCAAAGAAGGGAGAACCATCCTGTGCAGAAAGCTTGAGATTGGAAGTCATGGGGGTAGAGTAAGGCTTACAATGAAGCATGTCAACCTTGGCTAAGAGATCATGAACATACTTAGTTTGAGATAAATGTAAATCGCCAGACTGAGTTTTCTTGACCTCAACACCAAGAAAATAATGTAAATACCCCATATCTTTAAGAGAAAAAGTGGAATTTAAGGTGCTAATTAGAAACTTGACCTCAGAAGTAGAGGAACCAATAACTAGAATGTCATCCACATATATTAAAATAAAGATGGTGGAAGTAGGGGAAAACCTGGTAAAGAGAGACCTATCTGATTTAGTGGCAGTGAAGGCAAGAGCACCTAATGCAGAGGAGAGTTTGTGAAACCAAGCTCTAGGGGCTTGTTTGAGGTCATAAAGGGCTTTATGAAGCTTGCACACGAGATTGGAGTTGCCAGTTTTGAAACCCTGTGGCTGAACCATATAAACCTCTTCTTAGAGATCTCCATTAAAAAATGCATTGTTAATATCAAGTTGATTAATAGACCAATTCCTGCTTAAAGCCAAAGTGAGTACCATTCGAATGGTGGCAGGCTTGACTACTGGACTAAAGGTCTCAGTATAATCAAAACCAGGTCCTTGATTAAGACCTTTAGCAACCAGTCATGCCTTGTATTTATCAATAGAACCATCAGAGTTGTACTTTACTCGAAAAACTCATTTGCTTCCAATAGCAAGTCTATCAGGAGGGAGCTCAACTAAGGACTAAGTTTTATTCCTAATGAGGGCATCATATTCATCAATCATAGCTTTCTTCGAATGTGGTTGAGTAAGTGCATGAGTCACATAATATGGTTCTAAGACAGCAAAGAACACTTTTGGTTTATGAATACCAGCTTTGGCTTTAGTCAGCATGGGGTGGACATTCTGAGTAACAGAATCAGTAGAAGGCTGCTGAAGATGAGAACCTGTCTGTGCTATAACATAAGGTACTGAAACAGTATTATGGTGTTCAGGACCAGAAACCTGTTCAAAAAGATAATGAGATATAGACTGATATTGTAATGCAGTATGAGGTTGCCTATTTACAGTTGTGACACTCCGAGACACTAAAGGAATGGAAGGAATAGAAATAGTAGGAGAGGAAGAGGGTTGTGATAGAAAAGGACTGGTTTGAAATTTAAAAGGAAACAAACTTTCATCAAAGATAACATGTGGTGTAAAATAGAATTTGCCTGAGGGAGATAGACACTTGAATCCTTTATGAGAAGGAGCAAAACCCAAGAAAACACATTGAACAGACCTGAAATCAATTTTGTTTTTGTTGTAAGGTCTAGTAAATGGGTAACATGCACACCCAAAAACTTTGAATCTAAGATAAGAAGGTTGTTTGCTAAACAAAACCTGAAAAGGAGAAACATTATGAAGAACAGGAGTTGGTAAGGAGTTTATGATGGAAACAACATGAATAAAAACATCTCCCCAGAATTTGAGAGGAAAAGAGGAGGCTGCAAGCAGTGTCAACCCCATTTCAGTGACATGCCTATGCTTCCTCTCTACACTCTCATTTTGTTGATGAACATAGGGACATGTCAATCTATGAGAAATGCCAGTAGATGCTAAGTATTTCGAAAATACTAGGAATTCTTTTGCATTGTCTATTTGTAATGCTTTAAGTTTAGTCCCTAATTGTAACTCAACTATTTGTTTGAAATGCAGAAAAACAGGAAAAACTTGAGACTTATTATGTAACAAATAGATCCAAGAGTATTTTGAATAAGCATCAACAAAGAGAAGATAGTATCTAGCACCATTTATTGCATTCATAGGGGCTGGACCCCAAATATCTGTGTACACAAGTTGTAAAGGGGCATAAAACACTGAATTAGAATCAGAAAATGGCTGCTAATGGGATTTCCCCATACAACATGCCTCACAAACATTGAACAATTGAGATTTACAAAAAGAAAAAGGAAGATTACATGATTTCAGTACATTATTCACAACTTGATTAGAAGCATGACCAAGTCTTGAATGTCATAGTGCAAAGTCATTCGAAGAAGATGTTGAAGCAATATTGGACAGAACAAAAGGAGTAGACTATTTGAGGCTAAATTGAGGGAAGACATATAATCCATTTTTAAGGGTGCCTTGGAGAAGGATCTCCTTGGTATCCTAAGATTTGACAAAGCAATGGTTAGAATGGAACTCAAAAAATACATGATTATCCTTGGCAAATTGAGCAACATTTAACAGATTTTTAGTTATACTAGGAACATGCAGAAGATTATTCATAACAAATGAATTATTAATAGAACTAGAGAGAAATTTGGAGTGTCCAACATGTGAAATTGACAAACTTGCACCATTACGTACATACAATTTTTCTGATCCATCATATTTTGTCTTATGTTGCAGGTTTGATGAATCTGGTGTCAAGTGGTGAGTTGCTCCAGAGTCAGGGTACCAAGTTGAATCATACAATGTTGAAGGAGTAGCTAACATAACATTCATAGGAAGGTTAATATTGCTACCAAAATTCTGATAAGAACCTTGAACATCTAGCATGACATTCATGAAGTTAGATACAAAATTCTGATTACCATTACCAAAGTTCCTTGGATTGAAAGTTTGATTACCATTACCATTACCAAAATTCTGATTCGATTGAAAATTAGAGCCTGTGAAAGATTGATCAAACTTGTACCAGCAATCTGTTGCAAGATGACCAACTTTCTTGCAAAGTTAACATTGAGGTTTACCACCAGAGAAGCTTCTGCCAGTAGATCTACCAAAACGACCTCTAAAATTTGATTGTCCTCTACCATTGAAGAATCCTCTTCCCTAATTCATAATGAAGCCACGACCTTGACCAGTACCAAAATTCTATTTCTGATTGAAACCTCCTCTAAAATTTCCATCATAACCCTGATTCTTTCTAAATGGAGATTGAATTAAATTTCCTTGAATTGAATTCAGTTCAATTTTTCTAAATCTTCCGATCCTTTCTTCTTGAGCCATAAGAAGGGCTTTAAGTTCTCCAACATTGCATGGTTCACTTCTTGAAGTGATTGCAGTAACAAAACCTTCATATTCCTCTGTTAATCCATTAAGAATTGCTTCCACATATTCAGATTCATCAATTGGAGATCCAATGGATCCTAAAGTATCAACCAATTTCTTTATAGCAAGTAGATAAGAAGCTATGGATGAGTCTTTTCTTGTATTTCTTAACTGATTTTTAAGTTGTTTAACCTTTGCTCTAACCTAAGATGCAAAGAAAATCTCTAATTTCTTCCAAACTTGGTAAGAAAATTCATAACTTGCCATTCTTGTTGTGAAGGAACCAGTCATCGAAGAGAGTAACCATGATAGCAACAATTGATCTTGCTGCTCCCAGTTAAGAAATGTTTCACTAATCTTGTTTCTTGCTGCATCATCTTGTGAATCATATTTTTCTGGAATTGATTCTCCAGTAATATATTGTGACAGCTTTTGACCTTTAATGGTTGCTAAAGCCTGTTGTTTCCACGCCAAAAAATTGTCTTCATCAAGCTTGATTAACACAAAATTTGAGAAAGTTTGTAGAACAAACTGAGATGCAATAGCCATAGATGAATCTTGATCAAAAGCCATTACACTGAGCTCTGATACCATGTAAGGTATCAGGGCCAGCAATGGTGGAGAGAGAGAGAACATAAGAGAAGGAAGAGAGAAAACGAAACTGAAAACATCATTCAAAGATCAATTTGATTCATTATCTTTCTCACTATTGCAATGTTGATTTATATCAGTTTCTTACCTAATAGAACAAACTAACTTCTCAACTTATTTTTGTAACTAACTCTAAACTAACAGAAACTAACCATATTAACTGATTAACTAGCACTCTTACTTTCAAGCAGCAAATAGTAGGAAAAGGGCTCAAAAAGTCGTGACCCTATATTAAAGTTTCATAATTTTTTTTATTCTTACCAAGTATCCCCACACTTCCCACATCCTTTGGGTGTAGGGATGACATCCGCATGGGGTCGAGGCGGGGATTACTTTCTCGCTTTTTGACTTCGCCATCCATTCTCTCTCTCATCCTTGTCTCCGATCCCCACCATGGGAGAGGTTTTCTCACTGTCCCATTCCCCAATTCTAGGGTTGTCAAAACGGGCCGGCTCATCCCAGCTTGGGTTGGGCCATTTTTGGGCCGGGCCAGATTGGGTCATGTTAGTTTCGGATTGGTATTTTGTTAGCTTAGCCCAGCCCGTCCTGATTTAATATAGTGTTATTAATGCGGGCCAGCCCGACCCGTCGGGCTTGGCTCATTCGGGCCTAACCCATTCGGGTCATTTCTAATTTTTTGTTCATTTTTACTAGCTCAGTCCGTCCATTTTGTCAAGCTATTTGGGTTAGTCCATCGGGCTTAACCTATTTTGATGGCTCTACCCAATTCCCCACATATTCCCATAAGAATCCTAAATTTTTTTTAAAAATTAATCAAAATAGGAGGAAAAAAAAGACCTTAAAAATCAGGATGTTCTTTGCCATTATCCTAGAATGTACACACACAACCACATAAAATAGAACGAGTTCAACGAGACAGGCTATCAACCATCATCACAGCAACTAACAGGAGTAGTGAACCAATTGGGTAGGCTAATTTTGAAAAAAAAAAAAAAAGAAAAAAAAAGGTTGAAGAGGATTGGTGACATAGGCGCGTGACGGTGGAAGGCAGCGATATAGGTGCATGGAGCTTAAGGGCATGAGGCGGTGAAAGGCAGCGATGTAGGAATACGACAGTAGCTGGCTAGGACGTAAGCGCATGGCAAAAGCAAGTAGAGACATAAGCATACGACAGTAGCATGCGGTGACACAAGCGCATTGTGGTGGCAAGTGTGGCGCAATGAGCGGCTATAGGGAGAAGGGTCTTTAGGGTTAGCAGTAACACATATGACATGAGATGAGAATGAGATAAAGGTTATAGGCTCTAGAATATGGGATTGAGCTTTAGACCAATGGTTGTACTAGTGTTAACATGTTTTGTATGACTTTGGTTGGGCCTAGTTTATTTGTTGCTTGGTAATGTTGCTCTAATGACCCCCAAAAAATGTGAAATTACTAAAAGGACAAAGGTTAACAATATGCATACATATATAATTAAGGATGTTTGTATAATTTGATGGGGATGGAGACCTAGCAGGGTTGGGGATGTGATCCCTATAAAACCCCTTTGATTTAATGACCACAACATAATCATCATTATGCCACAATCACTAAATCTAGGCATGTTACAACTCAATAACAAGTTTACAAATTTACTCATTGTGCATATATATAAAATATGAGCCACAAATGAAGATATACGTATAATACGCTACTCTGACATTTTTCTTCAAAAGAAATTACATATTATATATATATATATATATATATATATATATATATATATATATATATATATATATATATGGATCATGGTTCATCAATTACATACAAAACTTGAAACTAACATTGCAAAAAGAAACATAAATACATCTACCAAAAAAAAACTCGATCTGGCCCAAGTGCAAACACCCAGAGAGAAATGTCTTGCACTCGATCCTCCTCAAGATTCTCGCCAACATCCCTAACATACAAAGGCTCCATCTGGGATATAGTTCTACGAACAAGAGTCCGAGTAAACAACATTACAGACTCTTCTCTAGGGGTGCGACGTAGATCACCCCACAGCTCCCGAATAGGCATGACGAACTCCAAGCGTAGGGTAACATTCAGAGAAAAGATAGGTTCTCCACCACGAGTCCTACGAACAACCACAGAAATATCTCCCGTGTATCTAATGTATTTTGAATCCCAGTCTATCCTCCAGGCGTCTGAACCACCATGAAACAGAACACTTACATAATCAAGAAAGTCTAGATCCAACGCCATCACGAACACAGGAGAATTAACACGGTCAAAAGGGGTGTAATCCCTCTTTGTCTTCCCCATGATCTTTATCAAGCGTAAAGTAGTATAGCACAAAGTAACACAACAAAGAGGTGAGATCTCCTACTTCAATACCAACATGGCAGTAAAGAAATAGGAATGATAGTACTACCATCTAGATACAATAAACAACAATTTCAGGCATCTGTCAGCAAAATAATACTATCAATTACTCATCAACTCAACAAATTAATTTAAAAGGCAATTTCAATAAACAATTAATTCATCAAGTATCAGATAATTAAACATATATAACAATGTCACAATGGTATGAAGACCAATTATGTATATACACGATGAGACCAATTTCCTACTCCATGGAGCTAAATACAGATTCGGAGAAAATGATCAAAGAGACATGTCTGTATCTCGTTAGCCTTAAATCAAGTGCTTCAATATTAACAAATTGTGCAACATGGCTTATACAAGACATTCTTCATAAGATCGCGGCCTTAAATCAACTGCTTCAATATTAACAAATTGCGGAACATGGCTTATACAAGACATTCTTCATAAGATCGCGACATAGGACAGTCTCTCAGTCCGAATCGTCGGTGTGTTTGCATCGGTCTATCCAATGGCACAAATGAGCTACCAACTATCTATGATGGAACACCCGCACCCCGATGCCCCCAAGGTCAACAAGTGACCTACATTTATCTATTTGTACCCACATTAAGGTGTAATTCATCTCCTAGGCTCACACAACCTTAACAAATAGTCTACCAGACTTTTAATACATGACTAATGATCCAATGCAAGAACAATAAACAATCATATGATACAACATAGCCACCACTAGACTCATCAAAATATTAAATCCACCACAGGATACAGAATAGCCACTACTAGGCTCAACAGAATATTAAATCCATCACATGATCCAAAACAACCACTACTAGGCTTAACTTTCCAACATCTTTTACTAGGTCCACACTACCTTGATTTACAAAACTCTTTTTCTATTACTTTTAGGATGCTCTCTTGATTTAAATCCTCTGCTTTATAAATCACTAAATCACTTAATTTATTAAGTCCTTAACCATCGTTAAAAACTAATTTTTAACCTGCTGGCCGAAAATCACTCTTGAAAATAAGGTTGAAATATTATTTTTCCTCCTATCTATTTTATGAGTCCCTAATTTATATTTCTAAATTATCTAATTGCTTAAGTTCCCACTTGATACTAAAAATATTGTCATGGTTACCTCACATGGTCGTGAATCCTAAGGGCCATTGGACCCAAAAATTTTCATCTTGATTCATCAGTATTCACCTTTAATCAATTCCTCTCTAACCTAAGCTTCTAAATTCGAAATTATCACAAAACTTGTCTTGGGTATCCCATTTTCTTTTCCCCTTGGCCGAGATCTCGACCTAAGATTCCTAGCCCTAAAATTTGTATCATTTCATCAATTACTTATCACCAAATTTCTTAAGTCCCAAATTAATACAATGATTTCATCTTGGACCCTTAAATTAGGCCACTTGGCCGTGAGCTATACCTCACAAGGAACAAAGATTCTTTTACCTTTCATATATGCTTCCAAGCATCCAAAACATAACCATCAATAAATTTCACATTTTTATTCCATTAAATCATACATATCATTCAAAGTAATAGAAATCAAATAATCGCAAAGCATACAAGTTATACAAACAAAGGAATGAATTCACACATACACACAAGATTCGTTTCCTCACCACCATGTATGGTTAAAGAGGATAAATCTCTCTCTTACCTCGAGAGATAAACAAGAAAACAAGCTTCTTTTTGCACTTGAAATTCGTTCTCCACTACCACAAAATCCTAGAAAGTCTATCTCATGAAAATCAACAATTAAAGCTTGGAAAAGGAATTCTTGATCACCAACGTGACCAAGGACCACGGAAATGAGAAGGAAAAATGAAAAAGTCATGAACTTTTACCTCAAAGCTTCAAACTTTAGAGCTTTATGGAAGATGATGAAAATGATAGACCTAGGTGTTGGTCACAAAAGAAAAAAAGCTTTAAGATGATGAGAAGATGTAGGAAATAAGGTTGTTTGGACAAGAAAAGTGGATGACCAAAAATGAGTGTCTTGGCTATGGAGATGGTGAGAAAATGGAGAAGAAAAGTGAGCTCCTTGTATGTGATTTCAACAAGAAGGAAAGTCTTCAAAGGAAGAAGTGGCTTCAAGCAAGATGGTAGGCTTGAAATCAAACATCCATGGGGAGAAATGGTGTGGGGTTACCGTGGAGGAGAGGAGGAGAGGAAGAGGAGAAAAGTTTGGGAGAAAAATGAGAGGAGAGAAAATAGAGAGAAAAAGTGATAGAAAAGCTTTTGGTGATTTTTGAAAAGAGAAATTGATTAAGTAATATTAGTGGAAATGTGATCAAATTTTGTCACATTTCTCTCCTATTGCCATGGAGCTTCATTGAGGAGAGAGGGGGAAGCTTCTCGTGGAAGCTTGGTGAAATTGACTTCTCCAACAAGGCAAAAACAAGGCTTTTTCAAGAAGCCAACTCTTTACTTTTTGCAAAGTCAAAGTGATGTGATATGAAGTTAACACTCTTGAAAAGATGATAAACATTTACTATAAGCTATTACCCAATGAATAAATATTATAGATAACAAAAATTAGTGTTTATTATCCAACATATAATAAAATGTACAATGATTTTTATTTATCAGATAAAAATTTCGAAAAACATGAACCTCGTAAACTGTGTCCGGCCTCGAGTTTAGTAAGATCCTTCATCGACGTTTCCATTGTTCAAAGTTTTCCAACCTCGGGGAAAATATTTCATTTTCTCGGCTCCGCTCAGTGTGGACGTAAATCGAAGAATATATTAAAATAATCAACGTCACCGAAAAAATTTACAAAAATCATAAATATTATAAAATAATTATTTATCATGAAACAAATAATTTTCGAGGTGTTATAATCCTCGTCCTCGTCCTCAAATTGGTCTCAATGAGATTTTTACCATTATCCCCATTCCTATGGGGGAAAATCCCTGAATCTAGGTTCCTGTAAGAATCCCCAAGTGTGGGGATATTTTGCCATCCTTGTTTGGGTGTAAAACTAAATTCTCGCTTGGGATACTGATGTTGCCTTCGCTCCCCACAAAGTATTCTCAAACTTAATTCAAACTCTTAATATTGTAAGTATAGATCATCTCATTGGAGCTCCAACTTGTATACCACTTGTGCCACACTCTTGTGGGTACGTAATAATTTGTTTATCTCTTTCTCTCTCTATTCTCTAAATAGTTCAAATTCCTGATCATATGCATTAAAAAATTAAATAACTAATTAAAAAAACAAATATAAACCATACATTTCACAGGAAAGATAACTAGTGTCTTATAAAACTCGCATTATACTGATTAATTAATTTTTATATCATTAGTGTTTCTGGCGTAAAATGTATCTTAGACACGTGGCCAACGATTTCTACATATGGCCAATCACTTTTTGGATTCTGGTCCCTTAATCGGAATGGAGAGCATAACCAACTCTCTATTGTGAACTATCAACTTTAAAAAATAAATTCATGTATCTGCATTATACTAACGACATTGTGATATTCGACAGGCTAGTATGTGCTCAGTGTGCTCAATGTACCAAATATCAATAAGATGGAAACAACGAATTGAAATAGCAAAATGTAAGTGCACTTGAAGTCATACTTATAATGCAATCCAAGTACAAGTTGGTGGTGATCTACGATCTATAGCTACGGCTTTGGCTATGTCTATGACTAGCGTCTAGTGTCTAAGGCTAAGGGAATCTAGGAGATACTAAAAATCTTAGAAATGTAACAAAGGCGAGTGTTATTGTGCATTCTGTCAAGTTTGGGTATATTATACACTCAAACTTTTACTTGCAATAGCAGGTTTTTTCTTTTACAAGTTGCTTTTTTTTATATTTTATTTTTTTTAGGCCACCATTACTGGCCACCGCTGTCAGCCACCCTCCGACCACCGAAATCACTGTTCACCTACCGGAATCACTGTTCACTATTGGTTTGTGCTGTTAATTTTTTGAAGTTGTATAATTATGTAGATACTATCAGTTAAAATTGTATTACTCCTTATATTTTTTCATAAATAACTGTGCATACTGAAAATCTTACAGTATGTGCAAATATTATTAGTTAAAATTTATAAAATTTTCAGTATACACAGTTGTTTATTAAAAAAATAAAAGATTGATACAATTTTTACTAGTTGTATTTTAACTGATATTATTGATACAATTGTGTAACTTAAAAAAAATAAATAGTATAACCTTAAAAAAAAAAAAGTGGCGATCATTGGTGATCGGTGAGCAGAAGGCGGTGGCGGCGTCCGACGACAGTGTGGTGGCTGAAAATATCATAAAAAATAAAACTAAAAAAAAATAAAATCAAAAAAATTATGTATAAAACAAAAAAAAGGAAACCAGCTTATTTTTATAATTAAATCAATGGCTTAAATCAAGTGGTGTATGGTACACCCTCTTTTAGAGGGTGCACCTTAGAATTGGCCATGTAACAAAGGGTGATATTTGGTAACTCGTTTTTCTGTTGTGGGGTTAGGAGTGTGAAGTGTTTAGAATCTTTTGCAAAGTAACTTGAATCTCTCATCTTTTATATATAAAAGCGAAATATTGGTGTTAATCTAGAGTTATCTTAGAGTTTACTTATCCTTCTAAATTGAGAGTATTTTAGGCTTGGAAAGTATCAAATTAATTAAGATAGTTTCTTAGAAAATCTAAAACATTTAAAAATTGTGAAGTGGATAATAAATTATAGCAAAATAATTATATTGAAAATGTGGCATTAATTTTGAAACTTTCAACAATTTAATGACTTTGTGTTCCCACTATCTTTGTCATTAATTTTTTTACAATTCCAATTCCACTAACATAATTACAATTAATTGTCAAAATGTAATCACTTTAGTGATTTATTTTTAATTATAACCTTCTTGGTAATTAATTTTACCACATTCCAATTCCACTACCCAAATATTTTATATATAAAGATAATCAACTTTGTATTTGTCCTAGAGTTTAATTTTCTTCCTAAATTGAGGGTATTTTAGTAATATTCATTAATTTTACTTTCCCACTAATGAGATATTAATAGCATTCTATTTCCTATGAATTGCTCTTAATTGCATTCTTCCATAATTGTGTTAGAAGGTGCTCTTAAAGTGTACATGAATGCTATCCTTGGTGTCATGCTATTCGTAATGTTGTTCTCTGGTTTTTTCATTCTTCTTTTTTATTTTGATTCTCAATTCTGTGTTTCTAACCCAATTTGGGATTATTTTGATAATTTGGTCTTTGCCATTATGATAACTTTGAATTGTATGGCCTAATTATGTTTTTTTTTGTTTCTTCCATTACTCTGATTCTTCAAGGTTTCACACTTTCTGCAAGGTGCTCTCAAATTGTTTTTCACTTAAAAAATGCAGTTTGAAATATCGGTTTAGCTTTGCTTTGTTTGATAGTCTTTGATTTTTAGATTGTTTCACTTAATTGCTTCCTTTTTTATTTTTTATTTTTTATTTTTTAGTGTTTATTGTCTGATCAATGACACAACATTATGCACGATGTACATTGTTTGAAGAAATTTCAGTTGTTATTCTTAATGCCATGGTTTGTAATAATAGGAGAGAGAAAATGTTGGTCATTGAAAATAGATGTCAGTTTGCTCATGGTACTACATGTATGATCCGCTTGCCTTTCCTTATTTTAAGAGGCAATTACTTAAAAATTATTGTTTAATAGTGAATTTATATTTACATACAGGTGAATTTTTTGTGAATTTTTATAGTTTGAAACTCAAGTTGGCACGACTTTTTATCTTCAAGTAAATATCAAAGTTTTCTTTAACTGACAAAGAGAATTCCATCAATACCAACACAACCCGTCCCTTTCCCTCTGCTGCAACTTTGTTTATCGACCATTCCAATAACATAAGTTTCTACCACTCGTTGTCTATCCATCTTTTTTTTTTTCCATCTCTTCTCAATAACTTTTTTTGGTAGTCGTGAAAGTGAATGTGTAGAAGGATCGAATTCGACATGAATGAGCACAATGGATGCTATGGGAAATCCGATCCCAACATTGGTGATGTTGATAGCGTTGTCGAAGGACATTTAGACTGAGGTATCATTCTAAGAACGTGGAATTCCTAAAGCAGAAGAAGAAGGAAAAAAATTACTTAGGAATTGGTAACTTCCTTTTTTTTTTTTTGAACAATGTGAACCCTTTGAATGTAGTCAGTCACTGGTAGCTAAAAAATGTAGTATAAAATATCGGTTTAGCTTCTTTTTGTTTGATAGTCTCTGATTTTTAGTTTCTTTCACTTGTTTCCTTTTGTTTACTTTTTAGTGTTCATTGTCTCAATGACACAACATTATGCATGATGTTCATTGTTTGAAGAAATCTTAGTTGTTGTTCTTCATGCCATGGTTGGTACAGTAAGCGAAAAAAAATGTTGGTGATTGGAAAAAATGTCAGTTTACTTATAGTGCTACATGTATAACCCGTTTGCCTTTCCCTATTTTGAGAGGAAATTACTTGATGGTTTATAGATCTTCCTTGGTGGTTCCTTGCCTTTTCTAGGATGATTTTTTTAGAAGCCACTGTCTATGACGTTAGTTTTTGTAATGATTGTTTTTTAATAAACTGTCACTATAATTTTGTGGTACCTTTTTTTTTTTTCCATATACTTGAACTTCCTATAATTTACCTACTATGGCATGATGTTCAAATTTTACTAATTTTATTTTTCAATTTCATATATAGATGACTATTTTTCAAGGTTGCGATGTTTGTAAGAATTAAATATATTGATTAAAGGCATTAAAAGATAGGCATTAGCTGATTTTTTTAGGATTTTTAAAGATTTAATTTGTGAGTTCATTATGTTGATTGAGAATTGCCAATATTTTACATCTTTATAGAAGCTACAGTTTATAGAAGATTAAAGAGAGAAACAAAGAAGATAGATCTATAACTTTTATGCAACTTTAATAATGCTCATATAAAAATTTACAATAGAGATTTACATCTCATGAGAGTGAAAAGTTTTACTTGAACATATAATAAAAATTTACAATATATATATATATATATATATATATATATATATATATATATATATATATATATATATGAGTGAGGATCAACTTATACTTAGGTGTAAGTTTTTTTTGATTTACACTATTTTCAAATTAATTTGTTAGATTGACTTTCATCTAATAATTACTTTTAATGAAATAATCTCAACTATTAGATGAAAGTGGATCTAACGGTTAAAAATGAGTGTAAGTCAAAAAAGACTTATACTGATATAAATCGATCCTACTGTGCATTACACACAAAGCACACTGCCTTGACAGCACATACACACATGCATGCACGCGTAATCTACATTTTGTAGGGTGAATGTTTTACATGAATACATAATACAATTAATCAAATTTAATTTATTATTGGCACAATAAATTAATTAAATATATTTATTTCAAAATAATTTTTAGTTATATCTTTAATTATTTTATTAATTAAAAAAATTACTAACTACCATGTGCTTTGAATGGGTCCAATCCACACACACACACACACACGTAATCTACATTTTGTAGGGTGAATGTTTTACATGAATACATAATACAATTAATCAAATTTAATTTATTATTGGCACAATAAATTAATTAAATATATTTATTTCAAAATAATTTTTAGTTATATCTTTAATTATTTTATTAATTAAAAAAATTACTAACTACCATGTGCTTTGAATGGGTCCAATCCATAATTTTTATGAAGCCAAATAGATAACTTAGTAGTTTTCGCATGCCATTTGTCTTTTACGTTATAAAATCTCAAAAAAAAAAAAAATTACAATACTCATAATGATTATGTGACACATTTAATATATATATATATATATATATATATATATAAAAAATAAATACAACCACAACAATCTATAATTTTTTATTAACAAATAGTGAATAATTTAATTTAATCTTTTATCATCGGAAATTAAAAATATATGTATATCGTGCAATGCACAAGTAAAAATACTATTTTATGGGTAAAAGTGGTAACTGCCTCCTCTGATGAGATGATGATACAGTGGACTTGCACTTGTTATTGGTAGTTACTGATCTTCTCCCCCCACCCGCGCACATTATTCACTTCCAATTGTACATTCACTTTCTTCATATCATGTTTGCAAAAGTGGGGAGTGGTGAGAGTAACTTCCCTAATGTGAACATGGGAAACATAGACAACACATACTTTTGTAACTACATGCCTTTCTAGAAGGCCACGTGTTGGCCAACAAATTCTCACAAGTCTTTGTAGCCAAGTTCCCTTGAAATTTCTGTTAATAACATTTGTATTGTCATTATGAAACATTTTAGAATTAGTTTCCAATAACTTGTTTATTTGAAGCTTTTTTTAACAATATCAGTATTATTGTTATGGATAGATTCATTACTAGCTCCATAATCCAACTTTTGACAACCTATTATCTCTTGTTGACTCAATGGTAACATCAATATTACCCTTGATTCTTAGTGGTCACAGGCTCATCACTGTCAATATCATCATAAGATAGCATCAGTAATATCTTCTTTACTATGTGGCTTCAGCACTAACTTATCTCATGAAATCTGCTTATATCGATTCTTTCTTTTTATAGCTTTTGGACAATTTCCATGTAATGGGGCAGCATCATTATTGCCCTATGTCGATATCATCGGTACTGTCAAATGAATATATCTTTGTTGGCACCTCTTAATAGTCTTAATACCACGTGTCACGCATATTTACATGTGGTATATTTTTCACACGTGTCAAGTAATAAAATTTTATTCTAGTCCTAGCAAGTAGTCAAGAACAGTAGTATAATTTTTTATACTGATTAATTTCTGATAAACATTTCTGAAGTTTATTAGTGGAAACTGATATACTTTATTTTCTTATAATTGACATGGGTAGGAACACAAACATAACAACATGAGTAACAGTGTAACACACTCTCTGTATGTAAAAAAAGTTTCAAACTAATTGCTGGCCCAGTTACATGCATAGAATGGGCTTCTGATCCAAAATCTATGAGTCCTGATCCTAAAGTATCAACACTATCACAAATTCAGCTCGGTGACTCAAAAAAATTAAAAAAAAAAGAATTCAAGACTTTTTTTTAACCCGTAAGAAAAAAAGAATTTAAGAGAAGAGCAAAACCTTTCTGTCCTTCAACCCAGTATTACTTTTTTCTTTTAATTTTTTTGGGACATTTTTAATAGCTTTGTTTAATTCTGTCAACGTTTGGTACTATAACGAGATGATGTTTACTTCTTTAAATCCGTGTGAATTATGTTATTTTCATACTTTCAAGTCAACCCGAATTGTACAACGGTTTAATATCCACTAACTGAGCCATCAAAGAAGAAAGGAAGAAAAATGATAAACCAGTCACACAGTCATTTCCAAGAAAACGAAGTCCATAATCCTAAGCCGCACACACCAAAAAATTTGAAAAACCCAATTATTCAAATTATAACTCATCGTATATATAAATACAAATTATTAAGTTATTTTTAGAAAAAAATAATTTAAATTATTAAATGTATTATCAACAAAATTCTACTCTAATTTTTACCTGAATCTTTGTCTTGTGAATCATACTTTTTTTAGCTGACTTTATTTTTTTGGATTTTGTTATTATATGTTTTGGTTGTGATTGAATCAAAATGGAAAGTAAGACGTGGAAAATCATTGAAAATTTGCACATCATGAAATGTCCACGTCCATGTCTAAAGTAGAATTTAGGGTAATCAAGACGCAAAAGACGGTGATTTTGCGTCAAAACTCAGTTGTTACAAAACCAACGGCTTCACAAAGTTAAAGCTGCCGCCAAAGGATCTAAAGCCGTTGCATTCCGCCACGTTGACCAACTGAAACTATCCTCACAAAACCGTGTCGCACGTTTTGTCCCCACCCACTTGATCTGCGCCACGTGTATCCAACAAGACTCACCGACTTCAACGACCGTCAAAAGGTGATCTCTTTTGCTTGACGAAACGACAGCACACGGAGACAAACCTTGTAAGAACAAGAAAGAGAATCTTTTAAAATAATTTATGAATAAATAAGTATTTATTAATTATTGATAAATAAATATTTATTAATAATTAATAAATATTTATTTATTTATAAATTATTTTAAAAAATCCAAATCCGTAGTAAGAGACAGTGATACATGAATCAAATCAAATAGGTGTTACCTTTCCTCGTGATTTTGTCCTTTTTTTGCATTGCCTTTACTTACCTACCGACCTACTATGACTTATCTTTTCATGCACCGCCATAGAAAGACATTCCTACTTAGTTAATGACTGAAAATTTGTTTGAAGTCGACACTTGGTATCGGAATTGAAATTGTCCTCGTGTACCCAATACTAATAATAATAATAATAATAATAATAATAACAAGACTTTTCATTTGTAACTTTTCAATATTATTACACTTGTCACGCGCACACATAAGTTATTTCTTACACTTGGCATAATGGTTATCTCACCTTCACCAATGTCTCAAGTCTCAACCCCTGCTTTTTGAAAGAAATCCCTATACCGATTTTATAGTTACATGGCTGACACACTATTTATAGGTGCAATGTATTTAAATTAAAGTTTTTACTTTTTGCTCCTAATAAGGCAGTTAGTAAAAAATTGTAATCATGTAATCAAAAGATTATAATGTTTTTCACTTTAATAATTTTTTTGTCTCAAAATTTTTAATACTTAATATAAAGAGGAAGATAATAAACTAAACTACAGATAAAACAAGCTCATAACTGGAAAACCTAAAATGTTAGGTTAATAACTTTTGAAAAGAATAGAATGTTTGGATGTTCTATGTCATTGCATCATGGCAATGAGATGTGTGTTTGCCCAAATCACGGCTTGATAATTATTATAAGCATGATTTTTTTCTCACATTTATTATTTTTGATTGTCTGATTGCAGACCCCATCAGTTTGACCCTAGAATATCCCGATAGGCAAAGGTTACATTTTGCTCCTTCTCTAGTAAAAGATTTTGAGTATGTATTTTACAAAAAGACTTTTATTCTTTGTATAATATAAATCGGACAAACTAAATAATATCCTTTATTTGGTAATTACGTATCAAAAAATTACTTTTTGATTAATATTATCTTAACAGCATAAATCACTTCAATGTAAACTCATTTTTCACTAAAATTAAGTTTTCGAAATATAATTCAATCAAACAATTTCATACATATAATATCATTGAAGATAAAGCTCATAGAGTGACATGCATATAAAACAAATTAACTTTCGAACCTTCTTTCAAACCAGTTCTCTAGTCAGGTTTTGTTGTGTGTTCTTCATCAATCTCTAATGAATCAAAATCTTGCAAGTTTTCTTTTTCTAACTTATTATATTGGCAAAGAAATATATAGCTGGAATTGGCCAAATAGAAATTTGTCCAACAAAAAATGGTGGTCCTTGCTAATACATTTATTTTTCTTTTTATCTCACTTCTGCCGTCTTTGTCATGTGTGAATCTTCCATATGATATCTCACTTTTATGGTGGAATATTAATCATGGAAAATTCAAAAGAAATAAAAAAAGAAGTCAATCTGAATGCAAATTCTTCTGTTTGATCTCTGTCCTTCATTTTATTAATATAATTGGATATTTCGTAGAACATGTCCTTCCTTTAAGAGAAATAGAAGTAATATTTACGTATCATAAAATGATCTAATTTTTACATAATTTTATTTTTTGCGTAAGCAAAAAAATTATAGGAAATCTGTAATGTGTGTGGATCTTATATAAGGTAAATTTTATATGAAAAATATGATAAAAATAATAAAATAAGAAATAATTATGTAAAAACATAATTTCTGTATAAAGGTCTTAGAAAAGAAAATTCAAACTTTTTAGAGATTATTATGTGATACATTTTTTTTGGGATCACCTTATGTAATAAACTCAAAAGGACGAAAAATCCACGAAAGTGAAGAATGAACCCTTGTCCATACAAGAAATTCACTAATTATTTTTTGTTAATCTTTTATTAATCTCTTGCTAAACCTTGTTAGTAAGGAATCAGAGAGAAATTTTTTTGTCATTTATTTCGAGTCCCTAATTAATGACAAAAAAAAATTCATCGCTAATCTCTTGCTAAATTGTCGCTACTTTGTAGTAGCAAGGGATTAACGAGCACTACTAGAATTTTCAGATTTAGAGACGGAATTCATTCCGTCTCTAAAAGGATAAATTTCCGTCTCTAAAGATTTAGAGACGTAATTAAAGATGAAAATTGTTCTGTCTCTAAAATTGGCGTCTCTAAATATTTAGAGATGGAATTCATATTCCGTCTCTAAATTAGAGACGGATAATTTCCGTCTCTAAATAAAAAAAATTTCGTCTCTAATTAGAGACGGATATATCTTTAAAATATAAAATGATTAAATTAGAGACGGCAATATTCCGTCTATAAAATTAGAGACAGAAATATTGCCGTCTCTAAACCCAAAAAAGCATTCCGTCTCTAATTCATATCTAAATCCAAATTGGAGTCCCGTCTCCAATTCCATCTCTAAAATTAGAGACGGAATTATTCCATCTCTGAAGCCAATAATCAATTTTTTTAAAATAAAAAACAACCTATTCCGTCTCTAAATTTAAAATTTTCAAAATTATATTTTATAACTAAACTCGGTGCAATTAACCATCACAATAATAGTATAAGAAATCATAATTTGTTAACATCATCACAAATATTTGTACCAAAATATAAAGTAATAATTAATTATCATTGTAAATATTTTAATAGTAACTAAAATTATCAATGACAATATAAAAAATAAAACTAATCATAGATTTGGGTTATCATCATCACCACCCATCTCATCATCATCATGGTCATCATCTTCTCTAGGTGCAATATGAGAAGGCTCAGGCTGTGAAGTTGTAACTGATGGCGCTCTAAAATGACTACCCACAAGAAGAATCCTAAACCTCTCCTCCCATTAGTCTATCTTCTGCTTCATTATTTGTTGTTCAAGATTCTTTTGATGAAGCTCATCTGTTAAAGCCTGAATTTTGGCATTCATTGCAGACATCTCTGTTGATGATAGTCCATCAATGGAAGAGGAGGAGGGAGCAGAAGACGATCCAATAACATTAGTTGCTTGTGAACCTAATCCGTATATGCGCCCTTTCTTGTTAGGTCCTCCAACAACATCTAAATAGATATTATTAGCAGATTCTTGACTGTTGCTACCTTCACTATACTGGGATTGCCATTCAGCCATCTGCCTTTCATACTCTTCCTAAAAAGTAGTTATAAGACATTTGTACTTAAAAATTGACGTAACTTAGATGTTAACTTATGCTTACCGCAATCCTTACTGCTTCTAAAGTGTTAAACTCTTCTGAATTCTCCTTAGATCGATGAAGCCGCTTGTAGCTGTCAAAAAAGTTTGGCTCCCTGGACATCTGATTCACCTGAAAAGACAAAAAGCAAGTAGTAGTAGTAGCCTAAAAAGCAAGAAAGTGTTCTGAATGTAATTTCCATCCAATTAAAACCAACGTTGCTTTCCTTGTTCAATTGAATATTGCTTTAGAAATCATTTACATTAAATAATTATTAAAAAGGCCTGCAACTTAAAAGTAATTTATTAGAAGAAAATGTTACTATGAAAACTATTTGGCTGGTTAGCATCTTTGCAGCTGTAAGCAAGCAATTAGCTGTAACTAGTTTCGCTTAACAAGTTTACACATGACCAGAATTTAACAATACTTGCAAAGCATAGTAGTGGAAATAACATGATTAAGTTGAAAAGGAAACAAAATCTTGTTTAACCTTATGACAAGATATTGAAAAAAATGAAATGAAAATAGACAGTATTACATCCCCATGTTCACCCCTAATTTACTTTCCCTCCTCATTTTGTTCTCAAACAAATGCTAAATCTTTAAGTGACATGGCATTCTCACAGTTTCAATTTGTTGACCTATTCAGTGTCATACTGCAATAATGCTTCAAAAGAGTATTCCAAAAAGGCCCAACTAAAAAAAATGTAATTCCTGATCTAATTTATCACTAATGTAAACAGGGTGCTGCTTTTCATAAGCTGATTACGAAATCATAAACATGAGATCATCATTTATCCAAAGTTCATTGGCAATTTTATTTTGCAATCAATACAAAGTGTGGGAGAGGGGAGAAGAATGAATACGTGCATAAACAGAGACAATTTCTAGTGTATGTACAAAAAGGACAGGAATGCTCAATTACTTAATGACCATCCTATATATGATATTTATCAGCACATAAATTAAGTCTGAATCCAGACTAAGCTCATGCACTGGTTCAACTAATTTTATTAGTTTAGTACTTTGATAAATATGAGGTTAAAGTATAAGTGTGCAGGTGACCTATTAGAATAAAACACATTTCTATAATAAATAAAACATTTCCTCAATGTTTTTGTAATTGGAAAAAAAAAAGAGGAAGAAGAAGTCACTTAAGAGATGAGACTTGGGTAATTTGTCATTCACCTAGTACAATAGAATGTGAGATAAAGACAAATGATAAAGTCAAGTTCTTTAATTTATTCAATTTATTTGGAGTTCTTGAACTTTTAATATGGTGACAAATTTATAAAGAACATTTGATAAACTTCTGCTATCACATTTGGGCCCTTCACAACCAAATTAACTTTTCCCCCCTAACAATTCCACTGAGCTAGCAGATGTACCTTAATTCAAAAAAGAAACGTGATGGGAACATACAGTTTGTAGTAATGCGAAAATAATCTGTATTGGAATAGTTTGCTAGTATAGTAAAAATAGAATAATAAAGAATAACAAAAAAAGGCAGTTAATTCTAATAAAAAGGGAAAGACATGCTATATCAAACCACAAACCCAAAAGCCAAAAGGAAAAACAATTGCACATACTATGTTAGGCATGTGCACAATCTCATTCAGAAATAATTACAAGGACTGGAAGTGTTATCTGACTTAGAAATATGTGAATGGAAGTATGTTCAAATATCATTACTCAACTCAGAATTAGATTATTATTCTTAAGAAGTTCTAAAGTCTGTGTTTATACAATAACAACTTCTTGCACATTATTACGATACACGGTTTTGGCTAATAAGTGTATAGTGTGTTTATATTAGTAATAAATTAACTCTCTTAAGAAGTTAAGCAATTAGCTAAATGCTCATAGCAAACATATGTATATTTCCTGTGTGCTGTATAGTGTACTATTTTCGTGTTCTTCTAGTCTAGCTCTGCTATTCCCATATTTCATTTAATAATACTAACATACTAGTATTTCTTTTGGTGTTAATTATTTCCTGATATATATAGCTTAAAGCTGCAAAGGATAGGACTTAGGAGCATGCACTCTGCTTCCTGTTTCAAGCAAAGAGAAGGAAGAAAGAGAAGAGAAGGGGTTTTGGTATACGTGCCTGTGGTTGAGAAGTGGGAAGAAAGAAAGAAAAGAAGGAAGCAGTATCAGCGTCAGTTAGTGTGTGTGATGAGTGGTTTCATTGAAAGGTTGGTTTCTTTTCAAGATAGAAAGAAAAACAAGTACTCAAACTCAACCTAATAATACAGGCAGACCACTCCACTCATGCTTCGGTCCGCGTGCCTTTGGTGCAAACTACTCCATTACCAGATGCTTGTAGAGTAGCAGTCAAATTTTTTTTTTGGGGTACATGAGCAGTAGTCTATGTAAGCACAACTCATGACATTATCCATAACTACTCAACATTAGCAACAATACAAAGAGTATATGGTATAATTATAAGGATGTCACATCTCTTACTATTCTCCTACAGTGCTCTGTTGCAGATATGGATCCTCCGGTGTGCACATTGAGACCTTCTTTAACTTGTCTATTTCTGCTGTTTCTCATGGACAGTGCTTGCCAGGCAGGATCACTCTATTTAGCCCACAATTGCGCTAAAGCATCTGGCTGAATCCATATACCCTTATCCTTTCTATCACGCACCTTGAATAGATTATTTGAGAGCGCACCAGATACCTTCATTTCAAATATCTTTCTAATCATATCATTATGTTCAGGTAACCACTTGTATTTCGCCTACATTGATGAAAATATTAATTAATCAAATACAATATTTATAAATTAATAATAAATTAATAACAAGAATTAAAATAACACATACCCCAAAATCTCTAAACCACATATCACGCACGTGTTAATCGAGCACATCCGTCCAACATGTCCAAGGTTGATCATACTTCCTTTTGAATATGGTAGTTATATCACGTGTCGTTCTAACATCGGGATGAAACCCGAAAATCAAAATATAAATTTATATATATATATATATATTAAACTATTCTTTTTTAATTAAATTTCATAATTAGAATAACTTACTGATCTTTGTTGGCGGGCTTGATCCAAATACGTCCATCTACATCCTTTCGGCCCCACCTGATGTTCTGTGGTGTAGATGCTGCTGCGTCAGGGTGTCTAGGTGCAAATGAACTAGCTGAAGGGTCACCCGATATAGGTAAAGGTGCAGCTGAGGAGGGTGTAGGCCCAATTTGACAATGAGGATATAGGGTATGTGAAGATGAAATATGTGCAACCCCGATCTGGGATTGGGGAGATAGGATAGATGTAGGTCCAGTCTGAGAGTGGGGAGATGAGATAGATGTAGGTCCAGTCTGAGAATGGGGAGATGGAATATGTGAAGATGGGATATGTGTAGGTCCAATCTGAGAATGGGGAGACAGGATAGATGTAGGCCCAGTCTGAGAATGGGGAGATAGGATAGGTATAAGTCCAGTCTGAGAGTGGGAAGATGGGATAGATGTAGGTTCCATCTGAGAGTGGGGAGATGGGATAGGTGTAGGTCTAGTCTGAGAATGGGGAGATGGGATATGTGAAGATGGGATAGGTGTAGGTCCAATATGAGAATGGGGAGGCAAGATAGATGTAGGCCCAGTCTGAGAATGGGGAGATGGGATAGGTGTAGGCCCAGTCTGAGAGGTACCTCTCCCTCTCCCTCTGCCTCTCCCTCTAACTACCATCTATATGCAAAGGGTAATGATAAAATTCAATTAGGTATAATTAAATTAATATAGAAAATTAGTAAAAAACTAGAAGAGTAATGAATTTAAAGAAATCCACAATCACGTAAGCACATATTAACTAATAGGTCATGAATACAAACACATGAGTTCGTTAATAATTTCATTAAAAAAATGACAAAATCTAGTCAGAATCATCATCATCATCATCATCATCATCATCATCTGCTTCTTCTTCTTCTTCTTCTTCTTCTTCTTCTTCTTCCAAATCAAACTGGTTCAAGGTTGGACAGTGTACTTCCTCTGCGGGGCCATCTATATCAATAAGACTTTATTCAATATCATCGTTTGCAACTATCATAGGCATTTGCGGGATTGACTCATCTTGGTATGGATTATTTTTTCCAGGTTTTTTTATTTTTAAAGTTTGAATTGTGCTTCGTGCCTTAGTTTTAATCACAACCAACCACGCTTGCTGCCCTTCAGGATACTGTGTGTAGTACACTTGCTCTGCTTGTTGTGCAAGAATAAATGGATCATAATTCTTATACCTTTTAGATGCTTTAACTTCAACAATTCCATAATTATCTATCCTTGTCCCTTGATTTGGGGTGGGATCAAACCAGTCACATTTGAATAGAACTAGCATCTTTAAGGGCCACCCAATATACTGCATTTCAACAATATCAGTTAAAACCCCATAGTAATCATTCTCTATTGTCTCATTCTCGCCACCTCGAACACATACACCACAATTTGTTGTGCCCATCCCTTGACCATGATCTTTTGTATTGAATTTGTAATCGTTTATTGAATATGTTTGCCACATGTTGACTTTGTTTGAGGGGCCCCATGCCAAACTCCTCAGAAGTTCATCTTCAATGTTATTACTAAACACCTATATCACAAATGGGTAAGTTAATTGGTTCTACCTAAACAAGTAATGAGGGAATTAACAAGGAAATTAGGTAGATGATATTTAACATACATGTTCTTTAAACTATGTGGGAAAAGTTGTGGAGATTTATTTGTCCACTTCCAAGTCATTTAGACCAAGTTCTCGTAGCAAATCTGCATATATGCTGAATTAAAATCACAGATTAAATCACGTCGTAGATTTAATCATGATACGTGAAATTAAAAGAACAACTTAGAAGCTTACTTTAAAAAAGGCTCCACCTCAGGACAATTTAGAAGAACATATAAGTGTGCAACACTCATTTCACTTTCTTGTAAGACGCAACATTTGCGTTTTCCAATAGGACGACCGGGAAAATTAAAAATAGAGAATCGTGGATTGATTGAACCACCTTCACCCCCATCGTCATTCCGTGGCACTCTTGTTCTTCTAGATGGAACAGTGGGTGGATAGTAGTAAGATGCAAAAGTAGAGGTCTCCTCCACTAAATAAGCTTCACAAATGGAAACTTCAACTACAGCTGAGTTCATGACCTTATCTTTTAAGGTACGTCTAAACCTATTAATTGAGAACATCAATGTTACAAATACATTATGAGGATTTAATTGAAAAAAATAAAGATAGATAGATGACTCAACCTTTCAAAGGGATACATCCATCGATATTGCACAAGACCACCGACCCTTGCTTCGTAGGGCAAATGAATTAGAATATGCTCCATCGAATCAAAGAAGCTCGGGGGAAATATTTGTTCCAATTTACATAAAATAATTACAATGTTTTGTTCCATCTCATGTAATTTATCCTTTCTCAGCAACGGTGAAGTTAATTCTCTAAAGAATATACTCAACTCAGTAAGTGCATTCCAAATGGGCTTGGGCAATGCCTTGAATGCAATTGAGAGCAAACGTTGCATGAACATATGGCAATCATGACTCTTCATACCAAACAACTTTGCTTCCCTCATGTCAACGCATCTAGCCAAATTGGAGGCATACCCATCTGGTAGCTTCAATTGTTTAACCCATTCGCACACGGCTAATCTTTGTTGCTTAGTCAATGTGTATTGCGCTTTGGGCTTTTTTAGCTTTCCACCTCCACCATCCTGTAGCTCTAGATCCTTTCATCTACAATATTCTGCCAAGTCCAATCTAGCATTAAAATTGTCCTTCATCTTGCCCTTAGTATCCATAATTGTGTATATGATATTAAGAAACACATTTCTCTCAATATGCATGACATCCAGATTATGCAGGAGAAGATTTGTTTTCCAATAAGGCAATTCCCAAAAGATGCTTCGTTTTGTCCAGTTGTGATAAATACCATACCTTGATAGACTTTCTCCTACTGATTCAGTTATGTTAGGTATATGTCTTACCCTATCCCACACTTCTTCACCAGTCAACCTTCGTGGGGGTAATGAAGTTTCAATAAGTCTCTTTCTAAAAGCATTTTTGTTCTTTCTATAGCAATGATCATGTGGCAAGAATTGACGGTGACAATAAAAAAATAATGTCTTTCGGCTACGTTTAAGTGTGAGTGCTTTTGAGTGCTCCATACAAATTCGACAAGCAAGTTTTCTCATTATCATCCAACCTGATAACATCTCATATGCAGGGAAATTATTAATCGTCCACATCAAACAAGCCTTCATGACAAAGTTTTGTTGTCGTGAGACATCATAGGTCATGACACCGGTATTCCATAGAAGTTTGAGTTCATCTATAAGCGGTTGCAAGTACACATTAATTTTACTTTTTAGATTGGAAGGGCCTGGAATTATGATAGTTAAGAACATGAACTCTCTTCTCATGCACATCCACGAAGGTAGATTGTAAGGAGTAACGATTACTGGCCAACATGAATAAAGACCCCTTACAAGATATGTTTCGTTAAAATATTTCCAGGCTTCTCCATCAGATGGGTGGGACAAAGACCCCGTCTCCCTCTCATTCTCACGATGCCATCTCATTTGAGACGCAGTTTGCATTGAGGAATAAAGTCATTGTAGCCTTGGGATAAGTGAAAAATACCATATTTTTTTCTGAGAAATTTCTTTAACCTTACCATTTCTAGTGATGCTTCTATAACGGTCCTCTCCACAAAATCTACAACTACGAAGATTCTCATAAGGAGGATGATAAAACATGCATCCATTTGGACAACAGGAAATCTTTTTGCAACCCAGCCCTAGTCGTTGCACTGCTTTCTTTGCACGGTAGAAGTTTTTGAGCATTCGATTATCATTTGGCAATGCATTTCCTATAAACTCCACCCACTGATTAAAATAAGTCTCAGAGATATTGAAATCAGATTTGATACTTAGAGCCTCACACGCAGCTGATAGTTCGGAGTAATTGTCACAACCATCATACAAGGGAGCTTGTGCAGCTGACAACATTTCAAAAAATCTTTTGGCTTCTAGGTTAGGATCTTCCCTTATTTGTTTTGCATAACCAAACCCTTGTTGCTCAATATAATTGCCAACAGATGGTCCAGCAGCATCCATTACCATCTGCTTATACCTATTGAAGTCTTCCCTTACCCCACTACTTCCATTGTATTAATTGTCTGTAACCACTGGGGGAATGGGAGGCCTTGGGTCATCATGGTTAGTCCAGTAATAGTAATCACTCATAAACCCCTTCATACACAGGTGTGCCTTGACGTCATCAACAAAGTGATACGCCTTACATTTGCATTTTTTACATGGACACCTCAACTTTCTTATTGTTTTAAATTGTTCTTGTGCACAAACAAACTCAACAAACTCGTTAACCCCCGCCATGAACTCATCTGTAACTCTTCTCCTATCAGGACCCACCCTTTTATCCATCCACTTCCGATGCTTAGGAGCTTCCATTATGTTTATAATTTAAAGATAGACAAGAGACGTGTCAATCAAAATACACCAGCCCACTATTTAAATAAAATTTAAATAGTTAGACCGAATTAGAAATAACCTACTTCAAAGATAAAGAGTGCTTTTACTATAAAATGCGACCTTACACAGAGATATCAGAACTAAAATAGATCAAGTACACAAATCATAACATGATCTAAGGGTCATAACATATTATCATTCTCGGGATACATAGATCAAGTACATAGCCCAAAGGAAGAGGGAACATAACAAAGGAACTAAAACAGAGATCTATTGTGCGACCATGTTACTTTCACTTGGCGACTCATTTATTACTCGGTCATTTGCGACTCAAACAATAGATGAAAAATAACAAAAATCAAGAAATAACAGGTTGAATAGTTTCTGTATTCAAAGTTTCTATGCATCTGACATTTTCCTAACAATAAGTTCAGTAAACTTTATTTTGGTGTTCAGCTGTTGAGGTAGGTTATTATTACTTCAAAATATCTATTCTCATTTTTTATTAATTAATCTAAATTTTAATCTTTTTTCAAAAGTCACAGGCGGCTGCCCAGCATAGTTAGTTGACCACTCATTTTTATATTCATTTTTAATACTGTTATGATAATATAAATTAGCTGACACTATTTTCTGAAAACTAGAAATGAAGAACCAAGCAAAAATGAATGCATTCTGTCACTATATAGATAGATGGTCAAAGTGGAGATGCTGTTCATCTTGGATGCTTACTGTGATTTCCTCTCTCTATTTTCTCTAACTATTTGATCGTTTTAGAAATGTATGTACACTTGTATTCCTTCCAATGAGTGGTATATCAAACAGTAGTCAAAGTCTCCAAACTCTAATTAGTAACTTCACATTCATTATGGATTACCAGAAATATTAAAAAAACAAATTAAAGAGAATTATGAATAAAAGGAAGAAACAAAAATGAGAATGGAGAATCTCATTCACATCTAAATCACTGCTTTCTGAGACATGCATTGGCGGCAGTCAGATCAGGAAAGCTCACTAGCACTTTCTCTGAACTAATTTATAAGTAAGAAAAAAATATAGTAAAGCCAAGAATAAAATAAAGTAATTCAACTTAGCAATATTTCCTGACTAATTATGCAAAAAGTTGATAGTGCTAGTGAAAGACCCAATTAACCAAGAGAAGAGGTACCTAGAGATGATGAAGAATGCTAAGATGGAGAAAGCTGCAAAATCTATCTCTATAAATGCATTTGTATCTAATTTATTTCGATATATTTACATTTGTTTATTTACTATTTTGTAGGCTGTTGTTTTCACTTATATCAGTCTTGACAAAGCCATTGAGTTCAATGATTACTGCCATAGTCATCAGCCTCCTATTGTTTTTATTAAAACTAAAGTTAGAGGCCTTTTTGGTTTTGTGTTATGTGATTTCGAGCCTCAGTTCACTGAAGTTAGAGGCCTTTTTGGTTTTGTGTTATGTTGATAAGAGGCCAAACCCAATAGTGACTAAAGTTTACTCTAGAAGAAGACAACACCAGAATGTAAAAGGGGTGGGCCCGAAAAGTAGGGAAAGTGGGAAAACAAGCACTACCTTAGATGTAACTACTTGCTCAGTGGGCAGAGGGTGAATGGGGGAGGTTAATGCTGAATAGGTATATTTGTAAAGGGGAAAACGTGAGGTGAGGGTAGGCTTCATATTCAGTTGGGCACTTGGGAGGGACTAGGCACTCTATACTTGCCTAGAGTTATATTTCTTCTCTGTATTTCTGTTTTCCAGTTTTCTTCCATAAATAATACAAGTCTAGTTTTGCTATCATCTAGCCAATTCAGTATAAATTTCCTTTATTCTATTATTTCTATATTGTGTTTACCTGGTTCCTATCAGAATTGAATGATGGACAACCAAGGTAAATATATTTTTTAGTGTTTTGTCAATTCAAGAGCAACCACAAACACTGATAGGGACTTAGGAAGCCCAAAGCTGAAAGTATATGTTAGAAGGAAGAGAGTAAAGGTAGTTAATTCAGTTGAGGGAAGTTAGAAGTTTGTTACAGTTGTTACACAATTGGGGAGTTAGTAGAGATGTGTGTTGATATATAAATACACATTGTAAGTTGTCAAAGGAGTAAATACTTGGCATCATCTCCTGAGGGGTTACTTTAACCTTTACCCATTCCAAATGCTATTTAGGAGGACATTAGCATGGATTTTATCACTAGATTGCCTAAATCTAGAGGATTTGACACAATATGGGTGATTGTTGACAGATTGAGTAAATTTGCTCACTTTGTTCCCATTAAACACCCCTTTACAGCCAGGTCTTTGGCTGATATTTTTGCCAAGGAAATCATTAGACTCCATGGAATTCCAGCTTCCATTGTGAGTGACAGGGATTCGGTGTTTATGAGTGTTTTTTTGTGGGAAATCTTCAAGAAGCAAGGCACTCAGCTTATAATGAGTATAGCATATCACCCCAAGTCTGATGGGCAGACTGAGGTGACTAACAGAACCCTAGAAACCTATGTAAGGTGCTTCTCAGCTGAGTAACCTAAGGTGTGGGCCAATTTTATTCATTGGGCTGAGTTTTGGGTTGAAAGGAGTTACTGAACAAGAAAAGATACAAGCTGCGATGGTGGCTATGGAAGGGAAAACCTTGACTTGGTTCCAATGGTGGGAGTTTTGTACACCATCTCCTAGTTGGGAAGAATTTCGAGCAGCCATAATCAGGAGATTTCAACCGTCAATGATGCAAAACCCATATAAAGTGTTGATGAGTCTGAAACAAATAGCATCAGTGGAGGAATTTAGAGAGCAATTCGAGTTATATGCAGGACCATTGAAGGGGACTAACCCTGAATTCTTGAAGGGAATTTTCTTGAATGGGTTGAAAGATGTAATTAGGGCTGAATTGAAGTTGCATCAATTGGGCACTCTGCCTGAAATGATGGACTATGCCCAAAGGATAGATGAGAAGAACATGTTGTTGAATAAAGGGGCTTCTTGGAGTAATAAGGGAGGAGGTCCATTTCAAAGTCATCCTTCATCAAGAACAGTAACATGGGAAGGGGAAACAAGGAATCAAAGCTCAACAGGTAACACAATTACCCATTCTGTAAGTGATTCCAATAGTCTCAAAACCAATGGGTCGTTTAGGGGAACAGGTTTCAAGAAACTAACAAAGGTGGAGTTAGAAGAAAAAAAAGGAAAGGGATTATGCTTTAGGTGTGATGAAAAGTTTAGGCCTGGGCATATTTGTAAAAATAAACAGTTACATATGTTGATTTTGAGTGAAGATACTGATGAAAGGGTAGAAGATGGATTCCAAGATTGGGAGGAATTGGAACATAAGGCATTACAGCTGTCGATGAACAGCATAACTGGATTAACTTCTAAGAATTCTATCAAGATGTGGGGTGAAATTGAGGGGAAAAGGGTGGTAGTGTTAGTAGATTGTGGTACCTCTCACAATTTTATTTCCTCTTCTTTAGTGATGGAGAAACAGTGGTCAGTGACTGAAACAACAATCTACACAGTAGAGGTTGGAAATGGCAGAAAGATCAAAGGAACAGGGGTTTATGGCCAATTATTGTTGCAGATTCAAGGGCTGAAAATTCAGCAAGACTTCTTCATTTTCGATCTAGGAGGAGTGGATGTAGTGTTGGGAATGGAGTGGCTAGCCGAGTTGGGAGAGATTAGAGCCAATTTCAGGGATCTTACATTGAAGGTGCCTAACAATGGAGGAATTTTCGATCAAGAAGCATTTGAAACTTTAAAGAAAGCCATGGCAGATTTACCTGTACTAACAGTCCCTGATTTTTCAAAGGCTTTTATATTTGAAACAGATGCTTCTGGCAAAGGTTTGGGGGGTAGTTTTGCTTCAAGAGGGGAGGCCCGTGGCTTTTCTCAACCAAGCGTTTTCAGATAAGGCTCAAATGAAGTCATTTTATGAAAGAGAACTTATGGCTATAGTCATGGCTGTGCAGAAGTGGAGGCACTATTTGATGGGCAGACATTTCACTATACATACTGATCAAAGAAGCCTTCGTTTTTTGAATGACCAATGCTTATGGGGTGAGGAGCAGTTGAAATGGACTTCTAAACTGATTAGGTTTGATTTTGACATCAAGTATAAACCGGGGTGTGAGAATGGGGTACCGGATGCTCTATCCAAAAAAATGACTTTTGCAGCCATTTCAAAGGTTCAGTTTCAGGACTTACAAGACTGGGTAAAAGAGGTGCAAAATGACCCCAAACTGAGAGGAATTGTTCAAGATTTATTACAAAACCCGGATGCACATACTGGGTTTTCATTGCAAAATAATAAGCTGATGTATCGAGGTAAATTGGTTCTCCCTAGAGGCTCTCCCCGAATTCCTTTGTTACTTTCTGAGTTTCACAATTCAGCAACAGGAGGACATTCAGGTTCTTTTAGAACCTACAAGAGAATTTCAGCCTTTGTGTTTTGGGAAGGCATGAGAGGTGATATACAAAAGTATGTGGCTTCTTGTGAGGTGTGTCAACAGAACAAGTACCAAACCCTCTCACCAGCTGGTCTCTTGCAGCCCATACCGGTTCCTACTCAGGTTTGGTCAGACATATCCATGGACTTCGTGGAAGGACTCCCTAAGGCGCAGGGTAAAGATAGCATTTTAGTAGTGGTTGATAGACTTACTAAATATGCTCACTTCTTACCACTGAGCCACCCTTACACAGCTAAGGAGGTAGCAACACTTTTTCTCCAGGAAATAGTCTAATTACATGGATTTCCCGACTCAATTGTGTCTGACCGTGATAAAATCTTCCTCTGTCACTTCTGGACTAAATTGTTTTGCTTGGCAGGTATCAAACTCAAGTTCAGTTTAGCATATCACCCTTAATCGGATGGCCAAACAGAGATTGTGAATAAGTGTTTAGAGACTTATCTAAGGTGTCTAACTTGAGGCAAACCTAAGCAGTGGCCTAAGTGGTTGAGCTGGGATGAATTCTGGTTCAATACAAATTACAACAACTCTACCAAGTTGACCCCATTCAAAGCTTTATATGGATGTGACCCACCTCTCCTTCTTAAAGGTACCATAGTACCTTCAGTCGTAGAAGAAGTGAACAAGTTGACAGAGGAAAGAGATCTGATCCTACATGATTTAAAAGGTAATCTCTTAAAGGCTCAAGACCAGATGAAGAAATTTACTAATAAGCATTGGAGAGACCTCCATTTTGAGATTGGAGACTTGGTTTATCTCAAATTACAACCCTATCAATTAAAATATTAAGCAAAAAAGAGGAATGAAAAACTAAGCCCAAGGTTTTATGGGCCCTATACAGTGGTCAAGAAGATTGGACAGGTGGCTTACCAACTGCAACTACCAAAGGATAGTCGAATCCATCCAGTTTTTCACGTCTCTCTTCTTAAGAAAGTTATGGGACCTACAATCACACCCCAACCACTACCTCCAATGCTCTTTGAGAACTTAGAAATGCAAGTTAAACCAGCTGAAGTGCTGTCAAGCCGCGATAGTCCAACAGGAAATGCTGAAGTCCTCATCAAATGGAAGGAACTCCCTGAATTTGAAGCCACATGGGAATCTTTTGATGTCATCCAGCAGCAACTCCCTCACTTTCACCTTAAGGACAAGGTGAAACTTTTGGGGGGGGGGAGTATTGTTAGGAACAGTCCCCCGATTAAGAAAGTGTATGTAAGAAAAAATAAAAAGAGTAATGGGCCAAGGCCCAATAAACTAGATGACAGTTAGGCTATTTGTTACTTGCCATAACTGATTAGATATTAATAATAGGAAAAAGAGAGGGAAAGTCATTCAGTTATTCAGTTGGAATTCTGTAGGGAGAGGACAGGCTCTCAAAGTCCTGTATTCTTGTAATTCATTCTTCCTCAATTGGGTTTTTTCTATTCCTAATTGAGATACACTTCAATAAAGAACTATTCAGTACATTGTTTCTTTCTCAATACAGTACCAATTCTCACAGGAGATCACACGGGACAATAGCAAGGTGGCTCAACTTTTGATCAAATGGCAGAACAGACCCTTAGAGGAGGCCACTTGGGATGATGCTCAGTACATTATAGAACAATTTCCTCAAAGCAACCTTGAGGACAAGGTTGTTCAGAAGGGGGGATATTGATAGGGACTTAGGAAGCCCAAAGCTGAAAGTATATGTTAGAAGGAAGAGAGTAAAGGTAGTTAATTCAATTGAGGGAAGTTAGGAGTTTGTTACTGGTACATTGTACACAATTTGGGAGTTAGTAGAGAGGTGTGTTGATATATAAATACACATTGTAAGTAAGAGGAAGGTACTTTTTGGAATTGTAAAGAAACTGATAATTCAGTTGGAAAGGGACATTCCCTTGGCAAAGAAGATCCATTCCGGATTCTTCTTTGATTCTTTCCCTCAAACTTTCTCTCTTTCTCGTTTTCTCTCTTCTCTAATCACTAGAACCTATCAAACGCATTCAACTTAGCAATTAAATAAATTAGTTTAAATTAGATCGATCTTTAAGTTTAGTCCAAATTTGTTTTTTAAGGCACACCTAACTTCTTTCTTTTTTATTTTTCAATTTTCATGACCTAAAAGACAACTCAGCCCATTTAAATAATGAAGCGACTCACTTAATAAGCAAACAACTCGTTTAATCAACAAATAACCAAATATTCATCAAAATGATATATTCATAACATACTTGATAGGTTTAACATATGGTTACATAAACAATATATTCATCATAATATACACAATATCTATATATATATAGGAAGAAAACATAAATTTCTTTATGTATAGATTATAGAATGTGGTATTAAGCCTTATCATTTGAAAATAGCAAGTGTTGAGAATATGTACCATCTTTAAAGAGGAGTCTGACCCCTTTGCCTTTGGTTGGATTAAGACCCAAGTTTTATTTGTGGCACTACATTAAGAACACACATGATTCTATTAGGTATTAACTCAGGCAAATATAGGAGAAAAAATAAAGAGGACTATAACAATATTTACCTATTCAAACAAGATTGATACAGACTGACAAGCAAAAAATAGCAGTTAATCATTCATATATAAATAATACTTATATAAACCAATGTTCTCTAATTTTCTTTTTAAGGGTTTTCCCTACATATTCAACGATAATTGCAGATAGTTAATAACAGATGGGGGGCGAAATGCCTCTTTCACGAAACTAAAAACATTACTGCAACTTCCATTTTAAACTTTCTGCATTTTTCATTAAAATTATATGCTACTCAACACAACAGGTTTAGAATGGAATAGATCTCTAACAAAATAGATCTGGTCTTTCGACTGCACAGGTGAAGCACACGTGAAAATGCATCTAAGCTCCAATAAAGTAGAAATAGACTGTAAAGCTTACGATTTGGGTTGCGCCATCTCAGAAAAGGTCAGAGACAACTTAGGTAACATATAAGAGCTTATTAAGCTTTAGACTGAGTGTGAGTGTTAGAATATTGGTCTAGATTCATTAGCATATATAGCACATCTTAAAATATTAGTCACCTGTAGTTATCACTATAATTAATAGTTATTAATTAAGTCTGTAATTACTCTTAGTTATTAATATGACTATTTTTTGTCAGTTCATGCATCTGTTCTTACCATTAAATTAATGAGAAAATACATATTACTTACAATATTCTCCCTCATCCCCAAATGTTCTCATCAACATGTGCATGGGATGATTTAAGAGGATTTTTACATATGATTCATAAGAAAAACTATCCTATTATGCCAGCTACAGTAAGTCGTGAGTTAAAGGGGAAAAAATAGTTTGAATCAGACAATAAAAGGAACATTAAACACACACAGACAAACACATACACATTCTCGAGCTTAGATTAGAATGTATAGCAAGAAGCATGGACATAAGTACAGCATATACCTCAACTTCAATAGCACTAAATCCAAATCCAGAATCCCCTTAAACTGCAACTACAAGGCGACCAGGAGAAGCCAAATCAAAACATTGATTGAGGCCATACTATGTAAAATTTGACAGAGAGCTATGAGATTTAGATCTGACCTGAGAGAGAGCTCTGAGATTGAGAGCTGAGAACGAGCTGGAACGACCTGAGAGATGGAGAGCTGAGAATGTGCTACTACGACCTGAGAGATGGAGCGAGAACGAGCAGAGAACGTGAGCAACAACGAGGTGAGAATGGAGGGAGAACGAGATCATATATGGAGGGAGAACATACCTGAACTACCACGAGCTCAGAGATGGAGACCGAACTACAGTAATGGAGGGAAGGAACGAACCACGAGCTCAGAGAACGTGAGCAACAACGAGGTGAGAATGGAGGGAACGAGGTCAGAGATGAGGGAAGGAGAGAAACGGGGCTTCTGAGTGGAGATGAGGGAACGACGGTAATGGAGTTCTGAGTAAAGATGAGGGAAGCAGAGAAATGGGGGTTCAGAGTGGATTTAGGGCTTGGGAGGAATGTGAATTTTGAGTTAGAATTAGGAATTATTACAAATATTAGAGACCGAAACAATATTCCGTCTCTAAAATATTTTGACATTTTTAAATATTATTTTAATAAATAGAGATGGAATTTAGAGATGGCATATTCAGAGACGGATACATTCCGTCTCTAAATTCCGTCTCTAAAAATATTTGACCTTTTAAAACACAACTTTGACTAATTAGAGACGATATTAAAGACGGAAAAATCTGAGACGGATATATTCCGTCTCTAAAATCCGTCTCTAAGTATATTTGACTTTTAATTGACCAACTAGAGACGACATTAGAGACGGAAAATTCTGAGACAGATAATTTTTGTCTCTAAATTCCGTCTCTAAATTTTAAATTTTATTCTTCCTCTCTAATTCATCAATTCGGTCTCTGTTTCCGTCTCTAATAGAGACGGAATTTTTTCCGTCTCTAAATTAGATTTTTCTAGTAGTGGAGGAAAAAAAACTCTATGATTAAATCCCACTCACTAATCCACAAAGTTCTTGTAGTTAAGTGCTCACAAATATTTTTCTATTATTATAATTGAAGATAATAAAAATAAAAAATAGAAATTAATTCTATTACTTACGTTATAATAATTTTATTATGATTGATAATCAGAAGGGGGGGGGGGAGAGAATGAGATTTACAATGGACTCCAAAGAAAGGAGACTTTCATCTTGCTTCCACAAAAGTCAATTTGTAAACCAAAATAAGCAAGCAGTAGTTTGCCTCAACGAAATTTAATGGTTAGGATAATGCTATACTAGTTGTGGCACGTGGGTGTGAGTGTTTGTTTTGGATAATTTATTTATTTTTCAAGTAAGAAATTATTAGTACAGTTAGTATATAAAAACAGAATGAGGGATGCGATATTCAATTTGTGTATATTTCTATTTTTTATTTTAAAATTGGGTGAAAGAAAGAGTATGAGGTGATGGTTTTGTAGTAGTATCGAATATGGATATATAGTGTAATGGTAGCTATTGAAATGACTAACAATAATAGAATTATGCAGTAAAATCACTCAATAATAATGATTCATATAATCTAACTTTGGCATTAAGTAAGCATCTTAATTAATACAGATATGGAAGAATTACAAATATATAGGAAAAGAATAGAATCTAGAGAACAAAATAAGAAGAAGAAAATATCTAGAGGGCAAAGGAGAACACTCTTTAGCCAATTCATGGTTTCCTTATTTGTGATTCCCCTCTTAAACCTCTATCCCTTAATCACACAGAATTTCTCTTGCCTTACCCTCCATATTTCTTGCATTTATTGCCACATGTCCATTAGTATAACTTATAACTGTCTGATTCACTAGCTGACACATTAGCACAATTACCACACTATTAGAATATTGCGGATTAGAGATGGGAAAATTCTATCTCTAAACCTATAAATTATGTCCCTAAGAATATTAGTGACATAAATAGAGATGGAGCAAAAGTAATTGCTTAAAATGGTATTGCTAAATTTTTAGAGATAAAATTCTAAATAGTCACTAATTAGAGACGGAATACTCTATCACTAAATATTAAAAAAATTGTCACTTAAAATTAAAATTTTTTTGTCTCTAAAAATATTGTTGTGACGGATTATTTCCGTCTCTATATGTTAAATTATGTCACTAACATTTTTTAAAAAAAGTATCTTACTTGAGTTTAGAGACGATTTTTTTCGTCTTTGATTTAAGGACAAAATTTTTCGTTTCTAAGTTAACTGTCTAATTTAAATTTATCTATGAATTATATCCGCCTCTAATTTAGAGAGAGAATATTTCATCACTATTATGTTTTGAAATGGTGAGTAATTTGAGTTTTAAGACAGATTTTTTTATCTCTAAATTGGTATAATAGCTAATTCTTTTTTTTTTTTGTTTTGCAATTTCTAGCTATTTTTAATAACATATATAAATATGCATATCATCAACAACAACCCAAACAACTAGAAAATAATGCTCAAACAAAGTTCACACACGTCCAAACAGATCAATATAACTAAAATCATTCAAATACAATATCCTAATACAAAGTTCACCTAAGTTCAAATAGATCAACATAACTAAAATTATTCAAGTACAATATCCCAATATGAAGTTCACTTAAGTCAAAATAGTTCAACATGAAACCATTCCAAGTAAGTAATTGTCATGCCAAAAGTTAAAAATAAAATCAAATGTCTGCATTTTGATCATCCATTCATCCTCATCGAAGTCCCATGTCCTGGGTCATCTTTAGGTGGATGTGAAGGTGGTGCAGGCTGTGAAGATGAAGCAACAGAAATGCTTAAGTCCAATCTTTGCATAAAGCTACACATCATTTCCTCAAAATGCTAAAACTTGTCATTAACCTAGCTTAAATTCTGCCTCAACTCAACAATTTCCTTTTCCTTCTCTTTCAACTCAAAAGTAAGAGCTGCAATAGTACTAGTAAGGGTTTCATATTGTGAAGTTAAAATACCCTCAGAAACACCAACAGTAGAGGAAGAAGGAAAATAAGTAGAAGCGCTAGAACCCAAACCATATATGCGTCCCTTTTTGTTAACACCTTTAACAAAATCAAAGTATATGTTGTTGTTAGAGTAATGACAGGATCCATCTCCAGTTGATGGCTGTGAGTCCCTCTCCACCACATGCCTCTCATACTCTTCTTGAAAAAAAAGTTACTTTTCTTTAGTTTGAAAATAAAGTCTTACACTAATTATTAGTTAAGTTGAAAATTGTACTTACCTCAATATTTTCGCATGAGTTGAAATCCAATCATTTAGATTCCCCTTTTGCATGTGACAATGGAAAAAAAATGTCAATAGCTAGAGGCTCAATATCATTTGGTCTCGTCTACAAAGATAAAAGACAAGTTAAGTTAAGAGAAATTAACTTAAAAAATGCAAATTTAACACAATGAACTTACAATCTCTTCCTGTGTTCCGGAAATGGAATTAATCCTCCAGTATGTAGTGAGACTTCCATATCAAACCTTCTATTCTAACTATTCTTCCTGGACTTTTCAAGCCATTTTGGGTCTTCCCACAAACTGTCCAACCTAGTCTTAACTTATGGAGGGATCTAGTTCCCCTTATCTTTTTCATCTCGAGCCTTGTTCATTGCATTATTGTATAAGTCAGATGCTTTCTCATTGAAGGTCTTTTTGATTTGATCCTCATCAAAAGAAAGCCACTTATATTTTTCCTGCAATAAAGAAATTATTAGTTACAATATTAATAGTAGTCTAAAGTGTAAAAGGTGTAAATAAATTGTTAGTGTTTGAAGAATATTACCCAAAACTCAGTGTACCACATTTCTTTGACTGTTGGATTCATCTCTTTCCAGCACCTCCAAGCCCTTTCTAACTTAGACTTCATAATCTTACTAATAGCAGTTGGTGGTCCCATAATAGGCTCAAACCTACAAGTAAAGCAAAATCAAATAATAATGTCTATATATAATTAGAAATTATGAAAACTATATAAAATAAATATATTATTTTGGATACTTACGTTTTATCTAGTCCTGACCTAATACATATACGGCCATTAGCATCTCTGGTCCCAGGCCTGGTGTTTGAAGATGAGCTACTGAGTGAAGTAAGCATATAGGTCTGTGAGGATGGACTAGGTGAAGAAGACACATGGGGATGTGGAGATTGGGTAGCAAAGGTAGAGGGAATATCATGTGGCGAATGGGTAAAAGGGTGAGAGGGCTGGTGGGTTGCAATTGGTGGAATAAGGGCGAGAGAAAGAGCAGGTTGGACATGTGTAACTTATGGAATAAGGGCGGGAAAGGGAAAAGCCTGGACATGTGTAGGTGGTGGAATGAGGGTAAGAGAAGCAGAAGGTTGGACATGTGAAGATGGTGGGATGGCTACGGAAGAAGTCTGAGGATGTGTAGATTCCTGAGAAATACCATGACCTCTACCTTTGTCTCTACCTCTACTTTTACATGCCATCTATATATATACATGTCGAAATGACAGAATTAATAAACTAAAGTAACAAAAAAAAAAAGAAATAGAATGGGAATAAAACTGTATAGATTCAAAATAAAACTAGTACTAACTGAGAATGAGAATAAACCTAAATTTTTTATGACTTATAGCTTTATGTGAAATCTTTGTAAGGAAATAAAAGGTGCATGTTTTCGAGTTGTATAGCCAAAGTTATGCACAAATTAAAGGAGTGAGGTCATGCTTGAGAGGTGAACCGATTCAAGAATACATCTTAAGTCAATTTTAGTAAATCCTTTCTTATTTCCATCATGCTCAAACACAGTAACTAGTGTTAAAATATACAAGAACTTCTTCAATGGTAATTGTAAGAGTAGTGATAATTATAATTTGTAACAAAAAAAATGGTAACTGTAATCTGTCCTATTTTGACATATTTTGAATTATGTTGATATCACTTAGAATCTATGGTAATTTGATGGTCCAAATCAATGGAATTTAAGCTGAAATTTTTATGTGATAAATGTAAGGTGAAGGTGAATATACATATGTAAGGTGAAGGTGAATATAATGGTAAAGTTTCATGAAAAGTAAGTGAGTACAAGTATATTAACAATTGAGTTAAAGGTGCTGAACAAAATATGAAATTATGCATAAAATAGACCTGGATTCAGAATAAAACTGTCATCGATTGAGAATGATAACAAGCTTGAAATTTTTATGACTTATAGTTTTATGTGTTATCCTTTTAAGGAAACAAATGGTGCATGTTTTCGAGTTGTATAGCCAAAGTTATGCACAAATTAAGGGAGTAAGATCATGCTTGAGAGGTGAACTGATTCAAGAATACAACTTATGCCAATTGTAGTAATCCCTTCTTATTTCCACCATACTCAAACACAGTAAATAATGTTAACAAATCTTATAGCAACTAAGAATTCCTAAATCTAAGTTGTTTAAGGTTTTAAATATAAGATATATGAGTCTAAGGTGCAACATGTAGGTTAGAGTTTCTTCACATAAAGATGCCAAAGAATTATAATGTTTTCTATATTTAGCTATTATAATGCTTTGCTCCAATCATAAAAAACTTGGAATGCAATAGAGATGTTTATAGCAACAAAAGATATGCCCACAAGATGTCAAGTTTTAAAGAGTCTAAATAGAAAGTTCAAACTAGGTATATGAGGTAGCTTAACAAAAGGAAAATCTACTCTTCATTTCAAGGGAGTAGGAATAGTTGAATCTAGAAAAAAAAATCTTTAAAGGAATAAAAGAATGGTTAAATAAGAAGAAAATGACTAGTGAAATTATACTCATAATTAAAAGTGAAGTATTTGCTATGAAGTACAAATACGATACGATTACTGAGGACACAACAAATTCAAACAACTATAGGACACAAACATGACATATATATATATATATATATATTTAAAGTAAATTAAAGAACTTTTAGATTATGTATATATATAATTGTAAAATTTAAGAAAAAAATATTCATAATTCATTAATATCATTTTTATAAACTTGAAGATTTACAATATCTTAATATATGTTATATGTGTCAATATTTATTAGTTGCTATCTAGTAAGCCCTTTCTTAAAAATATAGAAGCATAATTTCTATTGATATTTTCTAAAAAATCTCATAAACTAACTTTTTTTAATAGAACTAACCATGTACAAGTGCATGTGCATCTAAAAAAATTAACTAGAAGGAATATCTAAATATTAACTTCATTTTACTCTATGTAAGCCGTGAATGGCAAAACAGTATACATCGTATTAAAGAATATGTTTTTTTTAAGGGTGGGTGTTTGAGTGATGACCACTCCATGTGATTGGGCTTGTGGGTTACAGGCTTACATAGAAATTATTTTTTTAAAATATTAATAAGTCGTGTCCACACCATGTTCAAGTGTGTCTAAACTGTGTCTGAGCCGTGTCTGAACAAAAAAAAATAATTTTTAAAATTAGACACATTTAGATACACAAAATACATGTGTAATACACATATTCCTGTGTATCCATATTAGATACATGTCTGACGCATAGACACGTCTCACAAACAGCATATCTATGTTTCATAGAGTATTTAACACTTATGCTAGTCAGAGTGTATGCATGTCTCTCTGCTTTGCTTATTGGGCTATTTACAGCCCCTTCAACCAAAAAATATTAAAAGATCTTTATTAATTGGAAAGAACTGCAAGAGTTCCTCACAACTATCAATATCCTTTCCTAATATTCTTAAAATCCAGGATCAGAAACTGGATTTGCAAATCCAACAAATCAAAAACTTCTTCCTTTACTTATTCCTAGTACATATTCAGTTAGTAAGGTTACAGACAATGTGCTAAACATACTTAGAAATGCTAATTTGAACTTGGTAATATACGGGTCCAACCACACATATGTATACAAAGATAATATTATTTGTATATTTAAAATATATATACCGTATTTATATTATAAATTTATATAAAAATAATATTAAATCAAATTATATATAATTATAATATTTTTATAAAATATAAAATAAATTTATAAATAAATTAAAAAAATTAAATTATTTTTAATAAACAAATAGCGCTGTATTTGTATACAAATCTTACAACTCAAACTTGGTAATGTGTAAACCCATTCTTTACGGTCCCCACTTCTTCATTATGAATCTTCCAATATTAAACAAAGATATCCCAAGTGGGGACAGGTTCTTCTTTTTCTATTTATAATAATAAAATACTACATTCACTGTAGCATCCACAAGTGGGGACTCTTAGTCAAACAAACCAACCAAAAATCAACAGGACAAAGAATGGAGGTGGTTGCTATGATGAAAGCACCAAAACGGGACACAATAAACACAAAACAAAACAAGAAAATAGAGTGAAATACCTGGTTAGTGGTATCTCCCACTACTAGAAATCATTTTTAGCAACTTATTTAGTGACTGAAAATAATCGGTCATTATAACAACTAATTTAGAAACCAAAATAAAGGGAGAAAAAAATTTCCTACCAAAAAAATCGGTCACAAATTTAGTCATTAAGTTATTTAGCAACTAATTTTGTGATAAAAAAATAAAAAAAAAATAATTTTCTTTTTTACAGTAGCGATCGATTTATCTATTGCTAAACGAATAATCTATAATTTTTTCCCCTATCATGAGCAAATTTTTAAAAATAAAAAAATAAAAAAAACTGTCGACTGACTAAACTAATATATAATGCAATATTGGTATTTATGTTACAAAGAACTGACTAGAATTTGGTAAAGTAAAGAGAAACACAGGTAAATTAATGTGATACAAATTAAATTTTGCGTCACCGGGAGAAACTAAACTATAAAATCATTCGCCTAATATTAGTTTTGCTTGATTATTTTTCGAAATAGCCTTTTTTTTTTACAGCAAGTTTGGGCAAATAAAAAAATAATTTTTATATTCTTACATCAAATAATATATATATATTTTTTTATATTTTATCTAATATTATATATTATACATATTTTTTTATTATTTTTTCTCACTCAACCACATCTTTTAAAAAAGATATAAATAATATTTACAATCTTAAAAAGATATAAGATGATTATTTTTCATGAAAAAAACGTATTGCACAAGTTTTAAGATACTATAACAGCTATTTTTTTCTTTTCTTTTCCTTTTCAATAAGCTCAGTTCTGAGCATTTTGATTCTTGCTTAAAGATTCTTTTAAATTATTTCAAAAGCTTTAAGAGATAAATATTATTTTATCATCAATCAAATAATTTTTTTTAATTATTTTATATCTCTTTTGATAATTAAATAAATAAAAGTAATTATTTTAATACAATCTAAACAAAACTCTTTATATTAAAATCATTTATAAATAACATATTTAAAAAAATTCATAATTGGGTTTCTTAAAAATGGATTACACATTTAATCAGTTTTTAATATTTTTTTCACTGACAATCCAAACATAAACTAAGCAATTAAGTTCAACAAATAATTTATTCATTTTTTAATTACAAAAGCCCACAAAGACAAGGCCGAAGTGCCAATATGAAACTGCTCAGAGTTAAAATAATGACATTTCACGATCCATAGAGTGAAACTAAGACACACTAATGCTTTATTCGTGGTTGCATCTTGCGTCTGAGTTAGGGGAGTGAATTGGGTTTGGTTTTTAAGTGGTTCCGAAGTTTATATGATGGTAGACAGGGGCTTGGCTGCTTGGTGTGGATGTGGTTGGAGTAAAGGACCTCATGTGTTCTTGGGAAGATAGCAAGATGGGGTTATCCGGTTCTGTTTTGTGCGAATGAAGGAAAGGAGGGCTAGAATGTAGAAGGTAAAAATGTACAACTTGGATAATGGGTCATGGGTTTAATTTTTTATGACTTGGGCCAAGGTGTGGATCTTGGATTAGGTTTGAGATTGGACCAAATAACCAATTTTCTTTCTCCGGTACAAAATACGTTGTAGCAAAAAAATATGTTCCTTTGTTTGCCCCTTTATTCTGCAAACCAGGATCTGTAAAAACTGGGAGCGTTTATTCTATTTTTTACTTTAAATAAAAATAAATTAAGGCCCCATTAATTATAGAACTATATTATGAGTGTTGCTCTAATTAGATGTAATTAAATATTATAAGTGGTCTTGCATCGGAGAATATATATATATATATATATATAGGGGACATATCTAGTGAGAAAAGTTATTGTGAGAGGGTGAGATGAGTGAATCTTGATCATACAACTATACATAGATGATCAAGATTAAAAGTTAATTAAAGGTCATGTGACTACTTAAAAAAGTTACATGTATTTATGTTCTAATCTTGATCATTTATGTAAGATCCAATAGTCAAGATTCACTCATCTTAGCCTCTCATAATAAATATTCCTCTCACCTGATACACTTCCTATATATATATATAGGATCTTACTAATGGTGATCTTATTGTAAGAGGTGAGAGGAATAAATATTGACTATTAGAACTTACATGAATGGTCAAGATTAGAACATAAATGCATGTGACTTTTTTAAGTGGTCACATGACATTTAAGTAACTTTTAATCTTGACCATCCATGCATGGTTGTATGGTCAAGATTTACTCTTCTTACCATCTCACAATAAAAACTCCTCTCACTAAATATGTCCCCAATATATATATATATATAATCTTACTATTGTAAGAGATGAGAGGAGTAAATATTGACCATTGGATCTTACATGATATATTGCATGTGATTTTTATATATATATATATATATATATAAGATTTGCTTCTATATATATATATATATATATATATATATATATATAATAAGGAACAAATTTGATGAGATAAATGTTTATTATAAGAGGTGAGAAGAATAAATTTTGATCATTAAATAATATATGAATGATCAAAATTAAAATATAAATACATGTGACTTTTTTAAGTAGTTACATGACCTTTAACTAACTTTTAATCTTGATTATCCATGTATGATTAAGATTTACTCATCTCACTAAATATGCCTCCTATGTGTGTATGTGCACACATAAGAACATGTGATGTGTGACAATACTAGGACTGTTAAGAAAGTGCCTAATGAATAATAGAATCATTAATTAAAAGTATTGATGCTGTCAAATTAAGCAATACTGAGGTTGACTAAATATCAAGAAAATTGCTTAAATGTTGTCACGAAGAATCAAATACAAAAATAATTTTGATAGTACTGAAGTTACTTAGCTGAAGATAGTACTAATGCTATCTTAGAGTTTTGGCACTACTGATGTTGTCAATATTAAGTCAAATGGAAATGCTGAAGTTACCATCAAGTCACGAGCAAATTATCACAATCAACAACTATATCTTGGAGTCAAAATTGAAAGGATGTATAGTAATAATACTGACGTTGTTAAATGAAACTCTAAAATAGACTAAATCATAGAGAACTAGTTTTACAAAGTTACATAGTGACAATATTGATATTGTCGACGAAAAGTTTTGAAAAGGCTTAAAAGAACATAACAAACATGTGACTTTTTAGAAAATCTTCAATTATATAAGTGCAAGTTATGGACCAAACTGAATGATGGGGAGTTATTCACACTTCTATCCATTTAGGCGTATATGATTCACCATGAAGACATGCATAGGAGATCTGTGCTAGTGGAAGAGAGAAAATAATTGCCAAGACCAAGTGACACAATCTCAATAGGTGTCAGATTATTGCAGAATCGTTGGATGACAAAAGTGGTTACTACATTTATTTATAAATTGGAGGTCTTAGTAACTTTACAAAATGTTCTGAGTACTCTACACTCTTCACCCATATAATGAAGACAAATTATCAATAATTACCATTTTCATTTTTATTTTCTAGATTAGTTAGCTATTTTTCTAGATTTCTCACTTTAATCTTAGAAGTAGTTCGTAACATGTAGCTATTCTCAACTTGTGTTTGGATTTGTACTGTAAGTGTAAATTTCAAGTTCAATTTTAATTTGAAGTAATTTTATGGCACGTTTTATTTATATTTTTTAATATTTGATACATGTTTTACCTTGCTTCTATATTAATATGTTGTTGAGTATAACAAATGTTGACCACAAACCTAGAAAATTTTAGTTAACGATTCACAAAGAGTTTTATAGATAGTTAGATTTCTCCCTCTATTTCGATTAAAGGGATTAGATTCCAAAAATTTTAGACCACGTAAGACTTAGTATTTTTCCCTGAAATATAAATATAAAATTGCACCAGCAAACACTAATCATGATTTTGTTTCTTTAACACGTTTTATCGTCCGGTCATACTACCTTCAATGTTTAAACGCATCAAAAGCAGGCCAATTCCCATAATATATAATTATATCATCCAAGTTTATTTCTAAACCATATTTTCTAGTTTAAAGATTCCTTTTATTCAAAACTTTCTAGATTGATTGACCGAAATTATGTTAGGTGCTTTGTTACCCAATTGCAATTTTCCATTTGGTCATTGGCGTGAAAGTGAGACTATTATTGAGAGAGAAATTCGTAGATGCTCTTGAAATGTGAAAAAGTTCTTGTTTTATACTATTTATTAACCTACTCTAGATATAATATAACAAATATTATTAAAGTATGAGACAATGATGATTTACATTGACGCATATTGAATTGTATAAAAGTAAGAACTTTACGTAAGAATCTTTTTGAGATAGATGTGAGAAGATGTAATATTGACTATTGAATCTTAAAAATTATATGATTGTATAAAAAAGTCAAATGATTTTATAATATAATCTTGGCTATATATAAATAATCTAATAGTTAATAATTACTATTTTAATTCTAACAATAAGTCACACATTTTACTTTGTTCGATAATACTATTTGCACACCATTTTTTACATACCATTCTTTCATTATTTACTTTTTAGATAATAAAATAAGACAAACACATTTTTTCACTTTCTTTTTTCCTAATAAAGTGGGTATATACAAAAAGTGATAAAAGCTAGTGTGCAATAATCATTTATGCAGCGTATGTGTGTCTATATATAGAGAGACACATGCATGTGGATCTATATGAAAGTTTATGAAAGTTCAAATCTCGTTCATTAATCAATGTTGCTGCATTAGGCTTTTCTGAAGATAACCATAATGAATCCAAATAGCCTTAAACTCGTCCACGCCATATTTCTTTTGTCGCTTTTGCAGGTGGAATCTCTCACACTTGTATCTAGTTGGAAAAACACAAATGCAAAAATTAGCTGCGTAGAGAAAGAAAAGCGAGCGCTTCTGCAATTTAAGCAAGGCTTGGCGGATGACTATGGCCATTTATCACCATGGGGAAAAGATGGAGATTGTTGCAAGTGGAATGGAGTTCAGTGTAACAACCAAACTGGCCACGTTGAGAAGTTTGATCTTAATTCTGATGGTCGAGTACAACATTTGAGAGGTGAGATTAGTAAATCATTGATGAACTTGTCACATTTAAATTATTTGAACCTCAGTTGGAATGATTTTGGTGGGAAGGAAATCCCGGAATTCAATGGCTCTCTAACCAACTTAAGATACCTTGATTTGACTCTTTTGGCGGAAAAATCCCATATCAACTGGGGAAGTTTTCAAGTTTGAAGAAACTTGCTCTCGCTCGCAGCAATTCAGTTGGCTTAATTCCACGTCAGACTGGCTATCTTTCAAGTTTAGAGAATCTTGATCTTGGTTACAATGATTATCTCATACTTGATTTGAGAATGAGTGGTTCCCCCCCCCCCCCTTTCTTCTCTGAAAACAGTTCATCTAACCGGTGTGTCAATTCTTAATAAATCCAAACAATGGTTGCAAATGGTTCGCCAGCTTCCGAAACTTGAGGCACTATACCTTTCAAATTGGGAAGCATTTACAATACTCTTAAAAACTTTGTGAGTATCAATATTTTATTAACTTTACTTATTATAACAGGTAAAAACTTTTGACTCTCTCTTTGTCTCTCTCTTTTTCTACAAATATCCACTCTCTCAATTCAAAATATTACCTGTTATTATAGTTATCGGTAAATCTTACCAACCGTTGATAAAGATTTACACAAGTTCAATAGTGTTTGATGCATGGAACATCCATGCTCTCAAATCTTTTAAGAGCATTGAAAACATTTCCTTCAAATTGTAGTCATTTAGATATGGATCTACTTTTGCAACAATAAACTAAAGAATACAATCACATCTTTTGTCAATGTCATAGAAATTCAATAAAGTTTTACGTTGACTGTCGACTGCTTAACACAACCCTCTTCTTTTATCCGAATTTGGGACCGGTTATGTAAGGATTTGCAACAAAGTTCAACAAAAGTAGATCTCACCTAGTGAAAAAAGACTTGATTGTTATTGTTGTTGTTATTGTAGTTATTCAGATATGGATCTACTTTTGCTTACTCCTTCCAAGTTGAATTTTTGTAAGACTCTTACTCATCTTGATCTATCCTTCAACAAACTTACATCATCTATATTCACCTGGTTGTCAAATTTAACCTACAATATTACATATCTCAACCTTAATGGAAACATTTTAGAAGGTCCCATTCCAGATGATTTTGTCAATAGAATGAAATCTCTTCAATTGCTGGATCTCTCATATAATCACTTAAATGGCACAATACCAAAAAACATTGGGTTACTATCTATGTTGATATACCTGGACGTTGGAGGGAATTCATTAGAAGGTGTCATCACTGACATCCACTTTGCTAATCTCACCAATTTAAAAGGATTGGTGTTATCTTTTAGCTCTTTGACATTGAAATTTAGCAACTATTGGGCCCCTGCTTTTCAATTGGAACTTTTACGGACGAGGTTTTGCAAGGTAGGTGATGTTTTTCCAAAATGGCTTCAAACTCAAAATACCTTTAGCATTTTGGATGTGTCTCATTCTAGAATTTCTGACTAAGCAGTAGAAGTTTCATTTTTATGTGTTGACAGGAGTGCCAATGAAAAATTGATCACATTAAATATGTCAAACATGTAAACTCAGAGTAATGAGAAAGACTCTCATATTTCTTCTTATTGCAAGAAGAAGAGAGCTAAATATATACAGCTTATGGAGGGACAATACAGACACTATACAACTAGCAAATATTCTATTTAAGGGAAGAAAAAATATTGGCCCTTTTGTCCGGGATTTACGCCACCCCTTTTTACTCTTAAGAATTAACTAATTACAAATATCAGCGAATTACATGATTACAGGGAAAAAAAGATAGCTCAAGCCAACACCCCCCCTCAAGTTGATGAGTAGATATCTCTAATCCCTAACTTGTCAAGTGAGCTATAGAAAATTGTACTTGAGACAGCCTTTGTCAACATATCTGTAAGTTGATCTTCAGATCTAACAAAGGGAAACTTGATGATTTTTTCTTCAAGGTTTTGTTTAATAAAATGTCTATCTACCTCGATGTGCTTAGTCCGATCATGTTATACTGGGTTGTGTGAAATTTCGATTGTTGCCTTATTGTCACAAAATAAATTCATTTCTCTGTTGGGTTTGAATCCAATCTCAGTTAAAAATCGTCTTAACTATAATAATTCACAAATTCTTTTTAACATTCCTTGAAATTCCGCTTCTACACTAGATAAGGCCACAACCTTTTGTTTCTTACTTCTCCATTTAGCAAAATTTCCCCCAACAAATGTGAAGTACCCTGAAGTAGATTTCCTATTAGATAACGAACCTACCTAGTCTGCATTTGTATAACCATCTATGGCTAGCTGATTATTTTTGGAGAACATTAGTCCCCTACCAGGAGCAGATTTTAGATAGTGAAGTATTCTGATGCTGCCTCCATGTGAGCTTCACTTGGATTCTGCATATACTGACTCACCACACCATTGACATATGCTAAATCAGGACGAGTATGAGACAAGTATATCAATTTGCCAACCAGTCTTTGATATTGTTCTTTGTTCGTTGGTACTTGATCTTCGTTGTTCCCAAATTTCTGATTTTGAACAATTAGTGTATCAACCGGTTTACAATCAAGCAGTCCCACTTTAGTTAAAAGATCTAAAATATATTTTCTTTGAGAGATGAAGATACCTTTGCTTGATCTGACAACTTCTATTCGAAGAAAATATTTTAGACCTCCCAAATTTTTCATCTCAAATTCAGTACCTAGATGCTTTTGAAGATTGCAATTTCCTCAATCTCGTGACCTGTAATAATCATATCATCAACATAGATTATTAAAGCAGTAACCTTCCCTTGTCGATGTTTTAAGAAAAGGGTATGATCACAATTGCTTTGTTGAAAACCATATTTTCCCATTGCTAGGCTGAATCATCCAAACCAAGCATGTGGCGATTGTTTAAGTCCGCATAGAGCCCGTTATAATCTGCATACAGTTTTATCTCCTGATGATACGACATAGCCTGGTGGGATGTCCATATACAATTCTTCTTCTATATTTTCGTAGAGAAAAACATTTTTCACATCAAATTGGTGCAACGACCAATCGATATTTGCAACAAGAGACAATAGAACTCTAACAATATTTAATTTTGCCACTGGTGAAAAAGTCTCCTGGTAATTTATGACATTGGTTTGAGTATAACCATTGGTTACTAATCTCGCTTTATACCTTTCTATAGAAACCATCTGCTTTGTACTTGAGAGTGAACACCCATTTGCACCCTACCTATTTCTTTCCTTTTGGTAATGGAACCAATTTCCTACGTATTGTCTAAGTTAAGATTATAAGCTGGTTCAAGGGAGCTTACCTCATGGGCATCCTCAGAAGGGCTAGGAGGATCATTGCTAGATATATGAGAGGGAGGAGTATAGGAGCTGCTCCGAGTGCTACTATGAATACCTTCCTCACTAGCATTTCCATCTATTTCTAGCATTTTGCCATCTATTTTGGGTGGGTTAGAACTATCATTGTTTGCTTGTAGATAGCATTTTCAATTTCGTGTTTACAATATGTGGCATACCCATAAATCACACAGTCTCCCCCTGCACATGTGGTGGTCAAGTTTGCTCCGTTGTTGTATTCTGGATTATAACAACGATAGCCTTTCGTGTTAGTGGCATACCCCATAAAGACACATCACTGAGCACATGGGTCAAGTTTGCTCCGTTGGTTCTGATGGATATGTACAAACACGACACAACCAAAGACTCTGGGAGAAAGTAGAGAGTTTGATGGCAGTGTGAAGTGATGTGCTAATGTTTGAAGAGGAGTTTTAAATTATAGAGGTTTTGACGGCAATTGATTAAGCAGATAGACAATGATACTAACTGCAGCTTCCAAATACTGGGTAGGTATGTTAGTTCCAAATAATAGTGCTCTGGTAGTCTCCAAAATATAGCAGTTCTTTCATTTGGCAACAACATTCTACTAAGGGGTGGAAGCGCACGAGGTCTCGTGGAGGAGTCCATGAGATTGAAAATATGTCTAAAGTTTATGGTTGATATATTTGCCCCCATTGTCTGATCTAAGAACTCAGATATTGGCTGAGAATTGAGTCTTTATCATAGTATAGAAGGAGCAAAATACATCAAAAACTTTACTTTTATTTTTTAAAAAATAGAGCCATGTCATACAAGCATAATCGTCGATGAAAATCACAAACCACCAAGCTCCAGATATTGCAAAAATAGGATAGTCCCCAGACATCAGTGTGAACTAGAGCAAATAAAGCATTATGTTTATTGAAACTAACTGGAAAAGGTACACAATGATTTTTTGCTAAAACGCATGTCTCAAAAATGAAAATCGGACCATGTCAAGCCTAAAATAAGTGTGGAAGCAAATGTTTGATATAACCAAATGAAGGATAACCCAACCAATGATGCCATAATTGAATTACTCTTTCCTTGGTTCCTCTTGAACTTTGAATGTTGTTGACTCAGATGGAAGTAAAATCATCAACATGGTAGAGACCTCCCTCTTAGAACCACGCTCAATGATTTCCCGACTGAGGATGTCCTGAAAAGGCAAAATTTTGGATACATAAGTGCAACACAGTTTAATTCTTCGGTTACTTATCCAACAGACATAATTTTACTAGATAAAGATGGCACTAATAATGCGTTGGACAAAGAAATAGAATTTGATAATGTAACAATGCCAGCCCCAATAACTGGATAAGTAACCTCGTTAGTATTTATGATGCTAGTTTGTCTCGGTGTAGTTGTTGCGATGAGATCATGTGAGCAAAAAGTCATATCGTTTGTTGCTCCTGAATCTACTATCCAACCTTCATCTCTAGCATGTTGAGAGGTAAGTAATACACTACCATTTTTACCTTGGTTGCTAATGTTGTTTGTTTGTTCATTAGCACGTACAACATGAGGAATTAGAGACAAGTGAGGCTCAACACTAACAAGTGCCACTTGGCCCGAGCTATTGGCTGTGTCTTTTGATTTCTTTGCCTTCATTTTGTTCCACCACTCGGGATATCCATGCAGCTTGAAACATATATCCCGAGTGTGCTTCCCACAGTGAGAACACCTCCTCCATCTGTTGTTTGAGCTTTGTTCTTCGGTTTACTCCTAATAGAAGAGGAAGCTCCTGCCCTTATCAATTGTAAAGAATCATCCTGCCTGCTGCTACTAACTCCTTTCGACGCCATGACTGTGGAAATGGTTGTTCCCGAGTTTCCTAACATTACAGCTTGTCGAGCATCCTCTCTTCGAACATGTACGTAGGCTTGCTCAATAGTGGGGAAAGGTTTAGTTTGTAAAACATCATTCCGTATCTTGTCCAGTCGATCATCGATCCCATCAAGAAATGTGTATACTCTGTCTTCCTGCAAAAGATTGTTAAATTTTGGTATATCTCTGGCACAATCCATAGGATTTGGATGCCAAAAATCTATCACCCTCCACAAACCTTGAAGGTTGTAGTACTATAACTCAAGAGATCCTCCAGATTGCTTCGTAATATTTACTCGTTTTTTAGAGCATAAACTTGATATGTATCGAAACCATCACAATAAGTGGTTGCAATAGAATCTTATACCTGTTTGGCTGTCGGAAACCGAATAAAATTACTAACTGGGTTTGGGTTCATGGAGGTAATTAACCACCCTTTGACTTTGGCATTCTTTGTTCTCCATCTCCTAAATGAAAGGTATGTCGGTGCTGGTTATGGGGTGTCTCCATTGATATACACAAATTTGTCCTTTCCTGCAACATACATATCTACCACTTGAGACCATAAAGAATAGTTCGTACCATCTAGTTTGATACCGATCTGTGCATCATAGGAATCGCTAGTGGTCATTGATATAGAGGTCAAGTTTTGAGTCAAGACCTGAGTCATTCTCAAGGCCAAAGACTCAATGAGATCAGTAGAAGAATCTACTAATAGTTTTGGGTCTTCCAAATCACTTTGATCTGCCATTATTCCAGAGTCAATTTACAAAGAAAAATGTCTCTCGGATCGACACTCTAATACCATGTAAACTCAGAGTAATGAGAAAGACTCTCGTATTTTTTCTTATTGCAAGAAGAAAAAAGCTGGATATATACAGCTTATGGAAGGACGATACAGACACTGTACAACTAGCAAATATTCTATTTAAGGGAAGAAACAATACTGCCCCTTTTTCGGGATTTACTCTACCTTTTTTTACTCCTAAGAATTAGCTAATTACAAATATCAGCGAATTACACGATTACATAGAAAAAAAAAAAAAAGACATCTCACACCAACAAAACACTTAATTATCAAGACAACTCCCAAAATGTTGGAGCCATTTGAAATCATTAGTTATTCTAGATTTCAGTGATGATGAATTCTCGTGAAGTATTCTTATCCCAATCTTCTTCAGAGCAACCAACATATCTCGCATAAAGGAGCATTAAAATCATTCATAGTAATTTCTTTTTCATATTCTTCCGAATTCCTATGATTTAATGAACTAATGGGGAAGATGGGTATAGAAAAGGATGAGAAAAAAATAGGAAAGATAGGAAACATGTGGACAAGGGATAGTTTTTATTTGCGATGAATTTGACTGAGGAGAAAAATGTGGAAGAGATTGTAGATTTGAGAAAAAATTGGTTTTGCTGCTATAGTCCACTGACACAACATTGAAGAAGGTGATGGTTCTTTTTTAGTATTAATTTTGATGCAAATAGGGTTTCATTTTCTTTCTTACTAGGGTTTTTCCTTCTCAGGCATCCAAACCAAAACATATGCTTTATGATATGATTCAAATAATTAGATTTGATTTCTTTCTAATTCAAATATAGAAATAATGTATTAATTGATACCTTTTATGATTTATGATATAAATGATACATATGCTTACTGGTATAAATTCAAATAAATTTGATTTCAAATATATGAAAAATTATTATATGATTGTCAATATAATGATCAAATACTTAATTATGTCTATTATTTTCCAATTCGATAATCAAATTTGTATTTCATATACTTTTATATTAATTTGGTTTGTTCAATAATCTTCTTATAATGTCTATATTCATACTTTTATTATCTATAACCTCTCTAGCAAAATTAATCAATTCCACAACAGTTGACTAAATATTAATCATTATCATTATCATTATATTTTTAAAGTAAACTTATAAATATTTTTTTTCATGATGAATTATTACAAATATTTTATTTAATAATTTTTTATTTTAATTATATTTATTTTTATCATTTAATTCTTAATTTACCCGTGTATCGGACGAGTGTAAAATCTAGTAATAATAATAATAATAATAAAATAATAATAATAATAATAATAATAATAATAATAATAATAATTTAATAATAATAATAATAATAATATCTTTCACACTGATAAATAAACTACAACTTATTTTATTGAGGAATTGCTATAAAACTACTGGAAAAAAAAACTATTTGGGTATGTTTGAGATGATTGATATTAGGAATTGATTTGATAAATAAATGAATTTCTTTGTTTACAAAGTTTTAAAATAAGAATTGATTTGATTTATAATTTTTTTTAAATTTTAGTTGTGGGTTTTTCCAATAAGTCATGAGAGAAGCACAAAAAACAATTTTTCATTTAAAAGAGATAATTCTCGTATATGCTATGTGCATTATCTTTAGAAAAATTTTGTTTATGAAAAATCCACCATTATATATTAAATATCAGTTATTTTATTTGAAAGTGGCTAATTTTTTATTTTATTCTCCTTCAAAAAAATGATACTTGTTCTTAAAGCCTAAACCTTTAAACTCGGAACATCCCTCACCCGGGACAACATTCCTAGTATTGTCTAAACGACCCTTCTCAGATGACATCATGGTAGCTCTCCTGCCTGACAATTTTAAGTTGTCATCCAATATTGAGGCATATAATGGCAACACTAACCCTTAGGAACATATTGAGGCCTTAGTTGGCCATAGACTTTGGCAATTCACCCCACCTACCCACTTTGCCCAAATTCGAACGAGTAGGTGTGGATTTTGGTCAATCCACCTTATCATCTTTTGTTATCTAAACAAAAATATTTTTTTTTTCCTTATTGAACCCAGCCATGGCAATTTGACCACCATCACCGTTGCACGTCCTTTGCATTGCCCAGCCACCATGAACCCTGCCAGGGACCAGCTCCACCACCCACCGAATCAACAATCACGTTATAACTGCGAGCACCTCCTTCTTAGACCACAAAAGTTTTAAGCTTTTAAGGGTGTGCAAAAAAATCAAATGAACTAAATTGCACCAAAAATTAAATCGAACTGGATTGTAAAAATCCATTTTATTAAAACTGGTTTATATAATTGAACCAAATCTTACCTTTATAAATGGTTCAGTTAATTGATAAAACAAAAAGATTTGGTTCAGTAAAATAACAAAACCAAATTGGATCTAAATTAAAATCCAAATCCATATTCATTTCCACGGTGAAATACTAAAATCTTCCTTTCAGATAATCAAAACAACAAAATCCATTTCACTCTCAACCAAACTTGATTGAACCCTAATCCCTAATTTCTGTCACCATACGAACCCTAGAATCCCAGTCTGCCAATTGATTCTACAACGAATCCCATTGATGAACCCAAATCACGATTCGTGAAGTTTGTGCTTCTTATTCCCGTGATTGCGGATTCTCGTTCACTTGTGGCTTCTTGTTCGCGCAATTCTTTTGAAGATCATTCGCAGATTACTTGTTTTGAAGATTGTGTATAGCTTCTTAGTCTTTCACTCTCGTTGAATTAGCTCCACCGTTCTTTTCTCTATAGTCTGTGCGTGCAACGTTTTGGTAAGATACTCTTAGTTTCTCCTTATGCTTTCCTTGTGTTGATACCTAATTTTGTCCATAAATTTTTTATTTTTGTTGCTTAATCAAGAACTAATAATTTTGTGTTAAATAATGCTTAATTGCAATGTTTTAAATACATAATATTTGTAAATACCCATTTTTATCCGAATCATTAAAACCTTTTAATTCAAAATAAAACAAAAAAAATTAATCTTAGATTCCCCTATTGCTAACTAGCCACTAGTGTCTACCACCCAAAAGCTCAAAGTTATGTTTGGATTAGTGGGATTGAGTGGAATGGAGGGGAATGAAATGAAATAGACATAGGTTCTATGTTTTGGTTATGTTAAAAAATGATGAAATGAGATAGAAATGGGTGGGATGGATTTCATCCCATCCCACAAAAAATCATCAATTTTCTCCCCCCCCCAATTTGGGGGGTATGAGATAGAATCATCTTTTTTATTATTATTATAATTAGGATTTTACTACATTAACCTCATACTCTAATACACTGTTGTCTCCCTCCTTTGTCTTACTCTACTGTTTCTGGCTTGCTGTTCCACTGTGCCTTATCTCTGTCCCTATTGCTCTCTCCATTGTCGCACCTTGTTCTATCCTTGTTACTATCTCCATTGCTGCATCTTACTTTTCCATAGCAAAATTTTCCTTTTTTTCCTTAGCAAGGTAAGAATATGGGTTGTTTGGTTTTAAGTTCTATTTGTCATTGAGTTTCACCCATTATTGGTTGCTTTGATAGTTTGATGTTGAAGTCTTTACTGTTTCTTTCTTTTAGTTTGATCTAATGTGAATTATTTGGTTGTATATAAACTATTTGATAAATGTCAAGCTTGGGTAACTCAATTCAGCTATTGGGATAGAGGTTGGGTTTCGGTGGTTGGAGTTTGGGTGTTACCAGAGGTGTGGCTATGGTTTTTGGGTTTGGGTTTGTTTTGTTTGAGAATCTGTTAGACCATTTATGTACCGCAAGTGCACGGGTCATTCAAATAATACAGATACAGAGTATAAGTTCGTTTCCACGAGGATATATGGCTTCCATTACTAAGTAACAATCAATAGCTTAGCTAAATTCTATCCAAGAACATATAAAATAGAGAAATGCAAATAAACTAAATCTAAACTACAAATGCAATAAAGATAAGGGTTTAGAGATCTAGGAAATCCTTCTTCACCTTTTACTTCATACTAATGATATGCAATCCTTATAAGCAACATCAATGATTAGTTAGTTAGCTTGAGAATCTGATTTAGTCAAAAGCCTATGTTTAGGTCGATCAACCCTGGTGTCATTTACCTAATCCACTATGTTTCTTATGTTTGCATGAGGACTAGTATAAACTCTACTAATGAACGATCTATTCTCAAACACAAGCTAATACATGGCTAAAAGGTATATTTCTATCCAGTTAGTGAATCAACTCATCCAAGCCAATTGAACTCGTCGAACATGCATCAACCATACCATGTTCATCTCCATAAATCCCTATGTCTAGTTCATTTGCATTAATTAAGATCATGCAATTGTTGATCAAACAGAAGCAAGCATTAAGCATAGGCATGGAAGAACAAAGCTAAACATCAATAGATACTCAAAAGATAACATAAACATCAATACTCATAGAAAGATCCAAAGTATTTCTTAAATATAGCTGTTAATCCATTGAACACGAATTTACAGACAAAAATCATGCTCAAGAGATAGGGAAGAGAAGAAAAACAAAAGGAGAAGAGGAAGGAATCCATGGATAGCATCCTTAAAGCTTGAATCTCCTTCCATAAGGAAGATGACATCCAACTTAGCTTCCCTAGGCCTCCAATCAGCCCAAAAATGAAGAACAGGCCGCAGTCTCTCTAACACCTAGAAACTAAAAACGGAGCTCTTTCTTAAAATCTATTGAAAATCTATTTATAGACTCAAAAAAATAAAGACACGTTGCGGCATTAACATGCCTACGCCGCGGCGCGTGTCAATTAGGTCAGGGACACCGCAGCATTAATATTTCATGCCACGGCGTTCAATTCTTCGTGCCCTCTGACTTTTGATGCAGGGGAGGCTCATGTTGCGGCGGCGTTGAGGTCTGAAATGCAAATTTGGCTTCCTCTTCCCATTATAGCTCAATTGCTCCATATATCATCTTGTTTAGAGTCCTTCAAATGATAAAGAAAATATCAAATCAGTAACAAATACAATTCACTTAATCAATAACTTAATACGCACAGTTTGCTCAATATTATATAGGAAAGGTATCAGAATTAGATATCACAAATATAAGCACAAAACCTTCCAAATATGCATGATAACAAGGACATTAGCAATCACAGAAATACAGAATTGGGGTACAAATAACTACACATTGTGAAGTTATCAGAATCGTTTAGTGTAAAATGACTTCATGTGATTGACTGATGAGTGAATGGTGGTTGATTTGAAGGATGAGGAATCGTTTAAGTTTTAAGATTGGATAAGGATTTATGGGGTTTTGGTATTGGTTGATGTTTTAGATAATGTTTGGCTTTTATTGCAATATTGTTAACCAAGTTCTGCCACCAATTAGGATGTGTACAAAGATGGGGGATTTTTCATTGTTTAAACGGGGCCTTGTGAACAGGTTGGCAAAATAAGGATGCTTACTATAGAAACCGTCACCTCGTTTGTAAATTTTATTCACCTCAACGATGCATTTTTGAAATTGTTATTTACATAATCAAGAATGAAATAATTAAAAATGAGATTAAGAAATAACAAAAAAATATAAAAAAAAATATCTAGTAAATATCATCATTAGATAATATGTAAAAATAATTAAAGTTTTTTTTGTTAGTTAGAAATAAACAAAATTGATGTGTTTGCAATCAGGATAATTTAAGAAAAATAAAATTATAACTCTTATCATTTCATTCACTTTCCAAATAATAGAATAATAACTTCATTCTATTTCATCCTAATTATCCAAACAATGAAATGAAACTTCTATCTCATCTCATCTTATCCAAAGTTCCAAACAAATGTGAAAATAAAAACTCTCATATCATCTCATTTCATTCCATTAAATTCTATCAATTACTAAATATCTAAATATAGGCTAAAACTCCAAGCAAATACGAGAATAGAAACTTTGCGGGCATCAAATGAAGCGAAGATAAAAGGAGACCAAAGCTCCAAGCAAATGCGAAAATAAAAACTTTGGAGGCATCAAATGAAGTGAAGATAAAAGGAGTGAGGAAATTTCATTAAAGAGGAATATGAGCAAAAGGTCTAAAGGCCACTCTATTCTGCTACCTAAGTTGACCACGACCTCAATTCCTTACTTGCGGGTCTATAAGTTTTGGAAGAGGCAACAGATAGAGGGGGTTTTCATTGAAAAAAAAAGAAGGCTGAGTTCCTCGCCTATGTAAGTTCAACATAGAAAGAATGAAGAAGAAACAAATAACACAAAATATTCCTTGTTTATTGCTCTTGAAGTCCACGAGAAGGAGGGTGCATGGAAGAAGAGAGGCTAAAGCAAAATTTAGAAGAGTAAGGACTCACTTCTATTTTCCTTTTTCTGGTAAAACTCTTATTGATGCATGTGAAAGGACCCACTATACTAGTATTAGTTGTAATATTCCAGAGTACACACATACATTCCAAGATAAAAAAACTCAGGAACAGTGAAACATTACTAGAAACATAAAAAAGGAAAAAAGAGAAAACTTTTGTGATAGATGTAAAACTTCATCATTCTAATCCTACAACCATGAACAACCAGAGCTTCCATGACCCTTCTTAAAAAAAATAGAAAAAAATCTCAACACCCCATGAAATTCCCAAAAATACCATCTCTAACCTAAGCAACTTCACATCTGTGCTGCACAAACCACCCTTTGCTATTCTTGTACAACACCATTAAACTTTCCAGCCATGAACATGGTCCACACAATAATAACAACCAAAAGAAAGAGAGAAGAAAATTTTTAAAAAAAAGAACCCAATGGCAAAAGTCCCAAATAGAGCATAACTTGCGACCACCAAACCCTTGCAAACCACCCCATCTCAGACTCATCCCAACCATCGCGAACCACCAAATCTGTGTTGAACTAGAAGTCCCACATTGGTGGGATCTTGAACATGAAGGCTTTAGAAAGCCTATATATAGAGGCTTAATTCATTAGTTTCATATATCCCAAATATTCTCTCTTCTTTCTCTTGTATAGTTCTCTCCTTGTATTTAGAGAGAGGTCTTGTAATTTCTTCCTCATAGTAAAAACTTTTCTACTCTTGTCCGTGGTTTTCTCTCATCATCATTAGAGGGTTTTCCACGTTAAATATTGTGTGTCAGTTCCTCTTTTCTCAACTCTATTTTAGTTGCGTGATACTGTTTTCTATAACTCTGGTACCCAACAAGTGGTATCAGAGATCTCGGTTACTACGGTGCAAGGGTCAGAAGAAAATTCTTAGTATGCTCTGTGGTCGCAGTATTGACTGATCTTCCACATCAGAAAAGGATTATTCTTGTTGCTGGAATTAAAGTGTGGTAGTGTGGGAGTGTATGTCTAGAAAAGTTCTGGCTAGGAAAGACTTGGTATTTAAGCGTGTCCATTAGTGACTCACCTCTCTTTCCTGGGAACTTGCCTGGTACACTATTCACGGTCTACTTACTATTCTAGAATACGGCACTATTCACGCTGCGGTACTATTCACGGTGACTATTCATACGTGTAGTTGTATACTTTTACAGTGATTGTTAACGCATACTGGATTTGTTCTAGTATACGGTAATACGTAAATATTGTTCACGTATACGGTACTATTCACGGTGAAATAGTGCAAGCCGGTTCAGTTGAAAATTATTTGGTGTAAAACCATGGCGACAAAATATGAGATTAAGAGGTTCAATGGGAGTAATTTCTCCTTATGGAAACTGAAGATAAAGGCAATCTTGAGGAAGGACAATTGCTTAGCAGCAATTGAAGGCAGACCCACTGGGATACCTGATGACAAGTGGAAGGAGATGAATGACAATGCTGTTGGCAACCTGCATCTAGCTTTGGCAGATTCAGTTTTGTCAAGTGTTGCAGAAAAAAGGACGGCGAAGGAGATTTGGGATGCTCTCACCAAATTGTACGAGGTCAAGTCACTTCACAACCGAATATTCTTAAAAAGGAGGCTTTATACACTTCGAATGAGTGAATCCATGACAAGACTTGGATCACATCAACAATCAACACGTTATTTTCTCAGCTTACAAAGATCGAATACAACATAGTGGAAAATGAACGTGCAGAGCTTCTACTTCAAAGTCTACCTGACTCTTATAATCAACTCATCATCAACATAACAAATAATAATGTTGCTGATAATCTTCGATTTGATGACGTTGCTTCTGCTATTCTTGAAGAAGAATCCAGGCGGAAGAACAAGGAAGACAGATTGGAAAGCTCACGTGCAAAGCGCGAGGCTTTGTCGATGATGAGAGGAAGATCAACGGAACGTGGCTCTAGTGGGAGCCGAAATCAGAGTAGATCAAAATCACGAAGAAGGAAGAACTTCAAATGCTACCTTTGTGGCATGAGAGGGCACTTGAAGAAAGATTGTTGGCACAACAAGAAAAATTCAGATAAAGCTCCTGAAGCAACAACATCTCAAGGATGTGTTGCGAGTACCTCTGATGATGGAGAAATCCTTTACAGCGAAGTAGCAATTGGTTTCAAAGGCGGAAAACATCTCAATGATGTATGGATTATGGATTCAGGAGCAACATGGCACATGACTTCACAACGAGATTGGTTTAGTACTTATGAACCTATCTCAGAAGGATCTGTATTCATGGGAAATGATCATGCCTTGGAGATTGCTGGAGTTGGTACTGTCAAAATAAAATTACACGATGGTACTGTTCGCACAATTCAAGGGGTACGACATGTGAAAGGTTTAAAGAAGAATTTATTGTCTATTGGACAATTGGATGACCTCGGGTGCAAGACTCATATTGAAGGTGGATCTTGAAAGTTGTTAAAGGTGCTCTAGTGGTGATGAAAGCGAAAAAAATTGCGGCAAATCTATACATGCTTGTGGGAGATACACTACAAAAGGCAGATGCATCAGTTGCATTAGCAGGCCAAGAAGAATCAACGATAATGTGGCATCGCAAATTAGGCCATATGTCGGAACGTGGTTTGAAGATTCTCACGGAACGTGATCTCCTTCCCGGGCTCAAATCGGTAAACTTACCTCTTTGTGAGCACTTGTTACAAGCAAGCAAAGATAGATTAAAGTTTGATAGATCAACTGCTAGAAGCAAGCGCATACTAGACTTGATTCATTCTGATGTGTGGGAGTCACCAGAAATGTCCCTAGGAGGAGCAAAATACTTTGTATCATTCATTGATGATTTCTCTAGGAGATTATGGGTGTACCCAATCAAGAAGAAGTCGATGTGCTTCAAATCTTCAAAGACTTTAAAGCAAGAGTAGAACTTGAATCCGGAAAGAGGATAAGTGCTTGAGGACAGAAATGGAGGAGAATATACGAGATGGTAATTTTCTCACATTTTGCAAGCAAGAGGGTATTAAAAGGCGCTTGTTTCAATCGTTGCACACACACCTCGAAAAATGGTGTAGCGAGCGGATGAATAGAACTCTCCTAGAAAGAACAAGAGCTATGTTGCGAATCCTGTGTCTAGCCAAGTCTTTACGGGCAAGTAAGATCAAAACCGCACATTACGTGATAAATCGGTCGCCATCAACTCGCAATTGGTTTAAAGACACCAATGGAGATGTGGAATGGAAAATCGCAGATTATTCTTATCTTCATGTGTTCGGATGTCCCGCATATGTGATGTACAATTCCCAAGAAAGAACGAAGCTGGATCCAAAATCCAGAAATGCATATTCTTGGGTTATCTTGACGGTGTTAAGGGGTATCGCTCATGGGATCCTACTTGCCCATAAGGTTATTGTCGGCAGAGATGTGATATTTGCGTAAAATGAACTGCAAAGAGAACAAAAGATGACAAAGACACCTTGAAAGAGACTACTACGGTACGGATAGATAGAAAAGCCGGGAGAAGAAGATTCCTTTGAAGCGTAACAAGAACCAGAGCACGAAGAACAAGAACCATATGAGGCCAATGATACGAAGTTCGGCGATCAACTCGTCAGATACGAGCACCTTCATGGCACTCAGACTATGTTATGGCAAGCCACGATGCATATTGCCTTCTAACAGAAGAAGGAGAGTCGTCAACCTTTCAGGAGGTTGTGAGTAGCTCAGAAACTTCTCTATGGATGGCAGCAATGCAAGAAGAAATGGAAGCCCTACATAGAAACAAGACATGGGAACTTGTTGAACTTCCAAAGGGACGGAAAGCCATTGGTAACAAATGGGTCTATAAGATCAAAAGAGATGGCAACGATCAAGTGGAACGATATCGTGCAAGGTTGGTGGTCAAAGGGTATGCTCGAAAGAAGGAATTGATTTCAATGAGATATTCTCTCCTATTGTCGACTTACTACTATCGAGTAGTCCTAGCTATGTGTGCTTTGCATTTGATTTACATCTTGAACAATTAGATGTGAAAACCGCTTTTCTTCATGGAGAACTTGAAGAGGAGATATATATGCTCCAACCGTAAAGGTTTTAAAGAACAAGGAAAAGAAAACTTGGTTTGCAGGTTAACCAAATCTCTATGACGGTCTAAAGCAGGCGCCAAGGTGTTGGTACAAGAGATTTGATTCCTTCATTATTAGCCTCAAATACAACAGACTGAGTTCAGACCATTGTACATATTACAAGAGGTTTGGTGATGATGATTTTATCATTTTGTTGTTGTACGTGGATGACATGTTGGTGGTAGGCCCCAACAAAGTTCGAGTCCAAGAATTGAAGGCACAGTTGGCTAGGGAGTTTGATATGAAGGACTTGGGACCAAAGAAACAAGATTTTAGGGATGCAAATTCACCGAGACGAAAAAGATAGGAAGATCTGGCTTTCTCAAAAGAACTATTTGAAGAAAATCTTGCGGCGCTTCAATATGCAAGATTGTAAGCCGCCTCTACCCCACTTCCTGTCAATTACAAATTATCCTCAAGTATGAGTCCTAGCAAAGGTGAAGCGAGAGAGATGGAAATGTCTCGAGTACCGTATGCATCAAAGTGGGAAGCCTTATGTATGCTATGATATGTACAAGACCGGACATTGCACAAGCAAACGTGGGAGCGGTCGGTCGTTTTATGGCGAGATCCCGGTAAAGAGCATTGGAATATTGTTAAGAGGATCCTAAGATACATTAAAGGGACCTCGAGTCTTTGCATTATGTTTTGGAGGATCGAGTTTGTTGTCAAGGGATATGTTGATTCGATTTTGCAGTGATCTTGATAAAAGAAAATCTACTACTGGTTATGTGTTCACACTTACAGGAGGAGCGGTCAGCTGGTTATCCAAGTTACAGACTGTTGTAGCTCTGTCTACTACAGAAGCTGAATATATGGCAGCTACCCAAGCTTGCAAGGAAGCTATTTGGATTAAAAGGTTAATGGAAGAACTCGGGCACAAGCAGCAGATAATTACTGTGTATTGTGACAGTCAGAGTGCCTTGCATATTGCAAGAAATCCAGCTTTTCATTCAAGGACAAAACACATAGGTATCCAGTATCACTTTGTTCGAGAAGTAGTAGAAGAAGGGAGTGTGGTTATGCAGAAGATTCACACCAAAGACAACCTAGCAGATGTTATGACAAAGCTAATTAACACTGACAAGTTTATTTGGTGTCGATCCTCCTATGGCCTATCAGAAACGTAAGCAACATGGAATGACAAGGTAGAAAGAGTGGTGTGAAGATATGATTGACTCAGTCAAATCTTCAAGTGGGAGAATTGTTGAACTAGAAGTCCCACATTGGTGGGATCTTGAACATGAAGGCTTTAGAAAGCCTATATATAGAGGCTTAATTCATTAGTTTCATATATCCCAAATATTCTCTCTTCTTTCTCTTGTATAGTTCTCTCCTTGTATTTAGAGAGAGGTCTTATAATTTCTTCCTCATAGTAAAAACTTTTCTACTCTTGTCCGTGGTTTTTCTCTCATCATCATTAGAGGGTTTTCCACGTTAAATATTTTGTGTCAGTTTCTCTTTTCTCAACTCTATTTTAGTTGCGTGATATTGTTTTCTATAACTCTGGTACCCAACAATCTGCCACCCACGCACCATCACAACCCACCATCAAACTCGGGCCCATGCTGTCATTCAACAGAACCATCAAACCCATCGACCACAACCCAGAACCCACGAGCCCGGAATCCATGGTCGAGCCTCTCGGCAATCTTCCACGCCACCGTCGAGCCTCCTTGCTGCCACACTAGTCGCCCCTAAAACTCGTGACTTTCCTCTAACCCAAAACCCAAATCATGCCACCACCACCAGCTCCTCTAAGCCATTACGCGCATCCAGATTGTGCCTCAGTGCAATAGATCTATCACCGGTTTGCGTGAACCAATATTAGATCTGCAGCGCCACCATTCCTCTGCACTCCACCCTTGGACCTCTGCTGACGCGCCTCTGCCATCCTCTCTGAATTTCAGCTGCCGTACTCCCAGCGTTTGGTCATCCTGTCATCGAATGACCACGAGCAGCCATTTGTGTGTCCATTTCTTAGAGAAGAGAGGCTTCGTTTCTCTTCTAGTTTTTTTTAAAAGGGAAATGTGAGTTTTATTGTTGTTTTCATTATTTTTTTAAAAAAGTATAATGAAAACATAAAATGGAAAGTTACGAAAGAAGGATCCTTTGTTACGCATATCTAGTTTTTGTTAAAAAAAAAGCAATAAAAATAAAAATGAAAGAAAATATTTTGAATTCTTTTAGAATTAGTTCACTTTTTATTTCCACATGTATGTTTGTTGAATGACATGACATAATGTTAATTTTAAATTTTGGTTATTAGTGCATATTTCTTGTTTTTTCTAGTTATTAAAAATAAATTTCAAAAGAAGAATTGTTAAATGAAGCTTTTTTAAAAAAAAAAATTAATCAATGTAATGACCAATAATAATGATTAAGTAGTGAATGTTATCTTCAATGTCATTTGATTCATAAGGTTTTATTTAGTAGCCTGATGCTAACTTGAATCTTGTGCAAGAATTGATTTGTTTTCAAATAATTTTTTTAAAATTTTTTTTTATAATTAAAATTAACCAATCTGCAATTATTTTCTAAAGAATTACGTGACTTTGAGTTCTTCACTGCACCAAGAAATACGTAGGAGCAAAAATACATTTCTGTCAAGTCAAAATTAAATTTTCATAATTTGGTTGTTTCTTTGTCTTTTAAAAAATAGTTACAATATTTTTAAGAAGGGTAAAATAAATATATTTGAGATTATCAAGATTTGCATAACTAACTTAAGATATCGTTCCTGGAACGGACAGTGTATAATGCTAACACCTTCCCTATTTGTAATTGACCCCCGAATCTGAACTTGTTTTTCAAAAGACCAGTTTTCCTAATTAAAGGGTTTTTTCCAATGTTTTCCTAATTTAAATAAACATTGATGGTGATTTTCAAAAACTTATATATTTGGTCGTCCTGTCGCGATCTTGGTTGCAACACCTTGAATTCCATATGCTAAGGTGTTTTTTGTCTTGCTACCAGGTTATTGATGCTTGCTAGATTGTGGGTTTGGGTTCAATTTCCTAACCTAGGTAAGACTTCGTGCATTACAGTGTTGAATGAGAGTGCTATGTTTTCTGGTTTTAGTGTAATGGTTGTGTGTGACGTGGGGCCTATGTTTTTTACTGATTTATGAGATTATTTCATGTAGATCTTATGAGGTAGGTTCTTTTGATTTGAGGTGTTAGTGCTTAGGATGCTATGGTTCATTTTTCTTGTGTGCTCAGTAGCAAGTAGAGACACTGACAGATGGGTATCATGTAATGGAGGTGTGGAAATAGATATTAGGTGAAGCATTTTCAATGCCCTTCACATGTGTTGGTCCTTGATACTCCACATATCAGTTACTTTGCTTCTCACTTGGTGATGCAATCATCTTCTACTCTCTTTCTCTTTTTAATTGTATAAATTATACCATAAAAAATATTGAAATGTATTTATAACATAATTAAATATTAAATTAAAAGTATTATACTAATACTAGTATAATTTTCTAACATATATAAGTTTCGCATTGAATAAGTAAAAATGCAAGCGGTGTAGCTTCTCATTATAAATTGAAACCAAACTCTTATTGTAATACAAGCATAGTTATTAAACTCGAATCGATCATTGACTTGGTCTGAGCACTAGATTAATGGTTTATCGATTCAATTAGTGAATCATTGGTCGAGCTGCATAAAATAAAATAAATATAAAAATATTTCATATACATAAAGTATTTTTGACGGACACAAACCATAACAAAAATTTTTGAGGAACTAAAACAAAAAATTAATATATTTAGATGGACCAAAAACATATTTAAGCCTAAAATTTATTTAGAGTGAGAAATCATTATATTTTACTTAATGGACAAAAATATCTTAATGAAAGCAATAGCCACTTAGTAGAAACAAACATAGTTATTAAATTTGGAATGATTATTGACTCAATCCGAGCATTAGCTCAATGAGTCATAGTTCAACCAGTAAGTCATTGATCGAACTACATAAAATAAAATAAATATATAAATATTTTATAATAATAAAATATCACATAAAATAAGATTTAAATAATAAAATCTAATAATGTAAAAATAAGAAAAAAGAAGGTATTAGGAGGATTGAATGATTTTTATATTCGTAAAATATTAAATATATTTACTATTTCATTTAATATTTTTTTATGAAATATTAGAAGGATTATTAAAAGAATCTTTTGGGAGAATATAACAAAACTCAAATTGAAATGAAGTTAAATGCATTTGAAATTTAGTCAAATGAAATGGAAATGCACATAAAAAGTGGTGAACGAAATTCAAGATAATTAACTGAAATGGAAATGCTCCCCGTGATTTTTTTTAAATAATAAGTATTATAAAAAAAATTAATACCCTTAAAGAGAAAATATTATCTCCCTTATTCTTTCTTTTCCTAATTGATCAAAGTCATTCTTTTCATGGTCATATGTATTTTTCGGGATGACAACGAGGCTGGGCGGGGACGGGTAGTAACCCTAGCCCCTGCCCTTGCGGATGAATATCCACCTCCGCTCTTGCTCTATATCTGTACAGGTATTCATTTCTCATTCTTCTGCGGGTAAACAGGTATCCATAGATATCTACGGGTACTCAATAAATTACAAAAAATAAAAATCAACAAAATAAAAAAAAATAAAAAAATGAAAATAAAGTATAATACCATAATTTCTCGAATTTGTGTAACACAACTTAATTAACTTAATCTAAATGTAATGCCAAACACCTAAAACACTTAAAATTTAACCAACATTCAAATACAATGAACCACATTTTAATTTATAAAATGAGGTTTTTTTAGTAGTTTTATATAAAGATATTTTTGTAATTTTATTTGTGGGTACCCTCGGGTACCGAGGGGGGCACGCTCGCCCCCGCTCCATTTATTAAATAGGAATAACAAATAAATAGGTACCTATACCTGCGGGGGAAAGATTTTCCCTCGTATCCGCTCCATCACGGGTATTACCCGTGGGGATGGGTAAAATTGCCTCTCATTAGCTTTTCTACTTACTAACTTTTTAATGCATGGAGTTAGTATTTTTACTTTAAGAAAGTTGTGAGCATTTTGATTTGTTGTGTAGTTGTTGTTCTTTTTATTTGCCTCTATTGCTTGTCTTTACTTTATGTGGCATATTTTTCTGTTGGCTCCCAGTTTTTCCTTCTATGGTCTTATTTGTGGAATTGATATTAGAAATTTCTTCTAATTGTTCTCTTTATGTACCTTTAGAGCTTATAATTCTTGCTTTCATGGTTTAGATTTATTAATATTTAGAATTTAAGCTTATGTAATGTAGTTTTATTAAACATTTCAAGTGCTATAGTTATAATTATTTAAATAAATTGATGAAGTAATATAATGCTAATTGTAATTTTTTTTAATATGGTATATCATTATTGATAAACTTGTTAAAAGAAAGTAATTTCTCATGATGAATATCAAAATTCCTCTCAATTAAAGTAACAAAGAACAAAGATAAATTAAAAAAAAAATCTTTCAATAGATTTTGGTTTACGTCCTAAAATTTCATCTTATCATCTAAATGATACAGAGAACATTTAAGGAAAATATTAGTGCTCCCTTAACCTCTAGACCTTGGCTCCACCACTAGTTTAAACTGATGAGCATTAAGTTTAAAACCATAACCAACCCGCATGTATTAGTTGACCTACACATGGAGTCAACACATACACTATTTAGCTAGGGTCCAATCCAATCTTACGTACATTAAGGCTAACATTCACTAATGCTAGATACAGAGTTTGATAAGGTCTTCTCCCAAAGAAAATAATTTCTAAACAAAAATGTAGAAATATGACTTTCAAGAAATTAATTCTTTTTTATGATAATTCTCTCTATTTACTCTCACCTATCCTATTTTTTCTCCATATCAATTACAAATCAAATATACTTAATCAATTTCTAAATATACTTAATTAATTCATTATTTCTAAATTTACTTAATCAAGCCTATACACATCAAAACTTTTAATGAAATATAATTAAAGACATTGAAATTTATATAAAAAAATGTGTATTCCACATGCTACTTGCTAGTATATATATAATTCACAAAACCGGTGCAACATTGTTATAGACATCCATTGAACCCAAAATATTCACAAATAACATTTTATTTACTGGAAAATGATTGAACTTTTAGTCTAGGGTAGCTAGCAAACAATCCAAAACTGCGATACTACAGTTGTCTAAAGAGGCCTCCTGATAAGCCTATGTTTTATAGCCTTATATTGGATAAATTGTGGTAATTTACTTATGATTATGGATCCTTATCAATTATCTTTGTTTCACATATTAAGAGAGATTTAACACATTCATAGTGAAAGCAGACGAATATATCATGTTTTTAGAGCAAAATATGACCATTTTGGCTTAAACAGGGTCTTGTGTCAACTCAGAAGCGATTTAGGAGTTAGACACAACCCTGTCTAACTTGAAGAAAGCTTCTGACTGGGAGACACGGCCGTGTCTCTTGGTCACATGGTCGTGTCTCATTCATTGTTGAAGTTACATAAATCTTTCAGCTCATACGATTGTGTCTTAATGCCTTAAAGCTTTTGACTTTAAGATACGGTCTTGTCTCACTTAAAGTGCAGTCATGTGATTTTCAAAGGACACAGTCTTGTCGAAGGGAGACACGGCCGTGTGAGTCCCATGACGTGAAAAGAGGCTGTTTTTACCCCAAAATATTATAAATAGGGGCAAACCCTCAAACTTTAAAATACACATTTTCGACAGTAGACTTTGAGAGACAATTTAGAAGGGAGAATTGCGACGAATTCTTGGAAGATGACTACGAAGAGAGGATGACATTCTTAAAGGCTTGAAGATCATAATCGTCGTAAAAGGGGTTTTGATTCCTCTTTCTTTATAGTTTTTTTTCATTTCTTTGGGTTTCTTTCCATGGATTTGTATCTTGATATGGGTATATTTGTATTGAACATGAGTAGCTAAATCCATAGCTAGGGCTATAGGGGATCTTGTTTCCCTAATTATTTGGGTTTGATTTCTAATTTGATTAAGGTAATTTCTTGTAGGGTATATCATATTGCTTGCATTCTTATCATAACTTGATCACTTTTGGCATGTGTTAATTCATTGTTTGACTAGTGACTATCCGCATTCAATGAGTGGATCTATATGGTAAGTTTAGGATTATATTGGTGAATGATGAAACATCAATTTATCATATCAATGGAATTGACGATATGTCAGTTCATCTCTTTAATTAAGGCTTAATGCATTCTTGATTAATTCAACTAAATGACTAAATAGGTGAATTAAATTGGGAATAGAATATTATTTCATCCATGACCATTGGGATTTAATAGAAAATAAGAGAATATTAGAAAAAGAATTACCTTTCATCATAATTGAAAGAAAATCTGAATAATTGGATTCAAGTGAACCTTGCGCCCTAGTTTCTCTCTCATTGATTTTTCTCTATTTTGCTTGATTGTTCATTGTTTTTCTTCTTTATTTGTTTTCCAATTTTATTTTTAATTTCATACACTTTCGATTGTCTTAATAACAAAAAAGTTTTACGAAATTAGTAATTTTCGTTTTTTCCTCGTGGGATCGATAACTAGGACTCAAGTCCTATATTACTCGGCGATAGAGTGCACTTGCTCTTAGTGTATTTTACGCGTATCACCTCCTCTAGCCACACATATTCATAAGAAAAAAAAAAGGCATACTTTGCCAAGGAGTGAGCTACTATGTTTCCCTCCCTCCCAATATGCATAAATGAGAAATAATAAAAAGAAAAATTGAGAGTGAGACAACTGTCTATGACCAGTCCAAACTCCAAAGTATGATAATTTCTTCTTACTCAAACAGGTAGCTGAGATGAAATCCAAGCAATCAAATTTAGCTTGAACTTCTTGAAAACACAAGTCTTGCGCCAGCTGAAGGACCAGTCACAGACCCATCGCCACAACCAACCTCACCTCTTGAATAGTAGAAAATCTCCACATTGTTTTATGGGTGGATCTTCCTTATGTTGGGGTACAGATAACAAGCCATTACACTCCTTATAATGAGTGAGGGTGGTAAGAGATTTATGTATGACCACAACTGATTCAATCAATTTGTCATCTAATTGAAGTTTGTTTTTGCTAATATAATTATTTAAAACATAATCACATAAAAAAATAAAAATATTGAATATCATAAAAAAGTAATAATTTTTCTTTAAATAATTTAAAAGACTATTGGTTCATTGAGAAAGTGTATGATATCTCTTTATTGTTGAGTGCATATCAATGTTTAAGGACCTTCCTTCCATGGGAACTCACCATAGAAAGATAGACACTGTTTTCCAAATCAAGGATATGAAAATCTTCTTTTATTTTTCCATTCTCCTTCTTGTTCTCTCGATTGGTTTTGGTATGCACTGCTTTTCACAAATTCAGGATATTCAGTTCTATTTTATGCACAATGAATTTTTGAGTTTGGTTTTATGACTAATGATGTATGTGACTGGATATATCGTGTTGTGCAGGAAATCAAGTGCAAATGATATAAACAAAAGTATGTCACCCACCATTTTATGACAGTGATTGTCGTAAGTGCGACACTAGTTGTAAGTTCTATTTTGGAGCCTCCGCAAAAGGAAGCTGTGATACTAGGTTGTTATGCACTTGTTATTACAATTGTTTAAGTCTGCTCCAAAATAGAACTTGCAATTAGTGTCGCACTTACAACAATCACTGTCATACAATAGTGTCTGACATATTCTTGCCTCTGTCATTTGCACGTGATTTCCTGCACAACACGGTATATCCATTCACATACATCATTAGTCATAGAGCCAAACTCAAAAAAATTCATTGCACATAAAATAGAATCGAATATCTTGAATTTGTGGAAAACAGTGCATACCAAAACCAATCGAGAGAACAAGAAGAAGGATGGAAAAATAAAAGAGGATTTTCTTATCCTTTATTTGGGAAACAACGTTTAGCTTTCTATGGTGAGTTCCCATGGAAGAGAGGTCCTTAAGCATTTATATGCACTCAACAATAAAGAGATATCATAAGTTTTCTCAATGAACTGATAATTTTTTAATTTATTTAAAGAAAACAATATTACTTTTTTATGATATTCAATTTTTTATTTTTTGTTTAATTATGTTTTAAGTAATTATATTAGGAGAATTTTAGAATAACACATGAGTAATAATTAGAATTATTTATGTAACTAACGTTTAGTTAGTTTAAGTAGTTCAACATTTGTTCTCCTTAAGCAAGATCTCAAGTTCGAGTCTTGTAAATAGAAAAAGTCAACGTTTGGATAGCTTTAAACATTTGTGATATGACCTGGTTCAACTCCAAATTAATTAAGGTCTAATACGATCTTTGGATATTAGAGGATTTATATCAAAGAATTACTCATGTAAAAAAAAGATTTAGCATTAGTAAAAAAACTAAAAAATGAATGAGAAGGAAAATATAATATAATATAACATAAGTTTAAAATTTTATAAGTTTCTTATGTCATGAAAAAGTCACTAAACATGTCAAAATTAATTTATTTTGTATTTAAATTTTTTAATAAAAATTTCATTGAAAATATTTTAATTATAAGCTTTTTCCAAAATTAAACATGCTAACCTGAAAAGCTATGGAATTAATTAATTCCTCTAAATGTGCTACGCCGATGTGAATTTATTATTTAGTTTTAAGTTGACTAAAAAAGTATAAAACAATTCAAACAAAAAAAAGGTATAAAACAAGTTAATTCAAAGTTTCAAACACATTTAGATATTTGTCCATTAAATTAAAAACATATTATTATAAACATAAAATTTTACAGCAATATGTGCAATGCTATGGTAACTAGTTACTGATAAACTTTTCATTTCCACCCAAGAATGCATTTAATCTTTGACTTTTTTTTGTTTTTTGGGAGAAAAAGTTTAGGAGTTCTTAGGACAATTAAATGATGAATAATTCTAAATTTTCTTAAATAATTTTTTTAATAATCTTCCTATTTAGTAAATAAAGAAAATATTAAATATTTTTTATATTTTTTAAGTCATAAATGTATTTATTTTTTTATTTAATATTTTTTTATTAAGTATTAAGATAATTATTAAAATAATATTTTAGAAAGATATAACAAAATTCTTAAATAATTTATGTTTGAATTCAGTAATCTTTTGTTGGTTGACTATTTGTATTCCCAATGTACATCTTTGCTAAGGTTTGTGGTTTGCGAGAAGAGGCTTTTCCCATCTTAAATTTGTTTATAACAAAACAAAGACTTATCTTATCATTTAAGGACTACTAATAGGAACCAAACTCAAAACTTTTAAGTAAACATAGTTCGGTGGTACTAGTTGAATTAACCCTTATTGATAAATACATTTCTTTTCTAAAATAATGCTAAATCCTCCAAACAATATGCTTGAACTTCTCTTTATGAATAAAATAAAAATATTATTATGCAAAAGTTTTAAGATTTAATTTGAATATACAGTTAGTGTAAAAAAAACTTATACTCTCATTTAATCATATATTGTCAAGTTATAAAAATATTTGATTCTTATAATAATTATTTTATAAATTACATATGGTAATATGTAATTGATTGATGATATAAAAAATTTTACATTAATAATGCATTAAAATTAAACTCAAAGTTTTATTGATAATTTGGAGGACTATTTCACTAACTTATTATGAGGTTTCAGAATATATATATATATATATATATATATATATATATATATATATATATATATATATATATATATATATATAAAGATGTCATCGCATACTACTCCCCATTTTAAGTGTTACTTTAAAAAAAAAGAGATTTATTATAAGTGACATTTTTGTATACTAATAAAATATTAATTATTATTATTTTATTTCTATCCTTATACTTTAATAGTCTCAAGTACTCATAGAAATTGGATGAATATTGTAAAATGCAATAATTAATTGAAATGAATAAAATTAGCTTAGTAAAAAAAGTATAATTAAAATATAATTTAATGTTTCTTAATTCTTATACATTGGATTAAAATGACACTTGAAATGAATTAGAGGGGGGTAAAATGTTATAGTTTTGCTAATAAACATTTAAACATTTGAGCAGTTTACTGTCTCTATTGATCTAAAACGTCTTTCTCAAAACTTAAATAAGGAAACAGACTAGCTAAAAAGAGCTCGAGCATATAAATGCTCGAGTTCAATGCACTATTAGCTTTTTTTATATTTGTTTACTTAAAAAATACATAAATCACAAAGATTTTACTAATCTAAAGGGCAAAATTGTTCGAGTATTTATACAGTTGACCACTTAGTAACATTTTTTGACAAGAAAAATCATTTTTTTATCTCAAAAAATTAAAGAAAAATAGTATAGTGTTACCATGAACTGTCATCCTCTTACAAATTACCATCATAAACTTAAAATTTTTCTTAATTAATCTCTAAACTTAAATTAATGACTCAATAAATCCTCTTATTAACCATCTCTTAAATCACTAACTCATATGTAACGTGACATCATCCTAACCACCAAAACTCATTAAATCTGGACTATTTTTTTTTAATTCATTACATCTCATTTTTTTAATTATATTTTATTCTTAACAAATTAAATTAAAAATTAAATTATTTTAAAACCAACAAACGAAATTCAACTGTGGAGTAAAAAAATTAACCCTGTATTTGAATTTTTTTCATTAATGAAATAGAACGGAATATGTGGGGATGAACCAGAAAGGAAATGAAATGAATGGAACATAGTTACCATTCTCTTTGTTTGGAAGTTTTATTAACAGAACGGAACATGCGTTTCCCCCATTCCACCTCAATTTTAGGGGGAACAAAAGTTAAACATTTGAGGGGAAGAGAGGAGAAATGATTTCCTATATGTTTAATTCTCTTCCTATGTATTTTAAAACTCCCAAACAAGAGAAGTTATTCCCCCTCCCGTCATTCATTTTCCTTTTCTCCAATTACCTATCATCCAAACATAGCGTAAATTATTTTAAATCATTTTTTTAATTTCATTTTTTGTTTTAATTTTACCTGCATCAAGCGCTGGACCAAGCCGGCCATATGCAAGACTGAGACAATCATTTTTAGAATCGTCAGCCAATTCCTCCTTACATTTCATGATTGAAGTGGGAGATTCCAAGCCAGCAAGTGACTCCATTATGCCTCCACTTCCGGCAACAGATCTGAAACTTATCAAAATCATTGGGTTCACCAATGATTGACTGTCGTGTAGATGTATTACATTGGGCTCACCACATATATATATATAAGGCATATCTAGTGAGATGAGTTTTTATTATAAGAGGGTGAGAAGAGTAAATCTTAAGCATATAATCATATATGAATAGTCATGATTAAAAGTTACTTAAAGATAAAGAAGTCACATGCATTTTATATTCTAATCTTGATCATTTATGTAAGATCTAATGGTCAAGATTCACTCATATCATCTCTTACAATAAACATTCATCTCACCAGATACACTGTGTGTGTGTGTGTATATATATATATATATTTGAATCACATATTCATGTTCCTTCAATGTTTGGAATTTTTCTAAATATACTCAATCCATTTCAAAATACTTATTGTTTAAGGTAATTGTACAACGATAAGAAAGTTATGAGCATTATTTTGATACTGTTAACACATAAAAATAAATGGCCTTGATTGGAGTTAATCGAAGCAAATGGTTAGTCAAGAATAGATGCAGTCGAGACATACATCAGTCGATGAGGAAGTAGCCAATGGAAAGGACGTAGAAGGATTCGGCTACGGATGAACGATGGTGCATGATTGAGTTACCTAAAGGTGGGCTAGGCTTGTTGGGCTCGTAAATCTAATAATCCATTTTAAACGACCCTTTGGTAAGATAGTTGAAGATTTGGTGAGGTTCAACTCAATCTCTTAAAGATAGAAGTGGTTGCCAACAGATGAGCTGGACGTTGAAGTCATTCAAGAGAATATAAGAGTCAAGGAATTGATAACAATCTAGTCTTCCTGAGATAACTGAATTTTAGGATAGTGGGTATCCTCTCAGCTAAAGTATTCATTGAATCTGGACATTAACTTGGCTGAAGAAAAGTTAGTAGATAGGTATGTTGTTATCAACTTGCGAGAACATGGATTTATGAGTAGGAACGTGACAGATAGTGTACTTAAGCCATTAACGATTAAATTTTAATCTTTAAATAGCAAATAGTTATCAATTGTACAGACAAGACACAACCAACACATTCCTCATGTCGAGCTTGAGCAAGTGTTTATTACTTTCTTAATATTTCTAACTTACGTTTTACTTATTACCTTTACATTTTTCATCAAATTCTGTCATTTGCTTTGGCCGAGTGATTGAAAGCCATTTATGCGTCTCTATCCAACTAAGAACTTTCTTTAGTCGTCTTAGGAACTTGGAGTCGAGGGACAAAATCCCTTCCTTAACGTTAGTCATTTATTTGTTGTGGAATCAAAAGATTTGCGAGTTAGCCAATTTGTCTCAGCTAATTGATCTAGAATATTTATTCACAAACAAGTACTTATAAAGCATTTCATTAGTTACTGGTTATATTTAATATATTTTTAAATATTTATTATGATATTTAAGATGATTTAACTGAATCTGATTCGATTATAATTAATCAAGTTTATAATTAAATTTACTTAAATTTATTTTGTTATTTTTATTAATTAGACTCATCTCGTGATATAATAATCGAATTATGTAACTCTTTTCGTTAAATTTTTTTATATGATTTTTTAATAAATAAATAATTTATATAATTTTAGTTAATTTTAATTTTTTATTCTATAATTTTTTTAATATTTATTTTTATATATTTATTAATTTGATAGTTACATATTGCACCATACCCAGACCCTCACCCTCCAAATAGCAAACACGGACCCATCGTCAACACCACCAAACCCATCTCCGTTTTACATTCTCAAATGGTCACAGTTGCCACACAGATTAACCCCCCATTGTTGTTTTCGTTCCCACCTTTTCTAGTTACTATAGCACGTTTTGATTTGAGGTTACTGGGTGGAATTTTAGGATGTCGTAAAACGACGCTGTTCTATGTGCTTTCAATTGTCACCGTAGACTAATCTTTAGTAATTATGGATGACTTAGATTTATGCACATGACCTGGTCATGTGAATTTAAGACTTGAGAAGATCTGCTCTCGAGAATGGATGGGTTTGGTTTTGACTTTTGAGTGGTTCCGAAGTAGGGGTGCATAAGCCAGGCCTTGCCTCAAGCAATTTTTTATATTTAACTAACATAGACAAATTTTTAAGGGTTGGCGTGACTCTTTTAAAAGCATAACTTAACTTATAATTTATTTAAAGACTTATTCTTTAATAAAATTTTTAAATAAATTAAAAAGATAGGTTAATAAATTTAAATTTTTATATAAATTAATAGGCTTAAGTTTAAAAAATATTATATTATTTATAAAATTAATTATATAATATAAATATTAAAATATTATAATAATTTAAAATAATAATTTTTGTAATTAAATAGATTAATTTGTTAAACTTAATTTTTTTGTTAAAAAATTTAAAGTTTGATTTGTTTAATTAAATAAATTTAAAAAAACTATAGTTTTGACCTTTTTATTAAACTAATTATGTCAGAATAAATTATAAACCCCAACTGACACCTTATCATATTCCGATGATTATATGATGATGACACTTCTATCATGAATTCAAAATGATTGAGTTCATAGATGAATTACTTTCTTTTTTATTTTATCAGTATTTATATACGAATCTGAGTGTATAAAAAATTATTAATTAAAATTTGTAAGTTATTTATATTTACGCTTATTCATTAAAAAATAATGATTAGATTCGATTTTTGTATGCAATTTGAATATTATTAATCAAAATATGCAAAAATTTAATTTTTAATTTAAATTATTAATTTATTTTAATAATAAATTAATAACTTAAAATCAATGATTTATTCATAAGCCTCTTCTTATGGTCCATATTAGAATTTTTCGTATGATGGTATTGGTATGCAGGGGTTTGGGGAACCAAGTTTGGGTCTGGATGGAAAGATAGGGTATTGGGTTCTGTTTTGTGCAACTGGTGGGCGGGTTGAAAGAAGGAAAAAATGTAAAACTTGGATAATGGGTATGATTTATTTATTTTTTTACGAGGGTTAAGGTGTGGACTGCAATTTTAAGTATATTTTATTTATAATATTAAGAATTTAAATTTTAAAGTCATTATTTTAATTTTTTTTATCAAATTAATACTTTTAATTCAAAATTACCTGAACAATTTGTTATAAAAAAATTTTATATGTTCATTTGTTTGCATCTTTATTCTAAAAACCAGGAGCTGTAATAACTGGTAGTATTTATTCTATTTTTTCCTTTTAATGAAAATAAATTAAGGCACCATTAATTATAGAACTATATTATGAGTGCTGGTCTACTTAGATGCAATTAAATATTATAGATGATCTTGCACCAGAAATATGTAAATAATTATATAATTGCACCAGCAATCATTACTCATGATTTTGTTTCTCAAAACACGTTTTGCGCCTTTGCGGTCGAGTCATAACGGAATGCAGACCACCTTTAATATTTAATTACATCTAAGCAGTGCAGCACCCATAATAATATAATTATATCAGGTGCTAGGGCTGGCAAAAAAATCCATTAATTTTTAATCCATCCAATCCATCCATATTAAAACCAATTCAGTCCATCCAATTAGAATAATGTATTTTATTGGATTGGATCTAATGGATTAAATTTAGTTATGGATAGTTAGTAATCCAACCAAAATATCCATTGGATCCATTGGATATCCGTTGGATATCCAATTAAAAACCAATCCAATGGATATCCAATGTATTTTACCTTTTTAATTATTTCAACACTTTCACTTTCACTAAAGTATTTTTTTAAAGATAAATTTTAGAGATAATTTTTTTTTTTAAATGAGTGGATTGGATATCCATCCATCCAATCCATTAAAATTGATTAATGGATGGATTGAATATCCATCCATTAAATTAGGTTATGGATGGATTGGATAATATTAAGCATTTTGTAATGGATCTTAAATGGATTAATGGTTTATTTTGGATCCATCCATTATGATCCAATCCAAAATCAAACCAATCCATCCATTTGACACCCCTATCAGGTGCATTCTTACCCAACTGCAATTTTTCATTTCGCATTGGTGTGAGTTATATATATAAAGTGAGAGTATTATTATCTTATTACTATGAGCGGTGAGAAAAGGCAATATAAACTCTTGAATTTTAAATGAATAGTTAAAATTAAATTTTTTTTAATGTCATATGACTAATAAAAAAAAGTTATATAATTTTATATTTTACTCTTAACTATACAAAACTAAATGAGTAATCTAGTGGTTAATAATTGCTACTCTAATTTTAACAATAAGCCGCACCTTCCACACTTAATATGCTGCACATGTGTGTCTATATATAGACAGACATGCGTGTGTATCTATACCAAAATTTATGAAAGCTTGAATCTCGTTTATTAATCAGTTTTGTTGCATTAGGCTTTTCCGAAGATAACCATAATGAATCCAAATTGCCTTAAACTGCTCCACGCCATATTTCTTTTGTTGCTTTTGCAGGTTGAGTCTCTCTCGCTTTCATCTAGTTGGAAAAACACATATGCAAACATAAGCTGCAAAGAGAAAGAGAGACGAGCACTTCTGGAACTTAAGCAAGGCTTGGTGGATGACTATGGCTGTTTATCATCATGGGGCAAAGATGAAGATTGTTGCAAGAGGAATGGAATTCAGTGTAACAACCAAACTGGCCACGTTGAGAAGCTTGATCTTAATTCTGTTGGTGGTGTACAACCTTTGAGAGGTGAGATTAGTAAATCATTGATGAACTTGTCACATTTAATTATTTGAACCTCAGTTGGAATGATTTTGGTGGAAAGGAAATCCCGGAATTCATTGGCTCTCTAACCAACTTAAGATATCTTGATTTGTCTCGTGCTTCTTTTGCCGGAAAAATCCCATATCAACTGGGGAAGCTTTCAAGCTTGAAGAAACTTGCTCTCGCTCGCAACAATTTAGTTGGCTTAATTCCATATCAGCTTGGTAATCTTTCAAGGTTAGAGAATCTTAATCTTGGTTACAATGATTATCTCATACTTGATGTTGAGAATGAGTGGCTTCCCCACCTTTTTTTTTGAAAAAACTCCAACTAAACAGTGTGTCAATTCTCAATAAACCCAAATATTGGCTTCAAATGGTTTGTGAGCTTCCAAATTTAGAGATGCTAGAATTTGGCAATTGCAGTCTTTCAGATACGGATATACTTTTGCTGACTTCTTCCCAGTTAAAATTTTCCAAGACTCTTACTCATCTTGATCTCGCCTTCAACAAATTTACATCATCCATATTCACTTGGTTGTCAAATTTAAGCTCCAGTCTTTCATATCTCTACCTTAATGGAAACCTCCTAGATGGTCCCATTCCAGATGATTTTGTCAACAAAATGATAATCACTTAAACTGATATCCACTTTGCTAACCTCACCAATTTGAAAGGATTAATCTTATCTTTTAACTCCTTGAAATTAAAATTTAGTGACAATTGGATCCCCCCTTTTCAACTGGAAGATTTAGAGCTGATTTTCTGCGAGGTGGGCCCTACTTTTCCAAAATGGCTTCAAACTCAAAATAACCTTAGCATTTTGGATGCATCTCATTCTGGAATTTCAGACAATGTAGCAGAAGTTTCATTTTTATGTGTTTACAAGAGCGCCAGTGAAACATTGGTCTTTTTAAATATGTCAAACAATCAATTATCAGGGCAACTTCCTAAATGTTTGAGCCATTTGGAATCATTAGTGGTTTTAGATTTGAGTAATAATAAAATTTCAGGAGTTATTCCTACCTCAATGGGGTCCTTAGTTCAGATTGATTTTAAGCAACAATCAGTTTACTGGGGAATTGCCTTCTCTAAGTAATTGTTCTGACTTAATAATGCTAGATGTGGGAGAAAATAAATTATCAGGACCCATCCCTTCATGGATAGGGTCTCGGCTTCGAAGATTGGAAATTCTTAACTTAGGAAAGAATCTCTTTGAAGGAAGTTTACCGTTACCTCTGTGTCAACTATCAAACATTCGAGTTTTGGATCTTTCACAGAACAAATTGTCAGGGGTAATACCAAAATGCATAAAGAACTTCTCTGCAATGGGTCAAAAAAGTTTCTTCCATAAGACCATGCTCACACACTATTTGTCAAGGAAAAGTCCTGGTGTCCAAATTTTCTTTTCATATAATTTTTATCTTTTAGTGAAGTGGAAAGGAAGAGTATTACAATTCAAGGATGACAAGAAACTTTTGAAGTTAATTGATTTATCAAGCAATCAGTTGTCTGGAAAAATTCCAAAAGAAATTGGCAATCTTGTGCAACTGGTTTCTTTGAATTTATCAAGAAATAATTTGAGCGGTGAAATTCCTTCAGAGCTTGGAAAGTTACAATCGTTGGATTTTGTTGATTTGTCAAGAAACCAATTTTCTGGAAGAATTCCTTCAAGTCTTTCAAATATCGATAGGCTAAGTGTTTTGGACTTATCATATAACAACTTGTCTGGAAAAATCCCAACCGAAACTCAATTGCAAAGTTTTGATGCCACTGATTATGAAGGAAATGACTATCTTTGCGGAAGCCCATTAAAAAGAAGTTGTCCAGAAGATAAAAGCGTTTGAGGATCGATCGACTTTCAAGAAACATGAAGAGGATCATGAAGATTCCCCTTTCACCCAAGGTTTCTACATAAGCATGGGTTAGGATTTTTCACTGGATTTTGGGGAATATTTGGCTCATTGTTGCTGTTTCGCTCTTGGAGACATGCCTACTTCCACTTCGTAAACAATCTGATGGAGAGGATTTGCGTGATGACAATAATCAATTTTGCAAGATGTCGCCAGTGGCTTAACATATAATTGGAAAAAATCTGCTCCACTGCTTATGTTTGTTTGTCAGCATGATTTATGCTAACAGATTCAGCATGATTTATGCAGACATATTTGAGTTATGTATCAATTACATTTACTTTTACTGTGTATAAATAGAACTTCACTTGTACATTCAAAGATGTAGAAATATATACAAATTCAGTTTCTAATATGATATCAGTCTAGGCTCTCGATCCTTGTTGGAACTCCTCCGCCATTCTCTCCGTTGGCGCCACCTCAAGCATAGTCCCGAGTTGCAACCGTCCAGCCATCCTCATCTCCGTTCCGTTACACCAGCAACCCGACGAGCCCATATTCGCGAGACCACCGTCGTCCTTCACCCGCGAGAAGCTGCATCACGCAATCTCAGTCATCCGCATCCTGACGCTGCAAATCCAGCTTCATCCCGTCGCGCCGGTCAGACCAACCCACACATCGGACCACCTACAGCCGCGAACAACCATCATGCCACTCAGATCCGTTGCCGGCAACCCCGAAGCTGAACCAGCCACCATCGCGCCGCTAGCCCGCGTCGCAGTCGTCCCCCTCGCCTACCAAATTGGCACCAGAACCTTGAACTTGCGTCGCTGCCGCTCTTCAGCCGGACCCGAAACTGGCAATTTTCAAGCAACCTCCAGATCCGAACTTCGACGTCACCGCCCCAGCTCTGTTTCCGCGTAATAGTTGCACCGGACCGCCTGAACCAGTCGTCGCCACCTAGCCTTTCCGTCGAACCCCAAACCTGAGACCCGAGCACTAGCGCGACTCGCACCGCGCCGTCCAGATCGAGGCTACCAGCCACCATTCGCGTCGCTCATCGCCGGCACCGTCGCACTCTGTGCCACCCGGATCTGCTCCGCAGCCACCACGAGTTTTTATCCTTTCTGTGCGCGTCCTCATTTGGTTTCTCTCCGAACAGAAACTCATTTTCAATTTTATTACCTTTCTGACTTTTTTTTTCTTCTCTCTAATTAAAAAAAAACAATTAAAAAATAGAAAAGTTCGATATTACTCTTCTCATCCCTGTTTTGCTCAATGGTGTCAATTACACACATTGGATTGAGGGCATGCGTGACTTTTTGAAAGGCCATAAACTCTGGAGATATGTGACAGGTGATGTAAAAATCCCGACCAAAGCTATAGATGAGTCTGACAAAAAGTATACTGACATATTAGAAGATTGGGACAGTAAAAATCATCAAATCATCACCTAGTTTTGGAATACATCTACTCCAAGTATTCACTTGCACTTTGGGCGTTTTGAGACTGCCAAAGAAGTTTGGGATTATTTGAAAAATCGATACACCATTTCTGATTTATCTCATCAATATCAGTTGCTGAAGGAACTCAATAATCTGAAACAAGGGTCCGGACAAGCTGTATATGAATTTTTGGCTTAGATGGAAGCTATTTGGGATCAGTTGACCTTATGTGAACCAAACTTGATGGATAAAAGTGATATCAAGTTGTATCAGGAGTATCGTGACCGCACCAGACTCATCCAATTTTTTATGGCTCTCACTGATGACTATGAGCCTGTTTGAGTATCTCTGCTACACCAGGATCCCTTGCCTACTCTTGAGGAAGCTCTCCTTCGTCTCAATTATGAAGAAACCAGATTGGGTCTTCTTTGATCTAAAGTAGATTCAGCATTTGCTATTACAGATAAAAAGAGAAAATTCTATCGTCGTCCTGGGCATGCTCTTCCTGAATGCCCCAATGTAAAATGTCATACCTGCAAAAGGAAAGGCCACATTGCACCCAACTGCCCTTCCCTGATCTGTCGATACTATAAACTGCCAGGACATTTGATCGAGCACTGCCCTACTCGTCCACCAAGGCCTGATCAACATAAGACTCTGCCTCGTTTTAGTTCCTCCAAACCTGCTAATGCTACTACTGTTGCTGTCAATGACTCTCGGGCCTCTTCTTCCACTGCTTCCCAGACTGTCTTTTCCCCCAATGACCTCGAGTCTCTCCTTAAACAATTTCTTTCCACTTCTAGTAATCCCTCTGCTGTTTTATCCACTACACCAGATAATTCTAAATGGTATTTTGATTCTGCATATCGTAATCATATGACATCATCCCATCTTTTTTCTTCATTATCTACTAATGATTCTGCTCCCTCCATACATACTGCTGATGGATATCTTATGAATGTAAGTCATATGGGTTCTATCTCTCTATCCACCCTTAATTTGCCTGACACCTATCTCATTCCAAAATCAAATTTCAATCTTATTTCTGTGGGACAACTGTGTGTTCTTGGTTACGAACTGTAATTGGCTAGTTGACATGGTTAATAGTTTTGATGATAACAAACATGATGAAGATGATGGTAAAACCAAGTTCAAAACCTTCAAGAATAGCTTTAGGATTTAAGATCTTTGTAAGGAGACTTTTTGGATATCTCATTGGTTTTGGATGCAAAGATTAAAATATTTTCAAAATTAATATTCCAAATCCAAAGAATCATTTTCTGGATATTTGAAAGTGTTTAAAACTGATTTTGACTCAGGGGTATTCGAATAACCCTTAAGTTATTCGAATAAACCTGCGAACGGGAAGTTTCTCTTAAACAGAGGTATTCCAATAGACATCAGAGGTACTTGAATAACCTCCTCTTGAAACTATTTTTCACAAGCTTTTAAAATAGTGGTATTCAAATAACAGAGAAGGTATTCGAATAACCCCCTTCAGAATTATTTTTCATGAGGCTTTTCAAAATGGATAATTCGAATAACTCATATGGTATTCAAATAACATATATTAGAAATAGTTTTTACGAAACTTTCTGAAATGGAAAGAAATGGCCATATTTTCATTCATGACGTGATTTAATTGCTCCAATGGCTAGTTTCTCAAAAAGCTCTATAAATAAAGACCTTGAGTCTCTTTTGAAGGTAGCCCAACCATCTGAATTATTTTTACTTGTGCTAAAACATGATTTACTTATTTTCTTCTATTTCTTGTGTTCTTTTCGCCAAAACTTGAGATATCCTTAAAGAGCTCTATAGTGCTTCAATTTGTAATATTTACTCTTTGTGAGAGTTTCTCTCCATCTATTTTCTGCTTCTATAAAAAGGGTGAGGTATCCCTTGTTGTAAAGAATGTGAGGTATCCTTCAAAGGGGGTGAGGTATCCCTCTAGTGAATAGGGTGAGGTATCCCTGTTTATTGAGACTTAAGCACAAAGGGTGAGGTATCTCAAAGTGTGACAAGTGCTCTGTTGTGTAAAGATTGCAGGCACCTGTTTTAAGCCTGAAGGTATAGTGAAAAATCTTGAACTGTGTTTCGAGGACTGAACGTAGGTTACAAGTGGTTGGTGGCTGAACCAGGATAAATATTGTACCTGATATTCTTTCTCTATCTCTTTATTTCGTGAAATTTATTTTATTATGTATTTATTTTCTGTGCTTGAAATTCTTTATCCTCTCAATTTATTCTCTTTATTTAAGAATAGCTTCATCGAAATTTATATTTCAAACGTTTGTGAAAAGTTTTGTATACTCAATTCACCCCACTCTTGAGTACTGAAGCCACTTGGGTAACAAGTGGTATCAGAGCTAGACTCTTGTATAAAGAGCTTAGCCGCTTCAAGAGTACATGGTTTCATCAAATGGTTTTTCAGAAGGAACTTCCATAAACTGACCACCCTTTTTCAATGGGGATGGTTATGCATATTGGAAGGAAAGAATCAAAATTGTCATCGAAGCTATTAATCTAGATGTGTAGGATGCTGTCGAAAACGGCACATTTATACCTACGAGAGAGGTCAATGGTATAAATATTGAAAAACAAAGAAGTGAATGGACTAACGAGGACAAGAGAAAAGTTCAATATAATTTAAGAGCCAAAAACATCATTACCATAGCTTTGTGGTATGATGAATTTTTTAGAATTTCAAATTGCAAAACTGCTAAAGAAATATAAGACACTTTACAAGTTACCCATGAGGGAACTAGTGAAGTTAAGAGGTTGAGAATTAATTCTCTTACTCATGAATATGAATTATTTACAATGAACCAAGGAGAAAGTATTCAAGAAATGCAAAAGAGGTTCACCCATATTGTAAATCATTTTGCATCATTAGGAAATAATTTCTCTAACGAAGATTTGATTAACAAAGTGTTGAGATGTTTGAGCAGGATTTGGCAGCCTAATGTGACAGCTATTTCAGAGTCAAGAAATTTGGCAACTATGACTCTTGCGACTCTTTTTGGAAAACTTCAAGAACATGAATTGGAGTTAAATAGACTCAATCAAAGTGAAGAAAATGATAAGAAGAAAAATAAAGGAATTGCACTCAAAGCCACTTCCTCAACTAATGATGGTGATGGTGATAATGATGATGGAGAAGACACATAACTAAATAAAGAAAACCTCAGCCTTTTGGTAAGAAAATTTAGAAAATTTCTCAAGAAAAAGGAAACTTAAAGAAAAGCGTCATCAATTCCAACTTGCTACTAGTGTGATAAACTTGGACACATGAACATGGAGTGCCCAATTTTCAAAAAGAAAATGGATAAATTTGAAAAGAAACCCTTCAAGGAAGGAAAGGGAAGAAAAGCCTACATAGCATGGGATGACAATGACATGGACTCAACTGATAGTTCAGATAGCGAAGAAACCCATCTATGCCTTATGGCCAAAGGAGAAGAAGAAGAAAAAAGTGACAATGAGGTAATTTCTAACTTTGACTTATCTCCTTCTTATGATGAACTCCAAGATGCTTTCGAAGAATTACATGATGAATCAATAAGGCTCACAAAATTAATTTCTTCATCTAAAAAAATAATTTCTTCTTTGGAAAACCAAATTCTATTTTTAAATAAAGAAATAGAAGAATTAAAAATTGAAAATGAAACATTAAGATTAATTGATGCATGCTCAACCTATACTTCACATGCTTCTACATCTTCATCTTGTTCTTCATATCATATGCTTGAAAAAGAAATTAAAGATTTAAAGAACACCCTTTCAAAATTCACTTTTAGAAGAGATAATTTAAATATTTTGTTAGGAAAACAAAGAGTTGTTTTTCAAAAAGCTAGGATAGGTTATAACCTCAAAAATCAGCAAAAATTTTATAAAAAATTCTTTGTTAATTCTAGTATTTCAAATAGTCCTTTTATTAAATGTTTTTATTGTGGAAAGAAAGGACACAGTACATCAACATATAATGCAAGGAAAAACATTAACATGAAAATTGAAACTAAAATGGTATAGGTTCCTAAGGGTACAATACCCATAACTAACACACAAGGACCCAAGAAGATTTGGGTACCAAAAATCAAAAATTGAAATGTGTTGTAGGTGTGCTTGAAGGCCAAGAGCTGACTTTGGCATTTTGAGAGTGGCTACTGCAAGCACAAGATCAGAAATAATTCCAAATTCTCTTCCTTGTTTTCATAAAGTTTGGACTTGCAATCTGTGAACAAAAATATCCCATAATTTATTTTGTAAGTACAATATCATTGGGTAAGCTTTCCTTTCTTAAATTCCTTCTCTGAACATGCTTACTGATATATTTCTGATAGGTTTATTCGAATAAACCTATGGTTATCCGAATAAACACAAATCAGCTGATCTAAAAATTGTGTTGCATATTAATCGTATTCGAATAATGCCCAATTTATTCGAATAACCTGACTCTAGCAACCACAATCTTTTTATTTTTAATTTTGTGCTATTCGAATAAGCAAAATTTTATTCGAAAAAATATGATTAATATGTCTTGTGTTGTATATGCTATTCGAATAATGTTTCATCTATTCGAATAAACCTGTTCGAATAAATGAAATCTTAACTTATTCGAATAAAGCCTTCACAGGTTTTTTTTATCTAAATCTAGTTATTTGAATAACCAAAAGGCCATTCGAATAAACCTTGGCATATATCCTAGTTTACGGGCTTGATCTTTATTTTGTTTTTATGTTCCTTCAATTAAATGCTTAACTAAATATGATTAGCTACTTTTTTATGAAAATATATACTTGGCTAAATTGATCCATGAAATGAAATATCTTTTACCTTATTGTTTTGAATGCTTATGTTATGAGTTTGGCATAATGACTAACCTCTATGGATCCAAAATTGATGGATACCAAAGAAAGCATTTGAATTGTATTGTAGGTGATAACTATATCAAGCAAGCTTTTAAATGGAATAAATTTATTCAAACTTGAGGATAATAGAGTATCTTTATCCCTAAATTATTGTGATATTCCTTATGTTATGGATTATATGATACTTGTTGATAATTTGATCTTAAATGATTAGATGCTTTCTTCATATAAGACGTATGTGTTAGACCATTTGTGTACCGCAAGTACACGGGTCATTCAAGTAATACAGATACGGAGTAAAAGTTTGTTCCCATGAGGATATGGTTTCCATTACTAAGTAACAACCAATAGCTTAGCTAAATTCTATCCAATGACATATAAAATAAGGAAAGCATAAATAATCTAAATCTAAACTACAAAAGCAATAAAGATAAAGGTTTAGAGATCTAGGGAATCCTTCTTCACCTCCTGCTTCATACTAATGATATGCAATCCTTATAAGCAACATCAATGATTAGTTAGTTTAACTTGAGAATCTGATTTAGTCAAAAGCCTATGTCTAGGTCGATTAACCCTGGTGTCATTTACCTAATCCACTATGGTTCTTATGGTTGCATGAGGACTAGTGTAAACTCCACTAATGAACGATCTATTCTCAAACACGTGCTAATACATGGCTAAAAGGTATATTTCTATCCAGTTAACGAATCAACTCATCCAAGCCAATTGAACTCGTCGAACATGCATCAACCATACCATGTCCATCTCCACAAATCCCTATGTCTAGTTCATTTGCATCAATTAAGATCATGCAATTGTTGATCAAACAGAAACAAGCATTAAGCATAGGCATAGAAGAACAAAGCTAAACATCAATAGAAACTCAAAAGATAACATAAACATCAATACTCATATAAAGATCCAAAGTATTTCCTAAATACAGCTACTAATCCATTGAACACAAATTTATAGAGCAAATCAGTGCTCAAAAGATAAGGAAGAGAAGAAAACTCAGGGAGAAGAGGAAGGATGCCATTGATGAGATCATTGAAGCTTGAATCCTCTTCCTTAAGGAAGAAGACCTCCAACCTAGCCTCCCTAGGCCTCCAATCTGCCCAGAAATGAAGTACAGAGTCGTAGCCTCTCTAAAACCTATGGAGCTCTCTAAACTCTACAAGCTCACTTTACAAATTCTATTAAAAATCTATTTATAGACTTAGCAAAACAGAGGCACGCCGCGGCATTCACATTCACACGCCGCGGCGCGTGTGAAATTAGGTCATCTACGTCGCGGCATTGTTTTCCTTGTGCCGCGGCGTTAAGTATACGAAGCCCTCTGACTTTGGATGTAGGGGATTATCACGCCGCGGCGCAAGCTCCTAAGCGCCGCGGCATTACCAGTTTGTCTGTAAAATTCTGCAGCAAACATAATTTTGCTGCTGTTTTTGCACCTTTGGGTTCCTCTTGGGCCTTCTAATCAACTTTGCAGCTCTTCCTGCATTAGAGAAATCACCAAATTAATGACCAATATAAAATTCACTTAATCAGTAGCATAATACGCACAGTTTGCTCAATAACATACATGAAAGGTATTAGAATTGGATATAACAAATAGAAACACAAAACCTTCCAAATATGCATGAATACAAAGACTTTAGCACTCTTTATAGCTCAGATATGGGACACAAATAACTACACTTTGTGGAGTTATCACACCCCCAAACTTAACCTTTTGCTTGTCCTCGAGCAAAACAAAGGATGACCAAGTAAACTTCCTTTAGCAATTTAAACAACATGCATTCAACAGCTTTCAATTTCAATTTTTTCTTTTAAAATATAATCAACAGTATAGAATAATTGCAGCAGTCCTAAATGAATACCAACTTCTCACTATCAACTTCTCACATATACAATCATCTACATGTTAACAATCTAGCATTCATTCATTCAAACCACATTTATCACGAACATGCAAGATAAACTTCTTCAACTCAAATCATACACATTCGGATAGATTTATAAACATACTTGCATATGAATCCGAAAATCCACAAAATTGATCCTAAACTCTCTCTCCACTAATGTAAACTACATATAACTGAGGATCAAAAGGGTCTTTATCAGCTTGTAATGTTAGGCCAATGGTCATGGGTGTAACAAAAGAAGGGAAAGGTACAAACAAATATTGAGAAACATGAACATGTGATTTCAAGACTTGAGACCAAGTGAAACTAGTAGGGTATTCTTCAGTGAAGGATCACAACTTGCCAGAACCATGCAATGCTTTTCATTTTTAGCTTTTCTTCTTTCTTTTTCTTGCTTTGCTTTTCTCTCTTTTCATTTTTTTTTCTTTTTACTTTTACAAAGCACTTATTTTTCTTTTTATCGCATTTGGTTCCTTCAGGCTCATTTTTCTCAAACATACATACCCCTACTCACTAGACTCACTTCAAGAAATAACACATCATGTACTCAACAAATATTAAGGTAGGAAGAAAATGCTATGCTTTCACATGCATTGGAATGGTTAACAGGTTAACGAAGGCAATGAGTTGATAAACAAATAAGGCCAAACAATTATTAGGCTTCAAAGGGACCTAAAGATATAATCATTCATGGTAAACTTTTTAAGGCTTAATCGGTCCAAAGAATGCCCTAATGATTTCCTCAGTCATACACAATCTAGGATTTTGCTTCAAGAGAGTTTAAAAACAATGTCTAGGATAATTGAAACTCTACATGTACATCCATAAACTTTCTCTAAACATGCATTCAAATCATATTCAAAGTTACACTTACATCTAAGTGGAATGTAATCATACATAAAAAGCAACTAAATTATTTCACATGCTTCAGATCACATAAGGTTTTGCTAAAAGCGATCAACTAGCAAACAACTAAGATTGGACAATCACCTCCATACTAGCATCAATTGAATCATGGATTAGAAATTGAAAAATTTTCCCACAACATACTCAAGTATCAAAACATGTTATATAAATTCAACTTTGTAACAACAAAACATGTCATGAAACTCCCCCAAACCGAAATAAAACAATATAATTGGTTTCTATGGTACCTGAGCCTAAATAGATACGAAAAATGTGAGAGCTGAATAATAAAAACAATAATATTAACAAAAGAATGAAATATGAACAAGAAAAAATTTAATATAAACAAAATATTAACAAAATATACACAAAACAGAGCATCACATCACGGCGCACAGCATCCACGTCGCGGCGCAATAACTCATCTGCAGAATTCTACAGAAAAAACTCATTAGCGCCGCAGCGTAAAACATGCCAACGCCGCGGCGTGAGAAGTCAGTATGCTAAATTTAGCAGCTTACACAATTTGCTGCTGGAATTAATTCAAAGTGGCCTTCAAAGACAAAAAACTTGTCCAAAAGCTATTTTACAAAATGTACAACTAAAAATATAAAAACTACAAAATCAACATATTTAACATATATATGACTAATAACAAAACAAAAACATATAAACTAACTAAAAATCAAAACAATCAAACATACTAATATATACAAGAATTGAAACTAACTAAACTACAAAATCAAACATACTAACCTAACAAAAACACAAAATCAAACATACTAACCTATTTAAGAATTAAAACTTACTAAATACATACTAATTTACAAAAACAATAAAACTTGGGTTCCCTCCCAACCGGGGCCTGAGTTATAGTCCCGGCAGGACTTTCGCAAGGCAAACCCGCCAACTCTTTCGATTATGGTCGGTTTGATCCCAAAATTGATGGATTGGATGGTAGGCCTTCCTTCGCCTAAATGGAGGTCTCCTGTCTGGGGTTCTCGAGCTCCCTCAAAGGCCTCGAATGATTAAGCTCATCCTCTAATTATTGTTCCTAAAATTACAAAGAATGAAGACTGAAATTAACATAGATTATTTACAACTTGAATTAGAACTAACCAAACTCATTGTTGATATTAGTAATATAGAATTAAACTGTTATGCCCTAGCAATTGCTAAAGAATAAGGCTAAATTCTTTGGAAAGACACTATTATCCCCGGCAACGGCGCCAAAAACTTATTAGACCATTTGTGTACTGCAAGTGCACAGGTCGTTCAAGTAATAAAGATACGAAGTAAAAGTTCATTCCCACAAGGATATGGTTTCCATTACTAAGTAACAACCAATATCTTAGCTAAATTCTATCCAAGGATATATAAAATAAGGAAAGCATAAATAATCTAAATCTAAACTACAAAAGCAATAAAGATAAGGGTTTAGAGATCTAGGGAATCCTTCTTCACCTCCTACTTCATACTAATGATATGCAATCCTTATAAGCAACATCAATGATTAGTTAGTTTAGCTTGAGAATCTGACTTAGTCAAAAGCCTATGTCTAGTTCGATCAACCCTGGTGTCATTTACCTAATCCACTATGGTTCTTATGGTTGCATGAGGACTAGTGTAAACTCCACTAATGAACGATCTATTCTCAAACACGTACTAATACATGGCTAAAAGGTATATTTCTATCTAGATAGCGAATCAACTCATCCAAGCCAATTGAACTCGTCGAACATGCATCAACCATACCATGTCCATCTCCACAAATTCTTATGTCTAGTTCATTTGCATCAATTAAGATCATGTAATTGTTGATCAAACAGAAACAAGCATTAAGCATAGGCATGGAAGAACAAAGCTAAACATCAATAGAAACTCAAAAGATAACATAAACATCAATACTCATATAAAGATCCAAAGTATTTCTTAAATACAGCTACTAATCCATTGAACACGAATTTACAGAGCAAATCAATACTCAAAAAATAAGGGAGAGAAGAAAACTTAGAGAGAAGAGGAAGGATGCCATTGATGAGATTATTGAAGCTTGAATCCTCTTCCTTAAGGAAAAAGACCTCCAACCTAGCCTCCTTAGGCCTCTAATCTGCCCAGAAATGAAGTACAAAGTCGTAGCCTCTCTAAAACCTACGGAGCTCTCTAAACTCTACAAGTTCACTTTACAAATTCTATTAAAACTCTATTTATAGACTCAGCAAAACAGAGGCACGCCGCGGCATTTACATTCACACGCCGCGACGCATGTGAAATTAGGTCATCCACGTCGCAGCATCATTTTCCTTGTGCCGCGGTGTTAAGTATACGAAGCCCTCTGACTTTGGATGCAGGGGATTATCACGCCGCGGTGCAAGCTCCTAAGCGCCGCGACGTTACCAGTTTGTCTACAGAATTCTGCAGCAAACACAATTTTGCTGCTGTTTTTGCACCTTTGGGTTCCTCTTGGGCCTTCTAATCAACTTTGCAGCTCTTCCTGCATTAGAGAAATCACCAAATTAATGACCAATATAAAATTCACTTAATCAATAGCATAATACGCACAGTTTGCTCAATAACATACATGAAAGGTATCAGATTTGGATATAACAAATAGAAACACAAAACCTTCCAAATATGCAAGAATACAAGGACTTTAGCACTCTTTATAGCTCAGATATGGGGCACAAATAACTACACTTTGTGGAGATATCAGTATGCTTAGCATTGACAATGCACCTAATTGGATTTTTTTTTTTAAACTTACTAATTTTGTCATTGCATATTGAGTGGATGATATTAGTTTTGTACATGCTTTCATCCCTATAGCATATTTCATCAAGGTGAAATAATTCTCTTGATCTATGGCATAATTCTAAGAAATTGGTAAATGTAATTGGTTGCTTTTTGATCAATGAATAAAAATATGTTTTAAGCTCATTGTGTTTGCCTTGTTGAATATTGAGTGGTTGATTTGCTAAAATAGCAAGGATATTGGATGCATTGTTGAATATTAAATCTTGCTAAATTGTTACTGATTTGCAAATGTTAAACTTGAATAAATATCATATTACTTTAACTCTATATCTTGTCCCATCTTTTTTATCATGACAAAAGGGGGAGAAAAAGTTTGAGTTCTTTGTTTGAGACAAGTAAGGGGGAGAAAAAGTAAAAATTAGGTAAGAAAAAAATGGAAATTGGATTCCAAAAGTAAGGGGGAGCTGCTGTACACATCTCTGATATAAATCACCTCTTACGAAAAAGAGAGGGAGTAAGTTTCTCATATTAACTTTGTGAATACCAATTTATCTAAACTAATTCTTTTCTCAAATATTAGTTTGTCATCATAAAAAAGGAGGAGAATGTAATTAGCTAGCTAACATGGACAATAGTTTTGATGATAACAAATATGATAAAAATGATGGTAAGACCAAGTCCAAGACCTTCAAAAATAACTTTAGAACTTAGGATCTTTGTAAGAAGACTTTTTGGATATCTCATTGGTTTTGAATGTAAAGATTAAAATGTTTTCAAAATTAATATTCTAAATCCAAAGAATCATTTTCTGGATATTTGAAAGTGTTTTAAACTGATTTTGACTCAGGGGTATTCGAATAAGCCCCAAGGTATTTGAATAGACCTGCGAACGAGAAGTTTCTCTTAAACAGAGGTATTTGAATAGACCTCAGAGGTATTCGAATAACCTCCTCTTAAAATTGTTTTTCACAAGCTTTTAAAACAGTGGTATTCGAATAACTGAGAAGGTATTCAAATAATCCCATTCAGAATTATTTTTCACGAGGCTTTTCAAAATAAGTTATTCGAATAACTCATAAGGTATTTGAATAACATATATCAGAAATGGTTTTTACGAAACTTTCTGAAATGGAAAGAAACGGTCATATTTTTATTCATTACGTGATTTAATTGCTCCAACGGCTAGTTTATCAAAAAGCTCTATAAATAGAGACCTTGGGTCTCTTCTGAAGGTAGCTCAATCATCTGAATTATTTTTGCTTGTGCTAAAATATGATTTTCTTATTTTCTCATATTTCTTGTGTTCTTTTCGCCAAAAACTTGAGATATCTTTAAAGAGCTCTATAGTGCTTCAATTTGTAATATTTGCCCTTTGTGAGAGTTTCTCTTCATCTATTTTTTGCTTCTGTAAAAAAGGTGAGGTATCCCTTGTTCTAAAGAAGGTGAGATATTCTTTAAAGGGTGTGAGGTATCCATCTAGTGAAAAGGGTGAGGTATCCCTTATTGTAAAGAAGGTGAGGTATCCTTCAAAGGGGGTGAGGTATCCCTCTAGTGAATAGGGTGAGGTATCCATGTTTATTGAGACTCAAGCACAAATGGTGAGGTATCCCAAAGTGTGAGAAGTGCTCTGTTGTGTAAAGGTTACAGGCACCTATTTTAAGCCTAAAAGTATAGTGAAAAATCTTGAACTGTGTTTCGAGGACTGGACGTAGGCCACAAGTGGTTGATAGTTGAACTAGTATAAATATTGGACCTAATCTTCTTTCTCTATCTCTTTATTTCCTGAAATTTATTTTATTACGTGTTTATTTTCTGTGCTTGAAATTCTTTATCCTCTTAATTTATTCTCTTCATTTAAGAATAGCTTCATCGAAATTTATATTTCAAGCATTTGCGAAAAGTTTTGTATACTTAATTCACCCTCCCTCTTGAATATTGAAGCCACTTAGGTAACACGAACTCACCTTTTCTTCCTCTGGTTATCGTGTGCAGGATCCACAGACGGGACAAGTCATAGGGACTGGGTGTAAGATCGGAAGATTATTTGAGGTCACTATACTTCATGTTCCTAATGTTTTCAACCTTTGTGCTGGTTCTTCTTCCTCCTCCACTCACCTATGGCATCAACATCTTGTTCATAGTTCATTAGGAAAAATGCAATCTTTTATCTCTCAGGGAACTCTAGGTTCAGTTTGTAATGAATCTCTTAATTGTACTTGCCAAATTGCTAAGCAACCAGCATTATCTTTTCCTAAAAGTACTTCTATTTCTTATTCCTCTTTCGATCTTGTACATTCTAATATATGGGGACCAACTCCTATACTCACAATGGGAGGGTCTAGATATTTTGTTCTATTTATTGATGATTATTCATGTTTTACTTTGATTTACTTTATGAAACATCGTTATGAATTACCTCAAATTTACATTGATTTTGCCACAATGATCAAAACGCAATTTTCAAAAGTTATTAAAGTTTTTCGTCATGATAATGCTATAGAATATCGTGATTCGAAGCTTTTGAATTTTCTTGCTACATAGGGTACCCTCTCAAAATTTTCATGTCCTGGTACCTCTCAACAAAATAGTCGTACTGAGAAAAAATATCGTCATATTCTTGACTATGTACGCATTATGCTTATCTTTTCCTCTTGTCCAGAGCGTGCTTGGGGTGAAGCTACTCTCACTGCAGTTTATGTCATTATTTGTCTTCTATCCTCTATCATTGGTAATCTCTCTCCCTTTGAGCGTCTTACTAATACTCCTCCAGATTACAGTTCTCTCATAGTGTTTAGTTATACTTATTTTGTACTTCTTTAACCCCATGAATATACTAAACTCGAACCTCATGCCCGTCTTTGTTGCTTTCTTAGTTATGGGACAGAAAACAAAGGTTACCATTGTTGGGATCCTATCTCTCAGCGTATTCGTATTTCCCGTCATGTCATTTTTTGGGAATATATCATGTTTTCCTCTCTGTCTAAGTTCAAGTCCATTCCTTTCACCTCAATTCATTTTTTCACTAACCCATCTATTGATCATTTTCCTAGTGATTCTGATGCAGGTTCCTCTGGTGAGCTTCCAGACACTTCTGGTGTCCCAACCACTCCCGATGACACTGTTCCAGACGTAGATCCTGCTTCTCCTCCTCCTTTTGAGCGTCCAACTAGGGTAAAAACTCATCCTAGCTATCTTCATGATTATCATTGTTTTTTTACCATGCTTCACTTTTATAAACCTCAGACCTATCCAAAAGCCTCCAAAGATCCCCATTGGTAGCAAGCTATACAGGACGAATTACATGCTTTGGAGAACACCAATACTTGGGACCTGGTTGATCCTCCTACTAGCAAGGCACTTGTGGGATGTAAATGGGTTTACAAAATCAAAACTCATTATGATGGCTCTATTGAACGATACAAGGCTCACTTGCTTGCTAAGGAATTTACTCAAGAGTATGGTATTGACTATGAGGAGACCTTTGCCCCTGTTGCTCGTATCACCTCAGTTCACACTCTTCTTGCTATTGTTGCTACTCAAAAGTGGTCCCTTAATCAGATGGATATGAAAAATATTTTTCTTAATGGTGACTTGGAAGAAAAAATTTATATGCGACCACCCCCAAGTTATACTTGTCCATCTAATAAGGTCTGTCTTCCCCGTAAGGCTTTGTATGGTCTTAAACAGACTCCTCGAGCATGGTTTGCTAAATTCAGTTCTACCATCAATCAGCTTGGGTTCTCATCTAGTCCTCATGACTCAGCTCTGTTCATTCATCGAACTGGTCAAGGCACTGTCATTTTGCTTCTTTATGTTGATGACATAATCATTACTAGAGATGACACTTCTGGTATTACGGATCTTAAAACCTCCTTAAGCCGCAACTTTGAAATGAAGGGTCTTGGCCCTCTTAGTTATTTTTTGGGTCTTAAAGTTCTTTCTTCTACTGATGGGCTTTTCTTGTCACAAGCTAAATATGCCTCAGATCTCATTTCTTAAGCTAGTATTACAGATAGTCACATTGAGTCCACTCCTCTCGAGCCCAATGTTCGCCTAACTCCTATGGACGGTACTGTACTCGATAATCCTACTCTATATCAACAGTTGGTAGGCAGCCTGATTTATCTCACTGTTACTCGTCCAGACATTTCCTACGTGATTCACTTAGTCAATAAGTTCATGTTTGCTCTGCGCTCTACTTATTATGTTGTTGTCCTTTGCATTATTTGCTATATGAAAGGTACTTTGTTTCATGGACTTCATTTCTCTGCCGACTCCTCCTTAATCCTCCGAGCTTATTCTGATGCTGATTAGGGAGGAGATCCCATTGATCGTCGTTCCACCACTGATTATTATATTTTTCTTGGTGATGCTCTTATCTCGTGGCGCAACAAGAAATAGACATTGATTGCTCGTTCCAGTACTAAAGCTGAATATCGAGCTCTTGCTGACACCACCTCTGAAATACTCTGGATCCGTTGACTTCTTGATGACTTGGGTATCTCTCAGTCTTCTTCCACTGATCTCTATTGTGACAATCAGAGTGCTATTCAAATTGCTATTCAAATCAGAGTGCTATACAATATCTCTATTGTGACGAGGTTTCCATCTAGCCCTTGTGGCATTCAAGGCCCATTTCTTTCATTATATTTCATTTTTGTTTGTATATTGTATGTTTTTTATGTACAGTGAGGACATTGTTTCCCTCAGGTTTGGAGGCGTCTTAAATTTATGTATGTGATTTTGAAACTTATATATGTGTTAGTAATAATGGTATTATTGCCTATGTTTAATATGATATTTTGGTATGTTTGTTATTTTGTATGTTTGATAGTATCCATAGGATATTGTAGCTTGTATCTTAACAAAAATTTCATGAAAAATTCATTCAAGATACAATTGTTGTTCCCTTTTCACAAAAAGGTTATAATGTTGTTAATAACTAGTGTTAAATGATTGTCAATGATAGATATGGATGTAAATTGATCTCAACATTGATGTGAATCCATATATAATCTTTGAGGCATGCTGAAGCAATCTAGTTTCTTTTTATGCTTGATACATTTCCCATTTGCAAGCTTGTTTAACTTTGGAAAGGATAAGAAGTCTTGCCTAGAGAAAGTTTATGGATTGTACATGTGGAAGTTTCAGTTATCCGTAAGATTATTTTTGAACTCTCTTAAGGAGAAATCTTAATTTGTGCATGATTGAGGAAGTGATCAAGGTATTCTTTGGACCGATTGAGCCTTAAAAAGCTTACCTTGACACGATCATATCCTTAGGTCCCCTTTGAAGCTTGAAACAATTGTTTGGCCTTATATGTTTTTCATTCACTCATTGTGTTCGTTAACCTGTTAACCGTTCTAATGCATGTGAAAGCATTGCATTTTCTTTCTATCATCAATGTTTGTTGAGTACATGATGTGTTATTTCTTGAAGTGAGTCCAGTGAGTAGGGGTATGTATGTTTAAGAAAAAATGAGCCTGAAGGAACCAAATGCAATAAAAAGAAATTGCTTTGTAAAAGTAAAAAAGAATACGAGAAGAGAGAAAAACAAAACAAAGAAAGAAAGAAGAAAAGTTAAAAATGAAAAGCATTGCATAGTTCTGGCAAGTTGTGATCCTTCACTATTGATTGCCCTAATAGTATCACTTGATGACTCAAGTCTTGAAATAATATGTTTATGTTTCTCAATGTTTGTTGTATAACTTTGCCCTTCTTTTGATATGCTCATTACCATGGCCTGACATTATAAGCTGTGAAAGACTCTTTTGATCCTCATTTATGTGTGAGTTGCATTAGTGGAGAGAGAGTTTAATTACAATTTTGTGGATTCCTTGATACATGTTCATCTGTATGTCCATAAACTCATCCGGGTAAGTCCTAATTGAATAGAAGGAGTTTTATTTGCATTATTGTGGGAAATATGTCTTGTATAAAGGGAAACTGTGATAGTTAGCATGATGAGGATTACGTATGTGTAAAACTGACTGTGAGGCAGGTACATTCTATGAGATTTTATGCAGTCATCATACACTAGTTCAGTTTAAGTGAAATTGGAAGGTTAAAAGTTGTTGAATGCAGGTTAACAAGTTAATCTTTGTAAGTGTACTTTGTTTTGCTCGAGAACTAGCAAAAATCTAGGTTTAGGGGGGTGATAACTCCACAAATTGTAGTTATTCGTACCCCATATTTGTGCTATATTGATGGCTTAGTTCTTGTTTTGATGCATGATTGGAAGACTTTAGCTTCGTATTCATATAAATTCAATTTCAGTGTCTTCCAATATGATTCTGAGAAAATATTTTCAATTCTTTGATAGATTAAGTACATTTACACTTATTGTTGAATTAATAATTTCTCTATGACAGATAGGGGTCCAACCAAGTGAAACTTTAAAGAATTAGATCAGCATTGCAAGAGGAAGCCAAAAACAAGGATCAACTTGTCATGTCACGGTGCAGGCATATGAATGTCGTGGTGTGGTGCGTTCCCTTGTTCAGGTAAAGAGTTACGAATTTTGCATGCCGCAACGTGGTATTTGAATGTCGCAACGTGGTGACCTAAAATGTATACGTGCTGCGGCGTAGGAAGTTGAATATCACGACGTGACTCTGTTTTCTGAGCTGTAAAATACTATTGCATTAATTTTCTACGGAGAGAGAGGTTATTTTTGGAAAGCTACAACCAGTGTTTTACATTTTAGACTGAAAGGAAGCAAAAGTGACCAAGATTGAATGTCATTTTCACCTTGGAGGAGGATTAAAGTTTGAAGGATCATCCCATTGAGCTTTCTCTTCTCTTTCCTTCACTTTCCTCTCTTTCCATCTCCATGAACATAAGTATTTGTGATATTTCCGTAGGTTTCATGGCTGGCTAAGTTGTTTATAGGGTTTTTCTTTAGATCCTCTTATGGATATTGAATAATATTGTAATCTTTTGAGCTTATATACATGATTTGGTTTTGTTCAATCACATAATGCTTAATGCTCTTGAATGTTTGATCAGCCTTTAAGTGATTTGATAATATCTAATGAACTTAGACATAGGAATTTGGATTTGAGATCATATGTATGATTGATACATGTTCTTTTTCATTTAATTGACTTGGATGCGATGATTCGTTAATAGGATAGAAATATACATATTGGTCATGCATATTAATTGATTGGGAATAGATATTAATGAGTGGATTTACACTAGTTCTCATAGAAACACAGTGAATTAGGTAACTGAAGCATGGTTGATTGACCTAGATATAAGCTTTTAACTAATATAGATTCTTAAGCTAACCTAATCATTTCGTGTATATTGCTCGTAAGGATTACTTGTTATCAATGGAAGTATGAGGTGAAAAAGGAATCCTTATTGTCTAATCATCAACTTAATCCAATTTTATAGTTTTTAAGTTTTCTTAATTAGTTCTAATAGATCCTTTTTCTGAATTTATATGTCCTTGAATAGAAATACTTGAGCTATTGGTTTATATTTAGCACTAGTTTTAACAATTGTTATCGTGGGAACGATATCTGACTCCTAGCTACACTACAAGTACGATCCGTGCACTTGCGGTAAGCAAAAGAGCGAATAATGGCCATCCACAACCAATGGGTGGACTTATATAATAAACCTAAGATTAGATTAGTGAATGACCAAACATCAATTGATTCTACTAATTGAATTGACGGTTATGTTAGTTCATCTCTTGAATTGGGACTTAATACATTCCTTGTTAATTCAACTAAATGATCAAATAAGTGATTAATTAGGAATATAATATTGTTTATTCATGACCATTGGGACTCAATAGTAATTAAGAGAATTTGGTAAGAGAATTACCTTACATCATATATGAATGAAAATTTGGTTAATTGGATTCAAGTGAACCTTGTGCCCTAGTTTCCCTCTAATTGATTTATCTCTACTTTGTTTAATTGTCCATCAATCTTCTTTATTTGTTTTATGATTTTATTTTGAGTTTCTTCTTACACCTTCGATTGTTTAAATAACCAATGGTTTAGTGAATCTAGTAATTACCTCTTATTTTTCGTGGGATCGGTAACTGAGACTTAAGTCTTATATTACTATGCGATAGAGTGCACTTGCTCTTAGTGTATTTTACGCATATCAAGTTGGAGTTGGAGTGGTAGTGGCATTAGGAGTTGGAGTTGGAGTGGGAGTAGCAGATCTTGCTCTCAAACGAATGGTACGACCAGTATTTGTGGTAGTTATAGTATTTATGGCAGTGGGACTTGGAGCTCTCACTAGTTGACTTATACCTGCAGGTCTCAAGGGTGGTGCTAAACATGCAGCTCTCAAGGATGATGCTAAATGTGCAGGTCTTAATGGTGGTGTTAAACCTACGGGTCTTAATGATGGAGGTCTCACTGCTATTGGTATCCATTGTTATGGCCTCCTATCATAATCAAATGGCCTCCTGGCATAAGGAGGGACAAGACCTCTTGGCCTCACTGGTGGGTCACAAAACCTAAGAAAAGTTTTACTATGATTTTTATTATTTATTTTATTTTATTGCTATTTTTTAAAATTTTATTTTTTATTGTTTTTAGTTTTTGTTGAAATGGTTGGAGAAGGCCAATTCTACTCAAACTTTTAATTCTAGGTGCTATTGTTCTAACACTTACTCTATTTCAGTTTCATATTTTGTTTGGTTTATATTGGAGAGACGCTCCTTGTCGTTAGATTTTAAAAGAGTACGATATTGAGATAGAATGTTCACTTAGAGCACAAAACCAAATTGTACTCATTGATACTAATTTAAATATGATAAATAATAATTGAGAAATTATAGAGTATTTTACTCCAAATGAATATGATTATCCTGCTTGTATCTGTTTTCCTGAGATTGGGGCTAATCATTTTGAAATTAAGCCTAATGTAATTCAAATGTTACTAACATTTTATGGGTTTGAGTATTCCTGTAATATCCCTAATGTTGCTAATGATGCAATTCGTCTTCGTCTTTTTCCCTTATCTTTAAAAGATAAGACTAAATATTAGTTTTCTATATGTGATAACATTGCTACTTGAGATAGATTATCAGGAGATATTTTAAATAACTATTTCTCAATAGGTAAAGTTACTGCAATGAGACGTGTCATCGCCACTTTTTCTCAAGTTAATAATGAACAATTTCATGAGAGTTGAGAAAGATTTAAGGATCATTTGCGTCATTGTCCACACCATGAAGTTCCTAAATGGCAACAATTGTAAAACTTTTATTCTAGATTGAAAGAATGCAACCAGTAGATGGTTGACGCATCGTGTAAGGGGTATTTTCTTATATAAAATCACCGCTAAGGCATGAGAGTTATTCGTACACTTAAGTGAGAATTCACAATTGCATGTCTCATCCTCACAATTATATATATCAAGGAAATTGGAAATAAAGGGAGAATTTATAAGATTCCACACACATCTGATCTAGCACTTAAGGTAGAATTTCTATCTAAGAAAATGGACCAAGTGAATGCATTATCTAGGAAGTTGGAACAATTGTTATCTTTGAGTAAAAAATATGCTAATTCTTCTAATGTGCATAATGTGTATACTATTTGTTCTAAACATTCTCATACTTCAGATGATTGTCCTGCTACCTCACAATTTTCTAAATTTTCACTAGAGCAAGCTAATGCAGCCTAAGGATTTCCTTCACAAAATAACCCATATTCTAACACTTACAATCCTAGTTGGAGGAATCATCCTAACTTCTCTTGGAAGTAACAAGGTGTTGAAGCATAACAAGGATAGCGACCTAATCAAGCTGGTCAAATTGGTATGACACCAGCCCCTGGCTTTCAACTACAAGGGTATGCATTTAACTCATCTCAAGCATCAAGTAGTCATTGTTCTAACTTGGAGGACAAAATAGAAAAGGTATTATCTTGTGTGACAACTTGGACTCTAGGATGCAATTCATAGAATCTAATATGTCACTTTTAGACTCTTATACTCAATTTATAGCAAAATTAAAGACTCAAATTAGATAACTAGCCATTGCCATAGGAAATAGAGGGGAGGGTAAGCTTCTAAGTCATCCCATAAAGAACCCGAGAGTAGGTTAAACTCATGAGTAAATGATTATAAGGAATAAGAAAAAGATTGACAATAGGGTGAATAAGGGGAGAGTGCGTGATCTTTGGGAAAGTGGAGAACCATGAAGAAGATATATATATATATATATATATATATATATATATATATATATATATATATATTCAAATTCATCTCATTCTCCTAAAGCTTCTAATTCTATACCTTCGATTCCATATGAGCCAAAGGTTCCTTACCCTAAAGCTTTAGATGCACCATTACCTTTTAGGAAAGATAAGCAGAGGGAGGATATTCTTAAGACCTTTAAGCAAGTAAAGATCAATCTTTCCCTTTTGGATGTTATTCAACAAATTCCTGCTTATGCAAAGTTTCTTAAGGACATATGCACATATAAAAGAAAATATAAAGCACATATGTCTAAGAAGGTTTGTTTAAGTGAACAGAAAACTCAATTTTGCATTTAGTACATCACCTAAGTTGAAAGATCTTGGTATTCCTACTATTTCTTGTTATAGTGGTGATCATAGGATTGATAATGCACTCTTGGATCTAAGTTCTAGTGTTAATCTAATGCCATATTTTGTTTATGAAGAGTTAAGTTTGGGTGAGTTGCAATCATCAAATTGTTATCTGCAATTAGCTAATAGGTCAATTAGGATCCCCAGAGAAAAAGTTGATGATGTCTTAATGAAAATTGATAGGGGGTTATTTCATGTTGACTTCATAATGCTTGATATAGAACTCTCTCACTCATCAAAAAAAGAAATTCTTATCATTTTGGAGAGGCCTTTCTTAGCAATTGCTGATGCTAACATTAGTTGTAAGTCTGGGGTAATGGATGTCTCAGTTATAAACATAAGAATTAAACTTAATATCTTCAAGTCTACCAGCCAACTTGCTGTGGAAGATGAATATGGGTGTACCTTTGTAGATGTGATTGATGAGAGAGTTAAAGAGACTATGATGCCTATTTTGTCTAAGGAACCTTTAGAAAGTATACATTCACATAATGAGTTGGAGACTTTAGACTTGAGAAGTGATGTAGTTGCAATTAATGTAATTTTTTGTTGTTCTTCATCTCTTGAAGCTACCCTATGGATAGTGAGGTATGAACATTTATCTCCTTGAGTTGATTTAGATTTAATAGCTCTAGTTGTAGGTAGAATTTTCTTTTACTCTTTAGATAGTTTTATTTTACTGTTTAAGTCAGCTTAAGTGCCTTCTAGAGTTTAGAACCTTTGTATGAGGATATAAATAGTGTTAGTTAACAAAAAAAATTAAAAAAATACAAAAAAATAGTTTGCTTGTTTGTTTAGTTTATTTCATTTTCTTTTCTTTTTGCTATTTCTTTTCATTACTAACAATTGGCAGGGTGTAGTTATTATCTTCTTTCCTTTTTAGTTACTGAGCATTTCAGGTATGTGACTCTTTCCTATTACTCTTTATTCTTTTTGTCCCAACAATTATTTTGATACATATTGGTGATTATTTCTTAAGTCTGGATTTAATTTTAAACATTGAAGACATTGTTTGGTTTTGATTGAGGGATGACGTTATTTGAGTATTCAACTATGTTATCATTATGACACTTTTGTGTGAATTTTTTTTCCTATTATCTTACTCAAATTATTTCAAATATTCACATAGCTACTTATGCATATTTTATTGTTAAGAAATTGAAATAATTAGAAAACTTGAAGATGAACATGTGAATACTATTTTTACCTAGTGAGTTTTGAGTCATTCATTTTTATTGTGAGAGTATTTTCTTGACCTTCCAATATTTCTTGTTAGTGCTCATAATTTTTTCCTCACTAAATCGTTTTATTATTGTTATTTTTGGCTAAAGAGAAGTTTTATGTTACACTTGCATTTAACTTGATGCCATAGAAATTGATTGAGTTATGCATTTTCTTAATAAATGATATTAGGTCCAGTTTCTTATTTTGAACCTTGAAACAATATTTGTTGTTCTTTCACATATTACCACTAGTTACTCATTTGAGCCTGTTTATTAAGTCTTTTTTTCTTAACCCATTTTTAAGGTGTTTTATGAAAGAAGCATTGTGATTGCAATATAGGGTGATATGAGGAGTGTTGTGAAAAGAATACAAAAATGAAGTGAAAATGAAAAAAAAAATAGAAAAACGTGAAGTTTGAAAAACTTAAGAAAAAGTGTAAAGAAAAAATGTTGGTATTGGAGATTAGCTGAATAAAATGATTTAAAGAAGGGGAAAGAAATGTTGAAAGTGTAGATGTGAGCTTCAAAATATTCTTGAAACACTTTTGATTTTTATTATTTCCTTTTAGCCTTTATATATTCCCTTTACTTGCATTACAAACTTAACAAAGTCCTATTTGATTTTAAGGGATTGCTTAGTTCTTTCGATGTACATGGTTAATCTAAAGGTGTGATGTAAAATCTTTTCTTAGCATCTTTCCATTAAACTATATTTGTTTTGTTTCCTCAATATTCTTTCATTTGTTTCATATGTGTGATATTTGTTTTGATTTGTATCAATTATTCTATTCACATATATTTGTTATGAGTGACACCGTACTTTTGAGTGATATCTCTTGTTGAGGGTAACACTTATGAGGATTGCATGTGACTGAAATATGTTTTCTAATAGGGACTCTAGTTATGATATTTAGAGATAATAGGTATATGTGGTAGTAGTTATAATATTTACACACTTTGAGTTTGATGATGGTAGAATTTTTGTTGCAATTATAGTGTTTTGATATATAATTGATATTCTTGGGTTGAGATAAATTAAATTTGATTAAATTGATTGGAGATATAATTTACTTTGAACTTTATTTAAGTCACTTTCATTATTGGGAACTAGCAATAAGTTGAATGGAGTTTATGATAATAACCTAATTTAAATATATTTTTCTTATAAAAATAAGTATTATTATATTTCATTATATTTAATTTTATTAATTTTGTGATATTATTATTTATTTCTTTGGGATAAATTAATTATTAAATTATATGTTAATTATAAATATTTAAAAAAAATAATGTAATAAAAAAGATATTCAAACTTAGTCATAAAGAAGAGTAATGGAAAAGGACCCTTTACACCTGCTGTTTATGAAATCACAAATATTGTTATGCATGACTGAGTTACACCAAATTGCATTAAAGAATACAAAAATAGGAAAGGGTAAGGTATTTTTTTTAAAGCATTAAGTGGACTTTTGGGAAAAGAAAGTGACGTGAAGATGCTGCAAATTCTTCTTAAATTTACTCTTCAATCAACGAGGCCCACGACTTGAGCCAAGAGCAAAAAACAATTTGAGGAAAATTTGATGTGCTTAATGGACCATGGTCCAGCAAAGTGAGGCGGTGCAAAGTGCCACCCAACCTAATTAAAAAGAACATCAAGTATATAAAAAATAAATTTTATATTTTTACATTATATATATATTTTTTATATTTTATTTAATATTATTTATTATTTTTTTTATTTTTTCTCATTTAATCATATTTCTTAAAAGAATATAAATAATATTTACACTTTTTTAAAGATGTAAGATATTATCCTATAAAAAAGGAGAAGCAGCATAACGTAGGGGTAAAGAAACGTAGTCCGAGGAACGCATCACAGTTTGACGAACAACGCCTCAGTCCGTGAAAAGGAGATTTTTTTATCTTTTATGAATTTTTTTTTATTCGATACTCTTGTTATAAATAGATAATTTTATTTTTTAAGATTAATATGAATTATTTTAGATGATTTAATGTTTTTTAGAATATTTTTTTTATTCTATAATTACATAATGATAATAATTATTAATTTTTATTGATTGTTTTGTATTCAATTAATAAATTTAAAATTGATATATTTTATTCACATATTTAATTCTTGTAGTCTTAGGTGTGAGTTGTGTAATAATATTCATTACTTTTGATATTTAAGGATTGAATAGTTCATGTTATGTTAAATAATTTATGTCATAATTTGAATAAGTCATATTATTTTAAATAAATTATGTCAATAATTATATTATAATAATCTTAGTAATAATCAAAGTTTGTAGTCGTAAACACTCCATGAAACAAGATCAATTTACATTTAAGTTAAATTCAACTTTGCATAGTTAGTAGGGGATTCGAGGGCCTGAAATTGTCCTTTGATTGATCTTATATTTTAATTTGAGTTATTTTTTTAGATAAATTATTTAATTTTATTTTTAGTTTAGCACATAATTTCAATACTTAGATTAATTAAATAAAATCAAAATCTCTTTTTTTCTTTACATTAATTTAGATAGAAATTAGATTTTAGTTAATCATGTCACTCTCTGTGAGTACGACACCCTTATATTTGCTAGATATTATATAGATCTTGTATGCTTGCAAGTAAAATATAATTTTATTACTTGAAAATTCTCTACCATGTATTAATGGTGAAGTGAATAAAGTGACCTTACATCCATTCAGTGAATGACAAATGGCATGAGGTGCATATGGCTTACACAAAAAACGAAGTAATGTTTATTTAAATCTCGACGTACCAATGTGCTTGGTCTACTTTAAGCTTGACCTATCCTCACATATGGTCAAGTTGGGTGACCATGGATCATTCAAGCCCACATTATAGTTGGTCTACTTTAAGCTTAGTTTATCCTCGCAAATGACTAAGTTGAGCAGCTATGGATTATAGCGGCCTTTATGAACTTGGCCTATTTAAAGCTTGGCCCACCAAGAGATCGATTAGATATTTGCCTGACTTATCTTTATAGATGGCTAAAACTAAGGGACTATGGACCATATTGATCCGAACAGTGGGTCGTAATGGGCCAAATCATTTCAGACTTACCTAAAGCTCGGTCAACCACACTTTGATTACCCAAGCTGAGAGGCTGTGGACTATACCAACTCACAATATGCTCGGCCAACCCAAATTCAACCTCTTTCGAACATGGCCTCTCTATGCTGCGTACCCAACTAGGATAAAACCAGGTTGGCCCAATCTGAGTTGGTCCGGGCTAGTCCGAATCTTCCAGCCCAACATCAATGGTCAGTTTTGTCGCATATGGTGAGCATGGTTGGTTTTGCCACTCTCTCTTGATTACGACCATAATGGTCCAACGACTTGTTGTCGGGCCAAAGGACTGTTGACTGGTTGGAGCCTTGATGGGTAGGCCCAACATCTAAAAATCATAATGGCCTCATGATAAGCAAGGATTGAAATATCGCTCTCAAGGCCTCTTTTTAAAAGGGCATGGTGTCTCAAACCAGGCATATTTCACTTTATCCCAAAACACTCTAACTAACTAACTTTGCGCTTTCACCTACCTATCTCAATGCCAGCTTAGGTCTAAGGCAACATTGGTCGCCATTTTCCCAAGGGTTTCCAACCAACTTCTTAGCCTTCCTTTGACCTAGGTCCCAGTACTCACCCGAAACAACCATTAAAAAGAAAAATATAGGGAATAAACAAAACAATTCAGTCAACAAGAAAGCATGGAAATATATTTATCATGAACTTTACAACAAAACAGGTTTGAAGTGGGACAAGGAATAACTCAAACCGATATTCAGTCTTGAGGAAGCAGTATGCTAATGTAAAGTCCATACTTCATCAAAGTGACCTTAGTTGGGGTGAAACCATAGGATCAATAATGGCAAAGGATGAAATTTGGGCTAAATACATCAGGGTATATATGTTCCTTCATCTTTATTTGTTGTAAAATCAAATACAAAAAAATGCTCTGCCTGAGGAGGAAACTTTTGACTCTGACTTAGTAGCTGGTTGGTCAATCTGAGATTGATTTTAAATTCACCAAAAGCTTGCATTGCGCACTTGGTCAACCATGCATCTTAGTGAGTGATGTGGTCCACCTAGCCCTTGGTTGTTGTTCCTGTTGCTGAGTTGCTAGTCTTGATCTCGTAACTCGGTCTGCCATGTATAATTTAACTAACAAAATTACTTGATAAAGAGAGATATATAAACACACAAAAAAAATGAGAATGGTCCCACCATTGGCCATAGGATTCTCTAGTTGACTGTGGCCAAGCGAGATTGGTCAAACGACCAGTGAGAGTGGGGCAGATGGTGAGGGTGTGAGAGTGTAGACCAGACTTGATGAGCAGGATGAGAGTGTGGAAGGAGAGAAAAGGTTGGAGAAAAATAAGAACAATTGTGTAAATTGATTAGTTGGCCAAGTTAGAAGTTAATATGGTTAATCTTGAAATGGATGGAGAGACCAAAAATTTAGAAATTTTAAGTTTTAAGAACTAAATTAATAAAATTTATTTATAAGAAACCAAATTGATAATCGATAGGAATAAGGTTTTATTCTATAATCTTTTCAAAGAAAATGTCAGACAACTTGACTGAATTTTCAGATTGTCCTTTGTCAATGTGCTTGCCTTCTCATTGATCAAAGATGATACAAAGTCTAACAAAAGATAGACATGAATTAACAATTAGTCGTAATTTATTATGGATGTGTCTAAAGAAATATAAAATCACCGATTTTTTTATTAATAAAACTTTTAAATAAAGTTGATGTCTTACTTGGTAAGACCCAAGTTAGGTTGGAGTAAAAAAAAAACTTTAATTTCAATTTCCTAAAAGACACAAAAAGCGAGGGACAAATGCTGAGATGAGAATTATTGGTAAGGCTCAAATGAGATGGGGGTTGGGGTTGAAATCTTATTAAATTGTAACGCTTGTTAATGAACTTAAGTAAAAAAAATTATACCCTAACAAATAACTTCAACTTTTATCCTAATAACAAATGTTCAATATAATAATTTCATCTCATAGATAATTTTGGTCCTCAAATTCTGCTTCACTCCATTTTCCTTTTTATCTCTATTTTCCTTTTTATATATTTAGCTTTCTGTTTTCAATTCATATACATTGCATTAACTGCAAAAGAATGGTTGTTTCTATCTTACACCTAATTGCAGCCCTAGTACTTCCAAGTAATTTTATATTAAAAATATGATTTTATTTTTTATTATTATACATTCTTCTTTTGGATAAAAGTTTAGATTAAGAGAAGGTTCTCCCCGGTCCAAAGTAAAGGCAAACTACCAATTTCAACAAAAATTTACATTGTGATTACTTATCACATACTAATACTAGACTCCTAGATTTGATCTTAGTCATGTATTTGCTATGAGTGAAAGGTTAATCAACCAAATGAGCTTACTCTTATTGCTCTATGATATATATTAATATTATTTTAATGTTACAATATTTTATAACTTGGTTGTTAAGGTGAGTGATAGCAATGTATTTTATTCAATTTATAATCTTCTCATTAGTTTTCTTAAAGTTCAATTTATCTTAATTAAGTTGATTTTGTCACATTTTATGAAATTAAGCTTAATTGGATCATTTAAGAAATTATTGCTTGAATTATCATTAATTTGGGTGATTGCATTCTTAAGTAAAATGACCATAATTTGAGTTGTAATTATCTGATTAATGTGATTCTGATATTGTTAGAAAGTTAAAATAATTCTCTAATAACTATTCACTTGATAGCAAGAGCCACATTGATAGCAATATATTTCATTCACTGTAAAATCTTCTCACTTGGATTTTTCAGTAAACTAGCTATAATTTGAGTTACAAATATCCTATGGATGTGATTTTGGTCTTGTTTTAAAGCTAAGACAAATTTCTACAACTTTCATGAAGACCTCAAGACCGGAAACACACGTTTGGATAGCTCAAAATGGAGTTGAAGTAAAATCTAGAGTTTTGAACCTGACAGCTTGACCTTTATGCACTCATTAGGCTATACCTCGGGTTATAGGAGTTCAAAAATTCTGAAATTTTAATAGTGGAAGACCTATATCTACAACTTTCATGAAGAACACAAGAGCCAAATCGAAAGTCTTGAATGTGATATTGGGCTTGGAAGTTAGAACAGAGGAGCTGAAGTTGGGCCTGACCCATGAGCAGTAATTGGGCCATATCTCGGGTTGTAGGTAGTGGATTTTGATGAAACTGACAGCTATGGAAAGCTAAGACAATTTTTTAGAACTTTCATGAAGACTACTTGATGGGAAAATGACGCATGCCATGAGCTCAGAGCAGAAACATTTCGGAGATAAGAATCTCTATAGTTTCAGCTCATTCATCATCATCAAGCAACTATTTTGGCATTTACTTCTCATCATCAAACAACTCTATTGTCTTCTTGTACTCCTTGAGCTCTATAAAAAGGAGTTTGGTTGCTCATTTAGATCATCTTTGATTTTAGTTTAGTTTATGTTATTGTGTTATTTGTTTCTCTTGTTGTAATTTTCTTTGTTCTAAATTGAAATTATGTTTATCTTTTTCTTCCTATATCTTTCTTTCTTCTTGTTCATGAATAACTAATTTTCATTTTGCTTAGGTGAAAGGGTGAAACTTTTAGTAATAAGTTGAGGTTATATTAATTTCTTTCTTGTGCTTAAACGATATATTTTTAAGTGATCATTATATGTATTGTATGTTGTTTCCAATCAATTTAGAAACTATTCTTGTATATTGAAGAACTTGATTCATTGTAGATAAGACGTTGGCACAATGGATGCTTGAGACCATTTACAAGTGTTGGTGGATAATTAAAGGAACCATAATATGATTACATGTATAATCTAAATGAACTTTGAATGTTGTATCTTCCGATTGGAACCTCCATTATGTGTGATTTCGATTGAGTTATAAAAAAAATAATTTTGTCTTTAATTTATTACCAAGAGTGGATCTCCTAACCAAGCAAACCCTTTTCATCTATAAATAACTTTTATCACCTTTAGTATTGTGACAAATCTTTTCCTTACCTCAAAGAATTTTTCTTCATCAATTTCCTGTGGATCGACCTCGGACTCCCGAGAATTTACCACTTGAAACAACCTGCACTTGGGTTTATAACTTTTAATTACCCATCAAGTTTTCGGCGTCGTTGCCGGTGACTTGATTTGAAGTTCTATTTTATTGAGGTTCTCTTTTTGTAAGTAAACTTCACTAACATGTATATTCTTTCTCTACTCTTTTCACTTTTTAATTTACTAACTTACTAATTAACTTATTAACTTATTAACTAACTTTTATATTTATGTCATTTATTTATGCTTTCTAACTTTTTAACTTTTATATTTATGTCATTTATTTTCGTTTTTAACTTTTTTTTTTTTTTTATGTCATTTATTTACGCTTTTATTTTTTTTATTTATTTAGGCTTTCTGTTTCTATTTTTTTATTTACGCTTTCGACTTACTAACTTACTAACTTTTTATTTACGTCATTTATTTTACGCTTACTAACTTTTTATTTATGTTATTTATTTACGCTTTGTACATTATATTTTTATTTTAATTCATTTATTTTTGCTTAATATGTAACGGCCGGTTTATATCGCCTACTTGTACATTATTTTTATTTTACGTTACATATTTATGCTTAATTGGTATCGTGATTCAAATTCTAGTCGTTTGGTTAAAATTAATCTTAGTACTTTATATATTAATTTGTTTGAAACACAATCATACACAATTGACACAATGACTGAAATTGAAGGTGCACATGTTGAACATGAAAATCAAACACAATAAGCTGAAAATGAAAGTGTACATGATGAACAGGAAAATCAACTGTTGCGAACTATGCGTGCATATTTGCAACCACCTCGAAATTCTAGCTCATCATGTTTTATCTTTCCACTCACTGCTAATAATTTTAGATTTAAGCCGAATATGATTTCTTTACTTCATAATTTCCATGATTTAGAATCTGAAAGCTCACATTTACATCTAAAAGAAATTGAGAAAGTCTTTATTGCTTTCAATGATCAAAATTGCGCTGAAGAGATAGTTAAACTTAAATTGTTTCATTTTTCTTTGAAAGATAAAGCAAAAACTTAGTTTAACGCTTTGAAACCAAGATCAATTAGCACAAGGCAAGAAATGCAATGTGAGTTTTTAAAGAAATTTTTTTCAATACATAAAACCAATGCTTTGAAAAGACAAATCTTAAATTTTTCCCAAAATTCAAATGAAGCGTATTTTTAATATTGGGAACGTTTTAAAGATTTGTTAAATTATTGCCCACATCATGGTTTTGAAAAATGGTGGACTGTAAGCTTCTTTTATGAAGGTTTAACACTTGAAACTAAACAATTTGTGGAAATGATGTGTAATGGTGAGTTTCTTGATAAAGAACCTGATGAAGCTTTAGATTATTTAAACCATTTGGCTGAAAATTCTCAATCTTGGCATGGTACTAATCCTTCTGAAAATTCAATTAGATATAACCTTGCAAATGCTAGTAAAGGAAAATATCATCTTAGTCAAGAAGAAGATCTAAATGCTAGGTATGTGGTTTGACTAGAAAGGTTGAATCTATGGAATTAGGAAAAGTAAAAGAAGTCAAATCTGTACAAAATGAAGAAATTTGTGGCATTTGTGATGAATTAGGATACTCGACAAATGAATGTCTAAATATTCCTATTTTTAAAGACGTTGTGCATGAGCAAGTAAATGCAATGAATAATTTTAAAAAGTCATTCACCTCTTCTTTTTCAAATTCTTACAATCCAGGATAAAGAAATTACCCGAACTTCAACTGGAGGAATAATAATCAAGCATAATTTATGCAACCACCACCTACTCAGGAACAACAGGATTCTCAAAATTCTCAAGGATATGCACCTTATGTCCTACCATATAGGAAAAATCTTCAAGGAACTTTGCATGAATTCATAGAAAAGCAAGAAGTTGTCAATAAACAAAACACTCAAATCATGATTGATATAAAAGACACTCTTTCCAAACTTACTTTTGCACTCACTGTTAATGAGAAATGAAAATTTCTTTCCCAACCTCAACCGAATCCCAAAAGTCAATATAGTCTAAATAAGGGTAGTTCAGAAAACTAACAAATAAATCAAGTCATTTATGTGATAACTCTTAGGAATGAAAAAGTTATTAAAAAAAATTTTTTTGAACCTTGTGAGAAAGATGGTGAATCAATTCCCCAAGATAAGGAAGAGATTGATAAGTCATCTGGCGAAACGAGACTAAATTCTCGTCTCCTCCACCCCCATTTCCTCAAGCATTAAGCAAACTAAGGAAATTGAACTATCACACTGAAATTTTTGAAATTTTTAAACAAGTGAAGGTCAATATTCTGTTGTTAAATGTTATCAAATGGGTTCCTTCTTATGCCAAATTTTTGAAGGACTTATGCACTGTCAAATAAAAATTAAATATGAAAAAGAATACCTTTTTGACTGAACAGGTAAGTTTCATTATTCAAAACAATAATGTTTTGAAACATAAAGACCCTGGTTGTCCTACAATTTCACGCATTATTGGAGAACATAAAATTGATCAAGCTTTACTTGATCTTGGTGCTAATGTTAATTTGCTTCCATATTCAATTTATCAACAACTCAACCTTAGTGAGTTAAAACCAGCTTCTGTAACTCTTCTACTTGCTGATAGAGCAATAAAAATTTCAAAAGGAATAATGAAAGATGTGTTGGTACAAGTTGATAAATTCATATATCCTGTGAATTTTATTGTCTTGGAAACTAAACCTATGGTTAATAGTTCCAACTCAATTCCTGTTATGTTAGATCGCCCATTTTTAGCAACATCTAATGCTTTGATAAATCGTAGAAATGGAGTGATGAAGCTTACATTTGGAAACATGACACTGGAGCTTAATGATTTTAACATATGTAAGCAACCACAAGAAGTCAATATGAAAATGAGGAAGCTGATGGGATTAAGGCCATTGTAGATTATCATCTTCTTAAAAAGAGTTCTTCTGACCCATTAGAAGTTTATTTAATTAATTCATTTAATTCAGGTACGCAAGTAGATGATGATATTTCTGAAATATGCTTTTTGCTTGATTGTACACAGGTGATGGAATATAAGGGATGAAAACTGAGATTTGAAGAGCTAAAACCTATGAATGATAATGCCCATGAAGAAGTACCCACATTGAAACTAAAGTCATTACCTGCTGGGTTGAAGTACACATTTTTTGGAGAAGAACAAAGCTTTCCAGTACTAATTTCATCAATCCTTACTGGAGAATAAGAAAGTATGTTGATAGAAGTACTTAAAAGGCGTAAAAGTACAATTAGATGGACATTAACAGACATAAAAGACATTAATCAATTAATTCGTACACATAGAATACATTTAGAGGATAATGCTAAAACATCACAACAACTTCAAAGAAGATTAAATCCACACATGAAAGAGGTAGTTAGGGCTGAAGTCCTTAAATTATTTGATGTTAAAATTATTTACCCTATTTCCAATAGCTAGTGGGTAAGCCCTACACAAGTTGTGCCTAAGAAATCTAGAATAATAGTGGTTGAAAATAAAAAAGGTGAGTTAATACCTACGCGAGTTTCATCTAGTTGGCATATGTGTATTGATTTTAGAAAATTGAATGCTGCCACTAGGAAAGATCATTTTCCCTTACCATTTCTTGATCAGATTCTGGAAAGAGTAGCAGGACATCTATACTACTGTTTTCTTGATGGTTATTCGGGTTATAATATAATACCAAATGCATTAGAGCATCAAGAAAAGATCACTTTTACGTGCCCCTTTGGCGCTTTTGCATATAGAAAAATGTCTTTAGATCTTTGTAATGCTTCGACAACTTTTCAAAGATGCATGCTAAGTATTTTTAGTAACATGATTGAGCATTATTTAGAAGTTTTCATGGATGACCTGACATTTTTTGAAAATTATTTTGAAAATTGTCTTGATAATTTGGATAAAGTTCTTAAAAGATGCGAAGAAAAATGATTTATTTTAAATTAAGAAAAATGTCATTACATGGTTAACTCAGGAATCGTGTTAGGTCATATGATATCTTCTGAAGGAATTGAAGTTGATTAGGCCAAAGTTGAATTAATTGCTCATTTGCCTTCCCCAAAAACAACCAGAGAAGTTTATTCCTTTTTAGGACATGCAAGATTTTATCAAATATTTATTAAGGACTTTAGTGTCATATCTAGACCATTATGCAATCTTCTGATAAAAGATACACCATTTGATTGGACTTAAGAATGCCAAAAATCTTTTAAAAAATTAATTTGTCTTCTGACATCTGCTCCTATCATGCAATCCCCTGACTAGTCTTTGCCTTTTGAATTAATGTGTTATGCAAGTTATTTTTCTGTTGGCGCTGTTTTAGGTCAAAGAAATGAAGGTAAGCCTTATGTGATTTGTTACGCAAGTATAACTTTAAATAGTGCACAAATGAATTATGCCACTACTAAAAAAGAACTACTTGCTATAATTTTTGCATTGGACAAATTTTGAGCTCATTTAATTAGGTCTTCTACTATTGTTTTCACTGATCATATTGCTGTTAGATATTTAATGTCTAAGCAGAATGTTAAACCTAGATTGATATGGTGGATCTTGTTGTTTCAAGAATTCAACATCACAATAAAAGATAAGAAAGAAGCCGAAAATGTTGTTGCAGATCATTTGTCCATACTTACAATAGGCTTACCTTTTGATAGCACACCTATCAATGATTCTTTTCCTGATGAGTTTTTATTTTCTGTCAATTCCATGCCTTTGTTTGCTAACATAGTCAATTTTCTTGTAACAGGAATGATGTCGCCTTAATGGTTACACCAAGACAGAAAAAAGTTTTTGACTGAGGTGAAATTTTTTTATTGGTATGACCCATATTTATTCAAACATTGTCTTGATCAAATCTTTCGGAGATATGTATCTGACATTGAGATAGGTAGTATCATTAAATTTTGTCACTCAGAAACATGTGGGAGTCATTTTTCTTCAAAGAAAATAGCTGCAAAAATCTTGCAGTGTAGATTTTATTGGCCCACTTTATTTAAGGACAGCTATACCTTTTTCAAAAGTTACGAAAATTGGCAGAAATTAGGTTCCATTTCTAAAAGAAATATGATGCCTATGAACTCTATCCTTGTCATTGAAATTTTCTTTTGTTACAGAATTAATTTCATGGGTCTATTTTCATCCTCATTTGGATTTGTGTATATTTTGGTTGCAGTTGATTATGTCTCAAAATGGATTGAGGTGATTCAATGTCGACAAAATAATCATAAAACTGTTCTCAAATTTTTAAAAGAAAATGTCTTGAGTCAATTTGGAATCCCTCGAGCTATCATCAGTGATGGGAGAACACATTTTTGCAATAAACCATTTGAATCTTTAATGAAGAAATATGATATTACCCAAAAAGTTGTCACCCTTTATCACCCTTAGACAAGTGGACAAGTAGAATTAGCAAATAGGAAAATTAAACAAATTTTAGAAAAAATTGTTAACCCAAATCGTAAAGATTAGTCTTTAAGATTAAACGATATATTTTGGGCTTACCGTACTACTTTTAAAACATCTTTAGACATGCCACCATATCGGTTAGTCTATGAAAAACCTTGTCACTTGCCTGTAGAACTGGAGCATAAAGCATTTTGGGTCATTAAAGCTTTCAATTTAAATCTTGATGATGCTTGCATATTACGCAAATTGTAAATAAATGAACTTGAGGAATTGAGAAATGATGCATATCAAAACTCAAAAATTTAAAAAGATAAAATAAAAGCTTTTCATGACAAATCAATTTTGAGAAAATCTTTTGAAATTGATCAAAAAGTTCTGCTTTATAATTCTCATCTTCACCTAATCCCTGGAAAATTGAAATCTAGGAGGGCTGACCCTTTTATTGTCAAACATGTGTATCCTTATGGGGCCATAGACATTGAGAATCCTATGAATGGTAATGTGTTTAAGGTTAATGGACAAAGACTTAAACCATTTTTGAAAAATCAAGTTGCTGAGGTGGAATTCATTTCTCTTTCTGATCCTTATTATAAGAAAAATTTACTCTAATTTTGTGGCTTTATTTCGTTTTGCAGTTCTTTGTGTTCCCAGTTAAATGGCGGATAACGGTACTCCGTGACTCTCAAGTCGGTTTATTTTTTTTAATTTTCCAAAATAACCGATTCCTTCTCCTTTAAAATGGATATCATTCTCTCAAACCTGAGAAAACATTTTCCTTCTATTCCTCAAAATGCTCTAACAAAAATTTACGAAGCTAGATGTGAAAGATTGAGATTGTTAATGCACAAGGGTATGCCGAAAAGTGTACGCTGGATAATTAAAGCAAAGGTCCGACTAGTAGGTGAGTCTTCAATTTCATTTGACTCATATATACCAAGTCTTAGTAAAAGTTCATATTCTAAAAGGAGAATAGCAAAAAGATTACAAGTTTGTTACAAATGTACATGATAGAATTGTAACAAGCGATGTCGTTCTTTGGGGATGGTTTCCACAAACAGAAAAGATGAAATTTTATTTATTAAGAATGGATTGAGTGAGGAGTCATTAGATGATATCTTATTGACTATTGATACACATTCTTGTGGTTATGTGCATCGTGAACTTCTTAACTTGTGAAATCTCTTCAAGGAGGAACAAAAACATTACAGTCTTGGGAATCTGACTCTAAAAGACCTTGTTTGCCAATTTATAAGAAAATTAGATGGGAAGCTTATCCTCGACTCATAGAAGGTGTTTAAGCTGTTTTTGGACGTGAAACTAGAGGCAGATGTGAGTCACATCCACAACAACATGTATATATTTTCTTCTTCTTCTTCTTCATCTTCTTAAAAAAAAAAAAAAAGAAAAAAAGAAAAAAAAAAGATAAAGTATGTATACATCTTAGGTTTTGCCTTGGTAACACAAAACGTGAATGGGGAAATGCAGACATCCTGATCCAGCCTTCTTAATTGAAAAACAAAGTAAGTAGATTGTATCCCACATGTGAGGCAGCCAGTCGCATTATAGCCACTTGTACCTTTTGGGAGCCCTATGTTGCGCTAGTCTTGAATGGGTCTAATACTGATCAACAATGCTTTGGTACAAAGCCGAAAGAGCAGAATACCTCCATCCCAATCTCAAGTGAGTATATACTCACCTTTCATCAGGTTTCTAACAACTTGAAAAAAAAGGGTGAAACTACAGTTGTACTTGGTCTTTAATTAGATTATGAGCCCCGGGCAGATGACCAGTCCTGTCATAGACTCAGGAGGAGACCTTCACATGCCAGTATGTAAATAAGATTTGTGTGTCATACTTTGTAGAGAGTCGTGTGCTACATTCCTAGTTCTTGGAACCAAGGCTTTATATCGCCGATGGATAGAAAGAAGCGTCTCGTCTTTATAGTGAACGAAAATTGTTAACTGAGTCGTATACTTACTTTAATTAGTAGGCCTCTATGGAGAGTTCTAATTGGCTACGGTCAGGTACCATCTTCTTAGAATACATGCCTTTAATTAGGTTTGTAAAAAGATAGAGGGTTGTTATTCCATAAGCAGGACGGAAAGGACTCAAAGATTCTTATTGTCGGTTCGGCAATCCTTGTGGAGTTCTTATGTTGCACTGGTGACACGTAACTCAAAGATATACCACTACTGCACTCATGACGCGCAGTATAAAGATACGCCATGAAAATTATACATACAGGTATGTCCTCATTTGTTATTATATTTCTTTTATCTTTGTATGATTTTGTTATATTTTGATTTTTGGACAAACGATCCTTTGAGCAGGGTCCTTTAGGGTTTTCTAGACTTCTTTACCCTGATGGTTTTCTTGAAGTTAAAAAAAAACAAAACAAAACAAATACAAAATAGAAGAAAAGATTCTGTATTTCTTAATTTTAAACTTTTCTGACATCAGTCAGCCTACCCATATAGATATTATCATTACCTTTTCCATTCTTTTCCCTATTTAAACACTTCATTTTCTCCACTTTCCTCTAACTCATAATCATTCAAAGGGAGGGTGAGTATAGAAATGGAAGGAGTTTCTGTTCGTCGACTTAAAAATATCTGTGTATTTTGTGGGTCTATGTATGGGAAGAGTTTAGAGTTTGTAAATACAGCAAGCACTATTGGTCGAACACTTGCTGCGAGGAATATTCATTTTGTATATGGGGGAAGTTGTCGTGGGTTAATGGAGCTGTATCACTTGCTGCTTTTATAGGAGGCAGTCAGGTTTTAGGTGTCATTCTTGGACCTTTAACTCAAAAGAACATCACTGAAAAAATAGTTGGAGAAGAAATTCAGATATCATCTATGCATGCACGAATGAAGACAATATTTGACAACTCTAATGCATTCATTGCCTTACCAGGTGGTTTTGGTACTTTGGAAGAAATTTTTCAAATTGTCTCTTGGGCCCAACTAAACATCTATTATAAACCTATTGGTTTGTTGAATGTTAATAATTTCTTTGATCTTTTGTTATTTTTTCTTGACAAAGCTGTGGAACAGAAATTTATCACACTTTCGGCAAGACAACTTATCTCTGCTTCCACTGTTGATGAGTTGATTGATAAATTAGAAGCTTTTGTTTATGAACCTGATCCAGCAATAGCTTAGATAAATTGGTCAGCAAGAAGCAGTGAGGGAAGCAGCATGCAAAGAAAGCCAGTTCTGACACTTCGTCTATAACTTTCCTCTACCTTTGATTTTATTTATCGTACTTTATTTCTGTTTAAATTTATGCCAATCTTTCTTTTCAATAATTGCCACTACAGGTAAGCTCTTCTATCTCCCATTGGTTTTAGTCATCTATATTTTAACATTGCGGACAATGTTGTGATCTGGTTGAGAGGAAGGATAGTTGAATTTTTTTTTTTTGAGAAGTATGATATGATTGTTAGCAACTTACTAAACTAATTAAGGATGACAGAGTAAGGAGTAAATTTTGCTATTGAGACACATCTTAATTGAGGAAGTATGTTTATTGATATGATTTTTAGAAACCTATTCATAGTAAAACCAATTAAGGATGACAGAGTATGGAGTAAATTTTGACATGGAGGTAATTTTACTATTGAGACGCAACTTAGTTGAAGAAATAATATTTTTAGAAATAGCAAAAAGCATATCTTGGGTCATAGCATAAATTTTCTTCTTTCTAAAAAATCACATGCTTGGATATGAATGTTGAATTGGTGGATTAAGAATAATAAAAATATTCCTTGTGAGATTTTGAACCTATTGATGAATGGATTGAATATTTGTATCATTCTTTTTTTTGTGTGATTTTCACTCATGGAATTGTTACTCTAGAACTTGCTTTGATTCTTTTTTATGCTACATTTTCACATGCATACATAAATATAATTGAGGCATTTTTCTTGAAATCACTACTTTAACCAAATAGCCAAGAATGATTGGTGCACAAATAGACAGCCTTGCTCAGCAGCATATTGTCTTAATATGATATCAAGCACTCTTATGACTTCTTGAAAATTCTCTGATTCCTGCCAACTTAAGGCATTGGAAATGGTCTATTTCCTCTTGCTTAACCCCTTTGAGCTTATTTGACTATTTCTTGTTTCTAACTCATTCTGTGCCTTAAATGAAAAAATCGTGTTCTTACCCGACCTTAGGGAATAAGAGAACATTAGCTTTGTCATTGGATGAGTTCTTAAACAAGTGTAAGGGTGTGTGTGTATAATGAAAAAGAAAAGAGTGGTTTAAAAAAATGTGTTTATATTGATGAAAAAAAAACAAATGTGTAAAGAAGGGCCAACAAGACAAAAAGAGAAGGGAAAAGAATATGTAAATGGAATTTGTATTAGGTGGAGTTGGGATGAACTTTCATGTTTGTTAATTGAACTCAGCTCTTATGCTCTTTTATTTTCTTTGGTTTTTAACTTGTCAAATCTATATTACCACCCTCCTTTACCTTGACCCCATTACAACCTTGAATAAAGTCCTCATAATTTATGTATGCATGTGTTCTGAGTAGTGGAGAAGTAGAAGATAAGCAAACTTATGGTAGTACAATTTTTCATGAGTTGAATTGAGTGAAATACTTACCTTTTGAATGCTTGAAGGATTGAAAGTGAATCTTATGAGGATCTATCATTTTTGATTCGTTCTTTTTAACTAAAGTTTCTTTGCTTGATGATTTGAGATGTGAAGAAATATTATCTCATTAATACTTTGATCCCTTGAATGACTGATTGCTCTTCTTGATGCATTTAATCTTTAGAGTTTTTAGCTTTTGAGTTTGTGTCGTTTTTCTTTGTTTCCTAGTTTTTGTCTTATGTGTTTTGTTCGGGAGTGCAAAAGTTTAGTGTGGGGGAATTTGATAGCAATTTATTTTATTCAATTTATAATCCTCTCACTAGGCTTCTTAAGGTTCAATTTGACTTAATTAAGTTGATTTTGTCACATTTTATGAAATTAAGCTTAATTGAATCATTGAAGAAATTATTGCTTGAATTATCATTAATTTGGGTGATTGCATTCTTAAGTAAAGTGGTCACAATTTGAGTTGCAATTATTTTATTAATGTGATTCTGGTCTTGTTGGAAAGTTAAGATATTTCTCTAATAACTATTCACTTGATAGCAAAAGTCACATTGATAGTAATATATTTCATTTATTGTATAATCTTCTTACTTGGCTTTTTCAGTAAACTATTTATAATTTGAGTTACAAATATCCGATGGATGTGATTTTAGTCTTGTTTTAAATCTAAGACAAATTTTTACAACTTTCATGAAGACCTCAAGACCGGGAACAAACTTTTGGATAATTCAAATTAGAATTGAAGCAAAATCTAGAGCTTTGAACCTGATAGCTTGACCTTTATGCACTCATTAGGCTATATCTCGGGCTATAGGAGTTCAACAATTCTGAAATTTTGATAATGGAAGGTTAAGACTCATATCTACAACTTTCATAAAGAACACGAGTCAAATCGAAAGTCTTGAAGGTGATATTGGGCTTGGAAGTCAGAACAGAGAAGCTGAAGTTGGGCCTGACCCATGAGCAGTAATTGGGTCATATCTCGGGCTGTAGGTGATGGATTTGGATGAAACTGGTGGCTTTGGAAAGTTAAGATAATTTCCTAGAACTTTCATGAAGACCACTTGATGGGAAAATGACGTATGCCATAAACTCAGAGTAGAAACATTTTGGAGACAAGCATCTCTATAATTTCAACTCATTCATCATCATCAAGCAACTATTTTGGCATTTACTTCTCATCATCAAACAACTCAATTGTCTTCTTGTACTCTTTGAGCTCTATAAAAGGGAGCTTGGGTGCTCATTCAGATCATCTTTGATCTTAGTTTAGTTTATGTTATTGTGTTATTTGTTTCTCTTGTTGTAGTTTTCTTTATTCTAAATTGACATTATGTTCATCTTTTTCTTCATATCTCTTTATTTCTTCTTGTTCTTGAGTAACTAATTTTCATTTTGCTTAGGTGAAAGGGTGAAGCTTTTGGTAATAAGTTGATGTTAGATTAATTTCCTTCTTGTGCTTAAATGATATATTTTTAAGTGATCATTATATGTATTGTAAGTTGTTTCCAATCAATTTAGAAACTCTTCTTGTATATTGAAGAACTTGATTCATTATAGACAAGGCATTAGCACAGTGAATGTTTGAGACCATTTACAAGTGTTGGTGGATAATTAAAAGAACCATAATATGATTACATGTATAATCTAAATGAACTTTGAATGTTGTATCTTCCGATTGGAACCTCCATTATGTGTGATTTCGATTGAGTTATAAAAAGAAATAATCTTGTCCTTAATTTATTATCAAAAGTGGATCTCCTAACTCAAGCAAATCATTTTCATTTGTAAATAACTTTTATCATCTTTAGTATTGTGACAAATCTCCTCCTTACCTCAAAGAATTTTTCTTCATCAATATTCTGTGGATCGACCTCGGACTCCCGAGAATTTATTACTTGAAACAACCTGCACTTGGGTTTGTAATTTTTAATTACCCATCAGTGAGAATGTGAGATAGTTTAACCCAATAAGAAATGGGTAAGTCCTATAAGGAATTTCATGGTACCTTTATAATTAGTATGTATATATGCTTACTTTTGATTTTGATCTTATCACTATAAAAAAATAGTCATTTTGTGGCGGTTAAAGAGACATTTAGTGACAGTTACAACTGTCATTAGATTCTGTTCATGGCAGTTTGTGAACCACCACTATTTATATCGTCGCGTGGTCACTTTGTTCCGGTTACGACCAACTGCAAGAACAACCGCCACTAATTGATTATTTTTAGTGGCGGTTATAACCGTCACGAACGGATGAAATGTTTGACGATTCGTCGTTATTGTTGTGGCAGTTTCTAACCATCACCATTTTATTTTTCAATTGTTTGAAGTTTTAGTGGCAGTTTGTAACCGCCGCAAAAGACTCACAAGGGCTGAAAATTAAATATATTAGTGGCAATTAAAAATCGCCACTATAATTTTGAACTAGGGAATGCTGTAACTTTGTGGCGGTTGTGAACTGCCACTAAATGCAAGAGAATAATAAACTTTTATTTAATTTAGTGATGGTTTTTAACCGCCGCTGTTTGACTAAAATATTGGCAAAAATAAATTTTTTGTGTATTTAGCTCTTTTTTACATTTGATATTTAACTTATCCATAACTAGTATTCAACAAGACATATAAAATATACTCCAAATACTACAAATACTAAATTAAATATAATAAGAAACAAGTGACGTTTTAGTAAGTTAAGTAGCACAATGACTACTATCAAAGTAACATATTAACTAATACCAAATTAAGTAGCAAAATATAGGGGTGGGCATGGTTCGGTTCGGTTATAGAGGTGGGCATGGTTCGGTTCGGCATGAAAAACCGAACCGAACCAAACTGAACTGGTAATGTGGTTCAGTTCAAAAACTGAACCAATTTTGTTTGAGAGCTGAACCGGTTTTTGGTTTGTCGAAAGTCGGTTTGACCTGGTTCAACCTAAGTTGATTTAAAACAGTTTAAAAACTGGTTTGAGTTTAAAACCAGTTCAGAACCGGTTTGGATTTAAAAAACTGGTTCAGAACCGATTTGGACTTATACAAACCTGGTTGAAGCAGTAACCTGGACATAGAAAAAGCGGTTTAAAAACCAAGTTCAAAAAACTGGTTCAAAAACCAGTACATAAAAACCAGTTCAGAAACCATCCTAATACCAATATAAGTCGTAGTACCAATATGGTGCCACGATTCTAATTTGAAGGCACCATCATCTTACAATAGTTTTTTGATAACCCACATCATTCTTAAAGCCATAAGGATCGGGCTCTCTTTTTTCCCCCTCCAAACGTCTAAAAAGTTACCATCTAACGATAATCGGCAGAAAAAGGGATCATTAAAATCTATGGCTCGCTTTATATCTATAGATTTCAGCTCCCGAAACCCAATTTAAGAATGGTGAAACAAACATCAGTTTCTTCATTGTGATGTTTCCCAATTGAAAGGTAACACAAAACTACAATATTTTTTCATAAGTAATTTCACCAATTACATTGCATCCTCCATGTTGGATCAACGCTTAACACTAAACCAAAAAGTTATAGCTATTAGGCATGGCACAACTTTGTTACCTTATTGTGGAAATACATAGCCTCATGTCTATAACAAGCTGCACATGACTTGAGAGGCTTCACAAGCACACCGTCAGTATTGACTGTCAAAGCACCTTTGATGTGTGCCCATAGTCTAAAGGTGATTGCTTACCTCTCATAAAACCAGCACTTCCCATCTCATGTCAATGTTGCTCAAGTAAAGCTAAGGAAGACTTACCCAAAAAAAGGGGACCATGAAGTAGGAAAAGATTTAAAAAAAAAACAAAAATCTGGTTAAAATAACTAGCACAAGTGTACACCAAAACAATTGACAGTGTCTAAATGACTTAATAAGCTCATAGCATTATTAAAAAAAATTAATAGCAACGAAAATGTAAAAACAAACACAAGTTATACATCTTCAATTAACATACTAGCATCATACATCGCCATTCACTGCTTCACAACTAGTAGTCTATCTAGTACTAATTAGAATGACTAAGAAACCATAAACAACAAATACATAAGTCATTGAAAAGTATTTTCAGTATCAAACACAAACAAAAGTAAAGACTACTGCAAGTTGAACTCACAGTCAGAGAGGTAGTGCATCCCCAAGGTCACCACCATGAAGGGTCCAGAAAACGTTGCCTGCAGCATCCGATTTGCCAGTATCAATAGCAATAGCACCAAATTATTAAGCACATTATCAATGCAAAATTGCTAATTCCATTCAAACATGAATTAGATGTCAATATTTTTTTCTGATAGCATTTCAGGAGAAAAATGCAAATTCAAGGTTGATCTTTAATTATTTAAAATAGCTACATATGACTAACCTTATAATATGCTCTCCTCATAGGTATCTCCTGCAATTGGGATCTTGATGAGGCAGGATCTACTGGCCTACAACATTCTGACAGTTTTTCCTCACCTGGCAAAATCTAAGGGCAGAGAAAAGAGGAACTGAAGCTCTCCTACTCATTGAATGGCCAAGCACCTTTCTTGGGACAAGCCTTGCTTTTCTATTCCGCAAAAGTTTTTCCTCAGTTTTGTATTACTTGGACCAAAGAGCAGAGATGAATAAGATGAACAGTCACCTCCTCCTCTTTATCATCTTTCCCATCTTCTATATGCATAGGCATATCAAAATGGACAGCCACGACATTAAGACCAAAGTGACAGAAGCACAGATTAAAAGGCACATCATTATACTTATCAAAGTCCTACATGTAAAACCAACTAGGCATGCAATTTTTATGTAATAATTTCATAAATTTAAAATGGGAATCACTTAACGTTACTGTGGGAAGGAGTTAAAATTCCTTGAATGTAGAGACAGAGACAGTAACTTCCTAACAACCATATGTGATGCACTAACTCAAATTGTAGTGATCATATTTTGCAAAGATCTTTTTGAATTGTTGAACTTATCATGCAGACCTTTCAAGGTGTAGAATAGAAGCTAAGGAACTGAATAAGTACAAATGGGGCACCAGAATCCTATAACCGACTGAATAAGCACAAGTGCTATCAAGAATAGAGAACATGTTTTGATAAGTAATAACAACTCAGTCCAATACACAATTATCCTAAGATAAAAAATAGCAGTAAAACAAATACAAGAGGCAAACACAATGAGCATAACTAGAACAAATGTTAAACACAGAGGCAAACTAGACATAGCATTTCAATCTATTTATTTATATAATATTTTAGTATCAAGAACTTCATATCCGAATGCAAATTGCCAAGTAATTATCAGCATGCTGCCAGAGGAGTATTAGAAATTCTATTTAAAGAAATGCACCTCAAGTTCCAAATGTATATGGTTTTCTTTCTTTCTTTCGTTTTTCCTTTCACATATTTCACTACGTGCAATTAAATACATTAAATCTAAAAATCTAAGCATCAAAATGTCAAGCAAAATAGCATTCTACTTTATCTTTAAGGGAAGAGAAAGAATCCAAATAATACTAGAAAACTTCAAATTTAGGTTCAAAGATAGTGAAGTATGCTAAAAGCTAGAAAAACCCGACAGAGATGCTCATCTTGAAAACAACAGATCGGAGACCAAATTCATCTTCACTCAGGTAGATAATGCCCCACAAATGAAGCTCACACAAGAAATATTCAATAAGTTAAATATTTTCATAGCATTACATGAATGGAACTCATATACTGCGTAGATTTCCACGTGATATAGAGACTCACTCAAATATTTTCATTCATCAAGGATTCTATTAGCAACCCAAGCCTCTAACAATCACCCAACTAACAATATCACCATTTTACTCACAAGATAAAATTAGAAAATCAAATGCGTACATATATATAAAAATCAACTTACAATGAATTTGTAGGAATTAGGAAGTGATGATATAGAGACCCAATTTAACAAGAATTACAACTTCTGCTGAAGGTGACCATGAAAATCAAAAGCGAAAATGTGATATTAAAAAAAAAAGAAAATACAAAATCAAGGGTTAGGTTGAAGAAGGAAATCAATGAAAACGTAGATTAAGGGCTCTCACCAGATCAAGACGCAGACACTGCAGCAGAAGCAAATCAATGGCACAAGCACTTTTCTCACCAGTCACCACGCAGCGATTTCGTCACAATAGCAAGCGAGGAGCAACGTACAACGCAGCGATTTGGTCTCTCCACGCAGAAGCTTGAAGATGTCGCCGATTAAGGAAGTCGTAGTGCACGATTTGGGGTTAGGGTTCAGTAATTTGGGGGTTAGGGTTCATAAGGTTGGAGATGAATTTCTGAAAATTTCAATGGAAGTGGAGAGTGAGACAGATGAGATCGTGTTTCATTTGGTAAGTTTTCTGAAATGTGAAATGGATTGGTTTGGTGATAATGTGGTTATCTGAATCAAAATTAAAAATGGTTAACTGGACCATTTAATAAAATAAACCGGTTCAAGTTTTTATAAAATAAAACTGGTTCAAGTTATTTTAAGAATGGTTCAATTCGGTTCATGGATCAGTTTAGTTCATTTGGTTTTTATGCCCACCCCTAGCAAAATAACTATTACAAATGTTTAAATATCCAAATGTTCATGAGATTGTCAAATAGTTGTAAAAACTACTATCCAAAACAAACAAGTAGTTGTCCATAGGCTAAATACAAAAGGTATCATCTATTGATGCGAACGTGGTTCATGGCTAGCTGATGAAGAGCGTCTTGTACTCCCTGCTAGTGAACCCTCACCACGAGCTTGATCATGAATCTGAAATAGAAAATATTCAATCAACAATAAAACTAAAACTAGTTGGCAGTAATTAAAAATCAAATTGGCTAACACTTACACTTTTAATTCAAGATAAATATTTTTTTTGTACACTTAGAGTAATTGATCACTAAAGTTGTTTATTATATGTATTTTAATAAAATTTATATAATATTTCTTGAATAAATACCTGTGAACCTATAAAATAAAAGATGTGGAGGCGTCGTTGTTGCTGCTGGTACGTTGTTGAGCTTGATGGGAATGGGAAAGAGAGGAAAAAGAAAAGTGGAGATGTGTTGAGGTGTAGGTCCCAGATAAGAAAGAGAGGGAAAAAGAAATCGAGGAATAGAAATGTGTGGGAATGGAAACGAAACTGTGTAAAACTGCCACAAATTCCAATTAAAACCACCATAATTTTTTATTTTACATAATTATCATGATTTATTTTACTAAATGCCACAAAATGCTACAGATTGTGGTGGTTTACAAAACCACCATACCAATTGCTACTAAACGATTAATTGTGGCGATTACCTATAACAGCCACAAATCAACCACCATAAAATGATCTTTTTTTTTTAGTGTACGTAAGTGAACTAACCCTATCGCTCTAAGATATATTAATATTATTTTGATGTTAAAATATTTTATAACTTGGTTGTTAAGGTGAAAATGTGGTATAGTCCAATCCAATAAGAAATGGGTAAGTCCTATAAGAAATTTCGTGGCACCTTTATAATTAGTACGTATATATGCTTACTTTTGATTTCGATCTTATGTAAGTGAGCTAACCCTATTGCTCTAGGATATATTAATATTATGTTAATGTTAAAATATTTTATAACTTGCTTGTTAAGATGGGAATGTGGGATAGTCCAACCCCATACAAAATGAGTTCATGATACCTTTGTAATTACTAATTAGTACGTATAGATGTAAAGAGTCCTTCTTCAAAACAAATTGTATCTATAATAAATAATCACACTTCATGATTTTGTCTATTCAAACACGTTTTTTTATTGTTTTTATAACATATTCAAACACGTTATACCACCAAAGTCTTAATGCAGCCTATACGGCGTATCTGTAGTAACTGATTACATATAAGGAGGTCTACACTCATACTCTAATTATATCTAAGAAGAACTTCATAAAAACAATTAACTAAGAAGACCAACTTCTTTTCTACAGGATATATATTTTCTTTTTAATCATGACTTTTGGGTTGATTGACCTAAATTTGAATACTTGAGAATCGATTTTTACCATTTATTTCTCTCTTATTTTCTTTTTCTCTCCATTTTTATTCTTAAAACTAATGACTGAGATCCTTCAGGAGCAAAAAAAAATTCTTACTCTAGGAAGGTGTGTAAGAATTTCTTCCTAAATTTCTGATCTTCTTGCTCTTTCTTCTCCTGTGGAGTAATGTGTGCATTGTTACCTAGGACCTAGCTGACATTTGCCATTTGGGCATTGTCTCTGTCATGAGGTTCACAATAATTTTTTTTCCTCTAATTTTGATTGGATCGACTGTGAAAATTCTGAGAAATTAAGGTACTACTAGACAACTTGGCTAATTAATCAATATTGATACTATAATCATAGGTCAGATTCATTCATGTGACCATTTCATATTTGATTAAAACTTTTTTAATCGACTACATTATTTATATACTATAGCATACATTAACGAAAATTAATTTTTCTTAGTTAACTAGAAGTATTATACTGCAACAGACGTGTATCATTAAATATTTCATACATTAATATTATTATGCATTCACACCGAAAAGTCTTTACATTGCAAGTAAATCAATTAATCTCGTACGTAAAAATGATTGATAACGACTGATTATGAGTAGCTTTTCTACACAATGGACTAATGGCAGCACGTAAGTAATTTAAAAATCTAAAATCTTGCATAAATCTATGGCCTATTCCAGTTTAGTACTTAGAAAGCTTAAAGCTTGTTCATTTATCAATATTGTCATATCGGACATTTCTCAGTAGAATCACAATGAATACAAAGTGTCTCAAACTCGTTCAAGCCATTTTTCTCGTGTTGCTTTTGCAGAAGGAGTCTCTCAAGCTTGCATCTAGTTGGAAAAGCATAGACGCAAACATCAGTTGCATAGAGAAAGAAAGACAAGCACTTCTGGAACTTAAGCAAGGCTTGGTGGATAACTATGGCCGTTTATCATCATGGGGCAAAGATGGAGATTGTTGCAAGTGGAGTGGAATTCAGTGTAACAACCAAACTGGCCATGTTGAGAAGTTTGATCTTCATGCTTATGAAGGGGACCAACCTTTGGGAGGTGAGATTAGCGTATCAATAATCGACTTGCATCATTTAAATTATTTAGACCTCAGCTGGAATGATTTTGATGGTAATGAAATCCCTGAGTTCTTTGCTTCTCTAACCAATTTAAGATATCTTGATCTATCTTTTGCTTCTTTTGGAGGACCAATCCCATACCAACTGGGGAAGCTGTCATGCTTGCAGTTTCTTCATCTCCACTGGAACTATCTAGTGGGAGCTATCCCTTACCAATTTGGGAATCTTTCAAGTTTGCAGCAACTTCAACTCCATCATAACCATCTAGGTGGAATAATTCCTTATCAGTTAGGAAATATTTCATCCTTAGATTTGCTTACTGTTGGTGATAATGACAATAAAAAAATTAGCAATAATGCTGAGTGGATTTCTCATCTTTCTTCTTTGGAAGAACTTGACTTAAGCACTGTGTCTAGCCTCGATGAACCCAAAAAATGGTTGCAAATGGTTCTTCAGCTTCCAAAACTACAAGTCTTATATCTTGGAAATTGTACCCTTTCAAATATGGATATTCTTCCACTATCAACTTACCGGTTGAATTTGTCAGCGTCTCTAGCTCTTCTTGATCTGCCTTTCAACAAGTTCACATCATCCATATTTACTTGGCTATTCAATTTAAGCTCTAATCTTGTTTACCTTCGACTTGAACAAAATCTTCTAGAAGGTCCTATTCCAGATGATCTTGGGAACAAAATGAAATCCCTTGAACAGCTTGATCTCGCGAATAATCAATTGAATGGAACCATACCAAAAAGTCTTGGATTAATGTCGCAGTTGCAATATTTGAGATTAGATCGCAATTCTTTGGAAGGGTTGATAACTGACATCCAATTTGATAACCTCACTAATTTATTGGAATTATACTTATCTCATAATCCACTCATAGTGAAGTTCAATGACAAATGGATTCCTACATTTCAATTGGAAATGTTAAAGTTGCAATCTTGCACGGTGGGTCCAGATTTTCCAAAATGGCTTCAAACTCAAAAGAACCTTATAGCTCTTGATATTTCTAATGCTGGGATTTCGGACAGCACCGCAATGGTTTCATTTTTATGCGGTGCTAGTGCTAGCTTGACCATTTTGAATATGTCCAATAATTATTTAGTTGGACAAATTCCTAATTGTTGGAGCCATTTGAAATATTTAAGAATTGTTGATTTGAGTAATAATGCTTTCTCAGGAAATATTCCAACTTCTATGGAATCGTTGGTTCTGATCCGTCATGTAGTTTTACGCAATAATCGGTTAACAGGCAATCTGCCTTCCTTGGAAAACTGCACTGAGTTAGTATTGCTAGATGTGGGAGGAAATGAATTATTAGGACCCATACCGTTGTGGGTAGGTTCCTTACAGAAATTGGAAGTTCTCAACTTGAGAAAGAATCACTTCTTTGGAAGTTTACCACTCTCTCTTTGTCATCTAACAACCATTCAGGTTTTAGATCTTTCACAAAACAATTTTTCTGGGGAAATACCAAACTGCTTGAAGAATTTCTCTTCAATGGCTAAAAAACATAGTCTCATGACGACCATAGACCATTTCTTTATCTTTCATAAGGATGGAACTCCATATTATTTATATCAATATGATTTTTTACCTCTAGTAACGTGGAAAGGTAAAGAATTGTTATTCAAGGACAATATGAGACTCTTGAATTTGATTGATCTTTCAAGCAATGGACTATTTGGACAAATACCAGCAGAGATTGGGAATCTTGTGGAATTAGTTTCTTTAGATTTATCAAGTAATAATCTGAGCGGTGAAATTCCGTCACAGTTTGGAAGCTTACATTCCCTGGATTTTCTCAATTTATCAAGCAATCATTTATCTGGAAGAATTCCTTCAAGTCTTTCTGAAATCACTATGCTGGGTGTTCTAGACTTATCAAATAACAATTTGTCAGGAAAAATTCCAATAGGAACACAATTACAAAGTTTTGGCGCTGCTGCTTTTGAAGGAAATGCATATCTTTGTGGCAACCCACTTGAAAGAACTTGTCCAGAAGAAAAATCTATTGAGGGTCCATCAGTTCATGGGGACAGTGAAGAGGATAATGAGGATTTCTCTTTCAGGCAAGGAGTCTACTTAAGCATGGGTTTAGGATTTTTCACTGGATTTTGGGGAATATTTGGCTCATTATTGCTATTCCAGTCTTGGAGGAATGCCTACTTCAATTTCGTAGACAATGTGAAGGACAATATTTATTTGATGATAATATTCAATGTATCCAAATGTTGCAGGAGACTCAAAAAAGAAGAGGTAACCTTATTTATTCTTTAATGCTTTTTTTTTTTTACAAAATGCTTTTTTTTAATACCTAGATTCTACCATGTGAGACTGATTGAGGGACCCTTTAATAGGGCCCTAGGTAGCCCCTAGTGGGGCATGTGAGAAGGAGAAATAAAAAAAGGTGGTTAGAAAATATTTAAGGAGTTGAACTCTCAAGTCGTTTTAATATGGACTCTTGAGTCAAGGATCTATCTATGGTCCTTCTTTTATGAATCATTAGATTCGTTGAAAATGAAATGGATGGTTACAAATAATTACTGGTTACTTATTAATCAAGTAAACAATAAATTTTAGATATTTAAAAATAACCCTTAATTGAAATGAAATTAAGGTAACAATCCCTCCTTCCCTACAACCCTCAGCGCTTGAAGACCAAACTGCACCATCAACCAGACTACCTAGGAACCACCGCACCTCGCCTGAAGCCGCTTCGAGTGGCCGTCAAGGCTAGTGACTCGCGGTCTAAGTTGCGGATCTGACGGCTGGCGTCTTCAGGTGGTGGAGGCTGGTTGGGTGCATCTCGGCCGCTGAAGGTGGAGCGCGTGGAACAGGGCGGCAAAGCAAAGGTCACGAGTTGCATGGCCGAGTTCAGTGGTGCAGTGGCTGTGGTGCAATAGAGGTGGTGCGCAGCGCAAGGTGCTTTAGTGCGCGACGGATTTGGGTCGCAAGGGTTGGGGGAGTGCGGTGGCTCGCCGGTGGTGTGGGTGGAACGAGCTGTTGGACGAGGGCCGCAGGGACTGGTGGCACGCGACGGCTTGCACAGTTGTGTGCGTTTAGGGTGCTTGGCTCACGCGGAGATGACGGCAGAGCTCGTGGATCTAGGCGGCGGTGCACGACTGGGCATGGTCGCTTTCGCGTGATGAGGTGGTCGTGGATCTGTGTCACGCACGGTGGTGGACGACGTGCGGTGGTTAAACGACAGCACTGGATTTCCCAAGATTGAGGTTGGGTGGAGGACCACCAGATTTGGTGGTTTGTAGCGGAGGACGCTTCTAGACAGCTTATCGTACAAATCTACGTGGTGGTGGTGCGGTTGGGTTCGGTGGGTTACTGGTGACGATGGCAAAGATGTTGGTCGCAGTTGGGTGTTCTGGTGGTTTGAGTGGCAGAGGCGTGGTGGAACCGCTGGCGACGGGGAGGGAGTTCCTGAAGTTATTTTTTTAAAATTCAATTACTTGGAGGGTATAGAAGTAATAAAAAATTGTCTCTTTTAGCAAAAGTATAAAACTTATTGAAATAGTTAAAGTCAAAGGTCCATAAATGAACCTTTGACTGAAGGGTTCATTTTAAAACAACCATAAAGTTTCTCCACTTTTCTTAATATCCCTAACTCTTAATCAATTAAGTTACATCATCAAATTCTTTAATGCTTATTTTAAGAAAGAATTGATGGTGAGCACTTAATTTCCATTATATTTATGATGAAAAATAAAATAAAAAATTATTTGATTCTTCAACATTAATATCAGTCCTAACATGAATTCTATTTTGTTTCAAATATGCATGCTAGCCTTGGTAGCTATTTTACAAATGAAAGAGTTTTATCTGCTCTAAAAGCAAGACATTTCCCTTACTTTGTGTTATTGAATGGATGACACATTATATTTGTGAGTTGTTAAATGGAAGACACATTATACTTTGTGTTATTGAATGGATGACACTTAAAAGCACATTTTTAATGGGTGTAGTTTTAATATCTTTCTTCTTGTTAAATGGTAACTCTAACAATATTACATTAGTTTCATCACTGCGGATAAGAGTGAAATTTGATAACCACTATATCTTCATAACTATATAGATATATTTTGAATTTTATGCAATAATAACTTTCATTCCTCCTGTTTCACTTGTATTTTTGCTGACATCAACCACATTATTAAAGTTCTGAGAGAACTGCATTTTGAACTTTGAGTACAAGCATGATTCCTGCTACTCGGTTAAATTGTAACCATTTATAGATTGAAACAAACTTTTGGTTAAGTTTGTTTAATAAGTAGTTTGCTTTTTTTTTTGAAGAATAATAATTAGTTTGCTTTCACATAAAGAGATCGAGCGTCAAATATTTCAGGTAACAAATAATGTTCAATCTGTCTACAGAATTTGGTGATTCCGTCACAAAAAAAGTACAGATTATATCTCTGTATATAATTGATATAAAAATTAAGTTACTAAAAATATGATAGTAACTGTTGGATTATTCAAAAGTTGTGGCCGCATGTGGATTTGCAAGTGAATCCTCATTTATGTCTTTTAAAGATACAAATATCATTACTTTAGTTTTTGAAAATTTTTGTCATCAATTTAATTCGTTATAATTATATAAAATGTCATCAAATTGGAGAGAAATGAGTATAACAAAATCTTAATGTAAAGACTACTTTGATAACATTTTGAATTATATAAGGATTAAATTGATGACACTTTACAATATTGAAGGACTTAATTGATGTTAATAATCTTTGTAAGACTAAAGTGTTGGTACTTTGTATGTTTTAGGAGTAAAATGATAAAAAAAAATCTTTCAAAAATTGAAGTAATGAGGCTTGTATCTTTAGAGCAGGAAAATAGGAGTTTAATCAAAATAATTTATCTACGTTCTCTGAATTTATACTTTTAACAGAAACTCTAAATACTTGTACTCTTCCGTGACAGAAAATGTGGAATTTACACATAAGAGAGTAATTAACTAACATTGATATTCAGCATGTAACTAATCATATTAGTTGTTCAAGTTAGTTTAGTCATTTCTTAAATGCATTCTACAGAATTGAAGGTTAAATGCATTATGTAACATTAATCAATTCTTTGCAAATAGAGTTTTTATTTAAAACGATAGTGTTAATAAGTACATATCGAGTCCGGTTAATATCTATGATATATATTGTAAACCAAATATATACGGGACATTTATGAGATTTGAAGCTTAAATTTCATTTCATTTACTTATTTACAGGTTTCTCAAGTCAATCCTACAAGTGACATTGTAACAAATTATTCTGGATTGCAACTGGAAAATTAATTTTTCGGTAAGACTTGGACTATAGCTTCATAGTTTGTTATACTTTCTTAAAGTAGATTTAGGATATACTATTTTGGAAATGTTAGAAAGTATTATGTAACTTGTTTGATTCAATGTGTGACTTTGTATCTATACTTCTATTATTATTATTTTCGAGTCGAATCAGATCAGGTCATGTTCATTTTAAACTAACATTTTGTTGACCCAATTCGACTCATCCCAACTTAATATAGTGCTATTAATGTGAGCTAACTCAAGCCATTCAGGCTTGGCCCGTTTGGACTTGACTCATTCAGTCCATTTCTAATTTTTTGATCATTTTTGTTAGTTCAATTCATCCATTTTGTTAGTTATTTGAACCTACCCATGGCCCATTTTAACGATTCTAATTCATACAATGAGGGCCTTCCAAGTAATTAATTTCATCAATTTCTCAGCTCTTCATTCATTGATTCTTTATATTCGTATTTAATAAGGGGTACTTAAATTTACACAAACCTCCAACTTAAACATAATACTCCACCCAATAATAAATAAAGTCTTACATAAAATCCTGTATATAAATAGTATGCACAATTATGATTAAAAAAATAGTATGCACAAACTTTAGAAAAAAAAATTCCTCCAAAAGTAAGTGCTCTGTCAAACTAAATTTTAAAAGCTTAATCCTTAAATATTATTAACTAAAAATATAAAATTGCAAATGTCCGTGCAACAGGTGAGCTCAAAGGCTAGTTTGATATAATTTGTGTTTCCTTGAACCTTGTTTATGATGAATGAAAATAAACTTGCATTTGGAATTTATCATGTTTTTCAAAGATATTTATAATATAATTATAATAGGGTAGGATTAATATATTAACTAAATTATAATTTTCGTGATAGTTTTTTTTAGAGTAAACCCCATTTTTATTCTTCTAAAGATACAAGTGTCATCACTTTGAATAAAGAACTTTAACATCAATTTAACTAGTGTGTTATACCCGTGCATTGCACTGGAAAATGAGAGAAAAATTTATTTTTTAAGATATAAATAAAAATTATTTATAAATTTTAAGATATTAATATAGAGAAAGATGACACATATAATAAAACAATATAAACACATCATCTTTTTCAACATATTTTTTTTTTTTGGTTACTATTGCCAAATGATCCTCATTACATTAAAATGACTTAGCATCTTCTACTCGTCAAAAAAAAAAACACTTATGCTCTTTTTTTCTTTTTTTTTTGATAAACAACTTAGCATCCCCTAACCAATATACTGAGTTCACACAATTTAAGTAACTAAATAAAAATCATTAAATCTTAAATTTAAATTACTTAGAACAGCACTATTTTAGTAACCCGAAAATGGGGTTATGAAAAATTGTTTTAGTATACTTTATCAAAATATTGCTAACAGATTGTAATATATTAAAATGCAAAAATAAGGACTAATGTCAAACCATTAGGCTCCAATAATTTTGTAATAGAAGGTAATAATTAATTGACTAAACACATCTTAACAGAATGAAACGACTTCCAAAATCTTGAAAGCTGGATAATCATTTGCAGAGAATAAATACATTTGGTCAAATGACCATAAGCTAATGTTAATTATGCAGACTTCATTCACCTCTAGATATAGGACGAATAAAACATTCCATAAGCTTGTCAAGCATCGTTTCAAGGCCAAAGTCATCAAGTACAACACCATATTTATTCATTGTATTGGGATGCATGATTCGAAATTTCACTTCAGTCGCTCCTCAGAATTTTCAATCAGGGGAGACCAAAAATACATCTTAACATGTATAGAATATATGTACAGGCATCCGCTTACATATTCTAATTTAAAAGATGAGATAATGCTTATACCACGGGTGACAATAGATAAAATGATAGAGTACCTTTGATAGCAAGCTTGGAGAGTGGCTGAAGTACCCATGAAAATTGACTGAATTAATATAATTTCCATGATTGTTGGACTAAATTGATATTCTTTTAATTCCTTTTTATTTGTCATTTTAGAAATTTTTCTATGGTACATATTAGATGTCGTTTTAGAATTTCAACACAGAATTAATTATTTTATACTAATTTTACACTTGTGTTTTCTTGCTCTATTAATTACTTAACTTTTAGAATTTCTAAATATTTACTCATCCAACTTCTATCTCTCTTTTATCACTTTTTTTATTGGTCAATCACATTCTTTCTTTTTCAATGAGATAATATTCAAGTTATAATTGAGCTAATTTAGTTTTTAATGAGTTAAACGGTAATACTATCTTTTATAACTATTTTTTCTTAAAATCAAGATTATTAAATTATTTTTTAATAGTAGTGTCATTTCCTTAAACGATAGATAAAAAGGAAGGAAGAGAGTAGTATTTTCAATAATTGAGTGACTAAATTAATATTAATTTTTTAGAGAACTAAATTAAAGTCACTTTTCATGATTAAAGGATTAATTGATGATGAAATTATTTGGTGGATCTAAATGATGAAATTTATATTTTTATATAACTAAAATAAACAATTTACTCTTGTTTTAAAGAAAAACCTTTGGTTCTATTAAGGCTGCTTTTCATGGTGATTGTCACCAATGAAAATGCTTTTAACAGATGATAGGGGTAGTTGTTACTGGACTGGAAGCCTCTTTAGTTGTGACTAAAGCCACTAGTCACTCTGAATGGCTTCAGTGACGACAATAATTGCTATTGTATACCTTCTAAACACATTCTACAATAACCACTTTGAAAAGTCGTCAGCTTGTCGCCACTAAAAACTTTAGTAACGACTTTTGTCGCTGTTGAAAGTAAATTTTCTTGCATTAAATGCTATATTGAAAAATAAGAATACGAGAGAATTTTAAGAAAGCTATATTAATTAATTAAATTATGTCATGTTATCACAAAAGATTATACCATTCTCCAATTTGATTATTGTCTTCCTAATGATAGATCCACATACAATTTTTGGTGTAAGTTTGGCTATTTGTGTCTCCTGTGAGTCTTGGTCACCATGGCAAAGGTGTTTATAGCTTTCCTTTATCAATTTTGGGAATTACATATATGTTAAGGGTGATGCTACATGTCCATATCCCGGTCCGGAAATGGCAAAAATATGGAGAAATTCTTAAAAAAACTACTGAGAATTATGCACAAGACAGGAATCAGAAAACTTCAGAAGTTTGGATACTCAAAATATTTGCACTTCTTTAGTTCTACAGAGTCAACTTCAGAAATTCAAGAACGCATTTTTTTAGTGGATAAAACATTATTTAGAAACGATAACACTTAAGAGCATTTCATGATGACAAGGATAACCTGGAATTTAAGATTGGTTCTGATGGAAAGGGTGAATGCTGCTAAAGCTACGTTGAGCACTGTTCTATCATTTTCATCAAATCCATCTCCATTCTTTTCAGATGTAAAGCTGCAGCCTGCAGGAAGAATTGAAATTAAGAGATTTATCATCACAAATATCACCAAACGAAATAAACAGGTCTAATCTTTTAAACTTGTTGAGATATCTTATATATGAACAAGGCTACGGTTAAGCTCTTAGAAACTACTCTTCAGTACTGATGTGACAAGTGAAAATTCTAGTGTAAAAGTGAACAGGTCCACATAGAAGACAAGTTTCAAGAGGAACAAGAAGTCCTTTTTCTGTAAAAGTGAATATCTGACATAGTAAAATAGAATAAAAGGAAACCAAAACAGTAACACCTATCTAAACGCCTGCATTTCAATCAAATTCGAGTAAACAATTAGCCTAAATTTGAAAACACTAATCCACGCCTAACGGTAAACCAGCATAAAACCAACATCTTCCTTCTGGCAAAAGCATTGATTCAACTCTAACGTTTGATCATTCATTATATGAATAGCACTAAAACAGTTTAAAAAACCACACAATAGTAATCGAAACAGAACCAAAAGAAAAACATCATAAAAAACAAGAAGAACAAGTACCTGATTCGATAAATCAATCAGATTAAAAGAAAACTATTGTCACAACGAACTATGCTTGGAACACCTTCAACCTAACAAGACATTAGAGCCGAAAATCAGAACAAGAGAAAAACGCAAATAAATCGAACGAGGCATCGCCGAGTTTGAAAATCAGAACCGAGAAGCAAAGGGTTCAGATATGCTGCTTACTCCGGTAGGAATCTGGTGGCAGATGGCAACGGTGAACGACGTCTTTGATTGGAACGAAGAGAAGTGTACAGAAAAGGTGGACTGGATTGGGTTTATGATCTGGGATCAGGGGATTTTGATTTAGGATTAAAAATTTCTTATCGAGTGAAATGTAGGTTAGAAGGGTAATGGGTTAGGGCTAAAAAAAAATCTCATCACATGGTATGTTTAAAAAAATGGGTTAAAGGTCGAGGTTTAGTGGACTATAATGTGGGTTATAACTCTTATGGACAGTATTAATCCCGGCTAGAGCTCGGATATACTGTTTTAACAATAGCAACTATATAACAGATTTTTATTTTAAACAGAATACAAATGAAAATAAAAAACTGTTATAACAAAGACAACAATCCCAGGCTGATCGGAGTACATAAAAGAAAAGTCGGGCTGTATATTATTTGTCATATGTTAATTTATTTTCGTATGAACTAAACAGAGTTTTTCAAAGAGAAGGGTAGGGTGAAGGGTAGATCAAAATCCTCTATAGGTGAACTGTAGCTGTAGTTAGAGTGATTTAGAGAAAACATGCGAGTCCCATAATTTTTAAAATTATGAAATTCAACTCTTATGTCTATCTATCTTTAAAAACTGCGCATGTAGTTTGGTGATCCAAATTCCATGATGAGTGTAACAAAAAAAACAAAACAAATCCCATGATGAGTTTCAATTGTCTAGTAACTAGTAAAACATTTCTCGTGCAACTTTGCTGGTGGATCTTCTCATTCTTTTGAATATAGTGCAAGGCCAGAAGAGTCCAAAAAGGAGAATTCGAACTTGGTCCACAAATTGTAGGGCAAGTCTTAGATAATATAAGCCTTAGAGGCTGTGATTTGGGATAATATGGGCTCCATAAATCTGGGCTGTTTATTCATTTATAAAAGCCATATATGAAGTCCACTATTGTCTCAGTTCGGTCCATGAATGTACTTCAGCCATTTTGTATATTTAATATTTCTTATCATCATTTATGGGTATAATTTTCATAGTAGATATGTTGGATAGTAAATTTAGGGTGATACTAATTAAAATTTATTTGGGATTTATCTAGGATTTAGGTATCAAATTAGGTAAATTAATGATATATGACTAATTTATTTATTATTAACACTTTTATGGCTATAGAACGGTACATAAAACTTCCAATGCGAATTTTTGTAGAAAGACTCAATTGGGAATCAACATATATTGTGAGTCATTCTTACTTGCTATGTCTATTTTGAACTTATCAATTTTGAATTGATTTTGTCATTAAATATTTAAATATAGTAAAGTCTTAAGGACTCTTGGGACAAGCACAATATTTTTTTAGAAAACTCACTATTGATTTTGTACATTGCTCTGAGATAGTTTTGGTTATATTGAAATGTTTTAATATTGGATTTGGATCAAAGATGATAAATATTACGTATAATGATGGTAACTGTTATAAGCATTGGCTAATTGGGTCAATGATGGTAATTGACATAGACAATTGTTATGCTTATGGAAAAGAGATTAGAATTTATTTGAGTGAGTTTTCTAATGTTTAAAGTTGTTCTCAATGAGATAAAAAAAATTTGAAATTTGATCTTTTTTTTATTCCGTTGGAAATTTATTTTCATGAAAGGCTTATTGTTATATTTTTTTAAATTATTTTATTTGGAAGAAGACCTTGTTGGAACATTGCATCTAACAATAGTAAATGTTAGTCTTGGTGCACCTAGAATTAGATTAGGCTCTAACTAGTAAAGTATATGCCGACTCTATGTGTAGGCCAACACACGTAGATTGGTAATGGTTTTAAGCTTAATGCTTGTCAGTTCAAACCTTGGACTTATTAGATAGCTAATTTATCCATGAGTTGTGTGCTTATTTTGTTAGTTCTGCATAGTGGATTCTCCCTTATGGTTTGTATTTTCAACGGGTTCCACTTATTTATTGAATTATTAAAAGTTATTTCTCATTAACTATTACGTTTTTAAGTTTTGGGATTTCTGATTAATTGACTTGAGTTGTTTTATTGATAAATTATTTTATTATATGATAACTTTTACTTGTTAATAAAAAGAATTATGCTTTGCTTGTCCTATTTTTGTTATAGTAGATAGTAATTACTCACTGAATTTGGACTCACCCAAATCGTAATTATATATTTTTTAGATAAAGGAAAAAGAAATAGCTTCTGGTTTTACTCCTCTAGTTTGATTGAAGAAGTCTGATATGGTTACCATTGGGCAGCCCAACACATTGTTCGTGTGGGCATATTTAAGTATTTATTTTATTTTGTTATAGGTTTTTATTTGAAAGCCGTATAGGCTATTACTCATAGATCTACTCTATTATTTTTACAAGATGTATAGAATGTTTTGAAAGGGTATTTGTCAAAGTAAAGTAGTTTGTTTGATAGACCATATTGTTGGTGAAGGAAATTCACCTTTGTATATTTATGTTTCTGAGGCCTGTTGTGGCATATTTGAGTTATTTGAATCAAGTTATAAATAAATTGAGTTTTATGAGAATCATGTTTGAATCGATTTTGCAAGTCAATATTGTTTTCTCCTCCTTGGGTAGTTAGATATTAATTATTGACTCGTTTGAGGTTTGCATGACTTAAGTGAGCCTATAGCACACTTTGGTTATGCGCCAATCATGAATCTCGGGTTTGAGTCGTGACATTTTAAGTACATTGTCATATTACAAAGTAGGTCTATTACATTAGAGATACAAAATGACATCATTGCAATATTACATTCAATCATCTCACTACATACACTAATTAAACTAGCACTCACTCATCAACTTCCAAGCTAATACTACTACCATACAAACCACCAACACAAAACTCAGTAGAATTCACACACTTTCATTGTCCTCATTTCATTCCCCAGCATCATAACCTTCTTATTAAGTTTCAAAATGCATATATTTACCAATTTCATTATTAGTTCTAGGTGCATAATGCTCATTAGCCTGATCCAACTAACAAAAATATCCACATTCCAAATCCTTGCACTGCATTATGCACAAATCAATTAGCAATATTGCGAATAACATTCAATTCAGAAAAATGAATCCCAACCCTCACCATGCTACCTTGTACATTGGACGTGCAGTACGATCTACCTAGATTTCTAGCCATTTTTGAGGTTAGACAAATGACTCTAGTGCCAAATAAATATAGCCTTGGTTGAGGTACCCAGTTATAGGGACCATTGCCCACCTATCCTACACTACAACTCCATGCCACTCCACCTTAAGAAGGTTCAGTTTTAGGATGCTCCATTCAACCTCCCCATATCTCCACCACCCATCATTTTGCACACAAGTGCTTGGAGGATCAAAATAAATTTCTCTCTGCAATGGACAAAAGGAAGGAGAAGACGACGAACAGAGCAAGTGAGCAAATCTGGAGGTTTAGAGATTTGGAAGGACCAATTTGACCGACTTGGAGTTTCATGTGCCACCTCCTACTTCTCCATTGACCACATCAACTTCATTAAGTGCCACAAACGCACTTACCTCATCGAGTTCATTAACTGAAATGGACCAAACATGATGGTTGGACCAACATGACTTAAAATTTCATCTCGCAGGAACTTCAAGTGGCATTTTTTTGTTCTCTTAGAGACCAATTTGACCTACCAAGAGTTTGTTAGCGACCAATTTAGTGTTTCATTCTTAAGGATAATTTGGGCTCCATAAATTTAGGCTATGGGTTTGTGATTTCATGTATAAAACCCATATTTGGACTCTACTATAGTCTCAATTTGGTCCATGAATGTATCATATACACCTCGGTCATTTTGATTATTTTATTTTTCTTATCACAAAAGATCTTTTAAAAAAATATTCTACTCTACAAATTACAAATTAGTTTTATTATGAGTTTAAAAAAAAATTTAAAAATGATTTATTTATTTGATTTTCTTCCATGTCGATTAGTCTGACGAATTTTAGAGAATAAATCCAGATTGTGAATGTGGTATGTTTGCAAAGAAGAATTGGAATCACAAGCCTGGACTTAATGATATATCTTATGGTTGAAAATAACTGATAATATTTTAGAATTGGCGATACAAGTCACGTTAGTTCACAAGTATGTTGGTATTAGTAGTTTAAGAATTTATCTAACAATTTTGTTATTTGGGAACTGTTTTATACGTTTGGTGTAAATAATGTAAATTTATTAAATAAGAAAAAAATAATATTAGAAATTAGTGAATTGAATTAAGAATCTTATTTTGATCTCACAATTTAGTATAATAAAAAATAAAATAACATAAAAGTGATTCCGCAATTTGGTATATGGGATGTAATACGAAATGAGATTCAAATTAATGTAAATGATACTAATAATCCCAATAAAAAAAATAAAAAATATTAACTTTCTTTCTTCCACGTATTACTTATACTAGCATATGTACTTGTGCAATGCACAAGATAACATAAAATATGATTTAATAAATTAAACAAATAATAAAAATACTTAATTTTTTGTGCCATATATTTAAAAAATTTTAAAAATAATATTCAAATGTAAACAAAATTTAAACAAATTATAAAGTTGAAACATAAGTTATAATATTTTTAATCAGATATCAATGATGCATTAAGAACACATTAGAAGAAAAAATTATAAAAATATAATTATGTAATTTATGTAATAAAAATTAATTTCCTAATAATAAGTTTCGTAATAAAAATATAATCAATAAAAATTAATTTCTTAATAATAAACTAATATCCTTATAATAAATTATATTCAATCAATTATATACACTCCTTCATAATTTGTTGTTTATGCTATATGATATCTATAACATAAATAGTATTAGAACTCATTATCAAATCAAATTAAAGGATACTACAATCAAGATATAATGAATATAATAAACGTCATATAGTCAACTCTATGAAACCAATTATATATCAAATCACAAATTTGGAATGAATTATACAATAAATACAAAAACTTATTAATTACAGATGCCCTAATCAATTATCTCATGTTCTCACTCCCACGCCCATAGCAGCAGTTGTTAGTTCTACTAGCCCATCCATCTATTGAATCGCCACATCTCCTCCTCTGTTGTAGTCCCCATCTACCACATCTCTTCTGCAGTTGCAACCCCCCATCGTCGTCACACAAATGTCGTGGTAGTTGCTCCACCGCCAATAGTGCCATCGCCATATGAGATCGAAGTGGAGTGGTTTGATCGTTGCCTAAGAGCATATCCGTCAAGTCATAATGGTACCTAAAGATGGCTCAATCTGCAAGAGTTGGTCACGACAATGGCAGTTGCACCAAGGGAGGTAGTTGCCGGTGGTTTAACATATAATTAGTAATTTGCTCCATCTTAATGCTTGTTTCATCCAATAATTGTTGTGGTTGTCATGAGATGCTGCCGCACTTTTTGGTTGATAGGCTTCATTGTTTATATTGGAAATGAAGCATTATTTAATCACTTGATTGCTATGGCTTGTTAATTACTACAAGTTTTTGGATGGCTTTTGGTTTGTCAAGTATTATGTTTCTGTGTGTTATAGTTTGCAGTATAATGTCCCTTTGCTATTGTTGTTATCTACGATGATACTAAATTAAACAATATAGTTATTAGAATATTAATATACAAAAATATAACTCTTTTTTTATAATTTTTTTTTTTTAATAATTTCTTATTTTTCTAATATAATCTTACCAACTTTATCTTATTTTTAGGTTACAAAGCCTTATCGCATAATAAATTTTTTGACTTATTCAATCTACTAACATTTCTTCTCAAACACATTTTTCATCTTTCTGATAACATTTTTTCCTTTTTTACCAAAGAGTCTTTGTCTTTTTCAATTTATTAACATTTCTTCTCAATCACCTTTTTTATCTTCCCGTTAACATTTTTTCCTTTCTGGACAAAGAGTCACTATCATAATAAATTTTTTTACTTTTTCAATCTATTAACATTTCTTCACAAACACATTTTTCATCTTCCCGTTAACATTTTTTCCTTTCTTACCAAAGAGTCTTTCACTTTTACAATCTATTAACATTTCTTCACAAACACATTTTTCATCTTCCCATTGAAAGTTTTTCCTTTCTTGTCAAAAAGTCACTATCATAATATTTTTTCATATTCTCCATTAATACGTTTTCTCCATTTTCTCCTTCTTTATCAAAGAGTTTCTCAATTAATATTCCCTATCTTCCCCATTTACATGTTTTCTTCATCTTCTCTTTTCTTATCCATTCTTATCAAAGAGTCACTATCATAAGTGATGATGACATATTTGTGAAAATTCTATTTCCGAATTAGATGTCATGCAATTTCTTTTGACTCTTGATTATGGTGTTTAACATCTGTTGAGATGAACATGTAGTTGTTAAATTGAAAAGACTTTTATATCATGATTTGATAATAATGTAATAATTAAATAGTAATTATATAAAATATATCTTAATAAACTTTATAAAAAATTATATAAAAACATAAATAACTCAAATAAATAAAAATAAAGTATACCTAATCATAACTAAATAATAATTCTAAGAGCTTATTTACAGTAAAAATTAAAATACTAAAGTAAACAATATATTTATTAGAATTTTAATATACAAAAATATAACTCTTTTTTACAATTTACTTTTTTCGATAATTTCTTATTTTTCTAATATAATCTTACCAACTTTATCTTATTTTTAGGTTACAAAGCCATATCTCATAATAATTTTTTTGACTTTTTCAATCTATTAACATTTCTTCTTAAACACATTTTTCATCATCCCGTAATAGTTTTTCCTTTCTTACCAAAGAGTCTTTCACTTTTACAATCTATTAACATTTCTTCTCAAATCCATTTTTCATCTTTTCGTTAACATATTTTCCTTTCTTGCCAAGGAGTCATTATCATAATATTTCCCCATCTTCTCCTTTAAAACGTTTTCTCCGTTTTCTCCTTCTCTATCAAAGAGTTACTCTCATAATATTCCCCTATCTTCCCCAATAACATGTTTTCTCCATTTTCTCTTTTCTTATCCTTTCTTATCAAAGAGTCACTATCAAAAGTGATGATGATATATTTGTGAAAATTCCATTTCCAAGTTAGATATCATGTCATTTCTTTGATTGTTGATTATGGTGTTTAACATCTGTTGAGATGAAAATGTAGTTGTCAAAATGAAAAAACTTTAATATCATGATTTGATAATTTGATAATAATGTAATAATAAAATAGTAATTATATAAAATATGTCTTAATAAACTTAATATAAAATTATATAAAAAAATTAAATAACTCAAATATATAAAAATAAAATATATCTAACCATAACTAAATAATAATTCTAACACTTATTTACATTAAAAATTAAAATACTAAATTAAACAATATATTTATTAGAATTTTAATATACAAAAATATAACTTTTTTTTATAATTTTATTTTTTAATAATTTCTTATTTTCTAATATAATCTCACCAACTTTATCTTATTTTTAGGTTACAAAGCCTTATCGCATAATAAATTTTTTGACTTTTTCAATCTACTAACATTTCTTCTCAAACACATTTTTCATCTTTCTGCTAACATTTTTTCCTTTCTTACTAAAGAGTCTTTGTCTTTTTCAATTTATTAACATTTCTTCTCAATCACCTTTTCATCTTTCCGTTAACATTTTTTCCTTTCTGGACAAAGAGTAACCATCATAATAAATTTTTTGACTTTTTCAATCTATTAACATTTCTTCTCAAACACATTTTTCATCTTCCCGTTAACATTTTTTCCTTTCTTACCAAAGAGTCTTTCACTTTTTCAATCTATTAACATTTCTTCAAAAACACATTTTTCATCTTCCCGTTGAAATTTTTTCCTTTTTTGCCAAAAAGTCACTATCATAATATTTTTCCATCTTCTCCATTAATACGTTTTCTCCATTTTCTCCTTCTTTATCAAAGAGTTACTCAAATAATATTCCCCTATCTTCCCCATTTACATGTTTTCTCCATTTTTTCTTTTCTTATCCATTCTTATCAAAGAGTCACTATCATAAGTGATGATGGCATATTTGTGAAAATTCTATTTCCTAATTAGATATCATGCAATTTCTTTTGACTCTTGATTATGGTGTTTAACATCTGTTGAGATGAACATGTAGTTGTCAAATTGAAAAGACTTTTATATCATGATTTGATAATAATGTAATAATTAAATAGTAATTATATAAAATATATCTTAATAAGCTTAATAAAAATTATATAAAAAACATTAAATAACTTAAATATATAAAAATAAAATATATCTAATCACAAAGTGAGGTTGAAATGTCCTTGATGGGTGAACTCAACTTATTCCTTGGTCTTCAAATCAAGCAAACAAATGATGAGACTTTCATAAGTCAATATAAATACTACAAGGAGTTCCTCAAGAAGTTTAGAATGGAAGATGTCAAGCAAATGACAACACCAATGGGCACTTCTTGTTACTTGGACAAGGATGAAGGAGGTAAATCAGTAGAAATTATAAAATATAGAGGTATGATTGGCTCACTTCTTTATCATACCGCAAGTAGGTCAGATATCATGTTTAGTGTATGCATGTGTACTAGATTTCAAGCAAATCCTAAAGAATCTCACCTATGTGCTGTAAAACGAATTATGAAATATCTAATAGACACTTCACAAATGGGATTGTGGTACCCTAAGGGTGCTTCATGTAGCCTAATTGGTTATTATGATTCTGACTTTGCTGGTTACAAAATGGATAGGAAGAGTACTAGTGGGACATGCCACTTGCTTGGAAACTCATCAGTTTCTTGGCATAGCAAGAAGCAAAATAGTGTGACATTATCAACAGCTGAAGCTGAATATGTTGCAGCTGGAAGGTGTTGTGCTCAAATCCTTTGGATGAAGCAACAACTTCTAGATTATGGTCTTATGCTGGATCACATCCCCATAAGATGTGATAACACTAGTGAATAAATTTGTCCAAAAATCCCGTTTTACACTCAGGAACAAAGCACATTGAAATAAAGCATTATTTCATAAGAGATTATGTTCAAAAGGGTGATTGCATGCTTGAATTTGTAGAAACCACTAAGCAACTAGTTGACATTTTCACTTAACCTTTGGAAAAAGAAGTTTTCTATTATATAAGAAATGATCTTGGCATATTAGATCAATCATTCATAAGCTAAATTACTGCATAAAATGCAAGTTTGCTACATAAAAATACATTTTTCTACATAATCATGACTTTTCGTTGCATAACTTTTGATTTTTAATCCAATACTGACTTGAGCGTCGGAGATTCCCTCTAAGTTGTCAGGTGCTTCCTCATGTCAAAGACCTCCAAGAAGCTCAAAAACCTCACAAATCCATCCAAATGGGGTAATTCTTGGTAAAAGTAGCAATTTTGCATAATTATGTACTTTGGATCACAATCTGATTGGATTATATGCTTGCATGAGGTTTGAAATTGATTTGAGAAACTTTGGAACTAATTTGAAAGGTTTAAAATTAATTTTTCATTGTTTGAAATGCAAAATCTGAGTTTTAGTAAGCTAGTAATTGATTACCAGAACTTGGTAATCGATTACAAAGGTTCTGTCAAGCAAGTAATCGATTACATCTTATTGGTAATCGATTACAATGAACCCAGAACTCAGGTAATCGATTACACAAATAATGTAATCGATTACAAGGTTCCTAGAAGCATAGTAATCGATTACACTAAAATTGTAATCGATTACAGGGACAACAAAAGGCTGGTAATCGATTAGAATGGGGCTTTTAAAGGTTTTTTGATGCGCGAAAGGTCATTTCTTCAGAAACTCTTCTTCTTCTCTTCTGAACCTACGAAAACCCCCCATCCCAAACTCTCAATTTCTCACTCAAATCTCACCAAAAACTCATCATTTCACCTCCCTCTCACTCGAAAATTACTTCTCCACACAACCCATCCACCAAAACTCATCAAAATCCACCCAAATATCCACCCAAACTTATCATTTCTCCCTCTCATCACCCACGAGCCACACCACCCAAAACCATCATTCTTTCATCCTTCCCTTCACCCACACACCTCTCCAAACACTCTTCCCGTCATCCCTTTTTCACCCACTCTCAACAAATGGCTGAACCTTCCCAAAGGACAAAATGTGCAAGAACATGGGTCACCGTTGGTGAATCCTCTAGTGCTCCTCCACGTAATATTTCTAGGCTGGACCTCACACGACATTTCTCCACCACCAAAAAGGCTGAGCTATTCAAGAAAAACTTCCAAATGGGGAAGCTAATCTCACCCAGGTATCTAAATCAATCATTTTGCTCAAGTGAACCCCTGGAGAGTTTTCAGTTAAATGAAAGGCTAGGATTGCTTGGGTTCTTCAACATTCACAAGGATATATATCCTAATTTGGTTAGAGTTTTCTATGCAAATCTGAAATATGAAGATAATTGCCTAATTTCTAAAGTGAAGAAAACTCAAATCAGGATCACTAGGGAGAAATTGTATAGGTCAACCAAGCTCACCTTTGCTGGGACAAGCTTTTATGGAAATGAGAATGCTTGGGGAGCTGAGTTTGAATATAGGAGTGCTCTGACATCCCTGATTCGGTCTAGTTATGAGCTTCCGAGGGATAGGAAAAGAGTAATGGCTACTAGCTTGACAATGGAGAACAGAGTGCTGCATTATCTGGTCGTTCGAGGCTTAATTCCTAGGGGAGGTAATTACCCCCTGGTCTTGAGAGATGATGTAGTGGTCCTATGGGCAATGACCACAAATAAGCCAATCAATTAGGCTAATTACATCATTCGGCACATGTTGGATATGAAAAAGAAGAAGAATTCTGCTCTTCCTCATGCCATGCTTGTGACAGCTATCATGAAGCATTGTCATATTTCCTTGTTTGAGGAATCTAAGGATACCAACTCCAAAGGTCCACAATCCATTGGCTTGTACACTTTGAAGAAGCTTCAGTAGAGCAAGGTAGATAATAGATAGTACTATCTGACCCATGGCAGCTACGGGCATATCCCTCACGGTCCGGAGAGTGATGATGAAGAAGAAGACCAGCAGCTTGCTCTAGCTCCTGCCACATTAGACCTCCTGCTCCTCTATTTTTTATTGATCCCTCTACCACTCCCGCTGGAGTTCCTACTAATGATGAGGAGCTCTTTAGTTCCGAGGATGATATTGAACCCGGTGACGATGATGTAGACCTTGGAGATCTCCCTGCAGATGAGGATAGTGATAATGAAGCGACTAATAGTGACTATGGACCATTGCCATGATATTTTTCTTGTTTTCATTATTGACTGGTTGTATATGACATTGAATCAATTTATATAAAATCAGTTGGTATTTTGATGTTTCATATCTGTTTATTGAATATATTGATGTCTTGATTTGCTTGGTTATATTTCTTGATCTGGTTGGATTGATTATATTCTGTTTACAACACTTGATTGGACTGTACTGGTTGTTTTCTATTGTTTAAAACTTGGGAAATCATGAAACTCAGCATAAATGCTACCGAAATTTCGGCTGAATGCTTATGTGTTTTTTATAATGCCAATGAGGGAGAGATTAGTGATTTGCATAAAGTACGGGGGAGCTTGATTTAAGCCTTTACACGAACATATCACTAACCCTATCTTGTGCATACTTTATGAGGGAGAGTTGCTTAAATCTCTTTTATATATATATATATATATATATATATATATATATATATATATATATATATATATATATATATATATATATATATATATGCAATTGTTTCTCTTCTTTTTAATGTTCAGTTTGTCATCATCAAAAAAGGAGAGAATATGAATGCTTATGTCTTAAAGCATATCAGATGGTTTTTTATGATAACAAAGCCAAAGATGAAGATCAAGTGTAAAAGAAAAAACCAAGATCAAAGAAAGAAATCAAGAGGTTTATTTAGACATAGGCCTTAGAACATCAATGTTAAATACTCTCAAGATATCTCAAATGGTTTTTCAAAGATATTTTTAATCAATATATTTTTCAAGTTCATACTCTAAAAATATGTTGATTTTAATCTTGGATCATGTTAAACATATACCAATATTATTCAAACCAAGTTTCTTAAAGTTAGAAATGACATGAATCCTCATTTAGGCTTGAAAAATGTGTTCAAAGTAGAAAGTAATTGATTACATATGTGTGGTAATTGATTACAAGCTAAACAAAAGCCTTGTAATCGATTATATCAACCATGTAATCAATTACCAACAAGTCAAAGGGCATGCAATCAATTACATCAACTATGTAATCAATTACCAGAAAGTCAGAGGGCGTGTAATCGATTACACAAGTCTAGTAATCGATTACCACCTGCCCAGAAAGTCAAAAACACGTTCTAACTATCATGTAATCGATTACTAGAAACGTGTAATCGATTACTAGTATTCTAACATGTCCAACGGCTATATTAGATGCATTAAATGCTTGCCTTTAATCCCCCCAACGACTCATTAAGTGCATATCTCTTTAAATACAGATATTAGGGCATCATTAATAGAGCTTCTTGAATCTGAAACATCTTTGTAACACATCAAAACGAGAATCAATCCTTGAAATCATTTATTGCTCTGTTTTTGACAAATTCTTAAGATATCTTTTGAGAGCATTCTAAGAGCTTCAATTTGTATCATTTACTTTTGTGAGAGTTTCATTCTATCAATCTTGATTGTTTTGTAAGAGAGGGTGAGGTATCCTTCCAATTTGTAAAGGGTAAGGCTTCCCTTTGTTTGAAAAGACTCAAGCTCAAGAGTGAGGCATCTCAAGGAGTTGAGTATTCAAGTTTATGAAGGTTATTAAGCACCTATTAAAGCTTGAAGATATAGTAAAAAATCTCGAGTGGTTGCTTGAGGACTGGACATAGGTCACAAGTGGATTGGTGGTCGAACCAGGATAAACTATTGTGTTTGATTCTCTAAACCTTTCTCTTTACATTTATGCATTGCTTATTTTCTTACTTGATTACTTCTCTCTTAGTTGGTTATTAAGCAATATCTATCGTTCTTATCAATTCATTAATTTCAAATAGTCAATAGCTTCAACGAAATTCAACATTTAAGTGTTTTGCGAAAGAATTGCGAACTTATTTTATAAACTCAATTCACCCACCTCTTGAGTATTGAAGCCACTTGGTAGCAAGTGGTATCAGAACTAGACTCTTGTATAAAAAGCTTAGCCACTTCAAGAGAAAAGATGGCTTCAAATGGTTTTTCAAATGAAGGTTCTTTTATAAATAGACCTCTCTTTTTTTAATGGGGATGGTTATGCATATTGGAAAGAAATGATGAAGATTTTTATTGAAGCTATTGATATTGATGTGTGGGATGCTGTTGAAAATGACCCTTTTGTACCCACACGTCTAGTTGATGGTGTTAGAACAAATACACTAAGAAATAAATGGATTGATGATAACAAGAAAAAGGTTCAATACAACTTGAGAGCTAAGAACATCATCACCACTTCTTTGGGGTATAATGAGTTCTTTAGGGTGTCAAATTGTAAGACCGCTCAAAAAATGTGAGATACATTGCAAGTAACCTATGAGAGCATAAGCAAAGTGAAAAGATCTAGAATAAATACACTCACTCATGAATATGAATTGTTTAGAATGAACTAAGGGGAAAGCATCCAAGAAATCCAAAAATGATTTACTCATATAGTTAATCATTTTGCTTCATTAGGAAAAACATTTGCCAATGAAGATCTTATTAACAAAGTTTTGAGATGCTTGAGCAGGAGTTGGCAACCCAAAGTAACGGTCATATCAGAGTCAAGAAATCTAGCCGCAATGACCTTTGCCACCCTCTTCGGAAAACTTCAAGAGCATAAGTTGGAGCTAAATAGATTAAGTCAAAATGAGGAGCAAGGTAAGAAGAAAAAGGGGATTGCTCTCAAAGCTACTTCTTCCTCGATTGAATATGAAGATGAAGATGATGGGAATGATCCTGATAATATTGAGATAAATGAAGAGAATTTTAGTCTCCTTGTGAAAAAGTTCGGAAGATTTCTTAAGAAGAAAGGAAATCAAAGAAGACCTACTTTTCCTCCTAAAAAGTCATACCAAAAGGGAGAAGGAACTTCATCTACTCCAACTTGCTATGAATGTGGAAAACCGGGGTACATGAAGATGGAATGTCCGGTTTATCAAAAGAAAATGGAGAAATTTGAAAAGAAGCCTTTCAAGGAAAGAAAAGGAAAGAGAGCATACATTGTGTGAGAAGACAACGATATGGATTCCACCGATGATTCGGAGGATGAAGAAGCCTATCTTTGCCTTATGGCAAATGGAGAAGAAGAAGAAGAAAGTGAAATCGAGGTAACCTCATCTAATCTTGAACTTTCTCTTTCATATAGTGAATTGCAAGATGTATTTCAAGAATTACATGATGAATCCATGAGGCTCACTAAAATAGTTTTAACTTCCAACAAAACAATCTCCTTAATGACTAACAAAATCTCTATTTTAACTAAGGAGATTGAAGAACTCAAAGTTGAAAATGAGACTATTGGACTTATTGATGCTAACTCATCATGCATGGTTTGTTCTTCACATGATAATGCATCCACACCCTCATCTTGTTCTTCATGTAAAACATTTCTTCTCAAACACATTCTTTATCTTCCCGTTAACATTTTTTCATTTCTTACCAAAGAGTCTTTCACTTTTGTAATCTATTAACATTTCTTTTCAAACACATTTTTCATCTTCCCATTAACATTTTTTTTTCTTGTCAAAGAGTCACTATCATAATATTTTCCCATCTTCTCCATCAATACGTTTTCTCCATTTTCTCCTTCTTTATCAAAGAGTTACTCACATAATATTCCTTTCTCTTCTTCATTAACATGTTTTCTCCATTTTCTCTTTTCTTATCATTTCTTATCAAAGAGTTACTATCATAAGTGATGATGATATATTTGTGAAAATTCCATTTCTGAATTAGATATCATGTAATTTCTTTGACTGTTGATTATGATGTTTAACATCTGTTAAGATGAACATGTAGTTGTCAAATTGAAAAGACTTTTATATCATAATTTGATAATTTGATAATAATGTAATAATTAAATAGTAATTATATAAAATATATCTTAACAAACTTAATAAAAAATTATATAAAAAATGTTAAATAACTCAAATATATAAAAATAAAATATACCTAATCATAACTAAATAATAATTCTAACAGCTTATTTACATTAAAAATTAAAATATTAAAGTAAACAATATATTTATTAGAATTTTAATATACAAAAATATATCCTTTTTATTATAATTTTCTTTTTTTAATAATTTCTTATTTTTCTAATACAATCTTACCAACTTTCTCTTATTTTTAGGTTACAATGCCTTATCACATATGAACTTTTTTGATTTTTTCAATCTATTAACATTTATTCTCAAACACATTTTTCATCTTTCCGTTAACATTTTTTTTTCTTGCCAAAGAGTCACTATCATAATAAATTTGTTGACTTTTTCAATCTATTAACATTTCTTCTCAAACACATTTTTCATCTTCTCGTTAAAATTTTTTCCTTTCTTGCCAAAGAGTTACTATCATAATATTTTCCCATCTTCTCTATTAATACGTTTTCTCCATTTTCTCCTTCTTTATCAAAGAGTTACTCTCATAATATTCCCTTATCTTCCCCATTAACATGTTTTCTCCATTTTCTATTTTCTTATCATTTCTTATCAAAGAGTCACTATCATAAGTGATGATGACATATTTGTGAAAATTTCATTTCCGAATTAGATCTCATGTAATTTATTTGACTGTTGATTATGATGTTTAACATCTGTTGAGATGAACATGTAGTTGTCAAATTGAAAAGATTTTATATCGTGATTTGATAATTTGATAATAATGTAATAATTAAATAGTAATTATATAAAATATATCTTAATAAACTTAATAAAAAAATATATCAAAAACATTAAATAACTCAAATATATAAAAATAAAATATACCTAATCATAACTAAATAATAATTCTAACAATTTATTTACATTAAAATTAAAATATTAAAGTAAACAATATATTTATTAGAATTTTAATATACAAAAATATAACTCTTTTTTTATAATTTTCTTTTTTAATAATTTCTTATTTTTCTAATATAATCTTACAAACTTTCTCTTATTTTTAGGTTACAATGCCTTATCGCATGAGAATTTTTTTGATTTTTTTAATCTATTAACATTTATTCTCAAACGCATTTTTCATCTTCCCGTTAACATTTTTTCCTTCCTTGCCAAAGAGTCACTATCATAATAAATTTTTTGACTTTGTAATCTATTAACTTTTCTTTTCAAACACATTTTTCATCTTTCCGTTAACATTTTTTCCTTTCTTACTAAAGAGTCTTTTACTTTTTCAATCTATTAACGTTTCTTCTCTAACACATTTTTCATCTTCCCGTTTACATTTTTTCCTTTCTTGCCAAAGAGTCACTATCATAATATTTTCCCATCTTCTCCATTAATACGTTTTCTCCATTCTCTCCTTCTTTATCAAAGAGTTACTCTCATAATATTTCTCTATTTCATCCATTAACAGGTTTTCTCCATTTCTCTTTTCTTATCCATTCTTATCAAAGAATCACTATCATAAGTGATGATGACATATTTGTGAAAATTTCATTTTCAAATTAGATATCATGTAATTTCTTTGACTGTTGATAATAATTTAATAATTAAATAGTAATTATATAAAATATATCTTAACAAACTTAATAAAAAATTATATAAAAAACGTTAAATAACTCAAATATATAAAAATAAAATATACCTAATCATAACAAAATAATAATTCTAACAGCTTATTTACATTAAAAATTAAAATATTAAAGTAAACTATATATTTATTAGAATTTTAATATACAAAAATATAACATTTTTTTATAATTTATTTTTTTAATAATTTCTTATTTTTCTAATATAATCTTACCAACTTTCTCTTATTTTTTTGTTACAAAACCTTATCACATAATAATTTTTTTGACTTTTTCCATCAATTAACATTTATTCTCAAACACATTTTTCATCTTCCCGTTAACATTTTTTCCTTTCTTACCAAATAGTCTTTCACTTTTTCAATCTATTAACATTTCTTCTCAAACACATTTTTCATCTTTTCGTGACATTTTTTCTTTTCTTGCCAAAGAGTCACTATCATAATATTTTCCCATCTTCTCCATTAATACATTTTCTCCATTTTCTCCTTCTTTATCAAATAGTTACTCTCATAATATTCTTCTATCTTCCCCATTAACATGTTTTCTCCATTTTCTTTTATCTTATCCATTCTTATCAAAGAGTCACTATCATAAGTGATGATGACATATTTGTGAAAATTCCATTTCTGAATTAGATATCATGTAATTTCTTTGACTGTTGATAAAAATTTAATAATTAAATAGTAATTATATAAAATATATCTTAATAAACTTAATAAAAAATTATATAAAAACGTTAAATAACTCAAATATATAAAAATAAAATATACCTAATCATAACTAAATAATAATTCTAACAACTTATTTATATTAAAAATTAAATATTAAAGTAAACTATATATTTATTAGAATTTTAATATACAAAAATATAACAATTTTTTTATAATTTTCTTTTTTTATATATATAATTTCTTATTTTTCTAATATAATCTTACCAATTTTCTCTTATTTTTTGGTTACAAAGCCTTATCACATAATAACTTTTTTGACTTTTTCAATCTATTAACATTTATTCACAAACACATTTTTCATCTTCCTATTAACATTTTTTTTCTTTCTTGTCAAAGAGTCACTATCATAATAAATTTTTTGACTTTTTCAATTTTTTGACATTTCTTCTCAAACACATTTTTCATCTTCCCGTTAACATTTTTTCCTTTCTTATCAAAGAGTCTTTCATTTTTTCAATCTATTAACATTTCTTCTTAAATACATTTTTCATCTTCCTATTGACATTTTTTCCTTTCTTGCCAAAGAGTCACTATCATAATATTTTCCCATCTTCTCCATTAATATGTTTTCTCCATTTTATCCTTCTTTATCAAAGAGTTACTCTAATAATATTTCCCTATCTTCCCCATTAACATGTTTTCTCCATTCTCTCTTTTCTTATCCATTCTTATCAAAGAGTCACTATCATAAGTGATGATGACATATTTGTGAAAATTTCATTTCCGAATTAGATATCATGTAATTTCTTTGGCTATTGATTATGATGTTTAACATCAGTTGACATGTACATTTAGTTGTCAAATTGAAAAGACTTTTATATCTTGATGTGATAATTTGATAATAATTAAATAGTAATTATATAATATATATCTTAATAAACTTAATAAAAAATTATATAAAAAACGTTAAATAACTCAAATATATATATATAAAAATACCTAATCATAACTAAATAATAATTCTAACAACTTATTTACATTAAAAATTAAAATATTAAGGTAAACAATATATTTATTAGAATTTTAATATACAAAAATATAAATCTTTTTTTATAATTTTCTTTTTTTAATAATTTCTTATTTTTCTTATATAATCTTATCAACTTTCTATTATTTTTAGGTTACAATGCCTTATCGCATAATAAATTTTTTGATTTTTTTAATCTATTAACACTTATTCTCAAACACATTTTTCATCTTCCCGTTAACATTTTTTCTTTTCTTTCCAAAGAATCACTATCATAATATTTTCCCATCTTCTCGATTAATACGTTTTCTCCATTTTCTCTTTCTTTATCAAAGAGTTACTCTCATAATATTCTCCTATCTTCCTCATTAACTTGTTTTTTTCTATTTTCTCTTTTCTTATCCTTTCTTATCAAAGAGTCACAATTATAAGTGATGATGACATATTTGTGAAAATTCTATTTCCGAATTAGATATCATGTAATTTCTTTAACTGTTGATTATGGTGTTTAACATTTGTTGAGATGAACATGTAGTTGTCAAATTGAAAAGACTTTTATATCATGATTTGATAATTTTATAATAATGTAATAATTAAATAGTAATTATATAAAGTTTATCTTAATAAACTTAATAAAAAATTATATAAAAAACATGAAATAACTCAAATATATAAAAATAAAATATACCTAATCATAACTAAATAATAATTATAACAGCTTATATACATTAAAAATTAAAATATTAAAGTAAACTATATATTTATTAGAATTGTAATATACAAAAATATAACACTTTTTTTATAATTTTCTTTTTTTAATAATTTCTTATTTTTCTAATATAATCTTAACAACTTTCTCATATTTTTTGGTTACAAAGCCTTATCACATAATAAATTTTTTGACTTTTTCAATCTATTAACATTTATTGTCAAACACATTTTTTATCTTTTCGTTAACATTTTTCCTTTCTTGCTATAGAGTCACTATCAAATTTTTTTTTTTGACTTTTTCAGTCTATTAACATTTCTTCTCAAACACATTTTTTATCTTCCCGTTAACATTTTTTCCTTTCTTACCAAAGAGTCTTTCACTTTTTCAATCTATTAACATTTCTTCTTAAATGCATTTTTCGTCTTCCGGTTGACATTTTTTCCTTTCTTGCCAAAGAGTCACTATCATAATATTTTCTCATCTTCTCCATTAATACATTTTCTCTATTTTCTCCTTCTTTATCAAAGAGTTACTCTCATAATATTCCCTTATCTTCCCCATTAACATGTTTTCTCCATTTTCTCTTTTCTTATCCTTTTTTTATCAAAGAGTCACTATCATAAGTGATGATGACATATTTGTGAAAATTCTATTTTCGAATTAGATTTCATGTAATTTCTTTGACGTTTGATTATGGTGTTTAACATCTGTTGAAATGAACATTTAGTTGTCAATTTGAAAAGACTTTTATATCATGATTTGATAATTTGATAATAATGTAATAATTAAATAGTAATTATATAAAATATATCTTAATAAACTTAATAAAAAATTATATAAAAAACATTAAAGAGGTCAAATATATATATACCTAATCATAACTAAATAATAATTCTAACAACTTCTTTACATTAAAAATTAAAATATTAAAGCAAACAATATATTTATTAGAATTTTAATATACATAAATATAACTCTTTTTTTATAATTTTCTTTTTTAAAATAATTTCTTATTTTTCTAATATAATCTTATCAACTTTCTCTTATTTTTAGGTTACAAAGCCTTGTCGCTTAAGAAATTTTTTGACTTTTTCAATTTATTAACGTTTGTTCTCAAACACATTTTTCATATTCTCGTTAACATTTTTTCCTTTCTTGCCAAAGAGTCACTATCATAATAAATTTTTTGAATTTTTCAATTTATTAATATTTCTTCTCAAACACATTTTTCATCTTCCCGTTAACATTTTTTCCTTTCTTACCAAAGAGTCACTATCATAATATTCTCTCATTTTCTCCATTTATACGTTTTCTCCATTTTCTCCTTCTTTATCGAAGAGTTACTCTCATAATATTCCCCTATCTTCTCCATTAACATGTTTTCTCCATTTTCTCTTTTCTTATCCTTTCTTATTAAAGGGGCACTATCATAAGTGATGATGACATGTTTGTGAAAATTCCATTTTCGAATTAGATATCGTGTAATTTCTTTGACTGTAGAGGATTTTTCTTCTGAACTAATGATGGGTGATTGATGTAGTCAATGATAATTATATACTTATTCTGGTGACATAATAACTGTTAAATTTACTAGTTAATTATTTTGTACATTTTTGTCATACAATGCAACGAACGGAAAATAGAACTCAAGGTTGATTATTGTGTTTAACATCAGTTGAGATGAAAATGTAGTTATTTACGTGTCATTGTTATATGATTTTCCGTGCACATTTCTTCCAAAAGTGACAGTTGGAGAGTTCAACGATAGTGTGAATTTGGCTAATTTTCTTCAATAATTTGGGTATTAATAAAGGTAGCCTTTGCATACCATGGGGGCAGAAAACCGCTCAAAACTCTATCAAGTATTGAAAAGTAATCTTCAAATTCTTTGGAGTGGCCATAGAAGAAGCCATGGTTGGTACTGTTGGGAGCAATAGTATTGGTTCAAGTATTTGGCAGTAGTGGTTGCTTCCTAGAAGAGAAGGGTGCGCTGCTGGATTTCAAGGTTACTTATTTCAATGAGTCTTTGCTGCCTTCATGGGTGAATGACCCAAAAAACAATTGTTGTGTTTGGGAGTGTATTACATAGGGGTGTCAAAATAAAATTAAGCACGATGGGGTCGGCCAATAACCCGATAAAATGGATGGTGAAATTTAGTAAAATGTCACCGAAACTTACATTTACGAATGAAATTTGGTCAATCCGCTATTTTAACACTATATAAGACTAAATAAGTTGGACTGAACTAACAAAATACCAGCCCAAAACTTACATGGCTCAAATAGACCGACTCGAAAATGATCCAACCCCGAATGAACTGGTCTGAATGAGCTGACCTTACCCGTTTTGACACCCCTAGTGTTACATGTGATTCCTCTTCGGGCCATGTCATCTGTCTCGCTCTGGGGAATCTAGATAGAAATCTTAAACCGAATGTCTTTGGAAAAAATTGTATAGACAACACACGCCTAAATTGGTCCTTGTTCCAATCCTTCAAGGAATTGAGAAGGCATGATTTGTCCCATAATTGCTTTGATGGCTTCATTCCAATGGGAGGTAAACTCTAATCTAATCTATTGTCTGTTTTATTTTCTTTCTTTGACTTAACCATGTATAGGATGAATATCTCTATATCTTTTTTTTACTTTTGATATATTAGCATTAAGAAGTTTTTGGATTTGTCTAATAATCAATCTTTTTTTTCCAAAAGATAATCAATCCTATTTTTATATCTCTGTTAAGTTATCATATTAAAAAAAGCGAAATTTGTAATTCGTGCATATCTCAGAGAAGAAAAAGAAACTTTTATGATTTGAAGACATGTATATTTTTAATCTTGTTATATGATTAATTTGAAGGACATTTGGTGGAATCTTGAGAAATATTAACAGCTTTGTGTTTGAGTTTAAATGGAAAAAAAAATTATATCAATGAGTTAATTAAATTGATTTTTTTAAAAATATAAGGTATTATAATATTTCATATTTTCTGTTGTTATGGATCATGAAAGTGATATTTTGATGTAACCGTTTAAAGATTATAGAAGCAATTCAACATTGAAGAGATTGGAGACATTAGATCTCAGTTCCAATAATCTCAACGAAAGCGTAATAGAAGTCTTGAATGCTCTCACATCTCTCAAGAATTTAGTCCTTGCTGATAATTATACAGGTGGAAACGGATGCAGAAAATTGTTTAATAAAAGGGACAAAAGTCTTTAATCACATTATTAAATATATATAATAGTATCTATAAATAAAAGTATATATCATAATAAGTATCGACAAAAATATATATATATATATATATATATATATATATATATATATATATATATATATATATATATATATATATATATTTTTTACTTTAGTGAGAGAAATCTTTATTATAAGAAATGATATGAGTGAATATTGACCATTAGATTTTATATGAATTGTTAGGATTAGAACATAAATGCATGTGACTTTTTTAGATGATCACATGACCTTTAAGTAACTTTTAATCTTGATCATCCATATATGGTTGTATGGTCAAGATTTGCTCCTCTCACCCTCTCACAATAAAAATTCTTCTTACTAGATATGCCCCATATATATCTTTAAGTAACTTTTAATCTTGATCATCTATGTATAGTTGTATGATCAATATTTCGCTCTCTCACAATAAAAATTCTTTCACTAGATATGTTATATATATATATATATATATATATATATATATATATATATATATATCTTCATCGAAGTCAAACTCGATGTTTCTTCATACCATAAAACTTATTAATGATAAAAATTATATCAAAATTCTCAATAATCTTTCTCTCAATATAAATTATTAAATAATCAGTCAAAAATTTATTTTTCATCTTTTTTCTCAACATATTTTTCACAATATTCACATATGAAAAGTATATCCTAGTATTAACAGTAAAAACATGATAAGTCAATAACGAGCGAATCAAAATGATCAATTAAAGGATATAATAAAAAATTTCTTGTTTTCATCGACCCTTAACATAACTCAAAAATTATTAACAAGATACTCAATTCAGAATGATTGGGAACATCAAGTTCATAAGCTTGTATTCCAATGTGCAAATCTTTATGTTAAGTGAAATCATCATGATAAAATCTTGCTAATTCATAAATTTTATCAACATCTAAAATTTTATAGATATCTCTGGGGATCTAAAGTTGAACTTAAAGTAAGTAATTCCACCATATTGTAAATATAAAATTTTATAAGTGAATTTAATGGTAGATTTTATAAATACTTATCCTATAAAATTATTTATTAATATAAAAAATCTTAGTTTACATCCATATCAATTAATCCTAACCATATAATATATATATATATATATATATATATATATATATATATTTTGTGAGAAATATTTAGTATTTAAGAGATAGATCGATCAATCTCACAAATAATGCAGACTTACTGTTTAACGTTAAATAACAAAAAAAGAAATTGTCAGGGTTAAAATATACTTCAAAAGTTTATCATTGACCAATCACAAATATTCTTCTGCGTATGCATATTTGTGTGTTGTGCATATAATTATAAAAGTCTTTGGAAAAGAAATAATAAGAATTTAATTTAAATGTATTTTCAGTATATAAATTTTTTATTTTATTATTTAATTATATATTATTATGTTACTAAAAATATTTCACTCTTATGATAATTACTTTAAAAATTATATATATAATAATATATAATTAATTGATGATATAAAAGACTTTCAATAAGTAATACATCAAAATTAAACTTATATAATAAATTATTATATCATGCTAATCATATGATTTTCGGCGAAGGCCAAGAAGAAAGATAAATTTTTTCTTTTATTTTTCAAACGAGCAAGAAAGAGAACAAGAAAAAAAAAGCCCTTTCAATTTCAAATTAAAAAAAAACAAAAAAACAAAACCCGAGTGTCATCGCCAGCAATTCCCTCATTATAAGATCACGTTGCACTGAAAGTCCAACCGAGTTGGTGTCGTAAGTGACGGATCAAAATTTTTAGTAAAAGCGGGCAAAGTATATATACTTTAAAAAAATCTTTAAATGTTTATATTTAATATCTAATACTATTATTAAAAATAAAAATAATAACAGATTAATAAATTATTTAATCATTCATTTGTATATTATAAATATGATTTTTTATGATATTTATAATATATAAAAATATTTAATTTGTAAATCTAAAATCTTCAAAAATAATATTTAATATATATCCTATAAGTTTGTTTCTGTTTGTTTTTAGATTTTAAAAATTAAAATAAAATCAAAATAGTAAAATAATATTAACTTGTAATTATCAAAATTTTAGAATTATTCCAAAAAAAAAATGATTTGATAAGTTGAGTTTTTGTTATTTTGTATAGTCAGTTATGTAAACAATAAACAATCAAGACAATATAATAAGAATAATAAATTAACATATATACATGTAATATAAATTTAATTTAAATTTCAATGGGGCATATGCCCCCATACCTTATAAGGTGGATCCGTCCTTGGATGTCATAACCTTTCTCTTTTAATTTAATTATTGTTAATTACTTCATAATTATCTTTTAATATTATTAAAAAATGGAATAATGCTTGGAGTCCTTATTATAGAAAGAATTTTATCTAACCACCATTCTTAGCTTAAAATTGCGCAAGTAATGAAGTATCATACCAACAAGAAAATAAAAGAAATAATATTATTTTGATAAAAAAATTTTTTAAAAAAAAATTTAATTATACGTTAGGTCTCCTATTTTTTATTTTTTATTTTGGGTACAGGTTTGGTATAATAATAACATGATTGGTTCTATCTATTTTCAATCACATAATTTTAACCCTCATCCTCTTGTAGGTTTTTACAATGTGGTGTAATCCTAACTTTGTAATTCATAGTTATATAATTCAGATTGAAAGTTAATTTAATCAAAAAGTCAGATTAATGGGTCAGTAGTCTAATTGAGTGTTAAGTAGTTAAATAAGAAAATATGGATAAATAATAAATATATTTTTTAAATACTATATTAAAAAGTACTTTATATGAAAAAAAATGCTATATGAAACAATATTAATGATATAACCAAATTAGTAATGATAATTATGTAACTTTAATTTTTAAAAATTGATATTGTTAAAATTATAATATAAATTAAAAAATTGAAAGTATTATTTAATAAGAATATATGGTTTAATAACAAAATGTATTTCATTAAAAAGGTGTTCAAGGTATTATATTCAAATTTTAAAAATTATCTTTTTTAAACTTTAAAAAAGAGAGTAAAAACTCAGGTCAATATGTATCAAACCGTTTGAGCGGGTCATCGAATCACTAATTGGGTTTGATCGAGTTGTCAAGAATACTTATTGTAGCTAAGAATTAGGCCGACTCAAAGACCAAATTATGAGTTTTTTGATTGGAGTAAGTGAGCTAATTCAATTCATACAACTGTGTTGTAATTTTTATCGAAGATAAAAGTGATGAGTTGGTTGCAATAAGGATGAGGTTAGTGAAGATACCACATCATCATTGATCACAGTGTGACATCTGAGATATGCCAAATCGGCCCAAATAAGCCAATTATTAGTGTTATTTAGACAACGTTTTATATTATACATACAAAAGCTCACATATCGTCAAACAAATTCACATGCAATCAACCAAATTAACGAAACTAAATAACTAGCAAATTTTCCCGAGACTCGTTGAATTGTATAGCATTGATCCCTCTCTTTTTCGTATCGATGATCATACTTCCATATTCAATTGTGAAGCAACAGCAAATTATCCACCAATCTCAAGCTTCGTGACATGTATTATATGACTTTGTATCTCCGTGAACATAGTCAAATATAATCTCATTTAAATTCAATGTTGCTAGGTGACTATGCTAATAGCGTTAAGAAGTATAAACACAAACACATTGCTAGGTGACTATGCCAAATGTACAAGCGCTCTTACATAGCTAACTCCTAATGGTCTAGCATTTTAAGTTGTATAATAGCAGGTGTTGTTGTGTTTTTTTTTTTTTTCATATAACGCTAAGAATTTTGGCATTATCATGTAAATAGTGCTAAAGTATCTGATATTAGTTACGTGTAATTTGAAAAAAAAAGTTAGTATAATAAAAAATGTAATATTTTAGTATATAATTTAAGTGGTGTGACAGTTTAATAAATAATTTTGCTATTAAGAATAATTTGATTAAAAAATCCAATGAGTTGCCCTAATACTTGAAGAGAAAGTGTGCTTCTTGCTTTGGCTACTCAAGTTTAAACTAGACATAACATAAAATAATTAATTTTCTTATATACATTATGTTGATGTGAAGGTATATCTTTGAAATCATTCATAAAAAAGAACTTAATTTCAGTTAATGCAAAAAGTTAGCTTAAAAAATTATTCTCTGATACCAAAATTTGTCCATAAATTTTTTAATTAGTCATATAATTGTTAATTTGGTGTTCGTGATGCTAAATCTCGTTGTTTGAATGGTTTAATCCTGTGCAAGCTTCTCTTTTTAGTGTTGTCTTGTTAACTAATGAAAATTCAAAATAATAGCAAAAAAAATGAAAGTAAGAATGCCCAATTTCTCATTTTGGCCCAGTTCACTTAGAGTGTTAATGGTTAAATTAGCCCAAAATTCTCTAGCCCAAATTCAAGGCAGCTACATAAAAAAAAAAAGGGAGCATTTAACATGCATTGCAGAAGATGCAAATTGGGGCAAAATCTCGGCAATAGTCTGGGGAGCCACGCTATGCTACACAAACATGGTTTCCTCTAAGTTTCCCACTGGTACTGGTATGTAAAAAGGACTTCCCTCCACGGTCTATAAAGAAAAAGCAGAAGAAGGAACTTGAGAAGGGGTCTTTTTGGGAAGGAAGAAGAGGTAAGCTTCAAAGGTAAGAATCCCCTGGTTCTCCTCTTTGTTTTTAACTGCAAGCATTCATCCCTGTTTGTCCAACATGAAATAGGGTGTGCTTTTGTTTGATTTTGGTTAATTTGTTGCCTTCAAAGTTACACTTTGTTCAACTGCACACACCAAGAATCTCACCTACATGACACCAAATTCACACTCAAACACTGCATCCTCATCAACCAGAATCTGACTAAAACCCAACCTCCGTAGCCAACAACCGTCACCACTTCGCCCCAAATACCCAGCTACACGAACCCCGGCGTTCTCCATCACTCCACCTGTAGCATCCGCCTCATCCTCTATGTGCATTTCCCATCTGCTTATGCGAAAGCAAGCTCCCTATTCTCTTTCCTTCTATTTTTTTTTTTGTTGGTTTGATTTTTGCTGTTGCTGATTTATATTAAAAAAAAAAAACTTTGGGTTGCTGATATATTTGGGTTTGAGTTTTTTGGGCTGAGTCTTGGGCCAACTAATACCCATTGGTTTGTTTTTGTGTCACCATTTTTTAATTTGGGCCATGTCATTTTTAGATTAAAAAAATAAAATAAAAGCATAAAATCTAATTAGTAGTTTTCTTAAATAAAAAAAGAAAATAAAAGAAAATAAAATAAAATATCTTTTAAAAGTGATAAGATAAATATTTACAAAATAATTAAAATTTACATAATTAACTTGAAGTGCTGTTATTAGAGCGGGTGACGTATAGGGTGTACTCGATTTCTAAATTTAATCTTATTTTTAAAGACTAGTTTTCTTAAAATGATTTTTTCAACTTAAATAAATTTTAAGGGTGACTCTATTTTTAAAAATATATTTTTTGCCGTCCCATTGTGTTCATGTTCTCACATGCATATATTTGTTAATCGTTTTACAACAAAAAGAATATTCGTCCAATTGAGGCCCTTTTTTTTTTCTTGTTAACATCAACTGGGGAAAATTTACTTCCCAAAATTCATCTTCTTTACATGTGTACTTTGCAATTGATTCTTATACATATGTAAAAATTGGAAAAATCTTCTCTAAAGTAAATTATTTTTATAATGAATAAGTAATGATATATCTATCTTTAAATTATTTAATAAATTGAGATTTTTATGCATTTTATTAAATCAATAGTTGATACACTTGTATTTATTTATTTTATAGAAAAAATTCATTCTAAAAGAACTTTATTTATAAAAATTAAAAAAGTATTACGTAGTCTTTTTAAATCATATAACCAGCATGTGCGTAGGTTATTTTAATTAGAAATAAATAGGGTGCTACTTACAACAATTAATTAAATTAATGCGATGAATTGATTAAATTTAAAAAAAAAATACTGTAATTGGTTGAGTGATTTATGCTAACAGTATTCCCTTTTAGTTTTTATATCAATGGCCAAAATAATTTTAGCTGTCTTCTATGAAAAAATAGGTGGTTGTCATCTATCTTGACATAGAAGATCAAGCTTTCCTGTTAACTATGAAATTAAATTTATTTATTTATTTTTCACTAAATCCTACGAGAGAGTTTAGGGAAGGCTCTATCATTGAAGTGGGATTTAAGAGACCAAAGGGATGAAGGGAGAAGGGAGAAAAGAAAGAAGATGTTCTTTCATGGGTATTAAATTCTTTATCGACAATTTTTATTTAAATGTCTCAATTAAATGAACTGAATTCACGGAGCAACTTCGAAAATAATTGTTTTTCCAAGACTAATGGCCTTTATTTCAGTTAAAAGAGGAAATAAATATCGTAATATACTAAAATAAAATAATTAAAGAAAAAATATCAGGCTAATAAGTTTTATAAAAATAGGAATATAATTAACATGTACAACTGTTGAATTATATATAAGTTCATGACTGGATAAATTATTAATGTGATTTTGTACATTAAAAAACAATATATTATTTACGATATATAGGTATAATCTTTTCCGTTAACTTTTGTATATAGAGTATTAAAAAAATTTAAATGTTTTTTAATTAATTAAAAAAATTGAAGAAATGAATAAAATCTATAGAATTGAAATAGTTGACCCTGCCAGCAAACAAAGAGTCGACCAGTTTAATTATATTGATTGTGACAAAATCAACATGTGCACTTTAAAGTTAAACTACACATAAGGACAATGGACCCTTACTCCACTCGGCCCCCACCTTCTTTCATTGCTGTGCCCTCCAACGAACGCTAAGGCTGCTAAACTTTTACACACCTCGATTTAAAATAAAAAAATATTTATAAATATGAAAAAGTAAAAGTATAATAATAAAAAAGGTAAAAAAAAAAAAACTTCTCACAAAAAGGAAATTCCCAAAGCCAAGAATCAATTATAATATATGAAAGAAGAAAAAGAACAACAATTGACAAAGATAAAAAGAAGGGATAAAATGAAATTGAGAATCCTAATCATAGATGAACGGAACCGATCGGCTCAGCTGGTTCGTCTTAAAAACTCGTGATCCGAGTTTTGAGTCGGTTCCATCAATCAATCAGACTATTTTTCCCATTTACCTAATCAAATTCAATGGCCATCTTGGTTGGTTGACACGTTTTTTAAGTTTTCTTTTTTAAAAAATTGAAACTTAAAAAATATAATTTTTAAAATTTAAATATTATATTTAAAAGTCTTTATTATAAAATATATTTTACGATTAGGTTATATATTCTTATTTTTCTTAATTTTTTAATATATATTATTATTTAATTAATAAATTATTATTACTTTTATTTAAAATATAATATTTTTATACTATATATTATTTTTTTTTATTTAATATTTTTTTTTATATATAATATTTTCCTATAACCTATCTTTTAAATAATTTTTATATAATGTTTTTTTAAATTTTTTGTCTTTATTAATTTTTTTATTCAACCATTTGATTTACAATTAAATCATTAATCCTATAACCTAATCATTCAACTAGCTCATCCTCAGAATCAAGTTATACATCCCAACAAACCAAAAATCATTACTACATAAGTAGTAGTTAGGAGTGACATATCCAATCAATTGGACCACAAAAAATAAAAAAGGAACAAAAGTTTGGTCCTGAGTCATAATGTTTTTTAACGTAAAAAAATTATCACACATTATTTTTTCTATTATATTTCTCATTTTTATACAAATGATAGAAACATAATATAAGTGTGTCAAAAAATAGAAAGACCAACTCTAATTAAATAATAAAACCTATTAAAATGTAAAAAAAACTATATGTATGGAACAATAACATTATTTTTTCTTTACTAGTAACATTGAGTCATCATCTTTACTACATTAGCATTAGCATTAGCATTAGCATTAGCATTAGCATCCACTCTTTTCAGCACTCTCTTCTCTCTCTTGATATTGTGATTGAGAATAAAAAAAACAGAAGAAAAAGAAAACTCACACAACACAAAGGGCAGGAGGGTAGCTATAGCTAAAAAGCCAAAGCCTTTTGCTATTCCAAACACCACCTCCACTGTTTCTCTCCTCCCTCTCTCTCTTCACCGCTGTCTGATAATTCATTTCAAAACCCTATTTCTCTATTTCCATTTCTGGGTCTATGTTTTTTTTTAATTTAAAAAAAGCAATTTCTGAGCATTGATTAAATGGGTTTCTGTTAATAGCCATTTTTCTGAAACAGGGTACTAAAAAACAAAAAAATCTGATCACATTTCTGCTTCTGCAAACTCTACATTTTTATTTTCTGGGGTACTGCAGAACAAAGTATCTCTTCAATTCCAGTCCCAAAATATCTTCTTTTTGAGCTTAAGTGTTGCAAATTGTTGACGGGTTTTGTGGGGGTGGCTTTGATTTTTCCATGGCTGCGGTTGCTGAGATTTCCGCTGATGCCACCAACAAAATGGACTCAAAACCGAAGCCAGAATCTGAATTCAGTGTGCAGAAGCTGGTTGACATGTTCACAAAGTTGAATCCTTTGGCCAAGGAGTTCTTCCCTTCATCATATTCTCACAATCATGATCATCACTATCAGGGCTATAATCAGTTCTCACCCACCAATTTTCTGGTCAACACTAAGCCCTCAGCTAATGATAATTACCCAAACAATCGAAGGGTATGATTGTTTTGTCTTTGATCTCTCATTTTTATAGTTATCTTATTTCTTTCTGTTAATTTTAGTGATGAGTTTGCCTTAGTTCTTCCACTCTCAGCTGGATTGTGCTAGTGCTGCTGGAAAAATGGTTTTTTTTTTTTTGTGTTGCATCTTCTCCTAATATTTATATAATGAATATTGTGTATGAAAATTTTTGTTCAATCCAGTGAAAGAAAGTACTAGGAAAACCAAGCTTCAACAACTGTTAACCCAGAGAAAAAAAAATCCCAAAGGAAAAATCCTCACATCCTTAAAAGGATGGGCACCAAGACCATAGCAGAATGTAAATGTAGCCTTAAAACAGCGAATCCAAGTATTCAGAGAAGTTGCAAGTTTTTTTGTCTGTAAATTGTAAATTGACGTGAATTTTTAATTGAGTCTCTGCGGTATTTGACATACTTATGAGCATCCTATATGGATTTTGTTTTTCCATGTTATATTTTTTGTATTTCATATGTATTACATTTGTGGTTATTTTGTTTTGATGGGAAAACCCATGTTTTTCTCTTCTTTCAATTTACTTTACAGTTTAGGATATCTTTCAGATTGGTGTAGCTGACTACAACTTTTGTCGTTACGATACCGTTAGTCTTTTATCTGTCTTCTTATTGCACGATTAACTCCAAATTGATTATACGGCACGTATCATGCAACAATCGGCCTATAACTATGTTATGTGAAGATTGCAGTTTCTGTTGAAATGATAGTGATGATATCATTGAGGTAGAATTTTTATGTGTAAGTTAATGCTGATGTCATCATTCTTTTCATGTTTACTGAAAATTTGCACTTTTGTCAAGTTGCAGAGAAGAAATAATTTTAACCAGGGGAGGAGAAGGTTGAATGGAAGATCACTTAAGGCTCAGAGAGAAGATAGCATTAGAAGAACAGTATATGTTTCTGATATTGATCAGCATGTAAGTGAAGCTAGAATGGCTTCAACAAAATCTTATCTTGATGATGTAGTTTGTTTAGTGTTCCATTCCAATCATAGAAAACAACATTATTTGAACTGTCTTTTGTCTTGGTGTAGGTTACTGAGGAGCGGCTTGCAGCCTTATTCAGTAGTTGTGGACAAGTAAGTTATGAGCCTTGATTGATGACTTGGTCAGCCATTTTTTAGGTTACAATTAGGTGGAAATTATTAAGATGCTTGAATAATTTTAAACTAGGGTATTTGATTGCAATGTTTTAATTTTTTCTGGGAAGTTTTGTTTTAAGACTCACTATTATCTTGTAGCAGCAGAAAATCGTAGAATGTTTCTGTATTTTGTTTCCCTTGCTTTTGTATGGTTATCACCTTGCTTTATCAACATTTATTTTTAAACTTTGCAAATCCAATTGTCCTGTATGCAAAGCATTGCTGATATTGTGTTTTTTCCGATTGTCCTGTATGCAAAGCATTGCTGATATGTCCCCTATTCTGATACTTTGTTTTGTGGAACTTTGTCTCTTATCAATTTCCACACATTTTGCTGCATTATGCCTCTTGATGCAACATGGATCAGTTACTTGAAATGAACTCTTCACTCCATTGTGTGCATGATTAGCACTATCATTTTCTTCAGTCAGCTACGCAAAGCATTCCTTTCTCTCTTCATCTGGTTTAGATTTATGCTTTTTCTTAAGTAATCTAATCTGGGTTATAGGTATGAAGTTTTGCATGCTGTTATTTCTACGTTTTTCTCACATAAACCTGTTGAATTCTTCTGAACCTGTTATAGATGGATTATGGAACTGCTATGAAGTTTATGCCTTTTCATAGTCCATCTGGGTCGTCTTTTCGAACAATTTCGTTGGGTGAGATAAGTATCTGGAAATCAAAATGTAATTGTTTATGAAATCAGCTGTAGTAAATGTTACAAATATACATTCAACGCATATAATATATATATAAATTTATGATATTATCTAGAAACTTCAAATGCTTACCAAAAAATAAAAAATTGCAGATCTGTTCATCCGAAGGAATCTGAAATATTTATTGCTTCCATTGACCTTCTTAATCTGAGCATGATTCCTTTTTGAGTTTGTTCTCATATATTTTTCTTTATTTAGTTAAGTAGAATTCCATCACATGGAAGATAGTCCGATTAAAAGAGGTAGAGGAAGACCAAAGGAAAATTTGGTATTGGATTGAGCTCAATGGTGTCATTTGATGCATATAGCTGGCCCCACTTAATGGGATAAGGCTTGGTTGTTGTTCTAGTTAAGTAGAATTCTGTTTGTTCATCAGTGAAATGGGTTCCTTTTTGCCTGTATATTGACTGGCATTCAACCTGGCTAATTTATAATTGTAAATGGTCCTTCTGTTTGACAAATCAAAGATCTTCATTAATAGCAGTAGTCACACGGCAAAATTTGTAAGAAATTTGAATGTGCTTCCTGAACTAATATCTGATGCATTTTGTGGTACAGGAACTCTCCTCTCACTGAATATCTAGGATTCAAATTTGAAAGATAAATCTTATTATAATCTGTCACCCTAATTATGACATTTTATTACATCATTTGAATTGAAGGTAATCGATTGCCGAATTTGTGGTGATCCACATTCAGTTCTTCGTTTTGCTTTTGTTGAGTTTGCAGATGAGCGTAAGTTTTTGTCCCACAAATCCATCTCTCTTCAACTTCTCCCAAAAGATGTGGGCACACACACACATGAAGACTATTATTTCTTCTACCTAAATCATGCATTTTTCATGGAATTTGTGTCAACAGATGGTGCAAGGGCAGCTTTAAACCTTGGTGGCACTGTGCTTGGATACTATCCAGTCAGGGTCCTTCCTTCAAAAACTGCCATCCTTCCCGTGAATCCTACATTCCTCCCTAGGGTATGAATTTTTTCTGATCCTTTCTATACTATTATTTAGCTATATTTGGATGGAAAGGATTAGCTGAATTTTTCAGAGTCGTAGTTTATCTCCTTTGCTGTGTCATAAGAGAGTTGGTTTGACTAATCTTTAGTGTTTAACTGGAGGGCTTTTCTAAAGGGTTACACCTACAATTTTTCAGCATAGTTGAAAGGAGTTGTTTTGAATATTTCATGTTTTCCATCTAGATTTTGTTTTGGAGCATGATTTCTTTTATCCTCCAGTCTTCTTTTTATGTTTTGTTTTTCTCTTTTCAATCAAAATTTTCTTAAAAAAAAAAAAACTGGCTGTACTTTATTGATAAGTGATAACTGTGCTTTGCTTTGCGTATGTCTATTTTGACTGGTAAGTAATGTTTCCAAATTTTCTATTAAATTGTTCTCTTTACTTTGTAATATGCAGTCGGATGATGAGCGGGAAATGTGTACCAGGACTGTCTATTGTACAAATATTGATAAAAAGGTATATCATTTATTTTTTTTGGAAAATTACGAAAAGGTATATTTTGGTAAAACTATTTTCTCTTTAGGAATAATTGATCACTCAAATGGTTAACGATGTTCAAAGATTGGTTAATGAGTAAGCACTTATTGACTTGATTAGTCTTAGCCATTTTATTGTGTTACCATGAAAATCATAACATAATGCATCTATGATTTGCATAGATGGATATCAGAGTTGAATCTCTTGATGCGTTGTTAAATTTCTATCAAATATCTGAGTGCAGGTTTCTCAAGCTGAAGTGAAGAGTTTTTTTGAAACAGCTTGTGGTGAGGTCAGACCTGAATAATTATTTCATGCTAGTTGCTAGAAAATGTTTATTTGAGAAGTTAAATGGTGGCTGATGTTATCTTTCTATTTTACAGGTTACGCGCTTGAGGCTTTTAGGGGACCAAGTGCATTCAACTCGAATTGCTTTTGTGGAATTTGCATTGGTAAGTCTTGAGTATACCATTCAATGCCCTAATAATTGGCTGCAATACACTGTCATAATTTATAAGAATAACTGCGCCATGAACAACTTATTTAGCGTATCTTGATTATTTTATGGATTCTATGTTTCTATTTGCTTTTGTTCTTGGCAACTGTAACTATCGTAAGATTCTTGTCTTCAGTGTTTTTCATTAATACTGGAATGAAAACGTATCATTGGAGGGAAATATTTTTTTCTCTAAGCATTTTGAGCCCCATTGTCTTTACCAGTGGATATTTCCTTTCAAGGTATGCACCAGGAGTAGTATTAAAGTGCTCACATAGTGCATTTGTGTTATGTACTATCTACTAACATTTATTGAGTCACTGATTTGTGAATGTACTATCTACTCTCCCCCACGCAGGTGTTAGGCTAGTTTATATCCAACCAACATCATACATCTGACCAATTTTCATTTACATCTTTATGATGTGTAATTTGTAAAAAAAAAATGTTCAAGAAATTATTCACTTTAAAAAATCAGCTATTACTAAAGAATTTATTTTTTTACTGCATGTTACATTGTTTATTGTTTTACTTAAGTGGAGTTTGGATGAGTTAGAGTTCATTGAGCTCCTGACCTGTTTGTCTTCATGAAGTGTAGTTGGTAACTAAATAGCGACTTTTGTCATAATAAATTTTGATGGTCTTCCTAAAGGATAAGGATGCATGAATTAAATTCAGTTATTTTTTTTTTCAAATAGATGAAGACTTTGGTGACCATATGGAAACATCAAGATTTTGTCTCTTCTGCTTTTGTCAAACTTAACGCAAGAATGTTTAAATAAGCACCATGAAAGAATTTAATGATTTCTTTTGTAATGTGCTGCTACTGGCATTATTATGTTAACTTCCACAAGAGGAACCACTATCTTGACCGGGTATTTCTTTCTTCTTGAGTAGGCTGAAAGTGCCATTATTGCACTAAATTGTAGTGGGATGCTCTTGGGAACCCAGCCTATCAGGTTTGGTCCCTTTAATGGAGGATAGTTTTTGTTATGCAAGTTTCAACTAAATTTAGTTTGATCATATTTGGTCTTCCTTCTCATTCTGTAGGGTAAGTCCTTCAAAGACTCCTGTGAGGCCAAGGGTCACTCGTCCAACATCACATTAACTGATCAACATGGTCGAAGACTTAAGAGGAGATTTGGTCAACTTTCCAGTTGAGACTTGTGTTGGAAGGGGTGGTGAAACTTCCCTTTGTTTCAGTATTTCCATCTTTTCTGTCACAACAGTTACTTTTGTTGCCAGAGCCTATAATCTTCTGCTCTAATTAAACTTTCTAGCGACCAGCCTTGATCTTAAAATATTTTACTGTGTCTACATTGAACTGGGCTAGTTTAAGTTATTTTGTTATTTGGAGCAAGCATTAATCTTACTTTAATTAGCTTCAATTTTTAACACCATTACAGTCACATAGTGGTGTGAATTCAGTATGTTAGCATCTAAATGGGGCAGCCATTCAATCTAGTGAAGATGTGATTTTGAGTCACCTCGAATTGGAAAGATAGGTACACGTTGAAACATGAAAAGGATGATAGAACCACAAAGATTCTTCATCATAGAATATGGTTGCGCTGCTGGTGCTGCTCCATCCCTGTCTATGATTCTTTGTTCTAATAATAATAAATGCTGTTGCATCTTTTTATCAATAATAATAATAATAATAATAAATGCTTTGGCATCTGTTGATGCAGTTGATCTTTGTTCTGGAATAAATTGGAGTGTATCATTGCTTGATTTACCTTATTTGGTGGGCCTGTACCCGAATAGAACTTAATGGTAAGGCAGAGTCTCCATACTCATTATTGAGAATAGAGGTACATCTATGGAGATTTGACTGACTGGGCCAGTGAAAACACTGGTTAAAGAACTTTTGTGTTTCTACCACATATTGAGCTCAAGGGTGGACACAGGAAAAGGTTCCCAACTGAACGTGCATAAATATCCGGACATAACACCATTTTTTAAGTTTATATTATAAGGTATTAAGCATCAATCCTTATGTGATGTCTTTCTAGGTGTTTGATTCCTTTTGGCAGAGTCCATCTTTGATTCCCACTCAAGCTGGAATTGATACGAATCTCTAGATGCTCTTTATAAGTGTCAGTATGCTAACAGATAAGTGAGCTGTTTCAAGAATTTTCTCTAGAATTAAAAACTTCCGATGGTAAAGGTCTTGTAGTGACATTATTTGATTTTTATATAACGTATCCAATTAATTTGTGAATCTTATGAGTCCAACTGGGCAAAATTAGAATGCAAGGTTTAGAGGCTCCTACCAGATAATGTTTACTCTACCTACCTAAGGTCTCACTTAAACCTATCCAACTTGTTTTGCTGGGACAGAATGTATAATAATTAGTATTGATTTACTTATAGTGTGACAGGACATTTAATTTTAGGTTTGTATCCTATGGAATTAGGGGTGTACTTTAAAGAATGAAGTGCAAGTGGTAACACTCGATAACAAAATGAAGAGAATAGGGTTTTTCAAATTCATGATCTGTTATTTATGTCCATGAATTTTATAAAAATTTAAACGTTGATTTTATCATTTGCAATTATCAATGCTAAACTTTACTTTTTAAAGTGCAGAGTGCATCTAAATCCTTTAAATTTTGAAAAAAAAATTTTTCTAAAGTATTTTTCTAAAATGAATTTATTTTTAAATTATTTATTAGATTACGATCACAATATACTTTAAATTAAATTAAGTATAAATACATCTTTATTTATTTTAAAGTGAAGCTCGCTCCTCCTTTAATTTTCATCTGCTATATCGGTGCATTAGTTAGCACTAAATAAGAAAGTCACATCGTTGCATTACATAAGTGAATTGTGAAATGGAGATAATACTTCAAATAGACATTATCATGAGCAGGGGAGAAAGTAAAATATCTAAATTTTCATTAATATTTTCCTCTAGCATGAAACTTATTTAACAATTCAAGCTAGAGTGCTAGACTACCAGACCAATTTTTCAAGGTTTAAATTGGAACCACAGAACATAAGTGCACGTCCACCATCATAACATTGTGCCATAGTGGCACTAGCGCAGCACATACAAAAGGGTGGGCTCTGTTAGCCTCTTTCTTGAGAAAACCTGGACCAGTACCACATTGGAGTTTCTAGGCTTTAATACAACAGGTTCATGTCCTCCATGTTCTTAGCCTGATGCTATTACTTCAACCATTAAAACTGCAATTCCTCATATTAATTCCTAAATTATATTTTATATGTCATGCATATCTCCCCGTCCTGGCAAGGCTTCCAATACATCCTTATCCCCAAAATGGACGAAATGGATGAACTTGCTGTTGAGTGATCTTAGATCTCTGAACCTTGCATTGTTGACGTAATTTATTGCCTTACACATAAAAACAAAGGGGCATAGAGTTTCAAATTTTAAAGGCAGAAGTGTAGGAGATATAGGAGTGGAACAAAAATTTTAGCTCCTGTGAACACCGAAAATAACAAGAATAAAAAACCAATAACAGAAATCAACTAGAGCGAAGAGAGATTGGAACTAGTATATTACAAATTATGTTAGACATTGTTCTTAAGAGTTTATCTATGCTCTACTCAGAGTTAAGCTCGGTGGAAGTGGTCTCAACTGGTAATCCTTTAGGATTAGATGTGGGTTTGACCAGGAGCTCATCCATATGAAGAACCCAGTTAGACGAGCAGTAGATCTTCCATTTTAATCGTTGGAAAGTGCAACAGAGGTTGTAGGGGAGCTTGCTGATGCACTTGTAGCGTGAGAAGGAAGATGAAGTTGTATGTATGTTTCTAGCTTTGGTGGTGACCAATAAATAAGCAAGATAGCTTAATAAGTAAGTATACCAATGGACAATAGTGCAAAGGAAGCAACTCAACGGTCCACAAAAAATAATTTGACAATAGGATAGAACCAAGATCAAAATGAAGAGAATAGGGTTTTTCAAATTCATGATCTGTTATTTATGTCCATGAATTTTATAAAAATTTAAACGTTGATTTTATCATTTGCAATTATCAATGCTAAACTTTACTTTTTAAAGTGCAGAGTGCATCTAAATCCTTTAAATTTTGAAAAAAAAAATATTTTTCTAAAATGAATTTATTTTTAAATTATTTATTAGATTACGATCACAATATACTTTAAATTAAATTAAGTATAAATACATCTTTATTTATTTTAAAGTGAAGCTCGCTCCCTCCTTTAATTTTCATCTGCTATATCGGTGCATTAGTTAGCACTAAATAAGAAAGTCACATCGTTGCATTACATAAGTGAATTGTGAAATGGAGATAATACTTCAAATAGACATTATCATGAGCAGGGGAGAAAGTAAAATATCTAAATTTTCATTAATATTTTCCTCTAGCATGAAACTTATTTAACAATTCAAGCTAGAGTGCTAGACTACCAGACCAATTTTTCAAGGTTTAAATTGGAACCACAGAACATAAGTGCACGTCCACCATCATAACATTGTGCCATAGTGGCACTAGCGCAGCACATACAAAAGGGTGGGCTCTGTTAGCCTCTTTCTTGAGAAAACCTGGACCAGTACCACATTGGAGTTTCTAGGCTTTAATACAACAGGTTCATGTCCTCCATGTTCTTAGCCTGATGCTATTACTTCAACCATTAAAACTGCAATTCCTCATATTAATTCCTAAATTATATTTTATATGTCATGCATATCTCCCCGTCCTGGCAAGGCTTCCAATACATCCTTATCCCCAAAATGGACGAAATGGATGAACTTGCTGTTGAGTGATCTTAGATCTCTGAACCTTGCATTGTTGACGTAATTTATTGCCTTACACATAAAAACAAAGGGGCATAGAGTTTCAAATTTTAAAGGCAGAAGTGTAGGAGATATAGGAGTGGAACAAAAATTTTAGCTCCTGTGAACACCGAAAATAACAAGAATAAAAAACCAATAACAGAAATCAACTAGAGCGAAGAGAGATTGGAACTAGTATATTACAAATTATGTTAGACATTGTTCTTAAGAGTTTATCTATGCTCTACTCAGAGTTAAGCTCGGTGGAAGTGGTCTCAACTGGTAATCCTTTAGGATTAGATGTGGGTTCGACCAGGAGCTCATCCATATGAAGAACCCAGTTAGACGAGTAGTAGACCTCCCATTTTAATCGTTGGAAAGTGCAACAGAGGTTGTAGGGGAGCTTGCTGATGCACTTGTAGCGTGAGAAGGAAGATGAAGTTGTATGTATGTTTCTAGCTTTGGTGGTGACCAATAAATAAGCAAGATAGCTTAATAAGTAAGTATACCAATGGACAATAGTGCAAAGGAAGCAACTCAACGGTCCACAAAAAATAATTTGACAATAGGATAGAACCAAGATCAAACCCCCACATGCACAAATGAGACAAGATGGGCATGTATGGGAGTATTAAAGCTAAGCCCAAGTCTACAGTCGCAACCCAATACCATAAGGCATTTATATGTGGACAACATCCATATATAAAGAATCTTCAAGAACCTATCCTAGACAATGTGGAACTTAAGTCTTAAACAAAACACACAAGGCACTCTTAAGTTTAAAGCATTCTTAAGACCCACAAATCTAATAGTCCTCCACATGTTTCAAACATTAGAGAGTAAAATTGAGAATGTCATGCATTAGTGAAGTATCTGTGAACACTCAATTTTGGCCATTTAGCTAAAATAATAAAAAATGAAAAAATGAAAAAAAAAATAAAAAAAATTTAAAAAAAAAGACAAAAAATATAATAAAAAATAAAAAAAGGAGAAAAACAAAAATTAAATAAAAAAAAAAAGCAATCACTCCACTACACTCCACATCCCCCACTCACTCCACTCATCCCCCACTCACTCCACTCACTCTCACTCACATTCCACTCACCTTCCACTATCACACACTCCCACTCACATTCCACTCACCTTCCACTATCACACATTCCACTCACCTTCCACTCACCTTCCACTCACCTTCCACTATCACACACTACATTCCACTCACCTTCCACTATCACACACACAATCTCCACACACTCCCACTCACATTCCACTCACCTTCCACTATCACACACTACACTCACTTTTCACTCCATTATCACACACTACATGCACTTTTCACTCCATTATCACACACTACATTCACTTTTCACTCCACTATCACACACACACTCACTTTTCACTCCCACTCACACACTACATGACACACTCACTCACGTACAAGGGGCAGGGGGAGCTCACTCACGTACAAGGGACAGGGGACTTTATTTTTTGGCTTTTCATTCTTATCTTCAATATAACCAAGCTCCTTCATCCAAGAACCATCATAACAGCCCCCTACGTGACCACCATCCAAGTTTCACCATTCTCGACCCAAACCTTCATCAACATCTCACACTCTCCACTCCCTCCAACGGTAACACCATTCCTCACCGTTTTCATCTTCTCTAAACAGGCAACACCCTTGGACCATCCTTCCTTTTTCTCACCTCCAATCATCTTCCTCTCACCACTCCTTTCAACCACCCCTCCACGTGACTACTCTCTCCCATTACCTTCACTACTCCAAGCAACCCAACCAAGTTTCACCACCTCTACCTCCATAACAAATGACCACCAACACACAAACCATCATAACAGTCCACTCCCCCTCCACGTGACTCACACCTATGCATCACCAAAAACCCATTCAACCATCTTCAACCACCGTTTCCAAACATCAAGCACCACTGCCACGTGAAAGCCACCCTCACAGCCATCACTTTTCAGCAACTCCACCACGTCCAAACAACTCCTCCACGTCTAAGCAAGCACCACGTCCAAGCGAAGACCATACGTCGTGCACCGCGTCACAACAAAGTTCTTTCGGTGTGCTCTGTTTTTACTTCCTTTGGTTGTCTGTTTCTTGGCTTTTTGTCGTTCTTCATGGTTCTTGATTCATGTTTTCCTTTCTCGCTTTTTGTTTCGCATGTATCATTATTCTTTGTTATTTTTTTCGTTTTGCATGTAGGGACATTTCTATCTTTTCCGTTTTGCTTTGCTATTATTATTGGGCTTTATTTTGTTTTGCTATTTGTTTCTGCTATTTAACATTTCTTTTATTTTTAATGGATCAAATTCTTGGTCTTTCTTTAGTTATTTAGATACTTTCCTTTAGTTTGTAGTGTTACGTAAAGTTACGTAAATGATATATATATATATATATATATATATATATATATAGATTCTTTTTTTTAATGCGTGTTGTGTTACGTAGGTGATATTTATATGTGTGTAATGTTTAGTTCTTGTTTGATGTTTTTTTATTTTATGTTTTAAGTTGTGTATTATGACTAAATAAAAAAATGAAGTTAGAAGATCTAGAAAGAAAAATAAAAGAAATCAAGCATAGTGGTTGTTTATATAAAAGGGTAAATAAATGAGACAAAAAAAATAGTAAAAAAACAAAAAAAAACAATAAAAATAAAAAATAGCAAAAGTGAAGGGAAGAAGTAGAATAATTGAAATATTTTTTTTGAAAAATAAATAAATAAATAAATAAGTGGGATTAGCCGAGTTGTGACGAACATTGTTAATCTCATAATAAAATTTTTTTGGTGGATCATCCGAGTTGTGACATGACAACCTAATGATTCAAATTATTTGAAATAAACAAATAAATAAATCACTATTTAATAAAGACAAAAAAAATTTCATTTTTTAATAATAAAAATTCATTTTTTATCATTTTTTATTTTTCATGACTTTATATATATATAAAAAATCTCCTTTTAACAATAATAAATTTAATAATCCGTGAGTGACGCCTAGCGTAACGCAAGCTTCGCTCATTCAAACTTTAATTTGATTAACAGAGTCGCGACGACCTGTTAATTCAATAAAAAAATTTTAATCTTTTTTTTTTTTCTTTAAATAAAATCAACCAACCCACATTTATTTTCTACAGAACTACGTGACTTTGAGTTCCTCATTTGCACCCGAGGATACGTAGAGCGAAATTTTCATTCATGTCAAGCCAAAATTAAGTTTTCATAATTTGGTTCTTATTTTATTTTAAAAATAATAATAAAAAATAATAAAAAAAATATTTACAAAGTCTTTTTAAAATGGGTAAAATAAATAAATTTGAGATTATTAAGTTTTTGCACAATTGACTTGAGGTCTGCTTAAGGCGGGTGTGTTAGAAGTCTTTGTGGGATTAAGTTTCCACCCTTCCCTAACCATAACCGACTCCCGAATCCAATCTGGTTCCAAAGACCATTTTTCTAACAAGGTTTTCCAATTTTTCCTAATTTAAATAAAATTGGTGGCGACTCCATTTCCGTTTTTAAATTCACGCGAGTTGCTATATATCCCGCCGCGATATCTGTCGCGACAGATGGCGACTCCACTGGAGATTTGATTTAGAGAGTCAGGCCTGTTATGGTTAGTTGTGCAAATATTTAATAATTTTTATTTATTTATTTTACCCCATTTTGTTCTTGTTTTTGCCTTTATATTTATTTGTAAATAGTCTTTGTTTAATACTTTGTGTAAATATTTGATAGCATTATCTTGTGTATATTTTGACTTGTATTTATTTTTGTACTTAATTGTTGAAACTCTAGGGTAGATGACTGCTGGTTGGTTGTTGTATATATGTTTTGCAGGATGCGGGTAGTCTTTAGGATAATGAAGGTTTGTATGCTCCCTACACCCACCACACCTACACTTCTATCACACATTCGAGTGGGGCTCTATACCCGGGTCTGAGTGAAGCTTAAGTTAAATAGAGGTTGTGTAGTGGTAACCATTTTGGATGTACATCCTGTTTGGCTATTGCAAAAACCTCATCTAGAGTGCGCCCTTTTTATAAATGTCCCACACCTAGTGGTTTACCCACTATTTCGTGGTCAACATTTTGAAATGGGACTTGGCTCTAGAGACCTTCAGAATAGAAAAGCTACCAAATGAAAATTTTCACGATCTAGAAGAGACTCGTAGATCCTCAGGATAGAAATCCCCAAGTTAAAGAAATCCTATTAGGACACAAAGGGAGCATATCTTTCGTTATCTTTTGACTCATCTGTATACCTTGTGGGTTGTTCAGTCCCTTAATGTGACGAACCATACTGGTGTCCCCCTTGATATAGAATAAAAATAAAAAGTTTTTTTTTTAAAAAAGGGGGGGGGGCAAATCACTTTTAAAGGACCAACAACTCACTTATTATTAAATTGTAAAATCATTTTTTTTAAAACCATGCATTGATAATTCTTCATCCCCAGGTTTGTCGAGAACCATTTGAAATTCAGCCTAAGGACTAGTAGTGAGTATCTTTGATTAAAAATGGAAAGTGACATGGGATCGATCACAAGGAAGCAATTTTGAAAAAGACCACCGCAACTTAAGGCCAAGTTAGCGGATACTGAGAGAGTCTAGTGGGTTTGGGCCGATTCTTTGAAAAAGACACAACGTTTGACCTTTACTGCAAGATATGGGAAATTTTTGAATCTATTATAAGTAGACGTACAAACAGAAGCCATCACTGCATTAGCCCAGTATTATGATCCACCATTACGTTGCTTCACATTTCAAGATTTTCAGTTAGCCCCCACATTAGAGGAGTTTGAACAGATCCTGGGTTTATCTTTGAAAAATGAAAAACCATACCAATATAAAGGTCACTATGCATCATTGCCAACCGTAGCAAACGTCTTGAAAGTCCATGTAAGGGACTTACAAGCGGCAAAGCACAATAGGAAAGGTATAAAGGGTTTCCCAAGTAAATATTTGGAAGAGCACATGCGCCACTTAGCTGAGGTTGAAGACTGGAATACTTTTATGGATGTACTAGCCCTCACCATTTATGGTAGTATCCTATTTCCAAATAGTGAAGACTTGGTAGGTTTCGCGGCAATCGATGTATTCCTCGCTCGACGAAATGATGCCGCCAATCCTGTCCCGACTATTCTTGCCGATGCTTACTATACCTTGAATTTATGCCATGAAAAGAAGGATAAGCGAATCTTATGTTGTCTACCGATGTTGTTTGTATGGCTAACCTCTCACATGTTCAAGAGGGGATGCGTGGATCCATGTCCCATTGCAAGTCTCAAGATGCTCCAATTGAAGACCAAAAATGGTCGTGAATAGGCCGAGGAATTGACCAAGCTTGAAGATGAAAAGATCGTGTGGTACCCATGGCGTAAGGAAGGGCAAACTGTGATTTGTCAGTGTGAGGGGTTTCCTAACGTTCCCCTAATGGGTACTCAAGGATGCATTAACTATAACCCCACGTTAGCATTACGACAACTTGGCTATCCCATGATGGGACCACCCTCGGAATTGGAGATTACTCCTTTTATTTATGACATGCAGACGGGGTGTACTGAGACACTGGGGAGAGTGCGAGATGCTTGGAGGAATATCATCAGAAAGGACAGAGAACTGGGAGTCAGAAGTTGTGGGGTCAAGGAGAGCTACAGGCAGTGGGTCAAGGACCGGGCTCAAGAAGTCAAGTTACCCTTCAGAATGTCAGCTAGTAAAGCTTTGCCTCTGTCCCCAATAGAAGACGAAGAAGTAAAAGAAAAGCTAACAGAGGCCAATGAACAAAAAAGGAAATTAGAAGCAGAACTAGAAAAGGTTCGCCAAGCATATGCAATCTTAAAGCATGAAAATTCTGAGAAAACCCACGCCCTTGAAGGAGCTAACAAGAGACTAGGGGTAGGGCAAGAACAGATATCAAGGACTAGAAGATGCTTGGAAGCTGCAAACAAAGAGTTGGGGCTCAGAGGGCAAGAAAGAGATAGGGCTTTGGCTGAAAATCAACAACTTAAAGAACAATTCATGAAGCAAGTGGATAGTATGAGGCAACAAATGAAAATGATATCTTCAAGATACGAAGACATGATCAAAACTGAGAGGTTGTACACTGCCAAGGAAATTGCAAGGTATAAAGCGGCATTACGGCAGGGACAAGACAACTTGCAGAAAATTATAGATCTTGTAAGACACAAGACAAGGACATCCATGAATGGAAAGAAGAAGCCCACCTTTTGAAAGATCGCTTTGTGAAACTAGCAGGCCTAGCCAACACGGCGATCGCAGATATTCCATATTATTTAAAGGTGGCAGATAAGATGGTCGATCCTCTTAAGACTCCTAAGAGAGATTAGTGACTTCATTGAGTATTGCAAGAATCTCATTGAACATATGAAGCAGATAATCAAAGCCCGCTCGGTTGAGAATGGTGAATTAGACTAGATAATGATGTATGATGTACTCCTCTCAAATGATGTTGATGATCTTTTTCAAATAAATAAAGTATGCATTATTATTGTTCTGATCCCATGGAGACCCATTTCTTTTGAACGAGACGTTCTAAGAAATGTTCATGACAAACAACTTTTGAACGAGACGTTATAAGAAATAGTCATGATGAAAAATCAAAGATACTCACTCAAGTCTATTCAGCACAAATTAATAAATGGTCTTCTAACAAACAAATAACAATCATGATGGTTTCTAATAAATTGTTCCTTAACTATATACGGAAATTTAGGAACCTTTGCGCGGCCTAGGAGAGAAGAGACCAATCAAACTCGAGTTCATAATACCAGATCTCGGACCAGAATGGCTGCTGATAATTCTGAGACAGGAAGAAATTTGAGTAGGGAGGTTGATGAAGTAACAGGAAGAATAAATGAGGTGTCAGAAAATCAAGCGAGGTTGGAAGCGATATTGCAAGATATAAGGGAATCTCTCCACTTAATCAGTGAAAGTAGAGGTACAAATGGGGTTGAAGCATATGCAAATGTGTCATCGGTGACTGCTCTGATTTTCTCGACTGTAACCTCAGGCATCGTTATGGGGATACATGAGCAACTACCTCAAATGACATCAATGGGCATGCCTATTGGGGATGGGTATCGCACCTTGGAAGGAGTTCGTGATGAAATTCCTGGTTACACTGGCCCTACCTGGGAACAACCTCATGTGTCTGTTCTGGGGCAGGCAACATTGCCTTGCTCTGGAAATAACCATGTCATGACTGAGAAAGGTGAGATAAAAGAAGAGTGGATGAAGAAAATGGAAGAACAGATCAAGGCAATCAAGGGCCCCAACGTTTATGGACACCTTAGAATAGAAGATCTGTGTCCTACCACCGATGTCATAATCCCTAAAGGTTTCAAGATTCCCGATTTTGCCAAGTATGACGGGAGCGGTAACCCTCGGTTTCATTTGATCAGTTATGGAACCACGATGGCTGTTTGGTCCAAGGATGATAAATTCCTCATTAGCTTTTTCCACGAGAGTCTTACAGGCCCTGCTTTAGAGTGGTATCTTCAATTAGACCGCTGTAAGATTTCTCGTTGGACGGAGTTGGCTAATTTATTCATGGATCAATACAAGTTTAATCTGGGTGCAGCTCCTACCCGAGAGCAATTGAGCTTGATGCAAAAAGGAAGTGAGGAAACCTTCAAGCAGTATGCCCAGAGGTGGAGGGCTCTCGCAGTACAAGTGCAACCATCGTTGACTCTGACAGAAATGTGTTTATACTTCTTGGGGACTTTGGGAGCTCCGTATATTGAGACAATGGCAGGTGTTGTATATCGAGATTTTGCTGACTTAGTAGCTGCTGGTGAGAGGATTGAAGTTCTGGTAAAAGCTGAGAAATTGGAAACCAATAACAATGAAGGTGGTTATGAGGAGTGAGTTTTTCCCATAGGAAAAGAGAATGGGGAGTGAGCTGCATGCAAAATCAGAACCCTTCACAACTCCGTTTCCACTATCTCATTCTGTCTATACCAATTGACCTCCAGTGATTTAGAATTTCTGAATAGCTGATAATCTGAGGCGTTAACTGATGAGATTGCCATCTTAGATTTTTATGAGGTTGAACTTATTTTAACTTTCTTGAAGCATTAATGTAATGGATTTGCATGGATCTCAGTATGTCTTGTTTCATTTTCTTATGTCTCACACTCATGTTCATGTCGTGTCTTTCTTGTCATTCTTTTCTTTCCTTTACTTGTCGTCTTTTGGTTTGGATCCCATGGATTTCTCGTTTTGAAAAAAATTTTGGTGGTCATGAAGCCCACGTGTGTAGGTGTTATTTGCAAAAAAAAAAACCAAAAATAAAAAATAAAAGGGAGCAGAAAAGTCATCACTCGACATGCACTGTCTTTTTGTCTCAAAATTAAATTTTTTGAAAATGAGCGCTCAAGATTTGAAATGAAGTTTGGCCACCTTTCTCTATCTTTCACAAGAATTCATCTTTATCTCTCGTTGTCCCTTTTTGAGCTTGAAAGTTTTCTTCAATTTAACCCTGGACAAGGATCATCCCTACATTAGGGGTTAACACAAAGCAGAAATTGTGATTTTTGAAAAAAAAAGGGGAAAAGAAAATGAAATGAAAAAGGTCACTACAAAGGTGAATTATTGAAGTAAAAAGAAAATGGGAAGAAATGAAGAACAATAAAAGAAAAGTGTGATTGAAGGCGCAAAGTCAGTTGACGAGGTTTAATTTTGAACAAGGACCCTTGGTCCCATTCAACCCTTAAACACTTGTTTGAGCCTTATATCTTTCATTTCATAACCTTTAATCATGGCCACGTTACAAGCCTTAAAAAGTCCATTCTGATCAATGGAGGATTGCTACATTCTCATTAACTTTAATTTTGAGACAAAAGGTTCGTGCTGTTTTGAGTTTTCAATTTCTTGCTCTTGTAAAAAAAAAAAAGGGAAAAATGAAGAAAAGGAGATACTTGTTAGTCCTACACTGGGGCAAATTTCTCTTCGATTCAATTTGACCTACACTGGGGCAAATTTCTCTTTGGTTCAATTTGGCCTTGCACTAGGATAAGTTTCTATCATGTTCAAGCTGACTCCAAACTGGGGCAATTTTTCATTTCCCTAGTTCAATTCATTTCTAGACTGGGGCAATTTTTTCTTTGGTTCAACTTGCCTTATGTACATGCTCAGCAGAAGCCAACTAAAGATCATTTTCATGTAAGTTGAACCAATCCATACGGGGATGACACCTCTTCGAATCTCATATCGTTGTTTGTGTCTATCCTTTTGTAAATAATCCTTTTGTGTAGTCAAACTTCCAAGACCAGTTCGGAAGTTGTTCACTTGGTCAATTTCTCTCTTGTTGTGCTCTTGAATTCATGCATGTTTGTTACGTAATGCTTCAGGTAAGGTAAAAATGAGTACAACACTATGATTTGACCATCTAATGGTAATCTCCAGATGAACAATTCAAATCAAAAGGAGCTTAGAAGTTCCAATTGAAGGAGGAAATGATATGTCAAGGGATAATCCAAAAATCCCAGATCTTTGGCTTGATAACTTTCACAAAATTCCAGGTTCATGGCCTGATGAAGTGTTCAAAAAAAAAAGAAAAAAAAGAGAAAAAGAAAGAAAGAAATGAGAAAATCTCGGGGTTTCCAAGCTAACAAAAGGTCTGATGAAGGAAAAGCACTTGGACAAAGGGTTTGATTGGTCAAAGCTTTCCAGGATCGCCGTTAGTTAAGATGACTTTGAATAAATAAATGAAAAAAAATGACCAAAAAAGAGGAAAAAAAAGAGAGAGAGAAAAAAAAAGAAAAAAGAAAAAAGAAAAGTGAGAAAAGAGAAAGAAAGAATTTTAAGTCCATGTTTCTGTTGAGCGCACTGGCTCCATGCAATTTCATTTTAATTTTCGGGACTCAGTTGCCCGTTGCCTTTAAATTTCGGGACACAGTTGCCCATTGTATTTCATTTTCGGGACTCAGTTGCCCATTGCATTTTAAATTCGGGACGCAGTTGCCCATTGCATTTTAAATTCGGGACTCAGTTGCCCATTGCATTTTAATTTTCGGGACTCAGTTGCCCATCGCATTTTAATTTTCGGGACTCAGTTGCCCATTGTCATTTACATTTCGGGACGCAGTTTCCCATTGCATTTTAAATTCGGGACTCAGTTGCCCATTGTCATTATAATTTTCGGGACTCAGTTGCCCATCGCATTTTAATTTTCGGGACTCAGTTGCCCATCGCATTTTAATTTTCGGGACGCAGTTGCCCATTGCATTTTAAATTCGGGACGCAGTTGCCCATCGCATTTTAAATTCGGGACGCAGTTGCCCATTGTCATTTACATTTCGGGACTCAGTTGCCCATTGCATTTTAAATTCGGGACGCAGTTGCCCATTGTCATTTACATTTTCGGGACTCAGTTGCCCATTGCATTTTAAATTCGGGACTCAGTTGCCCATTGTCATTTACATTTTCGGGACTCAGTTGCCCATTGCATTTTAATTTCGGGACTCAGTTGCCCATCGCATTTTTATTTTCGGGACTTAGTTGCCCATTGCATTTTTATTTTCGGGACACAGTTGCCCATTGCCTTTTAATTTCGGGACACAATCGCCCATTGTCTTTTACCTTTGAATGCATCGACTCCATGCATTTCAATTTCTTGCCTTGTTTTGCATTGTCGGACAAAATTGAAGTTCATATCTTTACTCATTTCTTACGACGATAATTTGAAAAAATAGGGTTATTTCTATTATCTAGTAAGAAACAAGTAAAGAGAGCAATGAACACTCAATTTTGACCGGAGCTAAAATAATAAAAAATGAAAAAATGAAAAAAATGAAAAAATTTTAAAAAAAAGACAAAAAATATAATAAAAAATAAAAAAGGAGAAAAACAAAAATTAAATAAAAAAAAAAGCAATCACTCCACTACACTCCACATCCCCCACTCACTCCACTCATCCCCCACTCACTCCACTCACACTCACTCCCACTCACATTCCACTCACCTTCCACTATCACACATTCCACTCACCTTCCACTCACCTTCCACTATCACACACTACATTCCACTCACCTTCCACTATCACACACACAATCTCCACACACTCCCCACTCACATTCCACTCACCTTCCATTATCACACACTACACTCACTTTTCACTCCATTATCACACACTACATGCACTTTTCACTCCATTATCACACACTACATTCACTTTTCACTCCACTATCACACACACACTCACTTTTCACTCCCACTCACACACTACATGACACACTCACTCATGTACAAGGGGCAGGGGAGCTCACTCACGTACAAGGGACAGGGGGACTTTATTTTTTTGGCTTTTCATTCTTATCTTCAATATAACCAAGCTCCTTCATCCAAGAACCATCATAACAGCCCCCCTATGTGACCACCATCCAAGTTTCACCATTCTCGACCCAAACCTTCATCAACATCTCACACTCTCCACTCCCTCCAACGGTAACACCATTCCTCACCGTTTTCATCTTCTCTAAACAGGCAACACCCTTGGACCATCCTTCCTTTTTCTCACCTCCAATCATCTTCCTCTCACCACTCCTTTCAACCACCCCTCCACGTGACTACTCTCTCCCATTACCTTCACTACTCCAAGCAACCCAACCAAGTTTCACCACCTCTACCTCCATAACAGACCACCAACACACAAACCATCATAATGACCCCTCCCCCTCCACGTGACTCACACCTATGCATCACCAAAAACCCATTCAACCATCTTCAACCACCGTTTCCAAACATCAAGCACCACTGCCACGTGAAAGCCACCCTCACAGCCATCACTTTTCAGCAACTCCACCACGTCCAAACAACTCCTCCACGTCTAAGCAACCACGTCCAAGCAGCACCATACTGTGCACCGCGTCACAACAAAGTTCTTACGGTGTGCTCTGTTTTTACTTCCTTTGGTTGTCTGTTTCTTGGCTTTTTGCTTGTTCTTCATGGTTCTTGATTCATGTTTTCCTTTCTCGCTTTTTGTTTCTGCATGTATCATTATTGTCATTTTTTTTTTCGTTTTGCATGTAGGGACATTTCTATCTTTTCCGTTTCTTTGCTATTATTATTGGGCTTTATTTTGTTTTGCTATTTGTTTCTCATTGTTTAACATTTCTTTTATTTTTAATGGATCAAATTCTTGGTCTTTCTTTAGTTATTTAGATACTTTTCTTTAGTTTGTAGTGTTACGTAAAGTTACGTAAATGATATATATATATATATATATATATTCTTTTTTAATGCGTGTTGTGTTACGTAGGTGATATTTATATGTGTGTAATGTTTAGTTCTTGTTTGATGTTTTTTTATTTTATGTTTTAAGTTGTGTATTATGACTAAATAAAAAAAATGAAGTTAGAAGATCTAGAAAGAAAAATAAAAGAAATCAAGCATAGTGGTTGTTTATATAAAAGGGTAAATAAATGAGACAAAAAAAATAGTAAAAAAAAAAAAAAAAAAACAATAAAAATAAAAAATAGCAGAAGTGAAGGAAGTAGAATAATTGAAATATTTTTTTTTTAAAATAAATAAATAAATAAATAAGTGGGATTAACCGAAGTTGTGACAACATTGTTAATCTCATAATAAAATTTTTTTTGTGGATCATCCGAGTTGTGACAACCTAATGATTCAAATTATTTGAAATAAACAAATAAATAAATCACTATTTAATAAAGACAAAAAAAATTTCATTTTTTTAATAATAAAAATTCATTTTTTATCATTTTTTATTTTTCATGACTTTATATATATATCAAAAATCTCCTTTTAACAATAATAAATTTAATAATCCGTGAGTGACGCTAGCGTAACGTTGACTTCTTTCGTTCAAACTTTAATTTGATTAATGTAGTCGCGACGACCTGTTAATTCAATAAAAAAATTTTAATCTTTTTTTTCTTTCTTTAAATAAAATCAACCAACCCACATTTATTTTCTACAGAACTACGTGACTTTGAGTTCCTCATTGCACCTGAGGATACGTAGGAGCGAAATTTTCATTCTGTCAAGCCAAAATTAAGTTTTCATAATTTGGTTCTTATTTTCTTTTAAAAATAATAATAAAAATAATAAAAAAATATTTACAAAATCTTTTAAAATGGGTAAAATAAATAAATTTGAGATTATTAAGTTTTTGCACAATTGACTTGAGGTACCGTTAATAATGCGGGTGTGTTAGGGGTGTTGTGGGATTAAGTTTCCACCCTTCCCTAACCATAACCGACTCCCGAATCCAATCTGGTTCCAAAGACCATTTTTCTAACAAGGTTTTCCAATTTTTCCTAATTTAAATAAAATTGGTGGCGACTCCATTTCCGTTTTTAAATTCACGCGAGTTGCTATATATCCCGCCGCGATATCTGTCGCGACAGTATGCAAAAGAATTTGAACTTTACCTTAGGCATATATAGGTGGGTGACAATCTAATAGAGGTTTGGTAGATAAAGCTCTTTGAACCCCACTTTTGAGATAATGTTTGAAGCACATCCACCAACCACACAAAGTTCTCACAAGATATACTGCTCTTAGTTGTTTTACAATTGAATGGCCCTGGGCATTCTTGAAATCATGAGAGCTCTTGAGTTTATACTTGAAACTAATAGAAGACGAATCATATCCACTCTCACTTAGGTGACATCTATTAATAGTATGCTGCAGTAGATCATACCTCACCCATTGGATCCAGTAAGAGCAAAGCTCAATCTATTACTCCATTACAACGGTACTGCCATACACCATAGGGAGAGACTCATCACCAATCATCTCATATGAATGGCAGAATACATAAATTGGTGACAGTACCCTTTTGTGAAACTTGTATGACTTCGTTTGACCACATTGAACCACTTTAATGGGAACTCTAATCACAGTGGTTGAGAATCCATCATACCATTTCAATTAATGGGCATTAGACCCATCCCCCTTGATGTTTCACTTACTAGCATCATAGCAAATGATTTAGTTAGAGGATAAGCCAGATTCATCTCTGACTTTACAAAATCCATGTATATAATATTATTCTTATGATCAGGTGCCTCACAATATTATGTCTTAATATATGTAGATTTTTCCCATGATAAAATATATTCTTTGCTTGAGCAATGGTAGCCTAGTAGTCACAATAGATAGATAAAAATGTTTTTGTTCTATCCCACAAAGGTATGTCCATCAACAAATTCCTTGGCCATTCGACTTCGAACCCTACCTTCTCTAAGGCTATAAATTCTGACTCCATAATGGACTTGACAATACAAGTTTGCTTGGTGAACTTTCCAAGATATAGTCCCCCCTAACAACATAAATACATAGCCACTGGTATATTTTAATTCATCAAAGTCAGAAATCACATTTCCATCATTATACCCTTCCAAAATTGAAGGATAATTAGAATATGTCAAACCATAATCCATAATGCCTTTTAAATATCTCAAAATTCCAAAGCAATCCAATGCATATCACTAGGATAATGAGCATACCTGCTCAGTCTATTAATAGTATATGCAATATCAAGTCTAGTACAATTCATTAAATACATTAAATTACCAATGATACGAGCATATTCAATTTATGATACACTATCACTATCAGTTTTCATAAGATGCAAATTAGGATTAAAAAATGTAGAAATAGGTGTGCAATCAAAATATCCAAACTTTTTTAGAATTCTTTCAACCTAATGCGATTGAGATAAAATAAAACTTCCATTCTTCTTAAGCAATTTAATTCTAAGAATAACATTTGCAACACCCATATTTTTCACGTCAAATTAAGAAGCAAGAAACTTTTTAGTATATTCACAATATCTAAGGATGTACCAAAAATCAACAAGTGATCAACATATAAGCAAATAATCACACCAATACCATTTTTAAATTTGCTAAAGATGCATTTATTAGTCACATAACTATTATATATCATGACACTATCAAATTTCTTATGCCATTTTTGGAACTTGCTTCGAATCATAAAAAGATTTAACGAGTTTATATACGTTGTTCTCCTTACCCTTAACCACACATCCTTCGGGGTGTTCCATATAGATCTTCTCTTCAAAACCACCATTAAGGAATGTGGTTTTCATATTCATTTGATGCACAACAAGTTTATATATAGATGCAATAGCAAATAAAACTCCAATAAATGCAATTCTAGTTACTGGAGAATATGTATCAAAATAATTAATAGTCTTTTATTGTTTATTACCTTTAACTACCAACCTAACTTTATACTTATCAACACTATAATCTAGTTTTAGTTTATTCTTAAACACTCATTTACATTCAATAGTTTTTATTTTAGGAGGCAAATTTACTAATTCCCAAGTATGGTTCATCATAACAGATCCAGTTTCAGCATTTATAACATCTTTCCAAAAGGGAACATCAATAGATGTAATAGTGTCATTATAAGACAAAGGGTCATTGAAAACAAGATAAGTTTAATAATCATTTGCAAAAGTAATTTGTTTCCAAGTTCTCTTACTTTTTCTTAATTCATTGTCATGCTCATCACTAACATCATTATACATATTATGTGAATCGACAACACGCTTCTCTTTAATTTTCATAGGAAACATATGCTCAAAGAATGATGCATTACAAAATTCAATGATAGAATTATGCTCTAACATATCACTTTTCACAAGAAATCTAAATATAGTACTATTTTGAGCTTAACCAATAAACATGCAACCACTAGTTCTAGAACCTAGCTAGCCTTCTCTTTTTTGGGTCCGGAAGTATAACCTTAGCCAAACACACTCACACTTTCAAGCGTCCTAAGTTAGGTTGCTTATCAAACCAAAGTTATAAGGTATTTTACTAAGTTTCTTATTTGGAGCTCTATTTTGTATATAACAAGCCAAAAAGATAGCCTTCTCCCATATTGAAGTAGGTAATCCAGAACTAACGAACAAAGCATTCATCATTTCCTTAAGAGCCTATTATTTCTTTCAGCTATACCATTAGATTTCGGTGAATAAGGTGGAATTATCTCCTGTATTATTCTATGTTGTTCATAAAATTCATTAAAAGGATTAGATTCATATTCACCACCTATATTTGTTCTTAACCTCTTAATATTTCTACCAAGTTGATTTTCTACTTCATTTTTATACTTGATAAACATGTTACAAGCTTCATCCTTAATTCTTAACAAATACAACTTAATGTACCTAGAGCAATCATCCTCAAAGATTATGTAGAACCTTTTGCCACCTTTTGTCATGGTGTGTTTTAAGTCTATCAAGTCATTATGAACAAGTTCTAACAATTCACTCTGTCTTGTTACTTGTTTGGATGATTTCTTAGTTAATTTAGCTTCTATACAAATTTCACATTTATCCAAATTTTTGTATCAATTTGTTAATTAGTCTCATTTCTTTTAATTTTAAGATATAAGGCACATTCATATGTTCAAGTATGTTATGTTAAACATGAAGAGAATGAACTAAGTAAGCAAAAGATGAGCTTCCTTCTTCGTTATTGGTAATTACTTCAAAATGTTCACTACTAAAAAATTCCGATTTAGAGACAGAAATTAGAAACAAAAAAAATCCATCTCTAATAGAGACGGATTTAATGATTTAGAGAGGAAAATAAAATTTCAAAAATTAGAGACGGAATTATTCCGTCTCTAATTTTCGTCTCTATATGGTCAAATTAAAGTCAAATATTTTTAGAGAAGGAATTTAGAGACGGAATAGACCCGTCTCAGAATATTCCGTCTCTATTTGATCATTGTAAGGTTTAAATGTTAAACATATTTAGGAACGGAATTTAGAGACGAAATTGTTCCGTCTCTGAATATTCCATCTCTATTCAGATGAATAATTAATTTTAAATATCAAATATATTTAGAGACGGACATATTTCTGTCTCTAATATCAAATTTTTTTTCAAAGGTAGAGACGGATATATTTCCGTCTCTAATTTCCCCCAAAATCAGAAACCAATATAATTTGTATAATATTTTTTTAAAGGTAGAGACGGATTCATATCCGTCTCTAATTTTTGCACCAAAATAAACCAATTCCCCCAAATAAACCCATTCTCATGTCTGTCCAGAAACCAAATCAGAAACCAAAACCTAAAACCATCTCTCATCTCTCACGATATTTCTCAGGTGGCTCGTTTCTATCATCTCATCTCTGAGCTTCTCGTCTCCATCGAAACTCGGCTGCGTCTCCTCCATTTTTCACAATCCACCACTCGCCCAACAGAGCTCAACCTTCCGTCTCTGGTATGAACCCTAACCCTCTTCTCTTCTCTGCTTCCGATTCTATTGATTCACATTGCCGTTCAACTTGTCTTACCATCTTGGCTTCTCTGAAAGTCGTCGTAGGCTGAATTTGAACTGATTTTGCGGACCATGAGAATTTTCTTTTTAGTTTTGTTTTTTTATTCGAATTTTCTTTAATGATTCAACTATGGATGTTGTCATAGGATTTTGTTTAACTAATACTAGGTACTTAGGTAGGTCAATTTGTGTATAGGATTTTGTGCAATTCAATCTCACCTATATTTCATTCCGAAATATGCCTTAAATTCATCTATTCTGTTTATACCCTATAGTGCCGATGAAGCTACACTTCTGGATTCTTGTAATCGATTTTATTCTGTAAATGTCTTGATTTTTTGTCTTTTTAATCAATGATGCCCTTTAGGTGGCGACAACATAAACTTTAGATTAATTTCCTTATGGGTTAGAGTGTACTTTGTACATAATCCACCATCCTGTAGGCATATTTGGTTTTATGTTGACAATTATCTGCTGCTTTGTCTTTTTGCAGTTATTATTTTCTGTAGTCAATCATGTTAATCTATGTAAATATCGCTTAAAGCTAATCTTTTGGATTTATTTATATTTGTTCATGAGTGGGTACGAATCTAATATCCATGTGCTTTCAATTAGGATATTTAGCCTTTAGCCAATATGGAGTTTTAGTGTCAAAGGGATCTCAATTGTTATGTTCATGAATGACTAGGATTGCTGAAATCTAGTTACCCAGCAATGCCAGCTATTGTGATTCCTGACTTCAATGCATGCATTTCTAGCTATTTTTCTCTTTTGATCTGGATAAAAGTTGTATCTTCTCGTTGAACCTTTTACTTACTGTGCGTATGAATCATGCATGTGTTCAACAGATCTCTCTAATGTCTTATTTACTTTTAGATTCTTGGTGTCAATGCTGAGCAGCGTGGCATGCCTGATTTAAATTCTCTTAGAGAAGTGATGCAAAACCCAGAAATTCTTCGCCTATTTTCCTCACCTGAGACACTGCAGGTGAGACAGATTTAAAGTTCTGCATCTGTTGATGAATTGACTTAATATTCTCTCTCAAGCATAGGGTTGGATATATGTCTTTGCTTGCGTTAATAAGTATGTGGTCCAGTACTGTAGCTTTTAGTTTATATACATTATGAAGAATGGTGATTTTGAATGTTTCTGCAGTTGTTTGCATTTCGTTGCTTCTGTGATTAATTCTAATAGTTTTTTAGTATTGAAGAAATAACGAGTATCAAACCTTATTGGACTGAGGGCTGCATAAGTCTAATGGTTGGATAATGGCCTCCTAGCTAAGCATTTGGGGAAAAATTGACTTTGACATTATGTGATTAAAGTTTGATTTTATTTTTATTTTGCATTAGAAAATTGCTGTTTTTTTTAAAATGTGATCTAATATGATAAGGAGGTTGTATTGTTTTGTTTGCCTATATAATTTGACACCTGTTTTCAAGTAATTTTCTTACAATTGTGTGTCCTATTCTCAATTGCAGCAACTCTTGGCTTTCTGTTAGAGCATTCACTGGCTCTAAGTCACTCACAGAGTAATCTCACACACACAAGATTGAAAGAATTGAATTTTACACTTCCGTATATTGATGATTATTGAAAAAGCACTAATACACCAGCACCAGTGATTTGTTTATATACAACTTCACACACACTAACTGTCCAACAGTCATAACTACATCTATAACAACTAACTGAATTATCATTTACAATATACCCCCCTTAATTCAGATTGATCAATGGCACAACACCTAACTCATCTCTGAGAGATTTAAATCTCTCATTTTTCAAAGACTTTGTCAATATGTCAGCTAGTTGTTCCTCAGATCTGCAGTAGGCAAGTTGTATTTTTTCTTTGTTCACTTGATCCCTCAGGAAATGGAATCTAGTCTCAATATGCTTGTTTTTTCCATGAGCAACCGGATTTTTAGCCAAGTTTATAGCTGACTTGTTGTCAATCATCAGCTGCATTGGCCCTTCTTCCTTCAAATGCATTTCCTCAAGCAATGTTTCAAGCCACAAAGCATGACAGGCACCATGAGAGGCTGCTATGTACTCAGCTTCACAAGATGATAGTGCAACCACTGATTACTTCTTCGAGCACCAGGAAACTAATGCCTTTCCCATCATGAAGACATATTCGGTTGTGCTCCTCCTATCTGTTTTATCTCCACACCAGTCAGAGTCTGAATACCCCAACAACATGTTTCCATTGCAACTTGGATCACTAGGAAACAACAAACCATAGTCAAGTGTGCCCTTTATATATCTCAAAATCCTCTTTGCTGCTACTAGATGAGAGGACTTAGGATTTTCCATAAACCTACTGATCACACCAACTCCGTAGGCTATGTCTGGTCTACTATTACACAAGTATCTTAGTGAGCCAGTTATCTGTTTATAGAGAGTGGGATCAACTGGTTTCTCTCCATTATTTTTTTGCAGCTTAAGATTACTTTCCATGGGTGTTGCAACAGGGTTGCAATCATTCATATGGAACCTCTTTAAAATATCAATAGCATATCTCCTTTGGTGTAGCATGATTCCATGTTTTGTGGTTACAAAGTCCAGACCAAGAAAGTAAGAAAGTGCTCCCAAATCTGACATTTCAAACTCAGACTTCATACTTGCCTTAAATTCACAAATCTCCTTCACATTGCTGCCTGTCACCAATAGATCATCAACATACAAGTATACTAATAGTAATTCTGCAGTTTTAGAGGTCCTCACATAGACACCATACTCCATTATACATTTGTTGAACCCTTGCTGAATTAGGAAGCTATCTATTCTTTTATTCCAGGCACGATGGACCTGTTTTAGCCCATATAGTGCCTTCTTTAATATGTAAACCTTTCCATCACTTCCTGCTACTTCAAACCCTGGAGGTTGACACACGTACACCTCTTCTTCTAATGGTCCATTGAGGAAAGCTGACTTCACATCAAGCTGGTGCAATGACCATCCTTTAGTACTTGCCATGGCCACAACCAGTCTTATGGTTTCAATTTGAGCCACTGGTGCAAATACATCACCATAATCCACCCCTTCCTTTTGTAGGAAGCCCTTTGCTACCAATCTAGCCTTCTGTTTGGCTACTAATCCATCTGGCTTCAGTTTGGTCTTGTAAACCCACTTCATTGGTATAGGTCTTTTCTTGTTGGGTAAGGTCACCAGCTCCCAAGTCTGATTTTTCTCTATGGCTCTTAATTCCTCTTGCATGGCTGCTATCCACACAGGTTCTTGAATTGCCTGCTTAAAGTTCACTGGTTCCACATCAGCATACAAGGCCATGTGGACTAAGTTTCCTTCTGATGTAACAACATTATCAGGAAACACCACATAATTAGTAAGTCTGGTTGATGGTTGTCTGTTTCTCAGAGAACGTTGAGCAATGGAAGAACTGGGAACAACATCAGGAACCTGAGAACCAGGCTGCTCTAAATCTTCTAATAGGACAGGAACCTTGTCACTTGAGTTTCTGTCTTGTGACCTCCAATTCCAGCTGCTGGATTCATCAAACACCACATGTTATTGCATTTGGATGATTTCCCACATTATTGATGATTTGAATTGAAAATGGTTAATGAGGTTGGCTTGGTATTAACTTGCTTTCTTTAGTGTTTGTTCTGGTTACATGATCATTGTTTGATGAAATGTCAAGTCCACAAATGCTGATAATTACTTGGCAATTTGCATTGGGATATGAAGTTCTTGATACTAAAATATTATATAAATAAATAGATTGAAATGCTATATCCAGTTTGCCTCTTTGTGTTTAACATTTGTTTTAGTTATGCTAATTGCGTTTGCCTCTTGCGAATGGCTTATTCTCGATCTGTCATCCTGCTATTATCTCCTTTGATCTGACTTCCAACAAAACATTAGTGAAGGTCTGTCATTGCCTTTTGATCTGAGTTCTTTATTTGTTTTAATTATGCTTCTAGTGGGGAGTTCAATTTGCATTGGATAACTGAGATGGGAAAATGGGGAAATGTTTTTGTTGTCTCATATGCTATATGTATAACATGCTTATACAAATGATGAATTTGTTGTTTCTTGCTGTGAGTTTTTATAGTTTGCTGCCCAGGGACACACTTGATCTGAGTTTAAGGTGGCTAGTTAATGTTTAGTTGTTCATTGTTATTCATTGTTGTTGTTTTAAGTAAAATTTAATGTGTTTTTGCCTTAAATATGGTCTTGATTTAGAGCTGAATTAAATATCCTCTTTAGTCAAAGATTTGTTTGCATTTTTTAATTCTTGCACTCTTGTAGGGATGGAGACTGAACATAGTTTATCTTAGTGTTTGATACAAAGATGGGAAAAGTGGTTTAAATTCTTGCACTGGTTCTTAGATAATATTAACAAGACTTTATTTATTATTTTTATTGTTGTAATTTTGCTTGTGCTAGGGAAAAGTTGAACTGGTTTTTATTGCTACTATTTGTACTAATCTTTATCTATTTACTAAAAAAACACATAGAAATGAATTGTAATACTATTAGAGAAAAAAATTATGTTGGTGTTGTCCATTTGCTGCCTGTTTCATCTAAAGCACAGGTAGCAGACATTCTAACTGAAGGATTGGCTCCAGGACTATTTGCAATGCATAGTATAATCTTATTTCATGTTTATGAATAATAACAGCAAAACCAAGAGAAAGAATCATGTGAAAATGCTTATAATCTGTTGGATTTTGGATTTGAAATATGGAATAGATCTTAAATATGCTTTAAGCCTCTTTTCAATCTTGCTCATGGTCTGTCCTAAATAACTATGGTACATGAGAGATATTGGGATTAGCAATTTTTGATCTGTGAGTTCTGGCTGTTATTGATGTACAATTATCCTTTCATTGTGAATAATGTTTTTAATTGTGTATTGAGCATTTGTATCTTGTTATGTGATAGTTGTTAAGTCATAGTATTATTTCCATTGTTTTTTGGCCACTTGTTGCCTCTGTAAATTAGCTGATTCTCTTCTGTTGAGTTGGCTGCCATAGCAGCATAAAATCAACCGGATTTACACAGTCATGTTTACAGTAACCTCTCGTGTTAACCCTGGGTGATTGGACTTCAATATCCCCATGATCTGACTCTGTCAACTCACTTGAAGCACCAGAATAATCTTCTGACACAAGAGGTTTACATTTCAATTTATCATTTAAAGACAAAGTTGTCTCTTCAGTGCATGCATCAATAAACTGGTTAAGTTGCAGACTTGTAGTACAAGTTTTAAATTCTGGATTGTACATGAATGGTCTTGCTTGTAGTGGATTTGTGTTGGGTATTTGAATTTAACAATATGTGTAGTGAATTTTGAATTTAAGACTTTACGCTAGCTGAGGCTGAGGCAGGTTGTTAATATGGTTAACCATATTTACATGATATATATTGCTTTGCTTACTGCTTAGTGAGTCCTGTTTTAACTTATTTTTATGAGTTTTTACCATTGTTATTGTCTATTAGTTGCCTCATATCTTCTGGATTAATTGTTGGTTCTTTTAAGAAAATAAAATTTTACTTGATTTGATCCACTATGATCATTAAACATGTTGATTTATCTCTACTACCGTGAAATTAGTGCATTGATGCATTAACTTAATTTATTATCAATGATAATTGGTCATTTTTTTTAAATGTTTTTTCAGTTTCAGCTTTATTTATTATTTTTGTTCATTTTTTTGTTAATTAGAAATGTAAATTTGTGCTTAAAACTTATAGATTCAGATCTCTGATTTGTGCATAGCACTTGCTTTATTTCCTTCATGCTTTATTTCTTTGATGTACTGTAATTCTTTAAGTTAACAATTCATGATTTATATTGAATAAGTCTACAAGCGGATGACTTATACTTTTATCTTTTCAGGAGAATCAGATGTCTAGGAAGCCAAGCTTTTTTGAGGTCTACAAGCGACTGCACAGAGCCAAGGATAATTCAGAAGAGTATATCACTTCGGAAGCAGCAAAGATTGCTGTAAGCATAACTTAGCATTTAAGTTACATCAAGTTTCAAGTACAAGTGTCTTATAACTATTTTTTAGGAAGAGTATGAAAGGCGGATAGTTGAGTTGCAATCCCAAAATGGTGAAGGTAGCAGCAGTCAAGATTCTGCTAACAGTATCTACTTGGATGTTGTTAGAGGTCCCAACAAGAAAGGGCGTATCTACGGATTTGGTTCACAAGCAACTAATGTTGTTGGATCTTCCTCCATCTCTTCCGTTGATGGAGTATCATCAACAGATATTATTGCAATGCAGGCTAAAATTCAGGCTTCAACTAATGAGCTCCATCAAAAAAATATTGAGCAAGACATGATGAGACAGAAGATGGAACAAGAACAAAAGAAGATGGAACAAGAATAGAATATGATGAGGCAGAAGATGGATCAATAGGAGGAGAGGTTTAGGACTCTTCTTGTGGGTAGTCAATTTAGAATGCCATCACATGCAACTTCACAGCCTGAGCCATCCCATCCTGCACCTAGAGAAAAGGATGACCATGATGAGGGTGATGATGATACAAATTATGATGATCTAAATTTATGATTAGGTTTATTTTTATATTTTCATTGTTAATTTAAATATTTGTAGTTACTATTTAAATATTTGTAATGATAATTAATTATTACTTTGCATTTTGGTATGAAAATTTGTGATGATGTTCTGAATTGTGATTTTTGCTGCTAAATGATTTATTGTGATAATGTTTGATCAGGTTAGTTACAAAAATTACAAGTATATTAAAAGAGACGGTTGTTTTTTTGTCCCTAATTTGGGAATTAGAGACGAAAGAGAAAAGTACCGTCTCTAATGTAATTATTATTATATTTTTCACTTTATTTTGGGAATTAGAGACAAATTTTTTTATTTAGAGATGGAAACATTCCATCTCTAAATTAGAGACGAAACTAATTTTCCGTCTCTAATGTAGAGACAGAAAAATTAGTTTTGTCTCTAATTTAGAGACGGAACTAATTTTTCATCTCTAATTTAGAGATGGAACTAATTTTTTTGTCTCTACATTAGAGATCAAAAATTAATTCTGTCTCTAATTTAGAGATGGAACTAGAGACGGAAAATTAGTTCCATCTCTAAATTAGAGACGAAAAAATTAGTTCCATATCTAAATTAGTTCCGTCTCTAAATAAAAAAAATTCATCTCTAATTTAGAGACGACACTAATTTTCCATCTCTAATTTAGAGACGGAACTAATTTTTCATCTCTAAACTATCAGCGATGCCACTTTTACCGACGGATGAATTTTCGTCTCTGATTTCATCTCTAAATCTTTAGAGACGGAATTTTGACCTTTTAGAGACAGAAAAATTCCGTCTCTGAATCTGAAATTTCTTGTAGTGGTTCAAGTCATCATTAACATAATATTTTGTCAACATATAACTCATTCTTAAACTAGGTGACTATGTTAGTATCAAATGTTAGCTTCACATTGACATTCTTGAGGAGATGGACGAACACCAAGCTATGTTTAATGGTGGGCACATATGGTACATCAAACAACACAAGGGTTTTACTAGATGTCATCTTTAATGACACTTTTCCTTTACCTAACATTGAGACCTTGCTTGAATATCCTAGATATATATAATCATTTCCATCCTCTATGGGAGCAAACTCGAAGAAGATATCCCTCTTAGTACAAATGTGTTTTGTGGTATCGTAGTCCACAATCCAACTCATGGCTTCCTTTATCAAATAGCATTCAAATACTACTGCTACTATAATATCATTTTGGTGTTCTACCACATTTGCACTAGCATTTGATGATGATTCTCATCCACTTCCACCTCCTTGATTGTTCCTCTTGAATCTACAACTTGATGCGTCATAAATAAAACAATCATCTTTCTTCCTTTGAACATGAGAGTTAGTGCAATGTTTCTTAAATTGAGATTTAAAAGATTTAGAGCTATAACTTTTAGCACCATGAGATGAATGCATATAAAATGTATATTTCTAACAACATTAGTTCTAGTATGCATCTCCTGCACTATGCTCAGTAGCCTTAGTTTTATTTTTATCCTCAATTTGAATATACACAATTATTTCTTACAAAGTCATGGCCTTTTTCTTTTGCATAAAATTTAGTTTATAATCCTTTTGAGAATATGATAATTTATCAATTAGAGTTTAAAAGACAAACCTTTCGGGCAAAACATCCCCTTCCTTGGCAAGATCATCTATATAAGCTTAGTGAACTCACTAATTTGAGAAGTAACACTTTTATCATCAATCATTTGGAACACATCAAAAGTTATGAACAAGAAATTTCTTACTACCTCCTTCCTCATAAATACATTTTTGAACCAAAGCATCAATATCCTTAAAACAATGTAATGACAATAAATATCATACGAATAATTTGACAAAGCTTTAAGAATAGAATGCCTACACGACTTGTTGGCCATTTTCCAATCCTTCAAAGCTTGTTGGTAATTTTTGAAATCTTCATCTAGTTTAGGGTCAACCAAAACAAAATTTATTTTGCTAAAATCAAGAATATGCAAAATCTGGTTTTGCCATCTCTTGAAATTATTCCTAGGAAAAGGTTCAACCTTAGAGGCATTGGGAATATAGCAACAACTAAAATACTAGTATCCATGATGAACCCTTGAGATTGTTGGAGGTATATATAGGAGTGGAAACTAGAGTTTTAGCTACTGTGAACATCGAAAATAACAAGAACAAAAAACACCAAAAACAAAAATCAACAAGAGCAAAGAGGGATTGGAATGAGTATATCAAAAATCGTGTTAGGCACTGTACTTAAGGGTTTATCTCTATTCTACCCAAAGCTATGCTTGGTGGAAATGGCCTTGACAAGTAACCCTTCAAGATTAGATGTGGGTCTGACCAAGAGCTTATCCACATGAAGAACTCGATCACATATGAGCAACAAACCTCCCATTTCAATGGCTAGAAAGCACAATAAAAGTTACTGGGAGCTCTTTGATGCACACAAAGTAAAGGGTATGAAGATGGAAGAATGAAAGATGAAGAAGCAATAGGCAATAGCGTGAGAAGGAGGTTGAAGTGGTGTGTTATGTGTATGTTTTTAGCTTTGGTTATGACCAATAAATGGACCAAGGTAACTTAATAAGTATGCAACTAATGAACAAGTGCAAAGGAAGCAACTCAATAATCCACATTGATATTTTGGTCTCAAGTGGGCTAATAAAAGGATAATCCAAGATAAGCCCACACGCCCGCACGTGATACAAGATTGAATAAGGGAGACACGTGTATATATTAAGGTAAAGCTCAAGTCCACAATCCTAGCATAATACCATAAGGTGTTTATCAATGGACAACATCTATATATAAAGACTCTTCAAGAACTTATCTTAGACAATGTGAGACTTGAGTCTTAGACAAAACACATAAGATACTTTAAATTTGAAACACTCTCAAGGTCTACAAATCTAACAAGAAGCGAGTCATGTGACACAGACCTTTTGAAGCAAATGAAATCAAGAATTTACTGTAGAAAGAGTACAAATATTGCTCGTCACACGGTCATTATGGTTCCAAGTGACTGTTCCTCGATAATATAGGTTGTATCTGGGATGGATGGAAGGGACAAGCAAGGCCTTGGTCTGAAATAAAAATAGGCCTATGGTTACTACTTATTTTTATTACCGCATATATTGTACTAAAAATCAAAATACTAATTGGGTTCATAAATTTATATTTTATGGGCTGAAATACTAATTTAAAATAGAAATTTTACTCTAAAAAGTAAAAGACAAAGGTCAAAAGAGAAAATTTAAAAATAAAGCTTCAAAATATTGACGTCAATGGGAAAATAAAAAATTCAGTATAAACTTGGATGGATATACCACATATTAAACAATTCAAGGCAAAAAACTTGAAAAATTTGACAACCATAGTACAAATTGACAACCATAGTACAAATTCTTCGTTTTTTTATGAAATTTTTTTATATCAATTCAATCATAAATAAAATTTATAATATGAAATAGTATTGTGTTCAACTATGATAAATGTACTGTAAAAAAAAAACTATGATAAATGTATAGTACATTTAAAATTTAAAGTAGAATTTATTATTTAAATATTTTAATTTATATAATTTTAACACCTCAATAATTAATTTATGAATAAATATATGTATAGTTCATAGTAGTATTGGAAAGTTAGAATTGCTTTACTTTAGGGTTTGCACATCCAATTTCTTTATTTTTATTATCAATTTTTTATATTTCATATAAAATCTGTCAAGCACGTGTACACGTCCAATGATGTTTTCTATAGGCTACTACGAAAACTAGGAACCAGAATCTATCATCTTGAGTTTTTTGTTATAAAACACATACACGAACACGAATATGGACACGATACAAATATGAATATGACGGGATATACTAAATTCAAAAATTATAAGACACGACAAATATATATATATATATAATTTCAAAATTTAAAAAAAATTCATAATTCATTAATATCATTTCTATAAGTTTGAAAATTTATAATATTTTAATATATGTCATATGTGCCAATATTTGTTACCTAGTAAGCTACTCCTAAAAAATATGAAACATAATTTCTATTGACATATTATAAAAAATCCCCTAAACCAATTTCTCTTAATAGAACTAATCATGTACAAGTACATGTGCATAAAAAAAAATAACTAGAGGGAATATTTGTGTGAGGCAAGCTTCGGTAACAACGAAGTGGACGACTTGGTACGAGCATATGGCAAAAGTGATGTGTGAAAAGATAAAACTTAAAAGTCTAATAATGACATGTGAAAAGATAAAACTTAAAATACTAGTATGTGAAAATAGTGGCTTGGGATGTCAATCATGTGATTGAGCTTGAGTGAGTTACGGGCTTACTAATTGAACGTTAATCATGGAAACTAATTTTTTTTAAAATATTAATGGGTCGTGTCCAAGCGTGTCCGAGAAGTGTTCGAGCGTGTCCGAGAAGTGTTCGAATATGTCCGAGAAGTGTTCGAGTGTATCCGAGACGTGTCCAAACTAAAAAAATAATCTTTTTAATCGGACACATTCAAACACACAGGACACGTGTGTCGTACGGGTGTCTTCATGTATCTAACACGGACACGTGTCTGACATGTGGACACGCCTCATAATCGGCGTGTCTGTGCTTCATAGGTTTTCTGACATTTCCAATTAGTCGTACGACCATGCAATTTTCTTCATGTTACCTAGCGCATCAAAATGGATTAAGTCCGATGGACCAGCTCGAATAGTCCAACAAAATAAAGTGGTTGAGTTAACAAAATGTCAGTTTAAAATTAAAAATAGCTCGATTGGACCGACCCAAATAGGCCAGTCCGTAACGGGTCGGGCTAACCTGGTCCGTTTACATTACATAAGGGTGAGCTTGGCTAACAAAATACCAGTCCGAAACTCACATAACTCGATCTGACCCGACCAAAAAATAGCCCAACCCGAATAGACTACCTGACCTATTTTGACAGCTATTACCAAATCATTAATTTTAGACTTAAATATAATTTTGATCATTAAAATATATATCATATTTTAGTTTTAATATCCATAATTTTTTATTTATATTCAAGCTTTTTTAGAAATAAATAGTTTTAATTCTTCTCATTTAATTAGGAGCTTCTTTTAATTGATGATATGTCAAACAGAAATACAGCTCAACGATGTCATGTCATTACTAATATTATGTGATGGGACTTTGGTTCATGTAAGTTGCAAAATTGGTATATGGTATCCACATATACATTAGTAAAGCAAAATAAGATAGACTTAAAAATGATTTTAGTTTCTGAAAATATACAACATTTTAGTTTTAGTCATTATAATATTTTTTCTTGGTTTACGCCCATGTGCTAGTCATATGAATTCAACTTAATTTTCCTACATCGTCCTCGTCCATCTTCCTCGAATTTCCCCATTTTCAAGCCTTAGGGTTGCAGAACATTGCTAAGGAGATATCTTAAAGGCCTCTCTGTTGAAGAACTCAATGTGCCTCTACCTCCCAAAACTCATCTGCACCATTTTCCCAACACAAACCCCAAACAAAACTCATGATTTCACCATACTTAGCATGTCACAAGTTCTTTGCGACACCCAAATTAATTTCATCTTTCCTAAACACACAAAAACTGATAGTTCAAACCACCAATCTTCCCTCATCAACCATGAATCACACCAAATAAAAATTCATCAACAATGAAACCCACACAAAATCGATTTTTTTTTTTGCCTTAAACCATAAGCCTTCCACCATCACCACAGCCACAACCATAACCATAAACCTAACAAAAAAATTCATCCTATGTTTCCAACTAGCAAACCTCCAAAGGCCACAACCAATCATTTCCAAACACCCCATCTAACAACACAACACAAATCAAATCGTCCCTAACCACCATGGTCGTCGTCCAACCTTTCCTAAAGCCGCACCACCACCACCGACGAGTCACACTAGCTCGAGTCATTGTGTCTCACACCTGTCAAACCCAAACAGTGGGTGCTCTCCGTCTCCGCTACGCCACCGTACTCATCCCCCTTCAGAACTCCCTCCACCATGCACCAATCACCAACCTCACCTGAGCCACTAGACACCTTGAGGTCGCGTACCATCGAGCTCCCCCTATTATGTATTTTCTCACAATCTTGTGTTTCAAGATGAGTACTTAAAATATGATATATAGGAACTAAAACCAAAATTTGGTATATTTTTAGGAACCAAAATCATATTTAAGTCTATCTTATTTTACTTTAATCATGTGCATGTGGATCCTATATGTCAATTTGACAACTTACATGGACTAAGGCCCTACCACATAGGATTAGTAATGACATATGACATTCATGAGCTGGATTTCTATTTGACACATCATCAGTTAACAGAAGCCAATTAATGGCATGGACTAAAACCATCTATTTTTAAAAAGCTTGGACAAAAAAAAATTTAGAGATCAAAACCAAAAGGTGTGATATTTACAAAGACTAAAAACATATTTAAGCTTAATTTTATAATGAGGAGGATCGAACTGCAAAGTAAGTTTTTTTCGAATTTTATTACTTTTAGTGAAATAATCTTAATTAGATGAAAGTGAATCTAACGGTTGAAAATAAGTTTTTTTATAATAAGTTTTTTTAAAAGGATAGTTGTTAAGGAATCTAAAATAAAAAAAATTTGTATGAAAAGTAAATATTTTTTAATTCCAATTGTAAATACTCTACTTTTCATAATTTCTTATTTTGAATCGTTAACAAGTGTCATTTGTTAGCAAAATTTATTTTATAAATAATATTATAGAAGAGTAATGTTACTAACACATATATCACATCTACATAGTTTTCATCATCTAATTACAATAATTTTTATTTGATTTTTTACACACATACAATTATTTTTATTTTATTTTATTTTTTACACATATATATTCTGATTCTGATATGTTGACAAATGTAAGAGATGTAAAATAAGAAGAGAATTGTAAAAAGAATTATTCATTCTAAAATTCAGCTTCTGGAACCTTTTACCAAATGTTATACGGTTGATTAAAGTTATATGGTGGTTGGGTGATCTACAGGACTTTATAATCCATTCTTCACTTGTGGCTGTTTTTCTTTCAACCGTTGTAGTATCTACAAAACAGTCTATTTTCATTCATGTAGCTAATTTTTTTTTTCTTTCTTGAAATGAAAAACCCTTACATGCAACTACTGCATCTTTTAATTAATGGAAAGTTACAATTACTCCCTACGTTTATTATATATGTTTTTTTTTTATAAAACTTGTTTTATCTCAAATTATTTATTATTTGATAGTATAAAAAAAGTATTAATTAATTATTTTTTCAATTTATCTTCATTCTTTATTATTTTAACTAATCCAATAACTACAAATAATTCATAATTAATTAATTTTTACAATATTTTAAGAAAGAGTAATTTAGTTATATTAATTTTTTTATATTTAAGATTATTTAATAGTATTTTTAATTTTTATGTAAAAACCTTAAAAAATAAATAAAAAGAGAAGGATAGAGTAATGTTTTCTCTGCATTTTAACATGCATTAATTAATCATTGTGAAGTCAAAAGAAATTACTCAAATTAGTATGTCAGCAACAGCATGTATTCTAGTGTGTTCTAGATTAGTTGACTGTCCCCATGAAGGATGAAAAGACAGACCCGACAATTAGTAATATTAAGATAATTTTTGTTGTAATCTTCCTTCTTCCTTTCTATCTTGTATCAGTGTATGTGAGAATGGATTTTATCATGGAAAATTTTCACATAACAAAGAGAGACATAAATATTAAGATCTTAAGTAGTAAAATTCTCTTAAAATTTGTAGAACTCTATGTACGGTCTTTTGTATATTTATCTTTCTGTTAATTATTAATTTTTTTTTAGATCATGAAATATTTTAATGTATTTGACTCATTTAAATTATTTATAAACTTAATTCTCGTTCAATTATGAGAGTATGAACATTATGTAATTTCCTCACAAAAATTATTTTTTTAAAATTTAAACTTACGTCTTTGTTTTAAAAAATCAAAATTCTTACTACGTGATTCACCCTTCGTGCGTGTCATGTAACCAGTTTTAATGTTAGGAACAGGAACCCAAAATTAAAACTTGATAACAATTAGCTGTTGTTAGTATAATAGAAACACATTTTTCCCTATATCACCTTACTCTGTTAATCTAGCGAATGAACACGGAAAGGTTCAAATCTTCAATCTGACTGGATTAAGGCATTCATGTGCTAGTCTTACTTTTGTTCAAAGATATATGAATTAAGAAAAATGGTACATGACACAGCATTTGCACTGAAAGTATCAACGGAATGACGTGGAGCACAATGATTCATATATTCCTGCACGTTAACAGCAACCAGCTCATAAAATCCAAAAGTGCATCCAAGTCCAGCCACAGATGAATCAACTAAGCTTTTCGGTGGCGTTCCGGTATGAAACTTAGTAAGTTAATTAATAGCATTACTCTTTAACTGAGATTTGCCATCTATTTGAACTTGGAACTTGGTTTAATAAAACAAAAAATCCATTTTTTTTAATAATATTCTCACTTGATACGTAAGAGATTAATCTTTTAAAATATAATCAGATAATTAAATATAAATATCTCATAACAATATTGTTTCTATACATATAATCTTAAAATTAAATTTAAAATTATATATTTAAAAAATTTAAATTTCTTTGACTTAAATTAATACACATTAGTATATAAATAATCTATTTGACAATTTATTTTCGTTGTTTCTTTCCAAAATATCATTAGAAATATGAAAAAAAATTATAAATACTCTTTATTTTCAGTTGTAACGGCTTTCAAACACTTATTATTTTTTAATTATCTAATTATAGTTTTTTAATAAAATTCGTAGTTATAATAGATTCTTTATTATTATTTATGTATTTTATCTTAACTGAAAACAAAAACTTTGAATTGAGGGCCACGTAGTGTTCACCAAAATATTAGTGCATATATGAACAAAAAAAAATAGATGAAACAACGTTGCAACCCAATATACCACAAATAATCTATCTTTAAGTCAATGTTGTGTCCCAGGGCCAAGAATTAAAAAAGTAGTGATACGTTCCAATAAATACAAAATGCTAGCTAATAAAGTCAAGGCTGTGGTACCCACAAGAAATAAATAAAGCTGAAATTAATTTGTAGACAAAGTTTTTATTTTTTTTTTCGGCCAGAGTAGATGAAGAAATCTTGTGTGTGTGTGTGTGTCTGTTTTTTTTTTCTCGCCTGAATCGATCAATATGAAGAGACTGTGTCTCTATTTTATTATTCTTTTTCTTTGTTTCTGTTCGTATAGGAGACATAAAGTTTGACAAATAATATTTTGCTGATGTCTTATGACTCAGGTTTATGCAAGTGCTTACCCAACCATGTCTCATCTGGAAGCAAGTTTGATCGAGAACCTTAATTTACAGTTATATAGTGTATTTGGTAACACTTATTTTTTTTAAAAAAAATTATCAAAAAACTTTTGATGATAAATTATTTTAAATATAAAATAAACTAATCTTTTTGATCAGTATAAAATAAACTAATCTAAGCATACTAATAGTTTAAAGGAAGAAGAAAAAACTAAAACACTTATGTTATTAAATATATATGAAAAAAAAGTGTGTATAGTAAAGTGGTCATACACGAAAAATTAACAACAATGACGTACTGTCTGATTGTTTAATTTATATATCAACGTCCAAATCTCTCACACTTCAAATAATTCAAACTATTTGTTTATAAAAAAAGAACATGGGGTGCAATGAAGATTTAGATTCGATCCTTTTATCTACTTTAAAAAAATGTTTTAAATGCTTTATAATTAATTTAAAAAAGTAAAACAACTTTTTCTTCCTTTTTTTCTAACTTCTAAGAGAGAGGAGAGGACTCTGATTATTTAAGGTTTCACAGAAAAGATTGATAGAACAAAACATGCTTTCTACACACATAATTGAACAGTCCTACAACTCTATTTTGTTTCATTCATAATTCTACTCTTGTTACCCATGTATAGAAGTACAAATCTGTAAATCTATAACTAGTGTACTTCTTTAATTTGATCAAAGATATAAACCTACATATCACACTGAATAATTCACCAAAAACTAAAATCCTTGCTGTTGACATTAAGAATTTGACTTCAGATCTTGATGAATTCCCGCCGTACACGTATGGATTTATTTTGTGCATGAACCTTAAAGTTTACAGCACCGCCTTTATATACCAACCATTAGCACCCATTATTGGCATGTCTATTTACTTTACAGTCTTGTTATTCTCTAATTTTTATATATTTAATTATTTTTAACTCATCACAAACTCATTTTATATTTTACAAAAATGCACAATTATACAAACATAATTTAACATCTATCTCACTTGTATAAAAATTGAACATACGGTGAAGATATCAATGTTACACAAAAATTATTTCCCTTACTTTGAAAGCTTAATCAAATTATCAATATTTAGTCCTATACTTTTCTACCACCCATTATTGACATGTACTTTTTTTTTTGGGTTACTTTTGACATGTACTTTTACTATGAAGGGTTTAATCAATAATTAGCCCATGTGCTGTTGTTCAAGCTTGATAATCTAAACCGACAAAAACTATCCGTGCCACCCATTCTGACTTTATCCATCCCGAACCATCCTCTGTATAAGGCATAAGACATGAACTCTGATATGGTACTTGATATTGAAGAGAGCCTCTTCCGTACATTAAGAGGAAGAAATTTTTTTTTCACATTTCATCCTAACCATCCATTCATATTTTAAAATATATTTAAAATGTAAAAAAATAAAAATAATTTAATTTATAAATTAAATTTAATTAAATCTTGTGTTTGAAATGTTAAAAAATAAAAAATAATTTATTTTTTAAAATTTTATAAATTTTATTTCTTTTATTTTAAAAATTTATGAAATTTAATACGATTTGTTAAAATTTAATTTGATTTAAAATAAATAGACTATTTTATACTTAATAACTATCTCTCATGTCATAAAAATTAAAATATAAAATAATAAAATAAAATAAAATTAATTCTCATTTTAATAAATTTTAAATATAAAATTTATTTTTAAATCAATTCAAATTTATTTTTTAAAAAAAAATTTTAAATATAAAATTTAATTTCTAAATCAAATTAAATCATTTCTCATTTTTATTTTTTTCAAACACAATTTTAAATTATCTTTCTTTCTCTTACTTTTTCAACATAAATGTTGGGATCAACTTGGAAGCCAGAAGCATATAAGAAATTTTCGATTTTGAGTGTGTCCCAAATATCTAGCTAACAATAGGGTTAGCTTCCCTAACAAATTGCGTAGGTTGAACCATTTCTCCCTATTGGACACCTTCCTCCTCATTTCAAATAAACAGCAACGGTCAACTTATTTCATCTTAGCTCTCACCTTTCTCACCCGTCAAACCCAACCCACGCGACATATATAAATATAATAAATAAATGGAAAAGGCCAACCCATCCAACACAATATAAATCCACAACAACCTTTACAGAGCCAAATAGCAACTGCTTCTGCCATATTACCAAATTAACCGCATTTTTACAAAAATCAGCTTCTTCTCTAGGAAGTGATTTTTTTTCGATGTCGGGTGGTGGGTGCAGTAGGGAGCCTGTGAAGGTTGTGATAATCAATACCCAATATGTAGAAACTGATGCCACGAGCTTTAAGTCTGTGGTGCAGAAGCTGACCGGTAAGGATTCTAATCATTTAGCATCAGCAGCAGCTGGAAAAGCTCAGAGGAAGAGGCATAATCGAGGTGGGGTTGAGGTGCCTCCAGCTGTAGGTGGCCTTGGAAGCTCGTTTTTTACGAGAGATGTGTCGTTTAAGGAGTTTGATAGGTTTCTCAGCGATATGCCACCGATGATAAACGACCTTTGGTCTGATTATAACTAACTTTACTTCTACATATATATACTTGTTTGTATTTGATTAATTCAGTTTCAGTGTATACCACAGATACATTCATGTTTTTGTTGTTGTTTGAGGGGTTGTATATACATTTAGAGCTTGTGGGCCTGTATACCATGCATGCTTTTATAAGTTGAATATTGTTTCAACATTACCATTCATTATTGGTTCTTCTCTATATATCTCTTTACCCCTGCTTGAAAATATATTTAGTTTAGGCTAAGGAACATTATACAAAAGATATTGTTGATATAAAATTTAAGTTTACCAAATTTACTTAGGTTGTGTTTGGAATGAATAAAAATGAAAAATGATTTGATTTGAATTGAATTGATTTGATTTGATTTGATTTAAAAATCAAATTTTGTATTTAGAACTTTTAAAAAAATAGAATTTGAATTAATTTAGAAATCAAATTTTGTATTTGGAATTCATTAAAATGAGAATTGATTTGATTTTATTATTTTACATTTTAATCCTTATGAAAGGTTGTTAGAGGTAGTTACTAAGGGTAAAATAATCTATTTATTTCAAATTAAATCAAATCCTAACAAATCCTATCAAAATTGATAGAATTTCTAAAACAAAAAGAATGAAATCCATGAAATTTTAAAAATCAAATCATTTCTCATTTTTAAACATTCCAAATACAAAATTTAATTAAATTTAATTTACAAATCAAATCATTTCTCATTTTTTTACATTTCAAACACACTCTTAATGACAATTTAAGAGAAGATCAAGTAACAAGGCAATTGGGCAGAAAAAGTATGATGAAGATTATATATTTGTAATCAACGACATTCTATTCTAAATTTTGATTGGGTTAGAGGCTGCAGAAGATGAACCAATAGTATAACAGAAACGCTCATTCATACAAAACAGTTTTCGAACGAAATAGCTTTTACAAAAACTGTACACAAATGACCTAACATGATGATTTCCGTCACTTGAGACTGATTTCTGAAAATGTTTGAGAAAGATCTCTTAGCCTCTTTGATTTATATTTATAGAGTACAAGGACCAAAACCCTTAATTGTAGCCGTAGGGATTGGTGAATCAATCTATTTACAGAAAGTTTACTATTCTAATTACAATAGGAATCAACAAATATCATAAACGAACCATAATCAAATCAAGGAATATTTTCAAGGATATATCAGCACTCCGCCTCAAGTTAATGCATATATATCATAAGCATCTATTTTATTACATATATATGTTAACCTTAGAACCTGAAAAGATTTAGTGATAAGATTGGCTAGTTGATTATTGGAGTTCATAAAAGAGGTAGTGATTTTGCCTAAGACAACCTTTTTGCAAATGTAATGGCAGTCAATCTCTATATATTAGGTTCATTCATCGAAGACTGGATTGGAGGCAATGTTCAATGTTGCTTGATTATAACAAATGAGTTTCATGGGCCCTATTATGCAAAACTTCAATTCTTGAAGTAGTTGTTTTAACCATACAAGTTCACACGCAGTAAGAGCCATAACTTGATATTTTGTTCCAGCACTTGATTTAGCAACTACATTTTGCTTTTTACATTTCCATGAAATAAGATTTCTTCCAATAAGAAAACAGTACTCACAGGTCGATCTTCTATCTCTACAAGATCCTGTCCAACTTGCACCTATATAAGCAATAATGTCTGCATGACCCCTATTTTCATATACTAAGCCCTTTTTCGAGAAAAGCCTTAATATACTTTAAGATCTGAACCATTGCATCTCAATGACTGTCACATGGACAATTAAGAAACTAACTTTCAAAATTGACCACGAAAGATATATCTGGTCTGGTTTAGTGAAATAATTTAATTTTTCCACCAATCTTCAATAACTGCCTAAGTCTGAGTAGGGCTCTCCTTAATCTTGTAGAAATTTAACATTCGAGTCCTCATAAGTATCAACTGGTTTACAATTTGCATTCCAGACTCTTCCAAAATGTCAATGACATACTTCCTTTGAGAGATGACAATGTCAGTTCTTGATTGGGTTACTTCAATCCCAAAGAAATATCTTAACCTGCCCAAATCCTTGGTTTAGAAGTGTTGGAACAAGCATTGTTCATGCCTTGAATGCCTTCATGATCATCTCTTGTGATAACAATATCATCCACATAGAGCATGAGATAGATGCACCAATTAGACGATGAATCTTTATAAAATACAGAGTGGTCTACCTCACTGCGGACCATACCAAATTACTGTATGACTTTGCTAAATCTACCAAACGAGCACCAAGGAGATTTTTTAAGGTCATAAAAGGACTTATGTAACCTGCAAACAAGACTCGACTCCCCCTGAGCAACAAACCCAGGTGGTTGCTCCATGTAAACCTACTTCTCCAAGTCACCATGTAGGAAAACATTTTTTATGTTTAGCTTATATAGGGGCCAATGGTGCATGACAGCCATCGAAAATAAAAGTCGAACAAATGCCATTTTAGCAACCAAGAGAAGGTGTTAGCATTATTAAGGCCAAGAATCTGAGTATAGCCTTTAAGCTTTCAATTAGTCTACTTGTTCATCAGGGCCCACTTTGACAATAAAATCCCATCGACAATCAACTGGAAACTTCCCAAGAGAGGGTGGAACAAGAGTCCATATATGATTGGAATCCAAGGTCGTCATCTCATCAATCATAGCATGTTGCAATCTTGGGTGGGAAAGTGCTTCTTGGATAATTTTAAGAATAGAAATGAATGACAAAGCATATATAAAAGCATAATGGAAAGAGGACAAACGATGCTAGCTCAAAAATTATAGATGGGATGAGGATTACAGGTAAAATGTGTACCTTTATGAAGAACAATGGGCAAGTCAGTGGAAGGTTCAGGTAGGCTAGGAAGTAGGTGGAGATGTTGGAGCATGACTCATCTAAATCTAGAGCAATGATCAAGATTCACTAGATATAGGGGCTGATTAGGAAGAGAAGGCAGAGAATAAGATGTCAATGGTTGCTGATTATCAATGGTTAGTGATGGTGATGGCTCTGCCTTGGAGAAGAAGAACCAAGCAAGTGAATAATTCGGGGTCAAGTGGGAGTGAATCAGAGAGGCGTAGAGCACGAAGCTGTGAGAGGCACCACCACTATACAAGGCGGCTAGCAAAGAGAAGGTAGGGGATACGTAGGAGACGATGAATAAGGAGGCCAACAGGGTCAAATTTGATGGTCGCGTGTGCACCATGCGTCGATGACCAGAAGTTGGTGGTGATGTCCAAGAGCATGGAGTTGAAGTTGGGAGAACTTACAGACTGAGGTTGGGGAAGGGCAGGAGCACGAGGGAGAGTCTGCAGAGAAAGAGCTGCCAACTGCAAAAGGGATTCATCACAAGCAAATTGGTTACTGCCATAGGAGATGCGATGCTAGGAAAGCCCTAGCAGAGAGGCCGATGATCATATATATCTTAAATATAAAAAAAATTGTGTGATATAAATATTTAAATAATTATTTAATATAAAATAATACTATATTAATTATTATTAATGTTTATATAACGTGTATGGACTAAGAGTATGTTTAATTTTACGTTTAAGCATCTTAAAGACAGATTTAAAACATTGAAAAATGTGTCAACATGCTTGACATTTATAATACAAAATTAATTGGCCATTCCAACGTGATTTTTAGCTTTGAAAAGCAACCTTTGACACTTTTTACAATATAAACCAAACATACATTTCTAAATACCTTCTTTTTTTGTAATTACAAAGTTAAAAGTGATTTTAAACAATAGTATCCAGACAACATAAATTACTTCACAGCTAACCCAATTCTTATTAAAATCAAGTTTGTAAAATTAAGTTCATATAAAATCAAATTTACAAAATCTAATCTAAACACACTCAATTTATACAAAAATCTCATTTACCGTTGGGGACCGATTAAGTTCTAATGCTTTTATGGGGCCGTAACTCTTGTACTATCCATTGAATTCATTGCCGGTCGTGGACTTGGGGATTTTGATTTTTATTTGCAACATATATATTTTTGACTTAGTTTTCTGGTTGGTTGACTTTTATTTGGAGATATGAATCAAGAGATACTTTGTGTAAGTTGGAATTCAAAATTTGTTTTGTCTTGAATTTGCACCTTGTGATTTCTCAAAATATTAAAAAAAAAATTGCATGTGGAGAAATTTATATGTACTTTTGGAAAAAAATTGCTCTTTATCATTAATTATGTAATATTTCAATTATAATATTAAAAATATATTTAGATTGAGAGACAATGATAATACACATGGAAGACGTATTCAATAATAAAAAGTAAGATTTGCTAGCAATAAACAATCTCTTGCATGTTTGGAGGAGCCGACAAACCAATATTTATTCTCGTGGTCCCTGGTAACTTGTGTGCTGGTTTGTAACTCCTTTTCGATATAATCACTTGTTTTTCTGCATAATGAGGTTGTGTGTTGGGCTCAAACTCTTCTTTGAAACTCATCTTCTCTGGCATTACGCACTTCAATTGACGACATCCATATTATAATCTTCTCGTGAATATCCTTACTTCCATATTATTGCCTTAACTCCATCCTTATCTTCGTAATATATCCGTTTTTTGTGTTATCTTCATTGAACTTTTTTCTTCATCATTAATATAATTTTTATTTTTTTTAGATGGATTGTTCTGTATCCCAAGGTTTCGTCACAAGAAAAAAAAGATGTGAAGTGGTGACGTAGAGTCAATCAGTTAGACAAAAAAATACAATAATAACAACTAAAGTTTTTTTCATTAGATGAGACTGATTATATGAATCAAACGATGCCAATATGTTATGTCATAAATCATATTTTTAGAAAAGTCATTTAGATCTTCTTTTTAATAGTTTCACATATAATTTTTCTTAATCTTCTTCTACCTCTAACTATTGAGTTATCCTCCATTTAATCTACTTTTCCTATTGTGGCTTATAATAGTCTTCTTCTCACATGGTCAAACTACTTAAGACATATTCTACCATATTTTCCTTAATAGGTGTTATCTTTCTTTCTCTCTAATGCATTCATTCATAATCATATATTATTTTGTATGTTCACTCATCCAACGTAACATACTCATCTCTACAATTAGAAGTGGAAATGAGGCAAGTCATGTAACACCCCAAAAATTCGTATTTTATTTATTTCGGGTGATTCTTAATTATTTTGAATAATCCGACTCGACTTCTGTGGATTTTATAATTTTTGTGATTTTTAAAAATTTTTGGGAGTTTTACGTTTTTTATTATTTTAATATTATTTTGAGGCCAGATATCTGACTTTTATATTTTATTTTTCTTTTTTAAAATCCTTAATGATTTTTACTAATCTGACTTGATTTTCATAAGTTTTATAATTTTTGTAATTTTTGTGGATAATTATAAATTTTTATATTTCTCTGATTGTTTTTGAGTTGTTTGTAGGCCCAGGTAGCCTTACGTGGGCTCAGGTGGGTCCCGCAAAGTGAAAATTTTTCTACACATAAAAAAATTTATATTGTTTAGACGAAGACAGTGGATCTTACTAAACCTGAATTCAAAAATAGTTTTTGAAATTTTCTTTTACTATATTTTGTACTGTATTTAATTATCGGGCGATAAAAATATAATAAAAATATTATTCTTAAGGTTATAGCAGATAGAAAAATAAATATTATACTGCTTAAGTCAACATTGGTGGTTTGGATATCCACTATTGATTTAATCAACGGTTGAGAAATAAACTTAATGAAGAAGCATTGGATGATCACCATTGATTTAATCAATGGTGTGGGAATAAACTTAGTTAAGAAGCTTTGGATGTTCACCATTGATCTAATCAATGGTTGTAAAGACAAGCTTAATAAGGAAGACTTTGAATAATATCAACCATTGATTTAATCAAGGATGGAGATTTGGTCTCAAAAAGTGACTAGGACCATTTATAACCATTGGATTTAGATTTAATCAAGGGTGGAGATTTGGTCTTATAAAGTGGCTAGGACCATTTATGACAATTGGATGTAGATTTAATCAATGGTGGAGATGGACCATTTATGACCATTGGATGTGAATTTAATCAACGGTGGAGATTTAGTCTTAAAAAAAAAGTGACAAGGACCATTTATGACCCTTGGATGTAAAGTTTGAAGGAGTAATCTTGACCCTTCATTTTGGAGACACATCTAATGGCTATAATTTCAAGGAGAAAGATCTAATGGCCAAGATTAAGTCTTCTAACTTAAAGTCTACAGTAATCCTAACCATTGAATTAATCAATGGCTAAGGATGCACAAATAATGGTGGCTTGGAGATTGGTCACATTTTGAAGAAGCAAGAAGGGGGGGACGGTTTTGTGATGGTGTAGGAGATTAGCCAAGTTTCAAGACACCAATTATATGTTGTTTTGGTCATTATTGATCAATTTCAAGAAGCTAAGTTATCAAACTTTCTTTCCATTTCTCTTCTCTTTCATGTTTCGGCCAAGCACCCAAGAATTGCCTTCCATCACTCTTTAATTTCAAACAACCATATTTCTTGAATCTTTACCGTATTCTAAGACACTTTGTAGTTTGGAGCAAGTTCTAAATCTTTCATCTTCAAGGAATTTTTCCAAGAACAAGTTCTAGGGTTCTTAAGGTGAAGTTATGAAAAACTTCATTTCTTCTCTTCTTTTCATGTTCTAAGCCATGTTTGATCCATGGTTCCTCTTATTCAAGCTTGATATACTAATAAACTTGTGTTTTGTTTTGTAATTGAGAAGCTTTTGGTGATGAAGGACTTGGAAAAAGAAGCAAAACAAGGAGCTTTTGAGGATCTTCAAGAGGTAAGAGGGAGATCCATCTCACCAACCAAATATGATGGTGAGAGATGGTTTTATATTTGATGGATGGTGAATCCATGTGAGGATTCATATCCATGGTCATGGAATTATTTGTGGGTGTTTATGTGGTTTATATGCTTAGCATGGTTTATTTGTGCTTGCATGCTTGGTATGATGTTTATTTGTTTTTATGGTATGCTTGAAATATAATATGTTGATTATATGTGATGTATGCCATAAAAATTGATGGAAAGGAAATTGATTTTTTTGGTTCCAAAGACCAAAAGGAATTTCAGCCATGACACCTCAAAATAGGTGTTCATAAATTAATATTTTCATGAATGATAAAATTGGATGATTAGAAAAGCAAGGAAAATAAACAAAGGGTTTGTTTTTCAAGAAGTAGTGTTCACGGTTTTGAGAAGAAATTTTATTGATTTATTTTATATAAAAACAAGAATGGAATTTAAGGGAACTCAAGGACATTTTAAATAAAAATATTTTAAATATTTTATTAATCATGAGTTTTAAATGAAAAGAGCAATGAGTTGATGATTTTAAGGATTTGCAAAGAAAGTGAAAAATAAAAATGAACAAATGATTTGATTTCAAAGACTATGAGTCTCATGGTTTTGTTAAGAAATTTTTAATGGTTTTATTTGTATAAAACCATATTGACTTAGAAGGAAAAATATTTGATGGTCATTGAAATCAAGTACCACAGTTTTGAAGGTTTGTAATGCCTTGGTCTTATGAAACAAAGTGATTTCAAAGTGGAAACAAAGTGTTTGAACAAAGTGTTTTAGTACAAGGATTAAAGAAAATGGAAACAAGGTGTTTTGTTACTTGAAAGATGGAATTTCATTTATGAAAGACAAAAAGAAGTTGAAAATGTTTGAACCTTAATTTATTTTAAAGAGAATTGATTTTGAAATTGATTTGAGAAAAATGGAGAATATAACAGTAATTTGAGATTTTCTAATGTGTAACTCATTCTTTGGGTTTTGGAGCGCGTTAGTAAATTTTAAGATGGAAACATTGATTTAAAATCAATGGAAAAGTGATTTTGTGGAATTATTGTGAAAATGATTTTCTTGAGTAAGAAAATGTGAAAAATAATGTGAAAAGTCATATTATTTTGAGTAAAGAATTTCTGAAAGGTGAAATATGAAAAATGATGTTGGAAATGATATTGATTTGTTTGAAAGTCCAAAATAATGTTTGGAATATTGTGGAATATTTTACGTGAGTGTAAAATGGTGAAAAATGTTTTACGTATCTTAAAAACGTGATTTTTAAGCTACGCGATTTGAAAAACGTTTAAATATTTTCACGCGATTTGAAAAACGTTAAAATATCGCTACGCGATTTGGAAAGCGTTTAAATATTTTGAAAATGATGGAAAATGGTTTACGCGACTTGAAAGAATGATTTTTAAGTTACGCGATTTTGAAAATGGTGGAAAATCGCTACGCGATTTGAGAAAACGTGTAAATATTTTTACGTGATTGAGAAAACGTGAAAAAATCAATATGTGATTTGAAAATATAACAGAAATGTTGCAGAATTGTGAAAACGTAACAGAAATGTTACGCGATTGTGAAAACACGACGAAAGTGTTTTGTGACTATGAAAATGCGATAATATGATTTCGCTGTTGAATATACAGTATGATTACTGTTGAACCAGTGTATGGACACTGTATGAGAAAATCATGAAATTTAGCCTGTGATTGGCATTGGTGCATTGAACATGCATTGGAAATGATGAATTTTGCCTGTGATTGACATTTGGTGCATTATACATGCATTGAAAAAATATGCATTGAGGCATATGTTGAATTTTGAAAAAAAATTAATAGCTGATGCTATTGTGACCCTTATGGTTGAAGAGAGAATGTGAATTGATAGTGAGGTCTATAATGGGTCTTGGGGGCGTCAAGGCGCGGCGGTCGACCAGTGGATATTGTTTGTGGGCTAAGGCTGGACCATATGCCACTTGGCGATGCAGTCCGTTGCAACACATTGACGATACCCGACAAGAACACGATTTTTTTCGAAAGCTGGACATTGTCTGTGGGCTAAGGCTGGGCATTGTCTGTGGGCTAATCTGGAAGATTGTCTTTGGGCTAAGGCTGACAATTAACAGAGCATTCTTCTCGAAATTGTGAAAACCTCCATGGAGTGGTACATTGAGTCTACATGCATAACATATGCATAATAACTGAGCATTGGTTATGATAATTGAACTGTTGAATACTTGAATAATATTGAGGGCATTATCATAAATATTGAATATCTATTTCTAATTGAGGAATATTGGATGATGATGATGATAAATAATGTTGATGGCATTATTGTAATTATTGTTATTTTATACATTATGATGATGGCATAATTGTAATTATGGTATGATATATCTGTATGGTGTGTTGTTTGTGTTATCTCTATGCTAGCAATGTTGGTATTGGCGTAGGTGATATCACTTCTTTGTTATATTGTTTGGTGGGCTTGTGTTGTTAAAATTATGTAGTAGACGGAACGAGTTTCTCAGATGTGATGAGAGATAGATATTCTGAGTTGGGTGACAACATCGAGGAGTGACCATCCCGAACTGGTTAGTGTGCAGATTTGAGGAGGAACAGATACATGACGCATCAAGATGAATACAAGGCAGAATAAGTATGTTAAGTTTTCTCGTTAGTATTTTACAGTGCTATTAAGTAGGACCCGTCATGGGTTTTGCTACTGTTTAAATTGAGTCTGTAAGTTTTTATAATTCTTAAATAATTGTTAAATATTAAGTCGTATCTATTATATGAGTTTTAATCAGTTTTAAATTTATTTTTCAGTATTACTTATAAATATCAGAAAGTTTATTTTTCCGCGAAAAGAAATTTTAAAACTCATGTTTTATAACTCAAACCTTTTATGAACTGATTTTCAGATTGGGAGTTGGTAGTCAGAAATGTGATGCCCTAAGGAGGGTGTTACAAGTCAAGCCAGGTCAGACCTTACCTTAAAAGGGTCTGACCTGTTTCTCAAATGCAAGGCTTGAGTTTGGTCTATTTATCTGACATAGGCAATTTTTTTAAGACTTGGCTGGCTTGAAAGCCTATTTGATAGCCTACTTTATAATAAAACCTTTAAATAGGTTAACAAACTTACTTTTAAATAGGCCAATATGATAGACTAACGAACCTAATTATTTTTAAAAATATTATATTATTTATAAAATTACTTATCTTATATAAATATTAAAATGCCATAATATATATAAAATAATAATATATATAATTAAATAGGTCGAACCACTAGGCTTAAAAGGCTTTTCCAAAGGTCTGAAACCTAACTCATTTAACTAAATAAGCATTTTAAAAAGCATTGGCCTTGAGTGTTTGTTAAACGGACTAGGTCAGGCCATAAGCTCCCAACAGAATGTTTTGGCCTATTTCCACCTCGATTTGCATTGAGATTATGTTTTTTTTTTTACTTTTTATAGCTCAACATTGTACCATAAAGGTTTGTGAGTTTTATAACTGTGGTAAAATTCTCATTTAAGCTTAAGAGACACATTTCGATCACAAATAACACCTAAAGTATGATCTAAGATACATAAACCGTGTGACTTGTGATATAGTATGATCTCCAGTTTCACCTCTAATTAAGGAGTTAGAACACTTATTGTTGAACTTACATTCTATATACTCCATTTTATTTCTACTAAATCTAAAGCCATGCACTTCCAAAATTTGGTCTCTATAACTCTAACTTATCATTTATTCCTTCTATCAGCTATCAATGTCATAAAGATTTGACAAAAGAAAACTTTGATTGTTAACTAATTAAAACAACCCTCTTCTTTTATTCGGATTTGGAGCTAGCTATATAATGATTTTCAATAAACACAATATAGGCAGAGTTCATTAAATTTAGACAAAAAAAAAACTTGAAATAAGTAAATTAACTCAAAGCCATGGGTGAATTATGTCCCATACTTGCAGATCCAGAGCATCATATTCATTTATATTTATAGATGGGTAGAGTTCACCTTTCTGCACTTGGTCACACTGTGATAATTCTTCGATCTTGTAGGTTTGACCTAGATAGATTGGGTAGCTGAAATGGTCTTCTTTACTCCACAGTCAGTGTAGTAACATTATTTACTACACTCAAAACAAAATACAAATAACTTTTAATGGGTTTTGGAGAACTTTTATTTCTTTATATTGCAGGGAAAGAGGGGAACAGGGATCAGGAATAGAGAAAAAAAAAGCTTTCCCCTTTTCGAAGTTCAAACTACTCTTATCATTTTTTTTCCTGATCAAGATTGGAGGAATATGAGGGGGGAAAGGCTCACATGAGGATAGGGCAAATGAAAAAAAAATTATTAATCACTCATCAATTATATTTTTATATTTTTCACATTTATTATTTAAATGGCAAAATCCAAATGTAGTGTGTAAAAAAAATTGAGTCCAACTATAATTAAATGGTAAAATTTATACAAATATAAAATGATTACAAATATAAAATAGGACGAAGTGGCAAAAGGGATTAGGAAGGTAGCAAAAGAGACACTCGGTGAATCAAGGAGCTTTGGACACAAGGATAAAGAATCTTGGTGGTGGGATGCAGGTGTACAAGATAAGGTTAAGGTTAAAAGAGAATGTTATAAAGCTTGGTGCGTGTGTAAAAGCGTTGAAAATTAGGGAAAATATAAGATAGCTAAAAAAGATACTAAGAAGGCGGTGAGCGAGGCGAAAACTAAAGCATTCCACAGGTTATATCAATCTTTGGGCACCAAAGACGGAGAAATGAATATTTACAGGCTTGCTAAAAGTAGAGAAAAGAAGACAAGAGACTTGGATCAAGTGAAATGCATTAAGGATGAAGAGGGTAAAGTCTTGATTATAGAACAAGACATCAAAGATCGATGGAAAGGTTATTTTCACAAGCTATTTAATGAGGAACATGAGACGTTAGGGAACTCGGTCATTCTAAACACTAAAGAGGATGACCAAAATAAAATATTTTATCGTAGAATTCGATAGTTCAAGGTAAAAGAAGCTTTAAAGAGGATGAAAAATGAAAAAGCGGTCGGACCAGATAATATGCCTATCGAGGTGTGGAAGTGCCTAGGAGAGAAATGTATAAGCTAGCTCATAAAGCTATTTAACGAGTTAATGAGATATAAAAAAATGTCAAATGAATGGAGGAAAAGCACTTTAATTCCTATTTATAAGAACAAAGGAGATATACAAAACTGTGCAAATTACAGAGGGATTAAGCTTGTGAGTCATACCATGAAATTATGGGAAAGAGTAATTGAACGAAGATTAGGACAAGAGACTCATATTTCAGAGAATCAATTCGATTTTATGCCTGGGAGGTCAACCATGGAAGCAATCTATCTTCTACGAAGATTGATGAAGAGGTATCGGAGGAAGCAAAAAGACCTACACATAATTTTCATTAATCTAGAAAAAACCTACGATAGGGTACCGAGAGAGGTCTTGTGGAAGGCTTTGGAAAAGAAAGGAGTTCGTATAGCTTATATTTGAGCAATCCAAGATATGTATGATGAGGCTAAAACTTGTATGAGAATACAAGGAGGGGTTACAGAAGATTTCCCTATAACTATAGGACTGCACCAAGGGTCAACTTTGAGTCCATATCTTTTTAGCTTGGTCTTGGATGTGCGTACTGCGCATATCCAAGAGCTGGTGCCACAATACATGCTTTTTGCAGATGATATAGTCTTAGTTGCAGAGTTGAGAGAGGAAACAAATGGGAAGCTAGAGTTATGGAGACGAGCTTTGGAAGAACATGACTTCCGTATAAGTAGGAGTAAGACGGAGTATATGGAATGTAAGTTCAATAAGAAGCGTGCTAATACTAGCTTAGCGGTGAAAATTGGGGACCACACCATACCACAAATTACATAGTTTAGGTATCTTGGATCTATCATACAAAATGATGGAGAGATAGAGGGAGATGTAAATCATAGGATTCAAGCTGGATGGATGAAATGGAGAAGTGCTTCAGGAGTGATTTGTGATAGAAAAGTACCTCTCAAGCTTAAGGGTAAATTTTACCACACAGCTATTAAGGCCGCGATGTTGTATGGTACTGAATGTTGGGCTATAAAAAGCTAGCAAGAGCATAAGATCAATGTCACAGAGATGAGGATGTTGCGCTAGATGTATGACCATACAAGACAATATATGATTAGGAATGAATACATTAGAGAGAAAGCAAGGGTAGCACCTATTGTGGAAAAGATGGTAGAATCTCGCCTTAGATAGTTTGGACATGTAAGGAGAAGACTCTTAGAAGTCCCGGTAAGAAGAGTAGATCAGGTGGAGGATAATCTAATAACTAGAGGTAGAAGGAGACTAAGAAAGACTATAGGTGAAACTATTAAAAAAGATTTAGATTTGAATGACATTTCTGAAGACTTGGTTTATGATATGGCACAATGATATCGTTTGATCCATGTAGCCAACCCCACTTAATGGGAAAAGGCTTAGTTGTTGTAGTTGTTATTTTATATATATATATATATATATATATATATATATATATATATATATATATGAGGAGGATCAACTTACACCAATGTAAGTCTTTCTTTTCTTACACTCATTTTCAACCATTAGTTCCACTTTCATCTAATAGTTACCTTTAATGAAATAATCTCAACCATTAAATAAAAATGAAACTAACGGTTGAAAATGAGTGTAAGAGAAAAAAAAACTTACACTAGTGTAAGCTAATCCCTCCTATATATATAGGAAGGGATCCACTTACACCTAGTGTAAGTAAAAAAAACTTACACCCAATCTTACACCCTTTATTTTATTGTGATCACATGGCTATGATAAGAGATAAATGGTAGCCACATGATCACAATGAAATGATGGGTATAAGATTAGGTGTAAGTCTTTTTTACTTATACTAAGTGTAAGTGGAAGAGTTTTTATTGTGAGAGAATGAGAGGAGTAAATCTTAACCATACAACCATACATGGATGATCAAGATTAAAAGTTACTTAAAGGTCATGTGACCACTTAAAAAAGTCACATGCATTTGTGTTCTAATCTTGACCATTCATTTAAGATCCAATGGTCAACATTTACTCCTCTCACCTCTCACAATAAACACTCCTCTCACCAGAGTAAGATCATATATATATATATATATATATATATATATATATATATATATATATATATATATATATATCCACCAAGTTATGTGGTTGAAGCGAGGACAAAGACAGAAACCAGTAGAGGCAATGGCATAGTATACAAATGAATGAAATGACAAATCCCACCACAGCCCATTACTAATTCTACAAAAATGCAGTAAATGATCTCATATTGATTAATTAGTTAATTAATTAGGTGAATTAATTATTAAAAGGTGATGATTTTTCTCTGAAGCTTACACTGCGTTTTCTGTCCAAGCCCTTGGTTAAGTCAATCTTTATGGTTCTTTGTGTCATGTTCCAACCATGTTTTGTATTAGCAACCAATCTTCTCTCCATGCATGGTCCAAGCTGCTTCATCTCATACGCATACTATATGCTTAGGTTGAGCAAACATATATGTACCAATTAATTGCCAAGCTTTGCAGGTGTCTTCCAACAAATACGGAACAACCAAGAAGGATCCTCATCTAGAGGATCAATTCTTCCAATTTAATTATATTACTATTTTCTTTTTCCTAAAACCGTGTTGGATCATTGTGACTTTTCAATTCATTTACGAGGACAGCTGAATGAGAAATTCTTATATAAATTTAATTAGAACATTTAAATTAAGTGTATTAAGTTAATTATACAGTAACAATTTGGCATTTGACATAGAGTAACAATACGTTTGCCAACTCTGTATATGTTAACGGTGTTGTAACTTAATGAAGAGGGAGCTATTTGGAAACATTTACAATTATAAGGACTCATTTGAAAAGAAAAAAAGTGTAGGGACCAAATTAAAAATTGGTGCAAACTATTGTAAATAAATACTTAATATAACCTTAAGAAATATGCAGGATTTAAATCCTATCAAAATGGTCTATTTTCGAGAGAAAGTTTAAATATTTTTTCAAGTGTTGAAAATTATACACTTAATCATAATGTGGGAAATTGGAGAATGCATGAGTTTGGGAGAATAACTTCCCTCTCTTCAAAGTACTCTTATTCTTCTTTTTCTGATCAAGACTGGAGGAGTCTGAAGGGGGGGAAGGTCACATCTAGGAATGTCAAAATGCACCGAGTCTAATAGGTCAGCTTGAATAACTTGATAAAATATGTGGGCTTAGTTAAGAAGAGTAAAGTTAAATTGCATTTTAGTTCGACTGGGTTGACCCGATTTTGGCTCGACCAAACGTGGGCCAAGCCAATCCACTGACTTAATGTTTAATTATTTAATTAATAGTTTTTATGATATGTAAAGCATTTTATTATTTCTTTTTCTAATATAAATTAATATTTCTCTCACAAAAATAATCTTATTTGATGTTTATTGGTACTTAAAATATGCAAAAGAAAAATATAGTGTTGAACTATAAGGATAAGAGTTTTAAGTGTTTAAAATATAAGAGAAAAATAATAATAAAAAATTCGGGCCAACAGGTCGGCCTGACCTAATCTACGACACTGACTAACACGTAAATTGAAATGACCCGTGTGAGCCGGCCGGACCCATTTTGACACCTTTGTCTCACATAGGGTGGGGCAAATGAAAAACATATCCATCAAGTTATAAGGCAAAAGCACTACCAAAAATTTGGCTTTTAGCGATGTTTTTTTTCCAGCATATTCGAGGCTGCCAATGATCCAAGTAATTTTCGCCAAACAAATCTGTCTAAAAATCAAACAACGAGTAAAATAAAATAAATTTCCTATGGAATAATCCATTGGAAAATAAAACTACCACTGATTTTTTACATTTCCAGCAACTAATCCATTAGTAAATTTACTGGTTTCTTTTCTTAAGGTTTTTCGGTGAAAAAATTTCTCCAACTTCAGAGGAAGAGCATTGACCAATTTTCGGCGGCTAGTCCATTGGAAATAAGCCACCAGAATACTCCGTTAAATAAACTGGTTACGTATTCTGAGGTTTCTGGATGATTAGCCGCCAAAAATTCAAAAAATCTCCTGGAAATTTTTTTTCATTAGAGATGAGTGCGGAAGTTCCCTACCATTTTTGTGTTTCTCTCCCATACTAGCCATCGTGATGTCCTCCTTCCTCTTATTCCAACCACCTTGACGTTGTCCCTCCACAATGTCCTCCTCCCTCCCATACTAGCCACCCATCCCAAACCGCAACTGTCACTCATGCTGCCTCTCACCACCATCTTCATCGTTAGTTTCCACCATGGTGGTGCATGAGTAGCTTACGTGAGCCCACCCCAAGCCATTGCATCTCTTAACATGGGCGTGGATGTGGACGTGGATGTGGACGTGGTGCATGGGAGATGTGGGTGCATAGGGCGAAATCGGTATGTTATTTTTGTTTATTTTTTTATTTCAATGTTATATTTGTTTATAATATTTATATGTATGCATATATGTATAGGATATTTATATTTTGAATATATGTTTTTATGTATATATTTGAATGTTTATTTATATGTATTGTATACTATTATTTATTGGTATTTTTATGCTAGTATGATATATGATAGATATTATGATGTTATAGAATTTGAATAATAACATTACATTATATAATACTAATACTATTATAAGAATAATATAGTATTATGTGCTAATTTTAAAATTTTAAAAAATGCAACAAAAATTGTAATATGAACTAAGAAATTTTTAAAATTTTAAGTGAATAGGTTGATAAATTATTTAATTTAATTAATTTAATAATTTATATATTAAATTAAAATAGTTATTAATAAATATTTAATGTTAACAAAATTAATAAAATTAATAAAAATATGATATGAAATAAAATAAAGTAAAAATGTGAACTATATATATAATTAATTAATTGCATGAGAATGATAAATTAAAAAAATGTACATCCAACTATCAATTGTACGATGTATACGCATGAGTTGAAGACATGAGACAATGTGTCTGATTTTGCAGTTGAACAATGGCTTCAAGCTAAGATGAATGACAAATATATAAGAGGCATTGGTTACAGAGTTTCAAATTGTGTAAACTGGATATTTAAATTTAATCAAATATAAAAAAATTACAATTAATTATAACAAAAAATTATAATATAATATGAAATTATAGAAAATGAAAATTTGAACTATATCAATAATTAAATAAGAGGTAGTGTGGTAGATCTTAGGGGTGTCAAAACGGGCCATTTTCGAGCCGGCCCATTCGGGCCATGTAAATTTTGGGCTGACATTTTGCTAGTTCAACCCAGTCCATTTAGCCTTATGTAATGTTAAAAGAGCGAGTTGACCAGACCCATTTGGACTCATCCTATTCGGGCTTAGCCCATTCGGGCCATACAAGTTTCGGGTTGACATTTTGTTAGCCCAGCCCATCTATTTGTCGGGCTATTCAGGCCGGCCCATCGAGCTTGGCCCATTTTGACACCCCTAGCAGATCTTACAGATGAAAGATGACTTCAAACTACTAAGAGGAATAACAAATATATAAGAGACCTCAATTACGGAGATACAAATTGTGTAATATAGTAATATATTTTTGTTATTAATACTTATTTGCATGTATGTTGTTGCGTTTAAATTATTGAAATAGTTAATACTTTATTGAATTAGGAAACTCTAACCTTTAAGTTAGACTATATTAATTTTGCATTGATAGGTTAAGTTGCTCTGAGTAGTGAGATTTGAATGCTGAAGTAACTTATTTTTTATCATCCACTAATAGCGAGGATAATGACTCTAGTGATAAGGTTATTAAGTGGTAAATGTGATAGAAAGTTTAACGGGTAAAAGTCATATGGTGGAGCAGTTGGGGAATAAGACAGAAATCAAAAGCAGACAAGATTTATATAAAGAGTGATTTAAATAATGAAAATGACGTTATACAAGAGTCTCGTGAAGAGAAAATGTTCGATAAGATCATGAGCTCGACATCATTAGGATTAGGGAAGTTGAGTGATAGTGCCTAGACTATTATTGCTCTTGTTGGTGACACTGAAAGCATGTGTCTCCTTACACTCATCCATCGACTTTTGAAGAGTAGTTGGGAGAAAAATAATTTCATGGGTATTTGACTAAAGTTGGAATTAGGGTTTTGATAGTGATTGTGATTATAAGTAGAGTAGATGTATTTTTCTTATTATAAGTAATACAATTTGAACTTAGTGTGGTGTGGATTGTGATTAAAATTTAGAATGAAAATCAGTTGTCAAGTTCCATTAAAAATATAAAAATCTTGCAACCAGTTGTAGTTAGCAAGGATCGATCCACGTAAAACTAATTCAATTAACATTATAAATTGATTCCTAATTTAAACTCTAAAAAATAGTAAACAGTAAAAATAGTTTTGTTTGTTAAAACTAAAAACAACAATTGAATGTAAAATAATAATAATAAACACGCTTTGAATTACTAATTAAAAGACAATGGTTAAGAGATAGAATCCACCACTAGATTTATATGATTATGTTAACTTACATTCAATATAACCAATTATGCTTTTATGTGATTGTGAGATAAATCCCTTGTTTTCCTTAAGTTTCGCTTAATTTAGCAACCGCTCAAATTAAATCCTAATCATTAATTATTTGTAAAGCAACTGCTCTTAAACCTACCTAATGACTGCATTAAGATTTAGAAAACTAATCATACTAAGATCTAATCACACATCGAGATTAAATTACTTAGATCATATGTCTCACTAGTCCTACTACCGTAACTGTGCATAGCAATCCTAGTTTTATCACTTCTGAAAATAGCAAAGAGTATAAAAACTTTTATACTGAATTAAGATCAGAAACATATGAATAAAAGTTCAATTGAATTGATACAAAGAGATATGCAAGGTTCACATAATCACAACTAGGGTTTCATCTTCCCTTAACCAAATAAGAAGATTAGCCACACATGGCAAATTCAAAATCAGAAAAAAAAATAGAAGAAAAACATTGTCCAGAATAAAAAAAGAGAAGAAAACTAAAGATCAAACTAGTTTCCAAGGTTTGAGGTTGATTGATCTTTGATCGCTCGAACCTGAGTCTCCAATCTTTGATCGAATCTTCCTTTTGCTTGTTCTTTGTCTTTCCTTCAGTTCCTTGGCAGCTTCCAGTCCAGAGATCTCTCTTTGAATCTTATGCAACCCTATTTATAACTTTGGATACCTAATGCATTATTAGAATTCGTATATGCTTTTTTGATGCGACGACACGGGTCGTGTCGTTTGACACAGCCTACCCCGTGTCAGGGTCTGTCAGCATAATTTCAGTAAAATTGGAAGTCAAAGAGGAACACGACCTACCCCGTGTCTGGGGACACGGGTCGTGTTGTTGGTCAAACGCAGTGCAGCATCCTGTTGAAGTACCAGAGAAGGACACGACTAACCCCGTGTCTTGGGACACAGGTCATGTCACTTAATTTCTTCATATTCAGCCATAATTCTTCATATATTCTCTTTTCTCTTTGCTTATAGGGATGATAATGATCTTATGAAAAACACAATGCAATTATGAATGCTTATAAACACGCTTAAGCATAGTTTTACAATAAAGATCCGATTAAATTTCATATCTAGAAACTTAGCTAAAAGTTAACAATTAAACACATATGAAGTCCAATTAAATCAAACATAAGACACTCAAAATATAGAAATAATCAACAGATCAGAACTCAAGGGAAAACTATCCATATTTAATAGATGAGTTTAGGAACTAGGAGCATCAATATTAGGAAAAGTAAAATTTCTTTTGATCTTTAATAAATTGATCTCACTCGTGTTAAAAGATTTTTATATTGGATTTCTCCTAGTTAATTAGGATAGAAATGCTGACAACTATTTGAGAAGTATTCTTTTTTTTTTTAAGTAATGTTCCTTACGAAATACAACAATCATCATCCTTATCTTCAATAGTTAGATACTTGAATTTTCCTAACATTCTTGCACTTTTCCTTATGCTTAATGATAGCCACATCGTATAGTTCAACCTATATGCCTTCTCTAATCTAGAGATCTTTTTGGATTAGAGAAGTTGTATGGTCCAAACCTCTGCATTGGAGAAGACATATAAGTTGACTTATGTAAGATTTGGCTATCATTGACTATCTAGAAGAACATACGTAAGAATGTTAATAAAATTTGTATATTTAATAGTTGAAGACAATGAAAATTATTGATATATTTCACAACAAACATTGCTTTTGGAAAAAATGTGCTTCTCAAATTGTAGCGAGTAAGATTGGCATCGCAACTCATCAAGAAAGAAACCAACATAGAAATTTTTTAAACACGAGCACGATTGATTCAAGACCTCAAAAGAAAAATGATTTTTTTTATATACTAACACTCCTAGTTTCTAGACTTATTGGTTAAATTTAGATAGTCTTTCTTTAAGTTCGTATTGTATTACATGTAATAAGAGAAATATATATGTTTTTACTTGTTATCATCATCACTCTCGAAATCCTAATTTCACTTTCATCCAAACTCTCTTGAGACTAAATTTTTTTACTACTCTTTAAAAATCATTACACGACTGTAAGCAGACACATACTTTCTGTGCCACCTACAAGGGTAATGGTTTTGGGACTGCTTTCTCAATTATCTTAATTCTAATAATGTTGAGCACATAATATTATCAGGATATTCATCTTTATGATAATTTGCTACAATGTCATTTTTATTGATGCCATCATTCTTGATAAAATAATATTGTTTGTTTTTGGTTTCTTTTTTATCCTCCGGCTTCTCCATCAGCTTCTATTTACCAAAAAAATTATTTCATAAAATTATGTAAATTCATTATTATAATCTGCAATGTTTTTTCCTTTGTTTTTTATATCTCATTACCTAATCTTTTTTTCATCACCATAAGAGGTGAAATTGCTTTTTTACTGCAAATTTTTGATCATATTAGTCACTTAAAAATATTATTTTTGAAGTTATCATCTTTACTATTAATAAAAGATAATAAAACAATCAAATATCAAACTATTCAGAATCATTTATAAAGTGATTTCGACATTTTTTTCGTTAGAAAAAAATTATGATAACTGGCCCTTTCTAACATAATTTCTACCAAAAAATCTTAACCTCTAACAAGTTGTCGTCTTTTTTTTTTTTAAAACCAAATCTGTCGGTATTTCTGGTGGATTTTTGTTTTCGGTAAACATTTTTTTGAGAATTACTTTTTGCTAAAAAAGCAAATTTCTTACAAATTTGAGAATTTACTAACGATTATGACCGACAGTACTATGCGAATTTCTTCCAATAAAGTGAGGATGAGACAAAAACTGGCAGGGGCAGTGACATAGCATACAATCACACCACACTCCATTACTAACTGTTTATGCGGAATTTTGGTTCAAAGATTCAGAATTAATTCCAATAAATAAATATATTTTATCAAACGAATGTGGGTTCACGAGTTATGTGGTAATCTCGTTATAAAAATGGTTTTAACAGTAAACAGAAGAAATTTAAGAAATTTGAAGTAAAATAAACAGGAAAATGCAGAAAGGAAAGTTTGAAAATTTAAAGAAACTGAGCAGGAATCTTAAAATGCAGAAAATTAATTGAAAGCATGTAAATGGCACGAAATTAAAGTGCAGAATTTAAATAAAAAAACAATAAAGAAAAGCAGATAAAAGTGCGAAGAATCAGAAGAAAATTTAAAAGACGAGACTGAAAAAGTAAAGAATTTTAAAGGAACATTGCATTAATTTAAATGACATGAAATGGTAAAGGAAGGCATACTTGGACAAAAATCCTTTAATCTGCTCGGGTTGAGATGTTAGGATTTTGTATCAGCAAATAACCTCTCCTTTTACATTATGACTACTGGTATTTATAGACAATATCAAAAAATAACTGACATCCTAAAAAGACCAAAACGTTCGAGCGGTTTTATTCTTCAGCAAGTACCCAACTTTCGACGGAACCAGCACTCGACTACTCTTAAACAGTTTTTGTCGACTTAATGCAATCTCCCTGTCGGATACTTCTTCTCACTGACATCATACCTTAACCTCATTAGAATCTTCCTCTTTATCCAATGCTACTGTCGACTTCTCTATTTGGCACTTCTGTCGGCTCAATATTTCAGAAAGTTTCCTCAAAACCTCCATCAACCGACGAATTGGACAAATCTTTATTTTTACTTCCAACACTAACTACAAGTAAATGAGATCATACTGAATAATTAATCAATTAATTTGGTGAATGAATTATCAAAAGGAGATGATTTTTCTGAAAAGCCTGCACTGCGGTTTATCTCCTAGCCCTTAGTGAGTCATTATGGTTCTTTCTACGTCATGTTCCAACCATATGTTGTATTTACTTGTATTAGCAGCCAATTTTCACTCCATGCACGTCATGTTCCAAGCTGCTTCATCTCATACGCAAACCTTATGGTTAGGTTGGGAAACTATATATGTCCCAATTAATTGCCAAGCTTTGCAGGTGTCTTCCAACAAATATGGAACAGCACGGAAGGATCCTCATCTAGAGGGTCGATTCTTCTTATAATTTTTTTTTCAAAACCGTGTTGGATATCTTTCGTGCTATGACCCTCGGATTCATTTACAAGGGCAGTTATGTTTATAGCGACGGAATCCGATTGATGGCATTCGCCGTGTGGGGACCAAGTCATTGAATGATAAGCCACAACTCATGAACTTGATGGTATTAAACTTTAGAGTAATGTTATCTTACAAGTTTTTTTAATAATTTTTTAATATTAAATAAAAAAAATATTAAATAAAAAAATAAATACATTTAATGTTTTAAGAATATAAAAAATATTTAACATTTTTTTCATTTAATAATTTAGAGGATTAGTAGGAAAATTAGGTAAGATGATGAAATATTTCTCTAACAATTGGGATCGTAATTGATGACAATAAATTTATAAAAACAAAAGATTCACCTTCAAGATTTATTTATATTAAGAAAATATTAAAAAAATCTTTTTATTTTAGAAAAATTAGTCTTTTGAAAAAAAAATAGATTTGAAAGTCAATTACAAAATAAAGAAGGTGCTATCATCATATACCATCTATTCTAAGACTCGTATTTGATACATTTAATAGTATAAGATATGATAGTATAAAATAATAAGATAAGACCTAATAGTATAAATAAATTGATAAATTTTTATATTATCAAATATTTGATACACATAATATAAATAATTTGATAATATATATAATTGTTTACTATAACCATATTATCCTTCATCTTCCTCACCATCACCATTGTGACCCAACAACCCGTTCATACCCATTAACCCATCCTTCGTTTCTCCCTCTCCCTCTCCCTCTCCTCACCCTTTCTGTTTTTTTTTTTATAGATCCTTTCTCTGTCACCTCATTCCTAAAACACAGGAAGATTGTCTCAGGTATTCATTTTTTATTTTACAAATAAAAAAACATTTTTTTTCTGTTTACATCCATTGGCTTCTGGGTTTGTTCAATTGAAATCCCAGAAACCAGAAAACCCAGATGAATTCTGATGCTTTTTTTGTTATTTCTTTTTCCACGTTCTATGGCTACCAATCAGGACATGCTTTCGTCTTTTTTTCTTCTTTTTCTTTCTATAATCTAAATCTTTCAGAAATAATCGATGAGCTTTTGGCTACAATTTTGGGTTCCCAGTTGTCATATCTTTCTATCTCTTTCTTTCTCTCTAAACTAGTTTGGTTAGTTTCTCTGCAAAGGCTATTTCTAAATATGTGTTGGTGTTGCTGAGAATTATTCAACAGAACTATCAAACCCATCGACCACCACCCAGAACCCACAGTTGAGCCTCCGGCAATCTTCCGCGCCACCGTCGAGCCTCCTTGCCATCGCATCAGTCGCCCCTGCAACCTGCGACTTTCAACCAACCCAAAACCCAGATCGCACCACCACCAGCAGCTCCTCCCAGCCACTACGCGCAGCCAGATCGTGCCTCAATGTAGCAGATCTGCCACCGGTTCGCGCAAACCACCATCAGATTTGCAATTCCACCACTCCTTTGCACTGCACCCTTGGACCTCCGCTGACACGCTTCTACCATCCTCTCTGAATTCCGACTGTCGTACTCCCACCGTCCGGCCATCCTGTCGTCGGATGACCACGAGCAGCCATTTGTGCGTCCATTTCTCAGAGAAGAAAGGTTTCGTTTCTCTTCTAGGGTATGTTTGGATATTTAGTAATTGATGGAATGGAATGGAATGGAATGGGATGGGATGGGATGGGATGGGATGGGATGGGATGGGATAAAAATACCATTCCATTGTTTGGATATTTTAGGATGGGATGGAATAAAATTACCATTCCATTGTTTGGGAAGTGGATGGAATGGTAAGTGTTATAATTTTTTTTTTCCTAAATTACCCTTATTGTAAACACACTAATTTTATTTATTTTTAACTAACAAAAAGACTTAATTTCACATTCCATTGTTTGGGAAGTGGATGGAATGCTAGTTTTGGATGTTATTTTCTGTGGTAGTAGTTGAACAATTACTTTCACATAATTTCTATAAATCTACAAGTATATACTTGTGATACTTGCAAGTTGCAAGGATAAAAGAGGTGAAGGAAGACTCTTGTTTTACACATAGAAAATTTTGCAAAAGTTAGATCAATCATTACACAAACATCAAGTTCCTTTATAAATGAACTCTACTACTTCATAACCACAACTAAACTTGCATTTGCAATTACAATAATTAAATTATCATCGTAACCGATTCAACCTTAAAGCATACAATAATACTAATACTCTACTTGTCGAAAGAACAACATGTATCATATTTAATATTTAATGCCCACATATCACTAATATTTCAAAGCAGGTAATTGAAGTGAGAGCACAAAGTGGTGTGAATGGCTATAACAACCTTACTTACGTGGCAAGGAGTGTGGGAAAGCAAGGAGTAAGGCTTGGAAGATAGAATAAAAGGGAAAGTGGCAGTGGAGAGGGACAACAGAATTTTGGAGTGGTTTTCGGGTGGCTTAGGCTATTGGGGCAGAGATTGCAACTTGCATCTCTAATTTTCTTTCTCTTTTTCTCTATTTCCTTTACTTGTTTCTACGTTTTCCTGCCATTTTCTCTGTCTAACATGCATTAAAGAAGTAATAAAAAGTATTCAAAGTGGTAGGATAGAAATATGCAGGGGTATTATGATATCCATGTTTCAGCAGGAAATAACTTAGCTCTGCAATTTTTCATATTTAACCTTCCATTATGGTTGCCATTCATAAACACAATCAGAATAGGCAAAATCATACAACATAAGAATAATATTAATATCACAGACAACATTACATCTTCAAGCATATATTGGTAATTGAAGTTTGATTTTGACCAATCCAACTAGAGTTCAAAAAGAAAGAAGTAATAGTAAGCAACAAAAAATGAGTCTGCATTGTTCCAAATCCAAGTCATTAACCGAAACTCAAACCACCGAAACTCAACCTCCATGCCAGCAGCTAAATTAAGTTACCTAAGCTTAGCATTTTGTCAAACAGTTTACATGCAACAAAATAATTCACATTAGATCAAACTAAAAGAAAGAAAGTTTCAACATCAAACTATCAAAGCCAATGTTCTTACCTTGCCAAGGAACAGGGAAGAGTACAGTCTCGATTTGGTCTTACGAAATGAGGTTTTAGCGTTCTTTGTGTGTGGCGTTGATGGGAGGAAACAACTTGTTGGTTGTTGTTGTTGAAGGCCTGGCCACTAATAAGGGTGTGGTCATGGCGGATTGGTGGTTGTGGTGTGAGGATGAATGGTGAAGAGGGGTTGCCGTGAGGGAAAGGTGATGGTGATGCCGTAGGGTGTGTCAAGGCTATGGTGGGCGTGGCGGGGACGGTGATGGTGTGGTGGCCGTGTGCGAGACAAAGGTGATGGTGTGGTGGTTGTGGCGAGAGACGGTGATGGTGATTCGGTGAAGACGGTGTGGTGGCTGTGGTAGACAAGTTCTGCAGCGTGGGTGAACGGCTGAGTAGGGGAGAACAAAAGTGAACGGGTGAGAGAGGCAGGAGGATAATTAAGTAAAAATTATAATAATAATAATAATAATAAAATTGATCCCATCCCATACCCTCCAAATTGGGAGGGAACAAAAGTGATAATTTTTGGTGGAATGGGATGGAATCAATCCCACTCACTTCCATCCCATTCCATTCTTTTTTACACAACCAAACAATGGAACTTAATATTACTCCATTCCATTCCATTCCATTCCATTCAATACCACTAATCCAAACATACCCCTAGTTTTTTTCTCAAAAGAGAAAGGTGTATGGGGCCTCAATTTGGAAGAGACGATCTTGAAGGATAGGATAGGAATAATTATCATATCAGGTCTTATCATGAAGTGGAGGAGATGATATAGTTATCATGTAAAAATAAGATAAAAATAATTGATCGGATTTGACTATCTTATTATGTATCAGTACTAAACACATATTAAAACTTGATAGTATAAATTTATACTCTCAAGTCTTTCTTATCCTATCCATCAAACGCAACTTAAGTATTATTACTTTAAGTTAATTGTACAAATTTAATAACTTTAAAATTATTTATCTTACTCCTTTTTAAATAAAGATAAATTGAAATGCTACAATTATTCACAAAAGAAAAAGAGAACAATTAAATTATGAGAATTTAACTTCAGTTTAATTGCTTACGTATCTCGAGTGTATTGAAGAATTCAAATCATGTAGTATTTGTAGATTGGTTGATTTAAATTATGACAAAAGATTAAAAATAAACCAATTTTATTAAACATTTAAGAAACCAAAATAGATTTTTTTTTCTATTGATCACTCAAGAAAAAGCAAGAACAAGGGACACTCTAAAAGGAACAAACATTAAACAAATTAACCATTATCAAACAAGTAATAAATTATTATTATTATTATTATTATTATTATTATTATTATTATTATTTAATCTTTTTGTTTTTTAAACTAGAAGAAGAAAAACAAGTGACTAGAATAAAAGATTAGAATCCTCTCCTTTTATTTGAGAAAATGAGAGAATCATGTTTCATATCCAATGATTCAAATTTATTAAATTATATTTATAACTTTTATTTTATCTTAATTTAATGTATTTGAGTTATTGAATGTAAAACATGACCCTCTCCTTTTCTCAAAAAAAAATGAGAGGATCTTGATCTAACCTCTTTATATATATATATATATATATATATATATATATTCTTTTCTTTTCTTTTTTATGAATCAGAAAATCACAAGGACCAAGATAACATTAATCCTAAAATCAACTTATTTGTCTAGGCCTAACACTCCAAAGTACAAAACCTTACAAGATAACAATAAAATAAACCAAGTGAGTGATCCAACTATTGGCCCAAAACGAAATCGACCCAAATAAAAATTCATTAACAGAAAAAACAAATCAAGTCAGTAATATAAGATGAAAAATAACAGAGAAAGGGGAAGGGGCTGGCTCGCGTCTAAGCACAGGGAGTGCACGGGGCTGTGACGGAGGTGCTGGATTCGATGGAAGCAATGGCAGAGGATGGTGGTGGATCGGCGGCGACGCTGGTTTTGCTGGGCTACAGGTGGTTTAGTGTGGAATTTGTGTTTGCTTGAAAACAGGGAAGTTGGGTGATTTGTTTTTGGTGTTGAGTCCAGGTTTGGGGTTTGTGTACAGAGTGGGTCCGTTTCTGAATCTCGATTGGATTGGGTTTACCGTTTATGGCTTTCTAGCTGCTGGGGTATGGTGCAGGGTCATGAAAGGTGGGTGTGTGAATATGTGTTTGTGAAGTAAGGGTGAAAGTGGAGTGTGCTATGGTGGTATGATGTGTCTTTGTGATGAGTGAAGAGTGTGCTACTGTGTGTGTGCTTAGTCCTTCATTTGATCAGAATACAATTCTTCAACCAACGAATCAACTAGAATCAAACAAAAACAAGGTCCAGTCTATATTGCAAAGACAGGGATTTTTTTTTTTTGGTCACCAAAGACAGGGATTGAAGTTAGAAACGAAAAGGACAAAAGAAGATTCTTACCTCTTCGATGTTCAAAGAAAACAGAGAAAAATAAATATTTCTCTTTTCTATCTTCCTCTAACTCTGTTTGCTTTTACACCTACTATGTTTTGTAAATGTGGAACTAACCGGATAATTAAAAAAAAGTTAAAAAAAAAATAGTCTATGATATGATATTTAAGATAATTTGAATGAATATGATTAAATTATAATTAATAAGATTTATAATGAGATTTACTTAAAATTATTTTGTTATTTTTATTAATTAAACTTATCTCGTATTATAATAATTTGATTATGTAATAGTAAACACATACTTGAAATTAATAATTATATTTGTAAAACTACCTTGATAAGATATTACTAATATCATTAACTGCACCCTGTCAAAAAAAAAATATCATTAACTGCATAATTAGTGATAACATGTTATTATTATTATTCAAATAACCAGTGCTACACACGGGAAAGGAAACTAAAAGTGATAATATATAATAAATTTGAAATTAATTTTCAAAATTCTATTCATTAACACTTGAAATTAATAATTATATTTGTAAAACTGCCTTGATAAGAAATTACAAATTTCATTAACCCTGTCAAATAAAAATATCATTAACTGCATAATTAGTGATAACATTTATTATTATTATTATTATTATTATTATTATTATGAAAATAACTAGTGCTGACTACTATAAATTTTCTATGAAAAACAATTGATTATATAATTAAATGGATAAGGTGAAAGTATTGACAAGTAAAAGTATTATTAAATAAAAATGATAACATATATTACAATATTTAAATTAATTTTCAACATTCTATGTATCTATATTTTAAAATTTTACTAAAAATATGTTTTGTGAACTTAGCTTAAGCAAAATAATATTCTAACATAAAAATTTTGTATTATAAATTATAAATACAAAGTATAAAATAACCATTTCTATACACGGAAAGAAAAATAAAAGTGATAATATATAATAAATTTGAAATTAATTTTTCAAATTCTATTTATTCATACTTGAAAATATTTATTAAAAAATATTTTGTGAACTTATTTATCTAAAGTAATTAGTTAAACTTAATAATTTCTAATATAAATTATAGATATATAATATAAAATAACCCATGCGTAACACATGTAAGAGAACTAGTATTAGGAGAATTTTGGACTAACTCATTAGTAAGATTTAGCATTAGTCCAAGAAAAGAAAAAAGATTTAACATTAATAAAAGATGAATGAGAAGGCTAATTAGTGGTAAACCTTTCATTTCCAATTCCACTGAAGAACACATTTAATCTGTAGAAATTTTTTTAATAAAAAGTTTAGGAGGAGTAAAGTTACTCCGATGAGGAGATACTAAAAGTGTTGGCTTACGACGTTCCGCTTACAACAATTACATGATTTAGCTTGAATCTAGGAATTTTTTATTAGTCGGTGATCTATAATTTCATTGTACATCATTGTTGATGTTGTGATTTACCTAACCTTAGAATGAAAAAAGCCTCCCGTTACCCTAACTTTTTCCTTAGAAAAAGATAATATAAAAGACACTTCTTTCCTATTAAGGACTAATAATAGGAATCAAACACAAAAACTTACTAAGTCGACAAGAGAGTCAACACTTATTAGTAAAGACATTTCTTTTTTAAAGTAATTCTAAATACTCCTTTTAAATGGTCATATTACAAAAGTATAAAATTCTTTTAGCGAATTTGTTTTTTTCATTCATAAAATTCCAATTTGATATTTTACTTAAAAAAGTGTCAAATTACTTGAATTAACTAAATATTAATAACATATTTTATGTTACACCCTTGATATTTGAACTCGACATGACATCTAATTTAGATAACTAATTCTTCTTAGATTCTTACATAAAGTTTAAGCATGAGTAATTAATATAAAAATTAATATTTTTATAATTGGACTGATTATTAAACTGGTAAATAGAGATAGTCAATATTTTGTGTGTGTGTATATATATATATATATATATATATACATATACATATAGGGCACACTTAGTAAGAAGAATTTTTATTATGAAAGGGTAAGAGAAGTAAATATTGATCATATAACTATACATAAATGGTCAAGATTAAAAATTACTTAAAGGTCATATGACCACTTAAAAAATCATATGCATTTATGTTTTAACCATAATCATTCATGTAAGATCCATGATCAAAATTTATTCCTATCACATCTTACAATAAATACTTCTCTTACTAGATACACTATATATATATATATGTGTGTGTGTGTTAATTGTATAAATAATATCATAAAAAAATATTAAAATGTATTTATAACATAATTAAATTCATTTATTATGTAAATAAATATTAAATTAAAAACATTATAATAATACTAGTATGATTTTCTAACCTACAAGTTTCACATTGAATACGTAAAAAGGCAAGTAGTCTATCTTCTTATTATAAATTGAAATTAAACTCTTGTTATATTACAAGCATAGTTATAAAACTCGGATCGGTCATTGACCCGGTCCGAGTATTGGGTTAATGGGTCATCGATTCAATTGGTAATTTACTAGTTGAGTCGCATAAAATAAAATAAACATATAAATATTTTATTTACATAAAGTATTTTTTATGGACACAAACTATAACAAAAATTTTTGACTGACCAAAACCAAAATTCGATATATTTTGATATACCAAAAATATATTTAAGTCTAAAATTTACTTAGCAAGAGAAATCATTATATTTTACTTAATGAACAAAAATATCTTAATGAAAGCAATAGTCACTTAGTGGAAACAAACATAGTTATTAAATTTGGACAGGTCATTGACTCGATCCAAGCATTAGCTCAATGGGACATTGGTTAAATCAATAAGTCATTGATGAAATTGCATAAAATAAAATAAATATATAAATATTTTATAATAATAAAAGATTACATAAAATAAGATTTAAATAATAAAATTTAATAATGTAAAAATAAAACTTATTCAAAAAATAAAATTTATTTATTATAATTTGATAACAATTTACATCAAATATACAAATTCTATTATAAAAAAATATTTAAAACTTTAAATTGAAACGAAATCAAAAGAAATATAAATATATAGTGAATTTAAAATTAAATGCAATCAACATAGAAGTGAAATGAAATTAAATGCAACTTAAATGCAAATAAATGAAAATTAAAAGAATAATTTTAAATCTTCCTAACCAATCCTTCTATTAATTATTTTAATTATTAAATAAAAAAATATTAAATACTTTTTATGTTCGTAAGACATTAAACGCATTATAAAAAAACTCAAATTGAAATGAAGTTAAATGCATTTGAAATTTATTCAAATGAAATGGAAATGCACATAAATAGTGGTGAACGAAATTCAAGATAATTCATTGATATGGAAATGCTCCCCCTGAATTTTTTTAAAATAATAAGTATTATAAAAAATTTAATACCCTTAAAGAGAAAATATTATCTCCCTTATTCTTTTTTTTTTTTTTTCTAATTGATCAAAGTAATTTTTTTCTTAGTCATATGTACTTTATATTCATTAATTTTTTCACTTAGCTTGGAATTTTTAAAGCATGGAACTTATATTTTTACTTTAAGAAAGTTGTGAGCTTTTGATTTATTGTGTAGTTGTTTTATTTGTCTCTTTTGCTTATTTTTACTTTATGTAGCATATTTTCTTTTTTTTTTTTTTTGCTTCCTGTTTTTCCTTCTATGATCTCCTTTGTGAAATTGATATTAGAAATTTCTTAAAATTGTTCTCTTTATACCTTTAGAGCTTATAATTCTTGCTTTCATGCTTTAGATTTATTAATATTTATAATTTGACCTTGTGTAATGTAGTTTCATTAAAATTTAAAGTGCTATAGTTATAATTCTTAAAATAAATTGATGAAATAATATAATGCTAATTGTAATTTTTTAATATGGTACATCAATATTGATAAACTTGTTAAAAGAAAATAATTTCTCGTGATGAATATCAACATTTCTCTCAATTAAAGTAACAAAGAACTAAGATAAACTTTAAAAAATCTTTCAGTAGATTTCAGTTTACATCTTAAAATTTTATCTTATCATCTAAATGATAGAAATAACATTTAAAGAAAATATTAGTACTCCCCTAAACTCTAGAGAGTTTGACAAGGTGATCTTCTCCCAAAGAAAATATATAATTTCTAAAAAAAAATGTAGAAATATAGCTTTCAAGAAATTAATTCTTTTTTATGATAATTCTCTTTATTTACTTTCACCTATCTTCTCTATATCAATTACAAATCAAATGTACTTAATTAATCAATTTCTAAATTTACTTAATTAATTCATTATATCTAAATTTGTTTAATCAAGCTATACACATCAAAACTTTTAATGAAATATAATTAAAGACATTGAAATTTATAAAAAGAAAATGTATATTACACAAGCTAGCTACTTGCTAGTATATATATAATTCACAAAACCGGTGCAACATTGTTATAGACATCCAGAGAACCCAAAAAATTCATAAATAACAATTTTTTTTTTTTTTTACTGTAAATGATTGAACTTTTATTCTAGGGTAGCTGGCAAACAATTCAAAACTACGATACTACAGTTGTCTAAAGGGGCCTCCTCTAGCCACACATATTTATCAGAAAGACAAGCATTAGCATACTTTGCCAAGGGGTGAGCTACTATGTTTCCCTCCCTCCCAATATGCATAAATGAGCAATAATAGAAAGAAAAATTGAGAGTGAGACAGCTATCTATGACCAGTCCAAAGTATGATAATTCCTTCTTACTCAAACAGGTAGCTGAGATAACATCCAAGCAATCAGATTTAGGTTGAACTTCCTGAAAACACAGGTCTTGCGCCAGCTGAAGGACCAGTCGCAGACCGATTGCCACAGCCAACCTCACCTCATGAATAGCAGAAATTTTCCACGTCGTTGTATGGGTGGATCCTCCTTATGTTGGGGTACAGATAAAGCCATTACACTCCTTATAATGAGTGAGGGTGGTAAGAGCTTTATGTATGACCGCATCTGATTCAATCAATTTGCCATCTAATTGAAGCTTGTTTCTAGATAGCCAAATACCATTCAAGATGTTGACAAAGATTTCAATTGCATAAGAGGGTAGCTGCTGGATGTTGTTGGCAAACTATATGTTAAAAGGATCCTCACAATTTGAATCAATGTGGACACCAAGAGGTGACTGGAACCATAGGTTCCTCTTCCAGGCACAGTCCCGAAGAGCATGGGCCATTGTTTCCTCATGTGACATATAGCAGCAACATAAGGTAGGAACATTAACACCCTGCTTGACCAAGTTTATCAACATTGGGATAGCTTCATGGGTTGCTCTCCAAGCAAAATGAACCGCTGGTGGAGGAATTTTTAACTTCCAGATCTTGTTCCATATTTCTTGAGAGATAGTATCATTATGAGAACTGGACTCTGGCCCCTGGGAGTTGCTAGACGACTTTAAAAACCAATAGCCTGATTTAGCAACATAAATTCCATCTTGTTTACCACTCCAGGTTAAACTATTTGGTCTCTCGATCCCAGTCAGCCGTAATTCTAGGATTTGGGAGGCTTCAAATGGGTAAAAAATTGCTTCAATTAAGTTCCAGTTCAAGGCTAGTCGATCCTCTTCCACTAGTTCTGATACTGTAGCCTCTGGGGATAGAATTTGGCAAGGTCTCCACACCTTGTGGCCATTTTGATGGGAAGCCATCCATCTTTCCAAATTTGAATATTTTCCCCCGTTCTTTCCCTTCAAAAGCACCTTTTATTAGGATCCAAGAAGCATTGAAAATACTTCTCCAAGTGAAGCTTGGGTGAAATCCCACCTACATCTAAGGAAATTAGGAAAATATCTTGCTTTTAGGACCCTAGCCATCAACAAGTTTGGGTGATGGATAATCCTCCAACTCTATTTAGCAAGCAAGGCAAAATTGAAGGCATGAGAACTTTAGAAACCGATCCCCTCATGGGTTTTAGCTTACACAACTTTGAACATCGGACCCAATGAATTTTCCTCGCCCCATTTTTGCTACCTCACCACAACATGTTAATAATTGCTTCAATGTGATCACGGAGCTCAATGGGAAGCATAAAATAGCCCATGATCTCAGTTGTAACACTTGGGCTACTAACTTTATAAGCACTTCTTTCTTGGCCTTTGACAAGTAGTTCTCCTTCCATCCCTTCAACTTCTTTCAAACTCTATCCTGAACAAAATCGAATGCCTATTTTTTTTTATCTGCCAACAAAGGTAGGCATACCCAAGAACTTCAAGTGACTCTTCACTACCTTTATATTCGGTCTTGCCTAGAGTTGTTGTTTTTCTGTTGGTACATTTAAGCTAAACAAGCGAGAGCTCTTATTTGTCCTAGTTAATGAGCTAGCCAGAAGTTGATTGGTATTTTTGGAGAACATTTTTGATGATCTAGGAGTTCTGCTGATTTTCCCTTAAGAAAATAATACTATCATCTGCGAAAAAATAAGTGTGTAATCTCAGGGGCATATCTAGCAACTCTGACTCCATGGAGTGTTTTTCTCTCTTGCGCTTGCAGAATAAGGCCTGAAAAGACTTCAACACATAAAATAAATAAATAGGGAGACAGTGGGTCTCCTTATTTGAGGCCTCTACCAGACAAAAAGTTTTCACAAGAACTATCATTAAGCATAATAGAAAAGGAGACTGAAGTGACACACTTGCATAATCAGATCAACCAAATTCACAAGAAAACCATACTATTAATTAAGAACCTTTTCAAGAAAACACCAGTCAACTCTATCATAAGCGTTAGCCAAGTCAAGTTTCAATCCCATGTAACCTATCTTTCCAAAAACTTTTTTCCTCATTTAATGAAAATTTTCAAAAGTAATAAGAACGTTATCTGTAATGAGTCTAACGGAACAAAAGCACTTTGATAGTCACCAACAATATTGGACAAGATAATCTTCATTTTATTGCCAATAGTTTTGGTGACTAATTTAAAGATGACATTGCATAGAAATATTGGTCTAAAATCCTTTGTATGGGTTGGATTTTTAATTTTTGGAATTAAACAAATGAAACTATGATTGAGAGAAGTCAGGTCAGCACCTTTATTTAAGATATCAAGGACCGTTGCTACCACCTCGTCCCCCACAATACTCCAGAATTTTTGGTAGAACAGAGCTAGTCTCCCACCTAGGTTACATGCATCTGTTTTAGTGTTTGGATAACCTCTTTGTGAGAAAAGTCACTATCCAAGATAGCATATATATATGTTGTGATTCTACCCCGTACCACATCAGTTATTGACTCCTCATCACTACCCAAACCAGCCTTGAGAAGATCACAAAAATACCAAGTAATTACCTGTGCAATTTCATCCTCCTCTCTGTATACTCTCCCATCAGTGTCTTTAATTTTACTAGTCTAGTTTTGTTCTTTCCTTTGGGAAGCCTTTTGATGAAAGAACCGGGTGTTTGTGTCCCCATGTTTGAGTCAGTTTTCACATGACCTCCAACTCCACCAAACCTCTTCACACTCCAGTGCTTTGTTAAGTTCTGCCTCAGTTTTTTTTTATTTTCTCCACCACATCCACGGTTTGCTCTCTACCGTTAAGACCATCAAGCTTTTTTTTGCAAGTCTCTGACATTCTTCGACACATTGCCAAACTGCTTGCTTCCCCATGACTATAGACCCTCTAGGCATAGTTATAGCTTCGCTGTAATGTCTGGGTCCAAATGTTCCCAATATCTCACAACCATAGGTTAGCAGTCCTCTCCCAAAAGCCACATTTCTTCAAAACACAACACGTTAAGCTTCCTCCTTCTCTTGTTTTGTCTTTCTACAAAACTGAGAAATACTAGCATGTGATATGATCTAAAGCGAGTATGGTGCTGCACGAATGTCAACATCCTTGTGAACTAACGTGACTTGTATCAGTAATTCTATTTTTTAGTATATATATATATAATATAAATAAATAAACATAAGGTGAAGATCAAGTTACACCATAATAACTCTAATATACTTATACTAAATCTAGTTCTTTATTTTATACAAAATCTAACAGCTTACAATATTTCACTAAACAACTCATGTGACCTAACTCCCCACCCCTACTTTCTCTTTCTTTTTTTGCCTCTCTGCCTCTCCCCCCTACCCTCTATCTCTCTATTGTTCTTTGGATGCCAAATTGAGAGCAAAGGATGGTATTGGCACGGGGTCTCATGGGGTCTTGGTTGTGGCCATTCTCCACCAAAGCTCAAGCTACGGTATGTAAAAAGTCTCCACTAAAGTTCAAGCTACGATATGTAAAAAGCCTCCACCAAAGCTCAAGCTACGGTATGTAAAGAGCCTCCACTAAAGTTCTGTGGTTCCCACTTTCAAAAGCAAATTGGTTGTCACTATCTCTCTTGTCTCTTCCGGTGCTGTGTAGCTGCCTATGGTAGTGTTCGTTCTCTTTGTGTGACGGCAATTCTATGCGCATTCCGGTGGGTCAGTGGGTGCATCAAGCTTGCCACCTCGGAGGCTCTGTAAGAGATCAAGAACCTTTGCTCCAGAAGTTCTTGATAAAGCCACAGAGACAAGAGAAGGCCACCGAAGATAAAATTCTTGCTAATGGAGCTTATTGTGATGTGTGAAGTATTGGCGTGACTGGAACTTGTTTGATGAAATGCCTGAGAGAAATTGTAGGAGGTAGGATATGTGTGTGTGTGTGTGTGTTTTTTTTTTCCAAGTCATTCTCAATGCTATTTTTTGCTACACAATTTCATTTTAAATAGATTTTGTTGTTTTATTGCCATAAATTTGGTACTTAATACTATTAATATTCGATAGGCTCTTTATTATTTAGAACTTACACGAGCATTGTACAAATGTTCAATGTTGTATTTAACATTTGCTGCCATATTCAAGCAACAACAATTGCATTAACTATAAACTACTTTTTTTTTTTGGATAAATTACATTGATCTCCTCTAAAGTTTGACTTAATTACACTCAACACTCTCCTTATTTCAAAAATTATACCAACCTCCTTAAGGTTTATATTATCATTATACTAACTTTTTTTTTAGGTTTATATTGTCATTATACTTACTTTTCATGTCTATATATTTTAGGGGAAGTTAGGGTAAGGATACAAACAATGTGATGTCATGTGTAATTTTGCCAAGTATCAAGAAAAGTCAGTGTAATTTACCTCCCTTTTTTATTCTTTTCTTTGAAGTACTACTATATGGCTATATGCCTATGTACAAGTGTACGTGTTGGTTAATTAAAATCGGTAAAAAAAATTATGGCCAAGTAAACACAGCTTGGAGACCTTTATCTAGTATAGACTATTTTTTGGTAAACTTTATCTAGTATAGACAACATTTTGTTTTTGGTAAACTTTTGGATATGTTGATCTTGCACCACAAGAAAATTGGTTTTTAGCAGCGAAAAAATTGTGGCCGATACCCGTCCTTTGCAAATTGCAAAGGACTTTGGAACAAATTTTACACTGGATATGTTGCCAGAAACAACTCCAATAACAGTAGGGCTGCACATTGGTCAACCTAACTCGATCAACCCAACCTAACCCAACTTTGTATTTTCGGGTTAGTTTAAGTCATCGGGTCACATCGGGTCAAATCCAATTAACCCGATCAATGGTTGGTTCGGGTGACGGGTTCACAAATGCAACCTGTGAACCCGACCCAACTACCCGATGACCCGAAGTTAAACATTGTTGTTTTGTGCCAACATTTTACGTAGAAAAACTTCAGTTCACTTTCATTTTCATTATTCCTTTTCCTTCACTTTTCTGATTTCCAATTCTTCTTCCACCACATTCCTTAATCGAACCATAGCCCCCCTCCTTGCCACCTTCGTTTGCGCCACCATGCCACCAGCAACTCAGGCTACCACGTCACCACCTTCCTCTGCTACCATCGCAACCCACCAACCCATCAGACCTCCACCACTGTTGGACTAGCCCCCTTTTGCCACAAGTCATATCCACGTCGATGTCTCTGCACACGAACCACCACCCATGGCCATGACCCAGCCACCGCGAGCTTCAACTCAAGTTACGCCACCGCCTAAATCTGCCACTTCTCTCACCCAGATCCGGGACCCAACCACTAGATCCACAAGCCAACCAACTTAGATCTGATTGCTGCGCTGCCATATCGGAGCACCGTGACCGGATCTTCAACCAAACCCATCAGTCACTTGAGTCGCCGCACGTCACCATCGTCGTTTTTCCCTGCACAACCACCGTGTTGTGGCACCATGCGACCACCCCTCCAGTCGCAACCTCTGCACCGCGTCGCCAGATCCGCAGAACGCATCCCTTCTGTTTCATTTTTTTCTATTTTATTTTGTTTTATCCTTTTTTATTTTTATTAGTTATGATTTTAGTTTGCTGATAGCTTAAGTTAACTTATTTGGGTTTGAAATATGGTAAAAAAACAAAAAAAAAACTTTCCTTGTTTAAAGCCAAATTAGTTCAATTTCTGGTATAGCTTTCCTTATTTAATTCTTGAATCTCTATGATACAAACAAGTTTTCCTTGTTGTTCACTATAAACATGAATCATGTTGATTTGTGAGTGATGATTTGTATATTGTGGATACATTGGTTTGATTTAAAGTTATGAATCTCGTCAATATAATCGTTATTGAGATGTTTGAGTTTGATTTCACAGGTTTGATTTGTGAGTTTCATTCTTGTCAATATAATCTTCTATGCCCTCACTGTTTGCAAATTTGAACAACCAATCGGGTTGGTTCGGTTTAGGTTACTTGAAAAAAATTTTCCAAACCCGACCCAACTCAACCTGACCTCAACTAATTGGTTTAGATTTTTTGTCTTCAAACCTGAACCAACCCGACCCGTGTGCAACCCTAGATAACAAGACCACCATATACTTTTGTCTAAAAAAACTTTGCGGGGTCTAAAATAACTTTGTGGAGAAAATGTTTGCCACAAAGTTGTGCCACAAATTTGCTGTGTATTAGTTCCTTTACTTCAAATGTTTGGAGCATCCATACATCGTTGAAATGACATGTAATAATAGGTTAGTTCCCGTTTGTTGATTTTTATAATTTAACCTTAATATTTTTGTTTATTATATTTTAGTCCTCCACTATTTTAAGCATTTTATCCTGAAGTTAAGCTATGTTTAGAAGCATCGTACGACGGTGAGGATCAATCCTAGTTGTTTCTTGTTTGAAGCATTGGAAAACATCACTCACCTAGGCTTTTTCATTTTCTAGGTATTAGTTTAGATTTTTAGGTTCCTTGGAAAAGTTTTAGAAAGCATATGCTTTGAAGGAACATGTTCTCTAGACTGTGGCTTGAAAAGAAGATGAGCACAACAAGTAAAATCAATTGCGGTGAAGGGGGAAAAAGATGAATTTGTTGCTTGAAAGTCGAAAATACATGAATGGGTACTTAATTTAAAGGAAGTTGAAATGGATTTGCCTTGGGAGAGTGGAAGAGTGAAATCCACCTCTCCCTCTCTCTCTTTCTCTCTCTCTCTCTTTGCATTTTTCCTTGGTCTTACCAACGTCACCCCATTGTTGGGGTGCTTATGCAGCAAAACAAAACAAGAATACATTCATGAATGAAGTGGTCTAAGAACACTACAAAATTTTTCTAGTTAGAGCATTTACAAATAAAAATAGAATCATTAAAGATCCATCAATAAAGGGGTTAACACTTAACAATAGTTCATAGAATGCACTCAATTTTCCATTTAGGTTTTGATTATCCACTCAAAACAGAGAAAAATGAAAATTTGCAGTGATTCATTCAAGACCCATCAATTCCCCAAAAAAAAAAAAAATCAAAGACCCATCAATGGAGAATGGTAGATATGGCATTGAAAGTAGGTGAGTAACTTGGAGCAGTAGGTGGTGCCATATGACCTTAAGTTTAATGACCTCTTCTCCATCACAGTCATGCTTACTGCCATAGACGTCACCAACAGCTTCTACACGAGCTGCTGAAGGATGCACGGATCAACCTGTCCTGGAAACAGAAAGCCTCAAACCGCTTATATATGGATCAAGAACCCTGAGACACAGTGTCCCGAACAATGTATATGTCTTTCTACTTCTTCGTCATCTTCCCCCATGGCCAGTTGAAAGATAAGAGTTCTAAACAATTTCTAGTTTTTAAGGACAAATCTTGTAATTTATAAATGTTTATGATTACCTCTTTATTAGTTACAGGTCATTCATCATTACCATTTATTTATTTTTAATTCACTAATCAATAGTTTTCCACTTATGGTTATGGATGCACCCAAAAATTTTATGAGCATTGAAGAAAAAGCCCGAGGACCTACACCAATGCCATCCACTACTCTCAATTTGGTAGCCACAGAGTGAGAACAAGAAAGAGAGAAGGGGGAGTGAGGTCATGTGAGTAGTTTTATGAAATATTGTAAGCCGTTAGATTTTGTATAAATTAAAGTCCAAACTTATGACCCAAAAGATGTAGCTTTAAGTTTAGGCTTATGATCCTTGTTCGTCTTTGGGCCAACACCTCCCATTACTTCTCAAAACAAGAAACATTTTTTTATTTATTCATTGAAATCTACCATAAGAAATTCATGTTGGAAGAAAATAAATAAGTAAAAAAAAAAACAAATACATTTTTTTTGCTAGAACCTCATAGTTAAACTAATTTGTAATTTATAGAGTAAAAAATAATAATTTTAAAAAAAGGTTTTTTGGAACCAAACTAAGACAATTGCAGAGTTTATAGGTTTGTATAAAAGAATATATCCCAAATTTATCAGGCTCAAAATTATCTGTAAACTCAGTCTTTAGGGCTTACTATGATTAGCCCTTCAACGGTTGCCTAAGTTCTAATTCTCTTTTTTGGGCTCTTAGTTGGCTTCCACTATATTCAAGAGGGAGAATGCTACAATGCAACGTAGGGTACACGAATGTACCACGAGGTGACCTGGGATTATAGGCTCTTTCAATTAAAGGGGTAGATTTTGGCGAACGACACGTGATTCTAGCAAACGGCACATGGCGATGCATTGGAACTCAGTTGGCGGCACGGTTCCTGTGGTTGGTCGATGGGAAGGTGACCAATATGATGGAATGGTTAGAAGAAAAGTAGACCTCAAATGCATAAATCTGAGATGACAACAACCTTGCTGAAGTTGTCCTACACTAATCAGCTACCACTATCAGAGCTTTGCCTCCAGACCTAGCCGCCATTAGCCACCACCTTGAACCAGCCATGTTCTCAGCCACTAGTGAGTTATGCATAAACCTGTCACCCTACAATCGAAAAACCAACTAGCGAACCACGCCTAACAACTCGTGACCCATACTCGGAAGTCACCCCAGTCCACCTTGACTTGTTTCCTACCGTGGTCGTACCACCACGCCTCTAAAAATGCTAGCCACATGCGAACCACCTCCACCACCAAACCCTTGGTTTTTAAACCATCAGCGTGATCCCCTCATCTGGCCTTCTTCTCTACCTCTAACTCAATTGTGCCGCTCATTGTTGTCGCACCTCTATTTCCACCACATGCGACCCACCTTCAATCTTGAATTGCCCTCCTTTCTCTCGCTGTCACCACACCTCCATCGCGCCACAGTGATGAGGATCCTCGTCGGAGACTAGATTCTCCCTTGTCGTCGATTCTGGATTATGGCTCGTTGACGATTGAGTTTTTGGTGAGACCATTGATCATGAATTAAGTTTACTTGTTTAATATATAGACATGAATTAATTTCAACCATTGATCATTTTCAACTAATAAATCCATTTTATCTATAGTTGGGATTAAAGGTGCATATTAGACAACCCCTATTCAAGATACTCCACCAGCAGTTATTGCATGAGAAACATCTTACTTAACAATTAAGACTCATCATCCTTCTCTTTGACAAAGTGTGTTCATACGAAAATAATTTAACATTATTTGTATTACTCAAAATCGACAAATTAAGGAAAATGATGCTTTTACACTCCTTTTTAGGGGTGTATTACTATTCATACCCTTTTTAAGGGATGTGATTGAGTGAGAGAAAGTGATAAGAAAAAGTATATATAATAAATGATATTAGATGAAGTATAAAAAGAAGTGTATGCATGCACTTTCATGTTTAATATAAGAGTTGACAAATTAGAGAATAGCTATAAATACCTCTCTAATATAAAAGTAATAAGATGTTAAGGAAGACTTTTCTTCCTTCTTCTCAGCGTCTGTTGTTGTTGAAAGACATCTCAAATAACAAAGTTGTAGTAGTTAGTATTCATTTAGTCTATTTCTATCTATCTATTTTTATCTATTCATTTAAGATTTTTTATTTTTTAATATTATTTATCTATTTAAAAAATTTAATAATATTTATTAATCTTTTTTTTATTTTATTTTCATTTTTATTATTTTTATTAAACTCAATAAATATATATTAATTAATTTTTACAACTTTTTTATAATTAACTACTCTAATCAATTCAACAATTTGTGAAATACATGCCTTTTATTTAATCAAGGAGAAGAGAATGTGAAATTAATGGAATGAGAGGAGGAGAGAGAATATGAGATTAATAAATATAAAAGAGAGAGAAAAATATTAATTAAATAAAATAAAAAAATAATATAATTATATTAAAAAAATTTATCATTTAGTATATTTTATAATTTTGTTAATTTATACGCATTAACTTTAATAGAAAAATAAAAAAAAATGGAAGGATTAGTATTTAACTATGTTTTCATTTTTAGAAAAAGAAAATTATATTAGGTTTTTCTTGTTCTCATGTTCCTCTTCAGAGGTTTAAGCCAAATAGGTAATAATAAATTTTTTTTTGGGCAAAACCATGTTCCCAAAAGAAAATTGATGTACTCTCATGTTACTTATTAAGATTTAAATTTGATCATGTAAAAATCAAATCTTTCAAAAAAAAAAAAAATTCTTCGAGTCCAAAAATATTCAACATGAAACTAGCACTGCTTAAAATTGGAACATAAGGGAAATTGTGACTGATAATAATCCAGCCACTTTATTTATTTGATTTTTTTTTAATTCACCGTTTTACACATTCAACGATTCTAACGGTGAACATTTTCACTGTATAGATAAGAATTTAACAATTGTAATAACAAGTGCATAGCAGCTTAGTATCACATTTTCCTCCTTTTGCGGAGGCTCTAAAATAGAACTTGCAATTAGTGTCGCACTTATGACAATTACTGTCATACAATGGCATCTGACATTCTCTTGCTCTTGTCTCTGTCATTTGCACTTGATTTCCTGCACAACACGGTATAGTCACATACATCATTAGTCAAAGAACCAAACTCATAAAAATTTACTATACAAAAAGTAGAACCGAATATCTTGAATTTGTGGAAAGCAGTGCGTACCAAAACCAATCAAGAGAACAAGAAGGAGGATGGGAAAATAAAAGAGGATTTTCATATCCTTGATTTGGGAAATAGTGTCTAGCTTTATATGGTGAGTTCCCATGATGGAAGGGAGGTCCTTAAGCATTTATATGCAGCCAACAATAAAGATATATCATAAGCTTTCTCAATGAACCGATAGTTTTTAAAATTATTTAAAGAAAAAGGGTATAACTTTTTTATGGTGTTCAATGTTTTTATTTTTTTATTTAATTATGTTTTAAGTAATTATATTAGGAGAATTTTAGACTAACTCATTAGTAATAATTAGAATTACTCATGTAACTAATGTGTGGTTGGTTTAAGTAGTTTGATATTTATTTTTCTTAAGCAAGATCTCGAGTTTGAACCTTATGAATGGAAAAAACTAGTGTTGAGATAGCTTTACACATTTATGGTTCGACTCAACTCGATTCCAGATTAGTCGGCACCTAAGACAATTTTCGAATATTAAAGAGTTTACATCAAAGAATTACTCATGTAAGAAAAAAGATTTAGCATTAGTAAAAAACTAAAAAATGAATGAGAAGGAATATAAAATATAATATCATATAACACAAGTTTAAAATTTTATAAGTTTCTTATGTCATAAAATAAGTCACTTAAAATGTCAAAATTAATTTATTTTGTATTTAAAACCTTTTTAATAAAAAATTTCATTGAAAATATTTTAATTATATAACTTTTCCACAATTAAACATGCTAACTTGAAAAGTTATGGAATTAATTAATTCCTCTAAATGTGATACGTTGATGTGGATTTATTATTTAGTTTTAATTAATACAAAAGTTGACTCAAAAAAGCACAAAACAATTGAACAAAAAAAAAGTATAAAACAAGTTAATTCAAAGTTTCAAACACATTTAGATATTTGTCCATTAAATTTAAAATTTATTATTATAAACATAAATTTTTTAAAGCAACATGTGCAATGCACAAGTATGGTAACTAGTTCATGGTAAACTTTTCATTTCCACCAAAGAATGCATTTAATCTATGACTTGTTTTTGTTTTTTTGGAAAAAAAGTTTAGGAGGTGTAAAGGCACTCTGGTAAGGGCATACCACAAGGGTTGACTTATTATGTCAATGTTTTATTTATGACAATTAAATGATTTAGGTTTGAATCCAATAATCTTTCGTTGGTTGACAATTTGTATTCACAATGTACATATTCGCTAAGATTTGTGGTTTGCCTAGCCATCGAATGAGAAGAGTCTGTCTTCATCCTAAATTTGTTTATCACAAAAAAAAAAAAAAGACTTAGCTTGTCATTTAAGGACCACTAATAGGAACCAAATTCAAAATCTTTTAAGTAAACACAGTTCGATGCTACTAGTTGAATCAACCCTTATTGATAAAGACATTTCTTTTCTAAAGTAATGCTAAATCCTCCAAACAATATGCTTGAACTTCTATTTATGAATAAAATAAAATATTATTATGCAAAAGTTTTAGAATTTAATTTGAATATACAGTCAATGCAAAAAAAAATTTATACTGTCATTTAATCATATATTGTCATGTTATAAAAAAATGTTTGACTCTTATAATGACTACCTTATAAGTCACATATGGTAATATATGATTGACCGATGATATAAAAAATTTTATACTGATAGTATATCAAAATTAAACTCAATTTTATTGACAATTCGAAGGACTATTTCACTAATTTATTATGAGGTTTCAGAATATATATATATATATAAAATAAGCCAGAGCCTACTACTCCCTCTCGTCTATTTTAAGTGTTACTTTACACTGTGTTTGAATGTTTTTCATTAATGAAACGAAACGAAAAAAGTGGGGATGGACCGGAAAGAAAAGAGAAGGAATATAACATAGTTACCTTTTCTCTTTGTTTGGAAGATTAATAAGAGAATGGAACGAAAATAGTTTCACCTCAATTTTGAGGAGAACAAAAGTTGGGTCTTTGAGGGGATGTAAACATCCAATTTTGTCCGAGACATTTTTGCAAAAATAAAAAATAATAATAAAAAAGAAAATAAAAAGAAAAATAAAAAAAAAAGACTCATCTTTTACTCAATAGCTCATTATCGTACCTATTTACCCATAACCCATTATCCTACCCATTAACCCATTATCCAACCCAATTGACCCATTAACCCATCAATACATAACCTGACCTATCAATATTGACCCATTCTACTACAACTCAAACTCATCCTATACCAACTCCATTACTTATCCAAAACAAATCCCATCAGTTATCCCAAACTAACACTCATCCTAAACAAATCACAACTCATCATCCTAAACCAATCTTAATCTCACTTTAACTCAAACTCTTCACCTTAATCCCTACTATAAAATCCACAACTCGTACACAGAAAAAGGACTTGGACCTGACTTTAACCTTGCTTAATATCTTCTTAGCTTACACTCTCAGCTTTAACATTTTTTTTCATTCCCGTAGCCTTCCTTCCACCATTCTCTTCACCTTCACCATTCCCCCACTCCTTCCAGTAGCCATCACCTTACTCCCATAACCACCAAACTTCACCTTCATCACCTTCCACCTCCCATCATCCATAACCACTCAACCTCACCTCTATAACCACCCAACCTCACCATTACCAATAGCTTTCATCCTCCTCCTTTCACTCACCACCAAACCAACGCAGCTCCACCCCAAAACCGATCACCATCGCAGCTCATTTCACAATCCAGCTCCCCTGAGCCGCCCAACCAGGTTGTACTGCACCAGTAGATCTGTTCCTAACCACACCTCTCCGTCCTGAAGTCGGCGTCTCGTGAAACCAGGCCGTATCGCTGCCGAACCGCGCGTCCAACCAGACCCAACCCCGCACAGCGTCACCGCGCAGCTCCAGATCCGAAGCCACCAGCACCGCCACGAAACTGCGCGGCACGAAGCTGCACCCCGAACCCGGAATAGCCCCATCGTTCCAACGTCGCACCACTAGTAGCGGATCCGGCTCGCCGTCATCCGCTCCACACCGTGTTGGTTTGCAACATTCGATTGTGACCCGTGAAGCTCGGCCAGAGCCCAGTCCGTGAGACGCGCCGTCTGACAACCACCACATCGCCGACGTTGACCCAGCCCGCAACTCCGACAAGCTGCGGCTCCGCCACCAGACCAGCCTCTGTTGGTCCCGTGGTTGGTCTCTACAAAGAAGCATCACAGAGGAAGAAGAAACAAATAACTCCCTCTTTTTTTCTAATTTTTGTAAGCTGTTGTTTTGTTTTTTGGTTCATTTTTTTGTGTTAGTTAAAGGGAAGTGGGTTTATTGGGCTGAAAGTTAAGAAGAATAAAAAGAAAACGAAAAAGTAAAAGGTAAAAATATAAAATAATTAATTTTTTTAGAAGAATAAAATGAGATTAACCGAGTTGTGACAACTTGCTAATCTTGTAACTATTTTGGATCATCTGAGTTGTGACAACCTAATGATTCAAATTATTTTAAAAACATAAATCACTATTTAATAAAGACTCAAATTTTTTTATTTGTTTTTTTAGGTAATTTTAGATAAAAAAAATTATCATTTAATAGTAATAAATTCAATAATCAGCGGGTGTTGTCTTTAGCGTGACGCGAGCTTCACCTATTCAAATCTTAATTTTATTAACAGATTCGCGATAACCTGTTAATTCAAATTTTTATAAAAATTAAAAATTAAATATTTTCTTTAAATAAAATCAACCAATCTACACTTATTTTTTTATAGAACTACGTGACTTTAAGTTCCTCATTGCACCTGAAGATACGTAGGAACGAAATTTCTATTTTATCAAGTCAAATTTTAAAATTTCTCAAATTCTTTATTTTTTTTTATTTTTTTAATAAAAGGGATAAAACAAATGTATTATGAGATTATTAAGTTTTGCATAATTAATTTAAGATACTGTCTTAGGATGGGTGTGTTTGGGGTGCTGTGAGATTAAGTTTTCACCCTTCCTTAAGCATAACCGACTCCCGAATCCAACTTGGTTTCAAAGACCATGTCCTAAGAAATGTTTTCCAATTTTTTCTATTTTAAATAAAATTGGTGGCGACTCCTAACATATTTATTATTTTTGCCGCTCTCGCTGTGATTTACGGTTGCGAGAGGGGAAGAGAGAGAAAATGGTGCCACATGTATTCCTTCAACTTCCTATGTATCTTAAAACTTCTAAACAAAGAAAGTTATTTCTGTTCCCCTCATTCTCTTTCCCTTTCCCTCATTACCTATTATCCAAATATAGAGTTAATAAAAAAAACTTTGGTCCATTATAAGCGGCATTTTTGTATACCAATAAAGCATTAATTATTGTTTTCTATTTCTATCCTTATACTTTAATAGTCTCAAATATTTATGAAAATTAAATGAACATTGTAAAATGCAATAATTAATTGAAATAAATAAGGATAGCTTAATAAAAAATTCTCACAATTAAAGCTTGATTTAATGTTTCTTAATTTTTATACATTGAACCAAAATGACACTTAAAATAGATAGTGAAATTTTATAGTTTTGCTAATAAACACTTGAGCGTTTAAGCAGTTTACTGTCTTTTTTGATGTGAAACGTCTTTCTCAAAACTTAAATAAGGAAACAGACAAGCTAAAAAGAGCTCGAGCATATAAATGTTCGAGTTCAATGCACTATTATAAGTGACGTTTTTTGCATACTAATAATGCCTTAATTATTTTTATTTTTATTTCTATCCTTATACTTTAATAATCTCAAGTACTCATGGAAATTGAATGAATATTGTAAAATGTAATAATTAATTGAAATGAATAAAATTGGTTTAGTAAAAAATTTTCATAATTAAAATTTAATTTAATGTTTCTTAATTCTTATACATTGCATTAAAATGACACTCAAAATGAATTAGAGGGGGTAAAATGATATAGTTTTGCTAATAAACACTTAAGCGTTTGAGCGGTTTACTGTCTTTATTGATCTGAAATGTCTTTCTCAAAACTTAAATAAGGAAATAGACGAGCTAAAAAGAGCTCGAGCATATAAATGTTTGAGGTCAATGTACTATTAGCTTTTTTTTTTTTATTTGTTTACTTAAAAAATACATAAATCACAAAAGATTTTACTAATTTAAAGGGCAAAATTGTCGAGCATTTATACACTTGACTGCTTAGTAACATTTTCTGACAAGGAAAAGCCTTTTTTATCTCAAAAAATCATTGCATCTAATTACTAAAATGCAAACCGCTAAAACGATCGTTTACCACAACCCAAGATAAATTGAATCCTTCAAGAATCATTTAATGCTCATAATTTTTTTTCCTTCATTCCATATATTTCTCCAAAGATAACACTTCTTATTAAGTTTCCTTTGAAATATGGTCGGTGAAATCTTTTTTAAATGAAAAAATATGATTGATATATTTTTTGGATTTAGATTTTCTCAATATTTTTTTTTCTCAAGTGGTTAAATGAAGAGAGAGATAGACAAGTTATTAGTGAGACCAAATTACAATGTGTGAAATTTTTTTGTAACATTTGTGTCCATCTCTGTCCTCCACTTGACCACTTGAGAGAAAATAAAAATTAAGAGGATTTAAATCCTATTTTTTTTTTGTAAACCCTCTGGTAATCCTATTTTTTTTTTTTTTGTAAATCCTCTAGTATTTGGAAGCTGCATGGAGTCCCGACTAATCCGGAGTCGAGTTAGGTTAGACAACAAAAGTGTAAAGTTCTCCCAACACTAATTTTTTTTTAAAATATATCACAAGGAGTAAAATGTTATAGTTTTACTAATAAACACTTGAGCGTTTGAGCAGTTTACTGTCTCTTTTGATCTTAAACGTCTTTCTCAAAACTTAAATAAGGAAACAGACGAGCTAAAAAGAGCTCGAGCATATAAATTTTCGAGTTCAATGCACTATTAGGTTTTTTTTTTTTTGTTTACTTATAAAATACATAAATCACAAAAGATTTTACTAATCTAAAGGGCAAAATTGTCGAGCATTTATACACTTGACCGCTTAGTAACATTTTTTGACAAGGAAAAGCCTTTTTTATCTCAAAAAATCAATGCATCTGATGACTAAAATGCAAACCACTGAAACGATAGTAGTTTTCCACAACCCAAAATAAATTGAATCCTTCAAGGATCAATTAATGCTCATAATTTTTTTCCCTCATTCCTTATTTTTCTCCAAAGATAACATTTTTTATTAAGTTTCCTTTGAAATATGGTCAGTGAAATCTTTTTTAAATGAAAAAATATGATTTACATTTTTTTTAAACACTCTTGTATCCAGAAGTTGCATTGGGTCTTGACTAATCTGGAGTCGAATCGAGTTAGACATCAAAAGTGTAAAGTTCTCTCAACACTAATTTTTTTTCATTCATAAGACTTAAACTTGAGACTTTATTTAAGAGAAACAAGTGTCAAACCACTTGAACTAATTAATTGTTAGTTTTACATTTGAAATTTGAACTCGAATAAGGGGAGAATTGGTTCTTCGTGCTGGCAACTACCAAGCTAACTCTCTTAAGTTGCTTCTCAAGATTTGCTCTAATTTTGGTCTTAGGTTATGTATTTGGCCATAAACCTACACACACACACACACACATATTTGAATTACATATTCATGTTCTTTCAATGTTTGCAATTTCTCATAATATACTCCATCCATTTCAAAATACTTATTGTTTAAGGTAATTGTACACTAACGATAAGAAAGTTATGAGCATTATTTTGGTATTGTTAGCCAATGCAAATGGTTAGTCGAGACAAGATGCAATTGTCAGTTGATGAGGAAGTAGAAAATGGAAAGGGCGTAGAAGGAATCAGCTAAGATGAACAATGGTGCATGATTGGGTTACCTAAAGTTGGGCCAGACTCATTAGGCTCTTAAATATATTTTAAACAACCCTTCAACAAGATAGTTGAACATTTGGTGAGGGTCAGCCCAATCCCTTAAAGATAAAAGTGGTTGCCAATAGATGAGCTGGACGTTGAAGCCATTCAAGAGAAGATAAGAGTCAAGGAATTGGCAATAGTCCGATCTTCCTTAAATCCCTGAATTTTAGGATAATGGGTATCCCCTCGGCTGAATTATTCATTGAAGCTAGACATTAACTTAGTTGAGGGAATGTTAGTAGATAGGTATGCTGTTAGCAACTTGCGAGAACATGGGTTTATGGGTAAGAATGTGGCAGATAATGTACTTAAGCCATTAACGGCTAATTTTTTTATCTTTAAATAGCGAAGAGTTATCAATTGTACAGATACGACACAACTAACACACAAATCATTCAATCAATACAATTTAACTTTCCTCATTTCAAGCTTGAGCAAGTGTTTATTACTTTCTTTACATTTCTAGCTTAATTTTTACTTATCGTCTTTACATTTTTTCATCAAATTTTGTCATTTGCTTTAGTCGAGTATTTGAAAGTTATTTCTGCTTCTCTATCCAACTAAGAACTTTCTTTAGTCGTCTTAGGAACTTGGAGTCGAGGGACAAAATCTCTTCCTTGACGTTAGGTGTTTGTTTTATGCGGAATCAAAAGATTTGCGAGTTAGCTGATGCACCTTGCCTAATTGATCAAGAATATTTATTTGCAAACAAGTACCCATCAAGCATTTCATTAGTTACGGGTTATATTTAATTAACATATTTTAAACATTTATTATGAAATCATCATTCAAGAAATGCTTGACAACTCCTGTGGAACCATACCCATCAAGACATTTCTTGAAATGTTTTATCTTGCTCCATTACTTACTTATTTTGCTTTATTTTAATGTCAATATTCTAATTTGTAATAAATGTTAAAAAAACTCCTTTAATAATAAATTCTATTTTTGAAATATTTAATAAAATCATTTTTAATCAACATAACAATCTACGATGTTGATTGCATGGTCTTGCAATCCTCAAGTGTATTAAGAATCATATAGGTTTAGAGAAAGAACAAAACTTGACTCTAACATTTTACCTCCAACCCTTCCCTCCAACTCTTTTAACCACCTTTAATTTGTTACTTTCAACCACACTTAATTGAGTTAATAGACACATGATTAAGATGATTAAAGGGGTTGGAGGGAAAGAGTCGGAGCTAAGTTTTGTTCTTAGAGAAATACACTTGCTTAAACCTAGTGAACTCAAGTTAAATGTATTAAACATATCATATCATTAATTAATAGATAACAACTATAGTTAGTTAAAAATTAAAAGGGAAAAGTCTAAATTACCCCAACCAACTTAGAGTTAAGTGCACTTTGATTCTCAAACTTCAAAATCGTGTAACACGATCTCTAAACTTTATAACATGTGTATTTTTGTCTTTCCATTTGATTTTCCCTCAAACTTTATCGATTGAAATCACATTTTTAAAGTTTTAGAACTAAAATGCATATACCGCTAAATTATAGGGAGTAAATTGAACTTTTCTCATAAAGAAATTTGGTACAAAAATTGTTCACGTGATTTCAACGTGACAATTTCTGGTAAAGTTCGATGAAAAATCAAACAGAATAACTAAAACGCACATGTTAAAAAGTTTATAAATCACGTTGTACGTTTTTAAAGTATGACGACCAAAGTGTACATCACCTTAAGTTGAAGGGAATAAATTGGTCTTTCTTCCTAATTAAAATCTACTATATTTAATAATGTGATTGTCATAATATATCTATCTTGGATGCACTAGGTTTATGCTATAACTTGATACTATTTTGAACCATGTGCAAGAGTAAATGTTTTAATCTCAAAAAATTATAAATATTTCAATTTTTAATTCTTTTCACTTTTCATTTCTGTGTGTCTGCTTCGAGGGCTAAAATATAAATTTATAGTTATAAATTTGTATAATCAGTTTCAGGATAACTATGTCATGATAAATATATCAGGGATATAGTGAGATTCAGTTTACATCATTCCCTGTATATAATTCGACTCCAGAAACTAATCTCAATTTTCGAAAGACAAGTTTGCTAATAAAAAAGAATTTTTTCAATTATTTTCTTAATACAAATTAGCCTCGACTCTTTAATTTTTTTTCTCCATAAAATTAGTTGACTTTCCTTAAATTTTCAATTATTTTGGCTAAAACTAAATTGATACAATAACGCGATTGGTGGGTTTGTCTACAAGTATGACTAATCGTGAACACTCCGCATTTTTCTTAGGTGTTAATAATCTTGGAATTTGTTGTTACCAAAAAAAAAAATCTTGGACTTTTTTCTTTGATAATAGTTTCCGGCAAATCTCACACCAATATACCGTTGATGAAGTAGAATTTACATGAAACTATTATCTAAGAAAAATAAAAATAAAAAGGCTCCGGATTATTATTAACGCTTAAGAAAGTTGTCACATCTTCACAGTTAGTCGGATTATCGAGCAAATCCACCAATTACATTACACTTTCAATCTGCCTTGGCATTCTAGTCACAATACATTCTCATGAGTAGTCCTCTCTTATCATTCCACATTTTCAAAATCTATTGAGCCAAGACCAAGTCAACCACACTCACTAGGTGATTGTGACAAAGAGTGTTAAATGAGGAAGAAACATTTGAAAGAAAACATGTATTACTTGATGAATGCTTAGTGCAAGAGAAGCTATCAGACTCTCAAATTAATAATCTCTATGATAAGATTCCCTTCATTGAAATCTTGAAATGTATTGTGGCTACATGGTGGCGTTTTCAATACACCAAGTATTGGTACAAGTTAAAATTAGAGTAATCTAGTTGGGCCTGTGTACGAATTTGAGTGAGTGTAAATATTATTAATTAAAATTTATAAAATTTTTTATATGTATAATTATTTATAAAAAAAAGTAATTTAAGTTTCCTGTATATTGGTCTTAGTGTGTGTAATATTAGCAGTTAAAATCTGAATTATTTCATATATGTATATTTACCTATTACAAAAAAAAAATGTTAAATAACTTTCCCATAATCAATATGCACCGTTGATCTATTTTTTTAAAAGATCAATAGTGTAAATTGGTACAAGAATGTGGTGTATTGAAAATACCACATTATAAAATATAAAATTTTAATTAATAATATTTACATAAACTTAAATCTGCACATGTTAAAAAGTTAAAGAGACTATTGTATGCATACAACAACCAGCAGTATGCTAAACGCCTCCGAGGCTACAACGCGATGGCAGTATAATCCAGTTGGTAAACAATCTTGGGCTTTCTTTCTTTGATAATAGTTTCAGGAAAATTTCACACCAATATACTGTTTATGAATTGGGATTTACTTGAAACTATTATCAAAGAAAAAGCCCCGGATTACCAATGCCTAAGAAAATTGCCACATCTTCAGAATTAGACGGATTTGCGAGAAAATCCACCAACTAAATTATACATTCAATCTGCCTTCGTGTTCTAGTCGCAATACATTTTAATGAATGGTCCTCTCTTATCATTTTGCACTATCTCGACTTATTATTCCAGCGCAATTTCTGATGTCAACGCCATCTCTTAGATTCTTTTAAATTTTTTAAACAAAAGGCTACAACTTAGTGAAAAAAATAGTGATAAATTTAGTACATTTGAGATGCAATTGATGAAAAAAAAAGAACGCAGTATTAACAAGATGAAGATGGTATTATATAATTAAGGAGTCGCATTACATCTCAAATTGTTGGAATATTGTAAGGAAAACAAATCATATATATATTGCTCTTTGTGAAATCACCTTATTCCATTCCAGCTAGTACATATATATATATATATCCTTATTTCTTATTCATTTCTGGGTGATGTATCTTCTTTGCTAGCCACAAACATAAAAACATACACAACCTCGCTGTTTGCAAATTCCACGTGCTTGTCCATTTTTACTCACCAATGAGTACTTTGTCTGACACAAGTCATTGCAAATGTAACTTGTGCACTGAGCAATGAGCTCTAGCTTCTGGCAGATAGCGCCATTTTCTGCCTCTACCTTACTACCTGCAGAATCAAACAGTTCCAGTCATTTTCATGTATTTTTTATATAGCTAGCTTGCACATATCATAAAGAAAAAACTAGGAAAAAAAAAAAACCCTATTCATTCATTCATTCTTTCTTCAGTACTTTATGCCCAAATATATGGCATGTAGCGACTACTCTACTACTCCTTACCAGTAGTGAATAACAGAAGCACGAGGATGACAAAGATCTTGGTGATTTTCATGGAATTCATATTTCTAAGTGTAGAATAATATTGTGTTTGTGAATTGCTTGATTCTTTTGTATTCAGCATGCTGATATTTATATACATGAAAGAATAAATACAATTTATATTTACAAGAACAATAAATAAGAACTGAACTATTTCCTAAGATCCTATTGTTTCCAATGTTACATTAACTCCTAATATTCTTAATGCTACATTAAAAAACAGCAACCGATCACCAATAGAAACTGACCACCAACATGCAACTGACCACCAACTCTAAGATAATTTGGTGCCATGGTGGTTGCAACGGGGTTTGAAATTACGGTGACAATGAGAGGTATTTATAGAGTTGAGTAGATCAGTACTCGTAAAATCCTTTGGATTTTCTTTCAAGTTTATTCAACAGGAGCAAATCATAATAATAACGCAATTTACCTACTTCATTTGCATCGAAAATGGTAAAAAATGTAATCACATATATTTATATCTATATTATATTATACTAGTATATATCCTATGTGTCTCATAGAATTTTTTTTTTAATTTAGATAGAGTTTTAAAATTTTAAATTAAAAATGATGTTTAAAATTATAAAAGGTAGATAATATTTAGATTAAAAGAGATTTTTAAAAAAAGAAATAAACAGTATTTAAATTTAAGATTTATTCATATAAATTTGATTAGGTAAATAATAATCACATATTTTATACATTAATAAACTCTCATTTTTAGTCATTTACACTTTCTATGTACTTAATTGATTAAACTTGATTATGTTTTGTAAGTTTAGACTCAAATTAGACTTAATTAATTTTTTCAGCATTATTTTGGTCTTACACTATTTTTATATTTCGGACATATCTTGAGTTCTAGATGTCTTACAATTATATATCTTACCTTATAGGAAAGATAAGAGAGAGCTCTACAACTTTTATGAGAGCTCCAGGAAAAAATCCGACATCTAATGAAGCTAATTGGGCTTGGAAGTCAGAACATGAGTTTTGTGACTGGAACCCGAACAGTGTGCAGTAATCATTGCATAATTCGAGTTTAAGGAACTAAAATGGGCTGAACATTTGGCATCTGAAAGTTAAGACTCATATCTACAACTTTTATGAAGAACATAAAGCTCATTCGGACATCTTGGAGGTCATATTGGGTCTGGAAGTTAAAATAGAGGTGCTGAAACTAGGCTTGAGCAGTCTGCAGTAATTGGATCATATCTTGGGCTGTAGGAAGAATTTTTAGATAATTCTGGTGGCATTGGAAAGCCGAGACAATTTCCTATAACTTTCATGAAGACCACTTTGCTTTATTCTAACGTTATCCATGAGTTCATCACTGAATGATTTCAGAGACAAGAAATTTTAATAATTTTCCACTCACAAAAGTTCTTTGGCATTTTCCACTCATCCACCCACTCATCCACTCACTCATTAATCAATTTCATTGTTATTTTGTATCCCTAATCATCTATAAAAGGGACCATAGGCAGATCATTTAGAAATCTTGATTTTAGATTAAGTTCATGTTATTATGTTATTTACTTGTAGTAATTTTCTTTTGTTGTAAATAGAAGTTATGATCATCTTCTTCTCCTTCTTCTCTCTTTCTTTCTTCTTGCTCATAGGTAACTAATTTTCATCTTGTTTGGGTGAAGGAGTGAAGCTTTTGGTAATCAAATAAAGTTAGATTAATTTCTTTATTGTACTTAAATGATATATTATCAAGTGGTCATTATACGTGTTGTATATTGTTTCCAATCAATTTAGAAACCCTCATTGTAAAGTGGAGTTCTTGATTCATTGTAGACAAGTGGTTTGGCACAATGAATGCTTGAACACATTTACAAGTGTTGGTGTTAGTAAATAATTAAAAGAACTATAATATAACTACGTATATAATTCCAAATAGACTTTGAATATTTTATTATCAGATTGGAACCTTCGTTATTTGTGGATTTGAATTGAGTTATAAAAAGAATTAATCTTATCCTTAATTTATTACCAAAAGTGGATCTCCTAGCCCAAGCAAGTTCTTGAATTTAATTGTAAACAAATTTAATTATTTTTATTATTGTGACAAAGTCTTTCCTTACTTCAAACATTTTTTCTTCATCAATTCCTTATAGATCGACCTCGGACTCCCGATAAATTTATTACTTGTGACAACTAGTATTTAAGTTTGCATCCTTTAATTTGCATCAAGTTTTTAGCGCCGTTGTCGGGGATTTGATTTGAAGTTTTAATTTATTGAGATTCTTTTTCTTTAATAAAATCTATTCTCTCTTCTCCCTCACCAGAGCAAAAGATCGGCTTCGGTCCTTCGATTTCTTTACTAACTCTTTAACTTACTAACTTGCTAACTTACTAACTTTCTAACTTTTATAGTTATATCATTTATTTATGCTACTAACTTTCTAACTTTTATATTTATGTTATTTATTTATGTTATCTAATTTTTTAATTTATGTCATTTATTTTTATTTTCTAACGTAATGAAATAATCTTTCTTCTTCTCTTCTCTTTCGCTAGTGCAAAAAATCGGCTTGCCGATTATTTGGTTTTCATCTTTTAAATTTACTTTCTATGCACTTTATTTTTTGTATTTTATTTTTTATATTTTATTTTCTTTTTATTTTCTATATTTTATTTTTTGTATTTTACTTCTAACTTTCTAACTTACTAACTGACTAACCTAATTATTAACTCTCTAGCTATCTAACTTTTTAATTTATTAGTTTTCTAACTTTTTACTTGTTAATATTTATTTGGTGGCTAGTTTATACTACATCCTTGTTAATATTTAATGACCAGTTTATACTACCAGTTTGTACATTATTTTTTCTATTTTAAGTCATTTATTTATGCTTAATTGGTATCGTGATTTAAATTTTGGTCGTTTAGTTAAAATTAATCTTAGTACTTTATATATTGATTTGTTTGAATCACAATCATACACAATTGACACAATGGCTGAAAATGAAAGTGTACATGATGAACATGAAAATCAACCATTGTGAACCATGCGTGAATATTTGCAACCACCTCAAAATTCTAGTCTTTCATGTTTTATCTTTCCATTCAATGCCAATAATTTTAGATTCAAGCCAAGTATAATTTCTTTACTTCCTAATTTTCATGGTTTAGAATCTGAAAGCCCATATTTATATCTAAAAGAATTTGAGGAAGTATGTATTGCTTTCAATGACCAAAATTGCACTGAAGAGATTGTTAAGCTTAAATTGTTTCCTTTTTCTTTAAAAGATAAAGTAAAAACTTGGCTTAATACTTTGAAACCAAGATTAATTGGCACATAGCAAGAAATGCAAGGTGAGTTCTTAAAAAAAATTTTTCCAACACATAAAACCAATGCTATGAAAAGACAAATCCAAATTTTTTTCCAAAATTCAAATGAAGCATATTTTCAATATCGGGAACAGTTTAAAGATTTGTTAAGTTCTTGCCCATATAATGGTTTTGAAAATTGGAGCACTATAAACTTCTTTTACGAAGGTTTAACACCTGAAACTAAACAAATTGTGAAAATAATGTGCAATAGTGAGTTTCTTGATAAAGAACCTGATGAAACTTTAGACTATTTAAACTAGTTGGCTGAAAATTCTCAATCTTGGCATGATATTAATATTTTTGAAAATTCAATTAAATCTAACCTTACAAGTGCTAATAAAGAAAAATATCATCTTTGTCAAGAGGAAGATCTAAATGTTAGGTTTGCCAGTTTGGCTAGAAAAATTGAAGCAATTGAATTAGGAAAAGCAAAAGAAATCAAATCTATGCAAAATGAAGAAATTTGTGGCATTTGTGATGACTTAGGACACTCAACACATGAATGTCCTAAGATTCTTATTTTTAAAGAAGTTGTACATGAGCAAGTTAATGCAATGAATAATTTTAAAAAGTCATTTACTTCTTTTTCAAATTCATACAATTCGAGATGAAGAAATCACCTAAACTTCAGCTGGAAGAATAATAATTAGTCACAATTCGTGCAACCACCACCTCCTCAGGTACAACAGGGCTCTCAAAATTCTCAAGGATATGCACCTTATGTCCCACCATAAAGGAAAAACCTTGAAGAAACACTGCATGCATTCATAGAAAAGCAAGAGGCCATTAATAAACTAAACAATCAAACCATGAGTGACATAAAAGAAACTCTTGCTAAACTTTCTTCTGCACTCACCATTCACGAGAAAGGAAAATTTCCTTCTCAACTTCAACTAAATCTCAAGGGTCAGTACAGTCTAAATGAGGGTAGTTTAGAAAACCAACAAATGGATCAAGTCAAGTCAGTGATAACTCTTAGGAGTGGAAAGATTGTTGAAAAACAAATTCCCAAATCTTGTAAAAAAGATGATGAAACAATACGCCAAGAAAATGAAGAAGTTGACCAAAAAGAGATCAAACTCTCACTTGCACCCTCATTTCCTCAAGCATTAAACAATTCAAGAAAATTGAACCATAACACTGAAATTTTTGAAATTTTAAAACAAGTGAAGGTCAATATTCCTTTGTTAGATACTATCAAACAAATTCCTTTTTATGCCAAATATTTGAAGGACTTGTGCACTGTTAAAAAGAAACTAAATGTGAAAAAGAAAGCATTTTTGGCTGAACATATAAGCTCCATTCCTCAGAATAATAATGCTTTGAAATATAAAGACCCTAATTATCCTACAATTTCATACATTATTAGAGAACATAAAATTGAAAAATCTTTACTTGATCTTGGTGCTAGTGTCAATTTGCTTCCATATTCAGTTTATTAGCAACTCAACTTGGGTGAGTTAAAACCAACTTCTGTAACTCTTCTACTTGCTAATAGATCAATTAAAATTCTAAGAGAAATAGTGGAAGATGTGTTGCTGCAAGTTGATAAATTCATATATCCTATGGATTTTATTGTCTTGGATACTGAACCTATGGTTGATAGTTGCAAGTCAATTCCTGTTATTTTAGGCCGCTCATTTTCAGCAATATCTAATGCTTTAATAAATTGCAGAAATGGAGTGGTGAAGTTAACATTTGGAAACATGACACTGGAACTCAATGTTTTTAACATGTGCAAGCAACCAAAGGAAGTCCTTGATGAAAAAGAGGAAGTTAAAGGAATTGAAGCCATCGTAGATGATCATCTTCAAACAAGGAGTTCTTCTGACCCATTAGAAATTTGTTTAGTCAATTCATTTGATTCAGACATGCAATTAAATGATGATATCTCTGAAATATGTTCTTTGCTTGATTGTACATAGGTAATGGAGTATAAGGGATGGAGGCCAAGATTTGAAGAGCTAAAACCCATGAATGATAATGCCCATGAAGAAGTACCCACACCAGAACTAAAGTCATTACCTGTTGGGTTGAAGTACACATTTTTGGGAAAAGAGCAAAGCTTTCCAGTGGTAATTTCCTCATCTCTTATTGAAGAACAAGAAGGTATGTTAACAGAAGTACTTAAAAGGCATAAAAATGTAATTTGATGGACATTAAAAGACATAAAAAGTATTAATCCATTAATTTGTATACACAGAATACATTTAGAGGATAATGTTAAAACATCTCAACAACCTCAAAGAAGATTAAATCCATACATGAAAGAGGTAGTTAGAGCTGAAGTCCTTAAATTACTTGATGTTAGAATTATCTATCTTATCTCTGATAGCCAATGGGTAAGCCCTACACAAGTTATACTTAGGAAATCTGGAATAATAATGGTTGAAAATAATAAAAGTGAATTAATACCTATGCGAGTCTCATCCAGTTGGCGTATGTGTATTGATTTTAGAAAATTAAATGCTGCTACTAGGAAAGATCATTTCCTCTTGCCATCTTGATCAAATTCTGGAAAAGGTAGCAGGACATCTATACTACTATTTTCTTGATGGTTATTCAGGTTATAATGAAATACCAATTGCATTGGAAGATCAAGAAAAAATCACTTTTACATGCCCCTTTGGTACTTTTGCATATAGAAGGATGCCTTTTGGCCTTTGTAATGCTCCAACAACATTCCAAAGATGCATGCTAAGTATTTTTAGTGACATGATTGAGCATTATTTAGAAATTTTCATGGATGACCTGACAATTTTTGGAGATTCATTTGAAAATTGTCTTGATAATTTAGAAAAAGTTCTTAAAAGATACGAAGAAAAATGATTTGTGCTAAATTGGGAAAAATGTCATTACATGGTTACCTCAAGAATAGTGTTAAGTTATGTGATATCTTATAAAGGAATTGAAGTTGATAAGGCCAAAGTTGAATTAATTGTCCATTTGTCTTCCCCAAAAATAGTCAGAGAAGTTTGTTCTTTTTTAGGACATGTAGGGTTTTACAGAAGATTCATTAAGGACTTTAGTGTCATATCTAGACTATCATGTAATCTTCTATTGAAAGATGCACCATTTGATTGGACTCAAGAATGTCAAAAATCTTTTGAAAATTAATTGGCCTTCTGACATCAGCTATTATCATGCAATCCCCTGATTGGTCTTTGCCTTTTGAGTTGATGTGTGTTGCTAGTGATTTTGTTGTGGATGCTGTTTTAGGCCAAAGAAAGGAATGTAAACCTCATGTGATTTGTTACGCAAGTAGAACTTTAAATAATGCACAAATGAATTATACCACTACTGAAAAAGAACTACTTGCTGTAATATTTGCACTAGACAAATTTTGATCTTATTTAATTGGTTCTTCTATTATGATTTTCACTAATCATGCTGCTGTTAGATATTTAATGTCTAAGCAAGATGCCAAACCAAGATTGATACAGTGGATTTTATTGCTTCAAGAATTCAACATCACAGTAAAAGATAAGAAAGGAGCCGAAAATGCCGTCGCAGATCATTTGTCAAGACTTACAACAAGCTCATCTTTTGATAACACCCCCATCAATGATTCTTTTCTTGATGAATTTTTATTTTCTGTCAATTCCATGCCTTAGTTTGCTAACATAGTCAACTTTCTTGTAATAGGAAAGATGCTGCCTCAAAGAACGCACCAAGATAGAAAGAAATTCTTGACAGAGGTGAAAATTTTTATTGGGATGACCCATACTTGTTCAAATATTGTCCTGACCAAATTTTTCGGAGATGTGTGCCTGACAGTGAGGTAGGTAGTGTCATTAAATTTTGTCACTCAGAAGTATATGGAGGTCACTTTTCTTCAAAGAAAACAGCTGCTAAAATCTTGCAGTGCTGATTTTATTGACCCACTTTATTTAAGGACTGTTATACTTTTTGCAAAAGTTGTGAAAACTGTCAGAAATTGGGCTCCATGTCAAAAAGAAACATGATACTTTTGAACCCTATCATTGTCATTGAAATTTTTGATAGGTAGGGAATTGATTTCATGGGTCCATTTCCATCCTCATTTGGATTTGTATATATTTTGGTTGCAGTTGATTATGTCTCAAAATGGATTCAGGCAATTCCATGCCGACACAATGATCATAAAATTGTTCTCAAATTTTTAAAAGAAAATGTCTTGTGTCGATTTGGAATCCCTCGAGCTATCATCAGTGATGAAGGAACACATTTTTGAAATAAATCATTTGAATCTTTAATGAAGAGATATGGTATTACACACAAAATTTCCACCCCTTATCCCCCTCAGACAAGTGGACAAGTTGAATTAGCAAATAGGGAGATTAAACAAATTTTGAAAAAATGGTTAACCCAAATCGTAAAGATTGGTCTTTAAGACTAAACGATACACTTTGAGCTTACCGTACTGCTTTCAAAACATCTTTGGGCATGTCACCCTATCAGTTAGTCTATGAAAAACTTTATCAATTGCCTGTAGAACTGGAAATTAAAATATTTTGGGTCATTAAAGCTTTTAACCTAAACCTTGATGATGCTTGCAAGATATGCAAATTATAATTAAATGAACTTGAGGAATTGAGAAATGATGCATATGAAAACTCAAAGATTTATAAAGCTAGAACAAAAGCTTTTTATGACAAGATAATTTTGAGAAAATCTTTTAAAATTAGTAAAAAAGTTCTACTTTATAATTCTCGTCTGCACCTATTCCCTGGAAAATTGAGATCTAGCTGGAGTTGTCCTTTTGTTATCAAACATGTGTATCCTTATGGGGTCATAGATATTAAGAATCCTATGAATGGTAATGTGTTTAAAGTCAATAGATAAAGACTCAAACAATTTTTGGAAAATTAAGTTGATGAGGTAGAATTCATCTCTCTTTCTGATCCTTGTTATGAATATAATTTATTCTAATTTTGTTGCCTTCTTTTTACAGTTCTTTTTATTCCCGGTTAAATAGCAGATAATGGTACTTCGTAGCTCTCGAGTCAGTTTGTTTTTTACTTTCCCAAAATAACTAATTCTTTCTCCTTTAAAATGAATGTCATTCTTTCAAACCTGAGAAAATATTTTCCTTTCCTCCCTCAAAATGCTCTGACAAAAGTCTACAAAATTAGATATAAAAGATTAAGACTGTTAATGCACAAGAGCATGCCAGAAGATGTACACTGAATAATTGAAGCAAAAGTCTAACTAGCAGCTGAGTCTTCAATTTCATTTGACTCATACATGTCAGGTCTTAGAAGAAGTTCGTATTCTAAAAGGAGAAGAGCAAAAAGGTTACAAGTCTGTCACAAATGTGCACAATGGAATTGTAACAAGCGATGTCATTCTTTGGGGATGGTTTCCACAAACAGAGAAGATAAAAATTTTTTCATTAAGAATGGACTGAGTAAAGAGTCATTAGATGATATTTTATTGACTCTTGAGACGCATTCTTGTGGATTTGTGCATCGTGAACTTCTTAATTTGTGAAATCTCTTCAAGGATGAAGAAAAACGTTACAGTCTTGGGAATCTGACTCTAAAAGACCCTGTTTGCTAATTTATAAGAAAATTGGATGGGAAGCTTATCCTTGACTCATAGAAGGCGTTTAAGCCGTTACTAGATGTGAAACTAGAGGCAGATGTGAGTCATATCCACAATAATATGTACATATTATCTTCTTCTTCTTCTTCTTCATGTTTTCTAAAAAAAAGAAAAAAATGTTTGAACAAGGGCGATCCGGAAGGAGTACCATGACTTTAATTAGTTGTGGAGCCCCAGCCTTTGACTGACCCGTCATTGACTCGGGTGGACCTTTGCATGCTGGTCCTTAAAAAAGGTTAGTACACCATTGATGGGACCATGACAAGTGTACCGGATTGTCAAGTAATAAAAACGGTGAGAAACCGGATATCGTTCTCAGGGATCGATGGTCAAGTACCAATTCACGAAGTTAGCTACTATTTAAACCAAGATTTGGATCAAAGAGAGCTCTAATAGAAAGATACGACTAACAATGAAATCATGCAATAAAAATATTTTTGGATTTTTCTATTAGGCAATTCAACAAACACTTAGTATGCAAAATGAAAGATAATCAATTAATGAAGCAGTTGGGATCGAGTTTCATTTGATTTCATTTGTTGTAGATTAAATTGGGATTAAAACAAATTTCTACTTCTATTTTGTTATCGAATTCACTTAAATATCCAAGTCCTAATTCCTTAGGCACAAGAACCTTAAATCCTAGTCAAAACCTGTAATTCCTTAGGTGATTCTAAAAGGGACAAAGCATTAAGATTGAGAATTTAACAAGATAACAAGCATTCATCTACTATTCCTAGCATGATGAATCATAAGGTTCATAATCTCAAGCGAAATTCACATATCAAATTTCCATCTAATGTATAAACCCAAAAATCATTCTAAGGATTATCAAACCTTATAAAGCTTTAAGAACAAAGATGATAAACTCAAAATAGAAGAATCCATTAAGCATAACTGAATCCTAAGTCAATTACAAGCAAAATCCATCAAAATCCACTCAATCCCAACAAAGGGAAGTTTAGCTACACATGGCAACTATTGTAAAAACTAAAATAAGGGAAGAGAAAAGAGGAAACTCCATAAGTATGTGAAGATCTGATTCGTCTCCACGATTTTTTCTCTTCAGAACCCCTCAGAATAGCAATGGTTCCTGCTCCTGCTTCCTATTCTCTGCAGACTGCCCAAATTAGGTCAGAAAAACACACTTATAGTCTGATAAGGGCGCCTAGGCGCTGCGTCTGTAGCGCCTAGGCGCTATGTGTCCAGCACGCATTTTCTTTATGATCCACGGGCGCCTAGGCGCTTCGTATTGAGCGCCTAGGCGCTGTATATCCAGTGGGTCTCCTCTGAATTCTTCAAAGGTGCTTAGGCGCTCCTTCTGTAGTGCTTGGGCGCTCTGTACTCAGCAGAACTGCTTTTAATCTTCCTTGGAGGCTTTAAGTCCTCTCTTCTTTGGTGTTTTCCTACAAGGACAAAGTAAAAGAGTGAGAACTCACCATCTTTTTGATTAACTAAGTTAAATCACAATCTCACAACAAACTTTGTAATTTATCAAAGCAATGAGCAGTAAAAAGGGTAAAACCAAGGGAATTATAATAGAACTAGCAGGCATATAACCATGTCTTTGGCGTGGTTATCAAACTCCCCCAAACTTAACATTTGCCACGTCCTCGGGCTAAGAAACAAAACCATAGGTACAACAACCAACTAAGCATTCCTATGAGTATAACCCACAACTGTGCACACTGAAGTTCAACTGGAAATTAGAAGTTGGAGTTATACCAACATTACATTGCTCAATCATCACTTGGGAGTTAATGGATCTGGAAACCAATACATGCAAGATGATTTTAGGTGAATGTTCACTCAATCCCTTCTGTGTTTAGGCTTGTGTTTCTCTCAGTCAACACACCGTGAGCCCACCCCCCTATGAATTTGATCTTTTTCTCAAATATGTAAGCTCATGATTCACACAATGTAACCCTCAGAAGGCCAAAATTCAAAACTTCATTGGTGCCGAGGTACAAGGTAAAGAGATGAAAATGTAAACAACTACCTTGGAGAGCAAATGAGCATTGGTATTTCTAACAATTCATCAATTCAGAAATCTCAAACCTTCCAGAATTTTCCCAGTAACCTACATGGTCTCAAAGGGGTACTTGATCATTGTCAAGTATCACCCAGTAACCCATCGGTCTCAAAAGGATAGCCATTCAGTAAATCCATTCTCCTCTTTTCTTTTTTTTTTTCAAAATAAATTTTTCTCCTCTTTTCAACTTGCAATGCTCACTTAGTCTCTTAGGATGTCACTCATAAGGCTAGGTCAAATAGGAGGGTTCAACCAAGAAAGAGAATCATTAAGCTCAAAGGTAATGCAGAAGATGTGGTCATGGGGTTTGATTTTGGGTGCTAGCTCAACAATCAAAATGTCTTAATTCAGACCAAATTCTGTGCAAATCATGAATGCATCAGAGAATCAAGCAAATTCAGGAGAGTAAAGCCTCACAAGTGTCCACTCATAAATAAAATCATGTTGGAGGCTCAATACTCATTCCCAGGATAATGAATGCAAATTATTTACCAAAACCCATTATCAACCAAGCAACTAGATTCATACAAGTATGGTATGAAACCATTAGTTTGGGAAAAATTTTGGATTTGTCTTTTCAAAGCATTAGTTTTATGTGTTGGAAAAAATTTCTTTAAAAACTCACTTTGCATTTCTTGCCATGTGCCAATTGATCTTGGTTTCAAAGCATTAAGCCAAGTTTTTGCCTTATCTTTCAAAGAAAAAGGAAACAATTTAAGCTTAATAATTTCTTCAGTGCAATTTTGATCATTGAAAGCAATACAAACTTCTTCAAATTCTTTTAGATGTAAATATGGGCTTTCATTTTCTAAACCATGAAAATTGGGCAGTAAAGAAATCATACCTGGCTTAAATCTAAAATTATTAGCATTAAGTGGAAAGATAAAACATGATGGACTAGAATTTGAGGTGGTTGCAAATATGCACGCATAGTTCGCAAATGGTTGATTTCTTTGTTCATCATGTATACTTTCATTTTCAGCTCGTTGTGTTTGATTATCATGTTCAACATGTGCACCTTCAAATTCAGCCATTGTGTTAATTGTGTGTGATTGTGATTCAAATAAATCAATATATAAATTACTTGGATTAATTTTAATCAAACGTCCAGAATTTGAATCACGATATCAGCTAAGCATAAATAAGTGACATAAAATAAAAATAATATACAAGTAGGCGGTATACACCGGCCGTTAAATATTAAGTAGGATGTGGTATAAACCAGCCACCCAAAAATAAAAAATAAAAATGACAGAATTTAAAAGTTAGATTGCAGAAAAAATAAATGACAGAATTTAAAAGTTAGATTGCAGAAAAAATAAATAAAAAAATAGGCGGTATACACCGGCCGTTAAATAGTAAAAAGGATGGGGTAATAAACCAGCCACCAAATAAAAAAAATGCAAAAAGTAAATTACAGTAAAATAAAAGGGAGAGTTACCCCACTGAGTTAGTGCGTAAAAATAAAAAGGAGAATTAACCTCACTGAACAAGAAAATAAAAGGAAGAATTACCCCATTGAATAAGAAAATAAAAGGGAATTTTTTATTTTTTATTTTTTTTAAAAATTTTTTTATTATTTTTTTACTATTCACTATTTACTATTTACTATTTACTATTTACTATTTATGCTACTATTCATATTACTATTCATATAAAAAAAAAAATAATAATACTAGTTAGTATGTTAGTAAATAAATAAATAAAAATAAAAAAAGTAGAGGAAGAATATACTGATAGTGAAGTTTACTTACGTAAAAGAGAACCTCAATATATTAGAACTTCAAATCAAGTCCCAAGAATCCGCGCCAAAAACTTGATGGGATATAATTATATTTAAAAGTTTTAACCCAAGTGTAGGTTGTCTCAAGTAATAAATTCTCGAGTCCGAGGTCGATCCACAGTGAATTGATGAAGGGACACTAATTAATTGAGGTAAAGAGAAGATTTGTCACAAAATTAAAGATGATATAAGTTGTTTACAATAAGAAGGATTTGCTTGGGTTAGGGGATCCACTCTTGGTAATAAATTAAAAATAAGATTATTTCGTTTTATAACTCAATTGAAATCATGCATATTGAAGATTCCAATCTAAGATTTAACATTCAAAGTTCAATCATGTAATCATATTATGATTCCAATAATTATCTACTAATACTTGTAAATCGTCAAAAGCATCCAATGTGCCACTCCTATTGTCTACAATGGATCAAGATATTCATTATACAAGAAGAGTTTCTAAATTAATTGGAAACAACATACAACACATATTATATTTGCTTAATAATATATCATTTAAGTACAAGCAAGAAATTAATCTAACATTAATTTATTACCAAGAGCTTCACCTTTTTACCCAAGCAAGATGAAAATTTAGTTACACATGAGAAAGAAGAAAGGAAAATGAAAAGAAAAAGAACGAATGTGAACGTCCTCGCTCCTCGAACGCTGAACGCCTTCTTCCGCACGTCGATTGCCTATTTATAGGCAATTTTGCTATAGTGCTACAGTGCTACAGTGACTTGCTACAGTACGCTACAGTGCGATTCCTGACATCATCCATGACATCATCATGCTACAGTGACTTGCTACAGTGACTTGCTACAGTACTTGTTTTTTTTTTTAAGAAAATTTTCTATGCAATCACCTCCATTCTTCAATCCTTTTCATTTACCTAACAAAAATACATAATTACAACATTATTTAAAATACTAAAATTATAACAAAACTCAAGAACAAACCCAATTAAAAAGATTAAAAAGAATGAAAAATACACACAATGAACCGTAAAAATTATAAGTTTTGCAGGTTCATCACACCCCCACACTTGAGCTTTTGCACTCCTGGGCAAAATATATAAGACCAAAGCTAGGAAATGACACTGAACTAAAAAAAACTAAAAACTCTAAAAGATTTAATGAAACAAGAAGAGCAACTAGTCATTCAAGGGAACAAAGCATTTTTTTTAATATTTCTTCACATCTCAAACCATCAAGCAAGGAAACTTCAGTTAAAAAGAACGAATCAAGAATGAAAGGTCCTCACAGGATTTACTTTCCATCCCTCTAGTGTTTAAAATGGTAAATATTTTACTCAATTCAACCCATGAAAAATTTCACTACTATAAGCTTGCTTATCTTCTACTTCTCCACTACTTAGAACACATGCACACAAAAATCAAGAGGACTTTATTCAAGGTTATAACAGGGTAATGGTAAAGGAAAATGGATAATATGGACATGAGAAGATAAATACCAAAGAGAATAAAAGAGCATTATGGTACAGTTAGAGTGGAAAAGATATTTGAGAATATTCATCAATAAGGACAATGACCAATATTTGACTAATGTTTTGTTGAAGATTAATCCCTAAATTGATGAGTTGAATTCATTTTTAGGCATAAACCTTCTCCTTCTCTTCCTGTTATTTCCAAGCATCTATCTTTATTCTAAATATGGATATGTCACATAGTGTATCGATGGTCAATTATTTTTTTTTTTTTTTCTTTTTCTTTCTTCTCTTTTTTTTTTTTTTTTTTTTTTAATTTTTTTAATTTTTTTAATTTTTTTTACACACACACACACCCTCACACTTGTTTAAGAACAAAGTCAATGCTCTCTTATTCCCTAAGGTCAGGTAAAAATAAGTTTTTTTTAGGGCACGTAATAAGCTAAAAACAAGAACTGGCCAAGTAAGCTCAAAGGGGTTATACAAGGGAAAATATACAAGGATGACTATTTGGTCAAAGTAGCTATTTTAAAATGCCTCAATCATATTTATGTATGCATGTAAAAATGTAGCCTCAAAAAGAATCAAAGCAAGTTCTAGAGTAACAATTTCACGAGTGAAAATCACACAAGAAAGAAGAGAATGGTACAAGTGTTCAATCCATTCATCAATAGGCTCAAAATCTCATAGGGCATATTTCTATCATTCTCAATTCACCAATTTAACATTCAAATCCAAGCATGTGATTTTTAAGAAAGAAGAAAATTTATGCTATGACCCAAGATATGCTTTTTGCTACTTCTAAAACATTTTTTTTTCTCAATTATGATGCGTCTCAAGAGTAAAATTACCTTAAGGGCAAAATTTTCTCCTTACTCTGCCATCCTTAATTGGTTTTGTTATAGGTTTCTGACAGTCATCTCACTAAACATACTTCCCAATTTAAATGCGTCTCAGAAGTTAAATTACTCCTTACTCGGCCAATATTCATTGGTTTAGCAAGTTCATGAAAATCATATCATACTTCCTAATTTTTTTTTTAAACTATCCTTCCCCCCAACTAGATTACAACATTGTCCGCAATGTTAAAATATAGATGAGTAAAGGATAGAAGATATTACCTGCTGGAGAAATCTGACACAAATTGAAATAGAAACAAAGTACGATAAATAGAATCAAACCCATTAAAGATGAAGTGTCAGATCTGGCTTTCTTTTCTTGCGCTTCCTCACTGCTTCGATGACCAATCTATCTGAGCTAGGACTTTATCAGTTCATAAACAAAAGCTTCTAATTTATCAATCAACTCATCAATAGTGGAGGCAGAGATAAGAAGTTTTCTTGCCAAGGAGTGATAAATTGTTGTTCCACAGCTTTATCAAGAAAAAATAACAAAAGATCAAAGAAATTATTAACATTCAACAAACCAATGGGTTTATGGTGGATGTTTTGTTCGGCCCAAGAGACAATTTGAAAAATTTCTTCCAAAGTACCAAAACCACCTGGTAAGGCAATAAATGCATCAGAGTTGTCAAGCATTTTTTTCATTCATCCATGCATAGATGATACCTGGATTTCTTCTCCAACTGTCTTGCCAGTGATGTTATTTTGAGTTAAAGGTCTAGGAATGACACCTAAAACCTGACTGCCAGCTACAAATGCAGAGAGCGATATAGCCCCCATTAACCCACGACAACCACCCCCATATACAACATGAATATTCCTTGCAGCAAGTGTTCGACCAAGAGCTCTTGCTACATTTACAAACTCTAAACCCTTCCCATAACTTGACCCACAAAAAACACAGACATTTTTAATGTTACGAACAGGAGGTCCCATAATTTCGCCTTCCTTTGAATGATTATGAGTTGGAGGAAAGTGAAGAGAATGGAGTGTTTAAATAGGAAAAAGAAGGGAAAAAGTAATCATAGCACCTATATGGGTGGGTTGACTGTTGTCAGAAAAGTTTGAAATTAAGAAATACGATTTTTTTTTAACTTTTTTTCTTTTTTTTTGTTTTTTTTTGTTGTTTTTTTTAACTTCAAGAAAACCATCAGGGTAAAGAAGTTTAGAAACCCCTGAAGGATCCTGCTCAAAGGATCGTCTGTCCAAAAATCAATATACAACAAAATCATACAAAGATAAAAGAAATATAATAATAAATGAGGACATACCATATGTACGCTTTCATGGTGTATTTTTATACTCAAGCGTCATGAATGCACGGAGTGGCATGTATTTAAATTGCGTGTCACCAGTGCAACATATGAATTCCACAAGGATTGCCAAACCGACAACAAGAACCTTTGAATCCTTTCCGTCCTGCTTACAGAAGAACAACCCTCTATCTTCCTGCAAACCTAATTAAATGTCTGTATTCTAAGAAGATGGTACCGACCGCAGCCAGTCAGAACTCGCCATAGAGACCTACTAATTAAAGTAAGTATACAAATTTCGGCTAACGCTTCCGTTCACCGTAAAGACGGACGTTTCTTTCGTCCATCGGCGCTACTGAGCCTTGGTTCCAAGAACTCGGGAATGTAGCACACGGCTCTCTACAGAGCATGGCACACGAACTTTATTTATATACCGGCATGTGAAGGTCTTCTCCTCGAGTCTATGACGGATTCGACATCCGCCTCGGGGCTCCTAATCTAATTAAAGACCAAGTACAACCGTAGTTTCGCCTCTATCTTTTTTTTTTTTCAAGTTGTTAGAAACATGATGAAAGATAGGATAGTGTATACTTACTTGAGATTGGGATGGAGGTAGTTCTGCTCTTTCGGCTTTGTGCCAAAGCATTGTTGACCAAGATTAGACCCATTCAAGACCAAATAACAACATAGGACTCCCAAAAGGGACAAGTGGCCATAATACGACCGGTCCTCACATGTGAGATACAATCTACCTTCTTTGTTTTTCAATTAAGAAGGCTGGATCAAGATGCATGCATTTCCCCATTCACGTTGTGTGTTACCAAAGCCAAACCCAAGTTGTATTCCTTTTTTTTTTTTTAATTGTAATCTCTTTTTTTTTTCTTTTTTTTTTTGAACATGAAGAAGAAGAAGAAAAAAAAAAAAAAATATGTACATGTTGTTGTGAATGTGGCTCACATCTGCCTCTGGTTTCACGTCCAGAAACGGCTTAAACGCCTTCTACGGGTCGAGGATAAGCTTCCCATCTAATTTTCTTATAAATTGGTAAACAGGATCTTTTAGAGTCAGATTCCTAAGACTGTATTGCTTTTGTTCATCCTTGAAGAGATTCCACAAATTAAGAAGTTCACGATGCACAAGACCACAAGAATGCGTATCAAGAGTCAATAAGATATCATCTAATGACTCCTTACTCAGTCCATTCTTAATGAAGAAAATTTTATCTTTTCTGTTTTTGGAAACCATCCCCAAAGAACGACATCGCTTGTTACAATTCCATCGTCCACATATGTGACAAACTTGTAATCTTTTTGCTCTTCTCCTTTTAGAATATGAACTTCTACCAAGACCTGGCATGTATAAGTCAAATGAAATTGAAGACTCACCTGCTAATCGAACCTTTGCTTCGATTATCCAGCGTACATCTTCTGGCATACCTTTGTGCATTAACAATCTCAATCTTTCACATCGAACTTTGTAGATTTTTTTCAGAGCATTTAGAGGGAGAGAAGGAAAATGTTTTCTCAGGTTTGAAAGAATGACATCCATTTTAAAGGAGAAGAAGGATTCAGTTATTTTGAAAAACTAAAAGAGAGCAAACCGACTTGAGAGTCACGGAGTACCGTCATCCGCCATTTAACCGGGGAGCTAAAGAACTGCAAAACAAAATAAAACTACAAAATTAGAGTAAATTTTTCACATAACAAGGATCAGAAAGGGAAATGAATTCTACCTCAGCAGCTTGATTTTCTAGAAATGGTTTAAGTCTTTGTCCATTGACCTTAGACACATTACCATTCCTAGGATTCTCAATATCTACGGCTCCATAAGGATATACATGTTTGACAATAAAAGGACCAGTCCACCTAGATCTCAATTTTCCAGGGAATAAGTGAAGACGAGAATTATAAAGCAGAACTTTTTGGCCAATTTCAAAAGATTTTCTCAAAATATATTTGTCATGAAAAGCTTTTGTTCTTTCTTTGTAAATTTTTGAGTTTTCATATGCATCATTTCTTAACTCCTCAAGTTCATTTATTTGCAATTTGCGTAACTTGCAAGCATCATCAAGATTTAAATTGAAAGCTTTAATGGCCCAAAATGCTTTATGCTCTAATTCTACAAGCAAGTGACAAGGTTTTCCATAGACTAGCCGATAGGGTGACATGCCTAAAGATGTTTTAAAAGCAGTACGGTAAGCCCAAAGTGCATCGTTTAGTCTTAAAGACCAATCTTTACGATTTGGGTTAACCGTTTTTTCCAAAATTTGTTTAATTTCCCTATTTGCTAATTCTACTTGTCCACTTGTCTGAGGGTGATAAGGGGTAGCAACTTTATAGGTAATACCATATTTCTTCATTAAAGATTCAAATGGTTTATTACAAAAATGTGTTCCCCCATCACTGATGATAGCTCGAGGGATTCCAAAATGACTTAAAATATTTTCTTTTAAAAATTTGAGAACAGTTTTATGATCATTTTATCGACATGGAATCGCCTCAATCCATTTTGAGACATAATCAATTGCAACCAAAATATACACAAATCCAAATGAAGATGGAAATGGACCCATGAAATCAATTCCCCAACAATCAAAAATTTCAATGACAAGGATGGGGTTCAGAGGCATCATGTTTCTTTTTGAAATTGAGCCTAACTTTTGACAATTTTCACAATTTTTGCAAAAGTTATGGCTATCTTTAAATAAAGTGGGCCAATAAAATCCACACTGCAAGATTTTCGCAGCTGTTTTCTTTGAAGAAAAATGACCTCCACATGCTTTTGAGTGACTAAATTTAATGACACTACCTACCTCATTATCGGGTACACATCTCCGAAAGATTTGATCAGGAGAATATTTGAACAAATATGGGTCATCCCAATAAAAAATTTTCACCTCAATCAAAAACTTTTTTCTGTCTTGATGTGACCACTGAGGCGGCATCTTTCCTGTTACAAGAAAATTGATTATGTTCGCAAACCAAGGTATAGAATTGACATAAAATAAAAACTCATCAGGAAAAGAATCATTGATAGGTGTGCTATCAAAAGATGAGCTTGTTGTAAGTCTGGACAAATGATCTGCGACAACATTTTCGGCTCCTTTCTTATCTTTTATTATGATATTGAACTCTTGAAGCAACAAGATCCACCATATCAACCTAGGTTTGGCATCCTGCTTAGACATTAAATATCTAACAGCAGCATGATCAGTAAAAACAACAATAGAAGAACCAATTAAATGAGCTCGAAATTTGTCCAATGCAAAAATTACAAAGTAGTTCTTTTTCAAGAAGTGGTGTAATTCATTTGTGCACTATTTAAAGTTCTACTTGCGTAACAAATCACATGAGGTTTACCTTCTTTTCTCTGCCTAAAACAAAGTGCCAACAACAAAATCACTTGCATCACACATTAATTCAAACGGCAAAGACCAATCAAGAGGTTGCATGATAGGAGCCGATGTCAAAAGACCAATTAATTTTTCAAAAGATTTTTGGCATTCTTGAGTCCAATCAAATGTTGCATCTTTTATCAGAAGATTGCATAATGGTCTAGATATGACACTAAAGTCCTTAATAAATCTTCGATAGAATCCTACATGTCCTAAAAAGGAACGAACTTCTCTGACTGTTTTTGGGGAAGGCAAATGAGCAATTAATTCAACTTTGGCCTTATCAACTTTAATTCCTTCAGAAGATATCACATGACCTAACACGATTCCTGAGGTAACCATGTAATGACATTTTTCCTAATTTAAAACAAATCCTTTTTCTTCACATCTTTTAAGAACTTTATCCAAATTATCAAGACAATTTTCAAAAGAATTTCCAAAGACTGTCAGATCATCCATGAAAACCTCTAAATAATGCTCAATCATGTCACTAAAAATACTTAGCATGCATCTTTGAAAAGTTACCGGAGCGTTGCAAAGACCGAAAGGCATTCTTTTATATGCAAAAGTACCAAAGGGGCATGTAAAAGTAGTCTTTTCTTGATCCTCTAATGCAATTGGTATTTGATTATACCCCGAATAACCATCAAGAAAACAATAGTAGGGATGTCCTGCTACTCTTTCTAGAATTTGATCAAGAAATGGTAAGGGGAAATGATCTTTCCTAGTGGCTGCATTCAATTTTCTAAAATCAATACACATACGCCAACTAGATGAAACTCGCGTAGGTATTAACTCACCTTTTTCATTTTCAACCACTTTGTTATTCCGCATTTCTTAGGCACAACTTGTGTAGGGCTTACCCACCGACTATCGAAAATAGGGTAAATAATTCCAACATCAAGTAATTTAAGAACTTCACCTAACTACCTCTTTCATGTGTGGATTTAATCTTCTTTGAGGTTGTTGTGATGTTTTAGCATTATCCTCTAAATGTATTCTATGTGTACAAATCAATGGATTAATGCCTTTTATATCTGTTAATGTCCATCCAATTGCACTTTTATGCCTTTTAAGTACTTCTATCAACATACCTTCTTGTTCTTCAAGATGGGACCGATGAAATTACTACTGGAAAGCTTTGGTCTTCTCCCAAAATATGTACTTCAACCCGTAAGGTAATGGCTTTAGTTCCAGCAGTAGGTACTTTTTCATGAATATTATCATTCATGGGTTGTAACTCTTCGAATCTCGGCTTCTATCCTTTGTATTTCATTGCTTGTGTACAATCAAGCAAAGAACATATTTCAGAAATATCACCATCTACTTGCGTACCTGAATCAAATGAATTAATTAAACAAACTTCTAATGGGTCAGAAGAACTCCCTTTTTGAAGATGATTATCTATAATGGTTTCAATTCCTTCAACTTCCTCATTTTCATCAAGGACTTCCTGTGGTTGCTTGCACATGTTAAAAACATTGAGATCCAGTGTCATGTTTCCAAATGTTAGCTTCACTACTCCATTTCTGCAATTTATCAAAGCATTAGATGTTGCTAAAAATGGACGGCCTAAAATAACAGGAATTGACTTGCAATTATCAACTATAGGTTCAGTATCCAAGACAATAAAATCCACAGGATATATGAATTTATCAACTTGAACCAACACATCTTCCACTATTCCTCTTGGGATTTTAATTGATCTATCGGCAAGTAGAAGAGTTACAGAAGTTGGTTTTAACTCACCCAAGTTGAGTTGCTGATAAACTGAATATGGAAGCAAATTGACACTAGCACCAAGATCAAGTAAAGCTTTTTCAATTTTATGTTCTCCAATAATGCATGAAACTGTAGGACAACCAGGGTCTTTATATTTCAACGCATTATTATTCTGAAGAATGAAGCTTACCTGTTCAGCTAAAAATGCTTTCTTTTTCACATTTAATTTCCTTTTAACAGTGCACAAGTCTTTCAAATATTTGGCATAAGAAGGAATCTGTTTGATAACATCTAAGAAAGGAATATTGACTTTCACTTGTTTCAAAATTTCAAAAATTCCAGTGTTATGGTCCAATTTCTTTGGATTATTCAATGCTTGAGGAAATGGGGGTGAAGGTGAGAGTTTAGTCTCCTTTTGGTCAACTTCTTGATTTTCTTGAGGAATTGGTTCATCTTCTTTTTCACAAGATTCAAGGATTTGTTTTTCATCAACCTTTCCACTCCTAAAAGTTATCACAGAATTGACTTGATTTATTTGTTGGTTTTCTGAACTACCATCATTTAGACTATATTGAACTTTGGGATTCGGTTGAGGTTGAGAAGAAAATTTTCCTTTCTCGTGAATGGTGAGTGCAGAAGTAAGTTTGGAAAGAGTTTCTTTTATGTCAATCATGGTTTGATTGGTTTGTTTATTAATGGCTTCTTGTTTTTCTATGAATGCATGCAGTGTTTCTTCTAGGTTTTTCCTATAAGGTGCATATCCTTGAAAATTTTGAGAGTCTTGTTGTGCCTGAGGAGGTGGTGGTTGCATGAATTGTGATTGAGTATTGTTCCTCTAGCTGAAGTTAGGATGATTTCTCCATCCCGGATTGTATGTATCTGAAAAAGAAGAAGTAACTGGCTTTTTAAAATTATTTATTGCATTTACTTGCTCATGTACAACTTCTTTAAAAACAGGAATGTTAGGACATTCGTGTGTTGAGTGTCCTAAGTCATCACAAATACCACAAATTTCTTCATTTTGCACAGATTTGATTTCTTTTGCTTTTCTTAATTCCATGGCTTCAATCTTTCTAGCCAAACTAGCATACCTTGCATTTAGATCTTCTTCTTGACTAAGATGGTATTTTCCTTTTCCTGCATTTGCAAGGTTATATCTAATTGAATTTTCAGAAGGATTAGTTTCATGCCAAGATTGAGAATTTTCAGCCAAATGATTTAAATAATCTAAAGCATCTTCGGGTTCTTTATCAAGAAACTCGCCATTACACATCGTTTCCACAAATTGTTTAGTTTCAGGTGTTAAACCTTCATAAAAAAAGCTTATAGTTCGCCATTTTTCAAAACCATGATGTGGGCAAGAATTTAGCAAATCTTTAAAACGTTCCCAACTTTGAAAATATGCTTCATTTGAATTTTGGGAAAAATTTTGGATTTGTCTTTTCAAAGCATTAGTTTTATGTGTTGGAAAAAATTTCTTTAAAAACTCACTTTGCATTTCTTGCCATGTGCCAATTGATCTTGGTTTCAAAGCATTAAGCTAAGTTTTTGCCTTATCTTTCAAAGAAAAAGGAAACAATTTAAGCTTAATAATTTCTTCAGTGCAATTTTGATCATTGAAAGCAATACAAACTTCTTCAAATTCTTTTAGATGTAAATATGGGCTTTCATTTTCTAAACCATGAAAATTGGGCAGTAAAGAAATCATACCTGGCTTAAATCTAAAATTATTAGCATTAAGTGGAAAGATAAAACATGATGGACTAGAATTTCGAGGTGGTTGCAAATATGCACGCATAGTTCGCAATGGTTGATTTCTTTGTTCATCATGTATACTTTCATTTTCATTTCGTTGTGTTTGATTATCATGTTCAACATGTGCACCTTCAAATTCAGCCATTGTGTTAATTGTGTGTGATTGTGATTCAAATAAATCAATATATAAATTACTTGGATTAATTTTAATCAAACGTCTATAATTTGAATCACGATATCACTAAGCATAAATAAGTGACATAAAATAAAAATAATATACAAGTAGGCGGATACATCGTAGTTAAATATTAAGTAGGATGTGGTATAAACCACCACCCAAAAATAAAAATAAAAATGACAGAATTTAAAAGTTAGATTGCGAAAAAAATAAATGACAATTTAAAAGTTAGATTACAGAAAAAATAAATAAAAAAAATAGCGGTATACACCTAGTTAAATAGTAAAAAGGATGGGGTAATAAACCAGCCACCAAATAAAAAAAAAAATGCAAAAAGTAAATTACAAGTAAAATAAAAGGGAGAGTTACCCCAATCGAGTTAGTGCGTAAAAATAAAAAGGAGAATTAACCCCACTGAACAAGAAAATAAAAGGGAGAATTACCCCCACTAAATAAGAAAATAAAAGGGAATTTTTTATTTTTTATTTTTTTTAAAAAATTTTTTTATTATTTTTTTTACTATTCACTATTTACTATTTACTATTTACTATATTTATGTTACTATTCATATTACTATTCATATAAAAAATAATAATAATACTAGTTAGTATGTTAGTAAATAAATAAATAAAAAGAAAAAAAGTAGAGGAAGAATATACCGATAGTGAAGTTTACTTACGTAAAAGAGAACCTCAATATATTAGAACTTCAAATCAAGTCACTTAAGAATCGGCGCCAAAAACTTGATGGGATATAATTATATTTAAAAGTTTTAACCCAAGTGTAGGTTGTCTCAAGTAATAAATTCTCTGAGTCCGAGGTCGATCCACAGTGAATTGATGAAGGAAACTAATTAATTGAGGTAAAGAGAATATTTGTCACAAAATTAAAGATGATATAAGTTGTTTACAATAAGAAGGATTTGCTTGGGTTAGGGGATCCACTCTTGGTAATAAATTAAAAATAAGATTATTTCGTTTTATAACTCAATTGAAATCATGCATATTGAAGATTCCAATCGGAAGATTTAACATTCAAATTTCAATCATGTAATCATATTATGATTCCAATAATTATCTACTAATACTTGTAAATTGTCAAAAGCATCCAATGTGTCAATCCTATTGTCTACAATGGATCAAGATATTCATTATACAAGAAGAGTTTCTAAATTAATTGGAAACAACATACAACACATATTATATTTGCTTAATAATATATCATTTAAGTACAAGCAAGAAATTAATCTAACATTAATTTATTACCAAGAGCTTCACCTCTTTACCCAAGCAAGATGAAAATTTAGTTACACATGAGAAAGAAGAAAGGAAAATGAAAAGAAAAAGAACAGAATAGAACTTCTGCTCCTCGAACGCTGAACGCCTTCTTCCGCACGTCGATTGCCTATTTATAGGCAATTTTGCTACAGTGCTACAGTGCTACAGTGACTTGCTATAGTACGCTACAGTGCGATTGCTGACATCATCCATGACATCATCATGCTACAGTGACGATTTCTGACATCATCATGCTACAGTACTTGCTACAGTGACTTGCTACAGTACTTGTTTTTTTTTTTAAGAAAATTTTCTATGCAATCACCTCCATTCTTCAATCATTTTCATTTACCTAACAAAAATACATAAAAATACATAATTACAACATAATTTGAAATACTAAAATTATAACAAAACTCAAGAACAAACCTAATTAAAAAGATTAAAAAGAATGAAAAATACACACAATGAACCGTAAAAATTATAAGTTTTGCAGGTTCATCAGCCAGGTTCCTCAGCATCGTCTCCAGTGCTTGGCTCAACTGAACCATATAGGTCTCGATGCGTCGGAGACGACGTTCAACTCCACTGGATGAAGTCTCTGGACGGGGACGAGGTGGCCTGGCTGCCCGGGCTCTAGCTGCTGGAGGAATCTGGTTGGGGTCGTCATCTTGTAAGTACCAGTTGATCATGGCTACGTCCACAGCTGGAGCTGGCCTGATTAAGACATCACCAGTGATCTCCACCCCGGCTGCCTGACATAACTGTGTGATGAGGTTGGGGTACCATAAACGGGACTGCCGGGTCCTGCTTTGTGCCAACGTTTGCATATTACGGGAGATAAGCAAGCCCACATCCACTGATCGCCCAGTCACAATAGCAAAAATCAAGAGTGCCCGATCCCTTATCACCTCTTAATGGTGAGAGTTGGGGAAGAATCTAGCTTCGGAGAATGTACACCAGGCTTTTGGAATGGGTAGCAAATCAGACTTCTTCAGAAATTTCAGGTAGCCGCCCGAGTCCAGTTCCCACTGTGCCCCCTGTTTGCAAATGGTTCGAAGCACTAAGTCAGGGTTCAATGCTTTTTTCTTCAGCTTGGTGTACCCACAATCACCAACTTCTTCAGGTGTCTCCAAGAATCGGTCCAGAGTTCGGGCATTAAATAGAATGCGACGACCCCGGACGTAGGATTCAAATTTGTTGCGGTCATCATCCTCTGATCTAAATGCATTTGCATAAAACTCACGGACAATGGAAGCAGACCCATCGACCGGTAATTTGCAGAGCTTTGACCAATTCCTCCTTAAGATTTGGTTGAAAATTTCATCGCACTCCCCATTGTTCAAAAATATGCCTTGTTCTGGGACAAATCCCCAGTTGCACAAAAATTCATTCAGGCGTTTCTCATGCTCCGCCGACAGGAAAAGATCAACATTAAACGCAGCTTATTGGCGTGAGCTCTCACCCTGAGTCTTGGGTTTGCGTGTGGGCTGCATCTTGGGTGCCATTAATATGTAAAGTAAACAGAGACAATATGAGTGTATAATTCAGAATTTCAGAATCTATTAAAATCTGTACACATGCAATGTGTTTTCTCTCAAGACAGGTATATCGAATCAGATTATGCACACCACATCCATAATGAATTATTTAACTTCTGGGCAGCAATTCACAACATGTATATGTCAACTAGACCAAAGATTACCCAATTGAAGTAAACTCATATTCAAATTACCCAAAGCCTTGAAAATGCCCACTAACCCAAAATCACTCATACACAGTTAATGTGTCAAACAATTCAACCGTGGAAATAGGCATATTCTAGCATTGGGAACCCTTAATCCAAAATTATGAAGTGTAGGGGAAGACCATACATGGAATAACACACCCAAAGAACTCAAGCATTTACATAACAAAAATAAAATAAAATAAAAATGAAGCATACAAATTAAAAATAAAGAAAGGAGAAAAACGCACTGGGGCAAGGAATCAAGAGGAAAAACAACGTATGCACCACGAAAAAGGGAAAATGAGGAAGGGGTTGATGGGTAGTGAAGAAAAGAAAGGGAAAGGGAGAAGGGAGTGGGGCACGGTGAAGGGGGTGAGGAAGAGAGGAAAAATGAGAGAGAGAGAGAGAGAGAGGGTTCTGGGTAGTGGGGTGTGAGAAGGGAAGGGGAGGATTAGGGGAAAAAGTGAGGGGGAAGGAAAGGGTTCTCGTTTTAAAACGCAGACCGATATGAGCGCCTAGGGACTATGTTCGCAGCGCCTAGGCAGCGCTAGTTTTTTATTTTATTTATTTATTTTTTTTTTTTTTTTATTTTTTTAAAAATTTTTTTTGAAAAATCCAGCGTCTAGACGCTGAAATTACAGTGTCTGGACGCTTATGCTCCAGAGATAACATGTTACGGCGCCTAGACGCCTGTTTTTTAAGCGCCTAGGCGCTATATAGGCAGAGAAGAATCTCACAAAACCAAAAGCACCTAGGCACTGTGTTACATCGCCCAGACGTTGCCATGCCAGGGAAAACGTGACAAGGGCGCCTAGGCGCCCCGTGTAAAGCGCCTAGGCGCTGTACAGGCAGTAAAAAAAATCAATTCTTTGATATTAGCGCCTAGGTGCTACAGATTATAGCGCATGGGCGCTCTCACTGGAAACTTAACACTTCTGCAAACCTGTTTCTACCCCTTGATTCTCATGAAAACTTCCCCAACCTAGCTCTTCTTCTCCTGTTTTCCACTTTAAACAATTTCAACCATCATCAATTAATAAAAAACAGGAAAACAAATTAAAACCACATCCAACCCACAACAATTAATCAAAAGCAGAGCAGTAAAATATAACAAGAATGAAAGAAAACAAAACCGAGCTTGGGTTGCCTCCCAAGAAGTGTTTGTTTTACGTCATTAGCTCGACGTTGCCTGCTTCAAACGGAGATCAAATTGATGGACTCCCTTCTTCGCTCAACATCTCCCCCAAAGTAGGTTTTGAGCCTTTGCCCATTCACCTTGAAGTTTCTATCTGAGGTCAGGTCTTTCACCTCCACTGCGTCATTAGGAAACGCTTGCTTGATCTTAAATGGGCCAGACCACCTAGACTTGAGCTTTCCCGGAAACAACCTCAATCTTGAATTGAATAAGAGCACTAGTTGGCCTTTCTGGAATTCTTTGTGAACGATCCTTTTGTCATGCCACTTCTTGGTATTCTCCTTATAAATCTTGGCATTCTCATAGGCTGAGTTCTGGAATTCCTCAAGTTCATGGAGCTGCAATATCCTTGACTCTCCTGCTTTTGTCAAATCATAGTTCAAGAACTTTGTTGCCCACAGTGCCTTATGCTCCAATTCAAGAGGTAAATGGCATGCCTTGCCATAAACCAATTGGAATGGAGACATGCCAATCGGAGTCTTGAAGGCCGTTCTATATGCCCAAAGAGCATCATCTAGCTTCATTGCCCAATCCTTCCTAGAAGAATTCACTGTTTTCTCCAAGATTAGCTTCAGTTGACGGTTGGACACTTCAACTTGACCGCTTGCCTGAGGGTGATAGGGAGTTGCGATTCTATTATGAACATTATATTTCCTCAGTAAAGTTTCAAGCTTCCTATTGCAGAAATGGGTACCCTCATCACTTATTAGGGCCCGGGGCACCCCAAACCTTGAGAAAATTTACTTTTTCACGAAACCAATCACAATATTGGTATCATTGGTCTGGACAGCTGCGGCTTCCACCCCTTTTGAAACGTAATCCACAGCCACCAAGATGTATACCTTAGAATATGAAGAAGGAAAAGGGCCCATGAAGTCGATACCCCAAACATCAAATACTTCAACTTCTAAGATGGGATTTTGGGGCATCTCATTCCTCTTTGAGATATTTCCGGTTCTTTGGCACCTATCACACCTCTTGACATATGCAAACGCATCCTTGAAAAGTGATGGCCAAAATAACCCCGATTGTAGGACCTTAGCTGCTGTCCTATCTCCACTAAAATGTCCACCATACCCAGAATTGTGACAATGCCACAGAATTTGTTCTTGCTCTTCTTCAGGCACACATCTTCTCAATAGACCATCAACACCTCTCTTGTACAGAAATGGTTCGTCCCACACATAGAACTTCGCTTCATGGAAGAACCTTTTCTATTGTTGTGATTTGAAATCCACGGGAATCACTTTGCCAACCTTGTAGTTTGCTATATCGGCATACCATGGTAAGCTCACCACAGTCAATAACTGCTCATCAGAAAACTGATCATTGATTGGTCTTTTCTCCTCATTTTCATCTACACTTTCCAATCGAGATAAGTGATCAGCCACTGAATTCTCGGTTCCCCTCTTATCTTTTATCTCCAGATTGAACTCTTGCAGCAATAGAATCCATCGGATAAGCCTTGGTTTCAAATCTTACTTGGCGAAAAGGTACCGGACAGCTGCATGATCTGTATACACAATCACTTTGGAACCCACCAAGTAAGAACGAAACTTGTCAAATGCATAAACAATAGCTAATAACTCTTTCTCTGTAGTAGCATAATTAAGTTGTGCAGCATTTAAGACATAACTCGCATAATAAATCACATGCAACAACTTATCTTTCCTTTGACCTAGAACAACTCCTACAGCTGTGTCACTTGCATCACACATGATTTCAAATGGCAAACCCCAATCAGGTGCAGTTACAATTGGTGCAGTGGTCAGTTTATGCTTCAAAGTATTAAAAGCTAACATGCATGTCTCATTAAAATTGAATGGAGCATCTTTCACTAGGAGATTACTGAGAGGTTTAGCAATTTTTGAAAAATCTTTTATGAATCTCCTATAAAAGCCAGCATGCCCAAAAAAACTACGAATGCCCTTTACATTAGTGGGAGGGGGAAGTTTTTCAATAACTTCAACTTTGGCACGATCAACTGCAATCCCTTGGTTAGAGATGCGGTGCCCTAAAACAATTCCCTCTCTCACCATGAAATGGCATTTTTCCCAGTTTAAAACCAAGTTTGTTTCTTCACATCTTTTTAAAACTAAAGACAGGTTATGCAAGCATATATCAAATGAAGAACCAAACACAGAGAAATCGTCCATGAACACTTCGATATGTTTTTCAATCATATAAAAGAAGATGGACATCATACACCTTTGGAATGTGGCTGGTGCGTTGCAAAGTCCGAAGGGCATCCTTCTGTAAGCAAACACTCCATAAGGGCATGTAAATGCTATTTTCTCCTGATCCTCTAGAGCCACAACAATCTAGTTATAGCCAGAATATCCATCCAAAAAGTAATAATATTCATGTCCGGCCAACCACTCTAACATCTGATCGATGAAAGGAAGTGGAAAATGATCCTTCCTTGTCGCATCATTTAACCTTCGGTAGTCAATACATACCCTTCATCCCGTAACTGTCCGAGTGGGTATCAATTCATTATTTTCATTCATAACCACTGTTGTCCTGCCCTTTTTAGGCACGACCTGGATGGGACTAACCCAAGGGCTGTCTGAGATGGGGTAGATAAGCCCAGCATCAAGAAGCTTGAAGACCTCCTTACGAACCACTCCTTTCATGACCAGATTAAGTTTCCTTTGTGGCTGCACTACTGTTTTGTGATTTTCTTCCATGAGAATTTTGCGCATGCACAAAGAAGGACTTATTCCTTTCAAATCACCGATCGACCATCTGATGGCCCTCTTATGATCCCGTAACACCTTCAACAGTTTTTCTTCTTCCATTTGGCTCAATTCAGCATTGATGATGATAAAATAAGAATTGTGCTCACCAAGAAAAGAATATTTTAAGTGTGTGGGTAATGGTTTGAGCTCAACCTTTAGCACTTTATCTCTTTTTTATTGGGTTTTATCTTCTCCTCTCACCAATTCCTCCCATTCTGGTTGTTCATCTTTAGGATCGAGGGATGAGCTTTCCAACAAGCTAAGTATTTCTCTAACTGTTGGATCATCATCTTCATCAGCTTTCACTTTTGATTCAACAAGCACTTTTTCAAGAAGTGAAGAGAGGTTGCCTTCCCTATAAGAATTTGAGGTAAAGGAGTCACATACATCAATGCTAAAACATGCTTCTATATCTCCCGAGTGCTTCATAGCTTCAAAGACATTAAAAGTGATGGCTTCATCTTCGACCTTTAATGTTAAAGTCCCATCCACCACATCAATGAGAGCTCTACTAGTTGTAAGGAATGGCCGCCCCAAAATCAAAGGAATGTCTCTATCTTCTTCCATGTCAAGAACAACGAAGTCCACCGGGAAAATGAATTTGTCTACTTTCACTAAAACGTCTTCAATAACTCCATGAGGATGCTTCATAGACCTATCCGCAAATTGAAGAGTTACTATGGTGGGCTTTATTTGGCCGATCTCCAATTGCTTGAAAATAGACAAAGGCATAAGACTAATGCTTGCACCAAGATCACATAAAGCTTTCCCAAATGTTCTATCCCCAATAGTGCATAGAATTAAGAAGCTTCCAGGATCCTTAAGCTTAGGAGGAAGCTTCTTTTGAAGGATTGCACTGCACTCCTCCGTAAGCATAATGGTCTCTTCGTGTCCAATCCTTCTCTTCTTAGACAACATCTCCTTCATGAATTTCACATATGAGGGCATTTGTTCCAGAGCTTCAGCAAACAGTATATTGATTTGTAGCTTGTTAAAGACCTCCAGAAACTTCCCAAACTATTTTTTATCATGCTCCTTCTTGAATCGTTGAGAAAAGGACAACTTAATAATTAGCAGTGGAATCTTCACTATTTGCTCTTTTTGTGACTCATTTTCATTAGAGTCATTGGGCAAAGGACCTTGAGGTACTTCAACTTCTTCATGAGGCACTTTTTCACCAAGTTTCTCAACTTTTCCTTCACTGATCTTCTCCTTTCCTGATTGTGGTTCAATAACCTTTCCACTCCTAGTTGTTATGGCTTTCACATGCTCATTTCCTCTAGGGTTTGGGACTGTGTCACTTGGCAATGAACCTGGAGGTCTCTCTGCAAGTTGTTTTGCGAGCTGGCCCACCTGGGTCTCTAGATTACGGATTGAACAATCCTGATTTCTAAATCCCGCTCTTGTCTCCTCCATAAAATCAGTGGTGGTTTTAACGAAGGACGAAGTCTGTGTGACCAATTTCTCTAAGGCTAACTCCCACGAAGCCTTCTTCTCATTAGATTAAGGTTGAGATGATGAAGGACCTTGATATGATGACTGTTGAGGATGTCCTTGATATCCCAAATGCTGTCTTGGTTGAGCTTGATTCCCTTGATTACTCCATGAAAAATTTAGGTGATTCCTCCACCCTAGGTTGTACGAGTTGGAGTAAGGATTATTCTGTTGCCTTGGAGGATTGCTCATGAAGTTCACTTGCTCTTGAGCTAGAGGTCCAAACATGTTTCCTTGACAATCCACACTCCCGTGTTCACCTCCACAAAAGTCACAGGCCATAGGGGCATTGCTCACCGCATTCACACTAAGAGTGTCGACCTTTTTGGTTAGATTCTCAAGTTGTTGAGTCAAAATCTTGTTTTGAGCCAACAGTGCATTCATGGAATCAATTTCTAAGTACCCTTTCTTCGTTACAGCTCTTTCTCCAGCCCCTTGGTAGTCATTATTGGCCATCATTTCAAACAACTCCCATGCTTCCTCTGGGGTTTTATAATTCAACGCCCCACCTGCTGCAGCATCAACCATAGCTCTGGTTTAAAGTAGCATGCCATTATAGAAACTCTGCACTTGAATCCAAAAGTCAAAGTAGTGATGTGGGCACTTCCTCAATATTTCATTGTATCTCTCCCACGCTTCACTTAGAGATTCCCCATCAAGTTGTCTGAATGAAGTGATCTCGCTTCTCAACTTTGCAGCTTTGGAAGGAGGAAAGTACCTTGTGAGGAATTTCTGGACCAAGACAGCCCATGTGGTAATGCTTCCCCTAGCCAATGAGTCCAGCCAGCTCTTAGCTTTGTCTCTCACAGAGAAAGGAAACAATCTCAAACAAATGGCATCTTCACTCACCCCGTTTAGCTTCACAGTATCACAAATTTGAAGGAACCTTTATATATGTGCATGTGGGTCTTCATTGTCAAGTCCTCCAAATTGATTGTGCTGAACCAAATGAAGAAGGGCTGGCTTCAATTCAAAATTATTTGCCTGAACTGGCAGTCTAGTTATGCTTGCTCCACACCCATCCATGTTAGGAATAGAGTAATCCATGAGAGTCCTAACAAGTGGTTGTGGTGGTGGAGGATCTACATTCTCTCCATTGTCTGCCATGTCTTCAAAAACTGCTTGAGTGTCACCCAAATTCCTTCTTCTTTCTCTGGTTTGCTTTCTCAAAGCTTTTGCGGTCTTTTCAATTTCAGAGTCAAAAAGAAGGTTGTCTGGATGAATGGTACCTCGCATACACTTGACACACAATATCAGAGCAAAAATAACTCAATGAAATAAGTAAACTAAAGAAATTAAAAACTACATTGAATAAACAAAAAGAAAAAAAATGTTTAAACTAGTGGCTGCCTTCGATATTACCGATATTGGTAAAATCGATCCCCGGCAACGGCGCTAAAAACTTGATGGGACCACGGCAAGTGTACCGGATCATCAAGTAATAAAAACGGTGAGAAACCGGATATCGTTCTCAGGGATCGATGGTCAAGTACCAATTCATGAAGTTAGCTACTATTTAAACCAAGATTTGGATCAAAGAGAGCTCTAATAGAAAGATACGACTAACAATGAACTCATGTAATAAAAATATTTTTGGATTTTTCTATTAGGCAATTCAACAAACACTTAGTATGCAAAATGAAAGATAATCAATTAATGAAGGAGTTGGGATCGAGTTTCATTTGATTTCATTTGCTGTAAATTAAATTGGGATTAAAACAAATTTCTACTTCTATTTTGTTATCGAATTCACTTAAATATCCAAGTCTTAATTCCTTAGGCACAAGAACCTTAAATCCTAGTCAAAACCCCTAATTCCTTAGGTGATTCTAAAAGGGACAAAGCATTAAGATTGAGAATTTAACAAGATAACAAGCATTCATCTACTATTCCTAGCATGATGAATCACAAGGTTCACAATCTCAAGCGAAATTCACACATCAAATTTCCATCCAATGTATAAACCCAAAAATCATTCTAAGGATTATCAAACCTTATAAAGCTTTAAGAACAAAGATGATAAACTCAAAATAGAAGAATCCATTAAGCATAATTGAATCCCAAGTCAATTACAAGTAAAATTCATCAAAATCCACTCAATCCTAACAAATGGAAGTTTAGCTACACATGGAAACTATTGTAAAAACTAAAATAAGGGAAGAGAAAAGAGGGAACTCCATAGGTATGTGAAGATCTGATTCGTTTCCACGATTTTTTCTCGTCTGAACCCCTCAGAATAGCAACGGTTCCTGCTCCTGCTTCCTATTCTCTGCAGACTGCCCAAATTAGGTCAGAAAAACACACTTATAGTCTGATAAGGGCGCCTAGGCGCTGCGTCTATAGCGCCTAGGCGCTATGTGTCCAGCACGCATTTTCTTCATGATCCACGGGATCCTAGGCGCTTCGTATTGAGCGCCTAGGCGCTGTATATCCAGTGGGTCTCCTCTGAATTCTTCAAGGGCGCTTAGGCGCTCCTTCTGTAGCGCCTGGGCGCTCTGTGCTCAGCAGAACTGCTTTTAATCTTCCTTGGAGGCTTTAAGTCCTCTCTTCTTTGGTGTTTTCCTGCAAGGACAAAGTAAAAGAGTGAGAACTCACCATCTTTTTGATTAACTAAGTTAAATCACAATCTCACAACAAACTTTGTAATTTATCAAAGCAATGAGCAGTAAAAAGGGTAAAACCAAGGGAATTATAATAGAACTAGCAGGCATATAACCATGTCTTTGGCGTGGTTATCAACCATGCTTTGTAGAGAGTCGTATTTCATAACCTAATGTTTACCATCCAGGCACTGTGGAGTTGATGGACAGGCAGAAGCGTCCCACTCTGGCTATTGGTGAGAAGTAACCCACGGCTGCCAAAGCGTATGAGGCATTTGAGCTTGATCCTCTCTTTTATTAGAAGGGGTTCTCAGCACCCTGGGATAGGACATTCTGGATCTTGGACATTACAGGTTTCGAATTTTAGTATCTTTGTTGGTGTTACGAGCCCAAATGTGAGCTCTCCAGGTTCCAGACCTAAGATGGAAACCCACGATAGTTTCTTCTTTCTCTTTTCTTTGAATAAATAGTCCTGAGTGTTTACTGCACTAGTGACACGTAGTATAAAGATATGCCATTACTGCACTCATGACGCGCAGTATAAAGATGCGCCATGAAAACTGTACATATAAGTATATCATCATTTGTTATTATATTTCTTTTATCTTTGTATAATTTTGTTGTATTTTGGTTTTGGACAAACGATCCTTTGAACATGGTCCTTCAGGGGTTTCTAGACTTCTTTACCCTAATGGTTTTTTTTTGAAGTAAAAAAAAATAAACAAACAAACAAAACAACAACAAAAAAAAAAGATTCTATGTTTCTTAATTTCAAACTTTTCTGACAACAATCAACCTACCCTTATAGGTGCTATTATTACTCTTTCCATTCTTTTTTCTATTTAAAGACTCCATTTTCTCCACTTTCCTCTAACTCAGAATCATTCAAAGAGAAAGATGAGTATAGAAATAGAAGATGTTTTTGTTCGGCAACTTAAAAATATATGTGTATTTTGTGGGTCTAAGTATTGGAAGGGTTTAGAGTTTGTAAACGCAGCTACCACTCTTGGTTGATCGCTTGCTGTGAGAAATATTCAACTTATTTATGGGGAAGGTTGCCGTAGGTTAATGGGGGTTGTATCACTTACTACATATATAGGAGACTGTCAGGTTTTAGGTGTCATTCCTAAACCTTTCACTCAATAGAACATCACTAGAAAGATAATTGGGGAGGAACTAAGGGTATCATTTATGCATGAACGAATAAAGATAATGCTTGACAACTCTGATGCATTCATTGCCTTACCAGGTGATTTTGGTACTTTGGAAGAAATTTTTCAAATTGTCTCTTGGGTCCTACTGAACATCCACCATAAACTCATAGGTTTGTTGAATGTAAATATTTTCTTTGATCTTTTGTTATCATTTCTTAACCATGCTGTGGAACAGAAATTTATCACACCTTCGGCAAGACAACTTCTTATCTTTGCTTCCACTATTGATGAGTTGATTGATAAATTAGAAGCTTTTGTTTATAAACCTGACCCAGCAATAACTCAGATAGATTATCAGCAGGAAATAGTGAGGGAAGCAACTTGAAATGAAAGTTTGATCTGACATTTCGTTTATAACTTTTCTTTACCTTTGATTTTATTTATCGTACTTTGTGTCAGATTTCTCCAATAGGTAATATCTTCTATCCTTTACTCATCTATATTTTAATATTGAGGATAATGTTGTGAACTGGTTGGGGGAAGGATAGTTGACCAAAAACAAAAAAAAAATTAGGAAATATGATATGATTGTCATTGACTTACTAAACCAATGAATAATGGCAGAGTAAGGAGTAATTTTACTCCTGAGACGCATCTAAATTGAGAAATATGTTTAGTGATATGACTGTTAGAAACCTATTCATAGTAAAAACAATGAAGGATGGCAGAGTAAAGAGTAAACTTTGCCTTGGAGGTAAGTTTACTCTTGAGACGCATCTTAGTTGAGGAAATAATTATTTTGTGTAGAAGTAGCAAATGGATTCTTGGATCTTAGCATAAATTGTATTCTTTCTTAAAAATCACATGCTTGGATATGAATGTTGAAATGGTGGATTGAGAATGATAGAAATATGTCTTGTGAGATTTTGAGTCTATTGATGAATAGATTGAATATATGTACCATTCTATTCTTTCTTGTGTGATTTTTTTTCACTCATGGAATTGTTACTCTAAAACTTGCTTTGATTCTTTTTTAGGCTACATTTTCACATGCATACAAAAACATGATTGAGACATTTTGAAATAGCTACTTTGACCAAATAGGCATCCTTGCATATTTTTCCTTGTATAACCCCTTTGAGCTTATTTGACCATTCCTTATTTTTAGCTCATTACATGTCTTTTTTTTTATTAAAAAAAACATGCTTTTACCCAACCTTAGGGAATAAGAGAGCATTGGCCTTGTTCTTGAACAAATGTGGTGGTGTGTGTGCAAAATGTTAAAAAAATGTTGAAAAAAAAGATAGAGCTAACCACCGCTGTAATCAAAGGATTATCAGAGTATCCTGATACACCATGTGACATATCCATACCTAGAATAAAGATGGATGCTTGGAAACAACATAAAGAGAAGGAGAAGGTTCAGACTTAACAATGAATTCAATTCATCAATTTGGAATTGATCTTCAACAAAATATTAATCAAATATTAGTCATTATCCTTTATGATGAATGTTCTCAAACATCTTCTCCATTCTAACTTTACCATAATGCTCTTTTATTCTTTTTGGTATTTATCTTCTCATATCCATATTATCCTCTCTCCTTTACCATGGCCCCATTACAATCTTAAATAAAGTCCTCTTGATTTTTGTGTGCATGTGTTTTGAGTAGCGGAGAAGTAGAAAATAAGCAAGCTTATGGTAGTACAATTTTTCATTGGTTGAATTGAGTAAACTACCTACCTTTTAAACACTTGAGGGATTGAGAGTGAATCTTATGAGGATCTATCATTCTTGACTTATGCTTTTCAACTGAAGTTTCCTTTCTTGTTGGTTTGAGATGTGAAGAAATGATACCTCATTAATGATTTGATCCCTTAAATTTTTTGTTGTTCTTCTTGATTCATCGAGTCTTTTAGAGTTTTTAGCTTTTGAGTCTGTGTCGTTTTTCTTTGTTTCTTAGCTTTGGTCTTATGTGTTTTGCCCAGGAGTGCAAAAAGCTAAGTGTGGGAGAATTTGATAATCACATATTTTATATATTAATAAACCCTCATTTTTAGTCATTTACACTCTCCATGTATTTAATTGATTAAGCTTGGTTATATTTTGTAAGTTTGGACTCAAATTGGACTTAATTGATTTTTTCAGCATTATTTTGGTCTTACATTATTTTTGTATTTTGGCCATATCTTGAGTTCTAGATGTCTTATAATTATGTATCTTACCTCATAGGAAAGATAAGAGAGAGCTCTACAACTTTCATGAGATCCCTAGGGAAAAATCAGACATCTAGTGGAGCTAATTAGGCTTGGAATTCATAACACTGGTTTTGTGACTGGAACCCGAACAATGTGCAGTAATCATTGCATAATTTGAATTTAAGGTACTAAAATGGGTTGAAAATTTGAGATATGAAAGTTAAGACCCATATCTACAACTTTCATGAGAACATAAGAGCTCATTCGGACATCTTGGAGGTCATATTGGGTCTGGAAGTCAAAACAGAGGTGTTGAAACTAGGCCTGAGTAGTCTACAGTAATTAGGTCATATTTTGGGCTGTAGGACGAATTTTTAGATGATTCTGGTGGCATTAGAAAGCTGAGACAATTTCCTATAACTTTCATGAAGACCACTTTGCTTTATTCTAACGTTATCCATGAGTTCATCACTGAATGATTTCAGAGACAAGAAATTTCAATAATTTTCCACTCACAAAAGTTCTTTGGCATTTTTCACTCATCCACCCACTCATCCACTCACTCATTAATCAATTCTGTTGTCATTTTGTATCCCTAATCATCTATAAAAGAGACTATAGGTAGATCATTTAGAAATCTTGGTTTTAGATTAAGTTCATGTTATTATGTTATTTACTTGTAATAATTTTTTTTTTGGTTGTAAATAGAAGTTATGATCATCTTCTTCTTCTTCTTCTTCTTATCTCTTTCTTTCTTCTTGCTTATAGCTAACTAATTTTCATCTTGTTTGGGTGAATGAGTGAAGCTTTTAGTAATCAAATAAGGTCAGATTAATTTCTTTTTTGTGCTTAAATGATATATTATCAAGTAATCATTATACATGTTATATTTTGTTTTCAATTAATTTAGAAACCCTCCTTGTAAAGTGAAGTTCTTGATTCATTGTAAACAAGTAGTTTGGCACAATGAATGCTTGAACACATTTACAAGTGTTGGTGTTGGTAAATAATTAAAGAAGCCATAATATAACTACATATATAATTCCAAATGGACTTTGAATGTTTTATTCTCCGATTAGAACCTCCGTTGTGCGTGGATTTCAATTGAGTTATAAAAAGAATTAATCTTGTCCTTAATTTATTATCAAAAGTGGATCTCCTAACCCAAGCAAGTTCTTTAATTTAATTGTGAACAAATTTTATTATTTTTATTGTTGTGACAAAGTCTTTCCTTACCTCAAAGAATTTTTTCTTCATCAATTCCTTGTGGATCGACCTCGGACTCTCGAGAAATTTATTACTTGAGATAATCTACACTTGAGTTTGCATCTTTTAATCCGTATTAGTAAATATATAAGAAATTGATAGAGAACTGATTATGAAAATTCAAGAATTTATTAAGAACATTTGATTTGTAACTAATAAGATGAAGAGATAGTGAAAATTTGAGTGAATATGGAAAATAAACTCAAAAGGAGAATTAAGATTGAAATAACACTCAAACTTGATTAGCGTGTAATCAAGTTTGAGTGGTGTGCAATTAAGTTTGAGTGTTATTTTAGCATGTGACGTGATCCAATAGAAGCAAGTCTATTGTAAGGAGTGTGATAGAGAATGTGTTCCTAATACTCCTCTTAAATATAATATCATTTTAAAAAGTTATTAATTACACTAATAATAATTTTTTGCATAAACACTATTAATTATTTATTATCGTAAAATTGCCTTTAGAGGTAATTAACACTACTATTAACTACCTACCCAAAAATAAAATACTACTATTAACTTATAAATATAATATTATTTAGAAAAATTATTAATTACACTATCCACCCCTATATTATTAAATTTAGTACTCATACTTGAGAGTAAGCAATTCATCTTTAGTACTCTCTCTCTCCTTAAATCATATTTCTTCTCTATTTGATAGTAACAAAATGTATTTGGCTACATTCTCTCTTGGTTAGCCATGTTAGCTTTTTAGTAAAAAAAATCAATACTATTGTAAAACATGTACATTTAGCATGTGATGGATGACTACTTTAATTTGATTGGTGGTTATAATATGCATACTAATTATCCCACATAAACAAGGAAATTAGTTAAAAGGGATCACAATCCCTATCAGATACTAATCATAAATAACTGCATTGCATAAACCTTAAAACACTGTTATAAATACCCTGTAAGATCTCAAAGATATGTATCTCATCTGATATACAAAATAAGATTTTGAGTCCATATTTTCTTGTCTAAATCTTTCTATATTTCTCTTCTCTATTTACAATACATTATCAACACAACACTCTAACTAGATGAGTGATGGCTTGAACAACTTTAAGGTTCTACTAAAGGAGTTTGTGTTCTTATCACTCTTTCTGGATTAATCTAATTCATTATTTTTTTCTTTTTTATGGCTTCCTTCATGTTAGTCTTAGTATGAAATATTTTTGTGTTTCATCTATATAATTTGTTACTCTTGATCTTTTTATATTTCTCTTCTCTATTTACAACACGTTATCAGCACGATCAAGTCTCTACGGTGCAGCTAAATCCCCCAAATTTTCTTTTTTATATATCAAGGTCAGAATTTGTTTTCTTTAACATGTGTTATGCATATGTTCTTTGTTGAATGATCATAGTATTTTTATTGTTTAAGTTCTTAGTTATCCATCTAATTTCTATTATTTTTTCAAGTGTCTTTAGAATATCAAATCTCACGACGCTTGAATTTGTTGCCCTTGATATTTCTAGAAGAAATTATTTATCATGGATACTTAATGTTGAGATTCATCTTAATGCTATGAATCTTGGGGATACTATAAAAGTAAGAACCAAGCATCCCTGCAAGATCGCACAAAAGCAATGATTTTCCTTAGACATCTTTTGCACGAAGAATTGAAAATGAAGTACCTTACTATTAAGGACCCATTAGCCCTTTGAAATAATTTGAAGGAGAGATATAAACACCAAAAAATAATGATTCTTCCAAAAGCTCATTATGATTGGATCCACTTACGTTTGCAAGATTTTAAAATCGTAAGTGAATATAATTCAGTCTTGTTTAAGATTAGCTCTCAATTAAAATTATGTGGAGAAAAAATTACTGATGAGGATATGTTAGAAAAAATATATTCTACTTTTCATGCCTCGAATGTGCTCCTGCAGTAGCAGTATCGAGAGCGTAGATTCACAAAATATTCTGAGTTAATTTTTTGTTTACTTGTGGCTGAACAAAATAATAAGCTTTTGATGAAAAACCATCATCTCATCCAACTAGCTCAACACCATTCCCTGAAGTGGATGTGACCGTGGTAGAAAAAATTATTGGACTTATGCTTATTCTCCTCAAAGTTTTGAAAGCAAAGGTGTTGAAAGGAACCAAAGAAATAGGCCAAAAATAAAGGAAATCTTAGAAAAGAACAAAATAATGACAATATTTCTTACATATGTGGAATGATGTGAATTAAAAGTTACAAACCAAAGTATAGGTTATTTCAAGTAATAAATTCTCGGGAGTCCGAGGTCGATCCATAGGGAATTGATGAAGAAAAAATTCTTTAAGGTAAGGAAAAAATTTGCCACAAAAATAATGGTGATAATGGTTATTCACAAATGAAAAAAAAAACTACGCTTGGGTTAGAAGATCCATTCTTGGTAATAAATTAAAGACAATATTATTTCTTTTTATAACACAATTGAAATTCACACATAATGGAGGTTACAATCGGAAAATACAACATTCAAAGTTCATTTAAGATTATACATGTAATTATATTATGATTCCTTTAATTATCCACTAACACCAATACTTATAAATGGACTCAAGAATTCATTGTGCCAACCTCTTGTCTACAATGAATTAAGATCTCCACTTTACAAGGAGGGTTTCTAAATTGATTGGAAACAAAATACAACACATATAATAACTATTTGATAATACATCATTTAAGTACAAGAAAAAAATTAATCAAACCTTAATTTATTACCAAAAGTTTCACTCTTTCACCCAAACAAAATGAAAATTAGTTACTCAAGAACAAGAAGAAAGAAAGAGATAAGAAGAAAAAAATGAACATAACTTCAATTTAGAACAAAGAAAACTACAACAAGAGAAACAAATAACACAACAGCATAATCTTGATCTCTAAGCGAAGATTATCAAATGATCAGCCAATGCTCCTTTTTATATAGCTTGAGAAGTACAAAATGACAATGGAGTGGTTTGATGATGATAAGTAAATGCCAAAGGAGTTATTTGATGAAGATAAGTGAGTGAAAAATTATTTTGATCCTTGTCTTCCCACTAGCATCAAATGATTTGGTGCTTATCTCATTGATGCCGTCAGAATTGAGCAAAATGGTCTGCATGAAAGTTGTAGCTAAGGGTCTTAACTGTCTTCTAGTAACATTTCAACTCCTAGAACCACCTACAACTCGAGATATGACCCAATCACTACACACTATTCAAGTCCAACTATAGCTCCTCTGTTCTGACTTTCAAGTCTAATATGACCTCCAAGACATCCGATCTGATCTTGTGTTCTTTATGAAAGTTGTAGATTTGGGTCTTAACTTTTAAATGGCACTAGTTTCAGTCCAAAAACTCTTCTATAGCTCAAGATATGGTATGATGAGTTCGCATAGGTCAAGCTGTCAGGTTCAGAACTCTAGATCTTGCTTCAACTCCAACTTAAATTATCCAAACGTATGATTTGACTCTTGAGGTCTTCATGAAAGTTATAGAGAATTGTCTTAGCTTTTCAACAACATAGAATCACATCAATAAGATATTTGTAATTCAAATTATAGCCAGCTTACTGAAAGATGCAATTAAGCAAATTAAGGCCAATTCAAGCAATAATTTTTTCAATGATCCAATTAAGCTCAATATCATAAAATGTGACAAAACTAACTTAATTAAGCATAATTGAACCTTAAGAAGCCTAGTGAGAGGGTTGTAAAATGTATAAAATATATTGCTATCATCACTAATTAAGCCTAATTGAACCTTAAGAGGTCTTGCATATGTCGCACTCCAAAACACCTAGTTGAACTTTACAAGGCATCACTAAAAGAAACGGGGAAAAAATATTGAAGTGATTTTTTCTGAAACTGTTGGTCCTACTCATGATGATGAGTCTCCTATGAATATTGATTTTGATGTTTCTGAATTTTTTAAGACAATAGTGGTAAGATTGTTCATTTGATTAGGGATGGAAATGTCTACTATTGAAATATGTTTATATTTATGTTTATGTTATTTTGAAGTTTATCATTTGTAATTTTTCATTAAAGTTTTATTTGTAACATGAATATCAATGATGTGCATATTTCTTGTTTATTGTCTCTTTCTAATTCTTACATATATATTTTTGTGTTACTAGATAATGCAAATAAACTTGATATAATGAAGGATGACATATGTTTAATGGACAGTGGCACAACTCATACAATTCTTCATGATAAAAAAATATTTCTTACAATTAACATTAGCTGAAATTAATGTTAATATCATATCTGGTTCTGCAAATGTAATTGAAGACTCTATAAGAGTCTAAATTATGTTCCCAAATGGAAAAAAATTGTATATTGATGATGCATTGTATTCTAGTAGATCTCGAAGAAATCTACTAAGTTTCAATTATATACATCGCAATGGGTATCATTTTGAAACCAAAAATAAGGGACATGTACAATATCTATATATTACCTCTATAATTTCAAACTAGAAGTTCATATTAGAGAAACTTCCAAGTTTCTCATCTGGATTATATTTTACAAAAAAAATGGTGGTTGAGTCAAATTATATGCACCAGAAGTGCTCAGATCCTAAAACTTTTATGCTCTGGCATGATCATCTTGGCCATCCAGGTTCAACTATGATGCGATGTATTATTAAAACTATACATGGACATTTTTTAAAGGAACAGAAAATTCTTCTGCATAATCATTATTTTTGTACTTCTTGTACTTAAGGTAAATTAATTGTTAGACCTTCCCCTTCTAAATTATCTTTGGAGACTCCTAATTTTCTACAAAGAGTACAAGGTGACATTTGTGACTTAATCCATCCATCTTATGGACCATTTCGATATTTCATGGTTTTAATTGATGCTTCCACTCGATGGTCATATGTTTGTTTGCTTTCAACTCGTAATGCTGTTTTTGTTAAATTTCTTGTCCAAATTATAAAGTTAAGATCAAGTTTTCCTAACCATCCTCACTATTATAAATTTCTGATTTAGAGACAGAATTTAGAGATGGAAACAGAGATGGAATTGATGAATTAGAGAGGGAAAATAAAATTTAAAATTTAAAAACAGAATTTAAAGACGAAAATGATCTGTCTCAAAATTTTTCATCTCTAATTTCATCTCTATTTGGTTAATTTAAAGTCAAATATACTTAAAGACGGAGTTTAGAGATGGAATTTACCCGTCTCAAAATTTTTAGTCTCTAATTTCGTCTCTATTCGGTCAATGTGATGTTTTAAAAAGTCAAATGTGTTTAGAGATGGAATTTTTCCATCTCTGAATTTTCTATCTCTAATTACCTTTATTTTCCGTCTCTAGCTAATTTATATAATTTAATTAATAAAATTATTTTTTTATAAGATAGAGATGGATTGTTTCCGTCTCTAATCTCTTTAAAATAAAGTGATTAAACTTAGTTTCATAAACAAGAGGTTTTCCAGTGGGATTTAAACAAGATGCTATTTGAGGTTGTTTTAAATTCTTCAACTTTCATTTTCTAGTTATTCCCTTATTCCCAAATTACAACTTAATTTCTCTAGGAATTGTTTTCATACCTTACTAAACTTGGAGTTGTGTCTTGAATTTCCACGAACCTGTTTCCTTCTTCCCGTGTGACTATTTCCTTCTCACCGAGCCACGCCTCACCGTTCTCACACAGCCCTGTTTTTCCTTCTAACCCAACCGCGCCCTCACCGTTCTCACCGACCCGTGCCCCTACCATGCTCACTCAACCTTGCACCACCATTCTCACCACCATTGCCCTTGGCCGCCAGTTTTCTCAAATCTGAATAAGTCATCGTGAGTCCTCACCGTTCTCACCCAATCAAGCACCACCATTCTCTCCACCCTTGTTGCTAGCCACCATTTTTCTCATATTTGAGTGAGTCACCGTGGGTTCGAGCCTTCACCGTTCCCACCCAGTCGTGCACCACCGTTAGTCACTACTCTATCTTGCAGGTTTTCTTCTCTATTTTTATTTTCCGTCTTTCTCAAGGTTTTTCATTGTCAAGTGCTAATTTCTTAATCTCCCTTAGCCCTATGTTTTTTTCTCACACTCTTTTCATCTCTGCCTTCATTATTTGGCTATTTCCTGAAAGCTAGAAGGGATGTCAGTGTGATAGTGTTGGTGGTTGATGAGGACTAAGATTCTTGATTTGGCGTTTCTTGGGTGACTGAGCAAGATTGAATGGTAGAATCCACGGTGGATTCTTATATAGAGGTGCTGAGAGGATGTGAGTCTGAGGTATACTCTCTAAATACTTTAATTTATCTGGGTAAATTATGTTATATTTTCTTATTGGTGGGTATGATTTGTTGATTATGTATGCTATTGAGGAATTTTACACTAAATTTTCTAAGTTTAGTAGAACTCTTCGGTTCATCTATTAGTTTTCGATGTTTTCCCCTCTTTTTCCATATATATTCAACGTAAATTTGTTTTTTTAAATATGGGATTTGCTGACTTTCTAATGCTTATATCCAGATATAGTGTTGCAAATATGTGTTTAAACTCCTCTTTGGCAATGCCTAATGGAATTATATGCATTGTATAGTTCTTGGTGACAAGCAAAGACTTTGAGGAAAACAAACAAATGTTTACATTTTAGCTTGTAATTTTTTTTGCATTTTAGATATCAACATGTACTAAGATGCATTGTTATTCTGAAAGAGAGGAATGCTATTTGAAGATAAGTATCCCACTAAAAGTTGCACTTTTAGGAAATGGGGTGTCTTATTTTTTATTTTTTTCACAAAAGCTATTTGAAGATGCATTATCTGTTAATATAGTAAAAGATGACTAAGGCTATATTACTCTTGGGAAAGTGTAAGGCTATATTGATTTTTTCATAGTATTGTTTTTCCATATACTTCAGTACTTGAAAGAAAAACATACTAACACGATACTGGTCCCAGCTCAAAGCTCTCAATATTCAAGTAAAACACAACATATTAAATAGGTAAATATTGTTATACTCCTCTTTATTTTTTCTCCTATATTTTCTAGAGTTAATGCCTAATAGAATCATGTGTGTTCTAAGTGTAGTGCCACAAATAAAACTTGGGTCTTGATCCAACCAAAAGTGAAGGGGCCAGAGTTCTATTTTAAAGATGGTACATATTCTTAACACTTGCTATTATCAAATAATAAGGCTTAATACCACATTCCATAATCTATACATAAAGAAAATTATGTTTTCTTCCTTTCTCTCTCTCTCTCTATATATATATATATATAGTTTTCAACCCACTTAAGATGGTTCCAGTAATTGCATTGGTTGGTTTTGGGTAATTTGACAGAGGGTTAACTATGATATAACAAGTCAAGTGTTTCACTTTGTTTTGTTTTAATGTAATAGCAAAGTTATTGCTTTTACTAGAGATGGTTTTGATCTTCTTTCTTTTTGTTTAATCTCTACTTGGAGGTTGAAATTTTTACGTTTCATGCAGACAAATTAAGAGCACAAGAGAGAGTTGCTAAATAGTCCTTTTACACTGGCGGGTTTCCACTATGCAATAGTTTCATGTAAGTAAACTCATTTCACTATGATCAAAATTTTCCTATTGCATTTTCATTTTGTGACATTTTGGTTTCTGTATTTATGTTTTCATGAAATCTATATTAGTGACTTGATTTTATTTATAGCATGCCAACATCAATGAGTATAACACTTTTCAACAGTGTTGCATTGCCCCTTTTTCTAAGCTCTGCAATGTATATTTGTTCCAGTCACAACAGGGTTTCTTGCTTCTTCTTATGCCAAAACTAATGTTCATATGCATGTTTTGGGATGTTTGAGAATGTGGTAGAACCCTTCAGTTCTCCGATCCTGTGGTTGATATAACCACCTATATTTAGTTCTTGGAAAAAAAAACATAGAATCATTGAGTAAAGAATTTGCAGAATCCAACATTGACTATACCTCAAAATGATATGGAGAACAAACTTTCAAGACCATAGTCCGCTTTGTGGGTATAAAATTAGTTACTTAGAAAAAAAATTCTTATTTCTTGTTCTTTATAAATAGATGAGTCAAAGATCCTAATCCTAAATTTCTATTACACTGAATTGCTTAGTTTTAGTATTAAAATTAGAACATCATATAAGCTGATGAACATTTGGCAACACATCAACTGGTAGTTTTTCAAGTTTTCCATGATTTGAAAGTTTGTGCAAGAGAACATAGTTGCTATTTTGGGTTGGAAATGGATCACAGATTCACAGAATAGATAAGTAGTAAAGGTTTACTAATTTACTAGTTAGTGTTTCGCAAAAAACTGTCCAACTAAAAAATTTTGGAATCTTGTCTTTTTATAAAGAGGAGTATTGAGTGCCAAAAAGCCATGGCCCTTTATGAAATCAACTTGTTGCAGCTGTAATATGCTTAACCATTTATTATAAAAACAGAAGCCAACCATCAGTGGTGCACTTAAATTTCAAATATATATGTTGAATTTTTTTTTGTATTAGTCATACTATTATCATTGATTTTTATGTATGCACTAAATATTGAAAAGAAGTGTCGAGTACCATAAGATGAGTAATAAATGAGCTGTTATTTCTTGATTTATATTATTTTTCATTTGTTGTTTGAGCTGTAAATGAATGAGTAATAAATGAGCTGCCAAGTAAAAGTAACATGGTCTACACAATAGGATCTTTGTTTTAGTTCCTTGGCTATGTTCCCTCTTCTTTTGGGTTATGTACTTGATCTGTGTATGTTGAGAATGATAATATGTTATGACCTTTAGAGTGTTATGATTTATGTACTTGATCTATTTTAGTTTTGATATCTCTGTGTAAGGTCTGCCTTCTAGTAAAAGCACTCTTTATCTTTGAAGTAGGTTGTTTAATTTCAGTCTAACTATTTAAATTTTATTTAAATGGTGGGCTAGTATATTTTGATTGACATGCCTCATGTCTATTTTTAAATTAGAAACCGAATGGAAGTTCCTGAGCATAGGAAGTGGATGGATAAAAGGGTGGGTCTTGATAGGATAAGAGTTACACATGAGTTCATGGCAAGGGTTAACGAGTTTGTTAAGTTTGTTTGTGCACAAGATCAATTTAAACCAATAGGAAAGTTGAGGTGTCCATGTAAAAAATGCAAATGTAAGGTGTATCACTTTGTTGATAAAGTCAAGGCACACCTGTGTATGAAGGAGTTTATGAGTGATTACTATTACTGGATTAACTATGACGAACCAAGGCCTTTCATTCCCCCAGTGGTTGCAGACAACTCATACTATGGAAGTAGTGGGGTAAAGGAAGACTTCAATAGGTATAAGTAGATGGTAATGGATGTTGCTAGACCTTTTATTGCCAATTAAATTGAGTAACAAGTGTTTGGTTATGCAAAACAAATAAGGGAAGATCCTAACCCAGAAGCCAAAAGATTTTTCGAAATGTTGTCAGCTACACAAACTCCCTTGTATGATGGTTGTGACAATTACTTTGAATTGTCAGCTGCATGTGAAGCTCTAAGTATCAAATATGATTTCAATATCTTCGAGACTTATTTTAATCAATGAGTGGATTTTATGGGAAATGCATTGCTGAATGATAATCAAATGCCTAGAAACTTCTATCGTGCAAAGAAAGTAGTGGAACAGCTAGGGCTGGGTTGCAAAAAGATTTCCTGTTGTCTAAATGGATGCATGCTTTATCGTCCTCCTTATGAGAATCTTCGTAGTTGTAGATTTTATGGTGAGGACTGTTATAGAAGTATCACTAGAAATGGTACGGTCAAAGAAATTCCTCAAAAAAAATGTGGTATTTCCCACTTATCCCAAGGCTACAACGACTTTATTCGTCAATGCAAACGATATCTCAAATGAGATGGCATCGTGATAATAAGAGGGAGACAGGGTATTTGTCTCACCCATCTGATGGAGAAGCTTGGAAATATTTTGACGAAACATATCCTGAATTTGCATAAGACCTCTGAAATGTGAGGCTAAGGTTATGTGCTGATGGATTTGCTACATTTGACAAAACAGGTAGGATCTATTCATGTTAACCAGTAATTGTTACTCCTTACAATCTACCTCCGTGGATGTGCATGAGAAGAGAGTTCATGTTCTTAACTATCATAATTCCAAGCCCTTTCAATCCAAAAAGTAAAATTGATGTGTACTTGCAGCCGCTTATAGATGAACTAAAACTTCTGTGGAATACCAGTGTCATGACTTATGATGTCTCACGACAACAAAACTTTGCCATGAAGGCTTGTTTGATGTGGACGATTAATGATTTCCCCGCATATAGGATGCTATCAGGTTGGATGACAATGGGAAAACTTGCTTGTCTAATTTGTATAGAGCACTCAAAAGCACTCACACTTAAACATAGCTGAAAGACATCATTTTTTGATTGTCACCGTCAATTCTTGCCACATGATCATTGTTATAGAAGGAACAAAAATGCTTTTAGAAAGACTTGTTGAAACTTCATTACCCCCACGAAGGTTGATTAGTGAAGAAGTGTGGGATAAGGTAAGACATATACCTAACATAACTGAATCAGTAGGAAAAAGTCCACCAGGGTATGGTATTTATCACAACTGGACAAAATGAAGCATTTTTTGGTAACTGCCTTATTGGAAAACAAATCTTCTCCTACATAATCTGGATGTCATGCATATTGAGAGAAATGTGTTTCTTAATATCTTATACACAGTTATGGATACTAAGGGTAAGACGAAAGATAATTTTAATGCTAAACTAGACTTGGCAGAATATTGTTGATGAAAGGATCTAGAGTTGCAGGATGGTGGCGGTGGAAAGCCAAAAAATCCCAAAGCGCAATACACATTGACTAAGCAACAAAGATTAGCTGTGTGCGAATGGGTTAAACAATTGAAGCTACCAGATGGGTATGCCTCCAATTTGGCTAGAGGCGTTGACATGAGGGAAACAAAGTTATTTGGTATGAAGAGTCATGATTGTCATGTGTTCATGCAACGTTTGCTCCCAATTGCATTCAAGGCATTACACAAGCCCATTTGGAATGCACTTACTGAGTTTAGTATATTCTTCAGAGAATTAACTTCGCCGTTGCTGAGAAAGGATAAATTACATGAGATGGAGCAAAACATTCCAATAATTTTATGTAAACTAGAACAAATATTTCCTCCAAGTTTCTTTGATTCGATGGAGCACATTCCAATTCATTTGCCCTACGAAGCAAGGGTCGGTGGTCTTGTGTAATATCGATGGATGTATCTCTTTGAAAGGTTGATTCATCCATCTATCTTTATTCTGTTCAATTAAATCCCCATAAGGTATTTGTTACACTGATGTTCTCAATTAATAGGTTTATACGTACCTTAAAAGATAAGTTAACGAACTCAACTGCAGTTGAAAGTTCCATTTGTGAAGTTTATTTAGTGGAGGAGACTTTTATTTTTGCATCTTACTATTATCCACCCACTGTTCCATCTAGAAGGACAAGAGTTTCACGGAATGACGATGGAGGTAAAGGTTGTTCAATCAATCTGCCATTCTCTATTTTTAAGTTTCCCAGTCGTCCAATTTAAAAACGCAAATCTTATATTTTACAATAAAGGGAAATGAATACTGCACACTTATATGTTCTTCTAAATTGTCCTGAGGTGGAGCCTTTTTTTAAGTAAGCTTCTAAGTTGTTCTTTTAATTTCACGTATCATGATTAAATCTATGAAGTGATTTAATATGTGATTTTAATTCAGCATATATATAGATTTGCTACGAGAACTTGATCTAAATGACTTACAAGTAGACAAACAAATCTCCACAACATTTCCCATATGGTTTAAAGAACATATATGCTAAATATCATCTACATAATTTCGTTGTTAATTCCCTCATTACTTGTTTAGGTAAAACCAATTAACTTACCCATTTGTGATATAGGTGTTTGGTAACAATATTGAAGATGAACTTCTGAAGAGTTTGGCATGGGGGCCCTCAAACAAGTAAACATGTGGCAGACATATTCAATAAATGGTTATAAATTCAATACAAAAGATCATGGTCAAGGGATGGGTACAACAAATTGTGGTGTATGTGCTCGAGGTGGCGAGAATGAGACAATGGAGAATGATTACTACGGGATTTTAACTGATATTATTGAAATGCAATATGTTGGGTGGCCCTTAAAAATGCTAGTTCTATTCAAATGTGATAGGTTTGATCCCACCCCAAATCAAGGGACAAGCATAGATAATTATGGAATTGTTGAAGTTAGAGCATCTAAGAATTACGATCCATTTATTCTTGCTCAACAAGCAGAGTAAGTGTACTACCCACTGTATCCTAAAGGGCAGCAAGGGTGGTTGGTTGTGATTAAAACTAAGGCACGAAGCACAATTCAAACTTTAGACACAAAAAACCCTGCAATAGATAATCCATACCTAGATGAGTCAGTCTCGTAAATGCCTATGATAGTTGCAAACGATGATCTTGAACAAAGTCTTGTTGATATAGTTGGTCCGGCAGAGGAAGTACACAGTACAACCTTGAACCAATTTGATTTGGAAGAAGAAGAAGAAGAAGAAGAAGACACGGTACAACCATGTGTTTTGTATTCATGACCTATTAATTAATATATGCCTACATGATTGTGGACTTCTTTAAATTTATTACTTTAATAGTTTTGTACTAATTTTCTATATTAATTTAATTGTACCTAATTAAATTTTATCATTACCCTTTGCATATAGATGGTAGGCAGAGGGAGAGGCAGAGGGAAAGGTACTCATTCTCAGACTGGACCTACATCTATCGTGTCTTCCCATTCTCAGACTTGACCTACACATATCCCATCTTCACATACCCCATCTCTCCATTCTCAAACTGGACCTACATCTATCTCATCTCCCCATTCTCAGACTAGACCTACATCTATCCCATCTCCCCATTCTCAGACTGGATCTACATTCATCCCGTCTCCTCAATCCCAGATCGGGGTTGCACGTATTCCATCTTCACATACCCTATATCATCATTATCAAATTGGGCCTGCACCCTCCTCAGCTGTAACTTTAGATCTATCGGGTGACCCTTCAGCTAGTTCATTTGCACATCTATGCCCTGAGACAGCAGCATCTACACTAAAGAATATCAGGTAGGGGAGAAAGGATGTAGATGGACGTATTTGGATCAAGACGACCAACAAAGATCAGTAAGTTATTCTAATCATGAAATTTAATTTAAAAAGAATAGTTATACACACACATACACACACATACATATTTTGACTTATAAGTTTTATCTTCATGTTAGAACTACTCGTGATATAACAACCATATTTAAAAGGAATTATAAAGAGCCTTGGACAAGATGGACATATGTGATCGACACTGTGCATGATATGTGGTTTAGAGATTTTAGGGTAATATCATTTTAAGTCTTGTTATTAATCTATTATTAATTTATTCATATTGTATTTGATTAATTAATATTTTCATCAATGTAGGCAAAATACAAGTGGTTACTTGAACATAATAATATGATTAGAAAGATCTTCGAAACGAAGGGATTTGGTGCACTATCAAATAATCTATTCAAGGTGTGTGATAAAAAGGATAAGGGTATATGGATTCATCTAGATGCTAAGGCGCAATTGTGGGTTAAATGGAGTGATCTTTCCTGTCAAGCAGTGTCCATGAGAAACAACAGAAATAGACAATCTAAAGAGGGTCTCAATGTGCACACCGGATGATCCATATCTGCAACGAAGCATTGTAGGAGAATGGTAAGTAATGTTACATCCTTATAATTGTACCATATACTAATTGTGTAAGCCTGTTTACATAGATGGATCATGGAGAGTAATGTTACATTCCTTGCTTCTGAGCTAGTAGCATTTCTTGCTGCTTCAGTTTCCCACATCTTGAATATAGCTTAAGTCAGTTTCTCTTTGGCCAAATCTATATCAATTATTGGCTTTGGATAATTTTGACCCAGCTCAACTCTTGATGCTTTAAGCACAATAAATGGTGCATCCCAAGGATGATGGATCCACTCAGTTGGCATTCTTGCCAACTCAGGTAGCCATTGCCTTACATAGCTACCTTCTGGATCAAATTTAGCCCCTTGAATCTATCCCCAAAAGTGAAACCAAATTAGAGAAGTGCGAGTGCTTACTTTTATATTGTAGGATTTTTCTAGTCTCTGAAGGAGTAGAATTTACTTTTTAGATGTAATATAGCCAATAGAGGAGCCTAATAGAATTGTTTTATTCATAAGGAAAGTAATTATATGTCTACCTCCATGAAATACTGCATCAATTTTTTACGGGTTTCTTCTCCTGCTAGAAGGAGTAATGGCAGCCTGAAGTAAATGAGGCCTTAAATGTGAGGTAGAGATTGTAGAATATTATGTGTGGAGTTGAAGTCTCAAACTGAGTGGAGATAATGAGGGGATTGTATACTGATACTTCATTTTAATGGCTTAAACATTAAGGGCTAGTGGCATAATGGCATTGAACACATGCATTAAGTTCTTGCACATCAGATCTGCCCAATACAATCCTTTCATTGCTAACAAAATTTTCACGTCATAATATGGTGGCTTTGCAAGTCTAGAAGTACAAAGGCATGTATAATGCCTTTTTTATAATTTACAAGGAACATATAGTGGGGGCAAGGGACAATTGGCATAATATTTGAAGCAAATATAGACTGGTAGATAAGGACATCGAGATACTCTATTAACAATTGTTACCTTGTTGAATGAAGTAAAATATAGGCATGGACTTTAATTAGAGTTGTGTTAACTAACCATTAAGTGTACTGGTTCGTATAAGTAATGTAGAGAATATATATCATTCTCACGAGGATTGATATTAACCCAATTTTTTCCACCAATTCCACTACTTGGTTACAATCAAGATTTGAGAAAGTTTATTTCAAACAAAACGTAAATCAAATGAAAACTACTTGCAAAAAATAAATTCGCAACAAATAATGAATTGAAGTTATCAAAGAGATGAAAATAGTTAGGGTTTGATTTCACTTAATCAACTTATGAGTAATGACAATTGATTTAGTTCAAATCATTCATTTAATTAGTTTACAAATAAATCTTGAAAATTAATTCACACTCAATCCCTTGAGATGTGAACCCCTCTTAAACCCACAAATATCAACTAATCCCTTAATTAAAAATCTATAAGAATAAGGATTATTGCATTGAAGATTATAAAATCTCATACTCATGAAATTTTATTCCTAGACATCCCAAAAGCATGGCAATTAGCCCAAGAAGCATAACCCATAGCCCATCTCCCAATCTCATATGAGTTCTTCAAATAAAAACATATGTGATTAGCTACTCCACATACAAATCAAAATGATAAAGCAAACCCAATTGCTAAACCATGAAAGAAAGATTTGAATTAATATCAAACAGTTATTACATCATAAGAGGAGAAAGTTCCATCACCATAACCCAAGGAACTTAGCAGTTCATAAAGCAAATGTAGGAAACAACAAGAAGAAAATAAAACACACTAGTCATCCTTGATGATTTGGAAAGATTCCTCTTTTTCCTGGTAGTTAAGCAGCCCTTTTTGCTATTCCTGAGACTGATTCGTCCTTTATTGTCACCTTCTGAAGGTTGCTTCCCCCTTAGGTCAAGGAAAATTACTTTTTTTATACTGATATGGACGCTTAGGCGCTGCATCTGGAGCTCCTAGGCGCTGAACGTCTAGAGCGTAGTTTTTTGTTATAAGCATGAGTGCCTAGGCGCTTCGTCTTGAATGCCTGGACGTTGAATATCTAGAGCGTGGCTTCAGATGTACTCAAGGGCGTTTAGGCGCTGTGATGTGTAAATCAGCAAGTGCACCGAATCGCAACAAGTAATAAAGTAGTGAAAAGAGTATCGTTCCACGAGAATTATATTGCCAATTACCAATTTCATTAAACTAACACTATTTAGGCTTCACAAAAGGTGAGATTTGATAAAAGCAAGAATAAAACAATTAAAGATAAGCAATTAAATTCAAACAAAGTAAATGAAAACAATTAAGCAAAAGCCGAAAACAATGATGGAAAACTGTTAGGGTTCAGACTTCACTTAAACTTTTTAAATGCACATTCAAATATTGGTTTAACTATGTTCTATTTCAAAGATTTATGGTTAATTCCCAAAATTAATCGATACCCAATCCATTGGTATATTAATCCTCTTATGTTGTTTGGAATTAACTAATCCCTTAGTCTAACCCCAAATAGAAAGGCATTATCAAGAACAAGGGAATTAAAAGAAAGACCACATAACCCACAACGTCTATTCCTAGCGATTGCAGAAATTATGGTGTTTATCACGTGTTCTAAGCTCATGTAAATTTTCCCAAATCATACATAAACCCAAAAAGCATTCCTAAATTGATCAAGTTTAGGAAAGCATAAAGAATAGTGATAAACACATAAATCATGAAATAGAAACATAAATTAAATCCATAAAAGAAGTTACATTATCTAAGTATCATGATCCATCATCCCCCTAACAAAGATAAATTAGTTGCACATGGAAAAAGAATAAAATAGAGAGAAAAATATAACAAACTCCATAGAAGACTAGTGGAAACGAAGAAGAAAATTTCTAATCTTCACTCCTGAATGCGCCCACACCAAACTAGGATTTGTCTCTGCTGAAAATAGTCTCTGTATGTCACTCTCTTTGTATGCGCGGGTTGAAAAATCTAATTTAAAACAGAAAAACATATCCTGTTACGCGGCCAGTGCTCAAGCGCTGGATTGCAGGCGCTCAAGCGCTGGATTGCGGGTGCTTAAGCACTGGGGCGCCAGAAAAATTTCCTTGTTTCTGCCATGAGCGCTGGCTTTTGGGCGCTGGACCACCAGGGTGCTTTTTTCAGTTTTTCTTCCTCGTTCAAGCGTCCAATCTTCTCCACGTGCAATTACCTATAAAAACACATAATTAAAATACAATTTAAAATAACAAAAATATAACAAAACTCAAAAACAAATTCAATTAAAAAGATTAAAGAGAATGAAAAATCCAAAATAATGAACCGTAAAAATAGGAATTTTTGCGGGTTCATCACTCCCCTAAACTTAAGCTTTTGCTTGTACTCAAGCAAAGAAAAACAAAAACAAAACAAAACAAAGAAAAACTCAAAACACATAGAATCAAACAAGGCAATACTAGGTACTAAAAATCATTCATATCCTCATAAACTGCTTCACAATTTAATCTCAAAGTGTCACACATGAACAATCCAATTGCCACATCGCCTCTCACATACAACTTTCATGCATAAATGACTTCCCAAAAACATGAATGAAAGACCAATTTCTATTAAAAAAGTTCAAGTTCGGATAAGTTTATAAAAATACAAATGTACATCAAACTCACATCCAAAGAGTTGTTCTTCATCTCTCTCTCCACTAATGTAAACAACACACAACCAAGGATCAACAGGGTCTTTAAAAGCTTGTAATGTCAGGTCATGGGTGAGGGTTAAGAAATAAGTGGTAGGATAAATAAAACAAAAGTTGAGATATGTATAATGCATATTCCACAATCCAAGCCTCAAAATTAAGAACAAGTGCAACATGGAGCATAAGAATCCATCACTTTATTTGAATAATAATTTTTTTTCAACAATTTCCACCCCCAAACTTATTTCTTTGCAAAACTTTCGGTGGAATTTTTCTTTTTGACTTTTTTCTTCCTCTTTTTTTTCCAGCTCCTGAAATATTTCATGTATACAACAATAACAAAGGCTTGAATAATAAAATAATACAAGACATGCACTCAACAAAGGGTGAATAAAAAGGAATTTTTTTTATAGGTATGGAAAAAGGAAAATATGGGTAAAAGAAAAGAAATAAAGACCAAATAATAAACAAGGCTGCAAAAGGGACCTAAGGATGCACTGTGTTCACAGGTTAGCTTAAAAGGCTCAAACGGTCCAAAGAAGGCCCTAATCATTTCCTTTATCATGCATCATCTAGGATTTCACCTCAAGAGAGAATCAAACAACTTCTAGATGCAAATCATTCACACACATGCATTCTCATAAACTTTCTCTAAACCTGATATGCAATCGATAATCCAAGGTCTATCAAACATAAAGATGGGAAAAACATCCAAACACAATTGAAACAATAGAGATAAACATAACTCATGAATTGTCATGTGCTATCCCAAGAAATCAAATTAATCCACAATTCAAACAATCATTGGATATTCAATTCAACACATCGGCATGCACATAATGACTCAACTGAATAAGGTGATGATAATAAAAACAAGTAAAAACAAATGCGAAAATAAATTATTAAAGAAAGGAAAAGAAAAACTCTTTTTGGTGACCAACAACTATATACATTCCCCTATAAAGGCTCTGAACTCAGTGAGGCACTTAAGCCGACTCAACATTACTTTCAAAATAAAATAAAAATAGAAAAAGGTCAGTTAACAAAATAAAAGCAAAAACAAATAACTAACTAAAGAAAAAAATAAACAAATAATAAAATAAAAAGTGAGGGAAAAGAAATAAATTTGGGTTGCCTCCCAAAAAGCGCTTGTTTAATGTCATTAGCTCGATGTTGCCTTTTTAACTCATCAAGGTGGCTTGAAATAAGAGAAGTATGATGACGTCTTTCTCTTATCAGATCTTTGCCTCCATACGCGGTCACTGCCTTTGGAATCCTCTCCAAAAATATTATGAACTCCAATTGGAACTAGTTGTCCCAAATGTGCCTTGGCATCAGAAACTCCACTAGGCTATGGGATTTTCAATTTATCAACAGGTAAAGTGCTGGGTTTCATCTTGTCAGAAGAATTCAGATCAACTTGCACTAAACTCTGAGAACTAGAAGAATCTTTTTCTTTTTCTTTTTCAGCAATCTTGGAGACAAGAGGACCTTTCTCTTTCTCATCAACAATCTTAGAAGTACAAGAATCAACATTAATGAATGAAGAAGAGTTCTTACCATCCAACCCCTTTTGAGATTTACCTTGAATGCAATTAACAGGGGTATGAAGATCTGATGTTGGGGCAGATTTATCAAAAACATTAATGGTCACCTGATCTCCATCCACCCTCAAAATCAGTTCACCTCTGGGTACATCAATCAATGCTCCTGAAGTGGCTAGGAAGGGTCTTCCTAGAATCAACGGGATATCAGCATCCTCGTCCATATCTAAAACCACAAAGTCAACTGGGAAAATAAATTTGTCAACCTTCACTAGTAAATCTTCCACGATACCGTATAGATGTCTAACAGATCGATCTGCTAATTGAAGGGAAACCATTGTAGGCTTAACTGTATCAATTCCCAGCTTGCGAAGGATGGACAATGGCATCAAATTAATGCTAGCGCCTAGGTCACATAAAGCCTTATCTATGCTCAACTTCCCAATGGTACAACGGATGTTAAAACTTCCTGGATCCCTTAACTTTGGTGGAAGCTTCCTCTGAATGATAGCATTACACTCCTCAGTAAGTGCTACAATCTCATCTTCTTTGAGTTTCCTTTTCTTAGACAACAGGTCCTTCATGAATCTGGTATAAGAGGGCATCTGCTTAAGTGCTTCGGCAAAAAGAATATTTATCCATAATTTCTTATAGACTTCTAAGAACTTGGAAAACTGCTTCTCTTGAATTTTCTTCCTAAATCTTTAAGGATATGGAAGTTTAGCATATAGTGAAGGATCAATTGTTTTCTTCAGCTCTAAATCTTTCTTTCTCATCTGTACTCTCGGTTGTTCCTCTCTAGCTTCAACCTCTTTAGTAGCATCCTGAGACAAATCCTCTTCAATTAAAATCTCATTACTTCCATTCTGATTTCCTGTAGATCGGGATGCTTCTTTCTTATCTTCCTCTATGGTCTTACCACTTCTTAAAATGATTGCATGACATTGCTCCTTTGGATTTACCATAGTGTCACTGGGCAAACTGCCTAGAGGTATCTCTTGAAGCTGTTTTGCTATTTGTCCCACTTGATTCTCAAGACTTCTAATAGCAGCCTCATGATTCTTGAAATTGGTTCTCGACTCCTCCATGAAAGCTGGAGTTTGTTGCACAAACACAAAAGTCTGTAGAGAAAGTTTCTCCGTTGCAATCTCAAGAGGAGACTTTTGTTCTGGTTGAGCATTCAGTGGAACAACCTGATTCTTCCAAGAGAAATTAGGATGATTCCTCCATCCTGGATTGTAAGTATTCGAGTAAGGATTACCTTGTGGCCTTGAAGGATTTCCCATGTAGCTCACCTGTTTTGGAGCAATAATACCTGAATTCCCTGCTTCACATTGACCATTGACATGGCTGTCTCCACAGAAATCGCAAGTCAGGCCTTGGTGATTAACTGAATTTACTTGCAAAGTGCCAACTTGCTTAGTGAGGTTGACAACGTGTTGCAGTAATGTTTGATTTTGTGCAAGGATGGCATCAACAACACCTAGCTCTAATACTCCTTGTTTGACTGTCGATCTTCCACTAGGAATCTGATATTCATTAGTAGCCATGGTCTCAAATAATTCTTGGGCTTCTTCTGAAGTCTTTGTGTTTATGGACCCACCTGTAAATGCATCGACCATTGATCTAGTAGGATGACTTAACCCATTGTAGAAGATTTGTACCTGCTGCCAAACCTCGAAAGCATGATGAGGACATTTTCTAAGCAACTCCTTGAATCTTTCCCATGCTTCATAAAGATATTCTCCCTAGTTTTGAGTAAAGCAAGCAATCTCACTCCTTATCTTCACAAACATCGATAGAGGAAAATACCGAGTAAGGAATTTACTAACCAGATCATCCTAAGTGGATATACTTCCTTGAGGCTGGGCTTGTAGCCAGCTCTTGGCCTTATCCTTCAAAGAAAATGGGAAAAGTCGTAACCAGATGGCATCATCACTAGCTCCATTATACTTAATAGTATCACAGAGTTATAAGAAATTGGCAATGTGCAAATTAGGATCTTCTGCTTGACCTCCCCCAAACTGATTCTGTTGCAGTAGTTGTAGAATTGCTGGTTTAATCTCAAAGTTGTTCACTTGGATGGTAGGTCGCACAATGTTGGTTGCGACACTTTCAGAAGATGGAGTAGCATAGTCAGACATAGTGCATCTTCTTTGTGCATTATTAATCTTAGCCATCTTTGATTCTTCAACTCTCTTCGCGTCCCTGATTGCTTTTCTGATTGCTCTTTCTGTCCTTGTTATCTCTGGATCAAAAAGTAATACTTATGATTCCAAAGAACCTTGCATAAACAACAGACAAGCACACTAGCGTGAAGTAAAGAAAAAAAAAAATAAAAATAAACTAAAATAAATATAAGAATAAAAATAAGTAATTAAAAAATAAAATTAATAAAAAGGAAACAAAATAAAAGAAAATTAAATTCAAAAAAATAAAAATCAATTAAGACAAAAATTATCTAAAATTAAAATAAAAATAAAACAAATTAAATTTAAATTTAAACAACTAAAATTAAAAACAAAAAAATAAATGCCTAAATTAGTGTTCTTTTAACTACTACTTACTATTGATAATTAATAATCTCCGGCAACGGTGCCAAAAACTTGATGTGTAAATCGGCAAGTGCACTAAATCGCAATAAGTAATAAAGTAGTGAAAAGAGTATCGTCCCACGATGATTATATTGCCAATTACTAATTTCATTAAACTAACACTATTTAGGCTTCACAAAAGGTGAGATTTGATAAAAGCAAGAATAAAACAATTAAAGAAAAGCAATTAAATTCAAACAAAGTAAATCGAAACAATTAAGCAAAAGCCAAAAACAATGATGGGAAAGTGTTAGGGTTCAGACTTCACTTAAACTTTTTAAATGCACATTTAAATATTAGATTAACTATGTTCTATTTGAAAAATTTATGGTCAATTCCCAAAATTAATCAATACTCAATCCCTTGGTATATTAATCCTCTTACGCTATTTGGAATTAACTAATCCCTTAGTCACCCCAAATAGAAAGGCATTATCAAGAACAAAGGAATTAAAAGAAAGGCCACATAACCCATAATGTCTATTCCTAGCGATTGTAGAAATTATGGTCATTATCACGTGTTCTAAGTTCATGCAAATTTTCCCAAATCATACATAAACCCAAAAATTATTCCCAAATTGATCAGGTTTAGGAAAGCATTAAGAATAAAGATAAACACATAAATCATGAAATAGAAACATAAATTAAACCCATAAAGGAAGTTACATCATCTAAGTATCAAGATCCATCATCCCCCTAACAAAGGGAAATTAGTTACACATGGAAAAAGAATAAAACAGAGAGAAGAATATGACAAACTCCATAGAAAGTTAGTGAAAAGGAAGAAGAAAATCTCTAATCTTCACTCCTGAATGCGCCCACACCAAACTAGGATTTGTCTCTACTGAAAACTGTCTCTGTATATCACTCTCTCTGTATGTGCGGCTTGAAAAATCTAATTTAAAACAGAAAAACGTTTCTTGTTACGCATCCAGCGCTCAAGCGCTGCAGCACTCAAGCACTAGATTGCGGGCACTTAAGCGTTGGGATACCAGAAAAATTCCTTGTTTCTGTCATGCCTGCGCTCAAGCGATGGCTTTTGGGCACTTGGGCGCTGGACCACCAGGGTGCTTTTTTCAGCTTTTCTTCCTCGTTCAAGCATCCAATCTTCTCCACATGCAATTACCTATAAAAATACATAAAAACACATAATTAAAATATAATTTAAAATAACAAAACTCAAAACAAACTCAATCAAAAAGATTAAAGAGAATGAAAAACCTAAAATAATGAATCGTAAAAATATGAATTTTTGTAGGTTCATCACACTGTTTCTGAAGCACCTGGGCACTGAGCGTCTAGAAAAATTACTTTTGATCTACTTCCAAGGTGCTAGGTTCTCCTTCCTTAAGTGTTTTTTTGCAAAAACACATTATAGTGGTGATGATTCTTTATTTCACTCAATTTTTCTTAATCACAAACTAAACAACTTAAATCCTAATCTTCGTTCACTATTTCAAGATACTTGGGCCATAATGAAACAATAGATCAAGTTTAGGAGAAATAAATCAACTTATCAAGATGTAAAACCATATCTTTTGAGTGCTCATCAAGTTGTAAAACATTAAAAGAGAGAATTCAATGATAGATGAGCTCTTGGATAAATTTTATTTTGATGTTCTTTAATTTTCTGATTTTAACATGTTGTTTAATTAAGAGTTATGGACTAATAGGTGGTACACCTTGGGAATTCTGTTCTAAATTGAAAATTTAAGTAAATAGAAAATTGAAAATTTTCTTGTATTTGTTCTATTGCTATTTTTTATCTTAGAATAATTATTTATTGGAATGAGTTTGTATTAAGACATGTTATTACTTATCAAGACATGTTCTCTATTCTCGATAGTTCTTTTTCCTTGGTAAGGATACTATATAGTATGTTGAGTGGTACTGTTAGTGGTTAAAAGCTGAGTGATACTGAACATTGTTTACCTCCATTTTCTGATATGTCAAAAGATTATTTTTTTAGATTTGTTAACTGTTGGTGTTACCTGCTATAGTGATTTCCATTTAGCAATTTTTCTTTTCCCCCATATATTGTGTGATGATTGTGAAGATAATTAAAGATAATAAAACAATTCATTCTAGTTGCTGCTTTAATCGCTCTGCATTTTGTTTCTAACTCTTTTATTTTTATTTTTTTGGAAGTCTTTTTGCCACTATTCATTCTCTAGTTCATAATGTTGAATTTAGTAGCTTGCTTATTTCCATCAATTACTTGTGCTATCTCTGTGTTTCACACTCCATATGTGGCAGCTACTGGTGTGTTTGTGTGATTGAATTGCTTTTTGTTTTTCCTGATATTGGTATGTAGTATGTTGTTAGCTTATTTTATGTCAGTTCAAACTAATTCACAGGTTCCTTTAAGTTTGGTGGTGTCGTATTTTATGTACCCAATTAGTTCTTAACTGGCTTTCTGAAATTGACAATTATATTTTAAAAGATATATTTCATATGAACCAAAATAAAAACTAGTTTTGAACTAGTTTTTAAACTAGTTTTTTGAATTGGTTCCATAATAGAGTCATATGAACTAGAGCCTTATTTAATATCATTCTGTATTGGATATTTCATATGAACTAGAAGATTGCTTATGTAGAGATGCTAAACTGGTTTTTAAACTAGTTTTTTGAACTGGTTTTTAAACCAATTTTTTGAACTGGTTTAATGTAAAAACTAATGTTTTTTTGTAAGGATGCTACCTGTCTTGAAATGAATTAAGGGAAGAAAATGCTTAGTTGTATTCCTACTCCAATCTATCCTTATATATTAATATCACTGTCAAGCCAATCAGGTTGGCCTTGCTTTCTAGTAATATAAATTTTTTAAGCTACTAATACCTATTTTTTGCTTTTTAGGTGAATCAGATGTCTAGGAAGCCAAGCTTTTTTGACATCTACAAGCGGCTTCATAGAGCCAAGGAGAATTCAAAAGAGTATAACACTTTGGAAGCAGCAAAGATTGTAGTAAGCATAAGCTAACATTTAAGTTACATCAATTTTCAATTACAAATGTCTTATAACTACTTTTTAGGAAGAGTATGAAAAGAGGATAGCTAAGTGGCAATCCCAGCATGGTGAAGGTAGCAGCATTCACTCTGCTAACAATATCTACTTAGATGTTGTTGGAGGCCCCGACAAGAAAGGACGTATATACGGATTGAGTTCACAAGCAACTAATGTCATTGGATTTTCTTCCACTCCCCCTCCTCTTCCATTGATGGAGTATCACCAACAGAGATTACTGCAATGTAGGCCAAAATTTAGGCTTTAATAGATGAGCTTCATTAAAAGAATCTTGAACAAAACATGATGAAGCAGAAGATGGAACAATAGGAGAAGAGGTTTAGGATTCTTCTTGTGGGTAGTCAATTTAGAACGCCATCACTTGTAACTTCATAGCCTGAACCTTCCCATCCTGCACCTAGAGAAGAGGATGACCATCATAATTAGGAGATGAGTGACGATGTTAATGATAACCCAAATCTATGATTAGTTTTATTTTTGTATTTTCATTGACAATTTAAATATTTTTAGTTACTATTTGAATATTTGTAATGATAATTAATTATTACTTTGCATTTTGGTACAAATATTTGAATTTATGTTAAGAAAATTGTGATTTCTTATGCTATATGACTTATTGTGTTAGTTAATTGCATCAGAGTTAGTTATAAAATTAAAAGTATATTAAAAATATAATTTTGAAAAATTAGAGACGAAACAAGTTCATCTCTACTTTTTTAAAAAAAATTGATAACCTGATTTTGGATATTTAGAGACAAAAATTTTAATATTAGAGATGGGATAGTGTTGTCTCTAATTTTAGAGACAAAATTAGAGATGGAATAAGTTCGTCTATACTTTTTTTTGAAATTTTTTTGATAACTTGATTTTAGATTATTTAGAGACGAAAATTTTAATATCAGAGATGGAATAGTGTCATCTCTAATTTAATCATTATTACATTTTTAAAAAATGACAATATCTGTCTCTAATTAAAGATAGAGTTTTTTGGTCTCTAATTTAGAGACGAAATTAATTTTTCTGTCTCTAACAATCAGAGATGCCACTTTTAGTGATGGATTAATTTTCGTCTCTGATTCCATCTCTAAATATTTAGAGATGGAATTTTGCACATTTAGAGATGGAATTTTTTCGCCTCTAAATCTAAAATTTCTAGTAGTGTCTATCAAGTCAGTTCATTTAGATAATGCAAGTGAGTTTACTTCAAAAGCCTTTTTTGATTATTGCATGTTAATAGGAATTAGTGTTAAGTATTCCATTGTACATGTTCATACTCAAAATGGATTAACTGAATCTTTTATTAAGCGTTTGCAATTTTTTGGTAGACTTATGCTTATGAAATCAAAACTTCTTGCATCTACTTGGGGACATGCCATAATTCATGTTGCATCTTTGGTTCGCATATGACCATCTGCATATCATAAGTTTTCATGTTTACAACTTGTGTTTGATCAACAATATAATATATCTCAATTGATCTATAGAATAAGATTTTGAGTTCATATTTTCTTGTCTTGATCTTTCTATATTTCTTTTCTCTATTTACAACACGTACACTTGATAAATTCTGAAAGAAATTACTATTTAAACATCTTTGAAGGATTGCACAAAACCAATGATTTTCTATGGTTCTCTTTTATATGAAGATTTATGATATAGTTCATAAAGAATTATACCTTTAAATCGTGATTGAATAAAAATAGATCTATTTGATCTTAGTATAATTTGAAATAGAGAAATGTGATAGAGAACATTATCTACCTTTTTATGTTTCTTGAATATGTTCCTGCAGTAGCAAAAATGAGAAAATTGTTTAAAGAAATATTTTGAATCAAGTTTGTATTTTTTTGTTATTGAACACAAAAATGAGTTATTGATAAAAAATCACAAAGGTCACCCAACGAGTTGAACTCCATTCCCTGAAGTGAATGTTCTGTATTATAATTTTGGGTATGATATAAGTTATAGTTATGGTCATTGATGTGGCAAAGATTAGAAAAATAATCATTATCATAGTGGTTCCAACTCTTCTAAGAATCCATATCATATAAAGTGGGAAGACAATGATGAGGAAAAAAAAGTGAATAAAGTAAGAATTTCAAAATAAATATCTCTATTGTAGGGTGTATGAAAGGGCATTTGTCATATACATATCGTATGTTAAAATTATTCATTTGATCATGGTCCTACAAATAATATGCATTTGGATGTGTTTATTTTCATTAAATATTATGGAGGAAAGTTTTATAACTAGATTGATGATTTGAGTGATTGAATTATTTCTTAGAATTCATATTAGTCATTTCATATGTATAATTTTAATGTGCTTTAAAATTATCACGTTCACATTTTCTCTTATTTTGTTAGTTTGTAATATTTTAAATAAAATATGCATGGTATGATTTCTTAAAATTCTTATTGATTGGAGAAGAAAAAAATGTGTGTTCCTTATATATATAAATGTGTGTTCCCAATTCCTTATATTAGATCAATGATAAATTTTGATATCTGGTAGTACAAAAGTAATTCAAGTCTCTAAAATAGCTACTATATTTTGTTACCTCAATGAACAAGATTTTATACATTATGCTTTAATCATTATCAACTCAAATAAATATGATTTGTGCAATTGAAACACATATTATTATAAACTAGAAGTTTACTATGCTCTTGTAAATAAGAAGTTTACGATATTATTGTAAACCAGATGTCTACCAGTCTAAATGATTTTGTTATTTGGCATATAGTTGGTAAGGCTATCTTAGGTCAAAATTGATAATTCATAAAGGTATCATTGAAAGACCAGAAGATTTTTCAATATAATGAGTTTTTATGTGCAGGGTGTTCTAAATGCAAATTGATTATATGACTATTCACATGTGTACTTATTATCAACTCACAATTTGGTGTTTGTGAGATTATGTAAGTTATTTGGTTAAGAGCACAAATTTCCAAATTAAGACAATTTGTCTTGATAATGCTAGAGAATTTACTTCTCAATCTTTTAGTGATTATTATATGATCATTGGTAAAATGTTAAATAACAAATCATGAGAACAATATCCCGAGTTTTTGCTTGGGGCATGCCTTTTACATGTTGGAGCACTTGTTGGTATAAGACCAATAAATAATTATAAATTCTCCCTTATGCAATTAGATTTTGACCTAAAGCCAAATATTTCTCATATAAAAATTTTCTTGTGTGCGATATAGTCACTTCTGCTCTACCACATCGCACTGAAATGAGCTTTAAAAGAAAATTGTGAATATATGTTCGATATGAAATGATGTTTCCAACATTATAAGAAAATAATAAGTAGTTGGAAAATAAAATTACTTAAAATGTATCATCATATCATTTAGATCCTTGAACAAGGCAATCTGAACTGGAAGTTCAAATGATAATACATTTACAAATAAGAGCAAATGAATTGCCAGATACATTTTCTATTGCAAAAGGATAAATAAATCTTATACCAACTATAAATGCTTCATTTAAAATTAATATCAAATGAGTCAGAAAACATGTTAGAAGCATAGTAGACCAATCGATTCCAAACACAAAGATCAGAAAAGAGAATGAGCAAATAATATTACTAAGAAGACAAATAATCCTAAAAAGGATACTCTTGAAAAAGAGATTAGAGACATAAGTAGGACTCTTGAAGTAGTCTGAACTCCAAAAGTAGTTCAAACTCAAGAAGAAGTTAAAATACATGAAAATAATGAAAATAATGAGATATCAATCAATTATGTCTCTACGAACAAAATAATGGAATTGAAAAGAAATAGTTATCAATAATATATTTGCATAGCACGTAATATTAAAAATAATAATAAGGATCTTGAAATTTTAATCGTCAAAGAATATCGACAAAGAAATGATTGGCCAAAAATAAAATAAAAAATGCCTTACAGATAGAATTGAACTCATTGTAAAATGTGAGGTTATTGAATTTGTAGTTCAAACTCTAGAAGAGGTTTTAATGGACCTGAAGTCTAAACTCCAGAAGGTGCAAAATCTGTGGATACAAATGAATGTAATTATATTTTGATATCTATTAAGGATGTTTGCACACAATAAGTTGAGTATTTCTAATGTATGTTGTTACATCTTGTTGTTATGAATCTCTTGATACATCTATCCACATAAAAATCCCCAAAGGATTTAAAATATTAATAAAATCCAATGAACTTAATTTACATATGCTAACAATTTATGTTCTTTTGTTCATCATATTGAGACTTTTTTATTAAGCATTAGTGCTTGTTGATATGCATTATATATTTATTTCAAAATTTCTTAAAGTATTTTATGTGCTTATGTGTCTATTTAAAGAATTTGAAGTGAAAGATCTTTGGATGATAAAACTTAGTCTCGACCTGCAGATCGAGCATTTAGTAAATTAAATTTTGTCTATCAAGTTATAGAAAACATGTTCTTAAGTGATTTATACATATAAGTTATATATATATATATATATATATATATATATATATATTGAGTACACTAATGCTTGTTAGATCATTGGATTTAAAAAAGATAACAAAGATCTTAGTCCTGAAGTACCATACCTTAATGCTATAGAAGAACATATGCATATTGCTAAATACTACATGACCCGATATAATATTATTTTCATGAATTTATTAGCAACATATTGTTCATCACCAACCAAAAGACATTAGAACGAAATTAAGTATATTATTTTATATCTTTGAGACACAACTGATGAGATTATTTTATTTACATGAATATTTGTCAAGTTAATTGATTATGCAAATGTAGGATATTTCTGATACAAATAAAGTTAGATCCCAAACAAACTATTATTTATATGTAGTGGTATTGCTATATTATGGTAATCTACAAAACAATTAATCTATAGTTGTCATTCATTTATATCATGCAAAAATTACAACAATTCATGAAGGAAGTCGTAAATGTTTCTAATTGAGAGATATGATTCATCATATTCAATAATCTTGCGGATTGTCTTATGAAAAGGAAAATCCAACCGAAGATAATATCACTTACAAAGTTCAACTAAAAGGAAGATATATCAAAGATGATAGAACAAAGTATATGAATAATATTGAAGATGAATGTCAAAAGCCACAAGAGTTACAATGCGCCAGTTTAAAAATATTTCATAATTAGTTATAATATTAGGGAAAATTGCCTATGAATATTGTACCATTTTTCCTTCGCTACGTTTTATCCCACTGAATTTTTCTTAGCAAAGTTTTAACGAGACATATACATAATGTATAGTCATCTAAGGGAAATATTGTAAAACATGCACAATTAGCATGTGGTGGATGACTACTTTAATTTAATTTGTGGTTATAATATGCACACTAATTATCCCACATAAACAAGAAAATTAGTTAAAAGGAATCATAATCCATAACGAATACTAATCCTAAATAATTGCAATGCATAAACCCTAAAACACTCTTATAAATGTCTTGTCAGATCTCAAAGATATGTATCTCATTTGATATACAAAATAATATTTGAGTCCATATTTTCTAGTTTTGATCTTTCTATATTTCTCTTCTTTATTTACAACAAATATTGCATTTTTTCTCTTAAACCATTCCTTTTTCATCCCAACCTTTCCTTCTTTGTATGCACAGCTTTGTCGTTACATATTTCTTCTCTGTTGGCTATTAAGACAATTAATTCCATATCAGTCAATTCTCTATTTTTTTTATTAATTTGCTTAAACATAAAGAAAGTTAACATGGATAACTTTATACAAAAATTAATATGTACAATGTTTTTATACATGGTTGGACTAATCCAAAATATATTTTTTTGTTTTTTCTATTACTTTAAAATAAAATATTAACAATTTAAAGAGTTAAAATTCATAACATGTTACATATGTATAACATATTAAAAATTAAGTATCTAAATTATATTCTAAATGAAGATTAAAAGTTTAAAAATATCTTGTGCAAGGCATAGGCTACTAACTAGTTAATTATTAATTCTATGTTTAAATAAAATCTTTTATTAACAATGATCTAGATTCATTATTGATAAAATTGTAAAAGAAAACAAAAGAAAAAAATAAAATTATAAATATTATTATGTCACATAAAGTTAGCCCACTTAACATGTCAAAATAAATTAAAATCATGATTTTTATATTTTATCTATTTACACAATTAAATATTGTTTCAAATAACAGAAACAAACTTGAGCATATAATTCTTAAATTTTGAATATGAATCTTCCAATTACGTTTACATCAAGGGACTTCAAATGACAAAAAAAAATATTTAACTAATAAAAAAACATAAGACACATAATATTTATTTTCATTTCTTTTAGAGTTTGTTCCATTGTTTCACAAAGTTGAATCTTTTGATCAATATCAACAATGAAATGGAAAAAATTAAGGAAATTGACCTTGTATATTTAAGACCACAATAGTAGAGTGCCAATCAATAATTAATGTCAAAATAACTTTCAAATATTTTGAATCGAAATTAACATTTACAAAATGTATAAACGTAAAAAGGGAAATTATGACTCCTTTCGTATTCAAATAATTACACTCCAATTATACAAATAAGAAAATATTTAATTAGCAACAAAATTAACGCATCAAAATTCTTGGACCAATTTTATATGACTTGTAAGCTAATAAAATAATTATTACAATAATCATGCAAAAGTTTCTGAATTAAAACATCAAAATTGTTTATGGTGAAATCAAAAGTTAAGAAAAGGTTTGTGATTGAAAACAAAAATAAAATAAGTCTTAATTATTTGCCCTATTTAAAATATATGTTGAGTTCAAAATCAAAAGAGACCACTACACAATAACTTTCAAATTGAGGTTTATCTCATTTTATTTATTCACAGGACGAAAAAGGGAAGGATAAACCTGCATATTGTTAGAAATGACCTTTGACATAGGGTGAAACCAGAATTCCCGTGGCGTGGCTATTGATTTTGAAAACAATATCGACGCACTTGTGGAGCTAATTCAGTGACACCCATCCTTGACAGTGGTTGATCTAGCAAGAAGAAACCTATGTAGTGAACATGCAAGTTTGTTCCTACTATTTCAAAATAAGGGTCAGTCATTCGCTAAAAAGAAAAAGAAACAAAAAAAAAAAAAAAGGAATCCCATAAAGTGACAACGGAGAGAAGGGAAGCTTCATGCTTCATTACCGAGAAACCCAACAAGTTGAGATTAAAGTCGATGGCTACATGGGTCATTGGTGAGAAACTCCTCTGACTTCTCCATTCTCTTTGAGATTTAAAAACAGATGTTCAAAACCTTCTTGAAAACTCCTCTTCAAGAAACCTAACAAAGTTCATAGTGAAATCGGTGCCATTGTTAAGTAAATTGTCGAGAAATCTAAAGTTAAGATTCTTAAGCAGAATTTTTTTTTATCGTTGCCTTGTGAATGGAAAACAATAATATTTTGTGTCATTTTTCTGCTATTTTGTTTTTTTCTTAAATATTTTGTTCTAAATATTTTGCTTTTGTACTATTTTGTTAAAAGACAAAACTTAGGTAAAATTCTTTAGGTGCTTGTGGTGCTTGTGGTGCTTGTCTCCAATAAAAATATGACATGTGCACATTTTCAAAGAAACTTAATCATCATTTTCAAAGTTTTCATTAATGAATTATAGAAAAATATGTACATGTCATATTTTTATTAGAAACAAGTACTATAAACACATAAGAAACTTTACTTAAGTTTTGTCCTTTGTTAAATCGTTGGCTTGTAGCATTTATAATCTTTAAAGAATATCATAAATATTCATTATTATTATTTTTTGCATTTTTTCTCATGGTTCTGCCAATTTTTTTTTATTTGGTAATTGCGAAGGGTGCAAATTCCACTTCATCCACAGTATACTGGTGTGAAATTTGCCAGAAACTATTATCAAAGAAAAAGCCCCGGATTATTAATGCCTAGGAAAATTGCCACATCTTCATAGATACGTTCAATCTGCCTTCACGTTCTGGTGACAATACATTTTAATGAATGGTCCTCTCTTATCATTTTGCACTTTCTCGACTTATTGAGCAAACACCAAGTCAGCCTCACTCACTAGGTGATTGCGACTATGAGTGTATAATGAGTAAGAAAACTTCTATTACTTGATGGATGAATGCGTAGTGCAAGAGAAGCTATCAAACTCTCAAATTCATTTTCTCAATGATAAGATGGACCCCTCGTTGAAATGTAGTGTGGCCATAGGGTTCGGCAGTAATATTGGTTCCCAGAATTGCCTCATGGAAGAACATTGAGGTATCTTGTCAGAGCTTCACTTAGCATGGGAAAATCGTATGAATTAGATTTAGTTTGAGTGTGATTCCATGTGTGCCGTGGAGTTAGTCAGAAGGGGTTAAAATTATTTATTATTTCAGCGCAATTTCTGATGTCTACACCATCTCTTAAATTCTTTTAAATTTTTTAAACAAAAGGCTATAACTTCGTGAAAAAAAAAAATAGAGACAAATTTGGTACATTTGAGATGCAATTGATGAAATTTAAAAAAAAAAAAGAACACAGTATTAACAAGATGAAGTTGGTATTATATAATTAAGAAGTCGCATTACATCTCAAATTGTTGGAATATTGCAAGAAAAACAAATCATATATATATTGCTCTTTGTGAAATCACCTTATTCCATTCCCACTAGTACATATATATATATATCCTTATTTCTTATTCATTTCTGGGTGATGTATCTTCTTTGCTAGCCACAAACATAAAAACATACACAACCTCCCTGTTTGCAAATTCCACGTGCTTGTCCATTTTTACTCACCAATGAGTACTTTGTCTGACACAAGTCATTGCAAATGTAACTTGTGCACTGAGCAATGGGCTCTAGCTTCTGGCAGATAGCGCCATTTTCTGCCTCTACCTTACTACCTGCAGAATCAAACAGTTCCAGTCATTTTCATGTATTTTTTTTATATAGCTAGCTTGCACATATCATAAAGAAAAAACTAGGAAAAAAAAAACCCTATTCATTCATTCTTTCTTTCTTCAGTACTTTATGCCCAAATATATAGCATGTAGCGACTACTCTACTACTCTTTACCAGTAGTGAATAACAGAAGCACGACGATGACAAAGATCTTGGTGCTTTTCATGGAATTCATATTTCTAAGTGCAGAATAATATTGTGTTTGTGAATTGCTTGACTCTTTTGCATCAACATGCTGATATTTATATACATGAAGAAATAAATACAATTTATATTTACAAGAACAATAAATAAGAATTGAACTATTTCTTAAGATCCTATTATTTCCAATGCTACATTAACTCCTAATATTCTTAATGCTACATTAAAAAATAGCAACCGACTACTAATAGAAACTGACCACCAACTCTAAGATAATCTGGTGCCTTAGTGCCTTGGTGGTTACAACGGGATTTGAAATTACACGGGTGACAATGAGAGGCATTTATAGAGCCTAATAAAGGAGTACTCATAAAATCCTTTGGATTTTCTTTCAAGTTTATTCATCAGGAGTAAATCATAATAAAAATGCAATTTACCTACTTCATTTGCATCGAAAATGGTAAAAAATATAATCATATATATCTATATCTATATCTATATTATATTATACTAGTATATATCCTATGGGTCTTATAGATTTTTTTTTTAAATTTAGATAGAGTTTTAAAATTTTAAATTAAAAATGATGTTTAAAATTATAAAAGGTAGATAATATTTAGATTAAAAGATATTTTTAAAAAGAAATAAAAAGTATTAAATTTAAGATTCATTGATATAAATTTGATATTTGATTAGGTAAATATATAAAAAATTGAGATTTGATTTTTATTAAGTAAATTAATAAGGTGAATAGATAGGAAAGATTTGAGTGAACATAGATAATAAACTTAAAAGGATAATTAAAATAGAAGAAATGACACGTGACAATTGAAGAAGGAGAATATCATAAAAAAATTCCTACTCTCAAGGAGAAATAGAGTCAAGAGATAGTGCTCTTATTTATAATATCGAAGTGAATTATAATAAAATTATTTTGAGAGACAATTAATACTACTATTAACAACCTAGTCAAAATAAAATATTACTATTAATTATCCAGTCAAAATAAAATGATATTATTAACTATTAAATATAGATGAGTGATAAGAATATATTTTTTATTACACTCTTTTCAATATATTTTTTTTATTAGATCACATCACACACTAAAATAAAACTCAAACTTGATTAACGTGTAATCAATAATATTCAAACTTGATTAGCATGTAATCAAGTTTGAGTGACGTGTAATAAATAATATTATTTTAAAAAATTATTAATTACACTATTAATAATTTTTTTGTATAAACACTATTAATTATTTATTATCGTAAAATTGCCTTTAGAGGCAATTAGCACTACTATTAACTACCTAGCCAAAAATAAAATACTACTATTAACTTATAGATATACCATTATTTAGAAAATTCATTAATTACACTATCCACCCCTATATTATTAAATTTAGTACTCATACTTGACAGTAAGCAATTCATCTTTAGTATTCTCTCCCTCTTTAAATCATATTTCTTCTCTATTTGATAGTTACAAAACGTATTTGGCTACATTCTCTCTTGATTAATCACGCTAGTTTCTTAATAAACAAAAATAATATTGCATTTTGTCTATTAAACCATTCTTTTTTTGTTCCAACCTTTCCTTCTTTGTATGCACAGTTTTATTGTTACATATTTCTTCTCTGTTGGCTATTAAGACAATTAATTCCATATTAGTCAATTTTTTATTTTTTTGATTAATTTGCTTAGACAAATAGAAAGTTTACATGGATAACTTTATACAAAAATTAATATGTACAATGTTTTTATACATGGTTGGACTAATCTTAAATATATTTTTTGTTTTTTCTATTACTTTAAAATAAAATATTAACAATTTAAAGAGTTTAAATTCATAACATGTTACATATGTATAACATATTAAAAATTAAGTATCTAAATTATATTATAAACGAAGATTAAGTGTATGCTTGGAAACAGATTAAATATGTTGCCAATAGCTTTTTTTTACTGTTTAATCATGTATGGCAAAATTAATTTCAGTTTTTGTAAGAAATTCAATGCATTATAAAAGTTTTTTTTCATAATGCTGAATATTGAAACTTATGATTCTAACTTATATATTATTCATTACACTTTGAGATGTAAATATCATTTTGCCCTCAATCAAATAACTTTTTTAATCATTTTATACTTATTTTAGTGATTTAATGCATAAAAATGATTCTTTTTTATACCATTTAAACAAAACAGATTAGTTTAAAATTATTTTTTAACTAATATATTGTGAACACAATTTTGTTAGGGACATTTTGTAAATAAAATAAAATTAAAAAAAATTTAAAAAAAAAAAATTAAATATCAAATCCATTAACCTACCCATTGACCCAATATCCATTATTATCCATTATCCAACCCATAACCCATATCCTAAACCAACTCAAATTCATCATAAACAAACTTATCATAATCAAATCCCATCACTATCCTAAACCAATCCCAACACTCATAAAAAACTCCATTACTTATCATAACAACTCCTAATCACATACAACTCAAACAACTAAACCCTTCCTATATTAACCCATAACCTTCATTTTCAACTCATAAAGCATCTTGGCAAATTATTAATACAAACCAGGTTTTCTTGTAATCACATAGCCTCACCTTCATCTTCTCGTTAAACCCAATTGAGTTAACTCGGTGAGTAACTTCAAGGCCACCTTCCCCCATCTTCTCTAAAAAAGAACCATCTTCTTTAACCTCCCATTACTACACTATTCATCTTCTCCATCAAGCCATCTTCCATTAAAACCACCACCAAAGTTTCACCCCACCATAACTTCATCATCTTCCTCATCAAAACACTCTCATCACCTCCATTCCCCACTTTGAGTCCTCTCTGCTATAACGAAGAAGAAGAAGACCCCCCTTCTGTTTCATTTTTTTGTTTTTCGTAAGTTTTTTTTCTTTTATTTTTTTTTGTTTTTTTTTCTTCTCTTTCTTTTATTTGTTTTAGAATTTTGGTAGTTTTTTTTTTGAAATAGGCCTAAATGGGCTAAAATAAAAAAATCTAAAAAATTAAAAGGATAAAAAGGGGACAATAAACAAAAATATAATAAAAGTAAAATAATTTTAAAAAAATTAAGCTATTTGAAACTTAAGAATCTTGTAATTATTTTGGATCATTCGAATTGTGACAACCTAATGATTCAAATTATTTTAAATAAATTATTATTTAATAAGAGGCTAAAAAATTCATTTTTTTTATCATTATCATTCTTCACCTAATAATAATAAATTTAACAATCCATGAGTGACGTCTAGCGTGACGCAAACTTCACTCATTCAAACTTTAATTTGATTAACAGAGTCGTGATGACCTGTTAATTCAAATTTTTATAAAATAAAAAAATTAAAACTTTTAAATAAAATCAAATAACTCACACTTATTTTCTAAAGAACTACGTGACTTTGAGTTCCTCATTGCACCTGAGGATACGTAGAAGCAGAATTTTTATTCTGTCACACTTATTTTTCTCAAATTCTTTGTTTTTTAATATTTTTAGAAAGGGTAAAAAAAATATATTATAAGATTATTAAGTTTTTGCATAACTAATTTAGGGTAACCGTTTTTTAAAACGGATGTATTAGGTATTTTGGGGTTAAGTCTCCACCCTTCCCTCGTATAACCGACTCCGAATCCAATCTGGTTTCAAAGACCATTTTATAAAAATTTTCCAATTTTTCCTAAATTAAATAAAATTGGTGGCGACTCCTAACATTATTTATTTTTGTTTCACGCTCCCGCCGCGATTATGATCGCGACAGGATCAAGCGACTACCTAATAGGGATACTTGAGAATCAAGCCCATATAACTTTGTTGTGTAAAATTTTGCAATCTTTGTATATTTTGTTTTACCTTTCTTTTCTTTTTATTTATTTTAATTTTTATTGTTATTAAAACCTTAGGATAGAGAATTTCTCTTGGAATTTTTGTTTGTTTTTGTTTTTGTTTTGCAGGATGCGGGTAGTCTTTAGGATAATAAATGTTTGTATGCTCCTACTACACCCACCACACCTACACATCTATCACACATTCGAGTGGGCCCCTATACCCGGTCCGAGTGAAGCTTAAGTTAAGTAGAGGTTGTGTAGTGGTAAATTCAAAACCTCATCTAGAGTCGCCTTTTTCACAAATGTCCCACACCTAGTGGTTTACCCATTATTTTGTGGTCAACATTTTGAAATGGGACTTGATTCTAGAGACCTTCGATAATAGAAAAGCCACCAAATGAGAGTTATCAAACGAATCAAAAGACTAGAAGATCCTCATGATAGAATTCCTCCGTTTAAGACAATATCTTAGGACACGAAGGGAGTGAACTTCTTCTTTATATAGCCATCCTTTTTTAAAAAAACTAGCATCATACATTTTCATGGCATATTTGAAATAAAAAATAAAAATCGTGCATTTTCAAGGCATTCTTAGCATTTAAACAAAAAAAAAATCATGCGTTTTCATGGCATTCCTAGCATTCTAAAAAAAATTAAATAATAAAAATCATGCATTTTCATGGCATTCCTAGCATTTAAAAAAAATAAAAAAAATAAAAAAATCATGCATTTTCATGGCATTCTTAGCATTCTAAAAAAATTAAATAAAAAAAATCATGCATTTTCATGGCATTCTTAGCATTCTAAAAAAATTAAATAATAAAAATCATGCATTTTCATGGCATTCCTAGCATTTAAACACTCATGCATTTTCATGGCATTCTTAGCATTCTAAAAAAAAAATTAAATAAATAAAAATCATGCATTTTCATGACATTCCTAGCATTTAAACAAAATTTAAAAAAAAAAAAATCATGCATTTTCATGGCATTCCTAGCATTTAAGCAAAATAAAAAAAAATAAAAAAAATCATGCATTTTCATGGCATTCTTAGCATTCTAAAAAAAATTAAATAAAAAAAATTATGTATTTTCATGGCATTCATTGCATTTTTTTTAAAAAAAATGTTTCTATTTCATCTATTTCATATATCCTCTCATTCATTTCATTTCATCTCATTATTTTTGTTTGGTGTTACAATTTGCTTGCGACCAAGGAAAGAAGACACCAATCAAACCTGAGTTCAACACAAGGTCTCGAACAAAGCTAGATGGCACTGATAACGAAGGAAGGAATCCGAGTATGGAAGTAGATGAAGTGAAAGGAAGGATAAATGAGATGACAGTCTCGAGAGAAGAATAGGAAATGTTGTTAGCCATGAGTTAGTCCTCACCTTGATGGGAACAATGAGGTATAGGAATGAGGAGCACACCTGCACCCACCAAATATTACTTCCATGGGGGCAAATCCTGAGGCCACCACTGAGATGCCTTTTGTGGGAGGAACATCAAATACTACATCACTAATGATTCCTATTAGAGAATGGCATCGTTCATCAGAGAATACTCAAAATGAAGTCCATGGTAATGCTGAATTCATGCATATGTCAATCCCGAGCATCAACGAGATTTCATACTAGTAATCAGGCGTGGAAAATGATAAGAGGGATGAAGAATGGATGGAAAAGATGGAGGAGCAAATCAAAACAATTAAGGGTCCTAGCACCTATGGTCCTCTTGGAATAGAAGAGTTGTGCCCTACTGCCAACATTATCATCCCAAAGGACTTTAAGGTTCCAGAATTTGACAAATATGATGGGAGCACCAACCCGTTTTTTCACCTAAAATCATATATTACCAAAATGTCAATTTGGTTGAAGGACTGGAAGTTCCTTGTCAGCTTTTTTCATGAAAGCTTGATTGGACCTGCTTTGGAATGGTGTATCCAACAAAACCTCTCCAATATCTCTTCTTGGGATGATTTATTAAACTATGGGACAAGATGTATCAACTTCAAAACAATTAACTAGAACAGTTAAACTCAATGCAAAAAGAAATGATGAATCTTTTAAATGCACAAAGGTGGAGAGCCTTGGCGACTGAGTTCAACCCTCATTAACATTGTGCTCATATTTCTTGGGAACCCGAGAAATCCTTTTATCGAGCAATATATTATAAAGATTTCGTTGATTTGATCACCGCTTTGGGGAAAGAATTGAGATTTTATCCAAAGGACAAAGTTGCCAATGAGCACTACGAGAGGATATCACTTCAAGAAAGGATCCCAACCGAAAAAGATCGAGCCTAATGTGAATTACGTCCGGTATCAACAGAGACCTTCGTGCCTCGATATTCCCCACAATACCTAAGTCATCGCCACCATATAACCCTAACCTTCATTTGCCATACCATACACCTACACCTCCTTACTACCCCCACACCAAATTATACCAACTACAAACATTACCTCAACTCCACAATTCCAAATCACAACATCCCCATACCCCAACTATATGCACTAACTCGCGCATACCTATACTCGATATCCACCTCCACCCCCACAAAATTACCCAAATCAACCACAACTTCTCCAAACTTCCAAAATCAAGGCCGCTTTCGCCCTCGAAGCTACCCCTTTCCCAAGATTATCCATTTCGAATGCGATCTTTTCGGAGGTCAAGCTGCTCACCTCATTTCGGGAACTCCCGTCGTCCCTTAGAACCACCATTCCCAACTATAATCTAAATTTAACTTGCAAGTACCATATGGATGTCCCAGGGCACTCAATTGAAGATTGTGAATCCTTCAAGATTGCAGTAAGGAAGCTAATTGCTTATGGGAAGCTTGACATTGAAGAAATAGTTGGACCTAATATTGATAACAACTCTTGAAGTGATATTTAGTGATGTTGGACTCATGTAAACCTTCTTGAAACATTAATGTAATGAATTTGCATGGGTACCTTGTTTCCTTTCATCACTTTATTTTCCTTCATTTCTTTAAAGCATCTTCGTTGGTAATTCTCAGTTGTGTCCGTGTAGGTAAGTGTCTTTGCAAAAGAAAAAAGGAAAAAAAAAAGGAAAAAATCAAAAAATGAGCTTATAAGTAATCACTTGGTTTGCACAATCTCTTTGTCTCAAAACTAAAGTTTTGAAAATAAACAATCATGATTTGAAAATGAAGATTGGCCATTTTTCTTTATCTTTTATAAAATTTCATCATTTTTATCCCTTGTTACCCCTTTTGAGCTTGAATTTTTTTAAGAAACCCTAGATAAGGATCACTCTTATACTAGTGGATGGCATGAAACAAAGGTTGATTGTCATGATGAATGTTCTGAAGCATAATGGAAAAGGAAGAAAAAGAGAAAAGGACAAGAAGTAAAAAAAAATGATGAAAAAAAAACAAAAGAATAGAAGGGAAAGGAGGATGAAAGAAAATGAAATGAAATGGGAAAGAAAATGAGAATAATAAGATAAAAGTGTTTGAAAGTGGAAAAGCAGTTGATGAAGCTTAATGATCCTTAGTCCCATTCTACCCTTAAACACTTGTTTGGCCTTATATCTTTCCTTTCATAACCCCTAGCCTTGGCCACGAAAGCCTCAAAAAGTCCATTCTGATCAATGAAGGGTTGTTGTCATTGTCATTAACTTTAATTTTGAGGCAAGGGTTATGCTCATCCAAGTATTTAGTTCATTGTTCCTAAAAAAATGAAAATAAAAAGAAAAAAGAGACTTACACTAGGACAAATTGCGACAATTCGGAAATTGGGGCAATTTTTCCTTCCCGTCCTAGATTGAAAAGAAAATTTCTTCGGTTCAATGTGGCCCTACACTAGGTCAAGTTTATACCCCGTTCAACTCGGCTCTAAACTGGGGCAATTTTTCCTTGGTTCAATTTGTCTTAGGCAAATCTTTTAGTCGATAAGATAGGTCTTGGTCCTACTTAAGTCAGTCCTAGACTAAATTTCTCTTTAGTTCAATTTGACTTGATGTAGATGTTCAAAAAGAAAATCCTTAGCCATAATATCTAGTGGGCAACCCCTTGGTCTCATGAAGGTCAAATCTATTCGTAGTTCAACACCTCTTCCTCATTTGGGTTTTTTTGTGGAGTCAAACTTCCAAGACCAAATCAAAAGTTGTTTACCCAATAAATTCTTTTTATGTTATACTTTTGAATCCATGTCTATTTGTTACGTATTGTTTCAAATAGGGAGAATAAGAGTACAACATCATGATTTGACTATCTGATAGCAATCCCCTGATGAACTTTTCAGATCGAAAAGAACTTAGAAGTTTCGAAGCTCATTATGTTGAAAACTCGAAAAGGCAGTTTAAGCAAGAGTCAAGGCAAATAAATTGGAATTGCTTAAATTGGGGCAATTTTAGTTGCGATCAATTGGCTACACAGGAGCAACTTGGTTCGCATTCAATTAGGCATACTGGGGCAAAATTTCTGAGAATATATGTTGAGGGAAGTAGTAACAAAGACAGCGACTTAGTCATCATAAGCAAATCAATGATCAATGAAGTGGGGCAAAATTTTCTCCCAAAGACGGTGGCTCCAAGCAATGGTTCACAACAAGAGATTGTCATCTCAATTCCTAAAAAGAGAGTAGTTAAGAGCAGTAAAACAGGAAAATAAGATGAGAAAAAAAAAAAGGAGAATTGGGTAAGTAGGATTAAGACCATTAGGTCCAACAAGCAAAAGACGTGAACAAGGGTTTGATTGGTCAAAGCTTTCCAGAATTGTCGTTGGTTTATTTTTCTTAAGAAAAAAGAGGAAAAAAAAAAAAAAAAGGAGAGAAAAGAAAAATGGAAAGGAAAAAGATTGACAAGGAAAAGATATTAAGTCTATGACTTACTGGCACAAATTGTTTCATGCATTTTGAGCGCACCGGCTCCATGCATCATTGAGCGCACCGGCTTCTTGCATTTTGAGCGCATCGGCTCCATTCATCATTGAGCGCACCGGCTCCTTGCATTTTGAGCGCATCGGCTCCATGCATTATTGAGCGCATCGGCTTCATGCATTATTAAGAGCATCGGCTCCATGCATCATTGAGCGCATCGGCTTCATGCATCATTTAGCGCACTCTAACCGTATTTTAATTTTGCATTATTAAGAGCATCGACTCCATGTTTTTAAATTCTTTTGAGCGCATTGGCTCCTTACTTTTTAAATTGTTTGGAGCAACCCAACTCCTTGCATCTTGAGAGCATCAGCTCCATACTTTGTTAATTATTGGCTCTTTGCATTTGAAATCCCTTTTAGGCGTATCAGTTTTATGCATTTTAAATTTCAGTCGTTTTCTTTTTAAGCGCATCGGCTCATGTCATTTTCTTTTGAGCGCATCGGCTCACCATTTTCATCATTTAAATTTCTATGATTTAAGTTTGGAGCGCATCGGCTCCTGTCATTTATTTTTGAGCGCATCGACTTTTGTCATTTAGATTTCTGTCATTTTACCTTTGAGCGCATTTCCTTGTTCTCATGTTGTTTCTTTGTTTCTCCCGTACAAAATTTGAGTTCATTTTTTACTGCTCCTCACTATGATAAAATGAAAAGTTGTGGTTATTCTTTTTATTTAGTGAGAAACAAGTAAAGAAGAGGAACAAATTGAACACCTTTTGTACGAGACATTTTGTAAATAAAATAAAATTAAAAAAAAATTTAAAAAAAAAATTAAATTCCAGCCCAATCCATTAACCTACCCATTGACCCAATATCCAGCCCATTATCCATTATCTAACCTATAACCCATATCCTAAACCAACTCAAACTCATCATAAACAAACTTATCATAATCAAATCCCATTAGCTATCCTAAACCAATCCCAACACTCATCTCAAACAAACTCCATCACTTATCACTAACAACTCCTAATCACACTACAACTCACACTTCTACCTAAACCCTTCCTATATTAACCCATAACCTTCACTTTCAACTCATAAAGCACTTGGCACTTAATACAAACCAGCGATTTTCTTGTAATCACATAGCCTCACCTTCATCTTCTGTTCCAAACCCAACCGAGTTAACTCAAGAGTAACTTCAAGGCCACCTTCCCCCATCTTCTCTAAACAAAGAACCATCTTCTTCAACCTCCCATTACTACACTATTCATCTTCTCCATCAAGCCATCTTCCATTAAAACCACCACCAAAGCTCCACCCCACCATAACTTCATCATCTTCCTCATCAAAACACTCCCATCACCTCCATTCCCCACTTTGAGTCCTCTCACATAACGAAGAAGAAGAAGACCCCTTCTTTTTCATTTTTTGTTTTTCGTAAGTTTTTTTTGTTTTTTTTTCTTTTATTTTTTTTTTGTTTTTTTTTCTTCTCTTTCTTTTATTTGTTTTAGAATTCCTCCTATTTTTTTTTTTTTTTTGAAATAGGCCTAAATGGGCTAAAATAAAAAAATCTAAAAAATTAAAAGGATAAAAAGGGGACAATAAACAAAAATATAATAAAAGTAAAATAATTTTAAAAAAAAAGATTTAACCGTGTTGTAATTCTTACTTTTAATCTTGAACTTTTTGGATCATTCGAGTTGTGACAACCTAATGATTCAAATTATTTTAAATAAATTATTATTTAATAAGAGGCTAAAAAATTCATTTTTTTTCATTATCATTCTTCACCTAATAATAATAATTTAACAATCCAATGAGTGGCGTCTAGCGTGACGCATATTCACTATTCAATTTTAATTTGATTAAAATATCGTATACTGGTAATTCAAATTTTTATAAAATAAAAAAATTAAAACTTTTAAATAAAATCAAATAACTCACACTTATTTTCTAAAGTAACTACGTGACTTTGAGTTCCTCATTACCGAGGATACGTAAAGCAGAATTTTTATTCTGTCAAAGCCAAATTTTATATTTTCTCAAATTCTTTGTTTTTTAATATTTTTAGAAAGGGTAAAAAAATATATTATAAGATTATTAAGTTTTTGCATAACTAATTTAGGGTAACAAAACGGATGTATTAAAAAAAAAAATACTAGTGTTAAGTCTCCACTTCCGGAACTCTAATCCAATCTCCAAAGACCATTTTATAAAAAGGGTTTTCTAATTTTTCTAAATTAAATAAAATTGTCCATTATTTATTTTTGTTTAGCGTAAGTCCATAACGACATATATCTAAACATATAATTGATTATATTATAATCGATTATAACAATACTCAGTTATACAATAATCAATTATTAAAATAATCAAGTTTTCACAGTTATTCTCAAACGCCATGTAAAAGTTTAAAAATATCTCGTGCAATGCATAAGCTACTAACTAGTTAATTATTAATTCTATGATTAAATAAAATCTTTTATTAACAATGGTCTAGGTTCATTATTGATAAAATTGTAAAATAAAACAAAAGAAAAAATAAAATTATAAATATTATTATGTCACATAACATGTCAAAATAAATTAAAAATCATGATTTTTTTATTTTGTCTATTTACACAATTAAATATTGTTACAAATAACAAAAATAAAATTGAGGCATATAATTCTTAAATTTTGAATATGAATCTTCCAATTAAATTTTATAAGAGTAGAAGTATGTCTGAACTAATTTATTTTGAACTTAAGAAAAATTCAGTCAAAAGTTGTGTTTAAAATATTTTTATTATAAGCTTTTTTAAAAGCAAAGCAAGATGATTCGAAAGGTAGGGATTAATTAATTACTTTATACGTATTGGTTGAAATGAAGATTGTGCCCTTAAGATTGTCTAAGTTAGACTTATTACTTAATATAGACGCGAATGTTGGCAAACAATAGGCAAAATAAACTAATTCAAATACATATTAAATATTTATCTATTAAATTTAAAACTCATAATCATAGATATAAAATTTAAAATAGCACAGGTAAAATAACTAATTAATATGTATTTTGATTTGATCTATCTCGTACGAAGTTAAAAATAAATAAATAATAATAAACGCAATTGTCACCAACGCTTTATTATTAGGATCAAGTAGTTAGATATTTGTTATTTTTAAGTAAGATTTTGAATTTGAGTTTTGTGAATAAAAAAATTAACGGTAAAAATATTTTATTATTTTATGATCCGACTTGATTCAATTTTAAAGTAATCAAAATTTAATGTGACTTTTAGTTATCAAAAGATTTAAAAAAAAACATAATTGCAAACTTAATTGAATATATATATATATATATAATGTATTTTACCCTCTTTTTTGATTAACTTACGTAACATTAGATTTATTTTCATCTAATGGTTGAGATTATTTCATTAAAAATAACCATTAGATGAAAGTTGATCTAACAGTTGAAAATGAGTGTAAGTCCAAAAAAAACTTACACCTCTTAAATGATCATTCCTCATATATATATATATATAAATATGAGGAGGATTGATTTATATCATCTGTTTTTTTTGTAATTACACTTATTTTTAACCGTTAGATTTACTTTCATCTAATGGTTGAGATGATTTCATTAAAAGTAACCATTAAATGAAAGTGGATCTAACGGTTAAAAATGAGTATAAGTCAAAAAAAACTTACACTGATGTAAATTGATCCTCCCTCTATAAATATATTATGAATTTACTCTATCTCAAACGAAGTCAAAAGTAGAAATATAAAATTTAAAAAAACAAAAAGGGCAAGCTCTACGGTTGGTATGATTTTATATAAAGTTACTTTGTTGATAGAAAATATTTTACTCAAAAACATTTCAAGAAAAAACAGATAAATCATAAATGTTCCTTTACTTGCCGTGCATATATTGATGGTAAAATATCTCCCTCGTTTCTTATTTTTATTCTAAGGTTCAACATTTTCTGTTTTCTTTTTAAATTTGTTATCTTGAAGTACATTTTGTCTTATTTATTTATCTATTTATAATATATAAAAGTAAACTCCAAACGCTGTTTAAACGCCATGTCAGCTTACTTAGTTTCTATTATTATGCCATGTCGAACACTCTCCTTACACCACTGTAACAGTTTTTTTCAGCAGGACTTACTGCACCAACCACGTTAGCACTTTCTCAAAAGTCAGGAGTCTCATATTTAGCCATTTCAGCAATTTTTTAAGGTTCCCACTACTGTCCTCTCATTATCCTTTCATCTTACAACAATTTGTCTTGTCTGTGTGTAACCGTTGAAGCTAGCACTGAATGTTCTGTGTAGTACCTTCTCATTATCTACACCCAATGAATAGTAACGAATCGCTGCTGTTATTCACATTAACTGCACTAAATGAATAGCAACGAGAAAGTTTCCTTTTGAGATGGAGAATCCTTCGTGTTCTATGAGATATCACTCAAGATGGGATGCTAAGGTTCGCGCCATCGGTGCCATGAGCTCTGACCTGAATCAGGTGCGGGTGGACGTACAGGAACTCGGAGCGGCGTTTGAGTTTCTGAAATCAGTGAAAGAACTTGCTTTGCCAGTGTTGTGAGAACAATTATTCTTTTGTTGGATTGATGTAGTGGCAATTTTTTTTGCACACGTGAGTATTCTTTTTTAAGTTGTGAAATCTAATGACACATAATAAAAAATTAAGTAATGTATTTAACATATGTTATAAACTTAATATATTTACAAATTAATTTAAATAATACGTGACAAAATTTTAAATTATGTATTTTTTTTATATGTTATATTGATATTGATTTATTATATTAATTTTACTTATTCAAAGGACAAAAAAGGAAAGGATAAACCTTCATATTGTTGGAAGAAACCTTTGATATAAGGTGGAACTAGAATTCCTATGGCTTTGCAGGGCTATTGATTTTGAAAACAATATCATCGCACCTGTGGAGTTAATTCAGTGACACCCATCTATGACAGTGGTTGATCTAGCAAGAAGAAACTCATGTAGTGAACATTCAAGTTTGTTCTTGTTATTTCAAAACAAGGATCAACCATCTGCAAAAAAAAGAAAAAAAGAAACCCAAAAAGCGACAACAGAGAAAATGGTAACTTCATGCTTCATTATTGAGAAACCCCGTGAGTGTGTTTGGAATGTAAAAAAATGAGAAATGATTTGATTTGTAAATTAAATTTAATTAAATTTTGTGTTTGAAATGTTTAAAAATGAGAAATGATTTGATTTCTAAAATCTCATAGATTTCATTCCTTTTCTTAAATTTTCAATTTTTAGGATTTGATTTGATTTGAAATAAATAGACTATTTTACCCTTAGTAACTACTTCTAACAACCTTTCATTCCTAAAATGTAAAATAATAAAATCAAACTAAATCAATTTTCATTTTAATGAATTCTAAACACAAAATTTGATTTCTAAATCAATTTAAATCCTATTTTTTTTTAAAATTTCAAACACAAAATTTGATTTTTAAATTAAATCAAATCAATTCAAATTAAATCAAATCAAATCATTTCTCATTTTTATTCATTCCAAACACAACCAGTAAGTTTAGATTCAAGTCGATGACTTCATGGTTCATTGACGAGAAACTCCTTAGAGTGGCTTCTCTATTCTCTTTGGTTGTGTTTGGAATGAATAAAAAAAGAGAAATGATTTGATTTGATTTGAATTTTGATTTGATTTGATTTAAAAATCAAATTTTAACCAAACTTTTAAAAAAAAAAAATAGGATTTGAATTTATTTAAAATCAAATTTTGTATTTGGAATTCATTAAAATGAGAATTGATTTGATTTGATTTTATTATTTTACATTTTAACCCTTATGAAATTGTTAGAGGTAGTTATTAAGAATAAAATAGTCTATTTATTTCAAATCAAATCAAATCCTAACAAATCTATCAAAATTGATAGAATTTTTAAAACAAAAGAAATGAAATCCATGAAATTTTAGAAATCAAATCATTTCTCATTTTTAAACATTCCAAACACAAAATTTAATTAAATTTGATTTATAAATCAAATCATTTCTTATTTTTTTACATTCCAAACACACTCTTTGAGATTCAAAATAGTGGTTTAAAACCCCCTCTTCGAGAAGCTCAACAAGTTCATATTGAAATCGATGATGTTGTTAGGTAAATTGTTAAGAAACCCAAAGTTAAGATTCTAAAACAATTTTTTTTAATTAATAATTAGTTACCTAAATCAACCACAATTAATGATATAATTAGTTTAATGCACTCAACTTGGATATTCTAAGTTTAAATAAAAATTTCTCTAAGCAATCATAATAAGTGGCATAATTGAAACGAGTTACATCTCTCAAGGGAAGGAGTATAACCTGTAAGCCACATTCATTTAAGGGGAAGTACATGATCTCTGAATCTTTTTTTTTAAAAATAAGTATTATAAAAATTTAAAAATTTTAGTACCCTTGAAAAGAAAATATTATTTTCCATGTTCTATTTTCCAATTGACCAAAGTCTTTTTTCTCCTTACTCATAGATACTCCTTTGTTTTCTACTCTTATTTTAATTTTTTTAAAGCATGAAGCTTATATTTTTTTTATGTAAAAAAGTGGTGGAATTTCTTTATTTATTGTGCAGTTGATGTTCTTGTTGTCTGTCTCTTTTGTTTTTTTCCACTTTATGTAGCATATTTCTTTTTTTTTTTGTTCCCTCCTTTTCCTTTTATGATTTGGGATTGATATTAGAAATTTCTATTTTTTGTTCTTTTTGTATGCCTATAGTGCTTCTAATTCTTATTTTCATGATTTTGCTTTATTAATATTTAAAATTTAAGCTTGTGTGATGTAATTTTATTGAAAATTTCAAGTATTATAACTATAATTATTCAAATAAATTGGTAGAGCCATATAATGCCAATTATAATTTTTAAAATATAGTATGCTGGTATAAATAATTTCCTTAAAAATTAATTTCTTTAGACAAATAGTAAAATTCCTCTCAATTAAAGTAACAAAAAATTAAAATAAACTTAAAAAATCTTTTAACAAATCTTATTTTACGTGCTAAAATTTCACTTTATTATCAAAATGATAAAAATAACATTAAAAAAAAATACTAGTGTTTCTCCAAACTTCCGGAACCTAATTCTCCACTGAGTATAACATTTTGTTTATGACTCAAAGGGAGATAAAATTTCAAAATAGTCCATGCTGACTCATGGCGTAAGTCCATAACCGCTCTAACTCTTTTTATGTCGGAAAGTATGAGGTTGATAATAAAAAAAAAAATGTAGTAGGTTGATAATAGCGGTACTTTGTCCCTTTTAATAAGTTATTAATTAATTTTTTTTTACAATAGCCACAATGGAATTTAAATATATGAACTCTTATAAATTATTCAAACCCATCTTTATTAGTCCCCTCCTATTGGTTTATCATATCATTAAATATTAATCTAAATTTTATTATAATTTTCCTCACATTCTGTATATGATTGTCGTTTTTATTTTTAAAGCGGAGAACATGTGGTGGACAAGCCAGGTTTAAAATATTATGCCCAAATGATAGAATTATTTTACCTAAAAAATGGGCCCAATTATATTTTTTAAGTATGTTTGGAATCAAATATTTTAAAAAAATTATTTATAAATAATTATTTATATAATAAGAATTAATTAATTCAATTTGTAATTTACTTTTTGTATTTTGGTTGTATATAAATAAAAACTCATTTAAATTTGGTTGAATTTGAGTGAATTTGATTTGGTTTTAATTTAAAGTGATGAAATTGATGTTTTTACCTTATTAATTAAGTCATTTATCTTACTCAAACTAAGGGTAGTAAAATAAAAGATTAAAATGTATTTTACCCTCTCTAACTTTAACTTGCGTGCATTAAATTCCTTGAGATTTAAAAAGGTGTGATTTTCTCCTCAAAATCCATTGTTAGATCTTAAAACCCCTCCTCTTTAAATGCCATCCCAATAATTAACGGTGTTAATCTGTTAACAGTAATCTGTTGAACTTTATCTCTATATTTTTAAGTTTAAGCGTCACGGATGCTTTCTTTATGTCTAATTAATATATTTGGCCCATCTCATCTATATCTATATATCTATATATCTATTTAACAATATTCTATATTATATACTAAAGTTTTTCTACTAAATCATCACATGACATTTTCTTTAAATTTTTTTTTTTATTATTTTTTTAATTATAACTTCATTTTTGTTTTCTTTTTTGAATTTTTTATTTCCCTCATTTATATATTTTTATGGGCTTTTTTAAAGTTTTTTAAATATCAATTAATTTTTAACTTTTCTTTCTTCTCTTTCATATTTTTTGTGACTTTTCATTTTTTTTAATCTTTCTGTTTTTACTTTTAGATTTATTTTTATTTTTTAAAAAAATAACAATGAAAGTGTATTAATTTTTAATAAATTAAATAAATATACACTTTATCGCATAAATTAATCTTAAATAGATGAAAATAAAAATCCACATTACAAAAATGCCCTCTAAATAATATTCGTTTACTCATTTATAAATTTTATTGTCTTTTAATTCTAATAGTGTATGTTCTAATAAAAAGAATATTTGAAAAATATTTCTAATTTTATTTGATTTCTATTTATTTTATTAATACAAATAACATTAACATAAAAAGCGTTAGAATTTTTTATAAATATATATAAGATTATAGTAAAAAAATATTGATTAACGCATGATGAGATGAACTTTTATGCAATTTTTAAGTTTCAATGGAGGTTGAATTATTATTATTATTATTATTATTATTATTATTATTATTATTATTATTATTATTTCCTCTATTATTATTATTATTAAATTATTATTATTATTATTATTATTATTAAAATTATTATTATTATTATTATTATAAAAACTCTTCCTCTACAATTATCATGTAGCATTTTTTTCTAAATTTTAATTTTTAAATTCTTTTTAATTATATCTTTTTTATACTTTTCATTCCTCTCATTCGTATCTTTTTTTTTATTTTTCATATTTTTCAACCTTTAATATTTGCATTCTTCTTTAAAAAATAGCAATTATCAAAATATTGATGCAAATAAACGAAATAAAATCGAGTTATATACTTATAATTAAAATTTAAATATGAATTTTTCTATTATATTTTATAAGATTCTAAATATGTTTGGATTAATTTATTTTTTAAAATAACCTTTTAACCAAACATACACTTTAACTATAAACTTTTCTTAAAGCAAAATAAGTTAATTCAAAATTTTAAACATGTACTAAATATTTATCTATTAAATAAAAAAACTATTAATTGTGTTTATTTTCATTTAAACAACCCGTGCAATGCACCAATACCATAACTAGTATGTGACCAATTTATAGAATAAGTTTTAAATAGTCATTTATCGATGAAAATAATTAACTATGAATTTTTTTATAAAAGCACATATTATCGAATAATAACAATATAATTTATTAATACCTTGGTACTTTTAACTTTGCCTATAATTTTTGACATACACTTTACTTTTTAATTAGTATGGACCCTGCATTGTAAAAGATCTAAAATTATACTTAAGTCTTAGCGATATATAAAAAAGTCCATCATCATTTCAAAATCATGTATTATGATTTTGCTTAACTTAATACTTTTACCATAAAGCTATGCTTTGGGTATTTTCTTTAATTTAATGCTATTTCATTTTAAAGTTAGACCAAATGTACTAACAAGTGTTAGTCTGTAGAAAGAATTTAAGTTTTTTAAGTATGTAATTTTTATTTTGATCTTAAAATTTATACATATAAAAATAATATTATTAAAAAATAATTCCCACTTAAAATATATGATAATATTTTAAGAAACTAATCTCTATCTTATCGAGTAGATGTTCTAAAAAAACAAAGGTAGACCAAATGTTCAATGATGTGATATACATACTACGATTTGTCCTATACTAAATGGCCACTGGCCACCGATTCCACTAATCGGGTGTAGGCGTAGCCACACAGTCAACTAACAAAATATAAGAAATCTCACCCACTCCCTTTCCCATTCACATGCATGATCTTTAACTAACAGTATGTTTCATGCAAATATAAAAAGAAATGAAAATGAGCCTACAGTTTTCTACTGCCACTTCTTCATTTTTTTTTCTTTTAAAGAAAAAAAATAATTATACATTATTTTTAATAGTGTATATATTATTTACATTTGTTTTAAAAAATAATTAAATAAGAAAAAATAATATATATATAATAAATAATATTAAATAAAATATAAAAAAATAAATATACTATTTAATATAAAAATATAACAATTGTTAAAAAAAATACTTCGTAACGTCTTAGCTGAGAATAACATAAGTCACACCCTTCTGCGAATGATTATATAGACCAGTAAAATATGGCCAAGATCATCCTGGGTCCCGTACCTTATATTAAGAGCACTGTTTTAACAATGTAGGGTTCTACCCTAGGAAACATACATGAGTAGAGTAGTACATCGGTACATCCCATGCCGAGATTGTAATGAAAAAGTTGTACAGTGGCATAATTGTAAGACACTTCTTTAATTAAGCTCTCTCACAAAAGTAAAATTGAAAAAAAAATTAAAATATGTTTATTTTTAAAATAAGTAAATAAAAATATATTTATTTTTAATTTAATCTAAAATATATTAAAATTTAATGATGAATTATATATTTATGGAATAACAATAAATATATGTTTTAAAAAACTATTTATTATTATTTTAAATATTTTTATATAAATTTTAAAAAAAGAATTTAAATTAATAGTTAAGATTCTCCTGAAATATGTATTTATTATTACTTCAAAATGCGGTCTAATTTCTCCGTTCCATGTCTAGCCAACTACAGCCATGATGGTACTAGGGAAAAAGTAGGGAAAATGTTAAGTTAAAAAAGATCTAACAAGCACATATATGGTGTTTGGCAAGGCATGTGGAGAGGAATTTGATTCGGGATTTTCTTTGTCAAAATATGGTTACTCGTCATCTAATACAAGTTTGGATATTTTAGAACATATAGAAGGGGTTAACGGGTTATTACAAGTTCAAGTGTGCTTGGAAGTTACTATTGTAGTTTGTGTAAGGTTGATATTGAGGTCTAGGGTGAGTTTGTATCGTAATTGGGATATATCATTTTAATAGTGAATCTTTGCTTTTATTTTCGGGTAAAGAATCTTTACTTTGTTTGCCTGTGAACGTAAGTAACACTAATTGAATTGGGTTGATAGTAGTATAGTTATTATATTATTGGGTTGATATTTATTTACTTATTGATGATAAAAAATAGTCGATGAATGACAACTAAATCTTGGTTAATCACTAATTGGTGGAGAGCAAATTGAAAGTACTCTTACATTCTCAAGTTGTGTGCAACCTTCGCAACCTTTCCAACATGTTGAGTGTTTAGCTACTGAACAAGGAGGATGATCACCTGTTGATAAAGATGTATTCATACTTTCAAAAAAGCATTCAAGACCAAGTTCACATGTATGAGAATATTTTACAAAAAAATATAATGGTGAAAAAGTTTAATGCAATTATTGTGAGAAAATATATGCATGTGGTTATAGAAATCATGGTACAATTAATTTATCTAGGCACTTGCCAATGTGTAAGAAAAGCTTCAATATACATGTTGACAAGAGGCAAAAAAACTCTTGAATTTTTGAAGAAATGTGAAGAAGAAATGATGGTAATACAAAGCTCGAAGTGTTGTCTTTTAATCAAGAAGAGTGTAGGATTGCAACTTGCTAAAATGATTATCATTGATGAACTTCCATTGAAATTTGTTAAAAATGAAGGCTTTAAAAGTTTTGCTCAAGTTATGCAACCTCAATTCCAAGGTCCTTCTAGACAAACTGTTGGTAGAGAAGTTATGCAATTGTATGTGTTTGAAAAAGCAAAGTTGAAGTCTATTTTATTATCTAATTCTTAAATGGTTTCACTTACCACTGACACTTGGAAATGTAATAAGACTCTCGACACATTTAAATAACAATTGTGTTGAAAAACTAATAAATCGTTTAGATGATAAATAGTATATAAAAAAATAGAGAATGAAGTAAATGATTATATCAATACATATGACATGCGTGATGACATTGACTTCGATTGATTATATTAATTTGTTATTTGAGTTATGACTACCTTTGTTTAATTTATTTCAGACTTAATAAGACTTGTTAATTATTAATTTATTATGATGTTTAGTTTATTTGATATTGCGATTTATGATATTAATTTGTTAGATTTTGTATTTTGACTTTTTTTAAAAAAATTAAAAAAAAAATATGTCAGACCTACAAGTTCAACCCAACTTAACCCACTCTTGAACGAGTCAAGTCGGGTTGAGTTGGACAAAAAAATCTTTTTAATTCAACTCAACTCAACTCACTATTTTAATAAACAAATTTCATCTAAAACTACTATTAAACTCACCTAACTTATCCCAACCAAATACATCCCTTGAGTATATACATAACCAGCACTTTGTTCTTGGATGATTCTGATGTCAGGCACGTGGACAATTTGGTTGAGATTTTTGTCCACTCATATAAGATCGAACACTACTTTACCCAAACGGAAAAGCAAAATCCATTCTTTGTATCATTTCACAGTTTGCTACACCAACATTAAATTATTAATTATTACCACCATCAGTTTTCAAATAAAGAGTTCCAAGCACGCACCGTTAGAATAAAACAAGAGGAAAATGTTAAAAAACTAAGAAAGGTTTTGAATTGGATCATAATTCTCTCCTTTTGGGACAAACAGGAGAGCATACTGTTGAGAAAATCCCAACCTTACATTTATTTTAAATTTTATCTATGGCTTAAGTTGTGACACCTCAGCCATTAAAACACACCGTTTTATTTTATTCCTCAAGAGTTGAAGTCTTCGTGCCTTGCAAATTACATAGGAACTCTGTATCTTGCCTTTCAACTACAACCCCACGCCCAAACCGACTGTGAAGCAAAGTAAAACAAAGCAAATTACTATCTTGCAAATGATTGACCTGCAAGCATTTTCATGGTTTTTCTGTTTTCTCTTTATTTTTTTAAAAAAAATTTGGCTTTAGCTATTAATGATTGTATGTTTATTAAACATATCATCTTTAAAGATTTGTGTGTTTCTTATTAGCGTGATTTTTGTGAATAGACAAATTTGATTCAAGTTCTCAATTTGATAAGAAAATTTTTTCTTCAAGAGATTTTCTAGTATTTATTAGTTTGTTTTTAATAAAAATGTCATAAAGATTTTTTAATAGAATACAAAGATGTAGAAATTGAAATTGAAGTGTAATAATAGTGTTGTAATAAAAAATTTAGTAAAAGTAAATAAAGCAGATAAAAAGCAGGAAAGTTGCAATGAAAAAAACTTGATCAAAAGTTAAAATTATAGTAAGATAAGGAAAGCAATAAGAGGAAATCAATTAAATTACATGAAACATAAATGACAAAGAAATAAATGACAATAAAGTGAACTTGACAGAAAAGATAAATTGTTGAATGATAAATAAAAGCAATTAAAGAAAAACAATGTAAATATAGAAGAAATAAACGTGCAAGGAAGCAAAGTTAACAAAAAGATAAATTTGCAAAAGAATAAAAAAAACAAGTAAATGAAAACAATTAAAAGAAATCAAACGATTTCAAGAAGACTACTCGATCAAGAGTAGAAGAAAATTTGTAGGAATGTAAATGACCGAAAATGGAAATGAACTTTGAATTAAATTTGCATTGGAATTGTAAAGTTTACAAAAGAAAAGTATGATGGAAACATACTTGGATCTATCTCAATTTGCTCGTTTGCGTCAGAGAACGTGTTAAGAGATTATACAAGTAAATGAATTCAAATCCTTAAATATTTTCATTCTCTTGAAATTTGTAGAAAACTTAAGTAACTACCCCCTTTACAAGATTCTAACAAGTATCTAAAACAAAAAAAATTACCTAATCATTATCAGCAATCTTCGTATTGTAAGTAACTGTTTAATTTTTGTCAGCAATCATCGTGTTGTCTAAATCTTACACTTGTAATTGCTACTAACTTTTGGTTTAAATTCAGATTATATCTTATCTGAATTCAAATTTTGAATCTTCAAACAACTACTAACTTTTGGTTGAGATATTCACTTTTGTCTTCAGAAAATTCCTTAGTATAGTTACTAGCCTTTTTGAATTTTAATTTTCAAGACTAAATCAAAATTATCATTTTAGTAACTTCAAATTTCACAACAATTTTGACTCTAAGAGAACTTCATAACATAATAAATATTATTCATCTCAAATTTCAAATACACTTCAAAATTATCTACATCGAAAAATATTATTTTATGCCAATAATTTCATATAAATGATCTGAATCTTCTTATGTTAGCCTTGAGTGGTTTCTTAAAAAAAATTTCCTTTTTTTTAGAAAAAGATGATTATACATCTCTTTTAGAGGTGTAGGTACTGTACACATTATTTTTAAGAGTGTGTGATTGAGAGAGAAAAAGTAATAAAAAAATAAATATGATAAATGGTATTAGATGAGATATAAAAAGAGATGTATACACTGTTTGTTATAAGAATATTATAATTATAGATTTTTAATCTTAGATGATTAAGTTTTTTTTTAAAAGAAAATGTTTTACTTGGACCTAGGGATGGCAACAGGGCGGGGCGGGGACGGGTAGCAGCCCCTCGCCCCTGCGGATAATATTTATCCCCGTCCCCGCCTCCATATCTGTCATCTTATTTATTATTCTTCCATGCGGGTAAATGGATATCTTGATATTCATGCGAAGTCTAAATAAATTTGAAAAAAATAAAATAAAATTCACAAAATTAAAAAAAGTAATATTTTGGTAATATTTGAATAATAATAAGATTTTTTTGGTCATTTTATATAGACATATTTTGATAATTTTATTTGCGAATACCCGCATGATCACGGAAGAATCACTCGCCCCCCCCTTGCCTCCGTCTTTTATTAAACGAGAGATAATATAAACGGTATTTATATCCACGGAAAAAATTAGATGAATATTACTCATCCCCGTCACAGGTATTACCTACTGATACCCGCCCCTACGGGTAAAATTACCATCCTACTTGGACCACTTTTGGCAATCAATTATAGTTTTCAGCGATTGCTACAACTTTCAACAAGGTTTATTGCTGTTTTAGTTCCATCAAACCTTCAACCTTATTCTTCCTTCGTAATAGTAATATATAGCACAATGAAACTCACTCTGCACTAATTATCTTTCTGTATGATGAAACATTCCCATGTTTTAGTTAGATCTGCAAAATCAATTTTTGAACTTAAAATGAAGAAAATAAAGATTAAAAGAAAGAGAAAAGTGAATAAAAATCAATACAGATAGAGGTCGTCATTGGGAACCCAAGCTTGAGGACGAAGGGGATTCGAGCAAGGAGACAATGTCGAGCTCCATGAGCAGACTAAGGATGGAGTCAGTGTGCTCCTTTGATGGTGCAGCAATGGCTTGAACGAACAAAAAAATGATTTAGGGTGATAGATATGACGTTTCATAACTTGTACCGTAGATAAAGCTTTAAAATAAAACAATGGCTCAGATCTGTTGAAAAGGACACTCTACAGTTTTCTACAAACAGAAGAGGATCTGATACTCTGAATTGTGGAGAAAAACTGAAAAAAAGACAAGAACTCTAGTGTAAGATACGGGTTGGATTTCCAAGATTAAACATTAGTTATTGGGATTCTTTTTCCCCAAAATGACCCTTTTATTTTGTACTCTTCCTCCCCATGAGTTTGAAACTCATAAATAAGCACTAGCTCGTGTCACAGTCCATTTTCTCTCTTCTCTCCTGTACCTTTGTTTCTTAGGAAATGGATCATCGCCTGTTATAGGAGAAGTCCTATTATTTATAAAGAGTAAAATATATTGATACCGTATGCGGTAAGAAAAAAAGTATATATATCACATGTGGTATATAAACTTAAACATATATTTTTAATCAACAGAATCTTTTCTTGTTTTTGACAAACAGGAGAAGATCCTGATCTAGTTTCTTGGACCTTTTCTCTTGGTTTGTTGGTTCTGGGTATGCTTTTTTTCACTTCTTGGTCCCTTTTTTGTGTCAAATATATATAAAGTATAACCACTTAAGCATTCTTCAACTCTGTCTTTAGCTTTTACTGAGAGATTTCTCTCTTCCCATTTGCAGTGGAAGTTCTCTTCCTCATCATGGGATGCTTTAAAATCCTTCAACACTATTAGCTGATTAATACCATTGTTCTGGTTATGCAAAATATATATTGTAATCAAGGTGAGAGTGCTTCACACTTGACTCTGCTAGTAATAGTATTGCTCATTATTTCATAGAACATATACTCTATATATTTCCTCAATGCTTTTCAAATCTCTACCATATAGATTTTTTCTCCATTATCACAGCACCTGCTCAGATGTTTTCTGCAGATTTTTTTCCTGAGGGGAATGAACACTCATATTTTTATCCCCAAAGTTTCTAACTTTCTATTGTTTTTCTTTACTGTCTGAGTTTTTTCTTGCCTACTAAACACACAAATGAACACACATTTGAAGAATCATCACTATGTCATCAAGATCTGATCCCCTTAAATTGTTCCTCTGCTATGTGCAGTGACCAGTGACCCTTGTCTTTTGAATGTTTTTTCTTTATAATAGTTTTATTTTTTATAGGTCAAATAATTGCATTTATATATCTTTTAAGGAGGATTCTCTAGTGCCTCGGAGGCACCGTGCTTTGGATAACAAATAAATAAAATAATAATAAAAGAAATATATATATATAATAATGACTATTTCAAAAGCAATTGAATCAATAAATAAAGAATTACAAAAAAATGTTAGAAGAAATAAATAAAAATCTATTACTATTAATAGAAAATATTAATAAAATTGCAATATATACTTGTGAAAGAATTAATAATGGAAAAAATAAAATAAATAATATTAGAATAACACTTGATAAAATTAACAAAAACAAAGATATAAATGAATCAGACAATATTCCTAAATTCGAAGAAGTTCTACATCAACTTGAAGAACTCCTAGATGAAGAGAGAAATAATAAATGCCTAACAAAAAGAGATTTAGAAGAAATATTTAAAAATACACCAAAAGATATAATAAAACTTGAAGAAAAAGAAACAGAACTTTCAAAATTTCTTAAACTTGTTACCTCATGAAGAGGATAAGAGAGAAATATATTGATCAAATAAAGAAATCAACAGATATTGAGGAAATCCAACAATTATTAGAACAACTAAAAATAATTAAAAATGAAAATAAACAAATACAAAAAATTGAACAAATAGAAACCAATAATGAAAATGAAGAAGTAATATTAAATCATAGTACTTCAGATGAGAAATCAGAATATGATGAAATATTTATGGAATGAGGAGAAACAAGTAATACAAAATCCAAACGAAAATGGGAATAATATTAGGGATATCCGAAAGAAGAATGTGATAAATATGAACAAGAGACAATGTATAATAAATGTTATGCTCGAAAATATGGAAAATGAACGTCAGTGCCAGAAGAATTTAACCCACATTATGAAAATATTAGAACGGGAACCAAATTAAATATTGATTATGCAACAAATAAAGAAGAAATTCTTCTACAATGGACTAACAAAATAACATTATTAATTGCAACAGATAAAAAATTTAATGGATTAAACCTACTCGATGTTAAAAATTTATTGATATATAAAACTGAAATATACCAAAATTTCTAACAAGTATTAGTGACAAAACATGGCATCAATATGCAAGAGCTGTTAACAATAACCAAGAGTGTACTAGATTAATTATGGGACTAATATATCAAGAATTTATAAAATATAATGTATTTGAACATAGAGATGAAGTAAATAAATTTTTACATGAAAAAGAAAAAGCACACTTAAACAAAATGTAATTATGTAATATGTGTGAAGTTGAAAAATTTATTTGTGAATACCAAAAATACTACTATCAATTAAATGTAGAAACCAAACCAATATATATGGATATATTTATTGACAAATTCATATGCCCACTTATTACAAAAATGAGAACTATTTAGCAAATACAACCAAGAGAAACTGTTAAAACACTTAGAAGAATTATTCAAATACTCTATAATGAACTAAGAGAACAATGCTTACAAAGAGAAACAATTAGACAATTAAATCGGGGAAGAACTGCAATCTGTTGTGACATACCAGAAATGAAAAATTCAGGAAATTATGGATGTAATCATGAAACAAAGAAAAGAAAATATTATAAAAGAAAACCAAGACTCAAAAAAGCATACCCTAAGAAAAGAGCTTATAAAAATACTAAAAGAAAATATTTTAGAAGAAAATGAAATACTCAAGAAAATACTATCCAAAAGGAAAAAAAGAAATGTGCATCTTTGGATATGTAATATTGAAGGTCATTATGCCAATGAATGTCCACAAAGAAAGAAAAATACTTTAAAAAAAATAAAAAATAATAAAACAAGTTTATAAAATATATAAGTTAGAACCAGTAGAAGATGAATTAAATGATACTGAAAATAGTATATATGAATATTCAGAAAATGAATTATCTTCAGAAGAAACAGAATCTGAATAGTACTTATATTAAAATTAAAATTGAAAAAAGTAATAAAGAAACTGAAGCTTATATTGATACAGGAGCAAATATTTGTTTAGCAACAAAAGCATTATTTGATAAATGAGAAAAATTAAATAAACCATTAAAAATACAAATTGCAGATGGATCTATACATCCGCTGTATTTAGTAGTAAAACAAATCAAATTATTCATTGTCCCAACTATTTACCAATAAGAAACAGGACTGGATATGATACTAGGAAATAATTTCTTACATTTATATGCACCATTTTGCCAATATTTAGATTATATCTCACTAAAAACACCTTATATTAGAGCAAAACAATTACGGGAAATTATTACTATTCCAATTACTCACTCTTCTGACTGTATCCACTCTAAAAAGCAATCAGAGTTTAGCAAGCTAAAACGTGGTGAGATAGTTGAGGTTGTATGCCGAAAACTTCGACATGTACTAATAAATCTTGAACCTGGAAGAAAAATTCTAACTTATATTGAAGAATTACTAGAAAAAACATGTAGCGAAAATCCTTTAGACCCAAATATTAATAATAAAAATATGGAATTAATCGAATTAAAGTTAAGAGATCCTATGAAAGAAATAAAATGTAAACCTATGATTTATATAAAATAGGATAGAGATGAATTTGTAAATGATATTAAAGAAATGGACGAAAAAGGATTAATTAGACTATCAAAAAGTAAACACTCTGCATCAATATTTTATGTTGAAAATCATAATGAAATAAAAAGAGAAAAAAGACGAATGGTAATTAATTATAAACAAATAAATGATGCAATGGAAGGAGATACATATTATTTACCAAGAAAAGACTTAATTATTGAAAGAATAAGAAATATGCACTGGTTTGGTACATTTAATTGTAAGTCTGGATTCTATCAAATGAGGCTTACAAAATACTTGAAGGCATTAACAACATTTAGTTATCTTTAAGACAATATGAATGGAATGTACTTTCTATGGGAATGAAGCAGTCACTAGATATTTTTCAATGAAGAATGGATACAATATTAAAAGAATTTAGAGATTTTTTTCTTATTTATATTGATGATATATTAGTATTTACTAATAAAGATTTAGAAGATCATTTTAAGAAGGTTGAATTAGTACTTAAAAAATGTTTAGATAATGGAGTAGTTCTAAGTAAGAAAAAAGTTGTATTAGCTCAAAACAAAATCAATTATTTAGGATTAGAAATTGAAAAGGGAAAAATAATAATGCAAAAACATGTATTAGAAAAACTTCAAAGTTTTGCAACAAAATTAAAAGATAAAAAAGAATTACAAAGATTTTTGGAATTACTGACATATATTTCTAATGAAGGTTTTATAAAGAAACTCGTAGTTGAAAGAAAATACTCTAGCAAAAGCTAAAGAATGATGCTCTTTGGTCTTGGGAATGAAGATGGTGAAACAATTATTACTAAACTAAAGTACTTATGTCAGGATCTTCCTGAACTATATCATCCATCTGATGATGACTTAATTATTATTGAGACCAACACATCAAATAAATGCTGGGGTGGTGTTATGAAGGCAAAAACCCCTGGACAAAAGAAAGAATTACTATGCAGATATATGTCTGAAACCTTTTCAGACAGTGAAATTAATTATCCAACTCACGAAAAAGAAACTCTAGCACTTATTCGTATGTTAGAAAAATAATAAATTTATGTGTTAGATAAAGAATTTATTGTTAGAACTGACTCTACTTATGTTGTAGGATTTAAGAATATTAATCACAAAGACACTTATAAACAGAGTCGATTAATAAGATGACAAATTAGGTTAGCCAAATATAATTATTCAATCTCTCACTTTAAAGGAGAAAAGAATGTTCTTGCAGATATACTATTAAGAGAATGGAGTAGTAAAACAACGTAGACTTAATCAAAAGACAACTGGAGCTTAAAGAAGCACTAAAGGAGCAGAAGTTGAAAGAACTATAACTCATCGAGGCTGATATCAAAGTTCTAAAATTATAACTCAAAGCAGAAGGATTTCTTGAAGAAGCATTTCAGAAGCTACAACAAGAAGAAAAGAAAATTAATAAGTGGTACGTAATTTTCAATGGACCATTCCCAGGCATCTATGACACCACATTATCAAAAGAATTCTGGTGTTTTACATAAATCCTACCCAACAAAGGAAGAAGCCGAAAAAGCACTCAAGGAATATCAAGAAAAAGGGAAAGAAATTTATCTTGGACCAAGAACTTATTCAGAAACAACAAAGAATCCACCGGTAACACAATCCTCACTCAAAATTCTAGGAAGAATTCCTTCTTCGCTAGATAATTATCAAATTACTTCTCGAAAAGACCACAAATTGCAGGTTCAATTCTCATAAGAACATTTCTTGGGAAGTTTCAAAAGACTAGTTAATTGGAATGACAAAGAAAAAGTCAATTGTTTCTACATGGTTGATCGAAAACTTTTCGGTATCAAAGCAATTATCCTTCCAGGAGCTCCATCTATACTTACTTTCAATATGTTCCAATTCTGATTTATTGATTGTCTTTATCTAAGTATGAATTCAGAAGAAATTAATCTCTTCCCTCATAATTTTAAAGAAGCAGTTCAATTATTCAAGAAGAACGTAGCCAGAGAGCGAAGCATTTTTCTGAAGTTCTACTCAGCTTATTCTGACTTCGTTACTAAGCAGTCTGCTAAGCATTTAGTGTTTGTTGGAATAAGTAATAATAATTTTTCACTAAAAGACGAACCGACTAGTATTTGTTAGACCATTTGTGTACCGCAAGTGCACGAGTCATTCAAGTAATATAGATACAGAGTAAAAGTTCGTTCCCACGAGGATATATGACTTCATTACTAAATAACAACCTATAGCTTAGCTAAATTCTATTCAAGAACATATAAAATAGAGAAAGTATAAATAAACTAAATCTAAACTACAAAAGCAATAAAGATAATGGTTTAGAGATCTAAGGAATCATTCTTCACCTCCTATTTCATACTAATGATATGCAATCCTTCCAAGCAACATCAATGAATTGTTAAGTTAGCTTGAAAATCTGATTTAGTCAAAAGCCTGTGTCTAGTGCAATTAACCCTGGTGTCATTTGGGAACTAGTATAAAGTTCACTAATGAATGATCTATTCTTAAACACTCGCTAATACATGACTAAAAGGTATATTTTTATCTAGTTAGCGAATCAACTCATCCAAGCTAATTGAACTCGTCGAACATGCATCAACCATACCATATCTATATCCACAAATCTCTATGTCTAGTTCATTTGCATCAACCAAGATCATACAATTGTTGGTCAAACAGAAGCAAGCATTAAGCATAGGCATGGTAGAACAAAATCAAACATCAATAGATACTCAAAAGTTAACATAAACATCAATATTCATAGAAAAGATTCAAAGTATCCCTAAATACAGCTTGGCTAATCCATGAACACGAATTTATACATCAAAACAGTGTTCAAAAGATAGGGAAAAAAGAAGAGAAACAAAGGAAGAAGAGGAAAGAATCCATGGATGTGATCTTTAAAGCTTGAATTTTCTTCCATGAAGAAGATGGCCTCCAACCAAGCCTCTAATCTGTCCAGAAATGAAGAACAGGTTGCAGCCTCTCTAAAATCTAAAAAGCTCTAAAAAAACTCTCTATAAATCTATTAAAAACATATTTATAGACTCAGAAAAACAGAGGCATGTCGCGACATTAATATGCCTATGCCACGACGCGTGTCATTAGGTCAGGGACGCCACGGCATTAACATGTCTGCGCCGCGGCGTTCAATTTGCGTAGTTCTCTGACTTATCAGGGGAATGGACCACGCCGCGGCATTGATATGCCTGCTGAGATGCAGATTTGGCTTTCTCTTCCCATTCTAGCTCAAATGCTCCACATATCATCTTGTTTGTAACCCTTCCTAATATAGAGAAAGCACCCTTCCCATTCTAGCTCAAATGCTCCACATATCATCTTGTTTGTAGCCCTTCCTAATATAGAGAAAACACCAAATCAGTAAGAGTTGCAAATCCACTTAATCAATCAAATAATATGCACAGTTTGCTCAATTGCATACAGGAAAGGTATCAGAATTGAATATAACAAATATAAGTATAAAACCTTCCAAATATGCATAAATACAAAGACTTTAGCACTCAGTGAAACACAGATATGAGGCACAAATAACTACACATTATGGAGTTATTAGTATTGTCTATAAAGAAAATCAAATCACTCAAGTATTGGCAAGCATTTTCTCACAATGGCAGAATATCGGCAAGGAATCATTTATCAAAACACTATACAAGGGACCCAACACATTGCTTTTAAGCAAAACAAGTGGAAAAGTAATCAGAGAAAAAGATATGAACCTACTGACAAATTTTGAGTTGTCCTTCTACGCACTCCAAGGACCACAAATGAATTATCGTCCAGTTGTTCTTGATGGACTTTGTGCAATGATTAAAGTAAGTGGAAACCACGCATGCGAAAGATGCCAAATAGAAAAAGTAATGGCTGACACTGACAAACCAAAGGACGATGAGTCAGATGAAGCAATAATCGAAGAGTGATGTAAGCCTTTACGTCAATATGTAAATTATTAAGTTTCTGATGTAAGCACTTACGTATATAAGGATAGCTTTGTAAATAGACATTAGGGACTCTCGTGTATAAATAAGTCCTCTTATGCTGAGGCAGAGTAGATTCAGAATTTCAATTCTGAAATATCAGTTAAGAGGTTGTGCTAAGTCTCTGATGAGCTTAGTCGAGCACTTGAGAGTGTGTCCAATTATCTTGTATTTATAAACACTTATCAATAAAATATTTTTCTTACTATAAATTTCACTCATTCTATCTAACTCAACAAAGCCAAATTATTTAACTGTCGCGGAAGCAGCATTAGACCATGAAAAGCTTGAAGAATTAGATTCAGCTATTCTGAGAAACTCAGTCCAGGTATGATTATAAATCTTCTACCTAATAATTACTGCCAATATCATGTATTAGGAATTGTTAATGGAATTATTATGCCTATACTTATTGATACTGGTGCATGCCTTAGTTATGTAAGTAGTGATGTCATAAGTAACTCAGAAAAAGCTATACCTAGAAAAGTATTCACATATAACTGAAAATAAAAAAATTTTAAAGAAAAAACAACTATAGCATTTTGTTTTGATTCTAGTACATTACTTCAAACAGAATTATATGTTGAAAATGAAACAAACATAAAACTACTATTAGGAATAGATTTTCTTGAAGCAATAAGACCATATGAAATAAGATCTGAAGAGTTAATTATAACTATTGATAATAAACAACTACAAATTCCAAGAATAAATCTTAACATATATGACATAAAAAACTACTTAGAAATTACATCATAAATGGAAATAGAAAAATCAGAAGATATAGAACATATTCAAATTACTGAAGAAGAAGGAAATTATGAAGGAAGTATTTTAATAAATAAATCCTTATTTAAGAAAATACAAAAAGAAGAATTAGATCTGGAAAAAAATGCAAATATGCAAGGAAAAGAAAGATTAAGCGGAATACTAAAAAGATTTAATCAAAGAAATAACATTATTTATTATGAAAAATTAAGTAATGAAATGTCAATTGATATAGCAGATACCCAAGGAAATACTAGTATACAACTACTTAATAAAAAGAAATTAATAGATTTATAACATCAAAATGGATGAAGATAGAAGGAAAATAGGGTATATACATATTGGAGCAGTACAAGTATTAATAAAATTAACTTTTCAAGAAGAAATAAACTCACCTATAGAGCTAATCTTGAAAGACGATAGAATTATTGACCCAAAAGATAAAATATTAGGAGTAATAAAAGGAAATCTAGCTTATGAAAAATTAAAATTTGAAGTTCGACCAAATATTGGAATACCATTAAATACTCAAAGAAGAAATCAACTACTAACCTTAGAACATAATTTTTTAAGAAGAAATTTAATGAGAACAGGAGATAAAATAGTTTCAGTTACTTATTGTGTTAGCTATACATTAACAAACTCTCACCATAGTATTACTTTAAAAAATAATGATAAAATAGATATACCATGCCTATTTACTGATATAGGAAAAATTCATTATCTAAGAAAAATGAAATAACAGAAATTGATACATTTATAAATAATCCAAAATATTTAGAGTATAAAGAGGAACAAATACATATACCAATAAAATTTACTAAACCAAAAAAAAAAAAGGAAGATAATGAAATAAGAAGGTTATCAATACAAGTAAATAAATTATCAAAATACATAAAGGAAAAAAAATATAACAAAAATTATGATAAATATAAAAAGAATTTTAAAGGAAATCAAAAGAAATTCTGGTCTAGTATCAATTTGGTATCGAGCTAAGTAATTATGGAAAAAATTATAAAAATGAAAATTGAGAATGAAGTACAAATAGAACACACTATTTATACACTCAGAGGATTAAGAGATCAACTACAATATTTTATCAGAACAAAGCAACTAAATAATGAACAAAAAGATAGAGAAATAAAAAGAATAGGTTATCATATAATAAGAACTGAGAAATTATTAGAAGCACAAAAAAAGAATAAAATAAGAATTAATAAACTACTACATGGTGACTAAAGTCATCGATGATACCATCTTTGTGGTTCTACCTGAGAAGCTACCATCTTTTAAAGAAAGTTTTCATGATACAATTGATACCTACTAAATGTTACTTTAAAGTTTTTATGATACCTATTAAACTCTGAAGCTATGAAATAATTTAGCAATCATCAATATTATTAATAGAATAAAAATATTCTTTCCCTTCCTTTTTATCTGATTTTAACTTATTTTATGTCAATTTATTTATCATTTGAAAATTTTAAAAATATATTAATTTTTTTTTTTAATTTTATCACTTTTTTTATTATTTCTATTAAATCTAATAACTATATATATCAATTAACTTTTACAATTTATAACACATATTTAATAGAGTTAAAAAAGATAACTTAGTCATGTAAATATATATTTCACTGAATTTAAAATTATTTAATAATATTCTTAATTTTTGTATAAAAATCTTAAAAGATAAATAAAAAGAAATATAGGGAATATCAATTTTATTTTTCAAATCTTTATTTGTCTATAGATGGAGTGAAACATTTCCTTTTTTCATATGCGACTTATTCAATATATAATAACAATATTTTTATATTCTTTGTGTTATATTTTTATTTTCATTTTGGTGGATTGTGTACCGTTTACTGTTTTGATTTTTGAAAGTTTGATTAAATTTGTATTGTAATCAGTTAAATTTTGTTTCTTTATTAGTATCATAATTCACGCGCTCGGCAGCGCGTGATTAGTTAACGTCTTGAAGGACATGCATGCGCAGTTGCAGAATCTTCCAGTAGTTCCACTGCTTAGTCTGACGTTATGTTTGGTCACATGGATTTCCTTACTCTTAAAATCCGTTCTACCAAACGTAGCACTAGGGAATGTTAAGTTGGAGGGATTTGAGAAGAAAAGAAAAGGAAATATGTAGAGTATTTATTATTTAAGGACATTGAAGACCATGTTATTCTTGGGAAAGCTAAAATCCTTGAATCAAATTACTTTAACTCTGTACTATTCTCCCATGAATGTTTGGTTACTTTCATTATCTAATGTCCTCTCGTAATAATAGTTTCTTCAAAGCATGTTTTTGTGAAAAGGGCATATTCTACTATACACATTATCTATTTGTCCTTTATCATGCAAGATTCACAAGATTTTAACAAAAAGTTACTTTATATTATCTTTTGTAACTTCTGTCTAAATTTGTGTAAAAGAACAAAGTGTTAAAATTTATAATTTGCTATTTAATGATATAACTTTCTTGAAAAATTTATCCTGCATAGAAGCAAAAGCCTTTGTGAAGTACAAGATATCCAAATCAAAATCCCTTCTAGTTCTACCCGGAAATATCTGAACCCCTTTTCTTAATACCAGTAAAAAAATCTCCTGCTTAGAATTCACCATTTGAAAGTATGAGCGTTTTTAAGAAGGATTTGTGTTATTCGCACATTACATTACTTTTTACACCTTATACATGAAAGAATCATTTGTAATAGCAATTCACAGCTTTAACTGTTGTGAAAAGTTGTAGTTGGCCACGTATTTTAAGGTAATGGTTAAATATACTTTCACTTGTGATATCCATCCACTACAATACCACAAGGATTTGAACCTCTCTCTTCATATGTATCTGTAGCCACTAAGGGCTAGTGGTACTCTCCTTTTATAATGTGGGGTCTTGATCGGTTTGGTTTCCCAAAAGGAAGAGACAACAAGAGGGAAAAGATATTCTACCATCTTATTATCTTTTCACTTCTGTGTGAAGTGTCATTTGAAACACATGAAATTACAAGGGAAAAAAAAGGAAAAAAAAAGAAGATATTTACTTATTAATTGTGGGCTCCAACATTACTTTTTTTTTCCTGCTCTGTGATGGTCAATTCCCACAATTTTAAAAATGACACAAGATCTTAATATTGATTTTTTACAATAATTGTTATACCTACTTCAATCCACTTGCACTTCACCAACACTTGTATCAACAAGTTACATGGACCGAGTAACTTATCCAACTAGTGATTTTTATCCTACTAAGGTTGTTTGAGTTATAATTATTCACGTTTCTTCTTACGTTAGCTGCTGGAACTAACATTTGATGCTGCTATTAGGTGCATCATTGTCGCAACCAAGAAATGAATAACAACATCATAGCTAATGCTTCACAGATGGGGTTAATAGAAATGGAGATTAAGTTTTAGGAGAGAAGACTCTGTGTTTCAAGTTAATTTCAACGTTAATGGTGTCATTCCAGAGGAAAGAAACCCATTTTCTTAATTAGAGTTAAATACTTTCCATTTTCTTAATTATTCTTATAGTGTCACATGAAAAGCGAAATGCAAAGTTCAAGTACTCATTTGCATATTACAAACCTTAAGGTCTAATTTGTACATGAACCAAAGTTAAAGAGTGTAAACTGTAATTAACCCTTCCTCTTAATTATAATGTGGAATATCACTTAATAGTTAATAGGTGCAAAGTATGCGACTTAACCCCAAGTCCTTTTCATTCATCCCATGTACATCATTTTCAGAACTTACAACCCGCTCTCTCATCCTTCTTTCATTCACCTGTGATTTTGTTTTGGTGGAACCTTCTGATGATTCTCCTTGGGTATCTTATGCTTCATTTTTGCTTTATATCTTTCATTTATTTCTTTTCCGTAAATATTCCTTTGAAGTTATAATCATGGACCCTTGTAGCCTATATAAGTACATCCTTCCATTAATGCAGTTTTGATCCTTTTGCACAAAACTCAAACTTGTTATGGTAGGGATCACTTTAGACATCTTTGCTCTCATTTTCGATTCCAAGGTTCCCAATCCTCATTGCAAAGTGGTGGGGTTCTCCTTATTCATTGTTGTTCCAAAATGGGAAAACTGACATTGAAGCATCTGAAGCAAGGAAAAGGAAATTATGAGTCCTAGTCCTCAATTATATCTATCTGAGGCCAACCACCGGTCTTTATCAGTATGAGATATTAATTTTTTTTTAACATATTTTCATTCTTTATTTTTTAATGAAATTATTTTTTTTATTTTTTTATTTAAAAAAAGATAAAGTGAAAAAATAAGTAGACTAAAATTGATAAGAACGTAAATAGTTATTAATTAATTTTTGTTATCTTTTCCAGTTAGAATAGCCAATATTTTTATTGTACAACTCTTTTATTACTTATTATTGTAATTAGCTTAGCTGTAAATGTAAAACGATAGTTTGTTTTTCTGCTGTAGTTAGTTACTTAACAGAACAATGTATATATTGGGATTCATCCCTCATTGAATGAATGAGTTCATTTTTACAAATCTAACATGGTATCAGTTGGTTATGATTCTGTTATGAACTCTCTCTCTCTTCAATGACCGTTACTGAGTTTCATTCGATTCTTTGATTGTAACTCTTCAATGGCTTCTTCTACTTCCGCATCCTCTGAATCTTCAACTGCAGTGACCTCCACCATTTCTTCAATTCAAGATGTTTCTAATCCCTATTTTGTACATTCCAATGAGAATCCTTCAACCAAGATCGTTACAGCAGTGCTCGATGGAACGAATTATCACGGTTGGGCGCAAGCAATGACCATGGTGTTTGATATGAAGAATAAATTAGGGTTTATTGATGGTTCTATTCAGAAACCTAGTGAATCGGATCCTATTTTTCCTCACTGGAAACACTGCAATAATCTGATCAGATCTTGGATCAATCACTCTGTGACGTCAAAGATTGCTACCAGTGTCATTTGGCTCACACAAGCTTCTGATGTGTGGAATGCACTTCACAACCGCTTTTCTTAAGGTGACTATGTTAGGATTTTGCAATTACATAGTGATCTTTATTCTTTGAAGCAAGGTGATCTTTCTGTCACTAATTACTTCACCAAAATCAAGATTCTTTGGGACGAACTCTGTAATTTTCGACCTATACCTTCCTGTGATTCTTCACCTACTGGTTCTTGCAAGTCTGTTGTGGCTATGCAGAAGTATCATGATAATGATAGTGTCTTATGCTTTCTTCAAGGCCTCAATGATCCTTATAATCAGGCTAGATCTCAGATTCTTATGCCTGATCCTATGCCTACTCTAGACAAGATTTTCTCTATCATTTTACAACAGGAAAGGCATATGAATCTAGCACCTCTTTTAAATCCTCCTGTTGTGCTTGCCATTCAATCTGCACCTTCTTTTCATGGTTGTGGTAAAGGTCATTTCAAACAAGGCCTAGCTAGACAATGCACACATTGTGGAAGAAATAACCATACAGTAGACACTTGCTTTGCAAAGCATGGTCTTCCTCCTGGATGGAAATCCAAGAAGGCTGTTAATCAAGTTTCTGCCTCTTCATCTGAAGACCTTGATAACTCTGTTGTTTCTGAAGCCTTCTCTGGACTCACCAAGGATCAAATTGCAAGTTTGATTACCCTGCTTCCTAATGCAAAGCCTACTGCCACTGATGTGATCTCTGTAAATTTGGTTAGCTCTCACAACATATCTTCTCAACCATCTTCCGGTAATGCTTCCTGGCTTTTAGATTCAGGTGCTACAGATCATTTCACCTGTTCATTACATTGGTTTTCTTCATTTCATTCCATTAAACCAATTCCTGTTTCTTTGCCAAATGGAAAAACTGCTGTGGCATTATACAAAGGCACCATTGTTTTAACTGAGTCTTTGATATTACATAATATTCTATATGTTGAACATTTTTCTGTGAATATCATCTCTGTAACTAAGCTCACTAAATCCCTTGACTGTAAAGCTGTGTTTACTCATAATCTGTGCTTTCTGCAGATGAATACCTGCCTGAAGATGATTGGTACTGCTAAGGAATTTCAAGGTCTTTACTATTTGGTTCTTCCTGAGCATTTTACTTCTGAGTTAGTTTCCTAATTACACAATGTAAATACCACAAATAGTCATATTTCCACTCATGATATATGGCATTATAGACTAGGTCATCCCTCTTCATTGTGTTACAAAATTCTTCAAAAACTTCATTGTAATATTCCCACATATATCAATAAACCATGTGACACTTGTCATTTGTCCAAACAAAGACATTTATCTTTTAATTCCAGCACAACATTGATTGAATCTGTGTTTGATTTAATATATGTTGACATTTGGGGGCCTTATGCCACTCCCTCTATTCAAGGTCACAAATACTTTCTTACCATAATTGATGAGAAATCTAAGTACACTTGGCTTAAACTCATGAAAAATAAAGTTGAAACTAGACAACACCTTATTGATTTTATTGCTTTAATTGAAACTCAATTTCATAAAGTGATTAAAATCATTAGCAGTGATAATGGTCTTGAGTTTGCCATGCCTTCTTTTTTCAAATCTAAAGGCATCATTCACCAAACATCATGTTTTGAGACACCTCAACAAAATGGTGTAGTTGAAAGAAAGCATCAACAAATCCTCAACATAGCTAGATCCTTAATGTTTCAATCCCACCTCCCTATCTGTTTTTGGTCCTTTTCAGTCACACATGTTGTTCACATCCTTAACATGTTACCTACTCCACTCTTAAATAATCACTCTCTTCATTTTCACATTTACAATGTCAACCCTGATTTAACTATCCTTAGAGTCTTTGGTACACTTTGTTTTGCCTCTACTCTTCAATTGATGATGACTCTGTATCAGCCTCTTCTTCTTCTTCCTTTCCTGTTCAATCTATCACACCTATAATCCCTGCAATTTCTGTTCCAACCAGATTTTCTACTAGACCTAAAACTACTCCTAAATATCTCAGTGATTACAAATGTAATGTGCTTAATTCTTTGAGCAGTGCAAGTCATACTTCAGGTACAACTTATCCTCTTATAGATTTTATTTCTTTTACTCATTTATCTTCTCTTCATATTGCCTATTTACTATCTTTGTCCACTATCCCTGAGCCTCAGACCTATAATCAAGCTGTGAAACATGCTTGTTGGAGAGATACCATGGACAAAGAAATTGAAGCCTTGGAAAGTAATAAAACATGGATTCTTACTGACTTGCCTCCTGGTAAGAAGTCCATTAGTTCCAATGGGTTTACAAGATTAAGAGGAAAGCAGATGGGAGTATAGAAAGGTACAAAGCTCACTTGGTTTCCAAGGGTTATACTCAACTTGAAAGTGTTGATTATAGTGAAACCTTCTCTCTAGTTGTTAAACTCACCACTGTGAGGTTAGTCCTTGCCTTGGCAGCAGCTAAAAACTGGTTCTTACATCAATTTGATGTAAATAATGCATTTTTACATGGTGATTTGTTTGAAGATGTGTATATGACAGTCCCACCTGGGTTCAAAACTCCTAAGGATGGTTTAGTATGCAAGCTTCAAAAGTCCCTTTATGGTTTAAAGCAAGCCAGTAGGCAGGGGAATGCCAAGCTTACTGCTGCTCTTCTGTTTTTGGGATATCATCAGTCTTCCTCCGATCACTCCATGTTTGTTAAGACCCAAGATATGTTGATTATTGTCCTCTTGGTTTATGTAGATGACATTGTCTTAACTGGAAACAATTTGGATGAAATATCAACTGTCAAGTCCTTTTTGGATCAGAAATTCAAAATTAAGGATCTGGGATCTCTTAAATTTTTTTTAGGCCTGGAAGTGGCAAGATCTAAGTCAGGAATAGTGCTTTCTCAAAGGAAATATGTGTTGGAATTGATAGATGATGCTGGTCTTCTGGGTTGCAAACCAGCTTCTGTTCCAATGGTTCCTAATTTCAAACCAGAGGTTTCTGCTAACTCACTGCTGCCTGATCCTACTCGTTATAGGAGGCTCATTGGGACGCTCATTTATCTTACCAATACTCGGCCAGATCTTTATTTTGCTGTGCATAAACTCAGTCAATACCTTGCCACTCCTCATCAGTCTCATTATGATGTTGCTCTTCACATACTCAGATATATCAAGGGATGCCCAGGGAAAGGTCTCTTCTTCTCATTTGAAAATAATTTGAAGCTCACTGCCTTCAGTGATTCAGACTGGGCAGCCTGCCCAGATACTAGAAAATCTATCACAGGTTTCTGTGTTTTTCTTGGTCCTTCTTTAATTTCATGGAAGTCTAAGAAGCAACCTACAGTCTCCAGAAGCTCTTCTGAAGCTGAGTATAGAGCTCTCACCAACACTGCTTGTGAAGTTCAGTGGCAGCAATATCTTCTAACTGATTTGCATCATTCTGCCTCTTTGCCAATATACATGTATTGTGACAACCAATCAGCTATTAAGATTGCTCAGAATCCCACATTTTATGAGAGGACTAAGCACATCGAGATTGATTGTCATCTTATTAGAGAGAAAGTTCAAAAAGGTATCATTCATCTCATGCCCATTGCTTCAAACGATCAATTGACCGATATTCATACTAAGGCTCTTCCATTTCTTAGTTTTTCTACACTCTTTTCCAAGCTGAATATGGTTGATATCCATGATCCAGCTTGCGGGGGGCTGTTAGAATAGCCAATATTTTTATTGTACAGCTCTTTTATTACTTATTATTGTAATTAGCTTAGCTGTAAATGCAAAGCGATAGTTAGTTTGTTTTTCTGCTGTAGTTAGTTACTTAATAGAACAATGTATATATTGGGATTCATCCCTCGTTGAATGAATGAGTTCATTTTTACAAATCTAACATTTCCTTTTTTATTTTTTTTATTTTTCAATTTTTTTTCTTCTTTACTCTCCTATATCAAAAGAGGCCATTGAACAAACTACTTTGGACTGCAACGCAGAAGCCAAGGTAAAAAGTATAGATAAGACTACTATTGGAGTTGTACCTCTGTCTACTCCATTATACAAGCACTTGAATGTATGGCGGGCCTAGTGCAATTAATGGAAAGTGAAGGAATTACTTCTTTGCTAGCGGTATCAGGTTGGTCATATGCATGGCGTCACATAAATTCTCTTTTCCTTTCCAGGGGTATTGGATTAATTTGCATACTCAGAGTTTTTTATATTCATGGACCATTTTTTTTTTTTTGTATGATGTTGAATTCACTCCTGACAGACCCGTCTGAGTAAAAAATGCAACATTTACAGCACTTACTTGCTTTTAAACAAAGCAAAAAGTACTGGATAAAGTAGACTCTGACTCTGCATGATTTGCTCTTGGGGTGGTTTTAAAGGCATACTTTTATAGCATGTCATTGTTTGAGCACAGTACCTGTGTGATGTGGGGCTGCTTTATTCAGCTTTTTTCTCTTCTTGATATTTCCGAAAGGGTCATCTACCTTTCTAGGTTCTAGTGGAAGATAATTTGTGATATCTTGGGTTTAAATCAACTGCCTTTTAGTTTAATAGTCACGGTTCTAGTGAGTTGGCTCCTTTATGACATTGTGGGTTCAAGGCCAAGCCGTTGGTATTTTTCTTTGTCCTTCCATCTCTTACCTAATTTTGTTTTGAGGGAGGTTAAGGCTAGATGGGGAATATAAAAGTCTAACTGCCATTAACGTCAAAATGTTCCATTTGATTAATAGTTGGCTTTAAAGAGATTTAGTGAAATCTCAAAGAATGTTTTCTCATTGTCCTTTCTCTTCTGTTAAAAAAAGCTGGTGAACATAAAATTACAAAAAAAAGGTTCCGTGCTCCTACCCTTCCCCTTTTATTATAAGTGGTGCATTGTTTATCTTGTGCCATTTATGACATATGTATACTGCATCTTCATTGTTTCTAGTGTGTGCTAGCTTGGATGGAGTTCACTTGATCATTCATTTTCTTCACATGGACTTGCATTTTTGTTACTTTTAGCAGGTGAGACACTTTTAGCTAACAAATCCTTTGAAGTGCTGTTCTGTGATTTGCTATCATCAAGCATATCAAATGCCAAGATCAAGGTATGATAACCTTATCCATCAGCAGTATAATGTTCCATTGTTTTTTTGAGTACTAGTTTCTCTATATCTATATCCTCTAATTGGCTAGTGGTAATTTTACTTATTATTTCTGTTTTCCTTCTTCATCAACAAAGCAATACATGTTACACTTAGTGCTGCTTTAAGGTATTTCTGCTGCATATCAGAATTGGTTGTAGACTTGTGGTGCATTTGTTAATAGCTCCAGAAGTTATATTGTCTTTTGATTAAGTTATGCGCATTTATTGGAATATTTTCCGTCTAATTTTATTATAGCATTTCTTCATATTCAGATTTGGTTTTCTCTTGGTTCCAATGTTATTGTGATAGAAGCCCATTGCCTTAAAATGACTAAAGTGTATGTTAGAAAAAAGCACCGTAGGGCAGGTAAGTTGGAATCTAGGAGTGAGAAAACAAACTTGGGTTCAATTGTAACAAACTACTGAGCTGGTTGGTGAGTGGGTAGGAAATGTGAGTGGAATCCGGTTATGAGGTATACAGGTAAAGGAAAGAGAAAACGTGAGGTAGGCAAGGATTGACTTGGACATTGGGAGGGACTAGACACTCTAGAATTATCTTTCTTCTTCTATGTAATCAATTTACAATTTTTTCCATAATATACTACCGTACTGGCCCTGATATCACACTGATATCATCCAAAATTCAATGATCTTGATGTGCAATTCTATTTTTTGTTATTGTGTTCTGTTGGTACCTATCATTGGTATCAAAATTGTACGTCCTGGGATCGTTGATGGTCAATACTAGATCAATTATGGAGTCACATCTAGAAATGGTGGAAAGGATTTTGATGGAGAGCTTGACGAAACAGGAGAGGATGGGGCCCCGTCTTGATGAGATTATGTGCTTGCTCAAGGCGCGAAACAAGGGAGAATCAAGAGGATGTTCACGGAACAGACGACGACCCTCAATGCGCGATGATGAGGGTGACGATGATGGTGAATAGAAGAGCAAGGCCGAACCAGAGAAAACCTGAAATTCTTCCTACCGAGATCGAGAATGGTCTCGAAGTTCAGGGAAACAGTCATTGGAAGGGAGTTGACCACCCGAGAGAAATAAAGGAGGCAGGAAGCTTGAGATTCCAATATTTTTAGGAGAGGATGCTTATGGGTGGATTAACAGAGTGGAGCGTTACTTCAAGGTGAATGGAGTAACTGAAACTGAAAAGATTGAATCAATAGTGATGGCTATGGAAGGGAGAGCACTGAATTGATATCAATGGTGGGAGGACCAAACTCATAATCCCAGCTGGACCCAATTCAAGGAGGCAATGATTCACAGGTTTCAACATGGAATTATCTAAAATCCTCTTAAACCTCTGTTGAGCATTAAGCAAACTAGGACTGTTGTAATACCCTAATACTAATATCTTGATGTAACTTATATATATAAAGATAGAAAGTATTAATCATGTTACTTCTATTCTTACTATACTCCTATTACTATACAATTAATGAAATTATATAAAGAGAGCCACAGTAAAAGTAGGTCATACATATATACATCAAAAGCCTCTAAAGGCAAAGTGTTATATATACATCACAACTACATCTCAAAGTAAAAATATACAAAAGTTCTCAAGTAATGAAAGTAAAATTATCTACATCTTTTTTTGCTTTCCTTTAGCTTCTTTAATCCTTGGTAAGGGGTCTTGACATGCTTTTACCATAGAAACACGAAAAGGGATGAGGACATAAGATTTTTCAGTAATTAAACATGTATTTCATGGCACTCATTAATATAAATCACTTATAAACATAATTAATAATCACATTATACTGTCGTTTATACAATTGTATAACATCAATTAAACTTGGCATATTGCTTAACTCGTTTCAATGCCTAACTTAGGACTTAACTCATCCTAAGGCTCGTATTAATAAGTTTGACTCACTTTACTACACATACATAAGGTTGATCATATTCCTCATATACTTGACAAATAGTTTAGCTCACTAGTTTACCTTAGGTAAAGTGTTGTACTTACACTTACCTCTCTCAATTATCTTCTAAGAAAAGAATCTAACTCACTCTTTTGCAAGGTTAAGAAGTTTGACTCACTTCCTTAATTATGATAATTGTTCTATATAAATTTGCACATTCAACTCATATTGAATTATAAGAGAATAAATTATGCAACTATGATAAGTACACTCTCTTACCAAACTTGTATCTAGTTTACCTTATAATCACAATTCTAGTGATTTTCTAAATCACACAAAGGTGTATAAGGTCCTAGATAACTATTTTAATTAATCAATAACTATTGAATAACTTAACATTCAACTTGTATTCATATATTAGGTGATTATTTATTTTGTGAAATATCCCTAAAAGTATCTTAATATACTTAGAAAAGCATATAAGAATGATTTTAATTGGTAAGAAATTCCAACACATCAAGAATAAAAATCCTGAAAATCCCTGTAACTCATGCCTAGATGTGACTTTCCCACGCCTAAGCGTGACCCTCTCTGTCTTGCCTAGCTGAGAAACAAAACACCCCATGCCTAGGCATGGTTTAGTCACGCCTAGGCGTGACTCTGCGACTGAAAGTTTTACATAATTTTGCAGAACAATTTGTTGTTCCATTAATCGAATTCATCATTTCAATCACTAAAAATCTGATACTAAGATATCTCAAACATCAAATATGATCCATTAACATGTTGTGATACTTAAATAACCTTAATTTTACTTAATCATGGATTAGAGAAAATTCCACCACCAATTACCTAAAATCCCTAATATTGGCTCCAATGAAGATTAATGGTTCTTAAGGGTTAAGTACTCATAGTCATACATCCAATAAGGTGTAAACACTCTAATTTAACACTTGGAATTGAAAACCAAGCTCAAAATCTAGATTTGCTCATCAAATCCATTTTTTACAATTTATGTAACCTAACTTCAACCATAGAAAAAAGTAGAAGAACAGGGATGAAGATTTAGGTTAGAATCCCCTACCTCAAGTGTTTAAAAATTGTGGATGATTAAGCTTGCCTTTACCCTTAGTTCTCTTGTTCCTTTCCTCTTCCCCGTTGGCTTTGTCTTCTTTTATTTCCTTGTTTTCTGTTGCCCTTGCTGTTTTTGTGAGAGATAAGTGAGTGAAATTGGATAATAAATGAAATATCATGTTATAAGTCAATATAGAAGGCTTAGAAACCGTGTATGACTTGTAACCTTAAGATACTTCTTGATCTGCTAAAAACACTTAGATTTAGTTAAATCAAATTTTTCAACTTCCAACAACTTTGAAATGAATACTAAGATTCATCAAAATTATTGTTTCAATATTATCTTATTTTTTCATATCTGTTGGGGGTCAATTCAGTATTAAAAGCACAACCAGTATGCTTAAAAATATCAAACTGACTCCAATTATTCTTAAATTTTAACTACACCTTACTTAACTTATTTGTGACTTAGAAACAAATTCTTTAGATTTATTTTCCTCAACTTAGCAATTTATGCTACTATCTGAGTCATTTTAAGCTATTTTTCAACTTCTGAGTTACAACTAAGTGCCTAAACTAACTCAGTTTGTCACAAAAATAGACATACATGTAAAACAAGTGTTATACTACCTTTTGTAATCATAAACTAATCTAACATGCTAAAAATGGACTGTTACAACTGTCACGGAGTACCGTGAACAGTTTGAGCTAGCTTTAGGACTTGTGAAGCTTGCTAACAACACGATGATGAAGGGGATCTTTTTGAATGGATTAAGAGAGGAGTTGAAGGCTGAATTGAAATTATATGATTTACATTCTCTGTCAGACCTCATGGATAGAGGTCAACTAATTGAAGATAAGAATTGGGCTTTGAGGAAAAGATGGATTACTGTGAAAGGAATGGTTTCAATCAAAACTGTACATGGGGAAGGATACAGAGCCTATGGAGGATTTGAAGGAGGGAAGAGTCATTACCAGTCAGTACCAACAATGATTGCAAGCCAAAAGAGTTCATTAGAACCAAAAACCCCGGATGGAGTTGCAGAAGAGAAGAAAAACTCAAGACCAAGGAGATTATCTCAGGAGGAACTTCAGGAGAAGAATAGTAAAGGGTTATGCTTCAAGTGTGGAAAGAGGTGGAGCCAGGAGCATGTCTGTAAATTCAGACATTACCAACTATTTATGATGGAAGAGGAGGAGGATGAAGATAGGGAATCAAATATGGAAGAAGAGAATTCAGAACAGGAGTTAGATGATAAGGCCTTACAGTTATCTATGAAGAGTATAATGGGATTGACTTCTTCCAAATCCCTAAAGTTGTGGGAGAAAATTGAAGAACATCAATTGATAGTACTCACTAACTATGGAGCTTCTAACAATTTCATCTCGAAAGAATTGGTGAAAAAGTTGGGTTTGGCACTAGAAGAAAATCCTAAGTATACAGTGAAAATAGGGAATAACTATAAGGTGAGAAGTAAAGGAGTGTGTAGAAATGTGAAAATGTTAGTTCAAAGGGTAGATAAATAACAAAATTTCTTCCTCTTTGACTTAGGAGGAGCTATGGCAGTTTTGAGAATGGATTGGTTGGAAGACTTAGGAGACATACACGCCAACTTCAGAGACCTTACCCTGACATGGAAAAAGAATGGAGCAAAAATTGCATTAAGAGGAGAACCATCCATTTGTAAGGCTTAGGCCTCACTTAAGGCCATGCTAAAGGCTTTAAGAGATGAAGGAGATAGCTACTACATAGAGTACCAGGAGCTGCACCATGAGGAACAGTCAAAGGAGGTACTGGCAGAAGAAATTCAGGTGATCATGCAAGAATTTACAGACTTGTTCCAAGAACCACATGAATTACCTCTCACTCGAGAACAAGATCACGCTATCAACCTCAAAGAAAGAGCCCAAATTCCCAACATTCACCCTTATAGGTACCCCCATTACCAAAAAATTGAAATAGATAAAATAGTGGATGAAATTATGACTGCAGCATCATCATGCCTAATACAAGTCCATATTCTAGTCTTGTGATATTGGTAAAAAAGAAGACGGGGGAGGATGGAGATTTTAAGTAGACTATAGAGCACTAAACAAGCTTACTGTACCAGACAAATTCCCAATCCCTGTGATTGATGAGTTGCTAGATGAATTGGGAGGAGCAATTATTTTTTCTAAACTATACCTCAAATCTGGGTATCATCAGATAAGAATGAGGGAGAGTGACATTCTCAAAACTGCCTTTAGAACACACGAAGGGCTTTATGAATTTCTGGTGCTGTCCTTTGATTTAACTAATGCCCGTTCCACTTTCCAAGCATTGATGAACAAGGTGCTGAAACTATACTTAAGGAATTTTTTGCTAGTATTTTTTTATGACGTTCCTACTCATAAACCCATGTTCTCGCAAGTTGATAACAACATACCTATCTACTAACTTTCCCTCAACCAAGTTAATGTCCTGATTCAATGAATACTTCAATTGAGAGGATACCCATTATCCTAAAATTCATGGATTTCAGGAAGATTGGACTGTTGCCAATTCCTCGACTCTTATCTTTTCTTGAATGACTTCAACATCCAACTCATTTGTTGGCAACCACTCCTATCTTTAAGATTGGGTTGACCTTCACCAAATCTTCAACTATCTTACCAAAGGGTCATTTAAAATAGATTATTAGATTTACAAGCCCAACGAGCCTGACCCAACTTTAGGTAACCCAATCATGCACCATCGTTCATCCTTAGCTGAATCCTTCTACGCCCTTTCCATTGGCTACTTCCTCATCGACTGACCGGCTACGTCTTGTCTCGACTAACCATTTGCATCGGTTAACTCCAGTCGAGGCCATTTTTTTTGTGATAATAGTTCCAAAATAATGCTCATAACTTTCTTATCGTTGTAGAATTACCTTAAACAATAGGTATTTTGAAATGGATGGAGTATATTTAGAAAAATTCCAAACATTGAAGGAACATGAATATGTAATTCAAAGATGTGTGTGAGTGTATATATATATATGGAGCATATCTCGTAAGATAAGTATTTACTGTAAGAGGTGAAATAAATGAATCTTGATAATTGGATCTTATATGAATGGTTAAGATTTGAACATAAAATGCATGTGACTTTTTTGAGTGGTCATATGACCTTTAAGTAACTTTTAATCTTGACTATCCATGTATGATTGTATGGTAAAGATTTACTCCTCTTACGCTCTCACAATAAAAATTTCTCTCACTAGATATGCCCATTATATATATAAAAAGGTTTATAGCCAAATACATAACCTAAGACTAAAATTAGAGCAAATCTTGAGAAGCAACTTAAGAGAGTTAGCTTGGTAGTTGCCAACACTTGGTTAATTCAAGTAGTTTGACACTTGTTTCTCTCAAACAAGGTCTCAAGTTTAAGTTTTGTGAATGAAAAAAATTAGTATTAAGAAAAATTTACACCTTTGTGATCAGACCCAGCTCGATTCTGGATTAGTCAAGATCTAATGCGACTTTCAAATACCAAACGATTTACACAAAGAAAAATATCAATCATATTTTTTCATTTAAAAAAGATTTTACCGACCATATTTCAAAGGAAACTTAATAAAAAGTGTTATCTTTGGAGAAAAATAAGGAATGAGGGGAAAACATTTATGAGCATTAAATGATTCTTGAAGGATTCAATTTATTTTGGGTTGTGGTAAACGATCGTTAATCACACTTTAGTCATCAGATGCATTAATATTTTGAGATAAAAAGAGACTTTTCCTTGTCAAAAAATGTTACTAAGTGGTCAAGTGTATAAATGTTCTATAATTTTTCCCTTTAGATTAGTGAAATCTTTTGTGATTTATGTATTTTTTAAGTAAAATAAAAAAAAAGCTAATAGTACATTGACCTCGAACATTTATATGGTCGAGCTCTTTTTAGCTCGTCTATTTCCTTATTTAAGTTTTGAGATAGACGTTTCAGATCAATAGAGACAGTAAACCGCTCAAACGCTTAAGTGTTTATTAGCAAAACTATATCATTTTACCCCCCTCTAATTCATTGTAAGTGTCATTTTAATGCAATGTATAAGAATTAAGAAACATTAAATTAAGTTTTAATTATGAAATTTTTTTACTAAGCTAATTTTATTTATTTCAATTAATTATTGTATTTTACAATATTCATTCAATTTTCATGAGTACTTGAGACTATTAAAGTATAGGGATAGAAATAAATAATAATTAATGCATTATTAGTATGCAAAAATGTCACTTATAATAGATTTTTTTATTTATTGAAGTAACACTTAAAATGGGGAGTAGTAGGCTCTGGCATCTTTAATATATATATATATATTGAGACCTCATAATAAATTAGTGAAATAGTCCTTTGAATTATCAATAAAACTTTGAGTTTAATTTTAATGTCTTGTTAGTGTAAAATTTTTTATATTATTAATCAATAATATATTACTATATGTGACTTATAAAATAATTATTGTAAGAGACAAATATTTTTTATAATATGATAATATATAATTAAATGACAATATAAAAAATTTTCACACTGACTGTATATTCAAATTAAATCCTAAAACTTTTACATAATATTTTTATTTTATTCATAAAGAGAAGTTCAAGCATATTGTTTGGAGGATTTAGCGTTACTTTAGAAAAAGAAATGTCTTTATAAGGGTTGATTCAACTAGTAGCATCAAATTATGCTTACTTAAAGGTTTTTAGTTTGGTTCCTATTAGTGGTCCTTAAATGATAAGCTAAGTCATTTTTTTTGTGATAAACAAATTTAAGATGGTGGAAGGCTCTTCTCATTGCATGATTAGGCAAACCACAAACCTTAGCGAGGATGTACGTTGGGAATACAAATAGTCAACCAACGAAAGATTACTGAATTCGAACCTAAATCATTTAATTGTTATAAGCAAAACATCGACATGATGAGCCAAACCTTGTGGTATTCCCTAACCAAAATGCCTTTACACCTCCTAAACTTTTTCTCCCAAAAAACAAAAACGTCAAAGATTAAATGCATTCTTTGGTGGAAATGAAAAGTTTACCATTAACTAGTTACCATGTGCATTGCACATATTGCTTTAAAAATTTTATGTTTATAATAATAAGTTTTTAATTTAATGGACAAATATCTAAATGTGTTTGAAACTTTGAATTAACTTGTCTTATACTTTTTTTTTGTTTAAATTGTTTTATACTTTTTTTAGTCAACTTAAAACTAAATAATAAATTCACATCAGTGCAGCACATTTAGAGGAATTAATTAATTCCATAGCTTGTCATGTTAGCATGTTTAATTTTGTAGAAAGCTTATAATTAAAATATTTTCAATGAAATTTTTTATTAAAAAGTTTTCAAATACAAAATAAATTAATTTTGACATGTTGAGTGACTTTTTTTATGACATAAGAAACTTATAAAATTTTAAACTTATGTTATATTATATTATATTATATTATATTTTCCTTCTCATTCATTTTTTAGTTTTTCACTAATGCTAAATCTTCTTTTTTACATGAGTAATTCTTTGATATAAACCCCATAGTATCCGAAAATCATTTTAGCCCTCAATTAATTTGGAGTCGAACCGAGTTGGATCACAAATGTTTAAAACTATCTAAACGCTGATTTTTTTTTTTCATTTACAAGACTCGAACTTGAGATCTTGCTTAAGGAGAACAAATGTCGAACAACTTAAACTAATCAAATGTTAGTTACTTGAGTAATTCTAATTATTACTAATGAGTTAGTCTAAAATTCTCCTAATATAATTACTTAAAACATAATTACATAAAAAAACAGTGAATATCATAAAAAAGTAATACTTTTTTTAAATAATTTAAAAAACTATCCATTCATTGACAAAGCTTATGATATCTCTTTATTGTTGAGTGCATATAAATGCTTAACGACCTCCCTTCCATAGGAACTCACCATAGAAAGCTAGACATTGTTTCCCAAATCAAGGATATGAAAATCCTCTTTTATTTTTCCATCCTCCTTCTTGTTCTCTCGATTGGTTTTGGTATGCACTGCTTTCCACAAATTCAAGATATTCAGTTCTATTTTATGTGTAATAAATTTTTATGAGTTTGGTTTTATGACTAATGATGTATGTGACTGGATATACCGTGTTGTGCAGGAAATCAAGTACGAATGACAGAGGCAAAAGTATATCAAACACCATTTTATAACAAAGATTGTCGTAAGTGCGACACTACTTGCAATTAGTGTCGCATTTATGACATTCACTATCATACAATGGTATCTGACATACTCTTGCATCTGTTATAGAGATGACCGAGGTAAGTTCCCTTCTCAAGCTCAGTCTGCACCACATGTTCAACATATGGGGCAAGAGAATTTGAAGGATGTGAATGTCATTGTGACACAAAGTACTACATCATTACACATCCCAGCAACAAACAACTCAGAGAATGTGGACAAGAATCAGGATAGTAGTGATGCTGAGTTGTCTAAGGAACCTAAGGTGACAAAGAATCCTGTTAAGGTACCATTCCCTCAAGCTTTAAAATCAAGCAAGCGAATTCTGGATCCTAACAATGAAATCCTAGAGAATCTAAGGCAAGTAAAAATCAATCTGCTACTTTTGCATGTGATTAAACAAGTTCCTACTTATGCAAAAGTTCTCAAGGATTTGTGTACAGTTAAAAGAAAGTACCATGTAAAGAAGACATCATTCTTGACAGAACTAGTTAGTGTTCTAATTGAATAGCGGATTCCTCCCAAGTACAAAGATCCTGGGTATCCAACCAGTGCATGCAGCATTGGAAATCATGAGTTTGAGTAAGCTTTGCTAGATTTAGGAGTTAGCGTGAATCTAATGTCATATTCTATTTATTTGCAATTGGGGTTAGGAGAAATCAAACCAACAACTGTGGTATTGCAATTGGTTGACCGTTTAGTCAAAGTACCCCGGAGAGTGGTAAAGGATGTTCTAATTCAAATTAACAAATTTTATTATATTGTTGATTTCCTAATCCTCAACACTAGCTCTGTTGTTGATACTACTTCAAAAATTCTTTTGATTTTAGGTGCGTGTTTCATTGTCACTACTAATACTCTTATTAATTACATGAATGAACTTATGAAGCTATCTTTCGGAAACATAACTCTTGAGGTGAATATCTTCCATATTGCAAAACAGCCAGAAGATGATGATAAAGGTCACCAGATATACATGATTGACTCAATCATGGATAGGGGACTTTCTACAGCTCATGATTTCGATCCTCTTGAGTATTTTCTTGTTAATTATGAGCTTCATTCTATCAGTAACTCATCTGATGTAGTTGATATTAGTGTTATTTTTTTTATAGAACTTAGGATTATGGCACTCGAGCATGGCAACCGAAGTTTGAAGAGTTTCCCGAGAAAGCTTTAGGTTGGAGTATTGCTGATATAAAACGTATTCATCGTCTGGTTTGTTCTCATAAAATTAATTTGGAAGAAGGTAAATGGTCAGCAGTTGAAATCATAACTTGAGTTGAAGGATCCAAATTTATAAAAGATTTTGGTTGATGATTCTGTCTACCAAAACTGAGGTAAGTTTTTAGTATTTCGTTTGTGTTTTTATTAAGTCAAATTTAGGACCTCCCGGATTTTAGAACCTTTGTATGAATATGTAAATAGTGTCGGCCAACAAAAAAAATTTAAAAAAAATCAAAACCCAAAAAAAAAGTTTACGTGCATGTTTATTTCATTTTATTTTATTTTGTTATTGTTATTTTTGTCATTGCTAACCATTGTCAATGTATAGGGATCATCTTCTCATCTTCTCTTTTTAATCGCTGAGTACTTCAAGTATGTGACTCCTCCTCATTACTCTATTTATTTTTGTCCCAATGATTTATTTGATGTATATTGGTGATTATTTATTATGTCTAGATTTAATTTTAAACATTTAGGACAATGTTTCATTTTAGTTGGGGGTGTTGGTGGTGCAAATTCAATATTTAAAATGTTTGTTGGAATTCTGTGACATATTTTCATGTGTAATTTTTTTTAAAAAAAATGTGCATCATATGTGTATCTTTATCACATGTGTACTCATTCTCATTCATAGCCATATTTGTAAATTCACTAAACCTACCATAATCATTTTTGCTGAAGCACCTACAAAACCTCCAATGCACTCATCCAAGTTTTGTGGTAAGATAGTGATTTGACACATGTAGCTAGAGAACTCTTTTGCTTAAGTATTCATGTGAGTTTTTGAGAAGATTGAGAGCCTACAAATGTAGTAAATTATGATAAGCATTCATTGATATGTTGAATTGGGTACTTCTTTCGAAAATATCATCATATGGTTTGTGGTAAGATGACGAATATACTTTGAATATGAAGAAGGTCAACTTAGGATTAACATCTGAGTCTTTCAAGCTAACCTTTTCCATCATAGAACCCTAGTAGCCAACTTTGAGCAAAAAAAAAACATATAGCCTTTTTCTTTTCAAATGTCCATGTCATCCATACCTCTCTACATTGGAGTATAGCCTATATATTGATTTTTCTATCCTTTTTACTTCTAGGTGTATATTAAGTGTGAAATTTGTATTTTCTTTCATTTGAGTTTAATAAAAAAAAGAAAGAGAAAAAAAGAAGTCAAAGTTGGTAAGAAATGACAAGAATACCAAAGTGGCATGTGTTTGTTCATCAAATAGTGAAAAAGAAGAAGAATAAGGAAAAACATTATCATTCGATGATCTAAAAAGTTGAAAAGTACATCAAGTGAGAAATGTAGTCTACTAAAATATTTAATAAAATTCTCCTTGTATATACTTGGAAGTCTTTTTGAATCATTTTCATTTTTTTTCATGTAGCCCAAAACCTAAGCCACGTTACAACCTTTTGTGTTGACTGTTCTGATCCTAAGTAAGTTTTTGGAAAGAGTGGTGGAAGTCTCATTTGTTGGTGTTCCTATCATAAGATCAATGTTTGCTTGTTACTTATACATAATTGCCTAATTTCTTATGTGAATATGTGTACACTCATTGTCAACTCCATAGAGAGAATCTTCACACAAAACACTTTTATATCTGAATTATGGAGTTGAACCTTTTGTTTGAGATGTTCTTAATGTTGCATGTGTCTGGACTTCTAGTTAGATGGATATAGTTTGAAACACATACACTTTGTGGACTGCTATACGCGGATTGAATGTGATATTATTATTGAACTTTTAAGATTATTTTGATATGTGAATCTAAAAAATATGAATTGATAAACTATTTTATCATTTTCTTAGTCTTTTTAATTTCGTTTTCATAAAAATTACTAAGGACTAACAATAGGCAAGTTGAAGTGTGTGATAAATATACAAAAGTGCTCTATAAATATTTTATTATTAGATTAAAATATAAATAAAAATTATTAGAATTAATGTGTGCTTTTAAATTAAGTTTTTATTTACTTTGAAATATTTTTAAATAAATTTTTATGTTTAATTTCAAAATTTATAAAGAACAAGTCAAACTCCAATCAAATTCAAAGGAAGATTCACATGAGATGTGTGGGCACTTTTGATAATAAAAAAAGAAATATTTAAGCAAAAGTGAGTGACGTGAATGATAGGAAGAAGCTGTTGATACTTTCTTGGATTTTTTTTCTTTATGCATATGGATCCCATGGTTCAAGAAATAATTTAAAAAAATAAAAAATATATGAAAAGGCCAATAGTTCAATGGGCCGTTGATATTAAATGGAAAATGTTAGTTAGTCTTATATTTTTTTAAGAGTGTATTATTATTTATATTATTTTTAAAGATGTAATTGAATAAAAAAAAATAATAAAAAAGATATGTATAATAAATAATATTAAATAAAATATAAAAATAAATATATACATTATTTGATTTAATGTAAATCAAATAAAAAAAAAAGGCGAGGCCTGTGACTTGGAGGAGGCGGTGGAAGGAGAATTATTAAAAGAAACATATTGAACAGCAGTAGCCTAGCCGATATAGAAGGAAGTCACGCAGCAGCAATTGGGGCGCGCCGTTCGAGAAGGAAAAGCGCTGCTACGCATTGCAGCGTGATTAGAGTTGTGCAATGAAGAATTTTAGCGAAATAATTATATCGTATTTAAATTTGATTATGTTTAGTTAACTTTTTTTATACTAAGTGAATCATAAAATTTTGATTATTTTAATATTATTATGTTGAATTATTTTTATTTAATTTTAAGATTTAATATCTATTGATTTTATTTTTTATCAGATTATATTATTAGTGAATTTTAAAATGAGTCTAGTCATATTTTTTATATTTTATAATTTATTTATGTTATCTGAATGTTAATAGTAATTGTTGGATATCAATTATAATTTTTTATTAGAAATATATTTGATGGTTTGATAATTACTATTAGTTAGAAAATGTTATCATACATGTTATTATTATTTTTAATATTTTATTGATATACTTTCTGTGAACACATACTTATCGCTAGATATTTATGAGTTAAATTATTTAAGTATAATAACTTGACATAATTAATGTTAAAATTAATCTTGATGGATTCTGAACCTTAATCATTTTACATCTAGTAAAAACTAAATTTGCTTTGTTTTGCTTTACTCAATTTTGCATTTAAATTAATCTTTATTTACTTTTAATCATTTAATATAATTTTTTTGTTTCTTTGTTTCTTTAGCTATTTTTTTTAATTTATCTCTCTGTAGAATCGACACCCCAAAACTGTGCTACAATTACTACGTTATTCTTTGAACGAAATCAAATTTTGGCATCGTTGTCAGGGAGACGATAAAAGAATTGCTAATCAAGTTTTTCTTTTCAGCATTTTGTAATAGCGGTAACTTCGATCCCTCTTTTATCTTGTTGCATCTTTATTTTTTTTATTTTTTTTGTAGTTTATTTTATTTTATTTTATTTATTTTACTTTTAGTGTTTCATTTTTCTCTAGCTTGCATGAACAAGTATAGAGATGCCTTGGGTCGATTTGCTTGTAGACTTGTGTCAGAGTCAGTCAGAGTCAAAGTCTAATTTTTCTATTCATTTATTTGATATTTCTAACTCTGAGGAAATGAGTGAACATAAAGATCAACCCACTAGGACTCTTTAGGATTATCTCTACCCTACACACACAGCCACACCATCATACGTCATGTTTCCAGTTAATACTCCCCAACTGGATTTTAAAACAGGGATGTACAATTACTTCCTACTTTTCATGGATTGGAAAATGAAAATTCATATTTGCACATTAGGGAGTTTGAGGAAGTAGTTGCGACTTTTCATAGTCAAAATGTAACTGATGACGTTGTGAGACTTAAGTTCTTTCTTTCTCTTTGAAGGATAGAGGTAAGAGTTTGTTATACTCGCTGAGATCACGATCTATTAGGTCATGGAATGAGATGACTCAGGTATTTTTTTAATAAATAATTTTTCCAACATAAGACCAACGCTTTAAAAAGGTAAATCTCCACCTTTGCGCAAAAGGACAGTGAGATTTTGTAATAGTCTTGGGAGAGATTTAAGGACTTGTTGAGTATATGTCTTCACCATGGGTATGAGAATTGGTGTTTAGTGAGCTATTTTTATGAGGAATTTACACCTAGAGAGCCCCAATTTGTGGGGATGATATGTAATGGCGAGTTCTTACAGAAAGATCCTGATGAAGTTATAGAATACCTTAATGAGCTTGCTGAAAAAGCTCACATTTGGATTGAACCTAGTGCTATTGAGAGCACAAACAGGTCACGACCTGCAAGAAACCTAAATGGTGGTAGAATATACCATATCAGAGAAGATGATAACCTAAAGGCTAAGGTTGAGATGTTCACTAGGGAGGTAGAGGTGTTAAAGACTAAGACTTAAAGCCAATACATATGACTAATTATGCAGATTCTTTTGGACCATGTTTTGTGTGTGGCGGAGTAGATCATCTCGCCAACAATGTCCCATATTTGTTGAGATGAGAGGTATGTATGTCTTTTATCTCTTTTTATGATACTTATAATCCAGGGTGGCGCAATCACCCCAATTTTAGCTAGAAGACTAAAAATCAGCGCCCTGCATAGCCCTCTAGATCATATCATGCACCATATCATGCACATTTGCCTTCTGTCAGTCCTTTAGAAGACATTTTGCACTCTTTTATTGAGGCTTAAGGTAAGACTAACCAAAAGATTGAATCTTTGATTATGCAGGTTGTTGAAGAAAACATAGAGATAAAGAGTTAAGTGTCCAAATTGATGAGCTCTTTTAGTGTGAATGAGCGAGGTAAGTTTCCTTCTCAAGTTCAGTCCGCACCCCATGGTCAACATATGGTGCAATAGAATTTGAAGGATGTGAATGTCATTGTGACACAAAGTGGTACATTATTACACATTCCAACAACAAACAACTCAAAAGATGTGGACAAGAATCAAGATAGCAGTGATGTCAAGTTCCCTAAGAAACCTGAGGTGACAAAGAATCCTGTTAAGGTACTATTTTCTCACAAGCAAGCGAATTCTGGATCATAACAATGAAATCCTAGAGAATCTAAGGCAGGTAAAAATCAATCTTCCACTTTTGTATGTGATTAAACAAGTTCCTACTTATGCAGAAGCTCTCAATAATTTGTGTACAGTTAAGAACAAGCACCATGTAAAGAAGACAATGTTCCTGATAGAGTGATAACAATGTATTTTATTCAATTTATAATCCTCTCACTAGGCTTCTTAAGGTTCAATTTGACTTAAGTTGATTTTGTCACATTTTATGTAATTAAGCTTAATTGGATCATTGAAGAAATTATTGCTTGAATTATCATTAATTTTGGTGATTGCATTCTTAAGTAAAGTGGCCACAATTTGAGTTGTAATTATCTTATTAATGTGATTCTGGTTTGTTGGAAAGTTAAGATAATTCTCTAATAACTATTCACTTGATAGCAAGAGCCACATTGATAGCAAGATATTTCATTTATTGTATAACTTTCTCACTTGGCTTTTTTAGTAAACTGACTATAATTTGAGTTACAAATATCCGGTGGATGTGATTTTGGTCTTGTTTTTAAGTTAAGATAAATTTTTACAACTTTCATGAAGGTCTCAAGACCAGGGACACATGTTTGGATAACTCAAATTGGAGTTGAAGCAAAATCTAGCGTTTTGAACTTGACAGCTTGACCTCTATGCACTCATTAGGCTATATCTCGGGCTATAGGAGTTCAACAATTCTGAAATTTTGACAGTGGAATGTACAACTTTCATGAAAAACACAAAATTCAATTCGGATTCCTTGAAGGTGATATTGGGCTTGGAAGTCAGAATAGAGGTGCTGGAGTTAGGCCTGACCCATGAGCAGTAATTGGGCCAGATCTCGGGCTATGGTTGTTGAATTTGGCTAAACTTGGTGTCTCTGGAAAGCTGAGACAATTTCCTAGAACTTTCATGAAGATCACTTGATGAAATTCGGACGCATGCCATGAGCTAAGAGCAGAGACATTTCGGAGCCAAGAAAGTCCATAATTTCAACTCATTCATCATCTATTGTGATTTTACTTCTCATCATCAAACAATTCCATTGTCTTCTTGCACTCCTTGAACTTTATAAAAGGAGGCAAAGACTGATCATTTAAGGGTGTTAGGTTAGCTTAGATTTTACTTTCATGTTTGTATGTTAATTGCTTCCTTTGTGTAATTTTCTATTGTTCTTAATTGAAGTTATGTTCATCATCATCTTCTTCTCTCTTTCTTTCTTCTTGTCTATGAGTAACTAAATCTTCATCTTGCTTGGGTGAAAGAGTGAAGCTCTTGGTAATGAAATAAGGTTAGATTAATTTTCTTCTTGTGCTTGAATGATATATTTTTATGTGATCTTTATATGTGTTGTATGTTGTTTCCGATTAATTTAGAAACTCTTCTTGTATAATGAATATCTTGTTCATTGTAGACAAGACGTTGGCACAGTAGATGCTTGAGACCATTTACAAGTAGTAGTAGATAATTATTGAAACCATACTATGATTACATGTTTAATTTAAATTGAACTTTGAATGTTAAATCTTCCGATTGGAACCTTCATTATGTATGATTTCAATTGAGTTATAAAAAGAAATAATCTTGTCTTTAATTTATTACTTAGAGTGGATCTCCTAACCCAAGCAAATCATTTTCATTTGTGAACAACTTATATAATCTTTAGTATTGTGACAAATCTTCTCCTTACCTCAAATAATTTTCTCTTCATCAATTCCCTGTGAATCGACCTCGGATTCCTGAGAATTTACTACTTGAAACAACCTGCACTTGGGTTTGAAACTTTAATTATCCCGTCAAGTTTTTGGCACCGTTGCTGGGGACTTGATTTGAAGTCCTAATTCATTGATATTCTCTTTCTGTAAATAAACTTCACTATCAGGTATATTCTTCTTCTACTCTTTTAATTATTTTTTTATTTACTAATTTACTAACTAACTTATTAATTAACTTTCTACTTACTAACTTATTAACTAACTTTTATATTTATGTCATTTATTTTTGTTTTTAATTTTATTTATTTATTTACGTCATTTATTTTTATTTTTTAATTTTTTTAATTTTTTTTTTTTTATTTTTTTATTTTTTTACGCTTTATTTTTTATTTATTTATTTATGCTTTATGTTACCTAACTCTCTAACTTTTAATTTATGTCATTTATTTTTCTACTCTCTAACTTTTAATTTACGTCATTTATTTTTTGTCCTCTAACTTTTTAATTTCTCGTTTTATTATTGCTTTCTAACGTAATGAAATAATCTTTCTTCTTCTCTTCTCTTTTCCAACTCTTCTGGGGCTCTGCCACTCTCCATTTTCATATTTTAAATTTATTTTTGTACTTTATTTTTGTATTTTATTTTTCGCACTTTATTTTTTGTATTTTAGTTTTTGTATCTTATTAACTCTCTAACTATTTAACTTTTTATTTTATCAGTTATTTAATTCTTTACTTGTTAATATTTATTTAGTGGTTGGTTTATACCACATCATTGTTAATATTTAACGGCCAGTTTATACAGCCTACTTGTACATTATTTTTATTTTATGTCACTTATTTATGCTTAACTGGTATCGTGATTCAAATTCTGGTCGTTTGGTTAAAATTAATCCTGGTACTTTATATATTGATTTATTTGAATCGCAATCACACACAATTGACACAATGACTAAAATTGAAGGTGCATACATTGAACATGAACATCAAATACAACAAGCTGAAAATGAAATTGTACATGATGAACAAGAAAATCAACCGTTGTGAACTATGTGTGCATATTTGCAACCACCTCAAAATTCTAGTCCATCATATTTTATCTTTCCACTCACTGCTAATAATTTTATATTTAAGTCGGGTATGATTTCTTTATTTCTTAATTTCTATGGTTTAGAATCTGAAAACTCATATTTACATATAAAAGAATTTGAGGAAGTTTGTATTGCTTTCAATGATCAAAATTGCACTAAAGAGATTGTTAAGCTTAAATTGTTTTCTTTTTCTTTGAAAGATAAAGCAAAAACTTGGCTTAACACTTTGAAACCAAGATCAATTGACACATGACAAGAAATGCAAGTTGAGTTTTTAAAAAAAAATTCCAACACATAAAACCAATGCTTTGAAAAGACAAATCCAAATTTTTTTTCAAAATTCAAATGAAGCGTAATTTTCAAAGTTGGGAACGTTTTAAAGGTTTGTTAAATTCTTGCCCACATCATGGTTTTAAAAAATGGCGGACTATAAGCTTTTTTTATGAAGGTTTAACACCTGAAACTAAACAATTTGTGGAAACGATGTGTAATGGCAAGTTTCTTGATAAAGAACCTGAAGAAGTTTTAGATTATTTAAACTATTTGGCTGAAAATTCTCAATCTTGGCATGGTACTAATCCTTCTGAAAATTTAATTAGATATAACCTCACAAATGCTGGTAAAGGAAAATATCATCTTAGTCAAGAAGAAGATCTAAATGCAAGGTGCGCTAGTTTGGCAAGAAAGGTTGAATCCATGGAATTAGGCAAAGTAAAAGAAGTCAAATATGTGAAAAATGAAAAAATTTGTGGCATTTGTGATGAATTAGGACACTCGACAAATGAATGTCCTAATATTCCTGTTTTTAAAGAAGTTGTGCATGAATAAGTAAATGCAATGAACAATTTTAAAAAGTCATTCACCTCTTCTTTTTCAAATTCTTACAATCCAGGATAGAGAAATCACCTGAACTTCAGTTGAAAGAATAATAATCAAGCACAATTTATGCAACCACCACCTCCTCAGGAACAACAGGATTCTCAAAATTCTCAAGGATATACACCTTATGTCCCACCATATAGGAAAAACCTTGAAGGAATATTGAATGCATTCATAGAAAAGCAAGTGGCCATCAATAAACAAAATACTCAAACCATGATAGGCATAAAAGACACTTTTTCCAAACTTACTTCCTTCTCAACCTCAACTGAATCTCAAAGGTCAATATAGTCTAAATGAGGGTAGTTCAGAAAACCAACAAATAAATCAAGTCAATTCTGTGATAACTCTTAGGAGTGAAAAACTTGTTGAAAAAGAAATTTCTGAACCTTGTAAGAAAGATGATGAATCAAATCCCCAAGATAAGGAAAATATTGATAAGCCATCTGCCCAAAATGAGACCAAATTCTCGTCTCCTCCACCCATATTTCCTCAAGCATTAAGCAAACTAAGGAAATTGGACTACCAAACTGAAATTTTTGAAATTTTTAAACAAGTAAAGGTCAATATTCCGTTGTTAGATGCTATTAAACAGGTTCCTTCTTATGCCAAATTTTTGAAGGACTTATGCATTGTTAAAAGGAAATTAAATGTGAAAAAAAATGCCTTTTTGACCGAATAGGTAAGTTTCATTATTCAAAGCAATAATGTTTTGAAACATAAAGACCCTGGTTGTCCTACGGTTTCATGCATTATTGAAGAACATAAATTTGATCAAGCTTTACTTGATCTTGGTGCTAGCGTTAATTTGCTTCCATATTCAGTTTATCAACAACTCAACTTTAGTGAGTTAAAATTAACTTTTGTAACTCTTCTACTTGCTGATAGATCAATTAAAATTCCAAAAAGAATAGTGGAAGATGTGTTGGTACAAGTTAATAAATTCATTTATCCTTTGAATTTTATTGTCTTGGAAACTGAACCTATGGTTAATAGTTTCAAGTCAATTCCTGTAATTTTAGGTTGTCCATTTTTAGCAACATCGAATGCTTTGATAAATTACAGAAATGGAGTGATGAAGCTAATATTTGGAAACATGACACTTGAGCTTAATGTTTTCAACATATGCAAGCAACCACATGAAGTCAATGATGAAAATGAGGAAGCTGACGGGATTGAGTCCATTGTAGATGATCATCTTCTAAAAGGGAATTCTTCTAACCCATTAGAAGTTTGTTTAATTAATTCATTTGATTCAGACACACAAATAGATGATGATATTTTTGAAATATGCTCTTTACTTGATTGTACATAGGCAATGGAATACAAAAGATGGAAGCCGAGATTCGAAGAGCTACAGCCCATGAATGATAATATTCATGAAGAAGTACTCACACTGAAACTAAAGTCATTACCTACTGGGTTGAAGTACACATTTTTGGGAGAAGACCAAAGCTTTCCAATAGTAATTTCATCAATCCTTACTGAAGAACAAGAAGGTATATTGATAGAATTACTTAAAAGGCATAAAAGTGCAATTGGATGGACATGAACATATATAAAAGGCATTAATCCATTAATTTGTACACATAGAATACATTTAGAGGATAATACTAAAACATCACAACAACCTCAAAGAAAATTAAATCCGCACATGAAAGAGGCAATTAGGGCTGAAGTTCTTAAATTACTTGATGTTAGAATTATTTACCCTATTTCTGATAGCCAGCGGGTAAGCCCTACACAAGTTGTGCCTAAGAAATCTAGAATAACAGTGGTTGAAAATGAAAAAGGTGAGTTAATACCTACGCGAGTTTCATCTAGTTGACATATGTGTATTAATTTTAGAAAATTGAATGCAGCCATTAGGAAAGATCATTTTCCCTTACCATTTCTTGATCAAATTCTAGAAAGAGTAGCAGGACATCCCTACTATTGTTTTCTTGATGGTTATTCGGGATATAATCAAATACCAATTGCATTAGAAGATCAAGAAAAGACTACTTGCCTTTCAGTCTTTGTAATGCTCCGGTAACTTTTCAAATATGCATGCTAAGTATTTTTAGTGACATGATTGAACATTATATAGAGGTTTTCATGGATGATCTGACAATTTTTGTAAATTCTTTTGAAAATTGTCTTGATAATTTAGATAAAGTTCTTAAAAGATGTGAAGAAAAAAGATTTCTTTTAAATTGAGAAAAATGTCATTACATGGTTACCTCAGGAATCGTGTTAGGTCATGTGATATCTTCTGAAAAAATTGAAGTTGATAATACCAAAGTTGAATTAATTGCTCATTTACTTTCCCCAAAAACAGTCAGAGAAGTTCATTCCTTTTTAGGATATACAGGATTTTATCGAAGATTCATTAAGGACTTTAGTGTCATATCTAGATCATTATGTAATATTCTGATAAAAGATGTACCATTCGATTGGACTCAAGAATACCAAAAATCTTTTGAAAAAATAATTGGTTTTCTAACATCGGCTCCAATCATGCAATCCTCTGACTGGTCTTTGCCTTTTGAATTAATGTATGATGCAAGTGATTTTACTATTAGCGCTGTTTTAGGCTAAAGAAGGAAAGGTAAGCCTCATGTGATTTGTTACGCAAGTAGAACTTTAAATAGTGCACAAATGAATTACACCACTACTGAAAAAGAATTGCTTGTTGTAATTTTTGCATTGAACAAATTTCAAGCTCATTTAATTAGTTTTTCTATTGTTGTTTTCACTGATCATGCTGCTGTTAGATATTTAATGTCTAAGCAGGATGCCAAACCTAGGTTGATACGGTGGATCTTGTTGCTTCAAGAATTCAACATCACAATAAAAGATAAGAAAGGAGCCGAAAATATTGTCGCAGATCATTTGTCCAGACTTACAACAGGCTCACCTTTTGATAGCACACCTATCAATGATTCTTTTCCTGATGAGTTTTTATTTTCTGTCAATTTCATGCCTTGGTTTGCTAATATAGTCAATTTTCTTATGACAAAAAAGATGTCGCCTCAGTGGTCACATCAAGACAAAAAAAAAGTTTTTGACTGAGGTGAAATTTTTTTATTGGGATGACCTATATTTGTTCAAATATTGTTCTGATCAAATCTTTCGGAGATATGTACCCGACAATGAGGTAGGTAGTGTCATTAAATTTAGTCACTCAGAAGCATGTGGAGGTCATTTTTCTTCAAAGAAAATAGTTGTGAAAATCTTGCAATGTAGATTTTATTGGCCCACTTTATTTAAAGACAGCTATACCTTTTGTAAAAGTTACGAAAATTGTTAGAAATTAGGTTCCATTTCTAAAAGAAATATGATTCCTCTGAACCCTATCCTTGTCATTGAAATTTTTTATTGTTAGAGAATTGATTTCATGGATCCATTTCTATTCTCATTTGGATTTGTGTATATTTTGGTTGCAGTTGATTATGTCTCAAAATGGATTGAGGCGATTCCATGTCGACAAAATGATCATAAAACTATTCTTAAATTTTTAAAAGAAAATTTCTTAAGTTGATTTGGAATCCCTCGAGCTATCATCAATGATGGGGGAATGCATTTTTGCAATAAACCATTTGAATCTTTAATGAAGAAATATGGTATTACCCATAAAGTTGACACCCCTTATCACCCTCAGACAAGTGGACAAGTAGAATTAGCAAATAGGAAAATTAAACAAATTTTGAAAAAAACAGTTAACCCAAATCGTAAAGATTAGTCTTTAAGACTAAATGATGCGCTTTGGGCTTACCGTACTGCTTTTAAAACATCTTTAGGCATGTCACCTTATCGGTTAGTCTATGAAAAACTTTGTCACTTACCTGTAGAACTAGAACATAAAACATTTTGGGCCATTAAAGCTTTCAATTTAAATCTTGATGATGTTTGCAAGTTATGGAAATTACAAATAAATGAACTTAAGGAATTGAGAAATGATGCATATGAAAACTCAAAAATTTATAAAGAAAGAACAAAAGCTTTTCATGATAAATCTATTTTGAGAAAATTTTTTGAAATTGGTCAAAAAGTTCTGCTTTATAATTCTCGTCTTCACCTATTCCCTGAAAAATTGAAATCTAGGTGGACTGGCCCTTTTATTGTCAAACATATATATCTTTATGGGGCCATAGACATTGAAAATCCTAGGAATGGTAATGTGTTTAAAGTCAATGGGCAAAGACTTAAACCAATTATGGAAAATCAAGCTGCTGAGGTAGAATTCATTTCTCTTTCTAATCCTTGTTATGAGAATAATTTACTCTAATTTTGTGACTTTATTTTATTTTGTAGTTCTTTAGCTCCCCAGTTAAATGGCGGATGACAGTACTCTGTGACGCTCAAGTCGGTTTGTTCTTTTCAGTTTTCCAAAATAACTAATTCTTTCTCCTTCAAAATGGATATCGTTCTCTCAAACCTGAGAAAACATTTTCCTTCTCTTCCTCAAAATGCTCTAACAAAAATTTACAAAGCTAGATGTGAAAGATTGAGATTGATAATGCACAAAGGTATTCCAGAAGATGTACGTTGGATAATCGAAGCAAAGGTCTGACTAGCAGGTGAATCTTCAATTTCATTTGACTTATACATGTCAGGTCTTGGCAGAAGTTCATATTCTAAAAGGAGAAGAGCAAAAAGATTACAAGTCTGTTACATATGTGCACGATGGAATTGTAACAAGCGATGTCGTTCTTTGGGGATGGTTTCCACAAACAGAGAAGATAAAATTTTTTTCATTACGAATGGACTGAGTAAGGAGTCATTAGATGATATCTTATTGACTCTTGATACGCATTCTTGTGGTTTAGTGCATCGTGAACTTCTTAACTTGTGAAATCTCTTCAAGGATGAACAAAAGCAATATAGTCTTGGGAATCTGACTTTAAAAGACCCTGTTTGCCAATTTATAAGAAAATTGGATGGGAAGCTTATCCTCGACTCATAGAAAGCGTTTAAGTCGTTTCTGGATGTGAAACCAGAGGCAGATATGAGCCACATCTATAATAACATGTACATATTTTTTCTTCTTCTTCATCTTGTTCATAAAAAAAAAGAGAGAGAAAAGAAAAAGAAAAAAAGAGAGAAAAGAAAAAGAAAAAGAAAAGTATGTATACATCTTGGGTTTGGCTTTGGTAATACAAAACGTGAATGGGGAAATGCATGCATCCTGATCCAGCCTTCTTAATTGAAAAACAAAGTAGGTAGATTGTATCCCACATATGAGGCAGTCAGTCGCATTATGGCCACTTGTCCTTTTTGGGAGCCCTGTGTTGTGCTGGTCTTGAATGGGTCTAATACTAGTCAACAATGCTTTGGCACAAAGCCGAAAGAGCAGACTACCTCCATCCCAATCTCAAATGAGTATACACCCACCTTTCATCAGGTTTCTAACAACTTGAAAAAAAAGGGGCAAAACTACGGTTGTACTTAGTCTTTAATTAGATTAGGAGCCTCGGGCGGATGCTCATCCTGTAATAGACTCAGGAGGAGACCTTCACACGTTAGTATGTAAATAAAGTTCGTGTGTCATACTCTGTAGAGAGACGCGTGCTACATTCTCAGTTCTTGGAACTAAGGCTCTATAGCGCTGATGGACAGAAAGAAGTGTCTCATCTTTACAGTGAACGAAAACTGTTAACTGCACCGTATACTTACTTCAATTAGTAGGCCTCTATGACGCGTTCTGACTGGCTGCGGTCAGGTACCATCTTCTTAGAATACATGCCTTTAATTAGGTTTGTAGGAAGATAGAGGGCTGTTATTCCGTAAGCATGACAGAAAGGATTCAAAGGTTCACTACTAGAAATTTGGGTTTTAGAGACCAATTTATTTTGTTCTCTATAGAGACCGAAATAGAGACCGATTAATGAAAAAAATTTAATTTGCTACCGAAATAAAATCGGTCTCTAATTCAGTCTCTAAATTTAGATTTTAGAGACTGATTTAGAGACTGATTTATTTCGGTTTCTATAGAGACCGAATTAGAGACCGAAATTATATTATAAAAAATTTTAAAAAAATCTTATTATTAGAGACCGAAATTTCGATCTCTAAATTTAAAAATTATAATATATATATATATATATAAGTAAAAACCATAAATTCAATCTCAAAAAAAAAATTAGAGACTGAAATATCGGTCTCTAAAACAAATTAAAAATAAATAAATAATTAGAGACCGAATTTTCGGTCTCTAAGAAAAAATTTCTCCCCGCCCCCCTTCATCGGATACGACCCCTCCCCTTTCTCATTTTTTTCCACGCACCAATGTTCTCCCCCCGTCATCCATTTTTTTTTTCAATCAACCCTAAGCTCTATGCACCGGTGTTGCCCCCCTCATCGGCCGTACAACCCCCATTCCCCTACACCATTTCACCGTCCAAGCTCCATGGACCACGCACCGAGATCTGCCGTCGCTCCCAAACAGCTGCCGCTCGAATCGGACTAGCACCAGCGACGCCGCGAGCTAGACCGCCGCTCGAACCTGACCGCCGCTCAAACCAGAAACTGTCCAACCCACATATCTGCTCTAATCGGAGTCGGATCCGTCGATCTAGCACTGCGAACAGCCGCTCGACCGCCGCCGGCCGACCCATCAAGGTATTTGGAAGAAAAAGTGTTCATTATAATGCACAAAATTTACCACTTTCAGTGTGTCTTGTATTTAGTTTGAGTTATATATATATATACGCACACCAAAATATGAATGTATACACCTAATGTATAGCAAGGTGTTATCATGATACAGTTGGCCCTTATGCTTGTTCTCTGAAGTATTTGGTTTTTGTTATCTTTGGACTTCATTTGTCAATTGCAATGGCTCAAATTCAACACCATGTCGCAAAGGAATATCAGTAAAAAATAAAATGTTAAAACCATGAATTTATTGTTTCAGTTCCACTTTTTCTGTCAAACACCAAAATGTCTTTTATGAAAGTGTTGATGGAGCAAACACAAATGAAATAACTCAAGTCATTATTTTGCATTGAATGGAATGGTTTGCCTAAATTGTCAGGGGCACGTGAATTTGTGATTGCAATTAGGAAAACAGGACATGATGATCTATGGAACTCTGCGGTAGGGATTTGGAAATGGTGCTCTTCTAGGGCGTTTGCAAGGTTCAATTACTGCTATTCTCCCTCTCCCTCTCTTGCCGCATGCTTGTGAATTTTGTCTGTCAAGTAAACGATGCTTTGGAGATTTACCTGTCTCCTCTGATCTTTTATTAGATATATTAAAGAGAAATTTATTCTTGCAACTTACTCTTTTTTTCTTTGTTTCCTTAACTTTTTTATAATGATTCCAACATTGTTATATAGTTTGGCATTAGTATCTAGTTTAAAAGACATTTCAATTGGGGAAGTTAAGGTATGCTTGTGAGAATAGAAGTTTTCTGAGGTGTAACGTATAAGGAAGAAGTGAAAGCCTCGTGGCTATTTCACGTACAATATTGCTCACTTGTCTTAAATTACCATATATTTTTCAACATCTAGGCATCGGCTTAGGGTAATGTTCTTCCATTACATTTGAACTAGTGAGTGTCCTTGCCTTGCACGGGTTTTTTGGATTCAGCTGTAATTTGTTATAACATGTATTATAAAAGAGAAGATTTTTTAAACTGAAGACAGGATATGGATAGTTAGATAAACCCTTAATGCTTTGAAGTTAAACTATTGTTTACTCCAGCATCGATTTTCTGCCCCTTTATTTTCTTCAACCTCACAAATGCAAGCACACATTAAGGATTAAGCTGATGCAGAGCTTCAAATCGAGGGAGTATGTGAGGGAAACATTTGCTTGGATGCACTATTACTGGTTCCTCACCAATGATGGTTGAGTTGCTCCAAACTTACCTTAATATTCATTCCAAAATTGTCCCTGCTAATTTGAAGAAACAAGCCAAGCCCCCTAGCAGAGGGAAGTTTGCCAAAGCCTTTTCCTAAATAACTGTCAATGCAGATATTAAATATTTTCTCCACTTTATCAGATGGAATAAGTGGACTGAAATAGAATTCCTCCACTAATTTGTGATTATTTTAAATCTTTCTGTTGTTTGTTTCATGTCTAATGTGTCTAACTTAATGCATTTTTTGTAGGAAAAAGACCTAGGGATTTATTAAATCCAAAGCTTGGTATTTTAACTATACAGAATTTTGCAGTATTGTTGTGGTACATGATTAGTCTCTTCAATAGCTTGGTATTCGTTGAAATCGAATAATAGTTATTTTTATTTAGTTTTTCTGTTGTACACTTGTAGGTTTTTGACCAGAGGAGGTGTGATGATTTTAGCAACTTGGTTGAGTAAAGCAGCTGTTGAAGAGCAAACAAATGTCCTCCTTCTTATCTTGAAGGTAAATCTGGATCCAATGGTTAACATACAATGTTTGCATTGTTTTAATTCACACATAACTAAATAAAACTTTCTGCATAACTGGCTTGTAGGTTCTTTGTCATTTGCCTTTATATAGAGCCCTTCCTACACATATATTAGCTATATTGTAGAGTGTTAATAGACTGCGATTCTACAGGACATCAGGTGTGCTTTACTTCTCCCATTCCCAGTACCCATCAAATTCAACACTGTGATTTGTTTTTTATGCTCTCCCCTTTTTCGGTGCCCCTCAGTTTGGGTTTATATTCTCCTTAGATTGTATCTGGATATCATGTGTTTGATAGATAATGACTACGATGGACAGAATGCTCAATTGATTTTCCTATCCAGTTAAACAAGTTACTAATTTCTTTCTGTTTTAATGGAAATCCTATTTGTTGAATCATCTGAATAAAGAACAATTTGTTGCTTTCTTGATGTATTTTACTGCTTGTATGGGTTCTTAATAGATTTCTCTAACTTCAATTTTCAAATGACATAATCCTTATATAAATTTTAAAATACTGAGAGATTTTGTCATCTCTATAAAAGATGGGGACTATAGTATACCCTTGCTAGTTTCAATTTCCTGAATCCACAAGTAAAATAAATGAAAGAAAAGAAACCCAAGGAAAGACATGGCATTATATAAAGAAACAAATTGTTTTGATTTGCATGTTATTACTTCCATTAGAGTGCAGTGGATAACCATTAGAATTCAGAGTTTTCTGCATGCTTATGTGGTCAGGAACATGTTTTCTGCATTACTTCCATTACACATGCTGCTGCTGGTGGAACTTAGGTTTCATGTGAGACTCATAATGGACCTACATAAATGTATGATACTTTGGTTGAAAAATTACAAAACCTGTGGGGTGGTCATAGTTAGTGTTCAAAGAGATATGATGGTATAGTCTTACTGTGTTTTATGTTTTATGTTTTTCATTTATTTCCCATTTACTTATGCTTATGTTGTGAGGTTTGCATAGCACATTGTTGTGATATGGTGGTTTATGTAATTCATTGGTCTACTGCCAAATACTTATGCGTTTTAACAGTGCTATTTTTGAACCAGATATCATATTCTAGGGGAGTCACTATCCAGTTTAGAAATGATACCTTTTGTTTATATAAGCCTATTAAGGAATTATGATATAATTTTATGAATATAATTGACAGATTACAAACTAAATAAACCATGAACTTGTTTATTTGGTTATCTTTTCTTTTAACTTCTACGATAAATGCTCTTAATTAGTTCATTGTCACACAGAAATGTCTGCAGCCATTAGCAAAACTATCTCTCATATTTATTTTTTGCTTGTGAATTCAGATTAAAAAAGCTTTGAGAGGAGTCAAGGTAAAACTTACTCACAATGGGTGTACTTACAAAGTCACTGGAGTCTCAAAAACCACTCAGAGAGTTAATGCAAGCAAGTTTTACTTTTTGTATGTTCATTTTAATTGTTGTCCCCCTTTTGTTTTTCAAGGTGGAGGCAAAATATGTATTTAGTTAGATACATAGAAATTATAGCAGAGTTATTATGTCTTTTGAAATTGAATTGTGTAAAATATGATTTTACAAGAAGCTGAAAATTTGTTGTGTGCCTGATTCCAGCCCACTTTGCATGCCATACTTTAGGTCATGGTTCGATACTTTCTAATGCAAAGTTTGATCAGACCCCTTGTCATAAGTTCTTCTATTAGTCTTTCCTTCTATATAGCTTTCTGTTGGCTACTAGTTTTTAAATCTGGACTACGTAGCTTAGGAGTAGCATTTTCTATTGGTACTTCATATTGGTTGAATGTGATTTTACTTGGATTATATATGAAATTCTCTACTTGACTATGAAAGGACTCGGGTTTCAATAGGTGCTTTTAAAATTTAATCAACAATTTAATCTTTTTGTTCATAGAGATATCATGATAAAAATATGATTTTTGAAATTTTTCTGTGTAATTGATTGTATAGATTAATATTTAAAATCGTGTTTGATATAAAAAAAATAGTTTGTTTTGACTTCTATAACTTCACAATAATTTTCTTCTAGCAATTTTTTTTTTTTTTTTTAAATATAGAGATCGATTTAGTGACCGATTTTATAAAATATATAATATATTTAGTTTTTTAGAGACCGATTTAGAGACTGATTTAGAGACTGATTTAGAGACAGATAAATCGGTCTCTAGTTTATAAAATATATAATATATTCATGTTTTTAGAGACCGATTTAGAGACGGATTTAGAGACTGATTTAGAGACCGATAAATCGGTCTCTAAAAAATCGGTCTCTAATGTGTTTTTTTTTAAGTATGATTGACCAATATTTGACCAAAAATTAGCGACCGATTTAGAGACTGAAAAAATCAGTCTCTGAAAAATCGGTCACTAAATCGGTCTCTAATATTTAGCGACGAGGCTTTTAGAGACCGATTTAAATCAGTCTCTAAATCGGTCTCTAATTATTTTAAAGACCAATTTTCTTGATTTAGAGACCGAAAAATCGGTCTCTAAAACCTAAATTTCTAGTAGTGGTTCTTGTTATCGGTTCGGCAATCCTTGTGGAGTTCCTATGTTGCACTAGTGACACGCAACTCAAAGACATGTCACTACTGCACTCATAACGCGCAGTATAAATATACGTCATGAAAACTGTACATACAGGTATGTCCTCATTTGTTATTATATTTCTTTTATCTTTATATGATTTTGTTGTATTTTGTTTTTTTGGACAAATGATCCTTTGAGCAGGGTCTTTCAGGAGTTTCTAGACTTCTTTACCTTGATGGTTTTCTTGAAGTTAAAAAAATAAACAAACAAAACAAAACAAAAAAAAGATTGTGTTTCTTAATTTCAAACTTTTTTTACAACAGTCAACCTACCCATATAGGTGCTATGATTACTTTTCCCCTTCTTCTCCTTATTTAAACACTTCATTCTCTCAACTTTCATCCAACTTATAATCATTCAGAGGGAAGGTGAAATTATGGGACCTCCAGTTCGTAACCTTAAAAATGTCTGTATTTTTTGTGGGTCAAGTTATAGGAAGAGTTTAGAGTTTGTAAATGCAGCAAGCGCTCTTGGTCGAACACTTGTTGCAAGGAATATTCATGTTGTATATAGGGGAGGTTGCCGTGGGTTAATGGGGGTTGTATCACTTGCTGCTTTTATAGGAGGTAGTCAGGTTTTAGGTGTCATTCCTAGACCTTTAGCTCAAAATAACATTACTGGAAAGACAATTGGAGAAGAAATTTAGGTATCATCTATGCATGGACGAATGAAACAATGCTTGACAACTCTGATGCATTCATTGCCTTACCAGGTGGTTTTGGTACTTTGGAAGAAATTTTTCAAATTGTCTCTTTGGCCGAACTGAACATCAATCATAAACCCATTGGTTTGTTTAATGTTAATAATTTCTTTGATCTTTTGTTAATTTTTCTTGACAAAGCTGTGGAACAGAAATTTATCACACCATCGACAAGAAAACTTCTTATCTCTGCCTCCACTATCGATGAGCCGATTGATAAATTAGAAGCTTTTGTTTATGAACTTGATAAAATAATAACTTAAATAGATTGGTCAATAGGAAGCAGTGAGGGAAGCAGCAAGAAAAGAAAGTCAGATCTGACACTTTATCTTTAATTTTCTTTTACTTTTGGTTTTATTTATTGTACTTTGTTTCTGTTTCAATTTGTGTCAAATTACTCTAAACAGGTACTATCTTCTATCATTTACTCATCTATATTTTAACATTCCGGACAATGTTGTGATCTGGTTGGGAGGAAGGATAGTTAAAAAAAAGTAGGGAAGTATGATATGATTGTCGTGAACTTACTAAACCAATGAATAATGGTAGAGTAAGGAGTAATTTTACTCTTGAGATGCATTTTAGTTGAAGAAAGTATATTTAGTGAGATGACTGTCAGAAACCTACAACAAAACCAATTAAGGATGACAGAGTAAGGAGTAAATTTTGCCTTGGAGGTAATTGTATTCTTGAGACGCATCTTAGTTGAGGAAATAACTGTTTTAGAAGTAACAAAAAGTATATCTTGAGTCATAGCATAAATTTTCTTCTTTCTTATAAATCACATGCTTAGTTATGAATGTTGAATTGATGGATTGAGAATGACAGAAATATGCCTTGTGAGATTTTGAGCCTATTGATGAATGGATTGAACATTTGTACCATTCTCGTCTTTCTTGTGTGATTTTCACTCATGAAATTGTTACTCTAGAACTTGCTTTGATTCTTTTTGAGACTACATTTTCATATGCATACATAAATATGATTGAGGCATTTTGAAATAGCTACTTTGACCAAATAGTCATCCTTGTATATTTTCCCTTGTGTAACCCCTTTGAGTTTATTTGACTATTCTTGTTTTTAGCTCATTACATGCCTTTAAAAAAAACATATTTTTACCCAACCTCAGGGAATAAGAGAGCATTGGTCTTGTTCTTAAACAAGTGTGGGGGTGTGTGTGCAAAATATTGAAAAAAAAAAAGAAAAGAAAAGAAAGAAAGAGCTGACCACCACTACAATCAAAAGATTATTAGAGTCTCCTGATATACCATGTAACATATCTATATCTAGAATAAAGATGGATGCTTAGAAACAACAGGAAGAGAAGGAGAAGGTTCATGCCTAACAATGAATTCAACTCATCAATTTGGAATTAATCTTCAATAAAACATTAGTCAAATATTAGTCATTGTCTTTTATGATGAATATTTTCAAATATCTTCTTCACTCTAACTGTACCATAATGCTCTTTTATTCTCTTTGGTAATTATCTTCTTATATCCATATTATCCCTTCTCCTTTACCATGATCCCGTTACAACCTTGAATAAAGTCCTCAAGATTTTTGTGTGCATGTGTTCTGAGTAGTGGAGAAGTAAAAGATAAGCAAGCTTATGGTAATGCAATTTTTCATGGGTTGAATTGAGTGAAATATCTACCATTTTAAACACTTGAGGGATTGAGAGTGAATCCTGTGAGAATATTTCATTCTTGATTCGTTCTTTTTAACTGATGTTTCCTTGATTGATGGTTTAAGATGTGAAGAAATTTTACCTCAAAAATGCTTTGATCCCTTGAATGACTAGTTGCTCTTCTTGTTTCATTAAATCTTTTAGAATTTTTAACTTTTGAGTCTGTGCCGTTTTTCTTTGTTCCTTAGTTTTTTTTATATGTTTTGCCTAAGAGTGCAAAAGTTTAGTGTGGGAGAATTTGATAACAATATATTTTATTCATTTTATAATTCTCTCACTAGGCTTCTTAAGGTTCAATTTGGCTTAATTAAGTTGATTTTGTCACATTTTATGAAATTAAGCTTAATTGGATCATTGAAGAAATTATTGCTTGAATTATCATTAATTTTGGTGATTGCATTCTTAAGTTAAGTGGCCGTAATTTGAGTTGTAATTATCTAATTAATGTGATTATGGTCTTGTTGGAAAGTTAAGATAATTCTCTAATAACTATTCACTTGATAGCAAGAGCCACATTGATAGCAATATATTTCATTTATTGTATAACTTTCTCATTTGGCTTTTTCAGTAAACTGGCTATAATTTGAGTTACAAATATCTAGTGGATGTGATTTTGGTCTTGTTTTTAAGCTAAGATAAATTTCTACAACTGTCATGAAGGTCTCAAGATCAGGGACATATGTTTGGATAACTCAAATTGGAGTTGAAGCAAAATCTAGCATTTTGAACTTGACAACTTGACCTCTATGCACTCATTAGGCTATATCTTGGGTTATAGGAGTTCAACAATTCTAAAATTTTGATAGTGGAATGTTAAGACCCATATCTACAACTTTCATGAAGAACACAAAATTCAATTCGGATTCCTTAAAGGTGATATTGGGCTTGGAAGTCAGAACAAAGGTGCTACAATTGGGCATGACCCATAAGCAGTAATTGGGCCATATCTCGGGCTGTGGTTGTTGGATTTGGCTAAACTTGGTGTCTCTGAAAAGCTGAGACAATTTCCTAGAACTTTTATGAAGACCACTTGATGAAATTCGGACGTATGCCATAAGCTAAGAGCTGAGACATTTCAGAGCCAAGAAAGTCCATAATTTCAACTCATTCATCATCTATTGTGATTTTACTTCTCATCATCAAACAATTCCATTGTCTTCTTGCACTCCTTGAACTCTATAAAAGGAGGTAAAAGCTGATCATTTAAGGGTGTTAGGTTAGTTTAGATTTTACTTTAATGTTTGTATGTTAATTGCTTCCTTTGTGTAATTTTTTATTGTTCTTAATTGAAGTTATGTTCATCATCATCTTCTTCTCTCTTTCTTTCTTCTTGTCTATGAGTAACTAAATCTTCATCTTACTTGGGTGAAAGAGTGAAGCTCTTGATAATGAAATAAGGTTAGATTAATTTTCTTCTTGTGCTTGAATGATATATTTTTATGTGATTTTTATATGTGTTGCATGTTGTTTCCGATTAATTTAGAAACTCTTCTTGTATAATGAATATCTTGATTCATTGTAGACAAGACGTTAGCACAGTAGATGCTTGAGACCATTTACAAGTATTAGTAGATAATTATTGGAACCATAATATGATTACATGTTTAATCTAAATTGAACTTTGAATGTTAAATCTTCTGATTGGAACCTTCATTATGTATGATTTCAATTGAGTTATAAAAAGAAATAATCTTGTCTTTAATTTATTACCAAGAGTGGATCTCCTAACCCAAGCAAATCTTTTTCATTTGTGAACAACTTATATCATCTTTAGTATTGTGACAAATCTTCTCTTTACCTCAAATAAATTTCTCTTCAACAATTCCCTGTGGATCGACCTCGGACTCCCAAGAATTTACTACTTGAAACAACCTGCACTTCGGTTTGAAACTTTTAATTATCCCATCATAGAACAATTTAGTGCTCTAATTGAAAAACAGATTCCTTCTAAGTACAAAGATCTAGGGTTGCACATGGGTCGGGTTGGTTCGGGTTTAGGGTGAAAAAAATCCAAACTAATCACTAGAGGTCGGGTTGGGTTGGATCGATTTTTTAAAGAAATTTTTTAGTAAACCGAACCAACCGAATTATAATCGGGTTAGTTTGGGTTAGGTAATCAGGTTAGAAACTCCCCCTTGCCCACAGAATGACCACCATGGACTGCTGCTGAGCCCCACAAACCCAACCCTACATTTCCTTCCTCCACCTCGAGCCAGCCACCATACCACCCCCCTTTGTGTCGAACCCCCAACCAACCACTGCGCCGCAACTCCACATCACCATCAACACTAGAAATGACTCAATCAACCAAAAAAAGAATTTTTTTTTTAAAAAAAAAAAGAAAGAGAGAAGTCCATCTCATAGTGATCAGATCTGGGTTCGCGGTGGTCAGATCTGGGTTCACGGTGGCTAGATCTGTTTTCTAGTATGGTGGTTCTGGAGAGGGCTACAAGCCTACGATAACGAACCCAGATCTGAGGAAGCAGAAAAAGGTGACAGTGATAGTGTTTTCTCGTTAGGGCTACATCAATTGAAACCCAGATCTAGTAGAAGGAAGCAGAGAAAAGAGCCTAAGGGGTTGAAATCGGACGGTGACAGTGACATTCTTCTTCACCTTGCTGACGTCAGATGAGGTGGTTGCTACGGGAGAAGAGGATTCTAGTGAGAGGGAGGGCTGAGAGCCTGAAATACTATGGCAACAAGCATAGCTGGTGGATGAGCTAGATGATGCGGGGAGTGATGGCAGATTTTCGGACAGTGGAGATGTTGGTGAAGGGGCACAGGGAGGACTTGTTCTTAAGGACGATGCGGTCGAGCTTGAGGACGTACAATTGGTTGGCGCCGGAGCGAGAGGGGACGTCTAAGGAAAAGCTATTGCCGGAGAGGATGGAGTGGGCGATGGTAAGGACTGAGGATTCGATGTTGTGTTGGACGGAGGAGAGGGAGAGGTCGGAGACTTCACGGCAGGGGAAGGGGAGGGTGAGGTCTTGGTGGGTTACTGGGTTAGGGTCTTGGGATTTGGGAGAGAAAGTGAGAAACTGAGAGGAGGAAGTGAGGAATGAAAATGAAGCTCGGGTAAGGAGAAGTGAAGAAATGAAAACTTTAAGGCAAAACGACGTCGTTTTCCTTAGGTCATCGGATCGGTCTTCCAAACCCGCTACCCGAACTAATGGAAGGACGGGTTTTTTGGGTTGGACTCGAACTAACCCGATTACCCGACCTAACTCGGATATTTTATATTGGGTCGGGTTAGGTTGGCCAGGTTCGCGGGTCGCCGGTTCAGGTTGTGCAACCCTACAAAGATCCTAGTTGTCCAACCATGGCATGCAGCATTGGAAATCATGAGTTTTGGTAAGCTTTACTAGATTTAGGAGCTAGCGTGAATCTAATGTCATATTCTATTTATTTGCAATTGTGGTTGGGATAAATTAAACTAACCACTGTGGTATTGTAATTGGCTGACCATTCAGTCAAAGTACCTAGGGAGTGATAGAGAATGTTTTAATACAAATTGACAAATTTTATTATCCTGTTGATTTCCTAATCTTTGGCACTAGCTCTATTGTTAATACTACTTCAAAAATTCCTTTGATTTTAGGTAGACATTTCCTTGCCACTGCTAATGCTTTTATTAATTGCAAGAATAGATTCATGAAGCTGTCTTTTGGAAACTTGACTCTCAAGGTGAATATATTTCATATTGAGATACAACCAGAAGATGATGATGAGGGCCACCAGACATACATGATTGACTCAATCATAGATAGGAGAGTTTCTACATCTCATGATTTTGATCCTCTTGAGTATTTTCTTGTTAATTCTAAGTTTGATTTTATCAGTAATCCATATGATATAGTTGATATATTAATGTTATTTTTTATAGAACTCAGGATTATGGAACTCGAGCATGGCAACCAAAGTTCAAAGAGTTGCTCGAGAAAGCTTTAGGTTGGAGCATTGCTGATATAAAAGGTATTCATCCCCTAATTTGTTCTCATAAAATTAATTTGGAGGAAGGTAAATGGTCAGCGATTGAAGCTGTAACTTGAGTTGAAAAATCCAAATTTAGAAGAGATTTTGGTAGATGATCTTGTCTACCAAAACTAAGGTAAGTTTTTAATATTTCATTTGTGTTTTTATTGAGTCGGCTTTATTGTCTCCAAAATTTCAAAACCTTTGTATATGAATGTAAATAGTGTCAGCCAACAAAAAAATAATAAAATAAAAACCCAAAAAAAAAGTTTGTGTGCTTGTTTATTTCATTTTACTTTATTTTGTTTTTTTTTTATTTTTATCATTACTAACCATTGTCAAGGTGTAGTTATCATCTTCTCGTTTTCTCTTTTTAATCGCTAAGTATTTCAGGTATGTGACTCCTCCTCATTATTCTGTTTATTTTTTCCCCAATGATTTCTTTGATACATATTGATGATTATTTATTAAGTTTAGATTTAATTTTAAACATTGAAGACAATGTTTCATTTAAGTTGGAGGGTGTTGGTGGTGCAAATTCAGTATTTAAAATGCTTGTTGGAACTCTATAACATATTTTTATGTGTAATTTCTTTAAAATTTGCATCTGTCGCGACTGGGATCGCGGCGAAATAGCAGCTCATGTGATTTTAAAAAAATAAAATGGAGTCGCCACCAATTTTATTTAAATTAGGAAAAATTGAAAAACCTTTATAAAAAAATAGTCTTTGAAACCAGATTAGATTCGGGAGTTGGTTATAGCTAGAGAAGGGTGGAAACTTAATCCCACAACACCCCTAACACACCCGTCTTAAGACGGTACCTTAAGTCAGTTATGCAAAAACTTGATAATCTCAAATTTATTTATTTTACTCCTTTTAAAAAGCATTGTAACTATTTTTATTCTTATATTTTTTTAGTAAAAAGAATGAAAAGAAAATCTAATTATGAAAATTTAATTTTTTGCTTGACAGAATTGAAATTACGCTCCTACGTACACTTGAAGAATTCAAAGTCACGTAGTTCTTTAAAAAATAAGTGTGAGTTAGTTGATTTTAATTAAGAAAAAGATTTTTGAAAAGAAACATTCTTGCACAAGATTCAAGATAGCACAGGGCTACTCAATAAATCCTTATGATCCAAATGACATTGAAGATAGCATCCACTATTCAATCACTATCATTAGTCATTGCATTGATTAAAAAATATTTTTTTAATGAATTTTTGTTTTTTATATATATTTTTGTTTTATTATTTTTTTTAAAAAAAAAAAAGGGTACAAGAACACACATAAAATTTCTCTGAGTCAAGTAAATAAAAAAACAAGATTTAATATAAGCATGAGGACTTGTACACCATAACTCCATGGCATTGCTTTGGTGTCTTTGTAAGGGAAGGAACTTGGTACCTGAATTGTAATGGGCGTTGGACCATAAGAAGCCAGAGGGAGTATACTTTTGGAGTAATAGACCACCAATGGTTTTGACATAACTATTTGAACTTAAGGAAGTGCATTGTTCTCGACCATATCTATGCCATCATTACCATCATATTTGTAGCCTATTTGAACTAGTTGCATGTCTATCAGATTCTGGAGGATCTGTTTCCACTTATCACAGTCTTTGATGGAATGTTAAACAATACCTCCATGAAAAGGGCATTCCCTAACTTGTGCATTCTTTTGTGTCTGCACTATCCCTATTTTAGCAAGAGTTTCAAAAATAGTCTTCATTGGGGTTCTGACATTAACAACATTTCTTTTGAATTGATGTCCTAATGCTCCTTCATTTACATTGAATCCAGAGTTTTCATGGTTAGGCAAGGGGTTTTTGTTCACATTTGGCGTATTTTCTTTGAAGTCCAACCATTTAGCATTTATGAGAGTTTGCACCTTATGTTTAAAGCAAAGCAATTTTTCGTAAAATGCCTCACAACTCCTGCATGATATTTACACCGTGCGTTGGGATCATATGATTTTAGGTATGGAGGTTCCAAGGGTTTCATCAGGCAGGGAGATACCATGGAATTATTGATAAGGTGATGGAGCAACTCAGTATAGGTCATGGGAATCGGATCAAATTAGATAGATTTTTTCTCTTGGTTATTTTGGACTCTTTTTTACTTGTGTTTTGCTTTTGGGCCCATGGTTGGCTTGCTTGAGGTGGTGGTGTAGAGGGTGTTGGTGTAGGTGATGATGGATAATAAGGCATTGGTGGTTGATAAGATTGGCGATATGGTGTTTGTGATGTAGTAGCAATATAGGGGTAAGGCACGTAAGGTGCTTGAAAGAATTGTTGAGGGCCTGCAAAGGTTTGACTGGACTTCCCTTGACTAACTCCCTTATGATCATATGTCACAGAGTGTGCCTCCCCTTCTTTTTTCTTTCCGACTTAAGGCTTTTTGAACCCAATTACCCCAGTTGAACCATCAGCAATCTTCCCATTTTTTTTCAATCCTTTCACCAATTATTACAATGTCAGAAAAATTTGACCACACACTACCAGTCATACAATCATAGAAATGACGCATGAAGTGTATCAGTGAACATGGCAACCATCTCCTTCTCTGACAAAGGGGGTTCTACTTGCGCAGCTATTTCCCTTCACCTCTGAGCATATTCTTTGAAAGTCTCGGCATCTTTCTTAGACATGTTTTGCAATTGCATTCTATCTGGTATCATGTCAATGTTATATTTATACTGTTTTACAAATGCATTAGCTAAATCCCTCCAGCGACGTATGTGAGCTCTGTCGAGGTGTGTGTGCCAATTTGAAACTGTCCCAGTTAAACTGTCCTAGAAGAAGTGAATCAATAATTTGTCATCATTGGCATGTGAAGCCATTTTGCGATAGTACATAGTCAAGTGTGTTTTAGGATAAGTGGTCCTCTTGTACTTATCAAACTCTAGCACCTTGAACTTTGGGGGATTACAACATCTGAGACAAGACAAAGTTCAGAAGCATCTATAATGCCATAATTGCTTCCTCCTTCTATGGCCCGTAACCTCTTTTCAAGACCATCTAATTTCTCCTTGGGCTGAGAATCAGACTGTGATGTAAAAAAAGGAAAAGGCTGGGGTATGGTTCCGATTTGAGGACCTAATTGGAAGATAGTATTTGGTTAGCCTGAGTTTGGATTACCATTGTTGGATTATGGTGGGATGAAACCTGAAGAGTTAGTGATTAGTGGTGGGATAAAATTGGAAGAGCTGGTGGTTTGTGGTGGTATGAAGCCTAGGGGTTGGTGATGAATGGTGGTACAAAGCCTGTAGAGTTGGTAGTATGTGGTGGGATGAAACTTGGAAGATTGGAGATAAATGGTGGGATAAAGCCTGTAGAGTTGGTAGTATGTGGTGGGATGACACCCGAAGAATTTGAGGTATGCGGTGGGATGAAACCCAAAGGGATGCCACTTGATTGAACCGTTACCTGAGGTTATGATGAATTACTTGTGTAAAAACTGAGTGGTAATACACCATCTTGACTAACCCCGTGCGTGTTTGTAAAAACAGGCTGTTCTTCATTTCTTTCAAAAGGGTCCCTATTTGTGTTCTTACTCTTCTGAAGGGATTCCATCATCTCCAGCATCTTAGTCATCTGTTCCCTCAATTGAGTTACCTCATTTCTCCACTCTTCTTGAGTCTTTTCACATTCGTCTTCAACCATGATCTTTGCTTGGGATCGAGTCCAATAAGGATGCTTTTGAGATAGTTTTCACTTTTGTTTATTCCCTTAAAAGTTTAAAAATTGCGTGAATAATGCAGACAAAAAATGCAAATTAAAATATGCTTAGATGTATGAAGATGGTTCAAAATTGTAAATAATATCGCTAAATGTCATTCATTGCCATATCAAACTTCAAATAGAACATAAAAGGTTTCTCTTAATAGAAACTTCTGATTTACAAAGAGACCATGAAATAACTATTGCTTCTAAGTCCTCTATAAGCTTCAATAGAATTTTTCGATATAGTTAAAGTCTTTACTTATGTCAGCTAAGAACTCTTGAGCTTCACCAGGTGGCATCTTTGCTTCCACTTCTTTTGCTTCTCTTGCTTTCTTTCTGGCTCTCTCAACTACCACTAGGACATCTTTGAGTAAGCCACAAGTCTTATTCAGTAGCTCTTGGTTTTGTTGTTCAAAGTGCATACTTCTTTTGTCGAAATACCTTTTTTTTGTTCTAATGAAGCTTTTTCCACCCGCAAATGAGCAGCTATCTCGCGACTAGCCTCTAATATAGAATTCATAGTATGCACCTTCAACTGCAAAGCTTCATTCTTTTGATTGAGTGATATGAGTTGCATATCTTTCTCTCCAATAGGCATCCCAAGAACTTGACATCTTTCTCTCAATCTCTTTATTTCCTGCTGCATCTGTGTAAACTCTTCCTCCTTGTTTTACAACATAGCTTCTTTTTCCCTGAACTGCAGATAGGCTATTTCATACTTTCCTTCAGCTTCAGCTTGGTAGTTGATCGGGTCATTGAACATGTGAATAGGTGGTTCAGAGCCTTGTACTTTGGGCGCAACAAAACACTTTCCTATTTTCTCCTACCATATCAGGTAGCTTGAAGTAATGCCACTAGAAACAGGACCTTTTATATATCGAATGTCCTTCCAAGCTTCATATGTCTCTTTGATCTTCTGACTAGCTCCTTCATCAGTATAGGTGAACTCGAATTCTGAAACTCCATGTGTCATTGGAACAAATTGTTTCAATGCTAACTATCTCCTGACCATGGTTGGTGCATAACTAGTCACTCCCCAAGGGCCTATGAATGGGACCCATGGCTTTTCTCCACATCGGTATATGGTAGAAGTGAATGGCATTCACAGAGCTTTCCAAACCACTTTTTTCATTCTAGAGAAGTAACTGATCCACTGGTTTCTAGTTAGGGTCTTTGATGGCAATTATGAGTCGCTATACTCTTTAAAGAGGTTGTAGAACCCAAGATTATATATGCTCCACTTGAACTTTGGGTATTGAAAGCCTTCTAAAGTCGGAATGTAACTAATCATCCAGATATTTAGCAATTGAACATATGCTCTGAACCGACCTTTCTTGCAATACCTGCAAAAATTCAAGCATCTAATGGATTCAGCCAAAATTGATGATACAGGGTCAACACTATGCTCTATTTGTTCAAACAACTTGATAACCTATCCGTCTATTTCACCTTTCACCCTTGGAAAAATTATCAACCCATAAATGGCTAAGGCTAACATAATCATTCCTTGATCATTGTCAACATTGCTCTGAATCAACTTCATTAAGTAAATTGCATCCAAACCTCAACCATTATCATTCATGTGCTTTTCCAATTCCACCACTGGGACCCCTATTAATTTGGATAGTTTTCTCTTTGGTGCTACTTTCGGCTCATAATGGTAAACTTTATTTTTAGATACACCTTTTGGATCGAGCAATTTAGTGTATTCTTCAATTGTAGGGACCATATCAAACTGTCAGAATGTGAAGCAGCGATAAAAAGGGTCCCAAAAATGTAGCAAGGCTTTCACCATCGGAATGTCCATTGGGATGAACAAAAGATATGCTATGAGTCCATATTTTGAGTTGAATTCTTCCTTCCTTGTCATTCGTGACCATACATCTTTTAGTGGGCCTAAATCCATTTGCTCAAAGTCAAGCTTTCCTAGTGATGGCAATTGGATAGAGAATCCTTGTGGTAGGCTATCACCCTTTTGCATCTGGGTTTGCTCTGACTCTTGTATCACCATTTCACTTACATCAAGTGTAACCTTTGGTTGAGATAGTTGATTCCCTTTATCCATGTTCTTGAGAAGATCTGAATGGCTACCTGAGATTTAGCGATATTTTTACGACATTAGACCATGAATGCAAATGCAAAGCATAAAAAAGCAAGCAAAAAAGCACACACAAAAAAACAAACAAAAAACAAAACAAAAAAAAACAAAACAAAACAAAAAGGAAATCAGCAAAATAGAAAAAAAAAAGAGTGATAATTAAAAGAAAATGATACATCAAATTCCCTCAAGTGTCTATGAAATAAGGTTACTTGAGTTTGATATCTGTTCTAAAGGGCCAATTCTATGGACAAGGGTGGTTTGAAGATTATTCTAAGTGATGGGTTAAGCTCTAGACACCTATTAGGTCAAGGTCCCAAATTGTCCTTACTGTCGCCAACACTTTGGCTAGTAAGGGTCCCCAAACCTCACCCATGATAGGCTACAAACAGAAAAGGGTTCAATTCGAGTAAGAAGGTTTCGTGTGTCTATACAGAGACCGAAGGTCTCTCAAAACGACATTACTTTGCCCCTACTCTTGTGGAAAAAAAAGGTCCCCAAATTGTCTTTACTATCACCAACACTTTGGCTAGCAAGGTCCCCAATCCTCACCCATGATAGGTTACAAACGGAAAGGGTTCAATTTGAGCGAGGGGTTTTTATGTGCCTATAGGAAGACCGAAGGTCTTTCAAGACAACACTACTTAACCATCTATCTAAACCTACAAGGTACCGAGCTCGGGTATAGGGCTTGTATGTGTAAGTGAAGTGTAATGTGTGAGAGGGAACAATCAAACAAAATTAATTATAACATTCAAAATACAAGAATAATAAAAGAAACAAATAAGGACCAAAGAAAATAAGAGAAAAGATAACAAAATATTAAACAACATTGTAACCCTCAAAGTCCCCAGTGGAGTCACCAAGCTGTCACAACGTCCCTCTCGGCACAATGCAACGCAAAACGGCAGATTCTTGCAAATGGATGCAAGAACAAAAAGGAGTCACCACTAACCGATTTATCCATTAAAAATGGAAAGGTTCGATCAAATACCTAAAAGATAGTCTACGTTTTAGAGTTTAGGTTCAGGGGTTGATTACGGGTAGAGAATGTATTAGCACCTTACGCCGTCCGTTTCAAGATCAGTTACTTATTTAATCTAGTGTTATCCTTTAAAATTAATTAAATTGGTCCTTTATTGTTTATTTACAAAAATATTTTTTTATTTTTATTTTATTTTAACATGTCTCACTTTGTCGAACATATTATCAAGAGTAATAAATGACTTTGACTAGGAATGAGTGACTAAATAACTATTTTTGTATGAAACAAATTTTAATCCTGCAACATATAGTATGAAAGTGACGAATCAAAATATTATTTTCTTGAAGAAACAAATTTTCAAAATAAATGGCCAAATAAAATATTATTTTTTAAAAAATAAGATTTTAATTCAAGAAAATATACTTAAGTCAAGAAAATATTTTTTTTTAAAAAAAAAGTAAATAGCCAAATAACATTTCATTCAACAAGAAAATATTTTTGGATAAAATGAGATTTTTGTAGTGATTTTCAAAAAAACAAGTTTTCATAAAAAATAAAATTTTAACTCACCACAATCAAAAAGTTGGGGATACGTAAATTTATTCACATTTATTTTTATTTTGTTTTATTTAAATTTTTTTAAAAAAATTAGATCAAGTCAGCTCAGTTGACAAGATCTAATAAAACTAAACTTTAAAATTATTGAGAAGAGTTTAAATGATTGACACCACGATCTTCTTTCAATTTTTCCATCATTGACTTCTTATTCCACAATTAAAAAATGTCAGATAGCAATTTATTTAAACCAACAATTTCATATCTACCGTCAAATACCAGATAAAATAAAATAAAATGATATATCAAATAAAAAAATAAATATGTGGAATGAAATGGAAGAATGACTTTATGTGGTTTATACCTCACAGTTACCAATATTGAGGTTTAATCCAAATCATAACAATGAAGAAAAAGTCAAAGTGTATATATATATATATATTTGTGGAAATTTAATACTTTTGTGGGCAATACCTTTTTCTCTTCTTCGATGGCCGACCTTTCTCCAGATACAAAGAAATAATATTGGAGACCTTCTATTTTTCTTCCAGTGTATTTGTAGTGTCTCTGCTATTTCTCTTAACGGAATATTTCAGTAATCTCCCAATATAGATGAGTCACTTACCTTTTCTCTTTTTTTTACTTTGAATTCTACAACAGTATTTTCCATGCCCCCGACGTGAATGTCCACAACTTTATTTATAGACTAAGGATGGTAGGGTTTTAACTCTATCAAAATATTTATCTCAACATATTCTATTATTTAACTTATTTCTTAATTCTTTTTATTATTATTTTTTTTTCACCAACCTATTATCTCTTGATTTTATTTATTTCTTAATTTTTTGATGAGATTTCATTTTTTCTCTTTAAATTTAAAAATTTTATTACTATTTTTTTTTTATTTTTTTATTTTTATTCTTTATTTTTATTTTATTGGGTTCTAACAACTCAAAGTTTAAAATACTATGGACAAATTTAAGTATCAATAATAATTAAATAATAATTAATTTCCTTAATTAACTATAACTAATTATATAATTAATTTAATATATCTAATTTAAATGTTCTAAGTTTAAATAAAAAAATTTTTAAACAATCATAATAAGTGACATAGTGAAAGCGAGCTATATCTCTCAAGGAGAGGATTATAACGTTTCATTCATGAGTTGAAGGCAGTTGGAATCTCGAAATAGGCCATGTGACTCATGACATAAGTCCATAAATGCTACAACTCCTTTTATGTAGTAAAGTATTAGGTTGATAATACCAACAAAAAAAGTAGCAAATGATAACCTATTTGAAATTATAGAATTAAATTGATTTAATTTGTCTTTGAATTAAAACTAGTAATAAATAGTATATTTAAATTTATTTATAAATCAACTTTTATGTTTAGAGTTAGGACACATTAATAACAAATTAAATTTAGTTTAATAATAATAATAATAATATCCCTTATTTATGTGATTACACGTCTAATGTATTAAACAATGAGATAAATTCTTACATAAATATCAAATTTTTAAATTGGGTGCATTAGGCTATTCACATTATTAATTAATAGAGTACTAATTTAGTTAATTAATAATTAATTTCATTAATTAATCATAATTAATTATATAATTAATTTAATACATCTAACTTGAATACTCTAAATTTAAATAAAAATTTCTTTAAACAATCATAGTAAGTAGCATAGTAGAAACGAGTTATATCTCTCAAGGAGAGGCCTATAACGTTTCATTCATGAGTCGAAGGGAGTTGGAATCTCGAAATAAGCCATACTGACTCATGACATAAGTCCATAAACGCTACAACTCCTTTTATGTAGTAAAGTATTAGGTTGATAATAAAAAAAAAAAAAGTAACAGGTTGATAATAGTGGTACTTTGTCCCTTTTTATAAGTTATTAATTATTATTTTTTACAATAACCACAATGAAATTTAAATACATTACCTCTTATAAATTATTCAAGCCTATCTTTATTAGTCCTTCTTATTGGTTTATCAAATCATTAAATGATAATCTAAATTTTATTATAACTAGTATATGTGCCCGTGCGATGCACAAAATAATATTAAAAATAAAACTTATATAAATAATATAAAATATAATATAATATAATTTCAAATAAATGTTTTAATAATTTTTTACACTCGATACTAGTCTAGTTATGGCTTCAACTAGTAATTAAGTCAATATTAGACCAATATGAGATTTGGATAAAATATACAAATTTAAACATTATATATAATTAAGTCATAAAATTTATAGAGGTAAAAACCTAAACCTTACTATATATTTTGAACATTTTACATAACTAAGTGATTAAATTTGTAAAGATAAAAATCTAAAACTTGAGGTTCGAACCTAGGAATTCTTGAAAACTAAATCAAAACAAAATAAAAAGGGGATGACATGTGATGCCACTAGAGCCAAACTTGAGGACTTCAAATGACAATAAAAAAAGGATTTGATTAATAAAAAACATAAGACACATACTATTTATTTTCATTTCTTTTTAGAGTTTGTTCCATTGTTTCATAAAGTTAAATCTTTTGACCAATATCGACAATGAAATGGAAAAAATTAAAGAAATTGACAGTGTATATTTAAGACCACAATAGCATAGTGTCAACCAGAAATTAATGTCAAATTAACTTTCAAATATTTTGAATCAAAATTAATATTTTCAGATTGTATAAATGCAAAAAAGGGAAATTATGACTCCTTCCATATTCAAATAATTGCACTCCAATTATATCGATAAGAAAATGTTTGATTAAAGACAAAATTAAGACATCATAATTCTTGGACCAATTTTAAATGACTTGAAAGCTAATAAAATAATTATTACATAAATCATGCAAAAGGTTCTGAATTAATACATCAAAATTGTGTATGGTGAAATCAAATGTTAAGAAAAGGTTTATGATTGAAAACAAAAATAAAATAAGTCATAATTATTTGCCCTATTTAAAATATATGGTGAGATGAAATTCAAAAAGAGATCACTACACAATAACTTCCAAATCATGATTTATCTCATTTTATTGATTCACAGGGCGAAAAAGGGAAAGATAAACTTGCATATTGTTTGAAATGACCTTTAATATAGGGTGGAACCAGAATTCCCATGCCCTTGCAGGGCTGTTGATTTTGAAAACAATGTCATCGCACTTGTGGAGGTAATTCGGTGACATCTATCCATGGTAGTGGTTGATCTAGCAAGAAGAAACTCATGTAGTGAACATACAAGTTTGTTCTTGCTATTTCAAAATAAGGGTCAGCCATTTACAAAAAAAAAAAAAAAACCCAAAAAGTGACAACGGAGAGAAGGGTAGCTTCATGCTTCATTAGCAAGAAACCCAGCAGGTTGAGATTCAAGTCGATGGCTTCATGGTTCATTGGCAAGAAACCCCTCTGAGTGGCTTCTCCATTATCTTTAAGATTCAAAAACAGACGTTCAAATCCCAGTTAGAAACCCCTTTTCGAGAAACCCAACAAGTTCATATTGAAATCAATGGCACTCTTACGTAAATTGTTGGGAAACCCAAAGTTAAGATTCTAAAACAGATTTTCTTTTTAATCGTTGCCTTGTGAATGGAAAACAATAATATTTTGTGCCATTTTTCTGCCATTTTGTTTTTTCTTAAATATTTTTCTTTTGTACCATTTTGTTAAATTGTTGGCTTGTACCATTTATAATCTTTAAAGAATATAGTAAATATTTTTTTTACAATTTTTTTATTTGATAATTGCAAAAGGGTAAGGGTGAGGGTAAGGAATTGTAATAGACAACTTTTTTTATTTTTTTATTCCTTGAGACTTTTATATACATGTGGCAAATTTTTTTTTACACATGTTAGTATTTTTTTCAAGTTGTCACATATGTTGACACATGACAAAAAAATAGGTGATGTACTGAATACATGTCACAAACTTAATACATTTATTTATTGACTTAGATGACACATGACAAAATTTTAAATTATATATTTTTTTTATATATTATATTGATTATATTGATTCAAATGATGAAAAATGTAAGGATAAACCTGCATATTGTTGGAAGAAACCTTTGATATAGGGTGGAACCAGAATTCCCGTGGCCTTGTAAGGGCCATTGATTTTGAAAACAATATCATCGCACTTGTGGAGCTAATTCAGTGACACCCATATATGGCAGTGGTTGATCTAGCAAGAAGAAACTCATGTAGTGAACATTCAAGTCTGTTCCTGCTATTTCAAAATAAGGATCAGTCATCCGCGCCAAAAAAAAAAAAAAAAAAGAAACCCAAAAAGTGACAATGGAGGAAAGGGTAGCTTCATGCTTCATTATCTAGAAACCCAGTAAGTTGAGATTCAAGTTGATGGCTTCATGGTTCATTGGCGATAAACCCCTCTAAGTGGCTTCTCTATTCTCTTGAAGATTCAAAAACAGTGGTTTAAAACCCCTTTTCAAGAAACCCAAAGTTAAGATTCTAAAATAGTTTTTTTAATTAATAATTAGTTACCTTAATCAACCATAATTAATGATGTAATTAATTTAATGCATTCAACTTGAATGTTCTAAATTTAAATAAGAATTTCTGTAAGCAATCATAATAAGTGGCACAATACAAGCGAGTTACATCTCTCAAGGGAGGGCTATAACTAGTGGCGGAGCCACGTTCATGTGCTCCCCCTAAATTTTTTTTCAAAAAAATAAGTATTATAAAAATTTAAAAAATTTACTACCCTTGAAAAGAAAATATTATTTTCCTTATTTTCTTTTCTAATTGACCAAAGTTTTTTTTTCTCCTTGCTCATAGGTACTCATTAGTTTTCTACTCTTATTCTAAAAATTTTTAAGCATGAAGCTTATATTTTTTTATGTAAGAAACTAGTGGAGTTTATTTATTTATTGTGTAGTTGATGTTCTTGTTGTTTTTTTCTTTTGTTTTTCTCCACTTTATGTAACATATTTCTTTTTTTTTTAGTTCTCTCGTTTACCTACCGTGATTTGGGATTGATATTAGAAATTTTAATTTTTGTTCATTTTGTATGTCTTTAGTGCTTCTAGTTCTTACTTTCATGGTTTTGGTTTATTAATATTTAGAATTTAAGCTTGTATAATATAATTTTATTAAAAATTTCAAATATTATAGTTATAATTATTTAGATAAATTGGTAGAGACATATAATGCTAATTATAATTTTTAAAATATAGTATGCTGATATGGATAAATTCTTTAAAAGAAAATTAATTTCTCTAGATAAATAGTAAAATTCATCTCAATTAAAGTAAGAAAGAATTGGGACAAATTTAAAAAATCTTCTAACAAATCTTATTTTATGTCGTAAAATTTCATCATATTATCAAAATGATAAAAATAACATTCGAGAAAAATATTAGTGTTTCCTTAGCCTCCGGAGGCTAATTATGCCATTGGCTATAACGTTTTGTCTCTGACTCGAAGGGAGTTGGAATTCCGAAATAGTCCATACTGATTCATGACATAAGTTCATAACCGCTACAACCCTTTTTATGTAGTAAAGTATTAGGTTGATAATACCAAAACAAAAAAAAAATGTAGTAGGTTGATATTAGTGGTACTTTGTCCCTTTTTATAAGTTAATTAGCCACAATGGAATTTAAATATATGAACTCTTTAAAATTATTCAAACCCGTCTTTATTAGTCCCCTCCTATTGGTTTATAATATCATTAAATAATAATCTAAATTTTGTTTTAATTTTCCTCACATTCTGTATATGATTCTCGTTTTTATATTTAAAGCGGAGAACATGTGGTGGACAAGCCAGGTTTAAAATATTATGCCCAAATGATAGGTTGAATTTTCCTAAAAAATGAGCCCAATTCTACTTTTTAAGTATGTTTGGGATCAAATATTTTAAATTTTTTATTTATAAAATAATTATTTATATAATAAGAATTAATTCAATTTGTAATTTACTTTTTTAATTAATTTAAAGTGATGAAATTGATGTTTTTACCTTATTAAGTCATTTATCTTATTCTAAGTAAGGGTAGTAAAATAAAATGTTAAAATTTATTTTACCCTCTCTAACTTTAACCTACGTGCATTAAATTCCTTGAGATTTAAAAAGGTGTGATTTTCTCCTCAAAAATCAAAATCCATTGTTAGAGCTTAAAGCCCCTCCTCTTTAAATGCCATCCCAATAATTAACGGTGTTTATCTGTTAACAGTAGTATGTTGAACTTTATCTCTATATTTTTAAGTTTAAGCGTCAGGGATGCTTTCTTTATGTTTAATTAATATATTTGGCTCATCTAATCTATATCTATATATCTATATATTTTTATATCTATATTCTATATTGTATACCAAAGTTCTTCCACTAAATCGTCACTGACATTTTCTCTAAATTTTCTTTTTTTTTTAATTATAACTTCATTTTTGTTTTATTTTTTTTTCATTTCCCCCATTTATATATTTTTATGGGTTTTTTTAATTTTTTCTAAATATCAATTAGTTTTAACTTTTTATTCTTCTCTTTCATATTTTCTATGACTTTTCATTTTTCTTAATCTTTCTGTTTTTACTTTTAGATTTTTTAAAAAATAATAATGAAAGTGTATTATTTTTTAATAAATTAAATAAATATATACTTTATCACATAAATTAATCTTAAATAGATAAAAATAAAAATACACATTACAAAAATGTCTTCTAAATATTATTCGTTTACTTATTTATAAATTTTATTGTCTTTTAATTCTAATCGTGTATGTTCTAATAAAAAGAAAATTTGAAAAATATTTATAATTTTATTTGATTTCTATTTTTTTATTAATACAAATAACATTAACATAAGATGCGTTAGAATTTTTATAAATATATATAAGATTATAGTAAAAAAAATCTTGATTAGCACATGATGAGATGAACTTTTATGCAATTTTTAAGTTTCAATGGAGGTTGAATTTATTATTATTATTATAAAATTTCTTCCTCTACAATTGACATGTGACATTTTTTCTAAATTTTAATTTTTAAATTATTTTTAATTATATTTTTTTTTACTTTTCATTTCTACCATTTGTATCTTTCTTGATTTTTCATCTTTTTCAACCTTTCATATTTTTCTTTTTTTAGAAAAATAGAAATAATCTAAATATTGATACAAATAAACAAAAAAAATAGAAATAATCAAAATTGAGTTATATAATTATAATTATAATTATAATTTAAATGCAAATTTTTCTATTATATTTTATAAGATTCTAAATATATTTGTATTAATTTATTTTTTTACTAAAATAACCTTTTAACCAAGCTACACTTTAACTATAAACTTTTCTTAAAGCAAAATAAGTTAATTCAAAATTTCAAACATGTAGTAAATATTTTTCTATTAAATAAAAAACTATTAATGTGTTTATTTTTATTTAAACAACTCGTGCAATGCACGAATAGCATAACACTACTAGAATTTTCAGATTTAGAGACAGAACAGATTCTATCTCTAAATGTATAAATTTTCATCTCTAAATATTTAGAGATGAAATTAGAGACGAAAATTGTTCCGTCTCTAAAATTGGCGTCTCTAAATATTTAGAGACAGAAAATGAATTCCGTCTCTAATTTAGAGACGAAAAAATTTCGTCTCTAACTTAAAAAAATTTCGTCTCTAATTAGAGATGAACCTATTCCGTCTCTATTTTCATCTCTAAAATTAGATACGGATTTTTCTATCTCTAAATCTGTCTCTAATTTTTTAAAAAATATTAAAAAAATAAGCATCTAGTTGTGATTTACCACAACTAGACGCCTTCATTTTATTAAAAAAATTATATTTTCCTATGCATATAATTATCCAAAATCAAAATTTACCAAAAATCATAATAAATCATCAATCATTATAATTATCCAAGTAAATATAAAAAATATCAAAATAGTTAAAAGTATATAAAGTAGATACAATATCTTATGCATACTATTAATTGCTATTACATTTTACAAGTAAATTTCTCTCTAACTTATACAATTACAAGTAATAAATAAAAATAGAGGAACAACATTCATCACCCAAACATCCTTGCCTCTAAGAGCCCAAGTCAGCTAATCTAGGAGGCGGACTGGTCAATCTTGCTAGCCATGGAGCTAATTCAATACCCTTGGCAATCTTGCTAGCCATGGAGCTAATTCACTACCCTTGGCTCTGTTGTCATCTAATAAAATCAACAGAAGTTTTAGTAGGTGAAGTTTCATACCCACTGCTCTAGTAAATTTAGGGAGGAAGAAAGGGGAACAAAGTAGAAAAGGTTGACAAGACAAACAGATCAAATTAACTAAATAAAACAATATTAATATCAAGAATAACTGATTTGCGTTAAATAACATTCAATAAATTTATACATACATTACAAAGTAAATGGGAATAAAAATTGTGAGTGCATACAAACTTCAGAAGCAAAGCTTGTAAGAAATTAAATTAAAAAATAAATGAAAAATCAATTGTCAATTAGATAAAGTGCATTCCAAGTAACAATCAATCGATTATTAAAATGAGAAGAAGGCACAGTTTCCATATTGGTATAGGAAGACAATTAAGCAATCGTAAGTTGTTTTGCTCATAAAATGGAAATATATATAAAATAGAGAAGAAGATGGATAGAAGGGGGAAAAAAAAGGTTGACAAGAAATAACAAAGGTTGCAATTTAGATTGTAGTTTGTACCAACAAAGGTTGCAATTTAGATTGTAGCAACTGCTCTCCTTTAGCGTGACACTTTGAATAAGGGTGAGTCCTTCGAGCAGAGGATTCCTGCCAGACAAGGATAAGGAACATGATCAAATTTAGAATTCATTGTATAAATTCAAGATAGCTACATAGATAGATAAAATAATTTCATCTGCTAAAGCAGTCGTCAGATATTCTTATTAGCATCACAACATCGTTAGCAGTCTCACTTACAAATGAGAAAGGAATTGACCTATTATATTAATCACAAGATTTCTGTGATGTAGAATTTTCTTTTTGGTTTTTACTATTAACAAATTGTCGCCTATCAATTTATTTAACCATTTATTGAGTCTCACTTTATGCTTTGAGTCTCCATAAACATTTTATCCAAAACTCTACACTGCCTTAGACCCAGCAATTTCCCATCTCTCCTAATATATATGCTTTTGAGTCTCACTTTATGCTTTGTTAACAAAAAGCTTTAATATATATGGCCAAAACAAGATTATTTATTACAAGCAGAAAACAATGATGGAAGCAAAGTACTATTATTGAATAACAAAGTCATTTAAGGATAGATGACCAGAAATTACCATGCAAGCATTTACTTAGCAGCACACCTAGGTGCATGATAACTTCAGATATTAGATTTGCCACCCTGTGTGTACATGACAGAATTCCAACATAGGTTCCGTCGAAGAAATGTAAGTATGCAGCCTTATGCCGTAAAAAGTTTAAAACCATCTCAAACAAAAGTGATTAACCACTCACACTCAACATCAACATTTGTAGCCTCTACAATAAGTTGTTCTACTATTCTTGGCACAACATCCACTCGAGTAACACCTCCAACTGCATCAATGTCAGCCAGAGCATCCCAGTTAGGGGTGGGAATCCCACCACCTGTGCTCAAACCTTGGGCACCAGTGTCAGACAAAATTTTGGCGAGGTAGTAATAGACATATCGTAGGATACTTCTATCTTTACATTGTTGATTACAAAGATATATGATTTTCCCAACAGATTAAGCAAAGTAAACAAATTTCATAAGAAAAATTCAGTATGACAAAATACTGTACATTTCATCGCACAAGCTATTCTGTAGTAGGCCCTTTCATTCAACAAAAAAAAGTTTAAAAAAATGCCACAAGAACATGACAGGCATACAAAGAAGCACCTAAGGGGCTAAAGAAGTTTTAATTTGAAATGTATAAAGAATAACATAAGCTATGTAAGGAGTAAAAAAAATTAAAAAAAAAAAGACAAAAAAAGGGAATCACATTTATAAGAAAATATTCAAGGGATATGGAACATACCATGAAGGGAGCCAATGAAGGGTCCACAGAATTATACACGGCAAGTTTCGAAATACATGATGCACTAATTGCCACAGAGAACTTTTCTGAAATCAAGTTATCATAAAAAACAAAGCATCAGAGAGCTTCCACTCCAAACACTAAAGCACAATTCAATATTGACACAAAAATAAAATAATAGAGAAGAATCAATCTAAGAACATCGAACAGAACACACGATGCCTAACATTGCTCAATTCAACACACAGAAATCTAGAAACGAATATCACAGCTCCTACCAAGAACAAATATCGTGGCATTAATCAAATACAAAGTTGATTCGGGAGGGTAATGGAATTAGGGGTATTTGGAAGAAATGAAAGAGAGAAACGAACCACGTGTCTATTTTGCTCGAACCTTTTGCGGAGGTTTGAAGCTGTAAGAAGAAGAAGAAGAAGAAGAAGAAGAAAAAGAAGAAGAGGGAAACAGAAATAAAGAATGATGAGAGAAAGAGTGAGGGTGAATTGGATTTAAAAGTGAGATGAGAAATGGAAATGAAATAGGAATGTACATCTTACCAAACGGCGCGACGGAGGGAGCAGAGGAGAACGGCCAAGAGAAGAGAGGTGCACTAGTGGGGAGAGAGCAAACCGTGATGGAGACAACACACGAGAGAGTGACGGAGACAACACATAGAGAGCGACGGAGAAAGCACATGGAGAGTGACGGTCTGAGAAAGATCTTGAAATTTTGGGTTTTCTGAAACCCTTGATTTTGAAGAGAACTTCAACATAAAAAAAATTATTAACTAAATTATATAAATTATTTAGAGATGAAATATAGTATTATTAGAGACGTAAAATTTAGAGATGAAAAAATTTCGTCTCTAAATTTTGTCTCTAAATCTATTCTACTTTTTTCATTTTAAGATTGACTATTTAGAGACGGAAAATTTTGAGACGGATAATTTCCATCTCTAAATTTCGTCTCTAAATTTCGTCTCTAAATTTATTTGACTTTTTAAATTTTCAGATTGATCGTTTAGAGACGAAAAATTTCTGAGACGGATAATTTTCGTATCTAAATTTCGTCTCTCTGAATTGTAAAATTCATTTTTCATCTCTAAATCATCATTTCTATCTCTGTTTCCGTCTCTATTAGAGATGGAATTTTATCCGTCTCTAAATTCTGTCTCTAAATTTGATTTTTCTAGTAGTGTAACTAGTATATGACCAGTTTATAGAATAAGTTTTAAACAGTCATTTATTGATGAAAATAATTAACTATGAATTTTTTATGAAAGCACATATTATTGAATAATAACAATATAATTTATAAAAAAAACTTGGTACTTTTAACTTTGGCTATAATTTTTTACATACATTTTACTTTTTAATTAGTATGGACCCTACATTGTAAAAGATCTAAAATTATACTTAAGTCTTAGCTGTATATAAAAAAGTCCATCATCATTTCAAAATCATGTATTATGATTTTGCTTAACTTAATACTTTTACCATAAAGCTATGCTTTGGGTCTTTTCTTTAATTTAGTGCTATTTCAGTTTAAAGGTAGACCAAATGTACCAACAAATGTTAGTCCGAGAAAAAGTGATTCAAGTTCCTTAAGCTTATGATCTTAATTTTGATCTTAGGATTTATGTATATAAAAATAATATAATTAGGAAGGGTTCATTCTTAAGCGCCTAATAATATCTTGAGAGATTAGTTTCTAACTTATCGAGTATGAATATTGAACAAAAAAAAAAAAAAAAAAGGTAGACCAAATGTTCAATGATGTCATATACATACTACGATTTGTCCTATACTAAATGGCCAATGGCCACCCATTTCACTAATCAGGTGTAGGCGTGGCCACACTGTAACATCCTATTCTAATTTTATGATTTTAATTATTTTTTATATTCTAAATATGTTGATTAGCTCAAAACACATTACTATTATTACTATGAGTTTAACATACAATATTTTACATTGAGGAGGGTAAATTCCTTCATAAGTTAGTAGTTTATATATATATATATATTACACAAGTATAAGTAACACTTCTAAAACAAGTTAGCACCTACAGTCACAAAAAAATTAGGCTCTTCTAGGTCTAAATATGGTGCTACAAAAAAAACATGAAAGAACTTGTGAAATGCTACATCTTTACATATGTATTACTACTAGTCATCAAATAGCAATACATTTCCCACAACTAATGTAAAAACATAATCTCCCAGTTCTGGTATGTGCACTTGTTCAACACGGACATCTATCATAAAACTCAAGGTTGGCATTCTCTGAAATATCATGTAAAGTTTTGTGAGATAAAGCTCAATAGGAAAAAGCGAAAACATATATAAGTTTTGAATTAATAATATTTCAGCCATCACAGGTGCGAAAAACAATTTTCACTCTTTTCAATTCTTTATTTCTTAAAATCATATCTAAGAGTCCAAAATATTTTTATTTTATTTTATTATGTCATAAATTACTCAGTAATTTTTCATAATTTCAAAAGAATAAATGAAGGAGTAAGTAATTCAATTTCAACAAACTTTTCTTCTTATCCCATTATTAAGATTATTAACCAAATGTGCATTTCTCTCTAATAATGAGACACCCCTCAATGTTCTCCAATTATGACCATAATAATCTCTAATTGAAGCATCCCCCAATAATATCTAATCATGGCTATAATAATCTCTATTGAGGCATCCCTCAATTATCTAATCATAATTGTAATAATCTTTTGCACATTGATTCACTTATTTTCATGGGATGACATTTCATAAGTTCTTATTCCAAAGAAATATTTAACATATAAATAACTTATAATAAATATTTTCTAAAAAAATCATTTATCATTATATTATAAATAATGCAAAAATAGGAACTTTCTTTCTAATAAAAGACAGTAACGAACCCAACAAATATCATATACATACATTTGGTTAGATGAAAAAAATTGGTAAAAAGAAAAAAAAAATAGCTCATGATAAAATGATAAAAAGAATTATTCACATTAAAAAATTCAGTTCAAATTTCCTTTTAGCTTTATGGTGTCTATTATTCAAATAACTCTTCAGACTATTCGAATAACATTATTACTTCTGACATTCTGAATGAACTCTATTAGAATAGACAAAGTCTATTCGAATAGATTTCATTAAAATCTCAAATTTGCATCATTTTAAAAGACTTATTCAAATATAACCAGGGTCTATTCGAATAAATAAGTTGAAAACGCATTACTTGGAGTGTTTTTTATCATGGTTTATTCAAATAGATACAGAGTCAATTCGAATAAACTATAAGAAAATGCATTAGTGAAAGTTATTATCTGTCATTCCTTCTTCATGCTAAAAACAGAACAATTTACAGTGAAGCAAAGAAATGGACTGGGAGGTATGGGTAAAAGAAAATAAAGAAGAAAGAGTGGACTTTTGCTAATTCCAACCTCTTTTACAGAATTAATGCAGGTTGAAAGAGAGGTTGAGAATGGAGGAGTAGAGTTGCAGAAAATAGGGATACTTGTTTGTGAGTTGAATGAGTGTGTTCTGATGAGAAAAGGAAAGGAAAAGATGTATTTATAAAGCAAAGTTAGGCTTGTCTTACGTAGAAAATGATGTAGGGGATGATGTTTGGTGCTTTGCTGTCAAAACGTGAAACCAACCTAAAATACTCCCTTCCTATAATCATGCTATAATTCTAGAATTTTCTCATGCAACATGCATTTGCTTGACACCTGTTTCTATAATCATGGCTTCTAATATGATTTTTATCCAAGATTAACATATGTTTCTGCTGATATCATATGCTTATCTCATCTATCATAAATATTTGGACACTTGTTTTCCTCGTAGAAATCACCATCGTGCTCAGCTTAATCTTATTCCCTCTGTTTTCTTCATTTGCCTGACTCTTGTTTGTGTTTTGGATCTTCTCTGATTCGATAATCATTGTTTTCAAAATTTTAAGATTTCAAGAGTCTTCCTTCTTGCCACATGTTTGTGCTGATCTCATCATTCTTACATCATCCTCTTGGTTTGATTCCATTGTAATCATTGGAATTGATGAATCAAGAGAGAAACGAACTGAATGAAAATTGAATTTTCCATTCTGTTACAAAACAAGTAACGTGTTTCTCATTTATATATTTATCAGCTACTTATTTAAATAATAGAATCATCTATTTAAATCACTAACTTGCTATTCGAATAGTATACTATTTATTCGAATAACTCTATTTTAAATGTTACATCTGATTTTATTTTGAGAATTGTTACATAATTCATGATTATCTTATATTATGTACCTATTATTATTATTTTTAGGAATATTACATACACCGTCAACTAATAATAAGGTTGGGGCAAGGAAGTGGTTGAGATATCATAAGCATTTAAGATTCACATGCATTGTCTCAAATTCTCAAAATATAAGAAATCTCACCTACCCCCTTTCCCATTCACATGCATGATCTTTAACTAACGGTATATTTCATGCAAATATAAAAAAAAAATGAAAATGAGCCTACAGTTTCCTACTGCCACTTCTTTACTTTTTTTTTTCTTTAAAAAAAATGCTCCAATGAAGTAACGTCTTAGCTGAGAATAACATAAACCACACCCTTCTGCGAATGATTATATTGACCAGTAAAATGTGGCCAAGATCATCCTGGGTCCTGTACCTTATATTAAGAGCAGTGTTTTAACAATGTAGGGTTCTACCCTAGGAAACATACATGAGTAGAGTAGTACATCGGTACATCCCATGTTGAGATTGTAATGAAAAAGTTGTGCACTCGCATAAATGTAAGACACTCACAAAAGTAAAATTGACTTTTTAAAGTGATTTTATTTTTAAAATAAATAAGTAAATATATATTTTTTATTTAATTTAAAATATATTAAATTTTTAACCTATTAAAAAAACTTATTTTAAATGAATCTTATCTAACCAAATCATGCAAATGAGTAAGACAATAAGCAAATGGGAGGTTGGTGCCTCACACCAAGACCCCAAGTGGTGCCATCGAAGGAATTATTACATATTTTTATAATAACAGTAAATGTGTGTTTCAGGAAGTTATTTATTATTAATTTTAAATATTTTTACATAAATTTAAAAAAAAAGAATTTAAATTAATAGTTGAGATTTTCTTAAAATATGTATTTATTATTACTCTAAGAATGTGATATAATTTATCGGTCCCACGTCTAGCCAACTAGAGCCATGATGGTACTAGGGATAAAGTAGGGAAAATGATGAGTTAAAAAGATCTAACAAGCAAATATATCGTGTTTGGTAAGGCATGTGGGGAGGAATTTGGTTCGGGATTTTCTTTGTTAAAATATGGTTACTCGTCATCTTATACAAGTTTGGATATTTTAGAACATATAGAAGGGGTTAACGGGTTATTACAAGTTCAAGTGTACTTGGAAGTTACTAGTGTATTTTGTGTAAGGTTGATATTGGGGTCTAGGGTGAGTTTGTATCGTAATTAGGATATATCATTCTAATAGTGAATCTTTACTTTTATTTTCGGGTAAAGAATCTTTACTTTGTTTGCCTATGAACGTAAGTCACACTAATTGAATCACATTATATCCTTGGTGTTCTTATATATCTCATTATAGTTATCTCTTTTTTTTTTTTTTGCATATTCATTAAGTGCCAAAGTTCCTGGGGGCACATTTCATACAATAAGGAGGAATTCTTATATGAATTTAGCCATCATACCCAACGCTAGATGATAAATCTCGTCTATGTAGGAATATCTCCATAAAAATTGGTGTTCCAATATATCAAATTTAGGGGAAGTTTCTATTGGAAATTAAGTGTGAGTGATGAACATTCACATTCATAAGAAATAAGTTAAGTAAAGATTATATAAGTAAAAAACATAAATTTATTGCTTTAAAATTTTAGGTCAAGATGTAGTATTAAGATTTATTGTAATTTTTTGCTTAACTCATTAATGTAGGTCTTAATACTTAGAAAAACTTTTGCTCGAGAGAGAAACATATTAATATTAGGACTTACACTTAAAAAAATAATATTATAAATTCAAATGTAAGTGATAAAGTTTTATATTGATAAAAAATAAATTAAATAAAAATCATATAAATATAAAAGATTTATACACTTATTATCTTACCATTTTGAATTTAAATGTAATGTGAAACTCATTATTCTAATTTCTCACTAATTCGTTGGTGGAGGACCATCCCAATTTTCGGCTCCCTTAACCTCAGTTTGGTCATAAATGATATCAACTTGATATAATTTATCAAATTTATTAACTGATTTTTAAGTGAACAATAAGGATAATTAAGATAGAGCTTTTGAATTTATTTTCTGGTAAAACATAAAAGAATTAATTATAAGACTCTTGCTCATCAAATATTTGGCATGTGTTAAAAACTCCTATACAAAGATTTGTTTATTTTCTTCTGCACAGAAAATTTACCAAAAATTAGTACAAAAATATTTACATTCCAAAATTTTTTAACCAGATCATTTTCTTAGTGATCCGTTTAGCAGCTCCATAAATGATGGGTGAATCAACCTTTATAAATATTGGAAGCGTTTACAATGCAGCACATGGTGCATCAATACTCCATACCTTTTACCGATTATAGCCGGTTTTATCAGTATCTCTTAATTCTTTTTTTTTTCCTCATGATTTGGTATTATTTACTTATAAAAGCTTGTAATTTTCTTATTTGTTTATTAGTCACTGAATCTTGAAACTCAGATTTAGGATCATCTTCACCCTTAGAGTTCCACCCCCTACCCCGTCTATGTTTGGAATCAGAGCCTAGAATGCACATCGCCACAAAACCCAATATTGGAAACTTAGATCTGAGACTGACCCAGTCAAAAAAATTGAAAATTGAAAGTGGGTGAGAGCCAGGTGAGCAGAAAAAACGAGATGGACAATGGGGCAATGAGAGAGAGTGATGAGAGTGGATTGGTGGAAGAAAGTGTTAGTTGTGTCAATTTTTTTGTATATTTGATTTCAACATGATCTGTATTCGTAGATCTATGCATTTCCTGGTGCTTTGATTTGGATTAGGAAATTGATTAGATTGTTGATTATTGATTTTTGAACAAGGTCTTCTTGTTAATTTCGTTCAATTTTTGAAGATTTAGATCTCGATTTTATATTTTGTTTTGCTAGTTTCAATTTTGTAGGGATAAAAAGGAGTGTTTATGCTCTGTGTTGGGTTGTTATTTTCATGTCGCTGTTTGTTTGATGGGAAAATTCTGGAGATAGAAGAGGAGGATCAAGAATTGGAGAAATTATTTTATTGTATCGTTCAGCCTCACTCAGCTTCACATCTAATTCTAAGTTAAGTGAAAATTTTGAGCATTTATCCCCTTGATGGTAAGCACAGCGTTCAGCGTGATGGACATGCTTGTAGTTTTCAGTGCTGCAAACTAATAATGAAGGACCGTTTTGCAAATGTTGGATATAATTTTTGATGTTTTAAGGATCAAATTTATAATTAACAAAGTGAGATGTTATTTATGTTGCAGGTAATTTAATTCAACCGTTAAATTATTTTATTATAAAATCTACGGTGATGAAATAATGAAGCATGGATGCACAACAACACTTCCATAAATATTAAATAGTAGTATCATGCAGAAGGTTATCATTAATCACTTGAAAAGTAGTTCATGGATAAATTATTTTTTTATTTAATAATATTTATATATAAATTTAAGTGTATATAAATATTATTAATTAAAAATTTTAAAATTTTTGTATGTATAGTTATTTATAAAAAAAATAATTTAATTAAATTTATATGTAATTCTAAATTTTACTAATTGAATTTAATCTTTTAATTTTAGTCATTAATTTATTTTAACAATAAATTAACACCTAATCTACACTTAGTTTATTCATAAACCACGTCTAAGGTGATCCATATTAGAATTCTTTATAGTGCCACATGTTTTATTTCATAGCATTGATATCTAAATCGACATACCATTCATTCTACGGTGTCTTTGGCGGGTTGTGTTGGTTTTATAGCATTTTTAATTCTAACCCGTTTATCAAATTAATGAATTGGGTTAGGTTAAAAAATTTTTAACTCAAGTTGTGGATCTGATATACATTATAAAAGTTATGTTAAAATAAATATTAAAATTAAAAATTAAAAATTCATTATATATAACACATCTTAATTAAAAATAACATATGCTCCAAATAACTCCAAAAGTCACATTATCAATTTTATACAAATATAATAAGTCTCAAATAAGTTAAATAAACATAAGAAGTTTTATTATGTTAATATAAGTTTGAAATAAATTAAAGGAATCTAACAATTCCTAAAAGACATAAACAACAAACAATATTAGTTAATTGAAGTCAATGTCATCACATATAACATATGGATTGACATAATTATTTATTTTACTCTCAATTTTCTCAATATACTATTTGTCATCCAAGCAATTCATTAAATTGTCATTGCAGTGGTCTATTAAATGTTTCATGAGTTTATCATCTCTATTTTCTTGGGGACCACAATGCTTACAACTAAACTTAATTTGCACTACAAAAAAGTTAATGAAAGGCAACATGAAATGTCTCTATGGCTAAACAACTTTTACAAAAAAATATATATGAAAAACTACTTGGATTGATTGAGTTTTTGCAGGTTGACACTTTTCAAAGTCATTACCTCGTACCTTACGCGTTGGAGTGTTTTTCAACTCAATCTAACTCACAGACCTATTCTAATCCGCATTTTATGAATTAGGTTGAGTTAAAATCTAGAGTATCATGTATTAACCCAATCCGATGGATTGTTATAATATTTGAAAAATATCTCAAAATATCTTTATTATATCTTAAAATATTTTAAAGTATCATATATGATCTCTTATGATATATTTGATTTATTTTCTTATTTTCATTATTAGGATAAATTTATTCTTCTATTAAGACAAATTTATTTCTTGTAATTTAATTTTATTATAGAAAAGTAGTTATTGACATAAGTTTATATAATGTAAATCATATTTGTATAATTATTCTTTCCATATTTTTTCCCATGTAATAATGGAAAGAATTCAACATAGATTTACAAATTATTGTATATAAATATACGTCATTGAGTGACGAATTAATATATCAAAATTATTATTATTCTCTGAAACATTTTAACATTGTATCAGAGCCATGATTTCCACTTTGAAGAGAGTTTCTTTTTTTTCGCTATGTAGAGTTCATAGAACTCATTAGAATCGTTATTCATGACCTTTAAACCTAAATCTAGTTTTATTATTTTCCTTATCTTTGTTTTCTCTCAACTTCTCCTTTTAGTCTTGATGTGTTATCTTCAAGTCTCAAGTTATTGATTGTGCTCCCGATTTTAGAGCCTCTATTGTTTCTGCTGCAATTAGCCTTCATTGTTAATTAGACCAGCTTTCATTACTGGGTTTAGAGCTAGCTTTCATCATTGGGTTTCAATCAGCCTTCATCGCTACCGCTGCCCCTTATTGAGGGGGAGAATGAAAATAAATTCATCTCTACATATACTTCACTGCCGGTGTTTGTCATGTCATTCTTTTCCCACTTAATATAAGTATGTGGGAATCTTCATGTCAACTTTTGTTATATTGCGGGTGTTTGTCATGCCGTTATTTTCCCACAAAATATAAGTATGTGGGAATCTTCATGATCGTTTTTGCTATATTGTTATTCCTTTTCCTTGACTCTGTGGAAGGATTCAGTACAAGCCACCAGCCTTGCACCTGTGATCAAATTAATATGTGCAAGTCAGCTCTTGTCATTGCCCTTTTCAGCATCATATCATTCTTGTTTGGTGGCATTACGTCGATTATTTCTAGTTTCCTTAGAACGAAAATTGCAACTTATGCTAATGCAAGATCCACGCTTGAGGCAAGAAAAGGTGTTGGGAAGGCTTTTATCACTGCATTTAGATCTAGTACAACTATGAGATTTCTCCTTGTTGCAAATGGTTTTTTGGTTCTTTATATTACCATCAACTTGTTCAAGATTTACTATGGCAATGACTGGAGTGGCATTTTTTGAGGCCATCACTGGTTATGATCTTGGTGGGTCTTTTATGACTCTGTTTGGAAGAGTTAGTGGAGATATCTATACTAAGGTTGCTGATGTTGTTGCTTCCATCTCTTTTTTTGGGATGAATCATGAGTTGACTGCTATTGGGAAAGGGGTTTGTTATTGGTTATGCTACCCTTGTGTCTTTAGCCCTCTCTAGTGCCTTTTTGAGTGAGGCTGTTATTTCAACAATTAATGTGTTGACTTCAAAGGTTTTTATTGATTTAATTGTGAGTGCAATGTTTCCTTATTGATTTTCTGCCATGACCATGAAGAGTGTTGGAAGTCCTGCTCTGAAAATGGTTGAGGAAGTTCGCAGACAATTCAATATCATTTTGGGCTTGATGAAAGGAACGGCCTAGCCTGACTCTTTGTCCTAAATGCACCGGTCTCGTATCTGTTTGTCTCATCCACTATCATACTATCAAATAATTTAATTATTACAAACTCAAACTTAGGAAGCTTTAACTTGAAGAGAAGTGTTAGAAGATTTGAAAAATATATCAAAATATCTTTATTATATCTTGAAATATTTTAGAATATCATAGATGATTTTTAAGACAAATTGATATTCTTATATTATGATATATTTATTTATTTATTTATTATAATTTAACTTTATTATAGTCAAATAGTTAACTTTATATAATGTGAATTATATTTGTACAATTATTCTTTTTATATTTTTTCTTATAATTATAGAAAGAATTCAACATATGTTTACAAATCTTTATATATAAATATATGTCATTGAGCAATGAATTAATATATCAGAATTATTATTATTTTCTAAAATTTTTTAACATGAATATCCTTAATTCATTGCTTTATTTTTTTTTCTCTCTCTTTTCCTTTTTTAATGGACCATCAGCGGTCCACAACCCTCCTCTTAGGATTCTCTGTGGAGGTAACAAACACTTCCCTTTATTTAAAGCACAAAGAAAATAATATTTTATTTTAATAAGATTTTTATAAAATAAGTATATATGAAAAATAAATAAATAAAAGTGTATTTTTTCTAAATTATTTAGTAAATTAATATTAAAATATACTTAAATTAAATTTAGAACAAATACATCTTTATTTATTTATTTTATATATAAATTTACTTTTAAAGAAATTTTTCCATTTAATATGTATAACAGTTTCATGTAATAGTAGTATAGTACTATTATAATCTAATGCGTAAAGAAAGAAAACAGTGTGTCATTTGTGTAGCTAACTAATCACTAATACTAATACTAATAATATACATAGCCAGCATTTTGTTCTTGGATGATTCTGATGTCAGGCACGTGGACAATTTGGTTGAGAATTTTGTCCACTCATATGAGATCGAACACTTCTTTACCCAAACGGAAAAGCAAAAATCCATTCTTTGTATCATTTCACAGTTTTCTACTCCAACGTTGAATTATTAATTATTACTACCATCAGTTTTCAAATAAAGAGCTCCAAGCACGCACCGTTAGAATAAAACAAGGGGAAAATGTTAAAAAACTGAGAAAGGTTTTGAATTGTGGAGAAACTGACAAAAAGACAAGAACTCTTGTGTAAGATACAGGTTGGATTTCCAAGAGGTCAAGCCTCATATTACACATTAATTACTGGGATTCTTTTTCCCCAAAATGACCCTTTTGTTTTGTACTCTTCCTCCCCATGAGTTTGAAACTCATAAATAAGCACTAGCTCGTGTCACGGTTCATAACAGCTTTAATTCAAACTTTCAAACTCCATTTTCTCTCTTCTCTCCTGTACCTTTCTTAGTTTCTTGGACCTTTTCTCTTGGTTTTCTGGTTCCGGGTATGCGTTTTTTTTCACTTAGGGTCCCTTTTTTGTGTCAAATATATATGAAGTATAACCACTTAAGCATTCTTCAATTGTCTTTAGTTTTTACTGAGAGATACCTCTCTTCCCATTTGCAGTGAAAGTTCTCTTCCTCATCATGGGATGCTTTAAAGTCCTTCAACACTGTTAGCTGATTAACACCATTGTTCTACTTATGCAAAATATTGTAATCAAGGTGAGAGTGCTTCACACTTGACTCTGCTAGTAATAATATTGCTCATTATTTCAAAGTACATATACTCTATATATTTCCTCAATGCTTTTCAAATCTCTAGCATATAGATTTTTTCTCCATTATCACAGCACCTGCTCAGATGTTTTTTGCAGATTTTTTTCCTGAGGGAAATGAACACTCATATTTTTATCCCCAAAGTTTCTCACTTTCTGTTGTGTTTTGTTTACTTTTTGAGTTTTTTCTTGTCTACTAAACACACAAATGAACACACATTCGAAGAATCATCACTATGTCATCAAGATCTGATCCCCTTAAATTGTTCCTCTGCTGTGTGCAGTGACCATTGACCCTTGTCTTTTGAATGCTTTTTCTTTATAATAGTTTTCTTTTTTTATAGGTCAAATAATTTCATTTATATATCTTTTAAAGAAAGTTTTCATGATACGATTGATACCTAATAAATGTTACTTTAAAATCTTTAATTATTACTTTGAAGTTTTTATGATACCTATAAACTCTGAAAACTGACGAAATAATTTAGCAATCATCAATATTATTAATAGAACAAAATTACTCTTTCTCTTCTTTTTTACTTGTTTTTTAGAGAATTTATTTTATTCTAATTTATTTATTATTTGAAAATTTTAAAAAGTATTAATTAATTTTTTTAATTTTATTCTATTTTTTCATTGTCTTCATTAAACTTAATAATTATACATATTAATTAATTTTTACAATTTATAACATATTTAATAAAATGAGAAAAATAATTTAATTATCAATATATATTTTATTTTATTTAAAATTATTTAATAATATTTTCAATTCGTGTATAAAAATTTTGCAAGATAAATAAAAAGGAACGGAGGGAATGTCAATTTTATTTTTCAAATCTTTATTTGTCAATAGATGGAGTGAAACATTTCCTTTTTTCATATGCGACTTTTTCAGTATATAGTAACAATATTTTTATATTTTTTGTGTTATATTTTTATTTCATTTTGGTGGATCGTGTACCGACAATACCGTTTACTGTTTTGATTTTTGAAAGTTTGATTAAATTTTTCAGCAAAAAAAGAGTGTAATTAAATTTTGTATTGTACAAGTCAAATTTTGTTTCTTTATTAGTATCATATTTCACGCGCACAGCAGCGCGTGATTAGTTAACGTCTTCAAGGACATGCATGCGCAACAGCAGAATCTTCCAGTAGTTCCACTGCTTAGTCTTACGTTATGTTTGGTAGCATGGATTTCCTTACTCTTTAAATCCATTCTTCCAAACATGGCACTAGGGAATGTTATGTTGGAGGGATATGAGAAGAAAAGAAAAGGAAATATGTAAAGTATTTATTATTTAAGGACATTGAATACCATGTTATTCTTGGGAGATCCTAAAACCTTGAATCAAATTACTTTAACTATGTACTATTCCCATGAATGTTTGGTTACTTTCTTTAAAGCATGTTTTTGTGAAAAGGGCATATTCTACTATACACTATCTATTTGTCCTTTATCATGCAAGATTCACAAGATTTTAACAGAAAGTTACTTTATATTCTCTTTTGTAACTTCTGTCTAAATTTGTGTAAAAGAACAAAGTGTTAAAATTTATAATTTGCTATTTAATGATATAACTTTCTTAAAAAATTTATCCTGCATAGAAGCAAAAGCCTTTGTGAAGTACAAGATATCCAAATCAAAATCCCTTCTAGTTCTACCAGGAAATATCTGAAGCTCTTTTCTTAATACCAGTATAAAAAATCTCCTGCTTAGAATTCACCATTTGAAAGTATGAGCGTTTTTAAGAAAGATTTGTGTTATTCGCACATTACATAACTTTTTACACCTTATACATCTAGTGTGAAAGAATAATTTGTAATAGCAATTCACAGTTTTAACTGCATAGGTTGTGAAAAGTTGTAGTTGGTCACATATTTTAAGGTAATGGTTAAATATAATTTCACTTGTGATATCCATTCACTACAATACCACAAGGATTTGAACCTCTCTCTTCATATGTATCTGTAGCCACCATGGGCTAGTGTTACTCTCCTTTTATAATGTGGGGTCTTGAGGGGTTTGGTTTCCCAAAAGGGAGAGACAATTTAAGAGGGAAAGGATATTCTACCATCTGATTATCTTTTTCACTTTTGTGTGAAGTGTCATTTGAAGCACATGAACTTACAAGAGAAAAACAAGAGAGAGAGAAAAATAGAAGATATTTACCTATTAACTGTGGGCTCCAACATTACTTTTTTTTTTCTGGTCTGTGATGGTCAGTCCCCACAATTTTCAAAATGACACACGATCTTGATACTGATTTCCTACAATAATTGTTATACCTACTTCAATCCACTTGCACTTCACCAACACTCGTATCAATAAGTTACATTGACTGAGTAACTTATCCAGCTAGTGATTTTTATCCTAATAAGGTTGTTTTGAGTTATAATTATTCATGTTTCTTCTTACGTTAGCTACTGGAACTAACATTTGATGCTGCTATTAGGTGCATCATTACTAAGCTCCTAGTTCAAAAGAGGCACATGAACAAACTACTTTAGACTGCAACGCAGAAGCCAAGGTAAAAAGCATTGATAAGACTACTATTGGAGTTGTACCTCTGTCTACTCCATTATACAACCTTTTGAATGTATGGTGGGCCTAGTGCAATTAATGGGAAAGTGAAGGAATTACTTCTTTGCTAGCAGTATCAGGTGGCTCATATGCATGGGGTCACATAAATCTTCTTTTCCTTTCTAGGGGGATTGGATTAATTTGCATACTCAGAGTTTTAAACTCATGGACCATTTTTTTGTATAATGTTGCATTTACTCCTTATAGACCCGTCTGAGAAAAAAATGCAACATTTACAGCACTTACTCGCTTTTAATTAAAGCAAAAAGTATTGGATAAAGTAGACTCTGACTCTGCATGATTTGCTCTTGGGGTGGTATTAAAGGCATACTTTAATAGCATGTCATGTTTGAGCACAGGACCAGTGTGATGTGGGGCTGCTTTATTCGGCTTTTTTCTCTTCTTGATATTTCCGAAAGGGTCATCTACCTTTCTAGTTTCTAGTGGAAGATAATATGTGATATCTTGGGTTTAAATCAACTGCCTTTTAGTTTAATAGTCACGGTTCTAGTGAGTTGGCTCCTTTATGACATTGTGGGTTCAAGGCCATAAATATATATAGCCATTGGTATTTTTCTTTGTCCTTCCATCTCTTACCTAATTTTGGTTTGAAGGAGGTTAAGGCTAGATGGGGGAATATAAAAGCCTAACTGCCATTAACTTCAAAATGTTCCATTTGCTTAATAGTTGGCTTTAAAGAGGTTTAGTGAAATCTCAAAGAATGTTTTCTCATTGTCCCTTCTCTTCTGTTAAAAAAAGCTGGTGAACATAAAATTACAAAAAAGGTTCCATGCTCCTACCCTTCTCCTTTTATTATAAGTGGTGCATTGTTTCTCTTGTGCCATTTATGACATATGTATACTGCATCTTCATTGTTTCTAGTGTTTGCTAGCTTGGATGGTGTTCACTTGATCATTCATTTTCTTCACATGGACTTGCATTTTTGTTACTCTTAGCAGGTGAGACACTTCTAGCTAACAAATCCTTTGAAGTGCTGTTCTGTGATTTGCTATCATCAAGCATATCAAATGCCAAGATCAAGGTATGATAACCTTATCCATCAGCAGTATAATGTTCCATTGTTTTTTGAGTACTAGTTTCTCTATATCTATATCCTCTGATTGGCTAGTGTTAATTTTACTTATTATTTCTGTTTTCCTTCTTCATCAACAAAGCAATACATGTTACACTTAGTGCTGCTTTAAGGTATCTCTGCTGCATTTCAGAATTGGTTGTGGACTTGTGGTGCATTTGTCAATAGCTCCAGAAGTTATATTGTCCTTCGATTAAGCTATGCGCATTTATTGGAATATTTTCCGTCTAATTTTATTATAGCATTTCTGCATATTCAGATTTGGTTTTCTCTTGGTTCCAATGTTATTGACCTATCTGACATTTTATAGCTTTAGCACTCCATCATTGCTCTTGAAATCAGATATCTGGGGCTTTCTCTATATCTTCTCTGATGAGTAAAAAACTAATTGATAAATGGAAATATATCATATCTGTTAATGATGAAAACTATTTTTGAGCCAGCACCTATCAGCTTAAGTTGTAGGTTAAATTGGTTATTGGGTTAATTGAGCTTTTTTGATCTAGTTTTGAGAATTCGGGTCTTGTCACACTAATATTGATATGAACTGTACAAGGTATTGGTGCCATGTTAGATAAAAACCACTCTTTAGCACCTGACCTAACAACCTAAAGTTTTTAAGTTGAATTAGTTCTTGAAATCATCAATACATAATCAATTAAAGGTTGAAGATTCATACTTCCATACTTAATCAATATAAGCTTCTGGATCTAGCTGGATGTGTTAAGTATTATACTTTCTCTTTTACAGGTTTTCATACTTGCATATATTTGTTCTCTCTATCTGCTTTTGCTTTTTGCATACAATGTTATATTCGACCTCTATGCTAGTAATCATGTTATGAAGTATTTATTGAAAATTGGGTTATTATAACACAATCTAGATGTGGAACATGAAAATTACAAACTTACTATGTTGTGTCCAATGATGAGAAGGGCCAACTCCGTATAGTTAACTAGTAGTTTTACACGTAGTTTTTGATGAAGCTCTATTTGTATTTGTTTTCAAGCAGGGGATCTGATTTGCCTCAGAGGCAATCTCCACGAGGTCCACATCAACTTAGAACATCAAGTTCTGACTCAGATCCATTGCATCATCGACCGATTGCTGACCGAAGTCCAAAGCTAGGAGACCGACGTTCCCCAAGAGGAGGTACTCAATCCGAGACACTAAATCAGAAGAAGCTAGGAACTCGCATTGCAGATTTGGAATCTCAGCTTGGTCAAGCACAAGAAGAGTTGAAGATTTTAAAGGACCAGCTTGCATCTGCTGAAGCTGCAAAAAGAGAAGCTCAAGATGAACTAGTGAAGAAAGCCGAGCAATCAGTAGTACCGGTGGCAGAGAAGTTCCAAGAGAAGTGCCCTTCTAAGAATGCTCAAGAATCTAATAAAACTGAAACCAAACTTCAAGATATTATTATACCGGATGACAACCAACAAGAGACTGATGTCTTTGAAGTTCCAGTTGAAAAGGTGGCAATTGAATTCAGCCAACCTGAAAATCAAGTAGAAAAGGAAACTAAACCATTTGAAGACTCAACTGCACCAGCTATATCAGATCCAGAAAAGCCTTCTGTGGATGAACTAGCAATAAAGAATGATGAGATAGCAGTGTTGAAGTCCAATTTGGAAGAGAAAGGAAAGGAGCTTGAGTCCATGAGTAATGAAAATGAGAATTTGAAGAACCAACTGAATGAAGCAGTTTCAAAAGTATCAGCTGCTCAAACCAAGGAAGAAGGAATGACCTTGCAGTTGAACCAATTGGGAGAAGAGTTGGAAGCTAGTAAAGCGAATGCAGACAAGTTGAATGAGAAGTTGAAATCTGTGGAAGCAGAAAAGGAGGCGTTGGAATCAGAGATGAAGAAGCTAAGGGTGCAGACAGAACAATGGAGAAAAGCAGCAGATGCTGCAGCTGCAGTGCTTGCTGGGGGTGTAGATATGAGTGCCAGGATTCCTGAAAGGTGTGGCTCCATGGATAAGCACTTTGGTGGCACGTTTGAGACACCTGCTGTTAGGTACAATGGATATGTTGGGTCTCCTGGTATGGCTGATGACTTGGATGATGGTTATGGAACCGGAAAAAGGAAGGGTTCTGGGATTAGAATGTTTGGCGATTTATGGAGGAAGAAGGGCCAAAAGTGATTTCTTTCCTATGTTCAGTGAGTGAACTAGTAGTACTCTAACTATGGTCATGTTTTGGTGGTAGCAGAAGCTGCAAAACAGTTGCTTACTGTTGTGCATATTTCTGGTATCTTTGTTTAGTCATTTCTGGTTTTATTAAGGCCATTGAGCCTGTAGTTACTTTTGTATGATCTGTCCAAGCTAGTGATGTGAACTTTTGAAAGATGGTTTAGATATTTCCCTTCTCTTACTGAGATGAAGTGACATTTTCTGGAAGACCTGTTTGTAAGCAGATTCTCTAGTCTGCACTACTATGGAGTAATATATTGTATTACACATCGTTTTGGGTTCACTTCAGCGTGGCTCTAAAATTCAAACTTATTAATATCTAAAATAATGTGTAATGTTTGCCAGTGAGGAACTTCATATTGAGAACAGGTGGAGTAGGGGATTAGTGTATCAGATGATAATAAAGAGCTCTCTGAAAATATTGTGGGAGAAGCAATGCTAGTTATTAACAATGATATATAACAATAACATGCAGAAAGGTGAGTGTGAGATAGATAGCCCAACTGCCCATGTGATTGCAGTTGAGTTTTAGAGATTGTTAAAGCTGAACCGAACATTAAACTGGAAAAGTTTTTTATTTCGGTTCAATTGGTCTAAAGTTCAACTGGCTAGATCGGATGATCGAACTAGATGACGTCAAATATATATATATATAGAGAGAGAGAGAGAGAAACAAAATTTGGACAATCATAATTACTTACATAAAAAAAACTAGGACAATCAAAATTATCTATCAAATACTCACAAGCCATAAGTCATAACATGCTTTACTAATAAAAACATCCCCAATGACATACACAAGGTTAAGGTCTTACAATCACAACTCACTTCATAAACTATAGTACTAACTAAATAATTAAGTTTCAAAGTATGTAGCCAAGTTCCAAATACAAGATCACAATCACAATTTTAGTTTTTTTAATTTTTAATTTACAAAAAAAAAAGGAATTAGACTGCTGATCTGATCCGATCTTTGATCGGTCTAATCTAGTCACACTAGCAAAATGACTTTGAATATGAACTAAAATCAAAAGGCATCCCAATTTTCGATTTGGCCGGTCAGACCGTCTTATCCGGTCCAATCCAAACAACACTGCTTTTAGATGAGCTTTCTAATTCTTATGTGAATAAATCGCATACCAATAGGAAATTCACAACACTACTTTGGGGAGGTTGTTTGAAGGACTTGTCAAGTGTTATTATTCATGAAAGACGACTTTCATCTTACAGTATAGTGATTATCCATTCTTTAACATTATTGGCAAAAGTTACAAATTTACATTCATTACATAAACCGTAAAATAAATGAACCAAACAAAATCAAATTAATTGTTCTAATTAATCAATATTCTTGATTTGTTACAATCAGATCTAATATGTAATCTAAGAAGGCATTTGGTTTGTTTTATATTTATATTTTCAACAAAAATATTTTCATTAATATTTACAAAAATATCACCTTATTTTTATTTCGTTTCTTATTTTCAAAATTTTATAAAAAAATAGAAAAAACAAGAAAATTTTATTTTTACTACTTCCTTCACAAAACTTAAAAACCATAAAACAAAGTGAAAATAAGATAATATTTTTTAATTAATAACAAAAATATATTAACTGAAAATAAAAACAAAAAACATGCAAAACACTTCTTAAAGTTCTACAGAATTCTGTGAATTTGCAACATTAAGATGATAAAATCATATCAATTAAAATCATATCAATTTGCAACATTAAGATGATAAAATCATATCAAAACACTTCTTAGTGATATTTAATATTCCACAAGATGAAAAGCGGAAATTGACGAGCAAGCCAGATAGCACCGTATTGAACAAAGTTATGCTCACTTTTTTACCCTTATTTTTTTCCCGTGGTCTTGGAACAAGATATTAACAGGCAGTTTTGCAAGAGCACGACTTTCTATTCTGTTCTAATGGAAGTATAAATTAGACACTCCATCAAAAATACAATTTACAATCCAATGGGATCAACTGTCAAAGAAAGACTCGACTCATTCTGCATTATTTATGACTACTAATCCTCATCACTTTCATAGTTTTGGCACAAAGATTGTAGTCCGCTAGTAGTATTTATTTTATTATCTTCCTCTTTTTTCTTCTGTTCTGGTTTTGCAGGACTTTTAACATCAGAGGTCACTGGTTTCTTAATAACGGAAATCCTCACTAAAGGATTAAGCAGCTTTCCACCACCGCCGCGTGAATTTTCTGCAAATAACCAACAGATGGCATGTGTTACATTCCCATGTTGATAGTATTCTTAAACATCCCCTCCAAGAAAAATATCAAATAAATAAAATACACTATAGCCAACTACACTCAAGATGAAAATGAGATGATGCATATATGAATGGTGTGCAACTATAGTTTTTTTTCTGTTCCCACTTTCTGCAAATCACAGTAGTGTTAGAAAATGGCTCCACAACTATTAAGCAAACAAAGAAGATTAGACTTGTGCAGAGTGCAAATCAGTGTATTACAAAGTGATCCAACGACAGTAACAGGTTTTTTGGGTAAGGTGAAGGAGGTGCGTGTATAGCATCAATGTTTAGTCAAATAAAGATGGCTGACGTGGGCTGGGTTCTTTGACTAATACTACATGGTGAGAGTGAGACCCCAAATCTAAAAGGTCAATGACCAATTGATCTCGTACACGACTGAAGATGGTCCATCCCTCCCTCAATTCCTCCCTCCCTCCCTCCCCTTTCCTCATGTTAATCCTTTTTCAATAGAAATGACTTCACTGAGTAGCGATAACATGACTAAAAATTCAGTGTACATAAAGCATTAATAAAGTTTGATGTATCTAGTTGCTTTGCCAGGAAGCTCTTCAGAAACATATCCAAAAATGGCACATACCTTGTTTCTCAGAATCATCCAAACTCGCTTTTGTCAAAGGGTCAGTTGCTTTGCCCGGAAGATCTTCAGAAATTTTTTGCCTCTGCAGACAGATACGAACAAACATAAGCTCAAACAGTTATTACATAATTTCAACATCTTATATGAATGAGAAATTAGGCACCTTCTTAATAAATGCTGAATTTTGAAAATCCAAAAGAATTTTAATTTTTAACTATATGGTTATTGCAACATTTTGCCAATCTTTATGTGTACAACATTTTTCTTCCATATTTGACGTTTCAAAAGTCCATGTAACATAAAGCAAACAAAATATAAGCTTCTGCAAATTATGTATTTCAGTTTTGGGGAATGTTGAATGTCAGAACTTTCAGCAAGTTCAAGACGTTCATGTTTTGTTTGTTTTCAGAAGAAAACGATAGTATTTCATAAATCTTCTATGTGTAACATCATTTTCTGGCACTAAAGAAGGAAAAACAGGAAAAAAAAAATCCTCAAGTAGCTGTTTTTTTTTTTTGGTGAATAGCTGTTTTGATGTTTTAGGCACTGTTAAACTTCAAAATACATTACTTTCCCTTTGGTTTCTTTCCTGATAAAAATGTTTTTTCTAACCACATTTTACTCATATTTACCATCCTCCGGGTCATTATCCACCCCATAATATTTACAATAGGCAGCTTTACAGAACCTAACAAGAAAATTTGATTAGAGCACGCCATAAAAAAAATTATGAAAGAATAGTGACTATCCAATTCACAGAGAAGAATAGCTGGTCTAGAAAAATAAAGTCAAGAAAGGACTTACAGGACAGTGGTGATTGAAAACGTGGGATATCAGAGTTAGTTCAAAGGGCAATTACAAGGCTGAAGGTTCAAGTTCTTGGATTTCAACAGTTCAAAAAGTGGGATGAAAATGATCTGAAGGTGAGGTGCTGAATAGTGATGCTGCTCTAGTTTATTAGGCCAACAAGACATTAAAGAAAAATCTATTACTACAAAAGAGCGCACACACACTTGACATCTTCATACCTTTGGATTATAATTGGAAGTTTCGCCATGTCCATTTTGCTCCTCAGTTTCAATATCTTCATCACGAACTCTTCTGACATACTCCGTTGAATTCTGTTTAAGATAAGTATAAAGCAAACCATATATATTAATTTAAAAAAGAAGGAAATAGACCAACACTAAGGAGCAAAAAGTAGGAAGGAGAGCTAGCAGTGCAGAATAGTAATACTTACGTGAAAGACAACTGATTTTATTAGCTTTTCATCTTCTTCTTCCAGCCTTTTCTCCTGAGAACATAAAATAATAAGGCTTAACTCAAAATAAAATTATCAAGAGAAAAACATGAGAATTAAAAATGGTTAAAAATTACACACTGTATTTATGGCATAGCCCAAATTTTGAAATATTAGACAATCGATGTTTACGTTGGTTGTCTAACAATGCTAAAAGTTCAGGGTTAGCAATTAAAAGACATGTATTAGAGTTTGCAACCCAAGTTCCCATCAAGAAAGAGAACCAGGTTTTTTGTCCCAAAAGCATTGACAGATCATTGCAAGAATATATACCAAACATTAAACCAAAAAGCTGGTTTGGTGATTATCTATACAGGTTTTCTGAATGTATTAAGCAGAGTTATACAAATCATAGCAGAAGGTCTTTAGAGTTCCTTATTGATATAATATTTTTCAAATCAGCTCAATACCTGGGCTTAAATTTTTTACTACCATCACAATTATTTCGTTTTTACCAAAAAGCTTTACAAAACCAAGGAACGGTTACCAGCCAATTACATGTCAAACAAATTTTATAAGTTTCAAATCATATAAATTTCTTTTCTAAACAGTAATAAACCCTTGCTTCAAACAGGAAATTTCTTGTACAAAGCAAATATATCGTATAGCAAGTTTTATCATACCTTGTCAGCTGCTGTGCGTTGCAAGGCATCCAACATTTCATCAACAGTGACAGTTGCATGCCTAGACTGGAAAAAGAAAGAGACTCTTGTTAGCAATTACCATAGACAGAGTGACAGACTTCAAATTCATGCAAAAATGTTAAATGCATATATTAAAACAAATGACCCAAAATATAAAAGTCATATTTTCAATATACCATGCACTATATTCTAAAATTATAATGTCCAGATCACTAGATAATCATTTATGTGCAGGGGTCAAATTTGATACATCGTTAAATATAATGCAGTTACAGTAGTGAGTACCTTCATTGACTTCATCTCATCCAATGCAGCAAGGATGTCCATCTCTCTTTTAGAATCCAGCGTTCTATTCTCCAAAGATTTCATTGCATCTCCCATCTCTTCAGCTTCCCTATTCTGCTTCATTTTATCAGCTTCCTCATCCTCTGCACGCCAAGGTTCGAAATTTCTGGTTGCACCAGATTCAACGACATAATCCGAATTCTGAGGATCAGTCTTCATGGTAAGCTCAGCTGAGCACTTGGTGCATTTAAAGTAGAACCTGAATATTTGAATTCCCAGATATGTCTGCACAAAGATCAAACAATAAAATCAGACCCAATGTCATAATTCAAATCACACATAAAGCAAGAAGCAATGTAGGCGGCATGCCCAATACCCTCTTAGTTCTTTGAACAATATAAACAGCAACATGCACATAATATAAGGCAACCAATTCATAAAATTTAAGGTACACAATACTTCAAATCCCAAAAAGATACAAAATTCAACATGCCCTTTAAGAACCACATCAAATTACCCACAAATACAGATAACTAACAACAAAAACAAGAGAGAGTTTTCTCCTTGGGAAAGCTTCTTCTTCAAATGGAAATCTTTGATTATGGCTACAGGGATGGAAACTGTCCCTTCCAAACAAATTTAAATTATTTTTGTGGCATTGTAAGCATAAAAGCACATCAAATTTCTTTGAATCCATTTTGTGAGAGATGCCAAGATGATACAGAGAACATACTGCTTATTCTATCGTTCTGCCCTTTTGCACTAGAAGTTTGGGAGAACTTTGATCATATTGCTACTCTAGGAAATGTTCATAATGTGGGTTTGAAAGACTGAGTTGATCATTTAGCCACAAAGTCCAAGTGCAATGAATTCTGTCAACTTGTAGTTTTATGATACTTCATTTGGAATGAAAGAAATTAGGTTTGGAAATGCACAAAACAAAATTCTTCTAGTACTTTAATTAAAAAAGCATTGGATTGGTATAAACATCACTTGGAAAGTATGCAGCAGAAGTATAGTGCTCAGACAAATACAAGACCAAGACAGAGAACTTTTAAGTGCATGTTTGGTTCACCTTACCAACAGCTTTTTTTTCATCTTTTAAGTTGTTGCTTTAGAAGCAATGTGTTTGGCATTTCACAGCCAAAAAAATCACCAGCTTTTTTCGACGATAATCTAAAATTTGAGCATTTTCTCAAAAAGCTGTTGGGATTATACCCAACAATAATATGTAAATATCATTTTGTCCACATAATCAATTAAATAATTTTTTTAATTATTATATACCTATTTTGATAATTTAATGCATAAAAACGATTCTTTTTTATACTATCCAAATGAAACAGATTAGTTTAAAATCGCTTTTTAGCTAACATATCCAAACATAATCGATTATTGAAATAATCAAGCTTTCACAGCTTGATTATTGAAATAATCGATTATTGAAATAATCGATTATTGAAATAATCGGTTATTGAAATAATCAAGCTTTCACAGCTATCCTAAACACACACTAAATGGTCAAGACCACAGGAAAATTTCTTAAAATCAATGTAGATGCTGCTTTATCAAAAGAGGGAGACCTGAGAGGTTTTGGTATTATTGCAAGAAACACTGATGGATCCATGAAAGGAGCTGCAGCCATCCCCTCACCTATAACCACATCCCCTATGGTTATGGAAGCTTTGACAATATGTGCAGACTTATAATTTGTGTTTTCCTCAAGTTCCACAAATATTATTCTGGAATCAGACTGCCAGAAGCTTGTTTCAGACTAAAAAAAAATTTTAAAAAAAATAAATCTCGTTTTGATAATAAAGATATTCGAATGGTCTTGCAAGATATAATAGCGTTGATGGGTAATTTCAGAGTTTTCGATCCAGTATGCTCTTAGGCAATCTAATCAAGCTGCTCATCATTTAGGTAAGTTTTCTTACATTGAAATTGACCATTCAATAGTGGATTGGGTGGGGGGAACCCTAGCCAATAACATATTGTTTGGTAAATTCTAACCATTCCCCTCAAAAACTCAATCTTGCCTAGTAATCCTTGAATTGCCAATGTTAGTTCTATAAAGTGTTTAAACAGCAACAAACGGAAACTATAAGGCAACCCAAATATATATATATATATATGCAAAGGTAACACAGATAACAAACAACAGCTACAAAATTGAAATTGAATACTTAATAGTGGGGGGAAAAAAAAGAAAGAAAGAAAATTAACCTCGCCGATAACATCTTCCTTTCTAGAGTTGAACTTGGTGCCTTTGTAGATGTAATTGCCGCAGGTGCTGCATCGAATGCTCATGGGAAGCATCATGCGGACCTTGATCTGCTGGTTCTTCGGCCTTCTCGCCCTGGGCAGCTTGGCGGGATCGAAGTCGGGTGGGTAATACTTGTTCAAAACCTTCCTCTCTCCCATCTTTCTTCTTCAAATTCCTTCCTGTACTCACCAGTAACACCTGGGCATGAGTGATCTAGGAAGCAATTGAGCAACGGGAACAAGCTAGGGTTCTCTTCTCTGTCTCTGATCACAATTAGGGGCACGGGACGAGTTGGTTCAAAGTGAGGAAAAAAAATACAAACCAATTAATCCTGGTCCGGTTGGTTTGGTTCGGATTTACAGTTTTTTACGGTCAACCGAACCAAACCAGACCGGTTGTTAAAGATAAAGCTGAATTATTTTAAAAAAAATCCAGCAATTGGAAAATCAAAAAACAATTCAGAAACCACAATATCAATGAACTTCTTTGTGAGAGATGGAGGAAAAAACTCCAATAAAACTAACTCAACAATACAAAAATCAAAGAATCAAACCACAACAAAAATGAAATCCCAAGCTCTAGCAACCTCCAAATCTGGTATCTCAAGTCTTCTATATCTGAGGAAACAATTGCACATGGTGAAGGGCCATCGATTGCACAGCAGCAGGTAGACACAGGTTCTCACGGCAAGAGGCGCGGCTTCTTCCCTGAGTGTTGGTGGTCGTCTGCGTCACAGCAATGGTGACCGTCGGCACCGCTCAAGTCGCTACTATGATGGTTGTGCGTTGCGTCGACGTCCCAAGGTCGCAGGCCATGGTGTTGGCAGTTGGGCACCGGCGAGGCTAGCACTGGTCAGAGGCAGATGGTTAGGCATTGGCACGATCGGGAATCGGGATTCTCTCCGGCAGGTGCTGTCCAGCAGCACCCTCGAGCAGTATTTGGATCTTTTATTTTTCATTTCACGATCAATATTTTTATTTTTTAATATTAAAAATATTTTTTAATATTAAATTAATATTTTTTAATATTGACCGTTAGATGAAAAATAAAGAGTCTAAATATTGTTAGAGGGTGTTGTTGAACAACACTCTGGAGAGAAGCCAAATTCAACTATGTTATGACAAGGATGAAATGATATAGAATGGTATGGAAAAATTTAAACTTCGTTTGGATACAAATAGTGAATGGTATGAGATAAAATGAGATGAAATGATGGGATGAGGGCCAATTCTTGTATGATATACTTTGCTATTTAAGTCATTGATTTAATCATAAAAAATATCAATGATTTAAATTAAGTATAAAAAACTTGTTAAGCACGTTATGAAGATTTGACTAAGGGCGGCCGGCGATGGCCGACGACCTACGGATGCGATGGCTACCGAGTGATGGTCGATGGCAACGGCGACGACCGACAATGATAGCCGACGATAGTAATTGCAAAGGTGGTGGTGGCAGTGGTGGCAGTGGTCGCGGCAACCACTGTGGCAGTTGCCAACACAGGTGGTGGCTGATGATGGCCGATGGTGGGCGGTGACAGAGGATGGCCAACGGTTGCGTGAGGTGGTCGGCGGTTATGCTGGAGTTGCCGACGGTAGTCGGCGGTGGCTGACGATGCTGACAGTTTTCGATGATTACTAGTGAGCGGTGGCCAGTTGCCAGCGAAAGGCGATGGTCGAAGGTGGGGAATGTCGAAGGTGGGCGGCTGCCGGTGGTGGACGATCGCCGGTGGGCAACAGTTGTAATGTGTAAAAAAAGAAACCTGCAACAAAAAAAATCTACTTTTCTAGTAAAATCAAAGGTGTGACACACAATAAACTTAAGGAGGAATATATTAACAACGGTCGTGGAATGAGATGCGATAGAATAAAAAAACTTATCTCATTATGTGGATATTTAACGATAGAATGAGAAAAAAATTATCACTCACTTATTTGATAATAATAATAGAAAGGGATGAAATGATAAATTTTTTGTTCTCATATAACTTATCCCACCACGTACCTTTTAAAGTGGAGGGGGACAAAAAGTAAAATGAGAAGTGGTATAAGACGAAATGTATTTTATCCAATATCATTTTATCTCATCATTATTTTAATAATTTAAACAATAAGATTATATTACATTTTATCTCATCTTGTCTTATTTCATCCTTTACCATCAATCTAGACAAAGTTTTATTGAAAATGTGTTAGAAAATTATTTTAAATGAGAGAATATAATGATAAAGGAGGATCAAAGAGTATTTCGTTTGTCACTTAAATCTTCCAATTTTTATCCTCCTAATTTGGGAGTTAAAATAAATGATTTGAAAACTCTACTCTTTTCATTAAACTCATTAAATATCCAAATAATAAATTGACATATACTGTTTTATTCTAATATCAACTATTCTCTTTCATTATTTTTAAAACTTTCAAACATAATATAAGGATCAAGGACGGTTGGATTTGGATGAAGAATGGAAGGAAAAGAATGCCCTAAAATCTCCTAAATAAATGCAAGTAATATGCACACCATATTTTTCAAAAAAAGAAAAAAGAGTGACACGTCAATTAGTCAAGTTGATTGTATACTCAAGTCTCAAGTTTAAATATCGTTAATATGAGGACAGGACCATTCTAAATCAGTTTTCATCGAGTAAATTTTTTAGTTCATAATATCAATATGATCTAATGAATACCCCTAATCAAAATTAACAATAGAGTTATGGATAATTGGAAAGACTGAGTTTGCGTAGAAAAGATTACATTTCAGTTGCAAACCTTTTATTATTATTATTATTATTATTATTATTATTATTATTATTATTATTATTATTATTATTATTATTATTATTTGACTTCAATAAAAATTAGGTTGAAAAAATAAATACAGGTCCTAACTCTTATTAAAAAACTAGTTCAAAAGCTAGTTTAAAAAGAAGGTTGCTCAAGACATTATAATCATATACTTATCAAATGTGAGACTTAACACCTCTCTATTTTGAACAATCAAATGATAAAAAAGCAGTAAATTTTTCTGCTGAGAAGCGGAACAAAACTCACCATTGTTCCTGCATTTACCAAAATCGAAAATTGAGAAAAAAAAAAATCCTAGGACGTGCCACTGGGTGGCGCGAGTAGTGGTTGGCTACGGTGAACAACAATTGCAGCGAATTGAACATGAAACCAAAATGATGGAATCTCACCGTGAAGTCGTGAACTGAACGGAGTAGTGGGCGCTGGCGCAGGCGGAGAAGGTCGCTTTGGGAGTCCCTAGGCGATTTACAAGGCATGAACGTGTGAGAAGAACCTCAAGCCTTTATATAATTTATCCATCGTTGGATATAAAGTCCATTGGGTTGCACTCACAACATGAAATTTCAAGGGTTTGGGTTTAAGAAGTATGACCCATTACAATCAAACTTGGGCCTTTTTCTATTGCCTAAAACTGGGAAAATATATTTATATATTTATTCTAACTCAAGCTTTATAAATAAATGAAAATGTGTCAATGTCGATTGCTCCAATTGGCAACCGCAAAGATCTTGCCATCTTAGGTTCAAGTTTTGTTATTGATGGACATGCACTAATTGCCCTATCACCTCCATTTTTTTTTCAAGAAAAATGATAAATGTATTCATTCGAAAAATGGGAAGATTATTCTTTTTTTATGTTAATACTGGCATCGTAGTTCACTTTGGTGCCAAGTGATATGTCACATTTTTTATTGTAAAAGCACTTTATAGCTAGAATTTTTTTTTTAACAGAAGAGTTAACATTGTTGTTGATTATTAAATAGATTTTAACTTATCTAACAATCATTCTCAAATCTTGATAAGTTTTGACTCAATTTATGTCATTTTTTCCTGGCTATGAAGTATTATTCATTTATTATTTAAAACTTCTTTTTGAATAATCAGTTTTTAGTATTAAATAACTCGCAATATATAATATGATTATGTTATTAAAGAGTGGTTACTGTTTTTGTTACTTAAATTTTTAACGAAATACTATAATAGAATAATTATACTTTTTGTTATGGTTATAATAATATTTAAATAGTAATTATTTGAATGCAATTTTTTATATCTCAAAAAGAAGACAATTGTAATATATATCACCAAACTAAATTTCATGTCCCAACAAAAGAAAAAAATAGTTATTTTTTTCTTAATTCTTTTCTTCTTTGGCTAAGGAGGAGAGTAGAATATTGATTTTTTTTTAATGCAGCCATTTAACTTAGAGAACATGAAGTTAATATTCAAGAATATGTCAGATTATCTAGAAAAGAAAATATGTCAGATCATTGGAGCATGCAAAAATTGTACCAAAAGATGAGGATCAACTCAAAATTCTTCGCAATTGTTATCATCGCCTAATGTTTAATGTTCCTCCCTTTTTGACTTTAAATATTAGGGGAGTTTGGGACTTGGCGCGCCAATGGTTTGTTAAATGATAACAAAACCATTTGCTATCTTTTATAAAAGTTTATAATTTGCACAAAAAATAAAATAAAAATTTATAATTTATCTCTTTTCATATCATATTTTTTATAAATCTTCTTTGTGTATAACAATTTTTTTTTTTACTTTTATTAAATCACTATCTTTTGATAGACTTAACATTTCCACTCATAGCACATGTAATAAAAACAACTCTTATACCACATATAATTGTAAAAAATTAAAATTATATTATAATAATAGTTATAATTTTTAATTTAATATACTTGATTCAATAGGTACTACTAGAGTAAGGTTATGGGTGTGTCTCTCCTTAAATTCAATTGGATTAACATCTGAGCTATAACACTTATAATAAGTATTGTCACTTATCTTAAATACTATTTTAAAAAATTTTAAAAAATAAAATCATATCCTAATTAATAATTACAACTTTTGATTTAATAACAATTTCTTGATGCAACGCTTTTAACACTTACAGTTTAAAAAAAAATGTACTTTTTGGCACTCCTTATATACAGGAGCTCTTTTGAGCAAAAATTCATTTTTACTGCATGCTATTATTGATCAATTAATTAAATATTAAAACCAACTCATTTCATTAATACTGTGTCACCGAGCAGGTATTATTATAACATCATTACGTCACCAAGCAGGTATTGTCCCATCATCTTATCGATAGCACAACTATTATCATCATTATTGTCTCTAACACTACTTATGATAGTACTTGTTTTTATCACTAACTCATCATTGCAAGTCTCAGCAGTATTATTTAAATTTTATACTCAACCTATATGTTAGCATTATTTTCTTTTTTCTTTTAACGATAAAAAAGTTTAGAAGAATGAGTAACTGTTGTACGGGTGAGTCTACTATACATGATGGTGTATGGTATATTTTTTAAATCTTAATCATTAATCGTATTAAATAATACATCAACGATTAAAATAAAAAATTTACAACATGTTACTCCTTTCATTGTTGTCACTCACCATTTTTCACTATCGGTCACCGCCTTCCACCGCTAACTTCTAGCCGGCCACCTCCTGTTAATAACATCGACAATCTTCTATCAGCCACTGTCAGAGACCTCTGACAGCAACTTCTGGCCAATCACCTCTAGTCGATCAGACAAACTCGGCGACTATCACTTAAAAATAAATTAAAAAAAAATAAAATCAAAAAAAAAATCTAACAAAAAGAAACTTGTAATAGTTGATAAATTATAAAGTGTATAATACATCGAAACTTAATAGGATATACTATAACACCCGCTGTTCTATTCTAAAGTTAATAGTAATACATGTTATCAAACTTTAATAAGGATTAACAGGTAACATGTTAATAAAATATCACAGCACGAAACAAACTAAAATTTTTTGTGCCAACATCGTTTGATCTTATCAATGAGAAATTTGTAGGTGTTCGTTGAGTAGGAAAAAAAATTTATTATGTATTGTTTATTGCATACTATTTTAATTATGTAAGTTATTATTATCTCCTATATTTTAATAATATTTTTAATATTATAACCAAAGTGATATATATTAAATTGGTCTAGTAATGTCTAACAATTTTTCCTTATCAATTATGTAAGCACTCATTAGCTCAATTAATTTTTTTTAAAAAAACATATTACAGATAGTATTAGTCACTCACTCGTTTTCCCTTTAAAAAAACCACAATTTCATAACTATTACTATACTAAGTATAAATCAAATAGGCGTGCGATTGAAATTTTTCTAATATCACATATAGAGTTAGAGCTTCACATGAAGTTCAATTCAAGCTAGAATTAATAAAAGAGGATAAAAGCAATGTGTTAACTTTTTTTTTTTTTACGAGGTGTTAACTTCTATTTTGATATAATTTTTATATTTTTATATTAAATAGTATATATATATTTTTTATATTTTATTTAATATTATTTATTATATATATTTTTTATTATTATTTTTTTTTTTACTTAATTATATTTTTCAAAAAATATAAATAATATCTATATCTTTAAAAAAAATAAGATATATTTATGATCGTAAAACAAGAAGCGAAGAATGAATATATATACTCAATCCCAAAGTATTATTATTATGCACTTTTTCATCGGTGGAGTAAAAAGCAATCTAAATAAGGCTTCTTATCCAGAACACACGCGTTTTTAAGTGAAGTAAAGACAGAGAGATACAGCAGTCCCCATCCTCAGAAGGAGTAGCACCGTTTTACATGTGCTCAAAGTGGATATTGGTCAAAGAATCTTCAAGGTGTGAATGGGCCAAGACGGAGGAAATTAGGATAAGGGGGAGATTTGAGCTAGAAGGAAGAAACCATATCTGCTGCAACCGTGTCTAGCATAATTATCATATTTGTTAGGTGAGATGGTTTAAGTGTATTATATCCCAATATATAATGAGAGAAAAAAGAATGGAATATTTTATGTAAATTAAAATATACATATTATATTTATATTACATATTAATATAATAGAATATCAAATTATATTATATATGATTATAATATTTTTATAAAATATAAAATAATTTTATGAATAGTTAAATAAAATTAGATATATTTTAATTAGAAGAATAATATAATTAAAAAAATATTTTTTGTCTAACCAAATACATCTATCATACATCCACAGTATGTCAAGCTAGTTCAAAATATTAAATTATTTTGTATGATGATTGTAATATTTTTGTGATATATAAAATAATTTTACATTTTTATTAAACAAGTTACATATATTTAGATTAGGCGAATAATGAGATTGAAAAATAATTGATTCCCCATACCTACTTAATTAAACATTGCTATATATATAACATGGTTATGTAATATAATATTTTATTTGTCTACTTTTATATGTTTATTTAAAAATTTTAATTTGTCTAATATTATCTATTTATTTAAATAATTAAAAAATATTTATTAATTTTTTTAACTTTATCTTCATCATTTATTATTTTCACTAAATTTAATAAATATATATTAATTAATTTTTACAACTTTTAAAATTAATTACTTTAATTAATTGGTGAAATATGTGCCTTTCACTTAGAAAAAATAGATAGAATGTGAGATTAATAAAGTGAATTAGAAGAAAAAATATGAGATTAATAAAGATAGAGAGAAGAGAAAAAATAATAATTAAATAAAATAAAAAATAATTTAAGCATATTAAATTATATTTTTTAATTATTTAATATATTTAATAACTTTTTAAAATTATGCATATTAACTTTAATAAATTGATAAAAGTGGATAGAAAAAGTATGAATCGAAAGGTAAACTAAGATACATTCTGCAACTTTATTGCTATGCGTCGTAGACAAACTTGACTAGACTAATTAAGAAAGATAATGTTATTTGTATATTTAAAATGTGCACATCGTATTTATATTATATATTTATATGGAGATATATTAAATTAAAATATATATAATTATAATATTTTTATAAAATATAAAATGAATTTATAATAAATTAAAAAAATTAAAATATTTTTTATGAACGAATAATGTTGTTGAATTAACAATGACAATTTCATATAGTATTTTAAATATTTGTCTATATCTATCTGAAAAATATAATCCGATTATCCATAAATATTGAATAGTATATAAATATTGGAAATAAATCAATATTTACTTTTAAATCATTAATAGTGTACTATTGATAAGAGATTTTGATAATTTGTATGAAGTTATAAACAAATTACTTCATAATTACAAAAAATTGAAGCCAGTCTCACATTAACCAATAATTTTAAATTTTTACAAAATTCATGGTCAAATTGAAAGGATGCGTGACATATTTCATGCTTAAATTTTTTTACATCAATCTAAAATTATTTTCTATTCTATCAATTTTCTATTGAAATTAACGTATAATAGACTTTTAAAACAAATAAATATTTTCACCACTTGATAACGTATTTGTTATATCGTTTAGATTTTCTGAAATTGGTGTTCCAAATCAATATGTTAACTATGTATATTTTAATTTTATAAACAAAACTATGTATAATTAAATTAAAAATTCTATATGAAAGTAGTGACGGATCTTAAACAAAAACTTGGGGTGACCATATAAATGTTTTGATAATGTATATTAGAGTGATATATGTAATTTTTTAAGTACTTTTATGAAGTTTTCAAAATTTTTGAAGTAGCCATGGTTCACTCTAATTCCCATGAAGATTTGCCCTGTATAGAGAGGTATACAAATTGTTATAACTATTGAATTATAACTTCGGAGCAAAAAAAAAATTTGAATTATAACTAATTATTATGTAAATCTTATACGTCAAGTTTTAAAATATTTAAAACAAAAATAAGTATATAATCAAATAGATGATATATTTAATTTCTATGAAAATTATATCATATATTATTTAAGATACTTCAATGATATAAAAAATTAGTTTGTTTAACGTAAGTTTTTGTGAGTACGATATATTTAATTAATAGTGGAATTTGACTAAAAAGTTTGGATGGGCAATGACGGGTTAGAAAGAATGAAAAAAGGTTCATTAATTGCAGATTTCTAAAAAAAAATGCATAATTTAATAATTTTTAATTTAAATTTACTTTAAGGAAAAGTAATTTTATTGATTCATCAAGTCAGCCGTAATAAAGATCTGCAATTGTACTTGATATATATATATATACAAACTTTCGATATAACGATAGATTTTGTAATAAATTTATTTAAAGAAATTATTCATTGACTTAAGATTGATTTTGACTTTTTTGGTTTCAATAAATCTTAACCCATATATATATATATACACATTATTTTTATCATATTTTTTAATAATTGTGATTAAATAATAAAAAATAATATAATTAATAATATGAATAATAATATAAAAAATAATGTGTGAAAAAATGATATAAAAAATCATAATTATATATAATAAATAAACAAAACAGAAAAACAAGTTGGCAATTTGTAGACCATTAGAGAGCACTGGTCCAATACTAACACTTAGTGATGAATGCTAGACAAGTTTTTTTTTTTAATGTAAAACTATGAGAAAATAAATAATTAATAAGAGAAATATCGGGAAAGAAAATATAAAATCATTCTTAATATCAGTTGTTCAATTTTATTTTTTCTAAAATGTAAAACAAGATGTAGTATAATTTACACCAACACAAAAAATTGCCCTGCCCAACTTAATTTTTTATGCTTGAGTTTTAAAATGAAAAAATCATTTCTCCCATCTTCTTCTCAAATGAATTTTTGTTCCCTCAAAATTGACGCGTGAAATGTGAAACACGTTTGGATTAGTTCCATTAATGAATCTTTCAAATAAAGAGGAAGGGAACCATGTTCCATTCTTTTCATTTCCTTTCCAATTATCCCCAAGATATTCCGTTAGTTAATTAATGAAAAACATTCAAACACAGGGTAAAAGATTTAGGATCATACCACACTTTCATTGGAAAAGGAAGAGGTGGTTATTCTTCTATCACAACTCATATATCTCTCTATATTAGGGGAAAGAATCTATCATTGAATGATCGGTTTTTCCAAGTACCGGGATTGAGGTCCTATCATTACGTGAGATTCTTCTAGAATTTTAGAGTATTACACTGCTTTTAATAAATTTATAAATAAAAAATAAATATTTCTTTTCTTTTTCCTCCAAAATTTTCCATCCAAACATACTTTCTAGTATTACACTGCTTAATAAAATTGTAACACTTAATCACTTATAATTAAACAGATAAATGAACTAAAATTTAAATATTTTTAAATAAGAACCAAACGATTATAAACTTATCTAGAGTATTATTTGAAGAGTATTTTAAAATTTTCCCTACCAATACTCATCACAACTCTTATCTCTCTACAGCTCTACTCCAGCCAATTGTGTTTGTGTTGCCAGGAAATTGAACATGTCATCACTGTCGAACGGTTGTGTGAAGTCCCCCTCTTCTTACGCGGTTTGTTTGTGGCCTAGTGCTACATGACCCATAGTTTTGATATTCTACATAGGATCTAAGGATGGTCCCTAGGATATGAACCCACAAGATGGTCTGATCAAATACCACGTGCCATCTCAATTCTGTGTTTTCATTTTTTTTTTTTTGGGTACTTATGTTTTCAATTTTTATTCTCATGGTAAGTGTTAGAGTTTGGAGATAATTCCTGGATGCACCTAACTCAAATACTAGTAAGGATAAGGAGTTTTTGTTCACAATTTTTTTCTCAATAAAAAAAGTTACCTTAGTGTGCAAGAAATCAAGCTCTCTGTATAAAATATATACTTATATTTATCTCTTATGCTTTACTGCAATTTCTGTTATGCTTTTGACCATTCAGATCATGAATGAAGCTAAGTCTCCATTGTTAACAAAAAAACAGATGTCATTTACTGAAAAAAGTACTTACATGAGTATTGAAGGAAGCAAAAGGAAAGGGAATAAATACTATCCTTTCTATGACTCATTCTGATTGGCAAATAACCTTAAAGTACCAAATGAAAAAACAAAACAAAACGAAAAATAAAAAACAGTTTCTAGTATATATTGAAACTCTCATTATATTGACAAGTAATTCCCTCCCCCCCTTCCCCCTAATGTTCCTCTTGCATTTATGAGGCTGCAATTCTCTCAAAGTGTCCAAGCCTATTGTCTGCCAATCTTGAACCGTAAGTTGAATTCTTGTACTCAAACCATGTAAACTCTTTGTATAAGCTTTCCTTTCCTTTCATGAGAGAAGGCAACGGTGCAATTTTCTCACTCAGAGGTGGACCACCAAAGTAAATCATTGAGAGCCTTGATTTGAACCCATTTGCCAAAACCCTGTGCCTTACACTCCGGAACCATCCATTAGTCATAACCTATGTCAATGCACCGACCAAGCCAAGAAACCAAAAAAGCAGAAAACCGCGTTAGAGTACTAGTCACTAGCTACGATAATCACATTAAAATCACAATATAAACCCCCATTTGATTATAATATTACATCATACTGACATAACGTGACAGCAAAACTTTTTCTCCATTTTTTAATTTTTTTAAAAAAAATTCATGGAGTTTTTGGAAAGGAGAGGGAATTGAATGATCAGGTATTTAAATGTAATAATTAACAAGTCAACCAAAATTTGGATATACATTCAAAAAGCTACTAAAAAGGAGGAGTTTATTTACATGCAAACTATTTTACTTCTTATCCAAAGAAATAGGAAACCAATAGGGAAAATGGGAATATGGGAAATTTTCTTATTTCACTTTGGTATGTAACTATGTATGTATCAACTAGCATGCTTTTGTGTTGTACCTGAAGAGAATCACCAACATTGATGAAGAAGGAGCTGTGATCAGGTGGGACTGAAATCCAGCTCCCATCTCTGAGAGAAATCTGAAGGCCTGAAGTGTTGTTGGACCTCAGCAGAGAAATGATTTGTGGGTCTGTGTGCTCTCCAAACCCAATCGTGTTTTCACCATTCAGAGCCAGCTCAGGGCATGCAGGGTAGTGATTGACTCTAAAAACAGAGTCACTCTGTTTGTCCATCAGAAGCTTGCTGAACACATTATTTGGCTGAATCTTCAACCCTTCTGCCATCAGATCAAGAATCTCACATGCCATCTTCCTCACAGCACACGTGTAACCATTCAACACACTCCTGCAATAGCCATAACAAGAGAATAAGCACTTTTGACCAGAACATTTTGTATATATTTATGTGGAATTGCTATGATATCCTGATATGTAAGTTGTCAAGTATTAATTAAATGCTTAAAATTTTATTAAAAATAATTAATAATTAATGAAATACTTGATGTATATGGTATGAAAGATAAAAAAAAAAAAAAAGATGGATACTGGAGTATTGGCCATATTTATATGTAAGTTTAGATTGATTCTGTTCAAATTTGGTACCTAAATTTCTCTGTGTTTTGGCCAAAAGCAGAGGAAAGTCTTGGAGAATTGTGTTCTTGATTGGTTGTGAGAAGAAGGTACTCAACCCAACCGACATCACCGCTGTGTCCAATACTCTTGTTACCATATCCAAATGGATTTGCAGGCCCTGCTTTTTCTTTCTCAATGAGTGGCAGAGAGAAAAAGTTCATGGCTTCAGATTCCAACTGGGATATAGCTTCCATGGGGACCCCATGGTTGATGACTTTGAAGAATCCAAACTCCTCACAGGCCTTCACTATGAGGCTCTTTGCTTCGGGTTTGGAGAGGTCCACCAGAGGAATTCCTGAAGAGAATGTGGATGGTTTGCAGTTCCTAACATAGGAGTACTGTTCTGATGTTGGTTTGGACAACGCCACCATTTTTTCTTGTTGCTTTTTCTGCTGTTGCTCTGTTTTGTGATGTTAAAAACTGGAGTGAATGGAAGAAAGATGGTGTAAGGGAGAAACAGAGAAGTTTGAAGAGTTTTTATTTGGAGAATCAATGAATGAAAGAGTAGAGTTGATAAGGCTTTCAACAAGGGATGCTTGAGAATAACAGTTGGGTTCTTGGCTATTTATACCCAAAAATTGGTGGGGGCATGGGAAGAGAGAGAAAAGAAATTAGGATGATTTAATATCTAATTAAAAAAGAACAGAATTAGTTTTAATTTTAAGAACAGTTATCTTTTTTTAACTTTTTTAATTTATTATCATATGTTTATTAATTTAATTAAATTTAATTAAATAATATGAATAAATAATAAAATAGACACATACTAATATATTAAAAAAAATAAAAAAATAATAATTCTTTTTCGGATTGAAGTTAAGTTCTGTATATTAAAAAATGTTACTCATATACATATTATATTATATTTATATAATTTTTATCTTTAAATTATAATTAGTTTAATTATATATTATATAATCATATTTTTACATTCTAATTCTATTTTCTTAAACAACGATAAAATTATATACTTGTAAGATGCACCAACCATTATACTATCTAATTTTGAAATTTGAGGATTTTAAAAGCAAGAATATTATATGAAATTGGAGAGTTTTTTTTATATTAGCTTTTCCATTTTGAATTACTAACCTTTTTTTAAATAGTATGGCCATCACAATCCTGCTGAAAAAACAGTCCAGCCATCACCTACCTAAGCATTATTTACTTAGATTTCCTTCCACTAAAATATACATGACAACTTTATCACACTGAAAGCAAGTAGTCACATCAATGAGATTCCTTTGATAAGATTTTCATTATGTTTTTTATTTTTCTTTTTGAATGCTAATTTTTTTACTGTTTACATTGCATCCCATGCTCATCCAAACAGGTGAGAATGGCATATTTGTGTGTAACTCACAGAAACAGCAATGGTAAATAAAACATAGTATTAGAATCAATCAGCACGCATGCATGCATCAACTCATGCTTGAGAAGCAGTTCAGTGCATTATTTTGCATAACTTGAGTTCCGGCCATATAACATGTACGAAAACATTCTACTTGTAGTAAAAAGCAAGGACATTGTTATAATCTTTAAATGCTATTGTCATTTAGATATATTCCCTGACACATTCACCTATACATTCATCTATATTCCCCTATACATTTACCAAGAAACTAGATTTGTCCTTATCCAAATCCATACTTAGGTTTCCAAATACAATATGCTAAATTTGATCAATTTGTACTATCACGACCTAATTTTAGGCATGATCAGCACACAAATTAATGATATTCAGTACTTAAGTAACTTGATAAGCTTAATCATATAACATCAATTATAAAAAATAATTTAAAATTTAGATTATGACTACCAAAAATTCAACAAATTCTTTTCTAAAAATTGAATAAATCACACATTTTATTTAGACTTGATTAACAATACATATTCAGATCTAACATAAACATAAGCATCTAATATCAGTCATAAGTACAAATTGAACCAATTATACAATAAAGACATATCAAGACTTTATGGTTATATATATATAGGGAAGATCAAACATAAGTCTTTTTTTTTCGATTACACTCATTTTTAACTTAGAGATTCACTTTCATCTAATGGTTACTTTTAATGAAATCATCTCAACTATTAGATGAAAGTGAATTTAACAGTTGAAAATGAGTGTAATATCAAAAAGACTTACACCTACATTTGGTTTCCCTCATATATATATATATATATATAGGGGATCGGTTCATTAAGTCTTTTTTGAAATTTTTAATTAGATCCACTTTCATCTAATGGTTGAGATGATTTCATTAAAAGTAACCATTAGATGAAATTGAATCTAACGTGAAAATGAGTGTAAGTTAAAAAAGAATATATATATATATATATATATATATATATATATGAATATGAGATCAATTCTGTAGGTGTAAGTCTTTTTTAACTTACACTCATTTTCAATCGTTAGATTCAATTTCATCTAATGGTTACTTTTAATGAAATCATCTCAACCATTAGATGAAAGTGGATCTAACGGTTAAAAATGAGTGTAAGTCAAAAAAGACTTTACACTAAATAAAGGAAAATACTAAATTGATGTGTAATACTATCCAACAATAGAAATGAAGGCCTATCAAAAGACAAACACTTCTGGGCAGAATAATAAATCTCAGGAACCTGCTATTCAGCAGCCTGCGAAATTGGAGGAAAAAGGAATGAGATGAGTCACATAGACTTAGTGAGAGCATAATAAACATAGTGAACAAGAAGGAGAAAAAAGTAATAGCATGAATATCTAACTTTGCAAAACAACGCAAACACAATAATTAAATAAATGAAGTTTATAAATAAAATCACTTGTCACGTGTTTTCTATTACAGAAGTAAATTTATAACCGTAAAGGAAATTCAACTCTACTTAACAAATCTCATCTTATATCTTAAACAAAATTTCTACATCTATTATAAGCCTCCGAAATTGAAGGAAAAAAAATGGAGTAAGTCACATAAACTTAGTGATGACATAATAAATATAGTGAACAAGAAGGGGAAAGAAGTAATAACACGAATATTTAGCTTTGCAAGACAACTCAAACACAATAATCAAATAAATGAAGTTTATAAATAAAATCACTTGTCACGTACTTTCCCTTCTAGAAGTAAATTTATAATCGTAAAAGAAATTCAACTCTACTTAACAAATCTCATCTCATATCCTAAACAAAATCTATACATCTATTATATGCACATTAGGCGTTATCTCTCTTAGCCACGACAGGCAAAACACACGTCGTTATCTCTCTTCGCTACGGTAGGCGAAACACATACCGTTATTTCTCTTCGCCACTGCAGGTGGAACATACACCGTTATTTCTCTTCTCCATGGTAGACGGAACACACGTCGTTATTTCTCTTTGTCACTACAGACGGAACATATGTCGTTATATTTCTTCGCTAATAGTAAACGGAGTTTTAACACACAATCTTTGTAACTCAATTCTCATAACAAAATTTCAAAATCATTATAGGTTAGCTTTCAAGAGTAACAACTCAATAGGTGACAAAGTCAATAAAATACAACTCCAAAAGTATAATCATTATAAAATAAATTCATAAGTTAGCTTAAAGATTTTGTTTTCCCAAAATATGAAGCTTGAGTGTATAACCAAAACTACTATAAAGAACTCCAAATTTCTAACTCTTAAAATAATAAAGAAAACTTGGTTTGAAATACTATTAGAAGAAATATAAATACGTGATAAGATGTTTAAATTTCAAAATATGACACAGAGTAAACTATTCACTCACAAATATAAAGAACTAACTAAATCTGTCTACACGACACTCGGAGGAGCAAGCTGTGTAGTGCCCACTAAATCTGGCGATAAACAAATATTTTGACAAGTCAAGATAAATGAAACAATGACTTATATTAAGAAGTAACCTCAAATGAGAACATTTTTCTTTAAAATTTAGAGTTACCCATTAGATATTAGAAATTTAAAACACAAGCATCATGAATAAATAAAATAACTATACTATAATGATAATTTGCAATTGATAAGGTTTTAAAAATTTCATTTAGAGTTGAACTAACAAAGGGGTAAAGAGATTAAAAAAAATCCCTAATTATAAGGTTTATGATTTGTAAGAAACTCATGAGAAAAATCAAGGTGTAGTTTCCCCATTTCTTTTTTCTAGAACCTAATCTCCTAAACCCTTACATTTTTACTCATAGTCTCAATATACACACATCCATAATTTTTGAACTAACAAAGATTGAGAGATTATATGAATATTATCCAAAAAGAACAATAATCATACAATAAAAACTTACCTCAACTTTTATATGCAAGTGAATGCAAAGTTTTGGTGTCAAAATGGAAGAAAAAAAGAAAAAAGAAAAAAAGACAATGACTCCAAATGGTGAAACATAGAAGAAGGAGGGAAGAGATGAAAACGTCTATATTTCTTGTTCTTTCTTCTTTTAAAAACATTTATTTTTTTTTACATATAAAATAAATGACTAATATATTTTCTAAATTTTCTCTCGCATGCTCTCTTTCATCCCCTCAGGAAAGAAATAATTATTGACTAGTAACAATAAAATACTCATGCAATACTAGAAATTTGAACTCACTAAAAAAGTATTTGAGGAAAAGATAATTTTTATACTTCAAATAAGAATTAATTTCACACCCAAAGTTAATAAAAAGTCTCATAAGACAAAAGAAAAAATCATAACTAATTCAAATGCACTTGGTTATTCTTTACTACTTTTCTTACCATCTCCAAAGCTACCAGTTTCATACTTACATGGAATTAACTTATCTTAAGTTTAAAAAAGAAATTATTATTTTAAGTGCTAACTAGATTAACTTATTTTGTTTTGTCAAAAATTTATAATTAAAATATTTAAAAAAATATGAAAAACTTTTATAAGTTTAAAATCATTAAAATGATAAAATCTAACAAGTACTTAAGCTATCCTCTTTTCGATACAGTCCAATTATGTAAAACTTTTATGTATGTATGTACGTATGTATAATATATAAAAAGAACATGATTTTTTTTTCCTTAATAATTGTTGTAACTTTCTTTTCCCTGTCCTTCTGTTTAATTTTTACTTTTTGCAAAAAGTTGATTTCCTGTTTTATGAAATTTCTTTGTCATTCCAGTTTTATCACATCACATGTCCCAGAAGCAATTCTTTATGAAATGTGGGGAAATGTATCACTATCTTCAAAAGTGAAGTTCAATTTTGCAAAGAATATCAACATCAAATATTTTGATTCTTTGAAAAAGTAGGAACATTCCTTTGAGCCACACAAATCTTACCATACAGTTTTTGAACAATATGAACATTGAATTGATACATTTTAGAGTTGGGCATCTCGAATTATATGTGATACCTTTGTTTCCTGAACACATGTGCAGAGGAATATTATAAAAGGCATCATCATCAATTATATCTTGAAGCATCACTTGCCTTTTGTTTTTTAAGTAAATTATACCAATAAATATTGGTTCGGATGAGAATGGAGTTTGCTCCTTACCTCTATTGAGAGGCGGTGAGAAGTAAAGATCTTAAAAATTCAGTAGGATCAGCATATAAAAATATTATTTTGACTGACTCAAAGAAAGAGACACAGTTGTTTTAAAACAAGTTTGTTTATAATAAAGTGAATAAGTAAGAATATTTAATTATTTAATTGATTAAAATTATGATGTATTTTAGATTAAATCAATATTAGATATTTAATATATTATTATTAATTTATTTTACAAACAAATTTACTTTAAAAGAATTTTTTTTCAAAGAAAGAATTATTAAAATGAAACTGATGAACTCTTTATTACAATAAAAAAATAATTAAATTAAAATTTTGAAAAAAATATAATAAAATCACTATGATATTGAAGATATAGAATAGTAAAATAGGAATTGTTCCATTGAATGTTGAAATTAAGAAAGGGAAAGATATTTACAGCAAGTAAAAGAGAAAAGGACTGAAATGTGATTGAATGAATAGGATTAGGAAAAGAAACTGAGCAGCAGGCTCCGGCAGCAGACGGAGTCTAAATATATGAAAGATCTTTCTTTGTTGGGGGGTCCTGCGATGAGGGGACCATGCCAATTCAATTTGCTATTTTTTTAATATTATTTTCTGATGCAATCCAATTCTGCCTTGACTTGCTTTTTCAAGATCTACAGGACATTCTCCAATCTGCATCTGTCTCTCTTCCATATTTCTCAATTGGGGGGGGGGGGGGGGGGGGGACCATCTTTTTTATTATTTATTTCAAATGTCACCTTTCCTTCTAAATCAACCATTTTGTTATTTCTTTGATTTATTATTACATATCTTGTTCCATGTTAATGTCATTAATTAATAGGGATGGATTACCACATTGTACGTTTCAATAAATTATTCAGCTCTTTAAGCAAAAGTCATACTTGAACGTAATCCACACTAATTAATTAATCTAACTAGAATACTATTACTTATAAATTTCTTTCGTGTACGAATAGATATTATTGACTAATATGTAAATTTCTGGAAAGAGGAAAATTTTGGTCATAGTTGAAAATGACAGTCAGCGATGTTAATGGGTTAAATTCATCGGTGGGGGCACTCACCAGCCATGAAAGGAGCTTGAGGTTGAGATTGAGAGAGACTGGTACATTGAGAAATGAGAATTATGAGATGGCATTTGCATATCTTTCATACTAAAATGTTACAGGCGGGGGTGTCTATTTTGCCTGAAAGGTTAGTCATGAAAAAGATTGATTACTAATGCACTAGGTTATACTTTAACGTTATCCATTTTAATTGACTTTGCATTTTTGCCAACATAATCCATCTTTTTTTATGTCAAAGTATTACTTGACGTTTTTATTTCATTTGTTCATTAAACCAGTCAATTTGTGATTTAAACAATGGCTCAAAATTAACCTATTTTTACTCAATATTGAGTATGAATAAAATAGATTAAACATATTTTGGTTAATGACATGTATTTGCTTTCATTCTCATTTTAATCCTTGACATTTCATTGTTTTCTTTAATCCTAACATTTATGAATTTACTTTAATTTAATTTTTTTTTATATATCATTTATCTAATAAATAGAAATGCAGATGTGTCATTGCTAGAGATGATTTGACATTGTTATCTACTAGTATAACATTTTGATAAAAGATAACTAGATAAAAACATATAAAACGATGTCACTTTATTCTCCACTTGCTTTGAAACATGGGATGAGTTCTGTTTTTTTTTTTCTTTCAAATGACAAGTGAAGAATGATAATTTTATATGTATTCATTCCGCCATCTTTTGTTAAAATTTCACGTCGATAAATAATAATGTCGCATCATTTTTATCAGTAACGTATTAATATTTTTGTTTATGAGATAATAAATATAAAGGAGAAGAATATGCAACTTTCTTAAATTTTAACCGTTTTGTAAATCACCACTATAAATTTTAAAGCATTTTTAATTAGTCTCTAAACTTTAATTAATATCTTAATAGATCCTTATATTTTTTTTATAAGCAAAAGAACTATTAAAAAAGGAGTATAAGGAATATTCCAACCTTTACATTATAAGCAGAACAGTACTATTTAAGGGCGTGAAAACAACCCATTGAATTTACACACTAATCAGCAAAAGAAATGCCTAATTTTCTACCTTCCCTATAAATTCTTATGTTTAATTTAGAATTATTAACTCACTTACAATAATATTGTATGATATCATTTTATTTGTATTAACATTAATTAATTTTTTTATTAATTTATTTATTAAAATTTAATTTTAAATAATTTTTTTGCCTTACAAAATGAATAAAATAAATCTGTTTTTTAAATATAAATTTGTTTTTTTATTTTTTGTAAGGAGAAAAATATATTTAAAATTAAATTTTAAAAATAAATTAATAAACAATTTTTAATTAATGTAAATAGAAATAAAATGATATCATATAATTTTATAGTTAATGAATTAATAGATCTAAATTAAAACATAAAGATCTATTGGATATTAATTAAAATTTATGGACTAATTAAGAATATTTTAAAGTTTATGATAGTGATTTAAAAAAAAAAATTAAAGTTCAAATGGACTGCATACTATTTTATCTAAATATATAGATAGATAGACTAAATTAAAGTAATTTTATAAATTTTAAGGACATAAAGTGTAAAAAACAAAATATCAAGGACTGAAATGAGAATTAATTAAAGCAAATATTGAGAAGCAACTTTAGTCAATGAAATATTATCTTTATTTACAATGGCCTTTTAGTGTATACATTTTTTTAAAAAAAAATTATTTAATGTACGTAGAATTTAATTTTTAGTGTTTCAATACATATTTTTTTTTTATCTTTTATTAAATATTAGGACATCTATTACAACAAAAATAAATTTATCATGATTTCAATAATAGTTCACAATTATAAAAAAAAAATCATCAACGAAACATCAAGTCCATGATATATATATAGTACGTAAAATAACATTAAAGTCGTAACAATAAGTTGAAGTCACATTGACGATAAAGTTTTAGTACCGCAAGAATCTAAAACCTCGAAGGGCACCATAAAATTTCAATACTAGAAGCCATAAATATATAGTCAAAGTGGAAAGTGACAACACTAACATCTCGCGGTCGTTTTAGAAGGAGTTCTTGCATGGAGAACATGTAGCCACACCCTCAAATTATGCTGCATATGAAAGAATGATCGGCTTTACTTTCATTTCGTCCAATATGCTAAAATGAGAAATTATGTCATGTTCCTAAAGCTTCAATAAATATATGTTTTAAACAGATATTTAGCATTAATTTTAAACACTTTTATATAATTTTTTTAAAAAATTAAATTAATGGTTGAAATTCTTTTAAAGTATGCATTTATTACTGTTTCAAAAGCATAATATAATTTCTAATTCTAAAATAGAGTGTGATTAGGAATATGAATGGGATAAAATATATTTAATAATTACCATAATAAAAATGGTCAGTACTTTCAGAGAATGTCTACTTTGTTTGAATGGTGATTTTTTTTTGTAAATTGAAAAAAAAAACTTAGTGATTAATCAAGACAATATTATTATTCTTTTAAAATAAAAATAACTATTATGAACGAACTAAAACTCAAGAGACGAAAGTGGTACTCTAAAATAAGTTAAGGGATAAAAAGAGACTCATGCTATGCGTTATTCGTAATTTGTCCATATGTTCATCACATGGATTAGAACTTAATTAAGGGACTAAAAGCGAAATTTAATAATAAGTTAAGAAATTGCATTATTAATTCAGCTCAGACCATGTTTTACACATGAAAAATTAGAAATCTGTTAATTGAATTATGAAAATTATAAATTAAGAAAATATTGTTGCAATTTTGAAGATAAGAGACTTTTTTTTTGTTGGAATAAGAGACTATTTTAAATTAAATATTGTGTTCAAATTTAATAAAAGCATGATATATTTATTTTTTATGAAAATCATAAATTAAGAAAATATTATGTTCAATTTTAATAAAAGTATGATATATTTATTTTTTAAACTACGAAAATTTTTATTTAAATATATTAACTTCTGTAACTGATCTCTCAATATAGTTAATCTTTTAATCCGTCACTGGTACATCTATTATATAAAATTTTAAATCATTAATTTTTTATCAATTATTAATACTTTACTTATATTTTTTAATTTACACCTCTCATAAAATCTTACAAAAGGAGCACATCGTAGATTTGAAAAATACTAAAGGTTACGAATCTGTTTTAGTAAAATGAATCTAAAAGAGAAAAGTGAAAAAAATTTATTGTGTTTTTTAATTATATTTTTGTGACCTCTCCTAATAATGTTATGACTTTTATTTTTCATACATATAAATCTTAGGATCGAACTCAAAATTATACATTTAAAAGATTCAAATTCTTTTTTATTCGGATTAACGCAACGCAAGTTAGTAATTATATTATTATATATTTTTTTATTTTTTTCTCTAACTATAATTAGTTATCAGGAATTCATTATAATCTATCGTATAAAGACTTTAATACCAAATAGTATTACTGTTTAGATTTTACATTTTGTTAATTAGTAATGATAAATAGCTATTATTTAGGGAGTTTGGAGTACCTGCTGTGCTCACAAAAATCACATACATAGAACTATTATCTATTTAATCATTTCTTAGTCTTACATACTTTATTTAATAATCCTATACAAAAAAAACACATATAAAACCATTCTTTAAAAATTTATATATTTTAAATAAACCTTATAACTTTATACATATTTAATATTAAATAAAGTACTTATATAAATAGCAAGAATTACTCATCACATGCGTTCAACGAAATAAAAGGCCAGAGTCCAAGCTGCATATGAATAGGAAATGCTACGTGGCACCCTATTGTTGGTAGATTAGGGATGTCGGTCACGGTCAGTTCACTCGTTCTCTCTATTATTGCGCGGGAAGGAATAAGTAGTAGTTATGGTGTCATATGCATGCCAGGTTGGCCAAACAGCGCCACCCTCACAGTCACTCCAACCCTAAACACATTAAATAATTTCAACAACGTGATAAATTCACACAAATGTTATGGTTATTTAAATATTTCTACAAAATCAATCTCGAGTCAAAATAGTGGATGAGGACTTCATTTAATCCATCAATTGTCAAATACTCATAACCAGATCAAATTCTCTCTAGTTTCTTTTTAATTACAGATGATTTTAATCATTAAAAATATTTTTTTATGATAAAATATTAAAAAAGATGATTTGATAAGTTAAGTGATGCAGTTGTTTTTCAAACTCTAGACGATCCGCTTCCCTCGTGACCAAATAGTATTAGGTACCTTTAAATTATAAAACTATTAGCAAATCTCAATATAATTTTATATAATATATATAGTATCCGTCTATTTCATTGGTGATACGCACACATATATACGTAAATATAAGTTTAAGATTTATCGCCTTTCTTCTTTTTCTTAAGTAAGTATCATATATCACTTTACTCACACGCTTTAACATATGGAGATTGAATTTATTCATTGTTTGGTGTATCTAGTAAATTATATATAGACCAAACCCACGGCTAACTCCAGTACTCTCCATTACCCATCGCTTTTAAGTGAGTACATTGAATTGGCATCAGGAATCACATATTGTGGAGGTCGAATTTAGCTAGGCATGGTGCCCACAAACTAATAGACCTATAGCTTCCTTATAAATGGAATCATGCAGATCATATAATGCGACATCACTAAGCTGGACCTAATTATCTAACCCTCTTTTTAGTACTCGATAGTCCTCTTGTCATATGTAGTATCCGTGAAGCTTTATCATTAATTATTCTTCCCGTTCTAGCTAATATTTAAGAAATAGAATAAGTATACAATTATGGGAAGAAAAAAAGTGGATGATGTAAATGATAGAGAATGAGAATCTTTTAGATGCACGGTACGCCATCTCAATAACTAGGGCACGTAAGAACTCACCCACTAGCTAGTTGGTTGCATTATTGGTTTCAACTTTGATGCTGACCCTTATTCAACGACTTTTTAAGTTTCTCTTTTTACAAATACTATTCCGGGGAAGGGAGAAGAATTTTCTATGGTCCCGATAAACAAGTTTGCAATGTACGAGTTGTCTCATATTTGTCACATTCAAGGCACAGAACATAGGCCTAGGCACGGATACGTTATTATCTTCAAATCGCCAATATACTAATATTGATTCAAAACCGATATCGAACTTGATCTTTTATATATCTTCTTTGTTTCAATAATGCAACGATCACCTACCAATTCATCTATTTTAGTCCCTATAATAATAAGAGATTGGCGAAGATGAAAATTTGTTTACCTTAATGATTGTCAACTATATATGTCCTTATCACCTACATTTTTTCCCCTCGCCTATGGTGCCCTTCCACTTCCACAAATAAAAAGAAAGATATCAGAAACTCTAATGGGAATAAGCCTTCGTATCGTGATCTTATAACTAGTTACCTAAAAAGAAAAAGTCTTCTTTTTTACGTCTATACAAGGTTGCACACACGTATATAGGATAGTTAGGTTTTCATTTAGAGTTATTATTTGATAAATTGGTGAAAGATGAAATAATTATATAACTGTCTTAAATATCATGATTTGGGCTTTTAAACTAACTTTTATAATGGTCATATATTTTAATACAAAATGCTTTTCTTTTATAAAATATTATTTTAGAGCATGAAGTCATAAGAGAAGTTGAGTCAATGATCAAGATTAATTGTAAATAATGCTGTTAGTTTAACTGCTTTTATCGCTTTTTTTTTTTTCAAATATATAATCATAACAGTACAATTTAATATTAACTAGATCATCATAAAAAATAACTTTTGTGAAGTATTTATATTAAAAAAAACCCTACATAAAACAAAATTTGGATATGAGTCTTTTTGTTCATACAATCACTTTCTCTTACTTTCTTCCTATATTTTCGTATTATTAGACATTTTCATACACTCACTTTCGTGTTATATAGAATGCCAATCCAGCAAGTGTGATTTAGATCGAAATGAATTGGATGCCAATCCAGCACTGCCACTCATGTAGGTCCCTGGAAGTTCATTTTTCAATATAGTTGTTATAGACCTCTGGTTACTCTCATTGTCTAGTTGATGGCACCATATCAAGTTTTGGGGAAGATTTCTGGATGGGAAATGTCTCATTCCTTGAAGCCTTTGTTTGACTTTACAATCTTTCTGCTTTACATAATTCTTTCATAAACAATTTTTTACTTTTCAGGGTCTTAATTATTTTAAATTGCTTTTAACAAAAACTTAAGCGATAGAGTAATCAACGTTTTTTTTAATAGAAAATTCTTATATTATTTTTTTTGTTGAAATTATGCATACAATATAATAGCTATACAAACATAAAAAATGTCACTATCTTTTATGACTAGATACAATATTTTTTTTTCTCCCTTGACATGTCCACACCTGGCTTTGAGTGAGGGATTCAAAGTCCAAAACTGTAAATAAAGTCTGCCCAGTAATAGCTTAGGTTGCCAATTGAGCACCATAAATCTCACATGCTTAACATTCAAGATTTTTTTTTTTTTGAAAAAAAAAAGAGTTGAAATGTATAGTATACTCAACTATTGATTGTTCTTTTCGCAGTAACATTTCAATCAAAATTTATGATTAATATAAATTATGGAAGTTGTTTAAAATAATTACTAAGTATGCTATTCTTATGATGAGAAAATGAAATGGAAAGCATAGTGCCGTGGCAAAGTCCAGAATCATATGGAAGGAAAAACAAGGGTGAAGGAACATTGATGAGTCTATACTACACCAACAATTGAGTGTTTCAGATCCCATTGAATATGTTTTTGACTAGCTGTACCACATACAAATGTTCTCTCAAAGCATAGATTATATTCAATCCAACGGTTCAAAAACAGCTAGTTGGTGCTACTGTATATAATTAGTGCTCTAGAAAATCTATATATAATTGCATGATTGTTTGTTAATACCTTCGTACATCTTCTTTAGTTCTGTACATTTGAGTTATCAAATGATACTAATCAGTGCATTACTATGAACTAATTAATCAAATAGGAGCTCTATAAATATGGGCTCTTGTAAGCACCGTTATCCTTTGGCACTTGCATGAGATGCCTCTTGTACTAAAAAATTGAAGGCCACACAGATTCAAATGACACACAAGTAGGTTTCTCCTGAAGACAACTAAATATGGTACTCACGAGAGATACTCTGAAAAGTGATTTGAGATCTTTGATTTGAGGGGTCCGAAGCATGTGTAGTCAACATTATGAAAAGCTTGGCCTATAATTAATTCAGAACTTGTGAATTACATTCATGCCACGATAATATGTTTATGGACCTAACATCAAATATAAATAAAATGTGGTTCACTCAGTAACAAACTCTGAGATGTCATGTCACTTTTTGGTACAAGATTGGTCCATCCATGCTTTCTTATTTTAAGGTATGAATTAAGTAGGGAATCATTTTGCACATAGTTAGTCCTACCTAAAATTTCTTACTGCTTTTTCAAAGAAAGAAAGGAAAAAAGAAAGAAAGAAAGAAAGAAAGAAAGACAACTATTGCATTTTTTCTTTTGTTTTCAACTTTGAATTAATTCACATAAAATTATATATGAGGGTTTTATTTTTTTTTTCTCTCACTTCCTCCACATTTAATGTTGGATATCATTAATACTACTACATTTCAGTTATAATTTTCACATCTTTGTAATTACCTAATCTTATTAAAACATATCCATTTTCCTTTAAAGTGCATGCCGATAAACAAAGCTTTCCTCAATCAGATCTCATGGAGCTATGTAGGGAGAGTTTTTTCTCTCCGGAATATTGTGTCATGGATGATGTGGGTGTGTGAATATATATATATATATATATATATATATATATATATATATATATATATATATATATAAGATATAAGAAGAATGAATTTTGGTATTAGATCTTATATGAATGACTTTATAATATAAATATAAGATATATATATATATATATATAAAAGAATTTTGGTGAGAGAAGATTTATCAGTAAGATATAAGAATGAATTTTAATTTTGACTATTAGATCTTATATGAATGACTAAAATTATAATATAAATACATGTGACTTTTTTAAGTGCTTACATAACCTTTAAATAATTTTTAATCTTAACCATCTATATATGATTGTATGGTCAAGATTTACTATTCTCACTTTTTCATAATAAAAACTCTTCTTATACTAGATATGTCACATATATCTTACTCTGGTGAGAGGAGTTTATTATAAGAGGTGAGAGGAATAAATATTGATCATTAAATCTTTCATAAATAGTTAATATTAGAACATAAATATATATACGACTTTTTTAAATGATCACATAATTTTTAAATAATTTTTAATTTTAATTATTCATATATAATTATATAATTAAAATTTACTCATCTCACAATAAAAATTTCACTCATTAAATATCGTTCATATATATATATATATATATATATATATATATATAATGCACATAGTATTTATGGTAGGCAGCACGATTACATTAAGTTTTATGTGGGTCTCACTCATGATTGTGATGTGCTGACTATTGCATTATGCCCATACAATTCTCTATACACAGAAAAATAATAAACGTCTAGATCTTCCTTATGGAAGTGTCAGCTATATAAAAAGATGTAATAATTTGAGCAAATATTTATTACTATATATGAGAGGAGATTAGTTTATATCATTTTTAATCATTAGATTTACTTTCATCTAATGATTGAGATTATTTTAAAAGAAAGCTATTAAAAAGTAAATATTAGATGAAAGAATCAAATATTTATTACTATATATATATATAATAATGCACATAGTATTTATGGTAGGCAGCACGATTACATTAAGTTTTATGTGGGTCTCACTCATGATTGTGATGTGCTGACTATTGACATTATGCCCATACAATTCTCTATACACAGAAAAATAATAAACGTCTACATCTTCCTTATAGAAGTGTCAGCTATATAAAAAGATGTAATAATTTGAGCAAATATTTATTATTATATAGAAGTAGTTTGTTGTAAAAATTCATTTGTTCTCAATTATTATTTGATAATATTAGTGTAATTAATTTAACAAAAAATTTATTTTGTACTCAAGAGTTAAATACATTAAAATAAAATATCATTTCATAATAAATTATGTGCAAAAAAAATATTATGAACTTAGGTTTATGGAGACATATAAACAACTAACTGATATATTTTAAAAAAAAATTACCTAAGAAAAGTTTCTTTTATACAAGAGGAGAGCTTGAAATAATTGTCCAATTATGTATATGAATAATTGTTTGTATTTTCTACATTATTACTCTATTTATGTTAATTATAATTAAGAGTTCTTTATTAACTTAAGTGTCAGAGATTCACTTAAATTTCTTTTACAGGTGCTTGATCACTACAAAAAAGCAATTAAGTTTTTGGAGAATAATTAAGTCCCCTAATGTCAATGTTAATTTCAAAGTTCCTATTGATGAATAATTAGATACTGATGTTTTTAGAGAAGACTAACAAGTTTTTGGGCTGAATAATTTGTTATTGGAAGTTATATTGGCTCAACATTTGGTTTTTATCTGGCAATAATTGATTATTTTGGGTTAATAATGAATTATATCATCGTATGTGGGTGTTTTAGAATGTTTCTATGAAGGTAAAATAATTGATTATAAGATTATCATAATCGATTATTCAATCAAGTCAGAATGCAAGCTTCTGGAGCTGGAGCTCAAATAATCAATTACCTCCATGTGGTAATTATTTATCTTCGCCCTAAAAGCATATTCATGGGCTCGAGGTTCTTCATTTTTTCAAATCCTCACACACACATTCTCTCCATCTCTCCCTTTCATCTCTCTTGTCCCTCTCTCTCTCCCCAACTCACCCAAACACTCAACCCGTCCTCCAAAACCACCATAATCACTCAAATCTCACCCCCCACATCCATTCTCCACTCCAAAACTACCACTTCCCCTCAATTTCCTCCTCCATTTTCACCTAAATTTCATCATATTCTCACATATTCTCTCTCTAACCCGAACTCTAACTTCACCATGGTCTCTAGCTCTCACCCAAAAAGATGTCACACCAAGAACCCCTGCAGAGACCTTGAGCTCCCCAACACCTTGGATTTCCAACGGTTCTTTCTCCGATAACACTCAGATTAATCGATTCCATCTTTAGTTTCAAGCAAGGAATTTGGTGCAATCAAAATACATGGACCACTAGTTCTTCGTCAAAGAAGCTTCAATTTCCTCTCTCTTCTAGAGTATCAAGGTGTGGCTCCCGGGGTCGACGAGGGCGGGGAGTGGTTGCCGGTGTTAAAGTGAAAGCATCAATAAGCGGCTCTTGACAAGTTTTTAGGCGAAGGGTCCCATGAATGAACTGAATACGCACCGGAATAAGAGAGATTCAGAGACTGTGCATGTATGAGACTGCATAGTTGAGGATGACTTAAAAAAATTGATTAGGCGTAGCCATATTAATAAGTTGCAACTTCTTTTCGGGAGTCTAGAACATAAGAACTCTATGGTTAAGCGTGCTTGACCTGGAGCAATTGTGGGATGAGTAACCTCCTGGGAAGTTTCATAGGATGGGTGTGAATAAGGACAAAACATGCTGAAAAGACTCGTATTAGTTTGTGGAGACACTCGTCAATCCTGCAGACAGTTCTAGGATATTACAAATGGTATCAGAGACGAGATCTCTCCCAGTACGGTGTGGTTTGGGGACGAACCAAGCGGAAGTTGGTGGGCATGTGGCGTCCCGGGGCGGACGAGGGCAGGAAGTGGTCGTCGGTGCTAAAGTGAAAGCATCAATAAGTGGCTCTTGGCAAGCTTCTAGGTGAAGGGTCCCATGAATGAACTGAATACGCACCAGAATTAGAGGGATTTAGAGACTGTGCAGGTATGAGACTGCATAGTTGAGGATGACTTAAAGGAATTGATTAGGCGTAATTATATCAACAAGTTGTAACTTCTTTTCGGGAGCCTAGAACATAAGAACTTCATAGTTAAGTGTGCTTGACCTGGAACAATTGTGGGATTGGTGACCTCTTGGGAAGTTTTCTAAGATGCATGTGAGTGAGGACAAAGCACGCTGAAAAGACCCATGTTAATTTGTGAAGACACTCGTCAATCTTGCAGACAGTCCCAGGATGTTACACAAGGCGTGCACATATTTTTCATCACTCACCAAGATGCTTACTCTGAGTTGGCGAAGGTATTTTACTGTAACCTTGAGCTTAAGGGAGATGACTTATTTTCAGAGGTTAAAGGGCATCATATTATAGTAAAACCCTGTGATCGGGTAAATCTTTTTAGGCTCGACTACTCTAGGCACACTTTGTCAAAGGACAACCTCAGGGGGTGGGTTGAATATGACAGAACAAATGCTATCAGAGGGATGATATATCAAACCAAAACTCCCTGTTCCTGGTGGCTCTTTTACCACATAGGAAGATGAAAAGGGAGGATCGTCTACTACATTATGTGTATGCATGCATTCTTGTTCTTAGAGGGTGTAACTATGTATTGTTGAGCGAAGAAGACATATTCATGCATTATTAACTGACTTTATTACATCATACATCATTTGCTTATCAGCAAGCATATTGCTTGCAATAATATTAATAATTTTAGGAAAATAGATATAGAAACCAAAGAGAAATTTTTTCTTTATATAATAGTATATATATAAATGATGTGAATCTCAATTATATCAATTTCTTAAAATCAAATTATAAAAATTATCTTTGTAAATCTTTTAATCTCGACATAGATGATGTTCTCTGCCTTCAACCGGATTAATAAAGTGAATTAATTAAAATGCATACAAACTAATCCAAACACCATCTTAAAAAAACAAAAAAATATATATAATTACGTAATCATGTGATCCAAGCGCGAATGATTTATCCTATAATTTAATTGAATTTAGAAATTTAAAAAAAAATAATCAAGTTTATAGTTTGATTGACATCACGTCAAGTCTTTAACACTTGGATATAATAATGATATTGGATGAGTTTTTAGTAAGTCACCCTTAATCAAATATTTGCACATCCAATGTAACAGAAAAATAAAGATAATGTATAAAAAATGAAGATAATTTAATTTTCATTAATAAAATTTGTCTTTTAGACGTATATTAACTATATTCCATGTTTTAAAAATTTGATCAATGATGTAATGATTTGAATTATTTATTAATTTTTTGACGAAAGTGTTAGAATACCTATATATATCATTACTCTTAATTATTGACATGAAAAAAAGAAAAAAAATTGAAATAACAAAAATAAAATAAAATTTATATACTCATGATATGACATTTGAGTGAAAATTACATCTCGATATAAATGTAACTGAATATTATTATATATTATATATAAAATTAAAATAAATATATCATATTTAAAAATAAATAAAATGTTATTTAGAAGTTATATTTTAAATATTTAAATAATAAAATTCGTAATAAAAGTAAATCCATTACCTAGAGGTTGATGTCAAACTGAACTCAACATGAAGAAATTTGGCGACACGCGTGCCCAATGAAAGAAGCTCATGTTGAAATAAAAGGTGCACTGCCATGGCATCACATCAACTAGTGCCACCCATGGCGGCGTGCTCTCACACACCACACCACCTAGCAGCCAACCAGCCCGCCATATTTTCCATGTATGTCTCGTGACCAAATCATAACTTGTAGGAAGAAAGTGCACCATTCCACAATTGGCATGCCACGTTTGAGTCTTTCTACAGTGTCAAAACACAAAAACTCCAACGTGCTTCACAAATGACATGCCACGCTTGTGTCTTTCTACAGTGTCAAAAACCAAAAAACTCCCACGTGGAAAGCTGTTCCTAAGTGTGCAAATGATTCAACCCATCACATCAACTCAGTCAGCTACTTGGAATATTTAAATATATAAGCAGGTTTTTCTTTTTCTTCTTTTTATTCACCTCCTTCCTCTTCCCTTCAATGTTTGTCATCATTTCTTCATTGTCCATGCGCTCCATTGATGCTGATCCATGGCCCCATGTGCATGAGGTGTTTAGAGTGATAAATAGTGTTGAGATAAAAACCCTTTTTTGGACTAGTACGTTGTACCTAATTTTTTAGAAAGAAAATACAAAATAAAGAAAAAAATGGTTTCCATTGAGCATGACCACGTACTTGAAAAAACAAATATTACTTTTATATATAATTCATTTGTCTTCAGATTTCTGGACTGATGATGGGGTAGTCTTCATCTTATTTTCATCTCTTCTTTGATTAAACCACTTATAGGCATCAAGAGTTAGTATCAGGATTTTTTTCACAATTTCTAAATTTCAATGTGTGCTGCTTGGTAGGAATATGTGAAAAAATAATTAAGGTAGGAAGTAGAATGGAAAAAAGAGAGGTTAAACGTTCAAGTTTTACTTGTGATGGGATGATAGAAAATAATGTTGTTAATTTGAGCTCATTCTCATCCTAGAGTTTAATTTGATATTTTCATGTTTTTCTCTTTATAACAAACTAGCTTAAAATAATTTTTACTTCTTATTTTTAACAAGTCTTGACCATAAAGTTGGCTCGTAAAGTGGGTTTAAGTTTCAATTGTGTTAATTTTTAAAAAGTTAATTACCATAAAAGACTCACACTCTTAATAGAAGGTGTCAACTTTGTAGGCTAAACAAGGCTCGTGAGCCTTTGTATTTTAAGTGGCTATTTGCTATAGCAGGGCTCCTGAATTATGACACCGCCGGTCCTGCAGGTATCATAGACAATATCTATCAGAAAATGCAGCATATGTTTGAAAATTTCATTGGCATGCTTAAGATCTTCAATTCTCAAAACCTATTAGCGGATAGGAGTCTCAATCATGCAGTCACAACTGCAAGAATTATTGAAAGATGATTAGGAAACGGTGATGCTTTAAACGGATTTATCATAATAAACCTGGATGAAGACTCTATATATGAATTAATAAATGGACTTAACACAAAGTGGCCTCTCAACACCAATGGTCATGCCAATATCTACTTGACATGACTAGACAGTTTCTGTGATCCTCGAAGCGATTGGCAAACTCAGAAGTTAATGATTACTATCTGCTTGGAATCCTAGAAATTTTTCATAATCATATAATTGATTTTGGAACTTGGAAACAAAAAAGGTGCATTAGTGGGTTTGTTGGTCAGCATGAGAAAAAAACCATGTTAGGAATTGGAATATGGATAATGCACTACTGCGTCACAAATTGAATGGGTAGGCCTGTTGTTAGCTCAAGTTGTGTGCTTTATAAGGCTTGGCATCAAGGAGTTCTGTTGATTAAACCGATTAGAATAGGTATGCCCCTGCCTACTTCTCAATGATGATACTGGTGTTAGCATTATCCACAGGAAAGTGTGATGATAAGAGGTGTGGAAGATTAAGTCTCTCACCACATTATGCAAAATAAAAGAAGGACTTTTGACCCGTTATCTTTAAATTTTTTAGTCAAGTGCTACATAACTGTATCAAGTTCTCCCCTGCTTCTAACAACAACAATATGTATCAAACCATTATTTTTGGTTAACAGTGCATGGTTTTAAATTGTGATTACAGTCGTGATTGCGGTAACATTGTGTTTACTTCAATTCTGGATAATTGCAAGAAAATGCAGCGGTTATAATTGTGGTTGCGATGCGATTACAGATACTACCAAAATCGTAATATTGGGACAACAATTACGCTAGTAGACCGTAATTTAAAACCATTATGGTTTGATACATAAACATATGTGTATCACATATGTGTAATACTCTAGGATTACACAAGAATTTCTGGTTCAGGAGGGGTTTGATGAGTGTTAATCATGATATGAAAGTTCATTACAGGCTAGGGTTGGTGACTTCCATTTTCTCTATCAAACACAGTAAATGCTGAAAACAGTGCTTGCCTTTTATTACTTCACATACTTCTACAGTGGAAATTAAATTTCGAAAAACAAAAGGCCTAAGACTCCAAACATAGCGACCTTGGCAAGGTTGTTGGAGAATTATGAAACAACCACTGGTTCTTATGAGAACAAAAAATATTGGCACCTTCAGCAGCATTAAAAACGACATTCTGAATCAAGGGATATAGATATCCTTTCGCATCAAGAAACTTGTAGAATACTTGAGCACATAAGCTTTGACTAGGGTGTTTTTTCTTATCACATCACATTATATACAAAAGGCATGAAGTGAATGATCTTTGGCAACAACATATTAATTCATAGTGGACCTGCAAAATACAAAAAGCAAAACTGAACTCCATGATTCCACTACAGCAAAAGCTTAACTGTTCCATTTCTATAAACAAAAATCTTGCAGATGTCATATATCATCAGCAGAAGGAAACACCTATTAAATCTATATATACCATCATACTTGAAACTTGCTATAAGATATGGTTACTCAATTCATGCCAATCTGCATCATGTTGAATCCAAAGCCATCAAGCAATATAATCAAAGTCATGGAACCAATACCAAACCCACCAAATCCCTCCAAGGGCTCTTTGTTGGTATTGCTTCTGGGCTTTGAAGTTTCATTGCATAGTTAAAACTCTGATAGTAATTGGGCCTTGGGCCTTTGCAATTCTGATTTTGACCCACATATGTAATTTTATCAATTCACATAAATCAGGTGAATATTTAATGTTCTTTCTTGTAAATAAAATGTGTGACTATCAAACGTTGTTGCCTTTTAACCATATAATCAGACACCTATCATTTAAGCCTTTGCTTCTGTGGCATTCAAAAACTCTCTGGCCATGGCTGCTAGTACCATCACAATCGAGCTCTCACTGCTCCTGAGCTTCCTTCTCTCAGTTTCACTCTTGGGTGTCAGATCAGATACCCATCAAAATGCAGGCACAATTCCTCCAACATGCAAGCACATTGAGTGCCCCACCTATGATGTTATTCAAGTGGGTAATGGCTATGAAATCCGCCGCTATAGTAATTCAACTATGTTGATGTCAAACTCTCCCATTCAAGACATTTCTCTGGTTGAAGCTACAAGAACTGGCTTCAGGAGGTAATTTTCTTTTCTTTTAAATAAGTTACACCAATTTCTTAATTGTTTGCTTCCAAGTTCAGTAATAGTAATATCCAATGTTTTAAAAATCAGACCCATTCGGCCGGTTCAACTGGCTAGACCGTGAACCAACCATGTTTCCGGTTTGATCATTCCTTATTATGTTGTTCAACCCCGGATGAACCATCAATTTATAACTGATTGAATCACTCGAACAATGATGCAAAACTCTTACCAGTTCAATCACTTGCTCGGTTTCTAAAACATTGGTAATATCCTCTGTGTATTTTGTGGGTTCTTCATTATCATAAAAATTCCTTCGTTTTGAATTTACCTTGTAAGCCATAATAACTGCATTTTGAATTAGTGCTTGTGTAAGTTTAAAAGAATTTAACCATAATTCATCCCAAACAATTTACACATATATAAGTTTTAGCTTCTTTTTGTTAGAAAAACATCTAATTTATAAAAAAATGTTTATTTTAATTCAATAAACTATGTTCATAAATTCATCTATATTGCAAAAAAATTTCAGTAAGTGCTCATGGCTTGATAATCCCATCCAAAGAGTTAATTGAGCTTGAGTACCCTCTTTGTTATTTACACGCTATTTGATAATTGAGATGACAGCGCTTGTGATCACTGAAATCTCACCTAGTGATGGACCCTTCTGTGAATCCTCCTTTGATGTCAGCTTCTTTGTGCCAAAAGAGAACCAAGCACACCCTCCTGCTAAAGGTCTCCATGCCCAAAGATGGGAATCTGTGTATATAGCAGCCAGACAGTTGGGCGGATATGTAACTGATTCAAATGTTGGGGTGGAAGCTGCTGCCTTGCAAGCTAGTATTGCTGGCACTGATTGGTCTGCTGCCATTGACAAAAGCCACAGACTTGGCCATGCTTCTGTTTACAGTGTAGCACAATACAATGACCCTTTTGAATATGATAACAGGGTGAATGAGATATGGTTCTTGTTTGATATGGAAAATGAACAGCATGCAATGTGAAATATGTAAGAAGACAAGAACCATTTTCACTACTTTACATAGCAACTATGTTGCACATATACGAATATGAGTATTTGGTAGACACGATATGTAAATATAATAATTTATTAAAAAATTAAAATACTAGCACGGCAATGTATATTAAATAAAATATATATTTATATATTAAAGTTTGCTATTTTGTGAGATAATTTTGAAGAGGTCAAGATTACAAAGAGTGAGATTATGATTTGAGGAAAGTAATTGGTGAACAGGGCTTGAATTTGTATCTTGGACTTTGAAGGCGGTAAGTATTCACAAATACAAATAAAAATTTAGATATATACAAAATTTGAATGAAGGTGTATCGTATGAGTATCAGTATCAGATATGGATGCAATATGAAATCATCACTAATTTTGGAATATCCGTGTATCATAGCGCAATGTAGCATGTAAACTTTGTACAAGAGAACTATAAGCAGAGCACAGTCTGGTCTGAGGGGTTAGATCATCTGAAATTGATAAAATAAAGTGTTCAATATTTTGTGTTCAAGCAATGCTTTCAAATTGACTAATCTTTTTGGATCATCATTGTAAGGTAATTTTGAACATTTATAGTGCGCTACACAATATTTTTCTTTATTGTACCCAAAAAAATATATTTCTTTATCAAATGATATATATAGCAGTTGAAATTAGCACTTGGAGCATATCTCATGGAATACAGGGATTTTATTTGGAAAGAAAGGATTCCATTGGTCTCCCAACAAATGCGAAACGATTGGTGAAAATTGGTCTATAGAGTTAAACATAATGTTATTTTTCGAAATAATATTACTTACACACCTCACTTTATTTTTATATAATTTTTATCATTTGATTATAGCTTATCTCATTTCATTTTCTGTATATTTACAATTTGATTATGTCACTTATACTTTATGTGAAGTAATGTGTACTCAATAGATGTGTATTAAAACATTATTCTATTTTCCCTAACTCATTTGTAAGATTAGTCAATCCCTATCAAGTATGCTAGATTGATCCATGACTATACTATACAACAAACTCTAACTACTGGGGACAAACCTAGTAAAAAATTTAGCACAAATCGCATCAATTTAGAATTTAAATACAAAAAGGAACTCAAACAAAATACCGCTTTGAAAGTTGTGTCAAATAAGCTTCAAGACGCGAAGTTTATTAGTAGTTCACGGTGCTATTGGTTATTGTAACAAATCTCTTGGCCTTCATCAACTTCAATATCTGCGATAGAATAGAAGCCAGTTCAGCAACATTGCAGACTAACACGACCACATTTTTTCATTTAACTGATAAATTTATTCAAATTAAAGTAACCCCTTTTTTTCGGTCACCCCGATTATTTTGATAACGCATTCTAGATGCAAATTAAAAGTAAAAATACGTTTGTGCTTGTATGAGGAAAAGACTTTCATAGATTAATGGATAACAAAAAGGAACATAGCCGTCATCTTTACAATTATCAATAAAAATAAAAGTAAAAATACATCTGTGCTTAAAAGAGCTATATGCCTCAATCAACTAAATATTGAAAACTTTTGAGGCATAACACCTACACCATCTAAATCATCAGTTCAACCAGTTAGGATTCCCAAAGGACTAGAGTTCACACTGACTAGAAGTCCGGGTAATGCCACACATAGGATTACTCCCATAACATACATACATGCCACAATTACCATTTGGTGGATGTTCAATTGAAGAATGACTGGCCTTTTTAGACTGATCAATTCTTTGTACTCTTTCAATATGACCCTTCTCAGGGAAGAACCTGGTAAGTGGCCTACTATGTGAAAACTTCCTGTAGGAGTTTTCTGGGGTGTAATTGAAGATAGATGAAATTGGATCCATATTGCACGAATCACCATAATCAACAGTACTGAAGGAGTCCCTAGTACTCTCAGTTGTGAAAGAAGCCTCATCTGAGCTTGTGAAAAGGGACCAATCACTTGATGTGGCATCTGAAAACTCATGCCTGATGTTTCCAGCATAAGTTTGTGTAACTGGCAGGACATTTCTATTGGTGCTTCTTCTAAGGGAGCCATTAGAGGTGTCAATAAGGTGAGTAGCAATTTCTAGTCTGGCATTTGATGAACGCTCTGGGACAACAAATTGACTGCCATGTCTGCTATGTCCTGATTTAGAAGGTTTCTGCGCTTCGACTGGGTGGTGTTTTGAAGAATCAGGAACTGATTGCTGCATGGCTTTCCTGGTAAGTAGTTCTACTGGAGGGCGGGGACAAGACCTATGAACGGTTGAACAGTTAAAGCCTGAAGGAAGCATATATACAGCATGCAATATAATAAAGGTACACTGACATCCATAAAGAAGAGATGAAGATTACAGTTTCCTTAATGGACACCCAAAAATAGGATCAGATATGAGACTCATGAAGAACAGATCAAAATATGTATTATCATAGGAACTTAAACAAGTTGTATATAAAAGCCAATGTATCCACCTATAATATGCAGTAACAGAGAGCTAAAATATGATCAATCTAATTTACTTTCAAGCTCTCCATATTATAATCAGAGAGCAGCTTGTATTAGATAGCAATCTACAGTTAATAGAAGCAATGAGATAAAATGACAACATTCCATATAATGTCCACCACAGCACTTTCATCTTTAGTTTGGAAAGACGTGTTGAAATTTCTATTTTTTTAATTGACAAAGGAGCAAAATTTGCTCAAAAAATAACACTATTATAAATACAACTAAAGAACCCAGTATATGATGATAAGCGTATTAAGTGCCAATGTACTCAAACATAAGGGATTATAAACAACTGTCACAGCAACTAAATCTCTACCTCATGTAGAATAAGATATATGCTCCTTCTGACATCACCTGATTAATTAGCACTGGCTGAACCTGTTAATAGAGCAAAATCAGAGAATTTAAAACCCAATAAAACTAGAAAAATTCAAGCAAGTTATTAGTATGTGTTGATACTCCTTGATTTGTTGTTAATATTAGTTGATATCTTCTATAATTAGAATAGGAAATAGAATATGCATGCTGTAAATAGATATGTCTATGCAATCCATGAGGACTGAGAGGGTTTCTTAAAAGCAAATTCAAACATACTAGAGTTTCAAGTGTATGAAATATGAATAATATGACTAAAAATATGTATCTTCCATTTGTTCATTTCCCTATAGATGGAAGCCATATCAACAAGACATAACTTGGAAAATATAACATAAACAGAATGCAAAAGAAACTCTTCTGCATGTAGCAAATAAGCATTAGATTTGCTTTCAGTAAACAATAATTAATAATTCCAGCATTGTGACAAAAGTACCCAAGAGTCAGAGACACATCAATTATGGTGAAACTGATTATAATTAAGAACTTCAACCCCATAACAGCCAAGAGTCAGAGTAACATCAATTATGGTGAATGTGATTATAATTAAGAACTTCAACCCCATTACAGCCAAAAAAATCATTTCTAGATAGGTCTCACTCTTAAATGTTTGTCTTGAATCACATAACATACTTTATCATGCCAAAACTGAAACTCTTCCCCAGGAATTTGTCAGAAGTTCCTATCTATATAGGTAGTAGTAAATCTTCACCCAAAAAAAAAAAAGTATTCAGCACTTGCGCCCTGTTGAGAGAGAGAAAGAAAAAGAAAGACATATACTGAACCGTGTGTTTCAACTACACAACGGAGACTGAATATATATTCAATAAGTAATAAATAATTACACAATATACATGATGTGGGACTAACAACTGTACTACTAATTTACACCTAATTACATATATTTCCAACATACATATATTTCCAACACTCCCCCTCAAGCTGGAGCATATAAATCATATGCACCAAGCTTGTTACATAAATAACTTATTCGTGGACCTCTCAGGGACTTGGTGAAGACATCTCTAATCATTTGAGTTGACAAAGTTTGTGATGATGTCTCCTGATAGAATCTTTTCCCGATGAAATGACAATCGACCTCGATATGTTTGGTCCTTTCATGGAACACCAATATATGCAAAGCAGACATTGTCACATATGAGTGTCATTTTCATAACCTCACCAAATTGAAGTTCTTTGAGGAGTTGTTTCAACCAAGTGAGTTCACAAGTGATGAGGCCATACATATTCTCGCTTCAAAGACTAGATCTTGCAACAACATTTTGCTTCTTACTTTTCCAGGAAACTAAGTTGCCTCAATGAATACACAATACCCGTAAGTGGATCGTCTGTCAAGAGAACCCGCCCGGATCCGAGTATCCAACGACACGAGTATGTCCCTCATCTTCATAGATGAGACCTCTTCCAGCTCCCTTAATGTATTTGAGGATTCGTATCACCGCATCCCAGTGGTCCTCACAAGGAGAGTTTAGGAATTGGCTAACCACACCGATTGTCGGTAGAGTAAATGATGAGGTAGTTTAACTTCCCAACTAATCTCCTATACTTTCCTGATCCGATAGTTTGACATTTGGATCCATGGGAGTATCAACCGGCTTGGCATTCAACAATCCTGTTTCTTCAAGGATATCCATAGCATACTTTCTTTGAGACACTACTATACCATCCTTGGATTGAGCTACCTCAACCCCCAAGAAATATAGTAGTTTACCCAAGTCTTTGGTCCGAAAGTGAAGAGAGAGATGTTGTTTTAACTCACATATGCCATGGTGGTCACTTCCAAAGTGATGACTATGTCGTCAACATACACAACTAGATAAATGCACCTTGGGTCGTGTGGCGATAAAACACAGAGTGATCTGCTTCACTTCGAATCATACCAAATTGCTGAATCACAAGTCTTTGAATCGTCCGAACCAGCTCTAGGAGACCTGTTTGAGACCATAAAGAGACCCGTGGAGACGACATACCAGGCTAGAAGACTCCCCCGAGCAACAAATCCAGGAGGTTGCTCCATATATACCTCTTCTTCTAGATCACCATGCAGAATGCATTTTTAATATCAAGTTGATGAAGAGGCCGTGTCGAATGGCAAAGCAATGGACAAAAACAACCTAGGACGAAGCCATTTTAGCCACGGGAGAGAAGGTATCCCCACAATCTAAGCCAAAAATCACGTGTATACCCTTTCGCCACAAGACGGGCTTTGAGACGATCAATTTTACCATCGGGACCCATCTTGACCGTATAAAAGCCACCGACAACCAACAACAACATTTTCCAGGAGGAAGAGTAACAGCCCAAGTACCACTTGTTGTGAAGCGCACTCATTTCATCAATCATTGCTGTCTCCATCCGGATGAGACAAGGCATCACCTGAGATTTAGGGATGGAAACAGAAGACAAGGAAGAAAGACAAGCAAAGTGCAAAGAAGAAAGGCGGTGATAACTTAAAGCAATATAATGAGGAGAAGGATTACGAGTAGACCTGGATACCTTTTCGCAGGGCAATGGGAAGATCGGATTCGTCCCACAAAGGTCATGAGGCCGGTAAATGAGTTGGTTCCGAGAAGAGTCCGCAATGACCTCGCAGCGCATCCGGAGGAGGGACACGGGTACGGGAGGTTGTGGTCGGCGGTGATAAGTGTGGAAGAAACGATCGGTGGTGGGGATCCGTATGGGTAGAGGGTGGGGCGGTTCGGACTCGACAGGTGAAAGGGACAAGAGGAACCGGAAGGAACGTAGAGATTGACTCGGGAGGCGAAGGAGACGACTCAAAGAAGGGTACTGGACTCGAAGAAAGTAACATCACCGAGATAAGGTAACGTCGTAGAGTAGGAGAATAACAACGATAACCTTTTTGGGGCCGAGTGTAACCAAGGAAGACACATTTGAGGGATCGGGCCGTAAGTTTGTCTAGACCAGGGAGAGAGATTATGGACAAAACAAGTGGACCCGAAGACATGAGGCGGAAGAGAATGAAGAGGCCGATGTGGAAACAAGACGGAAGGAGGGACCCTTATCAAGCACGAGAGGATGGCATGCGATTAATAAGGTAGCATGCGATAAGGACAAAGATCACCCCAAAAACGAAAGGGAACCCGACTATGGAGTAAGAGGGTCCGAGTTGTTTCAATAAGGTGTCTATTTTTACGTTCGCCACCCCATTTTGTTGAGGTGTATGGGCACAAGATGTTTGGTGAAGAATGCCATGAGAAGCCATAAAAGTCCGAAATTGATGAGATAAGTATTCACTAGCATTATCAACTGCCTTGCAGTACGAATAGGAACACCAAATTGAGTTTTAATTTCTTGATAAAACTTTTGAAATATGGAGAATAACTCGACTGTTTTGCATTAAAAATAACCAAGTACATCGAGAGTAATCATCAATAAAGGTAACAAAATACTTGGACCCTAAAGTAGAAATAGTACGACTAGGACCCCATACATCGAATGAACTAAGGTAAAAGGAGACGCAGCTCGAGTACCAAAACGATCAGGAAACGGACTACGGGTGTGTTTCTCTAACTGACATGACTCACAAGGAAGACTCGATAACTTGGAGAGGCTCGGCACCATTTTTTGTAGTTTGGCAAGGCTAGGATGACCCAACTGAGCATGGATGGTAAGAGGGAATCAGTGGCGAGCAAACATGAGAAGGGTTGGAGAGCCGGTAGAGGCCATGGGGACTCATATCCTGGTGCCAATCATCCGTCCCGAACTCCAGGTCCTGCAGAAACCTTTAGTGAAAGTAATAGAACAATCAAGAGAACGGGTTAAACGACTAATAGAAAGTAAATTAAAAGGACACCCAGGAATATAGAGAACTCGAATCAACAAGTGAGGGAAGGTAGGGGATTAGCGTGCCAATCCCTTGACATTGTGTCTCGAGAACCATTAGTCAAGTAACCATAGGCAAATAACCGTAAGTAGAAAGTTGAGAAAACAAAGCCTTATTACCGTAAATGTGGTCGGATGCACTGTAATCAAGAACCCAAGGGCCAAGGGATGGTGACCGAGAGAGACAAGCATAGGAATTACCGGTGTGCGCAATAGAAACAAGTGGAACCAGAGGACTGACGCTGCTCAAACCACTTCAGAAATTCTGCATAATCAGCCGGAGAGGCTCTAGGTGGTTCAGAAGGCTCAAGAGTGTCTGATGGAGTAGACTGTGCAACATTAGCAGTACGGGGAGGACGGCCATGTAAAGTCCAACATTTATCAATGGTGTGACCCAGGCGATGACAATGATCACATTTCGGACGAGGTTTGGAACCTGAGTGACCCCCACGGGAACGGCCACGACTGTTGGTCTGAGAGGCAAGGGCAGATGTGTCACCGGTGATGGGAGCAACAAGAGAATCAATAGTGTGCTTAGCTGGAACCCGAAGCAAGGTAGAACACGTCGCGAAAGAGTGGGAACAGTAGGAGATCCCAAAATCGATCACGGATGGTGGAGTAATCCGCGGGTAAACCATAAAGGCCCAAAAGCATGAAGAAGGTGTTCTTGTTCAAGTTCCTTTGCCGGGGTATCTCCGGAGGCAACAGCTCATTGAAATCGTGGAGAGCACCATGAAGTCTCCCAAGTAGGTAGACATAGAGCCATCAAACCTCCTCGGGGCAATAAGACTCATAAGATCATGACAAACCCCATACAATCGCCGAGTATCATTGGTGTAGAGGACCTTGGCTCGCGCCCACACGGATTCACAGTCAAATGAGCCCGAAAAATCTGCTTCAAAGAAGTGGATGGTGGACTTAAGCACACCGCACAACCGAGCATCAATCTTTTTCCACTGGGACGGTCGGCTTCAGGCACAGAATCAACCTTGGTAGTGAGATGATTCTCGTACCCTTGACCAGGTAAGCCAAAGTTTGACGTCGGAGGCCCAAGAATCATAATTAGTGCCATCTAATTTGTCAGTGGAGAGATGGGCACTGATATAATTACTTGAAAACACCATGGTTCTACCTTCGGAGCATCTGTAGGACTCAAGGAAGCCATGGGTCAGATGACAAATAACCCAAAAATCGCAATGAATAGTACCAAAACGTATACGGAAGGTGTACGACACGTCTTATGGGTGCGGTTGGGGGAAGTGGAGGACCGGGCTCAACGCGGAGAGGCCGGCGACCACGGTGGGGACGAACGGCGGCCGAAAGAAGGCCCGACGCGCCGTCACGCGCGGCCGGAGTGAAGCGCGTGGGTGCGAAACGCAGCCCATTGTACTCGCGCGTGTGGGCGCGTGGATGGCGGGCCTGTACTTCGGGGATCGGGCCGAGCAGAGGGAGGCGCTCCGAGCGGTGGTGGTGGTGGCCGGAAAGGACGTCGGCGGTGGTGGCCGGAGAGGACGTCAGCGGCGGCGGCAGGGGCTGAGACTGGCCGGAAAGGAGCACGGCAGAGGAGATCCGGTACCCGGAGTGATGACACGGGTTGCCGGAAAAAAATTTGGCACCGGGGGACAGTGGGTCCTCCGGGTAGGCACGGTTCTAGGATTTGCCTTTCTCTAGGCTCTAGATACCATGTTGAGAGAGAGAAAGAAAAAGAAAGACATATACTGAACCGTGTGTTTCAACTACACAACGGAGACTGAATATATATTCAATAAGTAATAAATAATTACACAATATACATGATGTGGGACTAACAACTGTACTACTAATTTACACCTAATTACATATATTTCCAACATACATATATTTCCAACACGCCCAACTCAAAATTTTATGAAACACACAATCTTCTAATGCAGACGAGAAGGAAAGAGCAATCATTCTTTTAACATACCAATCTTGAAATGACAGTGCAAACCTTTGGCAATGAAGCCTTTCTATACAAAGCTATCAATACTCAAGAAAGACAGACTTCAATAGCACCATCTAGCCACAAAATTCTGATAAGTCATTATCAGCTAATGTCACCTCCAATATTCAGAGAAACTTCTCATCTACAGAAGATACATACTGCATTATCCAAAAACCATTTCCAAAGGGAAGCACAATCAAGCATCTCAGCTCTTCGTGCATGAACCCGATGCTAATTTAACCCCATCATCTATTGTAGTCCAGATCCAGAAAAAATCACTCTCAGCTTATATTATAAAAGAGAAAATTAAGCAGCTAGAAAATCTACTCTACCACAGAATCTGAACCTGCAGTCGCCACATGACATGATTTGTAATTTCAAATTGAGAAGTTAGGAAGCTTTGGTACCTAGACACAAACTTGAAGTATGAATAGTGACAAGTTCATCTAACTGCTTCATTGAGACTTTGATTACTTCTTAATTCCTTTTAATCGTGAGGGTTCCTCTCCAAATTTTTTAATCTCCACAAAATACGTAAGACGTGAATACAAAATGTTAAGCAACAACCAAAAAAGTTACATACACAGTAAATTACCAATTACATGCAAAAAGTGCAAACAAGGCAACAGATTTACCTCAGTATCATCTATCCTGAACCAATTGCCCTGCAGATCTTTCACATACGAAACATAATGCCCAGAGAAAGACGCATTTAGCGTGTCCAGGTGCACAACAACAGCATAAAGCATGTAAAGTGGAGGAATATCACCCGTCCCAGTCATAAAAGGAATCATATCCAGCATTTCAGGAAAAGTTATGCACTTATTAATTTTCCCATATCTTCCTTCCTGATGATGCAGAACCAGAAACAAGATATTCCAACGGGTCAATATACGGAAAATGAAGAAATTTAAAATGCAAAGAGTAAAAGGGAAAAACCAAGCTATAAAATTTTAAAAATCAAGAATCATATATTGGTAATATTTTTGCTTTAGAAGTTATTATTGTCCGTCATAGAATATTGGAGTGTCTTATTAAAGCATTATTAATGGCAAAGCACTGCACCACATCAACATCTAGGTAAAGTTTTACAACTCAATTCATGTCCTCTGCCAGTAACTGTAACAACAACCCAGTCATAAATAGCAATAAGAACAACTCGCAAGACAAATAACAAAATCAAACTTCCCAAGCAATAGAGGAACTACATAGCAGAATAGAAAACGACCTTACAAGAGCTATGTGATACCTGAAATCTTTTTAAAACAATAGTCAGGATGTTAGGGGCCTCATGTATGCTCAGTTGCTTTCTAGCTCGAACATATGAAGTGCACCTAGTTCAAAATGTATAAAGAGAGATGAGTCTCTTAATTAGAAGTGAAAAATCTAACAATGTTCTTTGATTTTCACTTTTTTCCCATATCCTTTGATTATGATAAAATTAACCAACAAAGAGCATATAATTGTGACAGAGAAATACAAAAATAAGATCATCAAACCTTCCACATCTGTACATATTTTCTCCATCCAAATCTTCAGGGGAAGTAAACTGAGTCAGTGCATCTTCCAGCGACTCAACCCAACCCAATATCTCTAATGTTAGGTCCATAATGTTCTCGTACCTTTCTGACTCGTGATTACAATTCAAACACTTAACCTGTAGACATTAAATTTCACTATGCCATCAAATAAATGCAAAATTAAGAATAAAAAAACAAAATAAATAATGGCACTACCATCAAAGACTTTGCCAGAGGGAGAAAAAGAAAATATGAGAGAAGGAAATGAAACAAGTTATATGCTATGCACCTTGGATTGAAGACGACCACCAAAAGTATGTTGTATGAAAGTTGTTTCTTGTAGTCTAGGATCAACCTTTTTCTCACCACCAAGTCCCTCCAAGCATATAGATTGCATTGATGCAATTAGAAGCCTATATAAACAACACATAATTTAACATTGACTAAGCAAAAGTTTCAAACAAGCACAACTATATTTCAGTAGAGAAATAGAGAATTATAATAACAAACTAAATAAAAAGGAAATTAATGTTAAGAAAAAGAAAAAAAGAGATGTTCAGAGAGAAAACACAGTATCTATAGAAATTAAGGGCCTGTTTGGTTTCGGTTTTCAAGAAGAGTTTTTTGCTTTTAAAAATAAAAGACTAACAAAAATTGTTGTGAATAGTGTTTTCTCCTCATAGTTTTTAAAACTAATAGAACAAGATGCAAGTTTTAAAAATTAGAAACTCAGAACAGTTAAAAGATGTTTTTGAGTACAATTTCTTTTGTTTTACTGGTCATGACAGGTGGCAGTGTTGTAATTAAGATGTTTCATTAATGGCAGTTTGGTAATTAAAATGAACAGTAAAACCAGAATGCTTTTGTACTTGCTCTTTGCCACGTAGAAGACCAATTTTGATTCTTTGATTTCTCTACCAGCACTAAAATTAAAATGTTTTCACCAAACACATTTTTATTTTATTGTTTTAAAACACTTGTTTTAGAAATATACCAGCCAAACACAACTTTTCACTTTATTGTTTCTAAAAATTGTTTTAAATTATGTTTTACAACACAGGTTTTAAGAACATAAAAAGAAAAACAGAAATAAATAGGCCCTAATAATTCCAAAGACAAATTGGCAAGATAATCTCAAAAGACCTTAAAAATTCATGGGCATCTTCCTGACTTCCATCACCCATTTGGCAATTAATGCTCCGCATATGCCAAAGAATCCTACTAGGAGATAGAGGTGCCCCATTTTCTCTCAAAGTCATTATGTGTTGCTCTAACTCACACATGAGACACCAATCTTTAGCGCAACCTGGCATTCAATGAAATAAAGGACAGTTTAAAAAAAATGTCTTGAAAGCAAATTGAGTCTTGACACTCTTGTTTCGGTGAAAAGATGGAGAGAGAATGGAAATACAGGCTTTTGAATGTGATCTACAAAGCAAATAGACAACAAGAGGCTTCGTAGACGTTAGGCACTGCAAGACAGCATTGGCATAGCAACTGCAAAATAAAGAGATAAAAAAAATTAACTATGATTCAATATACTAAAATGGAACAATGAAAAGATTTCCCATAAATTTGTCTTCAACTGAAAACAGGGCTCATTTTGCAAATTCAAACAAGCAATTTCTTTTTCCACACTAAATTTCCAACCACAAATGGTTAAAACCAGGGATTTAAATAGCGGACTGCATCACTTAATGCGGCTCGAACATCTTGGTTGTGGCTTTCCAACCACAAATGGTTAAAACAAGGGATTTAATACTGGGCTGCATCACACCGTGGCATCGGCTGCTGCAACCGCATCACACCACAATTGCAGACAGCATTGGCCCGCTTCAGCCCACAACACGACCACAATCAATTTAAAACCTTGGTTAAACCAATGACAACTTATGATTGTGAGTCCTCTTATATTTATATCAACAGAAAGTATGAAACATCCTTTATAGTTTTGCTTTTGTGCCTGTGGATGTTCTAAATATTTAGTGCAAGCTTGGCCACAACAGCAGGGAATTCCTTTACACTGTTTTCTGGTGTTTATCACCAACACAATATTGCTGCACTGGCATTGGAAAGGACAGGAAAGGCAATTGCTAAAGATCCAAGCTGAAATTACCAATATCTGGTTCTTTGATGTTTGTTGGAAAAGCAAAAATTACCAATATTTTGAAATGCTAAAGGGTAACTTGAGATCAAATAGAAAACCCTGTAACATCAATCACATGGAATGGACAACTTTTGAGTTACTCACTGATTTTCTTCATAAGATATTCTGAGCTTTTTGCAAATTTTTTGTATAAGGATCTCTCTTTCAATCTTAAATCGATTTCTCTTGTTTCTTCTACATTGGAATTTTATTTCTTAAACAAGAAGGAAAAAACAGGGAAATTGAGTCAGTTCACATACAGCATTAAGCTTGGAATGGGGCAACCTCCCCTCCCCCTAAACTTTTGTCCACCAAAATAATAATAATAATAATAATAGTATGCGTCTTGCTAGGGCACTGGTTAAATCTACATTTAATACTCTATTAATTGCTTCTAATTACTTAAAAAAGCAAGTATCAAAAGCTTTTTAAGTTTTTCAATGTTTTAAATGCTTTACTTTTTATTTCATACTGTGTTTTTGTTTCCTTAACCATTGTACTTCGGGCACTTCTTTGCAAATGCCTAATAATTTTTTTTTATATAAAAGAAGAAATTCATTAAGACGAAAAGAAGATAATTACAAAGAGTTAGGAGAATAAGAGATCCTCCTTACAAAACAAAACTAAAAGAGGACGAGTAAAAAAAACATCAATGAAGCAAAGCTATCCAATCACTCAACATTTCTGTAAGAGAAACCGCTTTAAAAAGACCAGGGGCTTTACACTAAATAGAAGCCAAATGCCAATCTTATCCCAAAGAAGCTGCTCATCCAAAGAAATCTCCTTAAAGATGCAAGAATTACACTCCAACCCAATACACCAAAGAGAGGCAGACATTGCACATTGCTACAAGAATTTGGCTTCTTTCCTTCTCCCAAAACCAGTAAAGCTAGTCAATAGGAACTGGTCCAAGTACCTAAGGCAAGCCCAGCACTCCAAAAATACCAAACAAAGCATTCTATAAAGAAACAGCTACAGAACAATAAATGCCTAATAATAATAATAAAAAATGCTAGCTGTTGCATAAGATACAGCACAACTTGACAACAGTTAATATCCGTTATTTTTTTCTATAAAATAATCAATATTTCTTTCTATTTTTATCACAATTCTAACATTTTATGGAATATGCTAGTATTACCTGTTCCCACAATTTAAAAGGCCCCTAGGGCATATGCCAAAAACTTCACTCTGAAAAATCTTTACAAATTCCTCATAAGGAAACAACATCTGAGAGATGATTAAGACAACAATTGGTTAGTAAGGGCATCAATTTCTAACTGTTGTCCATAGAAAACCTTTTCAAGTAGGAGGGCAGAAGGAATTAAAATTCGTATGCATCTGCATAAAACTAACCTTTATCTTCTTTATCTTCTTACTCCTTACTACACTACCTTCTGAGGAGGCCTGTGCAGTAAGTGTTGTTGATTTCTTCAAGCCCATCATTTTCATAATTCCAGTGTTTGCAGCCCCATTGGTACCATGTAAAGGGATGGTATCTCTGATTCCAGCGACTTCTGCATGATGAACATAAAAGAATTCTGATGACAAAAGGAGAAAACCTTAACATGGAATTGATAGTGAACTCAAATTATAAGAATAATTGACATTAAGATAATAAATATGGAAAAAAAAAATGATCTTCCCTACTGACTTGGTTCATCTGCAATTTTCCCTTTCTTCTCTATTTCTGGACAACAAAAGTCTGTTGATGTCTTCAATGTTGACTTTGGTGATTTAGAACATTCGGTCTTGGGAGGATATATCTTTTTAGCCTTCACACTTCCTTTAATTGTCATTTCAGAGGAGCATTTGTATTGTGCTGCTTCATCAGAATGATAATTTCCCCGTTTGATTACATTTCCTCCTTTGGAAACTATGTCTGTTTCAAATTCATCTACACTATCATCATTGTTTCCTGCACTTGACACACTTGAGCATCCATAGTTGTTTCTTGGTACAAATGCATTTCCATATTGACTTTGATAGTTATCATCCTCATGGATTGTGCTTCTTGACGCATCTTGTCCGTAAGTATAAACTCCAAAGCCACCGGCATTGACCTTCTTTGAAGTTTCTTCCTCCAACACAGAATAGTCATTATTTCTTGACTGCAGCAACAGTTTAGCATCATTGTCAGAGATTTAATATTGATTAGTTTATAAAATGTGTCAGTTGGATATCAAAGTAAAACAAGTAAACCTTCTGTCTCATAAACGCCTCCTTTGATACCACACTAGAGGAGGGAGAACTGTTAGGCTTATATTCAGAAGATTCAATAGAAGATTCGCATATAGGCCCATTGTCTTTTCTTCGTGTTTCTCTGTTGGATTTATAGGAAGTTCTTCTCTCAAAAGTGGAGACTTGAGAATTATTTAATAGGGAAAAATCAGCTGTAGCAGAAGCACCAGAGCCAGTTAAAGGGTGAACTAAATTATCCAAAGGTGCACTCTCCCTTAAAGTCTGCTTCAAATTGTGACCAACGAACTGGGAGTTCAAATTTTCATAAAAGCCACTCCCATGACTGAATTCGTCAACTGAAACTGCCAGAGGAAATGAGCTTGATTTATGAGTTTCCAATTGCTGGCATTCTTGCTTGTGAATTTGCCTCCAATGGATTATTTGACAATTCCCAGAGCTGCAAACCACTTACAGCTCAAATGTTGAGAAATAATCTAAGGACAAACAGAACATTTTCCTCAACAATATAGAAGAAGAAAATCATTAAAAGAATAGATAAGAGAGGAGTTAAATTTAGGTTACATTACAATATAACCCGCCAGTCTGCCGCCCCCCCTTCCCCTCTTTCAAAAAGACATGCAGCACAAATACAGTAATAGGAACAACAAGATTATCTAGTTCCATTTCATTTCTATTATTTAAACCCTTGAAAACTCAAACAAAGCAAAATATCATGGAGAAATAAAACCTAAATGATGCAGAATAGATTAGGAAACAAAGGTACTAAATTAGCAAATTGCCAAGAAGACAGCCAATCTAAGACCTATTTGAGCACATTTCTCTAGCCAAGTACTAATTTTCATAGCCATCGGTTTATTCACAACCATTAGCAAAACTGAGTGGACATTACCTATCTGAGAACTAATTGAGCACAATTCCTAGGGTTGTGTACTTTTCACTTGGCAGAGTATAAAACTTCACATCTAGTTTCCAGATATTTATCCTTAGGCAGATATTTTCATAAGCATTCAAAGCAAGCTTCCACATACATGAACTTTAAAAAATGAATGGGGAAAAAGAAAAACAGATCCGCAGCTAAAATTAGTTAAAAGAATTACCAATATCTAACAGACTTGCATCTGGAGCAGCGAGTTCTCCCCGGAGCAGAGCACCTAGCACATTCAGGAAGTTCACTCTTTGAAGAAGACACTGGAGGAATTACATCAGCAATGGCCATTTCTTCTGCTCTCAGAGCTTCTTCAGCAGCCAATTGTGCAAGCAAAGTTATCCTATCTCTCCTCTTAGTAGTCTCACTCCATTTTCCAAGTAAGATGTAAGCAACCAGAGGAAGTACAACCAGGACCAGAAACAGGACAGGTATATCAGATTCACGCGGTTCGAGCATATCCCCACCAGCATACTCATGTCCAGTTTTCTCCCAAACACTAATCAGAATATAACCACCTAAAATTCCAAGTAAATGGCATCTGGGCAACCAGCAATCTCAAGTGCAGCATAAGCCACGGCCCACCATTCAAACCTGTCAAGTTTCTGCTACTTAAATTTCATGGACTAGGGTTTCCCAATAATAAGTAAAGTATTCAATCTATGAATTTTGTCTACTTCCATAAGAGATTTACTTATAAAATGAACTAGATTCATAATTTTCACAGAAGCACTTTGTCTTAGACATTGCATTTTCTTTATCCAGATAAACTTAAGAAAGTAAAACTTTAGATTAATTATATTAATTAAGTTTAAAACAATAAGCAGTGGAAACTGTTAAGCTACACTTCTTCTTTAAGTAACCTAATCACCTACCTTGTATAACCTAATAGAATCCTGGTTTGCTCATTCTTTCACAGCACAGAAATAACTAATTAATCAAAGGGTAGCCAAAACAAAAAACAGATGCTTGTTCATTTTACAATGCAGTGCCAGCATAACTTGCTTGAATTTTAAATTTACTGGGAGAGGAGAAATTTTTTTCCAATTTCAAGAACAAATAGGGGACAATTGTTTTCACGTTTGACAAGAAATTTGACTGCAAAGACATATAGTTGACATGTTTATCAACCAGTTCAACAAAACAAGGCAAACAAATGCTCTTAATAAAAATACCATTTCACCAAACCACACAAGATGTCAACAGTGAATGAGCAATGATTGCACAGAACAAAGCAATGGGCATATAATAAAAAACCTCTTCCATCTGTGTGCCCACAGCTCCAATTTTATATTCAATAAACACCCATTTAAGCAAAACACCCAATTTCCACAATTCTGCAAAGAGAATGTGACAAAGCACTCCACCTAAAAAGATGCTTTCACCAAAAGAAAACAAGTTAACCACTCTAAAAATTAAATTTTTCTTTTTTTTCAAAGAGACAAATTTCAGCACCACAAAAACTCAATGGTTCCACACAACAGCACAAAAAAAAAAGTTCCAAGTTTTCCAGAGAAATGAGGGAAAACCCAGAAAAGAAAAAGCATTTCCCAATCTGAGATTCAAGTACAACAAAGTACAGCACAATGCAAAGCAATGCAAGTTGGAAACTTTGAACTTACCTTCAACACAGAGAAGAAATCTGAGCAAAACCCACCAACACTTCACCTCTCTACTCTCTTCCTCCTTCAAGAGATTCCTTGATTCCCCTCTTCAACACACCTTCCTCTTCACTTCAGAACTTGGCACCCCTTCTACGCTTTTCTTTAACGTTTGGGGTTTTCTAAGGTGCGGATGCTCTTACACAGGCTCAATCAAGGGTCGTACACGTGGCATAATGAGAGCCGTTGATGGGGATGCTGTGTTTGGGCCGTTCGATGTGGGACCCAAATGAGGTGTGTTTTTTGAAAAAATTATAAAATACTTATAGGTGTGTTTTTTGAAAAAATTATAAAATACTTAAAACAATATAAGTAAATTTATAATTGTTTACATCTCATTCAAAATTATTTAAATTTTAATTTAATTGTTTATATGAATATTAATGATGAAGAAGATTACAATTTTATTAAAATAATGTAATACTCTATAAATGTTGAAGAATTTTTTTGTGTTTTTCGTGAGGTGGGACCCGCATGGATGATGTTCCCAATGATTTCTATAGATGCCGTGTGTACGGGTGATGCATTAATAAGAGCATAATTGTTGGTCCGACATGGGAATTATGAATGGTAATGAAGATATTATTATAATATTCAACTTTTCGATCTGAGACATGTGACGTCAGAGAGCCGTGATAGACCTTTGCTCCGAATATTACAGTGTCAGTGGTAAGTAAGAAAGTTGGAAATCGAGAGGGAAAAAAAAATTATTTCTCAGAAGTCAGAACATAACAATAATTTTTACATCATTATTAAAATTTCGAGTATCCTTGTGTCATGTGGATGTAATTATAGTAGTTAGTAGTGTTATAAAAATTTAGATAAAAAAGCAATCGGATTTAAATCATAATAACAAGTTGTGTGTGCACCAAATCAGATAAGATATGATTTGGAATTTTAAGAAAAATAGACAGAAATGACTCGTAATGAAGGAGAATAAAAAGATAAAAAATAAAATATATCACTTAATTATTTAATTGTTTAATAAATTTAATAAAAAAATAGAAAAAAATTTATGACATTTTTTTCTTTAATCTCTTAATTGAGGAGACAAAAAATTAAAATTTTGAATGACAATAATCTCACCTTTATTATTTTACTTTTTTATTTTAAATTACTTTCAAATACATTTTTAATAAGATTAGTCTTTTTAATTTTTGTCACTCCCTCTCTTATTATATCCTTCCATACATAACCTAAAGTCCTCCAAGTGAAAATGCAATCACGTTACATCAAATATCATCTTCACTTCTCTCTTTTAAGTATACCGTGTGTGCATTAGTATGTATTATTAGGTGTATTATATTATTAGTTGAAATTTACTACACTTTTGAAATAAAAAAATGTTTAATTTTTATGTATTATTAGTATAATATTTTTTATATTATTAATTAATCATATATTATTAAATATGTGATTTTTTAGATAATTATTAAAAAATTAAATATTTTTAATTACATTACAATACATAATTAAATTACAATATAAATAACTTACTGAATAATTTTTTTTATGGCAATGAGGTGTTTTGTACTTTTTAAATGTGTGACAAATGCCTATATAAGATTTATTAAGTCACACATTGTGACGAAATAATTCATGCTTTTAATTTATATAAATTGTACTCAATTTTTATAAATTTGACATGGTTTACTTGTTAAGAATTAACTAGCTCAAAAGCTTATTTGACATAGTTTTACATGTCATGAATTAATTATCTCAAAAACTTAAGATGTTAAGTTAGGCAAAAACTTATAAATAATTTTATATTTAATAATGTCCCTTCACGCAAATAGTTCTTTAGACTTAAAATATGAACAACGCATAGACCTAACTTAAGTTATGTTAAAATTTAATTTTTATTTAAAAGAATAAAGATTAGAATGAGCGAACTTTTGACTAATTGATCATATAGAGGTATGATACCATGGCAAAAACCAAACTATCCCAAAGCTTAATGGGTTATATGAAGGCTCATAAATTACTGTATATCTAACATTACACTTAAATTAACTATTTATTTTTTTGAAAAATCATAGGTATATTACAAAATTCTAATACTTGAAGAAAGGTCAACTTCAATTGCCAAATATTATACTTATATAAAATATACTAATTAAAAAAAAGATAATTTAACCTTTACATTATATATATAAGTGTTGAGATATTAAACTTCAATCATGATAATGAATCATTGTTTTTATTGTATTAAAAAAATTATACATAATATATGAGTCTTTTGTATTTACTCTTTTTTTTAGGTGCTTGCTGTAAACATGAGAATGCTGAAGTTGGAAACGGAATATAAAGATGCTTGGTGATATAGAACTGAATGAACCCTCAACCTATGTTCTACAGTATAACATTTTTAATTACATCAGCATCAATTTGGAAAATTTTCATAAAGTGGAGAAACAAAATGATAGAAGCGAATGTTAATAAGCAAACTGGTAGTAGTTAGATTCAATTGGCAGGTTAGAATTCTTGAGCTCTCTAACTTTTGTGCATCTAAATAAATATGATAAAAAGGCATCTTGATTTGTTGATGGCAACATTACTTAGCTTGATAATTCTTTGAGGAGGTCAATGACCAAATTCGTGGTTTTATGGGACAAATTATTATGTATTAGTACATCTGTGAGTTTTATGGATATTTTTTATTTTTTATTTTTTATTTTTTTATTTTGTGTATTTTTATATAATTATATTTTTAGTAAACATTTAAATTAAAAATTCAAACATAATACTTTTAGTTAAAAGTAGCTTAAGTAAATAAAATATTCAAAAATAAAATAACTAAAAATATTAATAAATAACTCACCAAATTGGTATTAATAAAAAATATCAATATCAAGTCACCATTAATTATTGGTCAATTACAGATTTAATAAAAAAAATACAAGTAAAAAAAAAAAGAATGTTAGAATGAATAGATTAACAAAATCCGATTAATTTCAACCGCCTTATATCGCTTATGTTTTTAGTTATGTGCACGTGATAAATATAGTATTTTTTATCTGATAAATTCAAAAAAATTAAAATAAATAAAATAAAATAAGAAAAGACATATAAAATCAATTTTTTTTTTTACATTATGAGATATTTTTATAAGTTTACCCTATTTAAATTGTTCATAGAACTAATATTTGTTTGATTACAAGAATACGAGAGTTATACAGTCTCTTTACGAGAGTTATTTCTTTAGAATTTGAACTCACGTCTTTATCATAGGATATCAAAATTGTTTATTACCTCAACTTATTCTTTTGTGAGTAAAATCATGTTTTTTTTTTTTATTTCAATTAAAAGTAGTTTAAGAAATTTGAAAAAAAAAGGTTGTGAGATAGAGAGGGTTGGGCTATGCCAACAATTTACTAACTTGAAGTAAATTTGGCTTGCAACAAGCCAACTAGCTCGAATTGACACCTATATTACAAATGAATACTTTAAGAAAAAATAATATAAAAATAAAATGAGCTTCGTAAAACATGGTTGAAAACAACTCAGAGATGCTGGAGATGCCAGATAAATGAGTATTACAGGAAAGATAACTTGGCAAGTTGACTAGAATAATCATCATCCTAACAAAAATTTATTGGGAAACAATCAAGCACAACAAGGCCTAGATTTCTCAAAATAACATTTTGAAGCTAATGTAGATAAATGTTGGAGACCAAAAAACATTGAAATTAAAATTAAGGTTGTTGTGCATCATAGCCATGGAGAATTCATCATCGACATGACTCATTAGTGAGAAGGAGAAATCACCGTCGGTATGATTCACGATGGAGGCTGGTATGAATCACCAATAATTCATCATTATATTACTTATTGTTGAAAAATAAGTTACTAGAATGATCATTGGTGGAAAGAGAATGACATGATAAATTTGGGTCACTAACAAGTCTAAATGTAGCAAATAGAAGCAACGCATCTAGAGAAGAAACTGTTCACTTATAATTGAAGCCAAAATACAAAATCCCTTGGCGCATCCAAGACAAATCTGAGGTTGTACAAGTGGCAATTAGGGCGAGGCATGGTTGGGTCTGACCAGAAATGTCACGAGATGTCAGCGGAGAAGATAACAGCTTGGATGAGTCGCGATCCTACACGCACAAACTAGTGTGGCGGCGGGTAGAGCTGCGTATGAGAACTAGGAAACGTGTGTGTGCCTGTCGATTGAGCTAGGTCTTTGGTGGTTGGCCAATTGGAGGGTTGGACAACGTCCAATGATGTTACTACCTGGAAAAGTCGTCGAAGACAACGTCGGATGAGGGCGGCGAGGTGAAAGGCACACTGCTTTGATACCATGTTGAAATTGCATGGTTTAGGTACGGAAAGAGGAAAATAGAGAAATAAGCTAACAAATATTATGAGATTAATATTGATTTAATGTGATACAAAATACTAATTCAATAGTCCTATTTATACTAATACTAGACTCCTGATCTTAGTTAAATAAAGAAACAAATCAGGAAATATAATGAATAGGAAAAATGGCACGCCTATGCTAGCAAAGAAGACGATAACCAAATTAGATGAGTCACGCTATTGTACGTGCAAACTTATGTGGTAGCGTATTCAACTGTGCATGAGAACTATGAAGCACGCATGAGGCATGCATGATTTCCAATTAAACTAAGTCTTTGTTGGTTGGTTGATTGGAGGGTAGCATAACGTCTAATGATGTTATCGGCCAAAAAGGACGTCGAAGAAGGTGACGACGGGGTTGGTGAGGTTAAAGGTGCACTAATGAGAGAAGAAGCATAGGCAAGTGTGGTGGAGAGATAGAGAGAAGGTGTCAGATGGAGAACACGACAAGAGAGGCAGCTAACTGAAGCTTTAGATTTTAGGGAACTTAGCAGTGGAATGCTGATGGAACAGGTCACAAATGATGGTACCACTCTGATACCACATTGAAATTGTATGGTTTAGCTATGGAAAGAGGAAAAAAGATAAACAAGCTAATGAATAATACGAGATTGATATTGATTTGATGTGATACAAAATATTAACTCAATAGTCTTATTTATACTAACACTAGACTCTTAATCCTAATTAACTAAGGAAATAAATCACAAAATATAATAAACAAGAAATAACTCCTAAGAGATCTAGGCTTGCCAATAGGGTAGGTAAGGGTGGGTTTTTGCCTAACCCGACCTTGACCCGCTCCATTAGGGGTTAAAACTCACACCCGCCCTGTCCTTATGAATATAATTGACATTATTAGTAACTAAAATAAACATAATATTCATTTATTTGGAGAGGGCTTTACTTAACCACCACCCTTGGTCCAAATTTGCGTGAACAATTGGTCAAAGACCAAAAAGATGTAGGGTGCAAGGGGGCGCGAGGCAAGTTGACTCTAAACCTGCACCTGCCCCGCTTTGCTGCAAGGTGGGTACTCATGAGTCGGGGTCAAGTTGTCATCCCAAAAGAGATTATCTAAGATACTCTAAAATATTCTAACATACAATAAAACTAGGTTAAATTATGGTTTTGGTTTCTATAATTTTTACATATTTTCAATTTAGTCCCTATAATTTTTCTTTTCAAATCAATCCTTATATTTTTAAATGTTTTCAAAATAGTTCCTAGTGTTAATTTCCTTTATGACACAGTCAATTTAGTCTCTATTGGACATTTTATAGAAAAAAGAAAGAGCATCTAAAAGATCATTTATTAAACATAGGAGGATTTACTCAGAAGTAAAGAGCATTTATAGGAACACCTACTGAAATGAAGGAACACTTACTGAGCATTTTTTTTTAAAAAAAAAGCATCTAAAATAGCACTTACTAAATGAAAAAAAATACTTACTGAGTTAGCCAACTGATGGTGTAATAATGGTGTTATAACAGAAGTTAACGATGGAGACTATTTTGAAAATGTTTATAAGTACGTGGACTAATTTAAAATGAAAAAAATGATAACAACTAAATTAAAAATGAGTGAAAACTATAGTGACTAAAATTATAATTTAAACATAACGATATTATGAGATATGTTTTAGATATTCTTACAAAGTCATATTCACATGGAGGATTTTAGTCCTACTTTATTACTTAACGTAATGTATCATTCTCCCAAATACCATGAATGCTTACTCTTCTACAGGACAAACAATTGTTTGGTTTAAGAGGTCACAATCTTATATTCTTAGTGAGATAGGTAATGGTGTTGAAGCTTTGTTTTTTTTTTGGCAATCAAGTAAAACTCTAGTCATGATAACCTTATATTTTATCTTCAAATAGCAGGATCTGTCTTGGACTATCTATAATAAATATGTGTTAAAGTGAATCAATCCATGCTTTGGTTCTTAGATCTTAATGTTTCAAAAGCATGCACAAATCCATGTGGTTTGAGATAAGATAACATTTTTGGTCTTTGCTCGTTCACGATATAAAATGTGATTTGGAACATGACTATTACAAGCTGGCATTTCAACTCTTTGGACTTTGGATCAACCTAAAGCTGTTAACTTTAGTCTGCGATTGCTCAAAGGTACCATTTTTTTGTCATTGAGAGTGAGAGTCATGAAAGGGTTAGAATTAGACTGGTGTGGATATGTTCTAGACAATGACTTCAATCTTGCAGTGGGACACAACATGCATGTTTTATTTATTGTTTATGCTTTGGCCATCCTTGGAAGTCAGTTGATAGATACAACCTTCTTGGGGTGTAAGTCTGTTTCAACTTTACACATTTGGCATAGACTAAAACTAGCAAAGAAACCTGATGAAATTTATTTTGATAAAGACCTTAGACAATTTATTTGTTTCTGACAAGTAGAATTGGAACGTTCAGAATAAAAGTGGGAAAATGGAGCCCAAAACTTAATGTTTTGGGGGGAAGAAATGGATATGGAAGGAAAGACTTAGTAACAATGGTTCATTAATTTGTTAGGTGATCCCACCTGCATTTCTAGAATTGAGATATAGACTTTGGAGAGAAACAAGTCAAACAGTTATCTACTTGAATACGACTATCAACAATCTACATTATTTTTGAATTTGTAATTTAGATCTTCAAGCACCAAAATCAAGGATGCAGTAGCATACTAAACAAAAAAGAAACTAACTACAATAGGCAAATAATGAATTGTATTATATGCGAACAAGAAACAGATCTAGATGGTAGACAGGCTACTTTTGTGTCTATTTTTCTTTTTCTTTTTTCTTTTCAGTTTTTATATTTACACTTTTGTTTTTGCACATTATTTACACACATGATGATTCATGTATAAATAATTAGTGATCGACGTGTATTATATGATGATTGGGGACTTTTAATTGACGTGTAAATTACTGGTAATCAACGTGTATTATGTGGTGATTAGAGATGTTAAAATCTAGTATAACTATAGATTAATCTCTCTAGTCATCATAAAATATATGTCGATCACAAGTTATTTTCACATTATTCACTTGTTATTTGCACATTAATCACTTATTATTTGCACATCGATTAATGTCCCCAGTCAACACACAATACATGTTGATCACCAATAATTTGCACATGAATCACTGAAGTGTGAATGGTGTGAAAAAAAAAGTGTGCAAGTCCATTCGGTTATATGAGTTCTTAATGACAATTTATAAATTACTATAGCTCTTAGCTTAAGTAATTTTCATGAGCTTTAATATATCCTGCACTCTTCAAAGTAGTTGTAATCCCTTGTTTACTTGTTAAATCATTCCACTAGCTAAAATGCCTACATAGTCAACCTTTATGCCTCAATGTTAACTTTATCAGTAACTAGGGCAAAATGGCAAACCAACCAAGCTCAACCTGCGTCATTATGGATCTACCATCAAAGGTGGGTTTATTACTCCATTTCGTTTCAGTGCCCTATGTTCAAGCCATTATTTGTGGTTGATTTGTTAGCTAGAGTCTCCCGAAGATATGAATTCAAAAATAGTAGATACCATCGAAGATAAATGTAATGGAGCACTTCGTCCCTTAAATTCAAGGACCCTCATACTCTTCCATAGCAGCTTAAACCCTAAATTGATTTCTTGGATGTTATAAAAGGATTTATATGTTATCCAAGCAATGATGGTGTTGCATTAAAAAAAATTAGAGATAATGATTATATTGGAGTAAACCTTCACTTTAGTCCCTGAAATTTCATGCACTGGTCACATTAGTCCATGAATTTTAAAAATTAACACCTTAATCCCTGAAACTCCAAAACGTCAGTCATGTTATGATGCAAGAAAATACCCATTGAGCCTTCCAATTGAAGTAAATGATGCAAACAATTCAGCTTCAAGTGACCCATTGGGCCTTCCAACCGGTCCAATTACAAGAACAAGAGCAAGAAAGTTCAAAGATGCATTAAATAGACTTATTCAAGACTTAGTGGCAAACTAAGGAGTTAATGGGCAGATTCAAGGCTTAGTGGAAAATAAAGGAGTTGAAGAGCATTCAAGAGGATTAGTCAATCTAATCCAGATTCAATAAAAATATAAAGTTAGTGGAAGCTCCCATTCAAAGAATTACACTTTATTGTCATTAAAGGTTACACCCACTTAGTCATAATTAAGTGCAACTAAGTGCTCTTTTCAATTTATTTTGTTATTTTCATATTATTTTATGTCATAATTTAGGGACCTTTCATATTTCTCTATTTTAATTGTATTTTTGTATATTTTAAGGTCTGGTCACTAATAAGTCTATAAAAGGCCTTTTTTGAAGTTGTAAAGGGATTATTGGATGAAAATCAATTGAAATATCTGTGAGGTTATTTCCTCTCAAGTTTTTCTGAGAACTTCTTCTCAAACTTATCAAGGATCCTTCCTTGTGGCGTTATCTCCTAATAGCTTAGGTTCTTGATTCTCTATAATCAACAGGTCTAAGTTTTGCTTCTGCAAACCTGTTATAGCTTTTCGAGGCTGTTCAAATTTTGTTGTTGGGTTTTTTTTTGAATTTGTTTCCCAAAGGTTCACATCAGTTTGGTACTAGAGATTGTCTCTATACAGGTTTGATTATCAATTTGTGTTCTTATTGTCTTGTTTTCTTTTCGTGATTTTTCATTTTTGTGTTGTCTTTATCCCTTTGATCCTTATCATCTCATTTTTTAGACTCTATTATCTTATTTCAATTTGTTCAATTGATATTAAAAAAAAATAAAAAAAAAGAAAGGTGTTTTGCAACAAAGAAAAAGTGAAAAATAAATAAATAAAAGAGCTTTGCAGTTTGGTGTTAAAAAAAATTTGAATATATCCCCTTTGATTCTAAGCTCCTATCAATTTTAATATAATTGTTCTAAGTGTCTTTTACATATATCTTTTTTTTTTTTTCTGTTATCGTGTCTTGAGTCTTGAGTCTTTGTGTCCTATCTTATCACCATATAGTGAACTTGGTTACTCTTACTATTTTGCCAATCTATTTTTGGAATTTCCTTGCCTAAGTTGTTGTAATTCTTTTAAGAACTAATGAGATAAAATTTTGAGAGGTAAAAGGCAAGAGTGTTAAAAAAAAAGCCAATATAAGTGTGAAACACGAGTGTGTGTGATTGAGTGCATACACGTGAGGAATTATTATGAGGTCCGATCTATTTGCTACTAACATTTTCTGTGAAAGATCATGACTTCTAATTCAGGAAGGAAAGATAATTCCTTAGTTTTACAAGCTATGCAACAACAATTTGAGAGATTGAATATAGTTCTTGAAGGCATGCGTGATAGAATGGATAGGCAAGATGAAGAGATTCAGAGGTTGCGAGGGAGACAAAATTCAAGAGAGCCTAATAGTAGAGAAACCCATCCAAGTGATAGAGAATCTGAATTCTTAATTCATGTAGAACATGATGGAAGATCTGAATTCTCAAGGGAAAATTTCAGAACCAGAAGAAGAAGATTTCATAGAAGAAATGCTCATAGAAGAAGACAAGGTGATGGCAATCTTGGCAACATTAAGATGAAGATTCCTTCATTTCAAGGAAGGAATGATCCTGAAGCCTATCTAGAATAGGAAAAGAAGATCGAATTGATTTTTGAATATCACAACTACACTGAGGAAAAGAAGGTAAAGCTAGCAGTTATTGAATTTACTGACTATGCTATTATATGGTGGGATCAATTGGTGACTAGCAGGAGAAGAAACCGAGAGAGACCAATGGTGATATGGGATGAGCTTAAAGCTCTCATCAAGAAGCAATTCATACCGGGTCATTATTATAGGGACCTATATCTAAGACTCCAAAGTCTTAGACAAGGTTCCAAAAGTGTGGAAGACTACCACAAAGAGATGGAAATGGCCATGATAAGGGCTAATGTAGAGGAAGATAGAGAGGCTACTATAGCTAGATTTTTGAGTGGATTGAATAGGAAAATAGCAAATGTTGTGGAGCTGCAACACTAAGTGGAGTTAGAAGACATGGTGCACATGGCCATGAAAGTGGAGAGGCAACTAAAGCTAAAAGGGGCAGCAAGGCCTTCTTCAACTGTCAATTTCTTTTGGAGGTCAAGTTGGAAAAAAGATGACAAATTTAATCCAAAGGCCATACCCGAATCATCTTCCAAATCAAAAGGTAATCATGAATCTAAGTCTTCTAAGAGTAATAACATTAAGTGTTTCAAGTGTTTAGGAACAGGTCATATAGCTTCACAATGCCCAAACAAGAAAACTAAGATTTTGAAAGACAATAGGTAGGTTGAGACTAAAAGTGAAGACTATGAAGATATGCCAAAGGTTGAAGATGCTAATAACGTGGAATATGCTGTGGAACGAAAAGCTCTTGTGGTGAGAAGGTCATTGAATACTCAAGCCAAATTAGAGGATGATGACCAGCAAGGAAGAACATTTTCCATACTAGATGCTATATCCAAAATAAGGTATGTAGTATGATAATAGATGGAGGTAGTTGTACAAATATTGCTAGCGCTACCTTGGTTGAGAAATTGAACTTGTCAACAAAAAAACACCCTAGACCATACAAGTTGCAGTGATTGAATGATTGTGGTGAAGTGAAGGTTAACAAGCAAGTAATGATCACTTTTTCTATTGGCAAATATAATGATGAAGTTCTATGTGATGTGGTGTCAATGCAAGCAAAACATATTTTGTTAGGAAGACCCTGACAGTATGATAGAAAAGTTATTCATAATGGCTTTAAGAATAGGTACTCGTTTGTTAAAGATGGAAAATCCATTACACTTGCTCCATTAACTCTAGCACAAGTGCATGAAGATCAATTAAAGCTTCATAAAGAGAGAGAGAGAGAGAGAAAGAAAAAGAAAATAGTGGAGGGATTTCAAAGGAAAAAGATAGTGAAAATGAAGAAAAGAAAAATGAGGAGAGTGAAAATAAAAAGCAAAAAAAAAAAAAGAGGTGAACTTTTATGCAAAAGGAAGTGAAGTGGGGAATGCTCTTTTAGCAAAAAGGCCAATGTTTGTACTCTTGTACAAAGAAGCATATCTCATCACTAACGAACTTAACAAATCTCTTCCTAGTGTTTATGTTTCTTTGTTGCAGGAATATGATGATGTCTTTTTAGAAGAAGCTCCTATTGGATTACCACCACTCAGAGGCAGTGAGCATCAAATAGACTTTATTCCTGGTGCTTTTATTTCTAACAGACCAGCTTATAGAACCAACCCAGAGGAGACAAAAGAGATTCAAAAGCAAGTTGAGGATTTGTTTGCCAAAAGATAGGTGAGAGAAAGCATGAGTTCGTGTGCAGTACCAGTCATACTTCTACCTAAGAAAGATGGCTCTTGGAGAATATGTACAAATTGTAGAGCTATCAACAACATCACAGTAAAGTATAGACATCTCATTCCTAAACTAGATGATATGTTGGATGAGTTGCATGGATTTGTTATTTTTTCAAAAATTGGTTTGAAAAGTGGTTATCACCAAATAAGAATAAAAGAGGGAGATGAGTGGAAAACTGCTTTCAAAATAAAGCATGGATTGTATGAATGGTTGGTCATGCCATTTGGACTCACAAATGCACCTAGCACTTTCATTAGGTTAATGAATCATATTGCGTGTATTCATAGGAAAATCTGTTGTTGTTTACTTTGATGACATTCTGATTTATAGTAAAAGTATGGATGATCATATTGAACATTTGAAGAGTGTGTTGGAAGTTTTGAAGCATGAAAAATTATATGCCAATCTTAAAAAATGTGATTTTTGCATGGAAAAAATAGTTTTTCTTAGATATGTTGTTAGTGCACAGGGCATTGAGGCGAATGAAGAAAAGGTTAAGGCAATCAAAGATTGGCCCACACCTAAAACCATCACCGAGGTAAGAAGTTTCCATGGTTTAGCAAGTTTCTATAGGAGGTTTGTAAAGAACTTTAGCACAATTGTTGCACCTCTTATTGAAATTGTAAAGAAAAATGTTAGTTTTAAATGGGGAAAGGAGCAAGAGTTTGCTTTCAATGAGCTTAAAAATAAGTTATGTGTAACCCTTTTATTAGCATGACCTAATTTTGCTAAAACCTTTGAAATTGAGTGTGATGCCTCAGGTATAGGTATTGGGGTCGTCCTCATGCAAGAGAACAAACCAATTGTTTATTTAAGTGAAAAGCTTAATGGGGTAACTTTGAATTATCCCACATATGACAAAGAGTTATATGCTTTGGTAAGGGCATTGGAGACTTGGCAACATTATCTTTGGTCCAAAGAGTTTGTCATTCACACAGACCATGAGTCCTTGAAATACCTAAAAGGACAAGGCAAGTTGAATAGGAGATATGCCAAATGGATGGAATACATTAAGACATTTCCCTATATTATCAAGTATAAGCAAGGCAAAGAAAACATAGTGGTTGATGCACTATCTCGAAGGTATGCACTTCTTTCTACTTTTAATGCAAAATTACTTGGTTTTGAGTATGTGAAAGAGTTGTATCCAAGTGATGATGATTTTGACAATGTGTATGTTGCGTGTGAGAAAGGTTCTTTGGGAAAGTTTTATAGAAATGATGATTTCTTGTTTAAGGAAAATAAGCTTTGCATTCCATCTTGTTCCATGCGAGAATTACTTGTGAGGGAAGCACATGGGGGTGGTTTAATGGGACATTTTGGTGTTCAAAAAACCTTAAATATGTTGCATGAATATTTCTTTTGGCCTAAGATGAAAAGAGATGTAGAAAGAATTTGTTCTAGATGCATTCAATGTAGAAAGACCAAATCTAGAGTTATGTCTCATGGTCTTTACACTCCCTTGCCTGTACCTAGTGAACCTTGGGTTGATTTATCCATGGATTTTGTTTTGGGACTACCTAGGTCTAAGAAATGGAAAGATTGCATCTTTGTAGTAGTAGATCGGTTTTCTAAGATGACACATTTCATTGCATGTAACAAAACTGTTAATGCTACTTCCATAGCTGATTTGTTTTTTAATGAAGTTGTTAGACTACATGGAGTTCCAAAAAACATTATGTCTGATAGAGATGCTAAATTTCTTAGCCACTTTTGGAGGGTTTTATTGGGGAAATGGGAATGAAATTGCTCTTTTCTACTACATGTCAACCACAAACAGATGGACAAACAAAAGTTGTGAATAGAACTTTAACCTAGTTGTTACGTGCTCTCATATAAAAAAATTTGAAGTCATGGGAATAATGCTTGTCATTTATTGAGTTTGCATATAATCGATTTGTCCACACAGTTACAAGTTATTCTCCAGTTGAAATTGTTTATGGTTTTAATCCACTAACTCCTTTGGATTTAATACCTTTACCTGTGCAAGAAAAGAATAAATTAGATGGAAGGAAAAAAGCTGAGTTTATGCGCAAATTACATGAAAATATAAAGCAGCAGATTGAGAAATCCAATGCAAAGACAAGATCAAAGGTAAACAAAGGAAGGAAGAAGGTCATTTTCCAACCTGGTGAATGGGTTTGGGTTCACATGAGAAAGAAAAGGTTTCCAACAAAGAGGCAATCAAAATTGCAACAAGAGGAGATGGTCCTTTCTAAGTCCTTGAGAGAATCAATGATAATGTCTATAAATTAGATCTTCCTGCTAAGTATAGTTTTGTGCTACCTTTAATGTATCTGATTTTACTCCATTTGATGTAGGTGATAAAGATTCGAGGACGAATCTTTTTGAGAAAGGAGGGAATGATGCAAAAAAAGACCTATTGGACCTTCCAATTGAAGTAAATGATGCAAACAATTCAATTTCAAGTGACCCATTGGGCCTTCCAACCGGTCCAATTATAAGAACAACAGCAAGAAGGCTCAAAGAGGCACTAAATGGACTTATTCAAGACTTAGTGATAAACCAAGGAGTTAATGGGCAGATTCAAGGCTTAGTGGAAAATAAAGGAGTTGAAGAGCATTCAAGAGGATTAGTCAATCTAATCCAGATTCAATGAAAGGCTAAAGTTAGTGGAAGCTCCCATTCAAAGAATTGCACTTTATTGTCATTAAAAGTTATACCCACTTAGTCATAATTAAGTACAACTAAGTGCTCTTTTCAATTTATTTTGTTATTTTCGTATTATTTTATGTCATAATTTATGAACATTTTATATTTCTCTATTTTAATTGTATTTTTGTATATTTTAAGGCCAGGTCACTAATAAGTCTATAAAAGGCCTTCTTTGGAGTTGTAGAGGGATTATTGGATGAAAATCAATTGAAATACCTGTGAGGTTATTTCCTTTCAAGTTCTTCTGAGAACTTCTTCTCAAACTTATCAAGGATCTTTCCTTACGGCGTTATCTCCTAATAGCTTAGGTTCTTGATTCTCTATAATCAACAGGGCTAAGTTTTGCTTCCGCAAACCTGTTATAGCTTTCCGGGGCTGTTCAAATCTTGTTGTTAGGTTTTTTTTTTGGGACTTGTTTCCCAAGGGTTCACATCACGCTAGTCCCTACATTTTTCCCCTCAGTTAAACTTGAAGGACATACATGCGTGACATGTTAAGTACCAAGTTGGATGCTGATGTGGCTTCCTACCTCCCTAAAATGACGCAGTTTCGCTTTTGCATGAAAAAACAAAGGTTCCAACAATGAAACGACATCGTTTGGGCCCAAAACCATCTTCCCTCACCCCTTCAATTGAATTCTATTACCGTAAGCCCAATTCCCCTCTGTAAAACCCTAGAAAGCATAACGCCAAATTCGTAACTCATGTTGGCAAGGTTGTGAGATGATTGGTGGTGGAAACCCACTCCAATTCGCATCATCAAATACTAAAGGAAGCTGAAGTGGGAGTGTAGGTTCCATACCCAATTCGTCTCATTACAGGGGAAGAAGTGGTAATGGCAGGGTTTACCTTTGTGGTCTGACAACGGTGGTAAGAAGATCCAAAACCACGACCAATCTTAGTAGGTCATTCTATGTTTGCCTTAAGTACAAGGCAAAGGTAAGGGTTTGAGTGAACTAAAGTTGTTGGGATGAGCACTATTGTTTTTATTTTTTATTTACAATGTGAATTTTGTTGTGTATGTGGTGGTTTGCATAATGGTAACCATTATGATTATTTTTACTGGGTTAATAATGGGGTAGAAGATAGTGGGATTGGGGCTACCACTGAACCTACTACTGAAACTGCTAGTTGGGCTGCTACAAGTGAGAATCAAGAATGGAGATTGAATGTTACTTGGAAGATTGGAAGCTTAGAAGCTGAAGTTAAGGTCTTAAGATGTTGTGTAATTAACTAGTGTATTATGATACTGGTTTTTATCATAATGTGGGGCTTAGTTTGTTTAGGGAAGTAAGTAATTGGATTTAGAATCTGTAATGGTGATGTTGTGTTATTAGTTTGGGGAATTATGTAATTGTGATGTTGTGTAATTAGTCATTTGACCTTTGTGATATAATGAAATGAATGAAAATTGAGTTGTTAAAACTTATTGTGGATGTGCATTGGTTTTATGATGTTTATAGTAATTCAATTGTAAGCAAATGCATAAATAACAAATACTGAAACTAAATTGGGATTGCAATCTGATACTCAATATAGGAGGAACACACTTGGAATTGTAAAACATAACATATTGCATTAATATTTTTGTAAGTCTTACAACTTTTGGCACACACCAATACAAGTTTATTTCACAATTATGTAAAACTTCTATATTGACTATTTACAAAAAAAAAATGCTAATTGCCAATTTCCAAATGGATCATCAGCCCTTACAAAGGACCATAAATATTTACAAATGTACCATAAACACATCTAAAATGACCATCAACATTTCCAAGAACAATACTTTATAAGCATATTTAAAAAGAAAGACCAAATTCTATCATCATTTATATTATAAGCCCTATACATCATCCAAGAGGGACAAATCTTCAGTTCATCTTCTTTGGTGAAGCACCTCTGAAAGTAGGGCTTAGTATGAACCTCATAAACCTTGTTGTTGTACCTTCACTTGTTGTTGCCAGTGTTTTTGCACTAACAGGTGTTGGATCAGGTCTTGCTTCAACACTTGCAGTGACAAAGTATGTTGAAATAGGTGGTGGAACAGGTCTTGCTGCAACACTTGCAGTGACAGAGTAATAGGTGGTGGAACAGGTCTTGCTGCAGTATTTACAGTGACAAAGTGTGTTGGAACAGGTGGTGGAACAACTGTTGTTGATGTAGTGGCAGGTGGATGAAGTGACCTTAAACTTGTAACATGATTAAAGAAGGTTAAATTTTAATTTCAAGACAATACTAACCACTCCTGAGCCTTTATAGTGCTTACAAGTTTCAAGTCTTGTACCAAGAGGAACACCACTCCCACTTGCAATAGTTGACAAAGAAAGAATTTGTGACCGTCCAGGTGCACTGGCTTTGCAAACTAAACTGAATATGGTAGTAACAACTGACAACTATAGCGTATAAATATTAGTTAACTGATGAGAATACCACAAGTATTACAAAGCACATCCATTTGAAATGTAACGGTTTTGATGTATCATTGGATAGCTTCCATAAAGGATAGTTCAATGAAAGTATGTGAAAAATAGATAAAGATGCATTTCCTCAAACAAGTCATTAGCATACTTAAAGATGTCGAAATACGAAGAAAGAAAGAACCTTGACATCCACTTCACCAATATTTTGATGAAAAAAGCTCTTGACAAAATCCTAATCGCCATTGAGGGAATTGCCAAAGAATTAAACAAAATTATATTAGACTTCAAATGCGGAATGTATAACTCAAGCAAAGTTTAGAATTTAGAGACATTTACATTAAATTAACAAGCAATTAATTTATAAAATTTCTACTACAAATAAAAGTAGAAACAAATGCATAACCAAACATACCATATAACAAATTAAGGTAGTTGTATGACTGCTTAAGCTTGTATATTTGTGCACTTGTTTTAGAAAATCAATAGATCATTTTGCCTTTAGATTGAACAAGTAATTGAGGTGGTTGTATGATTGCTTACGGCCATTGAGGTGACGTTTGTAAAGCATACATTTAACACTAAAAAATTATATAAAAATGACTATTTATTATTGTTATGAAGCACAATTCCTAATAGAATTTCTATTACAATGCAGAATGACCTTTTCATTAATAACTAAGGATCTACCAATAGACATGATTAATAAAAGAGAGAAGAAACTCATAAGTCATTACATGATCACATAATATTTACTCAAACGGATAAAAACCACTATTGTATCTTGTTGGTTTACATAAGCATCATGGCCAACCTACATATCCATGTTAAAATAAATCAAGTGAAAGAGGCACTAGATAAATAAGAGAGAATAATTGCAATACACTCAAAAGAAATGTGCCATTGTTCTCTAACCCCTTACCTCCATCTTTTTCCTCATATTTCTATATATAAATTTCTTATTCTCCAAGAAACAGAGGTCATCTGCCTAATTCCTACTATTTTCTTGTCATGTTCTTATTCCTGATCTACAATTACGGTTTCTCATTAATGTTATATAATAAGAATAGCTATAGTTAGGATTAAGAGTAAAATTTTAAAAAATAATTAATATCTCTTTAATGATAAATAAACTATAAAACTTATAAATTAACAAGATTTTAAATCAAAGAAGTAATTCACATCTATCCTACAATTTATCTCAATATAGTAACTACAATAAAATGTTCAACACACGAGCCAAAAAAAAATATGGTCAACAAAAGACCTACCAATTTACAATAAATGAGAAAATTATTTGTACTGGTAAAATAGGCAACATAGCAGACACATACCTCAACCATAATAAACATTCCTAAAACATACTCATCACAATATGCCTTTATATATGGACAATAGTCACTCAATAGAATCCAAATATCCATACCCATATCTCTAACTATCAGGAAGCAAATAGTGAAGTACAATCAATTAACTACAAAAAATGGTGGGTTATAGTACTCAGATTATATAAATGACAACAGTAGCCAAAGAATTCAATATTGAAATTAGTAAAAAAAAATTAGGTAATCAACATGCTTTAAAAGTTCCATAGCTAAAAAACAAAACCCAATAAAACGCCCATAGAACCGAATTTTCAAAAATCATATCTTCTTGAAAACAAAAACAATTCATATAACAACTTGTCTTAACAATGTATAAAATAATAACAAAGATAACAATTATAAGGGAAGAACAAGGGAACCAATACAAAAAGCTATAAAAAAAGGAAGAACAAGGGACCAACACACAAAAACAGGAACAACATGTATGTTGTGTGCATATAAAAAAAAATATTAAAAAAACTACAAAAAAACACAAAAAACTGAAGTACTCGTATGTTGTGTTGTGCTGTCACAATGCAAAGATGCAAGGACTACACACACCAAAAAGGGAAGATAAGCAGGACCACAACACAAAAAATAGAAAACAAAGACCACTCAATATAGTGAATGTTTGGAGTTTAGGGAACATACATTTCTAAAACTCGAATTATACGACGAAGACGATGAATTCAACATTGCTGGGGAGCCTTGAGAGCAAAACGAGGTTGATTGTAGAGAGAAATCAAGTGGAATTTAGGATTAGAAAATGAATTGGCAATTTAAGGTTTGAGAAACGTATGCCATTGCAATTGGGGGGAAAGGAAAATTTTCTCTCCACCTCCAATACGACAGAGTTACAGGGTTGGGAGAAAGTTGGTCATAAGGAGTTTTGGGTCCAAACGACGTCATTTCATTGTTGGGACCTTTGTTTTTTCATGCAAAAGCAAAATTGCATTGTTTTGAGGGAGGTAGGAAGCCACGACAATGTCCAACTTGACACTTAATATGTCACGTATGCGTGTCCATCAAGTTTAACTGACAGGAAAAGACGTAAGAACTAACGTGATTAACGTTTTGAGATTTTAAGAATTAAGTTGTTAATTTTTAAAATTCAGAGACTAATGTAAACAGTATATAAAATTTAAAAGACTAAAATAAAGATTTACTTATTATATTGTCATCTAAGTGATCACAAAAAGGGGGCTATAATATAGAAGACTGATAATAAATTTATAGTCAGCATTATTCATTTAATTTTAAGTGTACGAAATTTGGATAAGAAACAACTCCGCCATGCACCAAGGACAAACAAGGAAAATAATCATCCTATATTCCTTTTAGGAATTCACACCATTTTTAATGGATATGATTGAGTAAGAGAAAGTGATAGAAAAAAAAATGATATTAGATAGAGTGTGAAAAAAAATATATACTATTTGATATAAGAATATAAGAGTTGGACAAACAACTAGCTCAAGCTAAGGATAATGCATTAGAGCTACAAAAATCAAGATGCCAACAGCAACCGAAGACATACTCTCGAACCCACACGGAAAACGAAGACAAACCCTCAACTTCAAAAATGCATTATCCATTTTAAATTTTTAATGATGTTCTTTTCTTTTTTAACTATGTATTTGGATGTTTTTTTTATTAATGAAACGGAACGGAATAAGTGGGGATGAATCGGAAAGGAAATGGGAAGAATGGAACATAGTTCCTTTCCTTTTTGTTTGGAAGATTCATTAACGGAATGAAAAAAAACATGTGTTTTTTTTCATTTTACCTCAATTTTAGGAGAAACAAAAATTAGACATTTAAAAAAAAATAATTCTTCATATATTCTATTCCGTTTTATATATTTTAAAATTTTTAAATATTAAAAATTATTTTTATTTCTCTTTTTTTTTTTTTTTTTTCTTATTACCCACTATCTAAATATAGTGTACCAATAGTAAACCACAACTTTAGAAGTCTTTTCCTCCCAAATTTCGCTCTATTTATTGCAACCAAATCAAATGGAGGTCTTGTAATCAATATATATATATATATATATATATATTCAAACGGAATGGAAAATGCTAATGTGTAAAAAAGGCCTTTGGTGAAAGCTGTAATAATTGATGTGATTGAATAAATGCATGTGGTTCTTTTGTCATCCAAATATCTGAATGGAAAATATTTTATATATATTAAAATATATAATATATTATATTTATATTATATATTAATGTAAAAAATATTAAATTATATTATATATAATTATAATATTTTTATAAAATATAGAATAATTTTATAGATGAATTAAATTAAATATATTTTAATTAAACAAATAATAAAATTGTATCTGTATGCATTTTATTTTTTCGTATTCAACTTAGTAAAAAAATTTTCATACTAAATAGCATTGCTCAAACAGAATATTATTATATTTTTTAAACTACAAAAACTATTACTTATATCATTTCCAAAAAAAAAAAAAAAAACTATTACTTATATCATTTTGTACTTCCAAACTCTAGATAGAGAATATAATTTGCAAAACGTAAATATTATGAAATTTGTTAATAAGTATACTAAGAATATTAGTTAAAAAATAAAAAATATTAAATAATTTTTTTAAAAAATTTTTAATGAATCATAAAATTTTCACAAATCAAGTAAATAAGTCATTTCATCATAAATAACCAAAAGAAATAATCTTATTAGAGGACTTTAATACACACTTTTCATCCTCGTGAAAGAAGAACTTTTTCTTTCTCGAGGCTTAGCTGTTGGTTTTTTTAAAAAAAAGAAGACAAAAATAGAGTAAGAAAAGAATCAATGGTTAATATCCCTCTCGAAGGATGATAAAATTTTTCCTGATTCTGGATGGTAATAATTGAGGTAGCCACGTGACCTTTGGGACTTCTGACACCTCTTTATTGTGAAAAGAATTAGTCGTAAGAACATTTGTGCCACACATTTCAAGTAGAAAAATTATACTTTCACCAAAAAAGTAAATACAGAAATGACAGAGACATATTTTTTAAACTTTGTTCCCTGTTATTGAAAAAGAGAGAGAAAGATTAAAAAAAAAAATTAGTCATATATTTTATTTAAAAATATATGTATTGTTTATATATTTTTTAAAATATAAGATTTAATAAAAAATAATAAAAAAAATATGTATGATAAATAATATTAAAATAAAAATAAAAAATGATATGAGAAAAAAATAAATAAATAAAATTAGAATTGAAGAAAAAAATGCACCTAAAAATATTATAAAAACTCCATTTCTGAGGTTCTTGTGTTACTTGCTTTTTTACAAGTAATGCGACACTTTTGGCTATATGCATGGTTCTTGTGTAGCCAAGAGCTACTTATTATATATAATTGCCACTGTGCATGATGATAGCTGGCTGCTAGTTAGCAGTATCAAGAGCGCACTCTAAATGATAGGCCAGATCCACTTAACTTTTCTTCTATGATTTTGGATAATTTTTCTACCATTGAAGGGGGGAAATAATTTACCTAATCCCCTATTTCAGCCTTCCGAAACAAGTGCTTTTTCTCAAAGTTCCTGCCAAATGTTCCGGATTTGTTCACCTCCAATTCCTTCATCTTCTCAAAGCTACACTTCTTGATTATGTTTTCAATCACTCCATTACTTTCCTCCTCCAATGTGGAAGGACAACCCAAGAACTCTGCCACTCTTTTCACGTGAGAATTCACGTCTTCTTTAAGATCCTCGTACTTCAAGAACAGAACCTTGTCTGGTCTAGCTATGCTCTCCTTCCAGTAACCTAGCATATGGTACCAAGATGGACCATACGCAATTATCCCCATGCAATACATTTCGAAAGGTTCCTCTAGTGTTTATGTAAGTGAAGACTCAGGCTTAACTTTGTTGAGGAAAATCCAGGTAGACACAAAAGTGTCAAATGGGTTCCTGCAGATATAGATTATCCTACAACTGGATTCCTTGATTGACGTGGCCAATAAAGGGGATGGAATGTGAGTACCAAAAAGTCTTGGCTCAGGCATGTTGGAGAGGTCAGGAACTTGGTCATGGGAATCAACATAAATGGTGTATAGTGGCCACAACAACATCACTGTCTTTAGCTTGGAAGTGCTTCTGAAAAGTGATTATTGCTTGGGTTTATGCTGGCGGGCACCAAAAGCCATGAAATAAATAGAGATAACGTGTTCTCCAACCTTTCTCTTTGGGAAGAGAGAGAATCAGCTCCTTACATTCTTGGCTTAGCTTCTCCTCTTCTTCAATTGCTTCCACCCTACCCCTTGATTGGTTTTCTATGAACTGGGTGACAACCATTGCAGCCATTTGAGTAAAGTACCAATGGAAGCTAGCTTGGCATAAAATTTGGCTTTCAAGCAGCCATTTTTTATAGAAGCACTTAAGCAGTGCTTCGCATAGGAAAAATTCTTGTATAAATACGTATGTATCTTACATATATTCACATGGAATGAATCTCATCATGTGAGTGTCTGTAAGATATGTATGTATGCAAGAATTCCTCTTCACGTAGAAGAAAATATTCTGCCTATTGTACACTTGGACTACATGCACATAATGGACATTGACTGCAGCTCACGGCTCCATTTCAGTCTGCACTTTAACAATGAGAGTGCACTCAGTTGTCAGCTGTGAGCTGGAAATTGAAAAGCCTATTAATCAAAAGGTGAGAATCATGAGAAATTATTGATGTGGCTGACTAATGGACTTGATGTAGCAATTGAAGAGGCTATTTGGCAATAGTTGATGGTCCCATTTGGATAGAGCTAATGAGAGCTTATAGGAGCTTATCAACTAGACTAATCACTTTTGTTAGGTGGTGTTTGAGGAAGCTTATTGCATTAGCTCTAGGCTTTTGCAAAAGCACTTAAAAGAGCTTATAAAGAAGCTATTTCTTATAGCTTCTTAAAATGCAGTCCCTTGATGTGGCAATTGAAGGTAAGTTAGATTAGTTGATGTGGCAATCTTACAGCCCCTGAACTTAACTTCATATATTATAAATAGATGTGAAAATTCAGTGTTTAATTTTGTATTCCTTCTTCCTTCTGTACATTAAAATCTTTTATCAAAAATAAAAATAAAAAACTGTTGAAGTGCCATCATAGAAGTAATTGGTTTTTTCTCTGCTCTGGAAATGGTACATTCCATAGCAGGAAAAGGAAAATTTATTTAAATAAAGAGAAAAAGATGCACCACTTTGCACACAACATTTTGCGAAAGTTCGCTTCATCAAAGATGAAAAAACAGAAAGCACAAGCTGACAATGTATACACACACATGATGGATAGATAATTGTTATCCATCAATAAATAGCCTAACCTTACAATTCTTTGGACAAGATTCACAATCTGAAATTTGGGTACATTGTCATTAGTATTAACAGCTTTCTCCAGTTGAATAACCATGCACTTCACCAGAAGATGGGACAATATTTTGTCATTTGATGTGCAGGAAGATTCCAAGAGGGAATATAGCTGGTATGATGAAATTAGGATGATCAGTTCGGTTACAAACCTTCCAAAAATTCTGCATGAATTGATCAGAGGTGAAACTCCCAAGAAAAAGCGTTCCATTAACCAGTCCCATGAGGTTGGTTTCCTGGTTCAAGTTCCTGGTACAGGAAAATGATTGAAAATGATCAATCAAACATCATAGCACCAAAGTCTTTCATAAAGTTGACCTAACTCACACACAGGCTTCTTCTTTTTTTCTTTTTTCTTTTTTCCTTTTTCCACTGGTGGAGAAAGGTACATTGTAGATAGCATTTCATGAACAAAGACTTTTCTGTCAAGCCTTCACCCAAAGGAGCCAGTTGAAGTTATCTACTGGGCTTCCTATTCCTAGATTTCCCCCATTAGAACATATCATGCTCCAAATGTAAAATGTAAAACTTAAATTTCAATTATAAGGTAATGTTCATGACTGCATCTTTCACAAAGCTATTATACCTTCTGGAGAAGATGGGTTTGGGATAGTGAACTAAGCTGGGTGCTTTCCATGTTTGCAAGTAACTGAACCACAGTCTTAAGATGTGGAATGCTGCAAAATTGTAACTCAAAGTCAGACATGATCGAAACAGATGACATACTATACACATGATTATGAAGGCAAAAAATGGGGTAAAAAATTTTAATACACATTTACAAAAAGCATGCTATTCCCTCCAATCACTAGGCATCATTACTCTGGCTCAACATGCATAATTAGCAGTTTAGCACAACATTGTAGCTCATAAGACTTCACATGCACCCTAGGTTCAAAATAGATGACAAAACAATAATACAGTATATTCAATTAGACAAGAGAAGATTCTAACTTTTGCAACCCGTTTTCCATATGTGCATCCAGAGATGATATTACCCCGGGCATCTGCTCTAAAATCTGTGCAACAGAACAGAAAATGCAAGAAACAAAACCATTATTACACACTTTGCAAACTTGTTTTCACACTCAACTATTACCTGCATCAGATTGATGTAAATACCTGCTCTGTATTCTTGATTGTGGGCACCTTTGCCAAAAGGTTCTTAGGAAGCTTAATAAGTTGGGCCTGCAAATGATTCAAAAGTCATCACAAATGCAAGAGATCCATAACTATCTGAGATCAACAACAACAATCAAGGCTTTTCCTACTAAGTAGGGTCGACTACATGTATGAATCAAAAATCAAATTTTCATTAAATTCATTAAAAGCAATTTTTTAAATTTTTTGCAATAAAATTGGTAAAGAAAGCTGCTTTTTTTTTTCCTCCCTCTCTAGAATTGGAGGCATAAAATTAATACAAAAAACATTTGAGACAGACACAGTGCATTGATTTTCATAGAATGATAGTATTTTGGACATCCTCGTACTGAGTACCGTGAAATTCGGAGAATATAAGGAAGGGGTGGTACCTGGGCATGAGAAGAGTGTTGCATGAGGTGGAGGAGATTGGAGGTGGACTGCACCGCCTGTGATATCTGCTCAGCCACCATCGCCTTCGCCGACCCTTCTCTGCTACCGCTGCCGCCGCCCGCGGCTGAGCCCGGCGTCGCCATCGTTCGCCACAACAAACTTCTTCTGTTTGTGGTTGTAATTATTGGGTCATGTCGCCGTCGTTCCATTTTTCATTTATTACAATGCCAATTTTTTTAAATTTTTTTTACTGATCAGAGTTACCAATTAATAATTGTTACTTGTTTAGTTGTGGTGAAAAGATTGGAAGAGTTAAAAGGCAAACCAACCCCTTTTAATTTTGATCTTTTTGAAAATAGTAATTTTTGCTGTAATTTTAATTTTAATGCTTAACTAGCTCAAATGATAAATTTAAATAAATTAATTGAAAATATAATAATTTTTATGGTGAAAATATAAATAATTTGATTATACAAAATTATAATAGTAATTAATAAACTCATTTTTTGAATCAAGTTCAATTTAAAGGTTAGGAAAAAAATATTTTAAAATGAGTTTACTTCTAAAAGAAGTAAATAAAGATATATTTATTTTTAATTTAATAAAATATATCAAAATTTTAACTCATTATATAATTTAAAGATTAATACATTCTTATTTATTTATTTTTAAAAATAAACTTATTTTAAAAGTGTATTTTTCAAAACGATCATATGCATTGATTTCTTTTTTGGTGAATATATGCATTTATATCATTTTCATGTTTTCTTTCACTTCTTATCACATATTTATTTTTATGTCTTTCTAGTACATAATAAGATTAAGGTAATGTAAGACTCTTTTTATTTTAAATTTAGAATAAACTATTAACTTTAATGAATATTTATAATAAAATTATAGATCACTTACTAACAGAAACTATAGAATTCAAAACCAAGTAAAAAATATTTAGTTTTATTTAATTTTACATAATATAGTTTTTTTTATTTCTCATATCATCATTTACTTAATAAATAAAAGATTAATTTCTTAAAATATGATCAGACGCATAAACTTAAACCTCTCTTAATGGTATTATTTATATACACATAAATCTTATGATCGAATCCAAAATTACATATTTAAGAAACATGAGTCTCTTCTATTCAGACTAAAACATGTTAGTACACATAAAATAACTTGTTTCAGTTAAAATTATGTACATGCTTAATTTTGATTATTTCATATATAAAAAGTTTGTCAATCTAAATTTCTTTCTTTATATCCTTTGCTTATATTTTTTAAATAAATTAGTCATTTTCAGTTGTTAGATTAGAGTTGAGGGGGAAAAATTCAAAATCAAGTAAAAAGCATGTTAAAATTCAAATTGATTGTTCGCCCTAGACTTACTTTATAAAAGTTTAAATCTCAATTACATCATACGAAAAAAAAAAGATTTTTAGTTGATAAAGTTAAAAAAATAAATTTTGCAGTAAATTAATTGAATTAACAATATTAAATTTTGTACTCATGTAATACACAGATAAAATAAGAATTAAGTGATAAAAAATATAATTTAAATAAAAAAATTATTAAATAAAAATATATGTAACAATTCATTAAAAAATAATATTTGTAAGTTTAAAGTTTATGATTTAGACTAATAATGACAATGAAAATGCATAATCAATGTATATAATTGTATGTATATGGGACTAGGTGTGGAAATGGGATTATAGAAACATATTCAATATGAACTTTCACACCATATACATTCATATATTTTTTAAAAGGAATTGGGGGTAATAACGGATCCGTGTTATCATCGAACATAACTTATTTTCGAATCTCAACTTCTCTTGAATCGGAAGAGAAACAATATAACTCTCTCCATACAAAGTTTACTCAGAGATCAAACACACATTCTCTTTTTGAGATACACAAACTCGCTTATATTATAACATCTCATGTGAGTATAACATATCTATAGTATCCATTTAAAAGTTAGCCCAATTCTATGCTAACAATTATTTTTAAAAAATTAACACTTCAAACATCCACTACTTTATTTTATTTGATGTCGTCAAAACATAAGTTTGGACATAATACATTATATAACTACCAATGAATAACTTCAAATAAACATTTTGGTTAATTGAAAAAAAAAGAGAAGAAAAATAGGCGACATTACAATACTTTTCTAGACGGAGACACCTCACATAGTGATGTTTGGACATTGGTAAATTTAATTTAAGCTGGCTATTGAAAGTATGTTTGAAACTTAAGTTCATTGAAAATGAGTTTGTAGAATACATGATTTATGTTTGGGAACTTTTATTTCAAAAGTGAATTTGACAAAATAAATATAAGAGATAAAAATTACAAACTGAGAAAATATAACCCAAAAGCAAGAATTTCTTGCTTTTGGCAAACGTGAGTTAAGGCTCAAAAATGTGTTGAAGTTGAATCAACAAAAATAAAGTCAAACATACATTCATGTCGTTCAAAAAAATGCAACGTGCGTTTATTTCCGTCAACTGGAAACCAAACACGCTAATAGTAATTTGACAAACTAGTTGCAACCATACAAAGAAAATTAAAACACTTTTAGTCAACCCAATTAATTTCCAGAACATTTGAATTTATCCTTTTCTATACTTTATTAAAAATACTATTTATTAATTGAAAATCGGTTTCATAAGTTAAAGCGCTGTTTGGTAAATACACATCAATAATTATTTTTTTTTGTCATAAGACATCAATAATTATTGTGATAATTAGAAAGTTATAATATTAGTTTCCTCATATATTGTTTAAAAACGATCATGAAGACCTAGTTTATATCTTCTACTTTGATGAGTACAATCCAAATTACTCGCCCATTCATTAATGTACATTACAATTTTAAAATCTATCCCAATTGTTTACTAATAATTTTTTTAAAAAAGAAAATTACCCCCTCAATTAGTAAAGTATTTTAATCTATTTGATGTCATTAAAAAAATTGGACAATATACCTAAAAAAACTATTGACGCTGAGCGCATTGGCTGCTGATATAGGGCCAATATATTGTGAGCTAGTCCAGTGTAAGAAAGTATGGATGCTACACAGTTAGCACATAATAATTAAGGTCCAAATGACGTAATCGTCAATATATTGAAGCAATCACATAGTCTGCATTTTCCAAAACCAATTGTCCAACCGTTGGATAGTCAGGTGTGGTGGAAAGCATAAGCAAGATGGATTCTGAAGCATTTCAAACTTGAAAATTTGAAGTACTAAAACTCTCTAGCAACAAATAATGAGAAGAATGAAGAAATCCAGTTGAAACAAAATCTCTTCCAAGGCGCAGATTAAAGATTCCCAATCCATCAATAATAACCTCATGCAGCATCGCAGAAATAGTATAGACTAACATTTTCAACTGTAACATTAAGCTGCATGTCAGCATTCTGCACTCAATGGGAACATTCCACACTTCAGCAGATAAATATTCATGTAGGATCCCATCAACGCAATCAACTAAATGACTCCTAACACCTTTATCCTTGGACATCTACCATGAAGATTCATGAAATGCACAATGAAGTTTATAAGACTGAACCTGAACTCTTCTTATAGCAGACTTGTTAAAATAGTTTGTTGTGCACAACAAAAACCATATAACCATCCATATCCATTCATTAAACCATTAGGCAAATTTACAAGGCATAGTATGGTGCCACCTAATAGACGTTTAAATATTCAAAGAACTATAAAAGATACATCAAATCCCAAAAAAAACTGATGATAAACCAACACATAATCAAAATACCACATACATAAGCACCATAGCATATCACTACTTAGCATCCTAAACAACCCAGCTATATATAAAACCATGGACAATCTAAATTTGTGTTATGGAGACGCCAGCATGCTGCTAGAGAACACTGTTGGCAATCTCCTTTTTAGGCTCGAAAACCTTCCTGGTGATAGTCTCATTTTTATTATAAGAGGTGTCGAGCCAGATTTATCATTGCCCTTATTTTTTATCTGCGTTCATCAATGTAATTGATTTTACTGAATCCTAGTGGATAGCATACAATCCTCAAGTAATAAAGTGAACACTTCGCAACACAATCGGTTTTGAAAGCAATCCCCACAAATTGGTTTTACCAAACCAATTTGTAGCTTTTGTATTGTTGACATATATATGTTTATAATATTCAATAAAATTAGTTATATTTAGTTGCAAACATCTAATCAGTCGGGAGACAACTAAGGACCTTGACATGCTGTATTAGACAATTGATAAGATAAGTTAATATAATATATTATAATTTTATCAATTATTTAGTGTAAATATTATATTATATAAGTTTATCTATCAAATCTTCTTATATATTAAAATGATGGATAACTTAATCAAACTTTGTGAGTATAATTAGGCCTGATTGAGTTTTGATGTATAAGTTAGTATAAAGATTTTTTCATTACAATTTTAAACACTCTAATGTCCCAACCATTATGTATTAGATCTTATATTATCAAGTCATATACTATCAGACCTTATAATATCAGATCTAATACTACTAAGTCTTATCTTATCATTCATATCAAACAGGTGGCGCAGTTCAGAGTTGTGGTGACCAACGACTTCGTGGTGGTGAGCGAGGTTGATGACGAGGCAGTGGTGGTTTGGTTCGGGTTCATGTTCAAGTGTTGGGTCGTTTGGTATGGCGGGGATTGATGGTGGCAGTGAGGATTTGGTATTAGTAATAATGGCAAATCTTTAGGTCTTTATGTGTATCTTCTCCCCTAAATGTGTGTATCTTTAAGTCTTTGTTTTAATCCTAATTACCTTTCATACATATATAATTTTTAGATTTGAAGCTTCAAGCTTAACCCTTTTAAAATAAATCTAACAAAAGAGTGAAATCCTCGATCTAGAAGTGAAGGAGTTTAATAAGGAGTAGAATTTAGGGAAATGAATTTATAACTACTAATTTTTTCCATTTCGAGAAAAATTAATTTTAATTTGGAGTTATTTGATTTTTTTAATAATTTATTTATTATATATTTTTTTAACTATAACATTGACTACATCACTTTACTACATCAAATAATACATGACGAAAATTTGAATTTATTATTTGTCACATGTCATTAAAAAAAAGATCATATCAAATAATACGTGAAATTAAAAAATTTAAAACTTATATGCTATTTGTCAAATGGTGGTGAGTTAACAAAATGTCATCAAACTAAATCATGTACTTCCCGACCCCACCAAAAATGTCATCAAACCAAATCATGACTTGTTAATGATAATTTTTCAACTTATGTATCTTCTTTTTCTATATTATATTGATTACAATGTTAAATAATATTATATTAATCACACATCTTATTGCATTTAGATTTTTTTTATTATTATGGTTAAGTTGTATTCGAATTAGCTTGCACCTACCTCGATTAATCCATTTTTCCGATCCGATCAAAGATAAAAAATGCAACTTGTGAAATTTGAACAAAGTACCTTGAAGACACTTGTGAGAAAGGGCTGTTAGATTTATTCCTTAACTTGAACAATGTTATATTGAATTTATTTTACAAGTTTTATATATAATGTTTTTCATCTTGATCAAAGTGTGTTGACGTGAGAGGAAGGTGTTCAAGTCACTTAAGCATGTGATCTTATATTCAATCATAAAATTTATGTGTATACAAATAATATTGAAGAGATGAATTTTCACTTAAGCACCTAACTTATCTTAAGAGATTAGTCTCTCACTTCTCAAACGAGAGATATTCTTAAAAATAAAAATAAAAATATTTTTCATCATGCCCCTCATTTTTCGGGTTAAATAATAGGATATCTTACTCTAAACAGAGACGGATTATCCAAGGACTTTCTTATTCGGGTTCTGAGCCCGCCCCATGTGCATGCTATGTGCCCATAAAAATGAGATGGCCGCAATCATCCTCCTCCAATTCTTGGAGGAAGCAACGTTGAAGAATCAGAAACCGCACTCCATGCTTGGCTTCGCAGCAGTGTAAGATATATCTTCATCTCGTTAATAGTTGCTTTCATCTCTAAATTGGATTTTCTTTCTTTTTTGCTTTCGAAATTGGAAAGCCTACCTTCTCTGCCTCAATTATGCTTAATTGAGTACAAGACAAGTTTATGTTACGGCTTGCTCACATTCACAACTACTTACTGAGTACTGACTTTTTCTACATGTACTTTTTGCCCTTCTCTCTTCTTTTGTTATTGAATATTGATTCATTTGCTTTTGAACCTTAGAGGTTTATTGGACTCTCTCTGATTTAGATCTAACCTCTTAAACAGGGTGATCTACTAGTTTGGATTTATTGATTTAATGCATTGGTTTTAGAAAAACCCTGTGTAAGGGGGACGATGAAGAATCACGTGGCAGATCCTGGTCTAATGACTGCCCAGCTTTACTGCTGCAGGTGGTTTTCTTGCTGGATTTGATGTTAATTTGCCTTACTCATCTGAGATCTTCCCTTACCCACTTTCATCATATTTTTTTTAAAAAAATTTATATATTGTCAAACTTTCTTACCTTGGCTTTCAAAAGTGATGCTGCCAATGCCAACAAGTTTGATTTGTTATTCATTTTTCAGTATTAGCTTTTCTAGTTATGATAGGTAAAATAAAAAGTATGCACACGGGCAGTTTAGAAAGTGATGATTTAAAGCAGGTACTTCTGATTGTTTGACATGTCCAGCGTTCTCCTGGTGCAGCTCACACACTGTAGCTGTGCCGAGCGTCTGGAATGTGTCTGTGTGATTAAAACATCTGCTAACTGATTTTTTCACTGTCCAAGTGATTGCTCATATAGATATGCAATCAAAACTTCTGCTCCTTTAATTGCAGCTTGTCCTATAGTTTTTTTTTTTAAAAAAATAAAATAGATATTAAGTTAGCAATTAACTGAATCAGTTTCCTTTAGCAATGTCAAGGCAGTAGTTGAACGTTGCTTATCACTCTACAATCTACATCATGATAAAGTAGGCATCCTCATCCAAAACCATTGTCTTAGTAATGGTTGCAATTGTCATTGAAAACTTTATATTGTGTTTGGATGATAGGGAATGAGAAGAAGATGATGGAAATGAGGGGAAGGGGAATAATCCTCCTTGTTTGGGAGTTTAATAATAGGGAAACGGATATGATGAAATGGTTTTCGAAACTCAATGAGAACTATTTTTTCTCTTTCCTTCAAATGCTAAATTTTTGTTCTTTCCAAAATTAGGATGAAATGGGAGCAAATAAGCTTATAAGCTTAAAAATAAACATTTTACATTATGTTTCATTTTTTTTAAGATTTAACTCTCAAACAAAATAATGAAATTTCATTATGTTCCCTTATTAATCTTTCAAACAAGAAGAAAGATAATTTTATTGCGTTCCTCCCCTTCTATTTCTAGCTATTCTCTACTAGTTTCGTTCCGTTCTATTAATAAAAAAATCCAAACTGGTGTTCTAACATCTTGCCTTGACTGATTCTGATTAATTTTCAAGATTTCCCTGTTTAATTATTGTTGTTTATGCTTGTGATACTGTTATATTACATGGGAGTATGTTTTGTAAATTTAACTCTTGAGCTGAATGAAAAGCTGGGTTGCAAGTTACAACTATAACCATAATGATCAAATATGAAAATTTTCTTGTTAACTATATTCTCAAACTAAATTGAACTCTCTTTTATTGTAGAGTAGTGTCTTTCACCCACCCAATATAAAAGAAGAAATTTTCCCCGTTATAGAAAGAAATTTTACTAGAAAGTGGACCCCGGATTAAAATGTAATAATGCAAGAATACACAATTTTCCTACAAGATTCAGTCAAAAGAACTCAAGTACAGCATGCTACTTAATGAATATATAGTAAAAAAATCAAATAATTGGTTGGCAGCGCTTTGTGAATAAACCCTGATGCCTTTTTTCTAATTTAAAAAATCATTCTATATGGCATAGATGATCATTGTCCATCAATCTTTCATCCTCAATCGGAACCTAACAAAAACCAGAGGTTAATCAACAGTGTTTTTAAGATGGAGATAGCTTAAAAAACAAATGGCTATCACAACAGGATTAAGCAAAATAGCATAGATTTTACCTAGAAACTATTTAGCTGCGGAGCTCTCCAACCATCCTTTCAGATGATCTTTCTGATGATCTTAAGATCAACTTCCTTTCCGATGATCTTCTGATGATCTTAAGATCAACTTCCTTTCCGATGATCTTTCTTCCTTGTGTAGTTTATTACTTTTCCGGTTGCCCAAATTTGCACCTGTAACAACATAATCCTAGAGTTTATTTCCTAATTAAATGAATAATAAAAAGAAAAAAAAGAGGGCACAAGGCAAATGCCAAATGGGCACTTACAATTGGAGCATCAGCCTTAGAGTAGCCACATGGACTGACTATCAATATAACCCCACTAACATAATAAATGTTACCAAGGACAATTCCAAATTCTAGGTGGAGGTTTCCAATATGATAGCCGCGAACCAGAATTAAGTGGAGCAAGCATTGACAAAAAAGGAGGAGAATTTGCTGCTGTTTCAACCTTCAATTGCATGGTTAATGGTTATTTGTAGAATAAAGAAATTAAATAAAAAAAAGAGCAATGTATAGGCTACAAGATTGGAGCTAGACCTCTTCCATTTGAAGGGCCAGAATCACATTGGCTCCCCAATGTGGCAAAACCTTCTTTCCGCCACAATGTAAAGCCAACACAATTTTATGCAACAACGCTTCAGTAAACATGCACTTGGTACAAATCGAAAAATGTTTGGTACATGTCTCTTGGGAGTCGCATCTACTCAGATCCATTGAGGTAGGAGAATTAGAATGTAGGTGTATAGAAGACAATGTAGGACCAATTATAATCAGATAGTGAAGATTATACAAATATGAAGTAATGTGTGTATGAATAGCATTGTTTATACAAACAAGGGGTTAATCAGAAGCTATTACCTATAAGAGAGATTAGTTACAAATTGAAAATGTGATCGATATTGTTTTGTAGTATGTTGCACCAGCAGTTGAAGTTATAGAGGATAAATGTGACCCATGTAAGGACCGTTCTTTTTAATGATGCAGATTGCAGTGTAATTTTCTTATGTTAGCTGCTATGCCCTACTATTGGTTGTGTCAGGTTGATCAGATTACATGTCAACCCCTGGGTTTGGTTTGGGCCACTACTTCGAAAATATTTTGGAAGGCACATGTAATTGAACAAAGTGCAAGACTAACGAGGAGTAATATTTGACACAAATTTGTTACTTGTATATATAAATTATAGAACATTCTACACACCTAGGAACACAAAATTGAGCATTTCTTCTTCATAGGTATGATAAAAAGGGGGAGGAGCTGAGTAATAATCTTTAACTGAGGTGAGACTTTGGTGCTTGATTTTTTTCCCATGTCTCATACAATAACTAGTTCATTTGTATCTATGATAGGTATATGCAAGGTTTTAAATCTCGGACCGCATCACGTGAGTTCATTTTGTATCTATGATAGGTATATGAGCAGCAATCTTGGACCATTGTTCCCCTCTCTGACTGTAATACCTTGCTTCTAACAAGGGACACTTGGTGATTCTCAGTAGGGAAAGAGAGGGAGGCAGTGTGTCTTCTGGCAAGGACTTTAACACTGGACAACCATGGATCCCAAGCTCTTTGAGAGAGGTGAGGTGTTGAAGCCTTTATTTTGGCAATGACTCAAGCGTTGGGGAACTTGGGATCCTGAGCATTTCCGGAGAGGTTAGGTGTCGAAGCCCATCTCCTTCTAAGTATTTCATATTAGAAGGAGAATAGATAATTAGAGACACGAGAAGTTGGCAGCAATGGTTCCTTCAGCAAGGCCTTAACAAGCTCGTTGCATTTACCTTCAATATGAACACTAGGGAGATCAGTGTGTTGTTGCAGACCTCAATCAGCTATTCCCACAGGGAATACTCTCCCACAGTCATAGACAGAGTGACAGTAAGGTGGGAGGTAAACCTCCTTGAGGAAATTACTCAAGATTTGGAAGCCTGCTCATAGTCAAGGACTGAAGTGCAGTGACTGTGTCCATTTGTTCAAGCAATGATGTTAGTGCCTTACAGTAGTCCAAATGAATAGACTGAAGATGCGACGAATGCAGGGCAGAAGCTTGTGAAATGCAAAGGGATTGAAGATTGGAGCAACCACCAATGGCAACACTTTCTAGAGTAAACGGTTCAAATAAAAGGACACAAGTGAGTCACAGCTGTACCAGATTTTCAAAGTCACAAGTGAGGTGTAATTGCACCATGTTTCAAGAGGTAGGAATGCTAAATTCTCACAGTAGGAGATATGGAGTGATCTCAGCAAAGTAGGGAGACCACTTGCAGGAAAGGAAATGAGAGATAGAATGCCATGGAGATTTAAGGTTCGAAGACAATTGCTGCTGAAAATCATTTTAGGCAAAGCAGGCAGGGTATACAGTTTTTAACCTCGCATTGAGTTGCTAACAACCCAATATCTCAACTTTAGTCAAGGAAGGAAGATGGTTGGGCAAATGTCCCTTCAGCGTAGGACACCTGAGTAAGAGCAGACTTTTAAGATGAGGAAAAGCAAAATGGTTACCTTCACTAGTAAGCGCTAGCAGCCATTCCTTCCAATTTGGCATGTCCTCAAACTTCAGATGCTCCAGGGATGGAAATGGTTCAAATGAATAGGAACCTCCTACTCCTATCTTTCCATATAACTCAAGGCCAACAGTCTCCAGCTTCATGCTAAGAATAGAAAGCTCCTTGAGGGAAGGTAGCTGCCCATGTGGTGGAGGTGATATGCAATAATCACAATTACTGATACAGATGGACACTGTGTTAGAATATAAGTAATCTCCAACCCAACTAGGAAAGCTAGTCCCACTATAAGAGTTGATGGTGAGTTTCCTCAGGTTTTTAGATGGTTGCAGCTACTTAAGTACATCCCTTTCAAACCTTGAATATTCTGTATAGTTGCCCCATTCCAACATTAACTCTTCAATTCTGTCTTTGCACTTCAGGTTGGTATCAAAAGCATTCATGGCATCAACAACATTTTGTAGGGTCCAATGGAAAGTTTACAGCACTATTTGCACAGGCATCCGTTTTAAGTTGGTTCCACTTATATCAAGATAACGTAAATTAAGTAGCTTGTCTATGTGCTCTGGTAATTCAATGAGAAAACAACATTCTGTTAAAATCAAGGATTGCAAATTGTAAAGCATACATATTATATCAGTCAACCTTCCCATTTCAGTGTGGGAGAGGTCTAGATACCGCAAGTGCATTAAACTACCAATCGAATTGGGAAACGAGGTGATGATTTTATACTTTGACAACGACAACACTCGCAACCATCTGAGTGTCAGTAACAAATCTTCAAGCACCTTTCTAGCTAAGTAACTTGTCCACCCTTTCTGGCTGAGTGGTATAAAGCTTCATAAGTATTTCAATCTGCAGAGGTCCTTAAACCTGTTGGAATGGTCATAACATTCTTGATTATGTGATATATGGCGAACAGTTTCTGGAATTTCACCACATTCAATCCTAAAACAACTTTTTCCTGATATAACTCTAGCTAAATCATTAACAAGATCATGCATGACAAACATTTCTCCATTACCATCTTCAAAATGTTGAACCAGCGATCTTGAAAGTTATTCAACAAAATAGTCATCACCTACCTCTTCCATCAGTTTCTCATCACCTTGGAATTGTTGAATTAAGCCTTCTGCCGTCCACAATAAAACCAATTGCTGTCTATCTAATGGATCACCCTTTGGAAAAAATTGAACAATAAGCGAAACATCTTTTTAAATGAGCAGGAAAATGAAGATAACTTAAACGCAAAGCTGGAAAAACATCATTTGGTGAATCCCATATGTTGCTACACAAAACTCTAACCCATTCCTTTGGATCTACTTTTGAACGCAAAAGACCTTCCAAAGTTTTAGCAGATATTGGCAAGCCATTACATTTTTTTTTTTTTTTGCAATTTTGTTGCCAATTACTTCTAGATTTGGATATCTACTCAGGTTTCCACTTCCAAATGCATGCTTTGCAAGTAAAGACCAACAATCTTCATCTGATAGAGGTTCCAATTTGTAAATGGGAAATGTATGCGTGACCTCTGCAACTCTTTGTTGACGTGTTGTTATAATAACCTTACTTCCAACTTCTCCATCACCAAACGGAATTCGTTGGTCATCCCAATCACTATATTTGTCATTCTGAAGATCATTTAATACAAACTAAAATTTTTACCCTTCAGCCTTTGCTTTAGCTCAACTCGAAGAAAATTTAGATTGTTGCTCTCATAAACCTTTGAAGTGACAGACTCAAGAAGTGTCTTGGTTACTCTAATAACATCAAAATCCTCTGACACACAAGCCCAAGCTTTTAAATCAAAATGTTTATGCACTTGTTTATTATTGTAAATGAGTTGAGCAAGGGTTGTTTTCCCAACACCGCCGATGCCAAAAATTGTGACCACACCAACATTATCATCATTTGTATCCTCATAAGACAGTAGCATTTTCATCAGCTCCTCCTTATCTTCCTTTCTACCAACTATAACAGACTCATTTACCAACAAGCATGTTGGCGTCCTATGGATATCCTTTTGTTTCTCAAAACTTGACAGCCTTGGAGATATGTTCTCCATTTTAGAATTGATATCTACGTAGAACTGATTAAAAGGACATGAAAGGAACTTCCACACCTGATATGTTTTGTTTTGAGGTCTGTCTTCTTCTGCCTTGCATCTTAAGGTGCATCTTGTAGCTTCTCCAGCCATTCTTTCACTGCAGGGTTGGTGACTTGCTTCTCCTCAGCATCATCAAGCACAACATTAAGAGTCAGCAGCGTTGTTTCCAACTCATCCAACGGTGAGACATTCAGTTTTTTGTTGTTAAAGTATTCTTGGAACTGGCTTGAGGTGATATTGTCTAATATGGTTTGCACGGCACCAGAAAGAAAAGCACCTCGGCACCTCCCACCAAAGTTGTAACCATCTCTATTCTTGGTAGTTGGTTTTGAATTAGCACTTAGAAGCTATAAATAGAAGTTGAACAGAATAGACAGAACTGGAGATTGGGACAGCAATGGTTTTGACTTTGGAATCAGACCTTATTCACCATGTTAATAGACAGTAATGGAGACAGAGGAAGAGATCTAGAGGGGGCTCCAATAATACTACACTTATAATACACATAATCTTGTCTAATAATACACCGCTAGAAAAAAAATAAAAATCTTCACCTAATTCAAGGGTAGTTCTTAAATAAAATAAAGTGAATAATGAATATTTATCTATGTAAAAGGCAACAAGTATAGTCAATAAGTATGTGAAATTATTCTTGCAGAAACTCTTGATAAAAGGTTTTAACCATCTAGCATTTTTAATTTGTGTGATACTCTTAAATTTTTATTTTGGCCTCCTTACATTTTTTATACAAACAAAAATTATGCTATATTAACACTTTTTTTTTTCTGGTATTGAAGTCAAGTAATGTGTAGCTTGCACACACCTTCATTAATTCACCTTTCTATTTGTTTTAAAGGTAAGTAATCCACAACGGGATTAGGATATTCACAATAATATTTTGTTCAACATGTCAGAAAGCAATTAGCATACTTAAGTTTCAATCATATGATCACCTACCTATCCACACATCAAATGCTAGCCTACTGATAAACCAACGGACCCGACTTGTCTCCAGCCGCTGGAGCAATTAGCATCTCCAGTTTAGATTTTTATCTAACGGTCGATTTTAATATTAAAATAATATTAACCGTTAGATGAAAAAATCAATCTGCAGGATGTGCTCCAAGAAATTTTTGGAGGTGCAATTTTTTGAATCCTAAACCAACCTTGGAGTAGGGCTCACATCTCAATGTCACATTTTCAAACAATAATAATAACCTCTACTTCAAGTTATAAATTATTACGTAATATATAATAATATAGGTTATAAAAATATATTTTTTAACATTATATTATAAAATAAAATAAACATAACATAAAATAAAATAAACTATTACATACACACCATAATTATAGATACAAATAATTTACATATTACAAACTATTTAATAAAACAAGAACCGTCTGAAAGAAACCATAAACTAAATTTGGCAAGATAACACTAAAAGTTCTTCTTCCGAAGAATCCTCCTCGGGAGATCGTTAGAATACGAAAAACCGGTCAACGTTGTCTCACGTCACAATCAATCCATATGATATGGATGATCTCGAGCTCGCCGCCTCGAACCAATCACTTTCGGTTCTTTGCTTCGTTGTATTGACAATCCAAATTTCCTCTTCTTCTACTTCCTCAATGACTTTACCGAACATAAATAATAATACGTAAAAATATATACAAAGAGGTGAGACAATCTACATCATTACCAAAGATAAATAGAAGAAAACAACAATACAAACAAATATAACAGATTAATATAATAATTTATAATATCACACATGCAAAATATCATAAATCAAATTATAACTATTCACATTATCACACATGCAAAATATTATAAATCAAATTATAACTATTCACACAATGATGCGATTAAATATGCCATGTACTTTCACTGTTCCTATTCCATGGAACTAAACACAAACATCAAAGAGAATGATCCTGGTAGACATTCCCAAACACACACCAAATACGTCGTGTGAATGGCACACAACAAATCGTCGTGTGAATAAGACAAATTTAAACGTCCAAATAATCTGCATCACGATAGATCACGATTAAGAATAGTATTTGTCGAGATCGCTAGTGTGTGTTTTTCGAACTACTGCCGAGGAAGCTATCAACCGTCCATATGTGGAATCATCGCACACTCAAGTTCTCCACATGAACACACTACGCTATCACACCCGCAACACGCTGTAATTATCTCGTCGACCAATTGTCAATTTCAACCAAATTGACATACCACTCTATGTATGTAATGATCCATAATTACAAAAATACCCTCATATATACCATGAATCATAATTACATAAATATCCTCATTGTCACCATAATTACAAAAATACCCTTAGTATCAATAATTCCAAAAATAGATGTCTCCACTAGTATTTCCCATAAGATTTTTTGACTCGACTTAATATAAGTTGCGTAAATATCTTATCGCATTTTCACAATTACGTTACATTTTACAAACGCGTTTTTCAATCGCGTAAATATTTTTCAACGTTTTCAATCGATCAGCGTAACATTTTTAAATCATTTTCTCAATTGCGTTTTAAAAATCATCATTTTAAATACGCGTAAGCTATTTCTACTATTTTTCATTTGTATAAAATATTTCTTGATGTTTCAAATTAAATTTTGAAACTTTCCAAAACTAAAAATATTATTAGACATTATTTTTCATTTTCTTTACAAAAATACTCTAAGTCATAATTTCAAAAAATTCAATTTTAATAAATTCTTCTACGATTAATTTTATTCTTTAACTACGTAAAATATTTTCTTGCTTTCTAAATATCATTTTGAAAATTTTCATTATTTTCATTTTTAATCAATTTTGACAAGTTTAGAAAATCCACCAAATGATATTTTCTACGTAAAAATTCCTTTATTTAATTATAACCATAAAATACACTTTAAAAATTGCTAACATACTTTAAAACTCAAAGGTAAGTATTTTCAAGTGTCAAAAATTTATTTCTTTTATACACTAGACTTCTAATAAAAATTTGTTTACTTATTTGGTTCTTGAAAATCTATTGTAAATAAATTCTTTTTAGGTCAATAAAACTAGTTTACACTTAGAAAATAAATTTTGGGTCAATTAAACATTAAAATATATTTTGGCAAAATCACCATTTTTATACAAACCATGTTTAAAATTATTTTTCATCCATTAAATCATTGAAAAATCCTTTAACTTAATTAGATCAACTAAGTTATCCTTTTAGAAAATGGTTGAGAACATATTTGTTCTCTTTTCATAGTAAAAACCATAAGCTCATCTTGTGTTCTTTGGAACACTTTTGCAAATCTCAACTTATTTGCACATCCAACAATAATTATCATAGAACCATGAACATATACATATATTTATGAACACATACCATATATTAAAGCAATAATAAAATACATACCAAATATCAAAGCTATAAACATGCTTGCATGCATAATAAATCACAAATAAAAAAGACAATAAACATGCACACAAAATTAATCACAACTAGAAAAGACAATAAACATGCACACAAAATTAATCACAAAACAAACAACCAAGTGAATGAATCCTTATGTTCTTCAGAGCTATCACACATGGTTGATGAGATTAAATCTCCTCTCTTACCTATAAGGAAGGCAAGATCTCCTTGGAAAAATTTGTGTAGCTTCAACAAAAATCCTAACAAGCTTAAACAAATTATAAAATCATAAACTATGGATGAAAAAGATAAACCATGGATCAATCATGGCTTAGAACATCAAAAAAATCAAATTAGAAACAAGAAACAAGAATTTTCACCTTATAGGAAAGAAACTTCAAAGTGATTTTCAAGCTCCAAATGGATGATTTAGCAAAAACTCACAACTAGAGATGTTCTTAGAATATGGTTAGATTTAGGAAATGAAGTTGGATGAAATTTTTGATGGATGGAAGTATATTGAAGAGGCTTGGCGAATGGTGTTGGAAATGGAGACTTAGAAGTTTTCTTTGAGTTCTTTGGTAGGAAAAGAAATGGATGAAGGTGTGGAATAATTGAATAAATGATGAAGGAAGTGAATAATAGCCTTAAGACATTATGCATGGTCGTAGACTTCAAGACAAATGCAGCCTCCCTTTTTGACAAACTTGGCTTAATAATAACCTCTATCATGCATATAGGACACTCATAATGGAAAATTGTCTCCTTTGTTGACCAACTAAATGCATAATGCATGCATAGATCAAAAATAGCTTAGGAATTCTAATCAAAATTTGATTGATTTTTAATAGCTTATTTATGTTAAGTCCTCCTAGTTAAGTTTAATTAAAAGTTAGTTAGATTCCTTTGTATTTTAGTTGATCATTAATTTACTTATATCCTTAATCTTCTACTTATACTAATACATTTGTCAACTAAAATTTGATAAAAACTAATTAGGTTTTAATCTATTTAATTATCACTTAAACCCTTTAGATTAACTTAATTAAGTTTTAAATTAACTAATCTATTAAATTAAGTTTTAAACTAACTAATCTATTAAATCTAACCATTTTTATGGATTTTTAACCTCTTGGTTTAGAATTTTACAAGATTTTACGTTTAGTGTGGGTCCCAACCCAAATGTGAGTCCCAAAAGCCAAACGTGGGTCCTAATTTTTCTTATGATAAATATTTTTATTATACGTAAAAATCCAAAATTTGGTTTATATGAAATATAAATTTTCCGTATTATTATTTTCTTGATGAGATAAGATTCAAATACATTCAAAATATCAAATTAATTTTATAACCAAAATCGAGGCAAAAACATAATTAACTAAAAATTGGGGTTATTATCATGTCTTCACGGCTCGAAATGAGTGAACTGCTTGTTAAATGAGTTGATATCGTTCTTCTTCATCACTTTCTGTCTCTTTGTCTGTGTGTGTGTGTGTGTGTGTGTGTGTGTGTATATAAAATCACTTGATAGCTACAATATTGCGGCCACTACTACAATATCAAACCGATTGCGATAATCACGACAAATTCTAATTTCATGTAAACCGCATTAGACTACAAAGAATGCCCGCAATCACAAGTACCTCGACCGAACTACAATTTAAAATCATGATATATATATATATATATATATATATATATATATATATATATATATATATATATATATATATAATTTTTTAAGATTAGTAATGTTTTAACTTAATATACATTAGGCACATTTGATTTTGATTTTATTCCTGTTAGAACATTTGTTTTTTATTTTTATTTGACAAAATTATATTTTAACTCTGTGTAAAAAAAAAAGATCAAATTGTGCTACAAATTTTAACATAACTCATTAAGCCTAAAGGCTTAGTTAATACAAGGCTTAATATTGACTCTTTGAATTCAAGCAACTTATAAATTAAGGAAACTTGGACTTGAACTAAGAAAAATAAGCTCAGTTTTATTATTGAGCCAAACTTGAGTCATGCCTGTCTCAGATTCACTCATTTTTTGCCCTACCTCAAAGATTTATGTCAACAATTTCCTGATATACCAAATAAAACAACTAGTGTCTAGAGCTATTTAAGAAATTTGGAGTATTAAATCTAGAATTTAAAAAGTACAAACAAGTCTTAAACCCAATTTATCTCTTCACGCTATACAAACCAACAAAACTTCATTCATATTTAAGATGTGCAAGACCAACTTTAATATCATTTGTGCAACCTATAAAAAGAAATTTTCACGCCACTTCTCATTTCTTAATATTTTGATCTCAAAATTTTAACATGCATTGATTTAGTGTTACCAAAATCCTAAAACTTTCACTTATGAGTAATTATTAAAATATGTGAATAAAATGATGAGATAAGATATTTAACGAACACATAAATATACCCAAAAGGCCAAAACTTATATATATAAGAATCAATTGCTAATGAAATTATATTGAAAAAATAAAATTAAGGATAGATATAATTAATTTAAAATTATTTATTTAATTTTTTTTAATCCTATAACACTTATTTTCTGTATTTGTTACTAATTGCGGGGTTTCTACCTCTGGTCGATTACTTAAATTTAAATAGAATCACATTAAAGAGTAAAACAAACAAACATAGTAGAAATATAGAATCATGGAATTGGAAAGTGACTTTATTAAAAGTGATTGAAGTAAAGACATGAAACTTTGCCATGGACTAACTCATTGTTTGTTTCAATAAAAAATGAGTGGGAAGAGAATGGAAGGAAAAAAAATAAGAAAATTATTCTCTTTTCTCTTGTTTAAATGTGCAAAAAAAATAGAGAAAAAAAAATATATTATGAGACTCACATAAAAAAAAATTCTCCAAGAATGTGAAGAAAATAAGAGAGAATGAGAATATTAGGTTTAAAATGACAAATCTATCCTTAATTCAGATCTCTTCTACCCTCCTAGTGTAGTGCACGAACCATCTTGATGGTCTGTCTAGGCTACGCAAATAAAAAATACAAACCAATAAGAGGTACACAGCTTAATAATCAAATTAGCATTTAGACTTACGCGTGATGTAAATATTAAAGGTTTGATATCTTATCGGGTTACCTTTCTCTTTTCGGTCCCCTTCTACCTTGATAATTGCACCTCTAATGTAACAACATAAAATCAGCATTACAAGTAAAATATATTATTTTTTATGAATAAGGATCAAAACACAATTTAAAATTAGTTAGAGGCAGGTATCAAAATAAAATTCAACAAAATTTATGTCTATTTATTTATATTCATTATATTTATTTTATCAATTAAATTATGATATATGTATATCTTTTTAAAAAAAAATAGTAAAAAATATTAATATTAACGCACATCATGTCATAATTGATTAGTAAATAGATATAATATACATGAAAAAAATAGACTTAATTTTTGTCCAATTAAAGATATATTACACCCACGTCCCCTGCACACCAAAAACTACGCCACCCATATCCTCCATTCCGAACCACCAAATCGCTGCCACTTGACATCGCCACGCCCTCACCTGCCACTAGCCAGATCCGACTCTTCATCTTAATAAGCAAATCTAAGCTTCTCACTATGATTTGATATGATTGTGTTCATGTTTGTAAATGGTGAATGTTGGTGGCAAGGTACCCCTAGACTGAAGCCCTCTTATGCAAGCCTCCATCCTTCACTTAATCAGATGTCGTACAGAGCCGACCACCATAACCATACAAAATTGAGTGGTGGCCTATTGCGGATTTGGGTGGTCGTCGGTTTCAAGTGGTGGAGCCTCTAACTTGGGGTTTTGGGTGCTGAAATTTAAGGAGTTTGCAATGAAATTTGTGGTGTTATTTTTAGATATGTATTTGTGCTCTTATGGTAGAGCTGGCGGAGTTGGCTTTTTGGATTGTAAGTGGTTGATGGTGGATTCTACTCAAGGGTGATTGAGTATGGATAAGAGTTTGGTAATGGAGGACGAGAGTGGTTCACAGTGGTGGTAGAGGGGTGATTGCAATGGTGGTGGCCAAGAACGTGGCGAGGCTTGGTGTTTTCGGTGATGACAGTTTCATCCTTCTTCTTTTTCTTTATTTTTAACAATGTTGCATTTTAATTATACTAACCATCAATCATGGCTAACTTAAGAAACAACTTTTTTTATATCATTTTTCTTTCACATTATTTTTTATATTATTTCTTATATTATTAATTACATTACCTTCTTCTCATTATTTTTTTTTTCACTTAATCATAATTATTAAAAAATAATATAAAAAGTGATATATATAAAAAAATGATGTACGAATATTATTTTTCCTTAAGAAATATCTTGTTAAGATACATTAACTTCCAAAGGTCAAACGGGGGTGAGTGTATCTTGACATAGAAATGAGTTAGTTGTCATATTACTAAACCTTAGGGGTGATAAGTGTAATTTACCCTGAAATTAATTAGAGGTCGTACATTGCACTTACATTATGCAGGTACAATTGTCATTTGATACATATATTGTTCTTATTTTAACATTGTATCCAATTATGGTTATAGAAATTCTATCAAATACCATATCTAAGGATAATAAAGCATTTTTCTCAATATTTGAGTAGCCATAAGAAAAAAAATCATTATTAGAAAAGCAAAATTAAAACAAAATTGTGGTTTCAACTTAAATAGATCTTTGTGGGGAGAGAAAGGAGAAAAAGTGAAGGTATGACAAAAATGTATGCACTTCCAAAGATCTTTGGGAATTACTCGCAACAAGGTAAAGGATTGGTACTTATTTGATAAATGGAGGTGGGGTGGGCATCATACTATTCATCTTGTAGGTACTTGACAAATATATATATTTTTTATTTAATACTTTACATATATTATACTGTTTTTTTTTTTTTTTATTTTGAGATGTTATAAAAAATTATATTTTTTTATTGTTTTAAAATAATTTTTTTAATGAATATATCTTATTATTGTAATAATTATTTATATAAATTGATTATTATAAAATATAATTAAATTTAATATATTATTTGTAATATTCTTTTTTTTTTATAAAAAATTTAAATTATTAAAAAATATTATTGTATATGATATTAAATTTTTTTTTATATTTTTTTTAAATATTTTATTTTAAATTATTAAATATTTATAAATATTCACTCCTTTATAAAAATCATAAATAAATATCTGTAACGAGAATGGGAAGGGACAGGGACAGGACCAAGAAAATACTATCCACTCTCACACATCCCGGTTGTCATTCCTAAAAGATAGCTGCCCATTTCTGCAAATTGAAGAGCAAATAGTCACATGAGCTATTTTTTTTTAAATCTAAATGTGGAATTTATTCGATCATGAAGTCAAAAACCAAGAGATCACCAATACATGAAGGTTAATCTTCCAACCAAATGTCAAGATTACACTTCTTAGCATAAGAGGCTAGCAAGTCAACCACAACATTACATTTTCGTGGAACAAAACAATGTAAACCAAGAAGCTATAGTAAAGAATATTTTGAAGGATATTTCCATTGTGAGATAGGTCCTCTGTGCCAAGTTCAATGCATTGATAGACTTTTTTGCACCCCCCCCTTAGCACTATGTTCTTGAAGCAGCTTATTTTATTAACAATGTCATCATATATACATGAAAATAATTACCATCTATATCAATATTATTATTATTTTTTGGTTTGTTTTCTATATCTATTTGTTCTTAATTTGTTTTATATATCAATTAAAAGATTCTATTAAGTGGATAATCTAAAATTTTAAGAGAAATTATGTGTTATCCTTAAGTATATGTTTGGATGAAAGATTTTGAAGAAAAAATATTTTTTAAAATAATTTAAAATTCTTAAGTATGAAATGCTCTGTTTGAATATTTAATAAAATCATTTTAAAAATTTTAAAATATTTTAATAGGACATTCTATTTTTAAAAATAAGAAATTTAAAATTACTCCTGAGGTGAAATTGTGAAAATACCTCGTTCCTCCCATCAGCGACCCCACTCTTCCTTCATCTTTCTTTCTATCTGCCATGCCTCCACATCATGCGTTGACCAGAACCTCCATCAATGGTGACGTCACCGGCGACAGAAAGATCAACGATCGAGATTCAGAGGCAGTTGCAACAGGAACTGCAGCGGTTACAAATTGAGGAGAATGATCAATCCTTGTATCAGAGAAGAAGCGAGGACGGCTTCGCCGGAGGTTATGGTGCTGCCGGCGGGGATTATTACTTGTAGAAGATGCCGAACAAAGTCTCTCCGTCTAATTTGCCGGCTACCGTCCCGCATCCTGTGGGTTACTAGCAGTTTCCTACGGTCCCGGAGGAGCGGACTAGGCGATTTATATGATCCCGGCGTCAGGGACTTTCTATCACGGGCCAGTGGTGCGTCCGCCGGCGGCTCCGCCAACCCAAGGGTACTACGCAGTGCAACGAATGGCTTCTGATGGTTACCGTGAAGAGGCTGTGTACGGCTGCGCTTTCTTTGGCGCCTATGGCTATCTTGGCACTGGCTCAGCTGGTTAAACCATCCACGTATGCAGATGGATACGGTGTCGTTCGGCCAACTGTCTTTGGTTAAACCATCGCCGGTGACCGGAACCTTGGTTATGGTTGCTATCTTTGGTTAATGAGTCATACCGGTGCTTGTGGGTTGAAAAAATGGAAGGCTTTGCTTCATGGCTGGACTTGGATGATGATGATGGTTTTCTTTTCTAGTTGAAAGGAGAAGAAGCAAGAGCAACTACAGGGAGAAATTTGCAATTTCACAAAATTATTCAAACTAATTTTTTTTTAAAAATGCAAACAAATTGAATTGATACAGTTCAATTACTTTAGATTTTAAATTCTCCTAAATTTTGAAATGTCTCCAACTTAAGGGATTTAGTATTCCTAAGTGATCGAATAGTTAATCCTGTTAGATAAATGATAAATTGCATCATTTCTTATAAATAATTAAATCAGTGGAATATATGGTTAATGAGTTTACAGTTGAAGATACGTAAATAAGGGATTAATTCAATTTAATAATTAATTAATAATATATGTCACGCTGTCCCCTCGTTATAGGAAAAATGTATGTCTATTATTGATTTAATAAAATATAGAGAAAATTTCAAAAAGATCTTATGTATTATATGAAATATGCACTTTGATTATGTTATTTTTTAAATATGTAAACTAGATTTGTTATTTTGTGAATTATATACGGTGCTACAAAATAATAATAAACATTAAATTTTAGATAAAAATGAGTATGTGTCACTCACTTACACGTCTCAAGTTATAATTGTTAAACAATACTCAATTTTTGCTGAGGGTAATTAGGGGATATTTTCTCATTTTCTCAATCTTGCAAACTTACCCTAATTTTGTCCCTAAAACTTATCTTAATTTCCCATTTCTCTCATTTCCTCAATCTTGCAAATTGAATTGTTGTCATTGAGGGAGAAATTATATATGCTATCAAAATTGTTATTTCAATTTGAGGAGCAATCGTTAGACTCTATAAGTAATCATTGGCCATCTTGTACATTACCTTACCATTGTCACTCATTGTTGGTAACAACTTATCAGTGTTTGTGGTGCTCTCATCGAGCCGGCGAATCTCTAGTCTGAAACTGTCCAATTCAGTCTCTTCTTGTTCTCTGTCGGTTTTGTCATTTTCCAGCAACCACAGCTTATCGAAAATTGCTAGATCTAGTTTATCGTCTTCTTTTTCGTGTTTCTCTTTCTCTTTATTTTCCTCCAACCTCTTCACCTTCAACTGCAACGACCTTGAAAAAATAAAAGATATTTAATCAAAATCATATTTAAACGATGGACACTTCTACTCCCTCAATTGTTATTCAATCGTTGCTCAATGTTGCTCAAGTAGTTGAGTTATGAAGTTCAAGAGTTTAGAATTGGGTGAGAGAAAGAATAACTCCCCACATGCATATTATATGCAAAAATTGGATATTGTTTGACAATTACAGCTTGAGACGTGCATGTGAGTTGTACATATTCATTTTCGTCTAAAATTTAACGTCTGTTACTATTTTGTAACATCGTGTATAATTCGTAAAGTAACGAGTCAATTTTACATATTTTTAAAATAATATGATCAAAGTACACATCACGTATAATATATGATTTTTTTTAAGTTTTTCTTAAAATATATAATAATCTTAACTTACTAAATAATTTATAGATAAACATATCTTTAATTACTCACTTTAAAAAAAAAAAACTCATTTTAAAAAAAGTTTATCCGAGATATGGTAGCACGACCCAAATTCTAATGAGAAGGGCAAGCTCTCTGGAGCAACAAACAAACTTCCTAATTTCTAAGTGTCATTTATTTTTTTTTTATTTTTCTTTGAAATGGTGTACCCTTTTTTTTTTTAAATGATTTTCAATTCATAAACTGCTACTTGTAACTTTTACTATATAAATTTTCGACTATCTGTTTTTCTTTTCCAAATTCATAAACTCCTTTTAAATATAATCTTAGCCCAATTATTTCTAGAAAGAAGTTTTAGAATTAAAACATGAACGTACATTAGTAATATAACAGATTAACAATGCCTCAATCGCATCTCACTAAGTTATAACCCTCTTGCCAAAAGGGAATTGTATCCATGTTCTCCCATGGCAAACCCATCATAAACCTTCAAGCTGTTAGCCATCCCATCCTTCTCATCTACATAAGGGTCAATATACGAGCTCCTATCATCACATGGCGAGGATGGCATCAAATCCATATCTACCCATTCCACCCCAAATTCACTCGATGAAGCCCAGTAATCCTGGCCGTCCATCTGTCCTATTTTCCATGATTGAGTATCCTCTCCAATATTGCTGACCAATTCTGATCCTGTGGCTGCTAAATCCTGACCTTCCATCTTGCTTCCACTTATTTCAGCCTCAAATGATCTGATCAAGCCATCCAATCGATCATCATCACTGTCATCACTTGGTGATTCTTCCATTAATGACATCAGAAGAGCACCGTTGATTTCCAAGACTTCCATTCCTCTCACCTCATCATCACCGCTGATGAGGGATAAAGTTTCACAAACTTGAGAAGCCATTTTGGTACAAATTGGTGTGTTGTCTTTGCAGAAGAGGAGAAAAAGGGTGAACAATGATGGCAAGATAACGTAGAAAAAGAAAATGTTAAGGGTCAGAACAAGGGAACAGGCTTGAGATGCATTCGTTGTTAGAGGAAAGTTGGGATTTATATAGGCACACATAAAGTGCCATATCACCTCAAGAATGTGACGTTATAACCATCATGACCCAGACAGCCATATGTACATGTGCACATATGTACATGCGCACAAAAGAATGTTTTTTAAATACATTTAAGCTCATTATTTTTATATATATATAATTTTTATCACGATTATAATAGAATTTATTTCATATTATTTGTACACTAATATTTTTTAATTTTATTATACAAATAAATATGTGAGAGATGTGCATAAAAATTTTGTGTTAATAGGATATTTATAAAGAATATGTCCACACTGGTTGTGTGCTCTGGCAATAAGGACGATTTAAAGTAAGCAAGGTCTTGTGGAATCATAGAATCTGACCCAAATCCTCAATATTGAGGGCAGGACAAGGAAACAGGAAAAGACAAAGCTTTCAGTGGCCTAAACGTCAAGTTGGAATAAAGCAGGGAATAGTCTATATAATGACTGCTTTTCTAGCAGGATCATGTGTTAGAAAAGCAGAAAGAACCACTTAAAAAGTGTATATTGTTCTGGACTATACTTCAAGATCTTATCATGAAGGATCGATCCGATACACGAATTATCAGACTCTTTTATAGATACCTTGACTAAAGTTTTATAACCTCTGTTCAAGGCATTGGACACTTACGATAGACAGACCTATGCAAATTCTCTCCAAATAAGGATTGGCCATCATAAGTGCCGATCACGCACGTCAAATCGTAGACGGGCCTCCACGATCGTAGGGCAGTCCGACAAGGTCGAGACGGACCCTCAACGATCGTGGTGCTTATTTTATTCTGAAACCTCTGCCAATGCACGATCCTGATGTACCTTCGTCCTACGTGGATTGCATGAGGATTCCAGCCACGCTCTCTATATATATGTCAGGCTAAGTAAACCTAAAAGGGGGGGATCTCCGACTATCCGATATATTCTCCTTTACTTAACATCTACTTGGGCATTGCCTGACTTGAGCGTTGGAGTCCCATTGCAGGTACCCACCCCCTGGGCTTCATTTGCTTGTCAAATAGGTTGTTCGTATAAGGAGGAAACCACCATATACGTGCCTATTTCAAGTACCCTCTGAACCCATTTCAGAACATTGGCGTCGTCTGTGAGAATTTTTTCGATAAACTTCCATTCCCACGTTAACTATGGTGAGCACAAGAAACAACCAGAGGAAGGGAAGCTCGCGCATCTTTGCCACGGCCAAACACGGGGCCCAAGAAATTGCGTGACCCTCATTCCATTACACCACCAGAAACCTTCGTTGCCAGAAATGGGCCCGTTATAGTGGAAACTCTCAATGATGGACACAAAACTTTAGCCTCTGAAAGCCCTGCCCCGTCTCGAAGGGTTTCCATTCGTAACAGGCTCATCTTCCCTCACGGTGGAGCAAACAATACGAACTGCGAACCCAGCATCCCTGTGCACGCCCGCTTAGGGATCTCCCACGATAACGCGGACCATGCGTCTCACTACGAAGACAATGTCGAACCTGAGGCAACAAAGAATGACCTTTGAGAGTTGTTGCATCAACAGACAGCACTCATCGAAGGCCAACGACATCAGCTGGAAGAACAACGTCGTCGGTTAGACAACCTTGAAAGATCGGTGAGGACGGACAGCGATAACGGAGAACGAGATGCGGCTCGTAATGAGCGCACCATTCAGCATGCCGGCGTCGGGACTTATGGAAATCATAACCCTGCCCCTGGTCGACAACAACAATTCTCGGATGCTCTAATGGCATACAGGGTCCCGAGGAACTTCAAGCCTCCAAGCAACTTGGAAGCCTATGATGGAACCACGGACCCCCAGGAGCACCTGGATGCTTACACCCAGTCCATGCAACTCTACGGGTACACCCCAGAATTGTTATGCCGGGCCTTCCCCCTATTCCTAAAGAAGGATGTCCTCCGTTGGTTCGTCACCTTACGCACAAAGATCACCGGATGGGAAGACTTAACACAACGTTTCCTGCAGCACTACACCACCGTAAGGGAACGACCAAAGTCGATCGACTCACTTTTCGGGATCTGCCCGGGAAGTTCTGAATCCCTGCGCGAGTACGTTAAAAGGTTCAATCAAGCCTGCGTAGGCATCGAGAACCTGGACGACAGGATAGCCCTGCACCACGCCAGAAACAGACTCTGAATTGACTCGGACTTTTTCATGTCCCTAGCAAAAAAGAAGCCGGCAAGCTTGGATGAGTTTCACTCACGGGAGGACAAGTACGTCGAACTAGAGGAAGTCACCAGGGCAAAAGAGAATCTGGAGAAAGGCGAGCCGGTCCACCGAAAAAGAACCACAACAACAACCAACCCCGGAGTCCTCCAAGAATGAACGGTATCGGCTCAAGTATTCCGAATACACTCCTTTAAACACCCTCGAGAGACAATCTTGAAGGAGGTCCTTCAAACCGAGTTGCAGGATATCAAGAGGCCACCACCCATAAAGAAGCAATTCCAGAGGGACCTTTCGAAACATTGCAAGTGGCACAAGAGCTATGGCCATGAGACGGAGGATTGCTACAAGCTCCGGGATGTAATTGAGTCCCTGATCAAAGAGGGACGGCTGCAGAAGTATATCAGCGATCTCCGAGGAGGGGAAGATAGCGGAAGGCGTCGGGATCGGAGACGAAGCCGCAGCCCCAGGCGGAGCCCAAACCAGCGCACAAGGAAAAGCCAGAGTCCTACCCGTAGATCCCAAACACCTCCACGCTGCAATGTTGAGAACAGGCAGGACCAAGAACGTGATACTCTAGGTGGGGGTAACAGGAAGGACAGACTCGTAAGCACTATCTCAGGGGGATTTACAAGGGGCGGCCTGTTAAATAACTCGAGGAAAAAGGCACTCCGGACTGTGGTCCTGAGCGTGTCTGGCTCCTCTTCTCGAAAGCCCCACATGGAATACAAGGACGCACCCCCGTAGAACTGGGAATACTTCTCGTAGGAATGAAATGCCCCGCAAACCCTTATTATTCTCGTCTCCTTCTCCGATAAGGACTACGGCGACATTATCCTAGATCACGACGACCCCCTGGTCATATCCGGAATAATCTTCAACGCCGAAGTCCATCGTATCTTTGTAGATCAGGAGAGCTCAGCGGACATCATGTTCATGGACGCCTTCAAAAGATTGGAATTCCCTCTGTCTGTGCTTACACCATATGAAGGCGAGCTAACCGGATTCTCCAGAGAAAAGGTAACCCCGGTGGGTTACTTTGAAACTTTCCTTACCTTGGGAAACGACGACACCTATAAAATGGTGAAGGTGAGGTTTCTAGTCGTGGATTATCCCTCAGCCTATAACATCATCCTGAGCCGCCCTACGCTAAACGGCATTGCCGCTGTGGTCTCTACCGCCCACCAGGCCATGAAGTTCCTCAACAGGAACAATGAAGTGGTCACGGTCAAGGGCGACCAGATTGCAGCCCGTAAATGCTACAATGAGAGCTTGAAGATCGGCAGAACCTCCAGGAAAACAAAGACACGGACATCCAGCACCACCTACGACTAAGTCAACATCCTGATGACGGAGTTGGATGTCTGTGAAGAGATCCGGGGTATAAGACCCCAGCCCTAAGGAGAACTGATCCCACTCCAGCTGGGCGACAAACTCGACCAAGTCACCATGATAGGAGCAAACCTCGAAGAACAGGAAAAGATCCAGCTGATACAGCTCCTACAAAAAAAACAAGGATCTGTTCGCTTGGACTTCCGCTGACATGCCTGGAATTGACCCCGCTTTCATCTGACATCGTTTATCTATCAAACGGGATGCAAAGTCGATCGCCCAGAAGAAAAGAAAAGTTAGCCCCGAGAGATAACAAGCCATCGAGGAGCAAGTCAAGGAGCTACTAAACGCCGGCTTCATAAGAGAAATCTCGTACACCACTTGGCTCTCGAACGTCGTTCTGGTTAAAAAGGCAAACGGGAAATGGAGGATGTGCGTGGACTACACCGACCTGAATAAGGCGTGTCCCAAAGATTCATACCCCCTCCCAAACGTTGATAAGTTAGTCGATAGCTCCTCCGGTTTCCGGACACTGTCCTTCATGGACGCTTACTTGGGGTATAATCAAATTCCAATGTACCCCGGAGATCAGGACAAAACTGCCTTCATCACCGAAAAGGCGAGTTACTGCTACAAGGTAATGCAGTTCGGGCTAAAGAACGTTGGGGCCACATACCAGAGGATGATGAACAGAGTCTTCAAAGAACAGATGAGGAGAATGCTAGAGGTCTATATTGATGATATGATAGTTAAGACCCCATCGTCTTGATCACACACCTCGGACCTGGAAGAAGTGTTCGCACAACTGAGAAAACACGACATGAGGCTCAATCCAGGGAAGTGCGCATTCGGGGTCCAACCAGGGAAATTCCTGGGGTTCATGCTGACCTACCGCGGCATAGAGGCAAACCCCGACAAATGCAAGGCGGTGCTGGATGTGCATAGCCCCTGGAACGTGAAAGACGTACAACAGTTAAATGGACGAATTGTGGCTCTTGCCAGGTTCTTGGCCAAAGCCGCTCACAAATCCTTCCCTTTTTTCAAATTATTGAAAAAGGGGACCGGATTCGAATGGACTGAAGACTGTGAAGACGCTTTCACATCCCTGAAAAATATTCTGGCATCCTCTCCCATCCTTACAAGGCCAGAGGCAGGAGAAACACTCTACGTGTATCTCTCCGTTCACGAGGAAGTCGTGAATTCGGTACTCATTAGAGAAACGCCGGAGGGACAATAGCCAGTTTATTTGTAAGTATGGTACTGCAAGGCCCCGAACTCAGATACCAAAAGATAGAGAAGGTCACCTTCGCACTCATCATCACGGCCAGGAGACTGAGGCAATACTTCCAGTGCCATCCGTGATAGTGAGGACCGATCAGCCCATCCGGCAGATACTGTATAAATCAGACTTAGCGGGAAGGATGATTGCCTGGTCCATTGAGCTTTCCGAGTTCGGGATTGCCCACGAGCCTAGATTGACAATCAAGGCACAAACGCTATCTGATTTCCTGGTCGAACTCACTTCAGACTCCGAATGCACTGAAGAATTGTCTTGGACAGTGTTTGTGGATGGGTCTTCAAACCCAAAAGGATGCGGCGCCGGGGTAATCTTGGAGAACTCAGGAGGGGTGACTATTGAGAATTCACTAAGGTTCGAATTCCCCACCTCCAACAACCAGGCAGAATATGAGGCATGCATCGCGGGACTGGCAATGGCCAGAGACTTGGGGGCCACAAAGATCAAACTTTGCGGTGACTCCCAGCTCGTAACCTCCTAGATCCGAGGCGAGTATCAGGCCAAAGAACCCCTCCTGCAGAAATACCTCGCGAAGGTGCAAGAACTCCTCCCAAACTTCTAGCTGGTTAAAGTGGAGCATATACCCCGGGAACAAAACTCCAGGGCCGATCTCTTATCCAAGTTAGCAAGCACCAAGACTCCCGGTAACAACCGGTCGGTGATCCAAGCAACCCTCTCGCACCCCGCAGTTTCCGACGTAGCCGTCTTCCAGGTTGATGAGCAAGAATGTACCTGGATCACTCCACTAATGGAATACTTGCAAACCGGTAGCCTCCCCAAGGATTCTAAGGATGCGGCCAAATTGAAGAAAGCCGCAGTCAGATACACCATCTTCGATAGGCAGTTAAATCGGCGTGAATTTTCTTCACCCCTCCTCAAATGCCTTATGCCGAAAGAGGCTCAGTACGTCCTGGCCGAAGTTCACGAAGGAAGCTGTGGACACCACCTTGGAGGCAAGGCTCTAGCATTAAAGGCACTCAGGGCAGGTTACTACTAGCCCACAATGGAGGCAGACTCCCTTGCGCACGTCCAAGTACGCGAAAAATACCAACGACACTCCGACTACTATCACGCCCTGCCAGAGGAACTGTCCACGACATCCATACCCTGGCCTTTCTACCAATGGGGCATGGATATCTCGGGCCCCTTTCCTCAAGCACCCGAACAGTTGAAGTTTTTGGTTGTAGCCGTAGACTATTTTACCAAGTGGATAGAAGCAGAGCCCTTGGTCACCATAACCTCGGCCCGGATTCAAAGGTTCACCTGGCGCCACATTATTACCAGATTTGGGGTGCCAGAATCCATCGTAACAGACAACAGAATGCAATTCAAGGACAGAAGGTTCGAAGAACTGCTTGACGGACTGAAAATAAAACACCACTGCAGTGTCGTGGAAAACCCCCGAACAAACGGGCAAGCCGAAGCGGCCAACCGGGTTATCGTCAGGGGGTTAAAGAAAAGATTGGACGAGGCCAAAGGAAACTCGGCCGAGCAGTTGGACCACGTCCTTTGGGCCTACCGAATCACTCCTCATTCCACAACAGGTGAGACCCCGTTCAAATTAACCTATGGGTGCGAAGCGATGATCCCGGTGGAGATAAGGGAACTGAGCTGGCGTCTCCAAAACTTTTCACCAGACACCAATCCCGAGTTAATAAGAGAAGACTTGGACCTGTTAGAAGAAAGAAGGTGCATCGCACACATACACGATACCGCAACCAAGCAAAGAACGGCAGCCCGATACAACCTGAAGGTCGTCCCCAGAAGATTCCAGCCAGGCGATCTCGTACTCCGGAGAGCTGACATCGGCGGAAGGAATGTCTCCCAAGGGAAGTTAGCCCCTAATTGGGAAGGCCCCTACCGTATCGTAATAAGTACCGGAAAAGGAGCTTACACCCTAGAAACATTGACGGGCAAGTCAGTGAAAAATTTGTGGAACGCAGATAAACTCAGAATGTACTATAGCTAAGTATCTTTTAAGGCCTAGTCTCCTAGTCTTCTTTCTATTTTAGCTCCAATTATTATACAAACACTATCTTTCCGAATATATTTAATGAAACATCCATCACAAGGTTATCTTGCGAGAGTTTTCAACCGCTTCGTACCAACCAAGGAGTTGTCTTGTGCTAGATAGGTCGTGCAACCAAAAAATCCCAACTTGGAAAAATTCCGGCACCGAACCATGAGCACGAAAGACCCATGGTACCTCCCGGGAAGTTGTCTTGTGCTAGGTAGGTCGTGCAATAAAAAAATCCCGACTTGGGAAAATTCTGGCACCAAACCACGAGCACTAAAGACCCTAGCACGGACCAGTCCCCAAACCAAAGTCCCGAGGCATCCAAAATACTTGAACAAAAGGCAATGGACCCCGGACAAGGTTTTTCACCTATAATAACAAACTGTTTGAGACATTGGATCCCAAACCAAGGTTTATAAAATATTTCATAACACAAAGTCCTAAAAGGGGCCACAAGCCACTTATCCGCAGTGGGTATCGAACCCAGACCGCGGTCTCGTCAAAATTCCCAAAGGGTGTTAGACCCCGAAAATGAGCAAAGAAGCACAACAAAAAGACAATTCAATTGTAAAACACTTGTCCATACAAAAAATAAAACCCCACGCAGGGGGCAAAAATAAAAACATATGAATCACTCTGCAGGAGGCCCAGGACTGCGAACCCCGGTAGAAGAATCCCCCGTGCTTGGACCCGCAGTAGCAAGGCGAGGAACGACGAGTTGGCCATTCTGGACTACCTTCCCGGAGTCCAGAGAATCGAGAACCAGGTTAACCTCGAGACTGAAGAGCTGAACTTGCTTGATGGCATTTCGGAATTGCTGTTCTTTGATGTCAGTACAAACAGTAAGGAGAGTCCCGACATCGCCCTTCAAGGAGGTAACATGGCCTCCAAGACGCTCGTTCTCAACACGAAGGCCCTCATTCTCAGCTCTCAACTCGGCCATATCCCTTCTGACGTCCACCAAGCTGGCCTCCTTCTCCTTCTCCTTCACTGCATCTCTCAGGGCGGCCACTTCATTCCCCAGCTCTCGGTTTTTGGCTCAACATCATTCTTGGACTTCACGGCCTCCTCTTTGGCCCGTACAACCTCCTCTTTCTCTGTAAGAGCCTAGTTTTCACCCCGCTCCACAGCAGCAACCCTCCGCTCGTAGTCCTCAATCACATGCTCCAAGTGCCGAGCCTCCATGGCAAGACGGAGCCCAAGAACCTGGAAGCCACAGAGAGCGTCCGTACCACTACGCGGGGTCAGCTTCGCCTCTACTTCCTCATCCAGGAGGAAGTTATCAACGAACTCACGGGGATCCGGATTCTCGAGGTATAGGTTGATAGGCCCCCCACCACTCGGGTCGGCACCTTCTTCGACCAAGGTCTTCTTACTCCGACCACTCGACGGCCCCTTGCCACCTGCCTTCCTTTTTCGCCCCACCGGTGGGGGAGAATACTCCACTTGGATTGGCTCCTCCTCCGTGGTAGGCACCTCGGTTCGACGAGGCAATGGGACTGGAACCGCCTCCGCGACAGGATCTGAAGGCCCCGATTCACTCCTGGCCCTCAAAGCTTCAAGAATAGCTAGACCGTTCTCTTCCTCAGACATCTCGGCCAAGCTCTCTGAAAAGCAAATACAAACACAAACAATCAGGTCCATATAAGCAAAAAAAGGAAAGGAAATAAAACACGAATAAAGGCCTATGCTACCTAGCACAGCCCAAAGTTCCACATCATCCACGACATCTAGTATATCCTTGGGTCGGATTTTATCGACCTCGTCGACCCACATCTCGAAGAAATTGACACATTCAAGCTCCTCATCGTCCAATTGACAAATTTTCCTCTCAAACGACTGAGTGGGGATGCTCCATGCCGCCGGATTCCAGTACAGGCTGAATTTTGGCTGCCCATCACTCCCCAACCAGAAGGGTTGAGCATCGCCGGCCGCCATTAGCTTGAAGAACTTTTCCTTGAAGTCCTTATAACTCTCCAAGTAGGGGAGAAACACTGTCCTTCCTTGCCGAGAACGCACTGACAACCAAGACTATTGACGAGCACGAGCACCGTGAACGGAGTACCTGGTGTGGAATAAAAAAATGCCCTGTTGGAACATCGCAACCCCAACAACTGGCATATTCTTTCAAAGGCCGGGATGTTTGCCCAACCATTGGGGTGAATCTGACTGGGTGCGGCATGAAGAGTCCGGAGCACGGCAATATGGAAATCATTGAAAGGGAGCCGAAGCCCGAACCGCGTGAAGAAGTCCTCGTAAAGGAACATGAAGTGTTCCCCCGCTTCACGGGTCGAACACACGCGTTCTCTTCCCGGGGATAGGATCAGGAACTCACCATCCCGGAGCCCTCCCGCGGTAAGCTCCAAGTAATCCTTCAATTTGTCCAGCTCGGACCCGGACTCATAGCGGGAAATCCTGTCAAAAGCATCATCCGCAACCCAGGGGTAAAACAATCCCGGTCCCCGGCGAACACAAATTAACTCTTCCTCGGCTTCTTGACCCCCCGGCTCGCGAGCCTCAGGATCCGGGACAGGCTCTTCAATTCTTAGCACTCTTCTCCTAGCCATTCGAATTCCTAGAAGACACACATAGGCTTAGGGTCAGAACCAGTCCAAGTTTGGAGATCCAAACGTTTTGGCCTCCGCACCTGCCAAGGCAAAAAGCCTCAGAGGGACACCTCCGCCGCACATAGTGCGATGGAGGAGGTGCTCCAAGAAGGGCAAACGCCATTGACGGAAGGGGAGAAAAACACTTCCCCCCTCCTTTTTTTGAAACAGCAAGAACCAAATGAACAAGGGGCATAAGCAAGAAAAAAGATCAGTTCTGTGAGTACCTTGAAGAAAGGAAGAGGTCAGTCCTGTGAAGTCCAGCAAAACCGCTTCGCACCGTCACAATGCTCGTCAAAAATGGCCTCAAGCCACAAAGTTTCTGATAAAAATCAAACGAAACAAAGCCAAAAAGCTGACACCCTATTTAAAGGGGCTGCTGTTAGAGGACAATTCCGTCCAAATAGTTCAGATTTGAAAAAGTACCCATTATAGCGCGCGGAGCACGACGCACGTCCTCCCAACCTGAGCGCGCCACGTGGCCCACGTGGCTGTAATGACAGTTCACGTTATGGTCATCCAGCAGGTTAAAGAACACGTAACCGCAGGGTCAAAGAGCTCGGGAAACCCGCTCGGACCCCGGAACTATATTACCCCGGTAATAGTTCCCCCTAAGGGACAGAGACCCCGGAATCAAGTATCTAAACTTAGCACTTCGCCGGCCTCAACCAAGCACCAAGCTGGGGGCAACTTAACATATCGCGTGGTCAGGATGAGCGTTAGACTCACCCCGGTATAATATAAATACCACAACTTAAAGAAAGAAAAGCATAAGGCACAGAATTCAAAGGAAAATGAGTAATTTTATTAAGTTTCTCATTCCATACATCATCTTACAACAAAAAGAGGGAAAAGAAAGTATAGAGACATGGAACATATAAGGAAAGAAACCCCGGAGGTGCGAACCGCCATTAACATCATTGGCATCCCGGGCCATGTCGCATCCACATTTCCTCCAAGAACTAGCACCGGTCTCCCCCCCCGAAGCAGTATCTTGAAAAAGTGGATTGGTTTCGAAGCCCGGAGCGGAACACTGCTTCCGAACCTCGGTATCCGCCGCTTTTCTTCACTTCCTTCTTCGCCAGGCAGGAAGAGATCGGTGCGCACTTTCCTTTGGTAGACGGGGCACAATTTTTCATGGGAAGATCGTTCCACCGAAAACCTTAATCACCGCAAGTAGCCTCAAAGCCGAGGAGCAGCCCCAATAGTCCCTCCAGCATATCTGACTGCTCTTAGGCTCTACTGAGAAGGAAAGCGAATTTGGACTCGCCTTTTGCAACTACCTCCGCCCAACACGACGGATATCTCAAACCTCCCCAACGACTACAAGTATCAAACAAGCAACCACAGTACGCTGGGAAAGTGAGACATCTGCCACTAATACGCTGAGAAAGTGAGATATCTATTCAAGAGATCACTCACATAGAAATGACCAAGTTTCAGAGATTTGGGAAAGAACAAGAAGAAAACTCTCGAAAGAGGCAAAACTCTCCAGAAACGCGTAAGAAAGGAAAGAACCATTTCTTTGAGATAAGTCACTTCTAGAATGAAGATGCAAAGAGGAATGCCATGATCGAACACAAAAACCCTCTATTTATAGAGAGAACGGAACGCTTCGATTAGTTCCTTGCGCTGAAGAACTTGTCAAATCATAAATCCGCATTCAATGCCCTTCATTTCCCATTGGTCGCAAGAGCAGCGGACGGTTGTAAACTGCACAAAGGTGACGCTCCCTATTAAAGACTTGTTCATTCTCGAGGAGGTCAAAGCGACGGTTTCCAAAGAATCCAGGGAATCCAAGACCAACCAAAGGACGATGCCGCAAGTTGAAAGACCCCGAGAACTATATTCGGGGGCAACCGAAGGGAAGCCACGAGACCAAAGAATGGAAATGTAGGTAAGGACCTACCTCGGCCTCCAAACCACATCCCAACCGCCGAGTTGTCTTATGCTCAATCACGGATCTCGGCCAACGTGAGACATCGCGAAGCCTGACCTCAAAGCTAAGATATCGCCCACTTCGAGTACAACAATACCTTGACGCTTGGGTCTTACCCAAGCGCCAAGCTGGGGGCAACTGTTCTGGGACCGTGGTTCAGGATCCCATCCTGAAGGATCGACCCGACACACGAACCACCGGACTCCTCTGTAGACACCCCGGCTAAAGCCTCATGACCTCGGTCCAAGGCATCGGACACTTACGATAGCTAGACCTATGCAAATTCCCCCCAAACAAGGATTGACCATCAAGGTAACAGTCTTGACAAATCAAAGATGGACCTTCACGATCGTAGGATAGTCCCGACAAAGTCAGAGACGGATCTCAACGATCGTAGGACAGTCCCGATAAGGTCAGAGACGGACCTCAATGATCGTGGGCTGAAACCTCTGCCAAGGCACGATCCTGATGTACCTTCGTCTTACGTGGATTGCATGAGGATTCCAGCCTCGCTCTCTATATATATGTCAGGCTAAGTAAACCTAAAGGGGGGATCTCTGACTATCTGATATATTTTCCTTTACTTAACATCTACTTGGGCATTGCCTGACTTGAGCGTTGGAGTCCTATTGCAGATACCCACCCCCTAGGCTTCATTCGCTTGGCTGCAGCTGCATAAGGAGGAAACCACCATATACGTGCCTATTTCAGGTACCCTCTGAACCCATTTCAAAACATATATGAATGTGTATATATATATATATATAGAATACATAAAGAAAGCTTCACCTACAACAGTGTATCATAGTTACAAAATGATAATAATTACCAGAAAAAAAGAAAGGAATAACATGACTTTTTTTTCCCCATACATGAAAGTGGATAATGTGTCAGAGTTTGAAGTTAAACTTAGGCCGTTGTTATTATATCCCTTATTGAATTAGGGTGTATAATGTACTATTTAAAATGATTTGTAACGACAAGTCAGTCGGTTAGATTTTTTTTTTTAAAAAAAATTTTCAAACATCTTTAGAACTATCTGACCCCATCCCCACTCGACCCCCACCACCACCAGGACGGTGCGGCACCGTCGATGATGTGACGATGGGAGTAGACTCAGACAGCATTCGCGGTTGGTGCTGCGTGGTGGTTTATGGAGGGACCACCCCACTCCACCGTCATCACCCCGACCACCCTCACCCCACCCCACCACCATCACCACCGAGATTTGGATAAAGCTCTGTAGAATGCGTTGGATGCTAGAATAGTCGTAGGTGATGCCGGTGCGCCACTGCCGAGCCGTTCATCACCCTTTTCGTCTTTGACTTCTGCGGCACTCGTCACCCTTCTCGTCTCTAGCTGTCGTTGCCAGCACCAACCGTTAAGACCGAGTTTACGTGGCGGCGACGATGGTTTGGTTCAGCCATAATCTTTGGTGGTTGTGGGTCGCATATCTTGGTTCGTGGTGGCCAGATCTGATGCAACGAGGGAGCGCGACAGTGAGTGATTTTTGGGTCTCTGGCTGGCAGTGGTTGAGGTTTGGGAGTTTGGCCATGGTGGTGGAGGCTTGGCTCAGATTTGTGGCAAGTTTCAGGTTTATAATGGCTGAGGTTCATTTTCGGTGGTGGAGCTCGATTCAGGCTCGAGGGTGGTTGCTTACGGCTATTGGTGGTTCTAATTTGGGTGGAGGTGGCTGAGGGTGGAGGGGAGGGTGCTCCGCTATGTCACCACGCACGCACAAAGCCCTCACTGGAAGTTGTGCAGCGATTACGGCAACTCCATCACCACCATCACCCCAACTACCAACCCAACAAAGAAACCATCTCTATCGCGCCACTACCGAGCCATCGCTGCTTCTCACTGCCACCGTGACTGGGTTCGACCGATGGAGGAGGTGTAGCTATGGACTCCATCGTGCCACCACTGAGCTGTCGCTGATGCAACTGGAGGCAAATTCAATAGGTATGTAATCCGTTGGTCAAGTTACAAGTAATAAAATCTAACCCTTCAAATATTATAATTATAAATCAAATGTTATCATTATAAAGAGTATCATTCACCCTCCTTATTAGAAATGGTCGTTAAACTTATGTGATAGTGTGATAGAAGTTTGACTTTTTTTTTCCCATACCTTTTCTTTTTTGACTGAAGGCCATAGGGTCACCGAACAAACCTTAGTACATTATATTTACCTTGTTCTTATAAATTTTATTTTGAGATCGCAAAGCTAAAACATGTAGTTAGTTTTTAATTAAAAAACGTATTTATATAAAGATTAAACTTACAGCATGTATTTTACACATGCACATACAGTACATTTGATTGGCTTTATCACCACCAAATATGGAGGACAGAGTATGAAGTTAAAAAATAACTTAGTCATTATTGTTAACGGAATGGTTAATGTTAATCCTTCACTTTAAATATATATATTATTAACATTCTTTAAAATTAAAAATCCCTAAGTTTTAAGTTTATATGATCTTTATTATCAAAATTGAATATGAAGTTAACAATCACCATTATCTCTGAAAAATGTAATTATTTATAAAGACATACAACTGTATAATATATGGAGAATTGGAGATTATCTTACCTCCACTTTAAATTCTTTAATTTTAGATAAGGCTCAAAATCAGAATAAATTGGTGCCACACTTGCATTGATAATGTCAAGTCTTTAAAAAGCGAGTAGAAAAACCTCCATATCATCTGATATACTTTGAAATTGAAAGTGCCGAAAATCTGGTTTGTGGGGCTCTCTAAGATTATGGCCAACTTTTACCTTGTGTATGTAGGGAATTGAAGATATGCCTCCAATGAACAGTTAAGGCATGAAAGCAAGTGGGCCCAAATAAACTAACAAGAGCTTGATATCCCATGTTTGTGACCACCCAACTCACATTTTGATGGACATGTTGCCACTACCACACTTTTTGTGGGGTTTAATTATGATTTAGATTCGATGCCTTGAATATCACTTTAAAATAATGGATGGTGAATGAACCGACTGCCATGTGATATGCATCCAATATGGGCCAACTCCAACTCCTTTTGGCTCCAATACATCATTGGGAAGTTAATTAATCATACTTTTTTATCTTATTGAATTGAATGTTGACAGATAACCAATGCTAATCTTTGAACTCCAGTTAATAATAACAAAAAAAATCTTTGAAAACCAGGCGGTATCAAGCCAGTGTATCTTCTTCCATTATTTTATTGCGATTTGCAGGGTGACTCTGCATGCCACTAGAATATAAATCTTCAGTCAAAAGTCACTGCAACAAGAAACATGATGATGAATATATCGTGTTGCAACTTATGCCTCTCATGTGTTCATTAGTCCTGTAGCAGGATTGATGCTTTGCACATTTATTTTGGCTTAGTGCTCTAGCTTCACTATGCAATTGGAATAACGACCTACCTTAGCTCTATAGCGAGCTAGGGTATATAATCTGTTTTTTTTTAACAAATTGTTTTTACAATTTTAAGTTAGGGACAGTAGTTAAATAAAATTATTTTAAAAGTGACGATTTTATAGTTTTAACTTATAAGTAAAGTTCGTCTAGAATTATCACCACTACATATCACTTTTAGATAAGTATATAATCTATTCTAAATGAGGACAAATGTATAATTAAAAATATTAGAACTGTAAGCTACCTCAATTCTTTATTTTAATTTGTTTTATTTGGAACTTCTTTTCTTTTCTCATTGTCACAAATTAAAGGGAAAAACATATACCTTTTATGGCAACTTGTCATCATTTTAGAGTCTTTACTAACATAAGAGTTCAGGAAATTGATTATATATTATTTCTGTCATAAATATATCTTTTGTCCACTTTTATCTATTTATTTAAGAAAAAAAAATATTCATTTTTATTTGTTTATTTAAAAAATCAATGAGCTATTAATTTTTTTTCTAATTTTATCTTTGGTATTAATAAATGAGAGAAGATTAATAAAGTGATAATAATATTTTAAGTATTTCAATAAATAGTAATTCTGTTAATAAAATTAATTTTATTTATAATCAAGAACTTTTAATGACTTTTTTAATTCTTATATAACAACTTTAATAAACAGATAAAAGTAAGTGGATAGATAGAGTACAATTTATGAAAAGGAAAAAAAATAAAATCGTCTTGTTTTAAAAATGGGTTTTCATGATAACATTAATCTCCAATTAGTTTGAAAATTTTCGTTCTTATCTTTTTTTTCAGTCAATTGGTTATTCATTATAATGAATATTTATATATCACTATTCCTTGTATTTTTTTAAAATATTTATGAGCATTGATTATAAATAATCTTTTTTATGATGGTTAAAAATAAAACTTGATCTCAATGCCAACCCTCTATTATTTTTTTTTAGCTGACAATCCTAAATTTTTATTATAAAAAATTTGCCAATTAAGTTAATTTGCATATTCATATCATTCTTCCTTTATTTTGATATTTTCCCCTTGACGTTAATATCAATTGTGTACTGGCATATCAAATTGTATAGACACTCAAGTATATAAATTAAATTTAAATATATAAAAATATCAAATATATATATTTTTTAAAAAAATTGTCGGCAAGTTTATTGAAATGATCTGTCAATACAATTTTATTTGCCGAATAGATTACCAATACAACTTTTGTAACCTTAACAATTAAATGTGTATATCTCATACTGAGTCATCTTCTTGACAAGTAAGTTACGTTTGATATATCTGATAAGATAATATATGATAATATAAGATAATAGAATATGACTTAAAAGTATAAAAGAGTTAATAAATTTTTATCATATTAAGTATTTAGTAATTATTATATAACTAAACTGATTATAAATATAAATATTTTTCATAATAAATTTTTTTTATAAAAAATAAAAAAAATGCTAGTCTTTCCATAACCATTTCCATTCTTCACCAAGCTACAACAAATGCTCCTCCTCCCTCTGACGAGGTTGACCATGACGAGGTAAGGAAGAAGAAAATACCTTATAAAAAATCAAATCAATAAAATAGGAAGAATACATATGTACTATAATTATTAGCTTCAATAAAGTAGTCCTTATTCAACTTGATGATTAACCATTGATTAAAGCAATGAAGAAATAAGAAATAATTAGAACATGATGAAGATAATCATTGATTAAAAGGTGTAAAAAAAAAAAAACATTAACATCTTCAAGCCTCCATGAACCTTCACACCTGTGGCTCCAAAGAAAAACAAAAAGATCACAAACTTCCTTCATCATCCATGAACTACTCTTGCAATCATAAGAACCCAGACCTCCCTTCAACCCAACACCAACAATCGTCATTGTCGCTGCCCCTGAACTGCGACCCATTATCCTCGTTGTCAACCAAGTCGAACCCAGAGCCTCTGCTTCACCCAATCGCACCAGTCAAGACCGTTGTCTCCTTCCTCCATCGCCGGCGAACCCAACCACAGAAACCAAACCCAGATTTAGAACCACGATCGGAACTCTCATCTGTCGTCGTCCGGCCAACATCGCTCGAGACCACAACATCATCAGCCATCGTCTCACCACTGCCGGAGTCGCCTCTGCCCCCATTGCCATCCAACCTCCCTGCCCCCACAACGTCAAGCAGGGGTTGATTTGGAAGGTTGGGAGAGATGAAAGGTTTAGAAGAGAGATGAAAGGTTAGGGATGAATTTGGAAATAAATTCCTATTAGGTCTAATCAGAAATGAGAAAGAATAGAATAATCAGGTCATAATAAAATAAACAAGTTTGACCTAATTTAATTATACTATCAAGTTAAATTACTAAACATCTTATAAAACCTGATAGTATTAACTAATACTATCAAGTCTTCATTATCTTGTCAACCAAACGTAACTTTAAAGTGCAAGACATAGATCTACTTATTGAAACATCATCTTCAAAACGATTGTCATCACTTTTATGTAGAATAAAGTATATTGTTTCTTTTTAAAAATGCTTTCTAAAGGTCGGTTGCAAAATTAGTTTGAGTTACTTTTATTTTCTTAGAGAGGAAAATAAAATATACTCTTTAAGAAAAATGTAAATAAAAAATAAAGTCATGTAAATAAAAAAAAAAGTCAGTAAGAGTGAATTATCGAAGAGGAGTTTATGTAATTTGTAGAAGAATAAAATTTGGTTCCAACTTTAGGAGGAGGAAACTCCTTCTAACTTCATTTAATTTATTATCATGTATTACTTTCAACTCTATTTAATTTCATTTAATTAAATTAATACAGTTGGAAGTAGACGCCTCTGAATTAATAAGATCAAGAAATAGATTAGTCTTTTACCTTCCAGGCGGAAGGATACTGCTGGAAAACACCAAAAAAAATTAAATGGGGTTAGAGGGAATTCTCTCCTCCTAAGATTGAAGCCAAGTTTTGTTCTTTGTATAAAGCTATGAGTTCAAACATTCATGTCATCATCGTAAAAAAAAAAAAAGATGAGGAAGAAAGAAGTAAAAAAAAAACAAAACTACTCAGGAACAAATAAATATCAGTATCTCCTATGTGTGAGGAACTGAGGAAATCCATTTTAATTTTCAGCTAGATAATTACATGTAAATAAGGGGAGAAAAAAAGTAAACAAAATATAAAATTAGAAGGTTTGGTAACATGTACTTATGGACTTCTTCACAAATGTGATTATTAATCCTTATTCAGTGATTGCTTCAGTTTCCTTATATAACATTACTATTAATTAATTTCAGAATACTGCATCACTTGGTCCTTGTGACAAATAAGCCTCTCTGTGTTGTTGCTCCAAGAAAACTCCATAATACAACTGAAAATCATCAATGTTATTTCCAGCTTCATATTCCATTGCTACATGCTCCATCTCATCTCCACAAGGGATCCAAGCATTCATCTCATCAAATGGTGAGGAAGAGACCAATTCCATATCAATCCAATGATCAGGGCCACCGACAGATGTGGAGCAATCTTGATCATCCATGTGTCCTATCTCGTACCTTTGACCCAATAGAGGGTCACTGATCTCTGCCTCCAATGACTGAATCATACTTACAAGTCTATCATCGCCATAGTACTCATCTTCCTGTGTCTCTTCCATCAGAGACATGAGAAGCACATTGTTGGCTTCCGAGAACTCAATTCCTAATTCAAAAAAACTCTCAGGCGCTGAGGAAGCCATTCTTAGTAACTTCTTACAATGAAGAAAAAGTGACCCTTTTTTTATTTATTCAGATAGCTAAAGTGAGAGAACAAGATGCAATTAAAGCAGTGGAAGACACAGAATGGCTTTGAAAGGTCAAGAAGGAACCTTTATATAGGCAATCACATTGTACAATAACTCGAGGAAGGGTTACTATAGCTAGTTGCTACTATAAACCAATCAATCATGTGGTTCTAATAAATTATGTAAATGAAGATAAGATTCATATAATTGTGCTGGAAAAAATCTTTGACCCATTGATGTCTACTTGTCGAGCAAGAGAAGGCATAGTTCCAGGTAAGCAAAATATGGAATGGTATTAGACTAGCTATAATGCACCCACTAATTGTCGCAACAGTGGGGCATCAGAAACCGGACAATATGCCCACCTAAGGACCAATAATTAAGTAACAAAAATAATTAAGTTTGAAGGAAGAAGCCACCCATAATTAATAATTTGTAGGATGTCGGCTATGTTTGGAAACCACATTGTGACAATGCTAGAAAAGAAATTTGAAATGATATAATTATAAGAAATATCAATGTCAAATAGTTCCTGAAGAACAAAATTATCATTTCTTTTAATTAAGTGGGCTTCATGTGCATATAATGGAGACCTCTATTATTATTGTTCTTTAAATTTATCAGAGTATCATCTACTTGATATGTGAGAGATTAATTTTTCGAGACACAATTAAGCATTTAAGCAGAGACTTTTCTTAACAGTGTTTTTTCTATACATAAAAATTATGAGATCAAACTAGAATTATATGCTTTAAGAGACCATATTCCTTTCCACTCAAATCCCTATTATAATTGAATTGGAGGATTAAGAAAATGGGAAATGGAGGATCGAATCCCCTAGTCAACAATAACCCACGATCATTAAGATTGAGATGAGATATCATGTGAGTTAAGACTTAAAAGAGCTTTTCTTAGAGTTTTTCAATGTTTTACATATTAGGCCATAGAGAAAGCCTAAAACTAGAGGAGATCTCTATCAATGGGTTAAATAAGAAATCATAATAGTAGGTCTGATAATATTCTTCCCATCAAGTGTGAGTCTTAACATTAGTATGCTTCCCCTCAAGCAGAAGCTATTCCGAGTATTCACGAAGTTACCAGTCAAGACCCAAGTCTTGTTAATGTACTCTACAACATGAGTTAGGGCCGAACTCGAGTACCAACCACCGTCTCCAAATACTCAGCCTAAATGAACCATTGACTTTGATACCACTTATTAGACCATATGAGGAGCCTAAAAACAGGGGAGATCTCTATTAATAGGTAAGAAATCACAATAGTGAGTCCGGCGTCATATCTTGACTCAAAACCTTAAGACAATGAGTATCAACATTAGTATGCTTCACTTCAAGCGGAAGCGATTCCAAGTATTCACGAGGTTACCAACTAAGATTCAAGTCTTGTTAATGTGCTCCACAACATGGGTTAGGGCTGAACTCGAGCACTAACCACCGTCTCTAAATACTCAACCCAAATGAACTATTGACTCTGATACCACTTATTAGATCATAGGAGAAGTCTAAAAGTAAGGAAGATCTCCATTGATGGACTAAGTGAGAAACCACAATAGTAGATCTGACGCTATATCTTGACCCAAAACCTTAAAGTAATGAGTTTATGGATCTTCTCACTTATATACTCTTTATTTAACTAATTTTTTTATCAATGTGAGACTTCAACATTCACACTTAAATTTTTAATAATATATTTTAAATCAATTTTTTTTAATATGCATATGTTGTGTGGTGTTAGCGCTTCTTATACCTAAATCTCTTTAGTAATGTTTTTACGAACTTAGTTAAAGATTAAATATTATATTTCGCAATGTAGATTAATAATTATTATGTGTATTATGATTGCAAATCTTGCATTGTAATATCACGTCAAGTGGTTTAGAATCAAGCCAGCAAAATAATTGCTGTGGTGTCCAAATCTCTTTCGAAAGCTTTGCTGAAGATGTGAAGATGTGTAACATGTACAGAACCACCAGCAGGCACACGTGTCAAGTACTCAAGTGTATACTTAGAGGGGTAGGAACACAATGCACTCACATGGATGGGTTGTGCCCTGCAGTGTCCCTGCTTGTTTGGTATATGAAACCAAACCATACAAGATTAGTCCCATCTACATATATCAAATGGATAACTAGTAACCTATGTCTTCTTATTTTAGGTGGCAAGTCTTTATACACCGTGTTTGTTGTTTTTTAGTAAAAAATAGTACACTAAAATGTTTTCAATAATATATATATATATATATATGAGGGAGGATCAACTTACATCAGTGTAAGTTTTTTTTTACTTACACTCATTTTTAACTGTTAGATCAACTTTCATCTAATGGTTATTTTTAATGAAATAATCTCTACCATTAGATGAAAATAAATCTAACGATTGAAAATGAATGTAAGTCAAAAAAGACTTACACTTGGTGTAAGTCGATCCTCCTTATATATATATATAGGATCTGTGAGAGGAATAACTATTGACCATTCAATAATATATATATATATATATATATATATATGAGGAGGATTAACTTACACTAGTGTAAGTCTTTTTACTTACACTCATTTTTAATCGTTAGATCAACTTTCATCTAATGATTATTTTTAATGAAATAATCTCAACCATTAGATGAAAATAAATCTAACGATTGAAAATGAGTGTAAATCAAAAAAGACTTACACCTTTTAGGTGTAAAGTCGATCCTCCCTATATATATATATATATATATATATATATATATATATATATATATATATATATATATCTGTGAGAGGAATAACTATTTATTAGATCTTACACGAATTCAAGATTAAACATAAATGCATGTGACTTTTTTAAGTGGTCACACGACCTTTAAATAACTTTTAATCTTGACCATCCATGTATGATTGTATGGTCAAGATTTATTCCTCTCATCTTCTCACAATAACCACTTCTCTCACTTTAGATATGTCCCATATATATATATATATATAGGAATTAATTTATATTAGTGTAAATTTTTTTTTTTACACTTATTTTTAATCGTTAATTTTATTTTTATTTAATGGTTGAAATTATTTTATTAAAAGTAACTATTAGATGAAAGTAAATTTAACAATTAAAAATAAGTGTAAGAAAAAAAATTTACATTGATATATATATATTAGTTTGAAATAATGTAAAAATTTAGATACATAATAATAACTTAAAATATATGAAAAAGTACATGAAATATTAAGAAAAACATAAGATATGTGTATTAAATGGCTTGACTAATGTTTAATTTCTTGAACCCGTTAAACAAGAAGAATTAAATAACCAAAAATAAAGGTAAAATTATTATCCACAGGGAAATATAGTTGTCGCGATCGAGATCGCGGCGAAATAGCAGCTCGCATAATTTTAAAAATTAAAAATATGGAGTTGTCACTAATTTTATTTAAATTTAGGAAAAATTAGAAAATATTTTTAGAAAATAGTCTTTGGAACCAAATTGGATTCGGGAGTCAGTTATGGATAGGGAAGAGCGGAAACTTAATCCCACTATACCCCCATCACACCTTGGCCCCGAGACGTACCTTAAATCACCATGCAAAAACTTGATAATCTCAAATTTATTTATTTTACCCCTAATAAAAAGACTTTGTAATTATTTTATTTTTTTATTTTTTTAAAAGAAAAGAAGAACCAAATTATGAAAATTTAATTTTTGACTTGATAGAATGAAAATTCTGCTCCTATGTACCCTCAGGTGTAATGAGGAACTCAAAGTCATGTAGTTCTGTAAAAATAAGTATGAGTTGATTGATTTTAAATTAGAAAAAGAAACATTCTTGCATAGGGTTCAAGTTAGCATTAGGCTACTCAATAAACCTTTATGATCCAAACGACATTGAAGATAACATCCACTATTCAATCATCATCATTGGTCATTGCATTGATTATATATATATATTTTTATTAATTAAAAAAAACATTTTTTACTATTAAAATGAGATAAATAATTAACAAAAATAAAAGCCAAATAAACAAACTCAAGTCAAACCAAATCACAAACTTTCTTCCATTACCTTTCAATATTTGTTCTAATTTTTTTTTTTATTTTTTTTATTCTATGCATCATCCCTTTTTTAGAATACAAACTCCTTTTACAGTTTTTTTTATTGGACTCTTAATGGTTCAACGGCCCAAACCCCTTTTTTTTAAAAATAAAAAAACAAAACAATTCAAAAAGAAAGGAGAGAGGGAGACTTTTGTATCAGAAACACAACAAAACACAAAAAAAAAAAAACAGAATAGAAAAATGGGGAGGGGGGCGTTTGGCTTGGCTTGAAGGATATGGCCATGGTGTTGAGGGAGGACGGCGGCACGATAAGGGCACAGTGGTGCAGGTCAGGACGGAGCAGCGGTGGTGGTTGGACGAGCAGGGCGGAGTGTGTAACACCCTCCCTAGGGTATCACATGTCTGACTTCTGACTCATAATCTGAAAATGTTTTAAAAAAAAAAGGTTTGAGTTAAAAACGTGGGTTTAAAAAAAATTCTTTCTTGCTGAAATATAAACTTACTGTAATCCATAAGTATTACTGAAAATATATTTAAACTGATTCATATACAACATTGACACCAATTAATATTTCACAATTTAAAGAGAAATATAAAATTAACAGACTTTTTTTTTTTCAACAAGAAGAAACCCCATGACGGGTCCTACTAAATAGCAGACGTATAACACTAACGATAAAACTTAACATACTCATTCTTTATCTTGTATCCAGAACTTGTTGCATCGAACTCTACTTCTTGTCTACTCGTAACACCTTCGAACTTGAGACACCACTCTTCAATGTTTTCATCAATCTCTCGAGTGTCCATCGCCCGTTATGTCTAAGACAACTCGATCCTTCTATCATTTGATTTTAACAAGTCTGACAGCACAAGAAAATAACATAACAAAGAGGTGAGATCACCTATGCCAATACCAACATGGCAAAGATAGAGATAACACAAACAAGATATCATACGATAGATCATACCATAATCATGCTATCGGCATTAATCAACTATCATCATCAAATCATTTATTAGTTTAATTATCATAAACAACAAATTACAATAATGTTCTAATTATCATTATCATCATCCAAGTATTCAAAACAATTGTCATAACCAATATCCTCAATTAATATATCATGCAGATATAAAATGTTCAGATTATGCATGTACACAAGACTCGATTTCCTACTCCATGGAGCTAAACTCAGGTCGGAGAAATGATCGAAAAGATCTACCGGTACCACATGCCTTAGACCACGTGCTTTAATTCTCATTTCAATTTTTGCACATCTAGCACATACACGACAGTCTTTATCAGATCTTGATTAAGAATAGTGTCTCGGTCAGGATCATCGGTGTGTTACATCGGTCTAACCTACGGGAAGAAGCGCGACCAACCACCCGTGTAGGCAACCCGCACCCCGATGCCCCCAAGGTCAACAAGTGACCTACACTACGCATATCGCACCCACTCAAGAGGTGTGTTTCTCCTAGGCAATCAGCCATATCCAAATCCTCATCGGACCATTCCAATGCATGTATAATTCACCAAATACCAATCACAGGTATATCTCATAATTTCTCGGATATAGTTTATACAATGCACGAATATATCGGTCTGAAGTCCAACCACAAGGGCCATTCTTTTCAAATTCATTTGTTAAATTAAATCATCTTATCATGTTTTCATAGTTATAAAACACTTTTACCGTATTTTCACAATCGCAGTAACATTCCCAAGTTACGTTTTCACAATCCAAAAACGTTTGTTATGTTTTCACAATACCATAACACTTCTTTTATATTTTCACAATATCGTAACACTTTTGTTACGTTTTTAAAATTCCAAAACATTTTTATTACGTTTTTACAATACCGTAACACTATTGTTACGTTTATAAAATTTCGTAACATTTCAATTACGTTTTCAAAATGTTGCAACTCTTCATTGCACTTTTAAACCACGTCTAATTTTTTTAACATTTTTCTCAATCGCGTAAAAACATACGTTTCTCAAATCGCATAAGTATTTTTCCATCATTTTTTCAAAATCAAGTGAACTTAAAAATCATTCTTTTACGCCACGCAAATCATTTTCTATCATTCTCAAAATATTTAAAATACTTTCCAAATCTCATAACAATTTTTTATCATTTTCACAATCACGTAAAAATATTCTCATCACTATTCAAATCATGTAGTGATTTTTCAACAATATTTTAGTCGCGTAAAATATTTAAACACTTTCCAAATCGTGTAGAAATATTTAAACATTTTTCAAATCGCGTAGAAATATTTTACTGTATTTCAAATTATTTTTAAGATATGTAAAATATTTTTCAACATTTTTCAATCACATAAAATATTCCTCAATATTCCAAACATTATTTTGACTTAAATAAATCAATAAAATCCTTTTAAAACCGTATTCATGTACTTTTTGAAAAATAAATTCTTTGTTTATTTTTCTTACTTTTCTAAACATCCATTTTCATCATTCAAGAAAATATTAATTTTGTGAACATCTATCTTGAGGTGTCTTGACCAAAATTCACCATGTTCTAGGGATCAAAAATTAATTCCCTTATTCTTGAAAAATTTCAACATAGAACCCTAACCTTGGGTGCCAAAACTGTAGTCATTCTTTGGCCATTGGAGCCAAGAATTGATTTTCTTTCCATCATCAAATCATGGCATATACATACATATTCAAATATATATTATAAGCATACCATAATCAAAGCAATAAATCATGCATAGTATAAGCATACCATCAAAGTTATAAACTCATGCAAAGCATATCAAGCATAGGCAAATAATCAAAGCTCATAAACACCCACAAATTAATTACATGATCATGGATATGAATCCTCACATGGATTCAACATCCATCAAATATATAACCATCTCTCACCACCATGCTTGGTTGGTGAGATAGATCTCCCTCTTACCTCTTGAAGATCCTCCAAAGCTTCTTGATTTGTTTCTTTTTCCAAGTCTTTCACCACCAAGGGCTTCTCAAATACAAAACAAAACACAAGTTAATTAACATATCAAGCTTGATTAAGAGGAACCATGGATCAAACATGGTTTAGATCATGAAAAAGAGAGAAGAAAATGAAGTTTCCTTATACTTCACCTCAAAAACCCAATAACTTTGATCTTGAAGAAACTCCTTGAAGATGAATGATTTAGAAGAAGTCTTCAACATGAAAGTTGCTTAGAATATCATGGAGATTCAAGATCTAAGGTTGGATGAAATTAAAAGAGCTTGGATGGTGATTTTAGGGGTTTTGACCGAATGATATCTCTTGAAGAACAAAGATGAAATTTTTGATTTTTGATAGAAACTTGAAGCTTGGATTTGAAGCTCAAGATGAATGATTTTGGAAAAACTCATAACTAGAGATGTTCTTAGAATGATGTTTAGGTTTAGAAAATCAAGTTGGATGAAATTTTTGAGTGATGGAAGCCATATCAATGGTGCTTGGCCGAAACTAGCACATAGGAAGATGGAGAGAAAATATTTGATGAAGTCTTAGCTTTTTGGAGGAGACAAGGATGCATTATGATGACAAATGAATGAAATGCTTTTTGGCCTCTTCCTCCTATGCATTGTCGTAGAGTGAAGAGAGAAAAGAGTGAATTATTTGAGCAATTATTTGGTATTAACTCATTTGAGGAAAAGGTGATAAAGTGAGATAAAGCAAATGAATGAAATGATGTTGGTCCCCTTTTTTCCTTGCATTGCCGTGGAGAGTGAGTGAGAAATGAGTGAATTATAGAATGTTATTCAAAGACACCAATATTGAATATGTCTTTGTTGTGTAATACAAATAATAGAACATGAATTAATTGAATCAAATTGGCCCCTTTTTCTTTGCATGGCCGTAGGTGCTTCTTCAAAAAGGTGGCCATTTTTTTGTTGACTTGTCTTACTTTGTTTTACTTGAATTGCATTCTAATATTACAAAGTGAATTGCTTGTTAGAGCAATTTTGCTCTTCCTTCACCGTAGAAACATGTTTTTATTTAATGACTTGTTTCCTAAGGATGCAAACAAAGAAATCATATTCAAGGATGATGTAATATTGACCATGACATGTAATAATGGTCATAAAGTTTTGTTTCTTTGTCTTCTAAACAATCCAAAACCATCACCGTCAATGCATGCTTCTCCTTGAACATTCAATAAATGACCATAATAATTAGCTACCATTTGGAGCATTTCTAGCCATTGATTAATTCAATGGTTAGGATTAATGTAGATTTTTAATTTTAGAAACTAAATCTGCAAGCCATCGGATTTTTCTCCTTTAAATTCTAAATCCTAGATGTGTCCAAAATTAAGGGTCAAGATTGCTTCTTCAAACTTTAAATCCAAGGGTCCTAATTAGTCTTTCTACTTTAGAAGACCAAATCTCCACATTGATTGATTCTTCATCCAATGGTCATAAATGATTCTTTATTACTTTTTAAGATTAAATCTCCACCCTTGATTTAATCTAAATCCAATGGTTATAAATGGTCTTTGTCATTTTTCAAGACCAATTCTACACCTTTGATTACATCTATGGTTGATATCAAAGCCTTTTTAACTAAGTTTATTCTCACACCATTGATTAAATCAATGGTTATTATCCAAGCGCTTTATTAAGTTTGTTTAACCTTTGATTAAATCAATGGTTAATATTCAAACTAAGTATTCTCATCCAAGCAGGTATAAATCAAGTCAAGCTCTCTTTGTTGACTACGCAAAGATAATATTTATTCTTGTATCCTACAAATAATATTTTTTGTATTTTTATCATCCGATAATTAAATACAAGACAAAATACAAGATCAATAAAATTTTCTAAAATCATGTTTCCTGGATTCGGGTTTAGTAAGATCCCCTGTCTCCGTCTAAACAGTACAAATTTTTCTATGCGTAGAAAATTTTTTTCACTTTGTGGGACCCACCTGGGCCCACATATGGCCACCGGCCCACATACACCTCGTGGGGCCCACAAACTATAAAAATTTTAAAATCACACATAAAATCATAAATATTAGAAAACGCACAAATATCAAATCAGATTACGTAAAATAATTACCTAACGGTAAAAATTAAATTACGTAAAGTTTTCCTCAGTCCGAAAATTTTTATTTTCCTGACGCGGAGTAAATCACTCAAAACGATCAAATACGCTGACGGAATAAACAAAATAATTTTACGGTGCACAGAAATTACTAAACAGTAAAATTCTGTTAACTGTCAAAATTACTGTTTAAGAGATAAGAAATTTTGGGATGTTACAGAGTGCGGCGCGGACGAGCTGGGTGGCGTGCTACTCGGTACGGGTGGAGCTGGTCGGTGACGGCGAGGAGGATCCGGCAGCGTGACGCGACTTCCGACGGCTGGTGCACGACAGATCTGGCGCTGTCACGTACGCGACTGGAGGGGCTCGGTGGTGGAGCTCGTGGTGGCTGGACGAGCAGGGCGGCGTGCAGCTGGGCTACGGTGGCTGTTCTTTTTTATTTGAAAATGATGGCTAAAATGGGATGGAGTTGACTGGTGGTCACGATTTAATGTTTGTGGGTTTGAGAATGTTGTATCTTGGAGTATATCTTTTTTGTGTTTTCTTACTTCTTTCCCATTTCCATTATATCGCCCCATTTTATTTTTCTGTTATTATGATACTTTCAAGAAGAACAATACGTATCTATGCAGCTTAACAAAGTGTGATTTTTAACTTCAACTCAACCAGAATCGCATGCCAACCAATTCCATTTCATATTGGAAAAACAAGAAAATAAATTAAGTTAAAACAAAGGTGTGATTCTTACCTTTTTAATGCACAAAGAAAAAGAACAGGTAAGAGCAAAAGCTCTCTCTAATTACGTTCTTCTTTCCTTGATCTTTATTTTCTCTTCAAAACGATCTCTGTTTTTTGCTTCAACCACCAGACCAAAGAATTAGCTCCCACTTCTCTTCCAATTTATTCTCTATTTCAGTGCAAAATGATAGTGGAAAGTATGGTATGTAGTGTATGTGAAATGGGGTGAGATCTGTTGGTGTTAGATGAAATTTGATGATGGTGAGGGTGAAGTTGCTTGAGAATGTTCTTACGTGAGAAAAGCTGAGAATGAGTGTGTGGGAGTATGCGTGATTTTTTTTTTGGAAATTCGTCTGTCCCCCCCATTCTTTGTTTTGGCACATTTTATATACCATTGAGAAGCTATAATTCCATCAAGCCAGTGGGAACGACGTGAGGAATTCTTCTCATAGGGGTGGCTGGTTGCAGGAGGTTGCAGGCATAACTTGCTCTATTTTCCCCTTGTTTTCGGTTGAGCATTGAAGGGCATTAAAAGCCTCACTCTTTCTTCTCTTTCGGTGGAAAATCCTGCAGCATCCTTCTTTTTTTAAAAAAATTAATTTAATTATAAGAGAAAAGAAAAAACTATTTTTCATTTTTTCTTATTTATTTTTTATTTATTTTTTATTTTTTATTTTTTTACCAGGTCAAAATTGGGTGTTCACAGTTGCCCCTCTTTACTTGTTTCTTACTAGATAATAGGAATAACTGTAGTTTTTCAAATTATCATCGTAAGAAATGAGTAAAGATATGAACTTCGATTTTGTCCGACAATGCAAAACAAGGCAAAAAATTAAAAATGCATGGAACTGATGCGCTTGACAGAAAATAAAATGCATGAAGCCGATGAGCTCAACAAAAATAAAATGCATGGAGCCGATGCGCTCAACAGAAACTTTAAAATGTATAGAGCCGATGCGCTCAAAAGATAAATGACAGGAATTTAAAATGCATGGAGCCGATGCGCTCAAAGAATAAATGAAATTAAAATGCATGGAGTCGATGCGCTCAACAGAAAATAAATACAAGGAGCCGATGCGCTCAATAGAAACTTAAAATGCATGGAGCCGATGCGCTCAACAGAAAATAAATACAAGGAGCCGACGCGCTCAATAGAAACTTAAAATGCATGGAGCCGATGCGCTTAACAGAAATTAAAATGCATGGAGCCGATGCGCTCAACAGAAATTAAAATGCATGGAGCCGATGCGCTCAATTAAAATTTTCTTTTCTCTCTCTCTTCTCTCTCTCTCTCTCTCTCTCTCTTCAAAAAAACCATATGAGGCAACGGCGACCACTGAAAGCTTTGACTAATCAAACCCTTTATCCACGTGCTTTTTTTCATCAGACCCTTTTGTCGGCTAAGACTCCCCTAGATTTTCTCATTCCTTTTTTCATTTTTCTGACCACCTTATTCTCCTTAGCAACATATTGCAACCTGTATCTTGAGTTACTGAGATCCTTTAATCTGAATTAATCATTGAAGGATTGCTGCAAAATTGTCAGATCAAATTGTTGACTTTAAGTTTATTTTATTTGAGACATAAATTAAAGAGTAAACATGCATTCATGAATGGACAGAAATCTATTAAATGAACAAACTTCATTTTATTATTTTGGTAATGTAATGAACTTTTGACAAGATACGTACTTGAAAGACAGAAGAAAGGTTGCAATAAAAAATTTGCCCTAGTATTGGTTCCTTGTTCCTCATTCAATTGATTCACTGCAAATGCTTGACAACTCAACCACTGTCTCTGCTGATACCTCCTTCAACACGAATTCTCTTTAATTCCTCAAAAAATTTGCCCCAGTATGGCCCATTTAATGCAAACGACTTGCCCCCTTATATAACTGATTGGACGCACATCAAAAATTACCCCAGTTTGGTGAATTTCTCGAAGAGTTTCAGGCCCATTTTCTTTGAGATTTTGCCTATTCATTTGCCCTAACTTTTGCTTAGACTGCCTTTTCAGGTTTTCAGCCTAACGGACTTTTTTATTTTTTTCATTTTTTCAATTGCTCTAACTTTTGCTTAGGTTACCCTTTTCGAGTCTTCAACCTAACGAGCTTTTTTTATTCTTTTTTTTTTATTTATTTTAGGCATAGAATCTCTTGACAATATCAGTATTCACGGGCCTTGGCAATTCTTCTCCATCCATATTCTGCAAAATTAATGCTCCTCATGAAAACGCCTACTTGACTATATACGGGCCTTCATAATTCAGAGCTCATTTTCCTCTGGCATCCTCTTAGTTAGGGAGACTCTTTTTCAAAACCAAATCCCCTGGGACGAACTTTCTTGTTGAAAGCTCTGACCATTCTGCTTTGATACAATTGCCCATGACAAATAGCTGTCAATCTCTTTTCTTCTACCATATTTAATTGCTCATACCGAGTCTTCACCTATTCAGATTCTTCTAACTCTGCTTCCATCAAAACCCTCAGAGAAGGGATCTTGATTTCTATTGGAGAGACAACCTCCATCCCATAAACCAAAGAGAAAGGTGTTGCCCCAGTGCTTGATCGTATATTGGTACGATATGCATGTAGAGCATAGGGTAACATTTCATGCCAGTCTTTGTAGTTCACTACCATCTTAGCAATAATTTTCTTGACATTCTTATTTGCTGCCTCAACTGCACCGTTCATCTGAGGCCTGTAGGGAGCTGAATTATGATGGTTAATTTTGAAATTTTCACAGAATTTTTTAATCTCAGCACCATTGAGATTGGTACCATTATCTATGATTATCCTTTCTGGAATTCCATATCTGCAGACAATATCCCTTTTGAGGAATCTCAAAAACACTTTTTGAGTAATGCTGGCATAAGAGGAAGCTTCTACCCACTTGGTGAAATAGTCAATCGCCACCAAGATGAAGTGATGACCATTGGAAGCTTTGGGATTAATGGGTCCGATGACGTCTATTCCCCACATCGAGAAAGGCCATGGCGATACCAAATTATGTAAAGGGAAAGGGGGTGTATTGATTCAATCTGCATACATCTGGCATTTTTGGCACTTTCGTGCATAATCTATGCAGTCTGTTTCAATAGTGGACCAATAATAACCACTCCTTAGAATTTTTCGAGCCATCATATGACCATTGGCATGGGTTCCACAGATTCCTTCATGAACCTCAGTCATGATTATACGAGCTTCACGAGCATCCACACATCTAAGCAAAGTGCCATCATGCCCCCTTTTGTACAGAACCTCTCCGTTCAGGAAAAAGGTCATTGCCAACCGGCGGATAGTCTTCTTATTCTCCTCACTTGCCCCTGTTGGGTATTCTCTATGCTGTATATACTGCTTGATATCATAATACCAAGGTTTACCATCTGGCTCATCTTCCACATTAGCACAATACGCAGGCTCACTATGCGTCTTCACTTGGATGGGTTAGACATTATTATGGATATCCAACTTGGTCATTACAACCAAAGTGGCCAAGGCATCTGCAAACTGATTCTTGTCTCGGGTCAAATGAGAGAAGGTCACCTCCTCAAACTTCTCAACCAACTGGATCAAATACTTTTGATAAGATACCAACTTCGGATCTTTGGTTTGCCATTCACCATTCACCTAATAAATGATGAGTGCTGAGTCTCCAAATACTTTTAACCGCTTGATCCCCAAGTCAATTATAACTTGTAAACCATTAGCACATGCCTCATACTCTGCAACATTATTGGTGCACTCAAAATCCAGCTTGATAGCGACTGGGTATTGTTTTCTAGTTGGTGAAACAACCACGGCTCCTATGCCACTACCATGTATGTTAACCGCTCCATCAAAATACATCTTCCAAACAGGTTCTTCTTCTTTTTCTTCCGCCATCAATATTTCTCCATCAGGGAACTCAGATGTTACTAGTTGTTCACCTTCAAGAGGCTTTTCAGCTAAATGATCCGCAAATGACACTTCCTTTGATGGATTTTCGAGTCATGTACTTGATATCAAATTCTGATAGCATCACTTGCCATTTTGAGACCCTTAATGAAACATGAGGGCTTTCAAATATGTACTTTAAAGGGTCTATCCTGGAGATCAACCACGTGGTGTAATAGAGCATATACTGTCGTAGCCGTTTTGAGGTCCATACCAGCGCACAACAAGTCTTCTCAATAGCCATGTAACGAGCTTCACAGTCATTAAACTTCTTACTCAGATAGTAAATCGCCTGCTCCTTCTTTCCCGATTCATCATGCTGCCCCAGCATTGCCCCCATCGAGGTTGGTAATACAGTTAAGTATAAAATTAAAGGGTGACCGGGCGTAGGGGGTACTAAAATAAGAGGATTCATTAAATAAGCCTTTATCTTGTCAAAAGCTTCCTGACATTCTTCATCCCATTTGCCTGGTTGATGCTTCCTCAACAACTTGAATATAGGCTCACAGGTGCTGGTTAAATTAGCAATGAATCTAGCAATGTAATTGAGTCTCTCGAGAAAACTTCGCACTTCACGCTCCGTCTTAGGGGCAGACATCTCTTGTATTGCATTCACTTTATCTGGATCCACCTTTATTCCTTCTCTACTAACAATGAATCCAAGTAATTTCCCAGTAGATGCTCTAAAAACACATTTAGCAGGATTCAACCTCAACTTGTACTTTCTGAGTCTTTCAAACAGTTTACGCTGAACTGCCACATGACTTTCTCCTTCTTTAGACTTGGCCACTATATCATCCACGTACACCTCAACCTTCTTGTGCATCATGTCATGAAACAGTGCCACCATAGCGCGTTGGTAAGTAGCCCCAGCATTCCTTAATCCAAACGACATCACTGTGTAACAAAACGTTCCCCAATGAGTAATGAAAGTGGTTTTTTCTTTGTCATTGACATCCATGGGAATTTGATTGTACCCTGAGTATCCATCCATGAATGAGAACCTGTGACTCTTAGCAGTGTTATCAACCAGAACATCGATGTGAGGGAGTGGGAAATCATCCTTCGGGCTGGCCTTATTCAGATCTCTATAGTCTACACACATTATGACTTTTCCATCCTTCTTAGGCACTGGCACAATGTTGGCTACCACTCTGGGTGCCTTGACACTTCCACAAATCCTGCTTCTAACTGCTTAGTCACCTCTTCCTTGATCTTCAGGGACATATCAGGATGCATCCTCCTTAACTTCTGCTTCTTTGCCTCAATATTCGGGTATAATGGGATTTTATGCGATGCTATCTCTGGATCTAACCCAGGCATATCCCGATAAGACCAAGCAAAAACATCCATATACTCTTTGAACAGCATGATCATCTCTTCAAACTCTGGGTTTTCCACTACTTTCAATTCCTTTTTCTCTTCCTCTGTTCCCATGTTGACCACCTCTGCTTCTTCGCCATTTAAGTTAAATCCCTTCTCTGAGTACTCCAGTAATTTTGAAAAAATTTCAACAACATCTTCCTCTTCTCTAGATCCAGGGTCTTCTTTATCAAACATCGCAGGGGAATCAATTGATGAGTTTTCGAAGTCCCTTTCATGAGGTGAACTTTCTACGAAACTCAGATCCCTGGAAAGCAATTTTGTGTGGAGTTGGAAAAGTAGAATAAAGTAGGAATGACAAAGGAAGAACAAGATATGGTACAGAAATGTAAAAAGAAAATTGATAAACGCAAAATGATAAGTCAGAAAGTGCAACGAAGAGAAATGCTGAGTATTCATGCAAGTTCATTTAATCAATGTCTCAAATAACATAAACCATAAGCTCAAAATAACTCCAACATTTGCTCAACACAATATGACTAGACAATTACTTTGAAACAATCACATCAATAATTAGTTCAGATTTCCAGTTCTTCAGCAGCTCCTCATTAGTAAAAAGACGGATTGCCTTGTGCTCTTCTTGGTTCTCTTCATGCAAAGCATTGATAGTGAGGCGGTATCGGGGGTGAATGACCTCGTCAGGCATAATCACCTCGGCTGGTGCTGGGAATGTTTCCCTCATGTGGGGAATATGCTTCATTTTGCCCTTGCCATTCTTTTTTTCAAGAGTCATGCTCCTCATATGCTCCTCCAGAGATGCTTTGTACCCTATCCCAAATTTATCTGACTTTCCTGGGAGTGACACTGGTGACCAAGTACCTTGCAGCTTCGAGCCCAAACCCTTTCCTTCTTGGTATCCACTACTAGCCATGATCCAGGCCACCACCTGATTCACACTTGGTGTGAGAGATTCATCTTTACCAAGTTCAGTTTCAACTACTTCGAAACTGTGCCACAAGTTTTCCTCTTCCTTTTTTGCACTCTCCACATATGGCACTGAAACTGGTTTTGACAGCATAATCTCTTCCTCTCCATGTATGGTGATGACCGACCCATTCTTAATATATTTAACACTTTGATGTAGGGTGGAAGGAACAGCACCAGCGAAATGGATCCATGGTCTCCCCAATAGCATGGTGTAGCCAGGCTCAATATCCATGACTTGGAACAACACTTGAAAATTACTTGGACCAATCTCTAGCGGCAGCATCATCTCTCCCATAATGCCTCTCCTATTTTCATCAAAGGCTCGCACCACCATTTCTCGTGGCGACAATTCATCCTCACTTATTGATAACGAAGTTAGAGTCGACCTGAGAATGATATTCAATGCAGACCCCCCATCAATCAAAACTTTTGCAACTATGTACCCTTTGCATTTGAGGGTTATGTGCAAGGCCCGCGGGTTCTTCTCAGATTGAGAAATGATCTCTTCATCAGTGAATGTGATCATGTTAACGCGTTTCACAGGGTCCACCATGTTAACCACACTTTCGGGAGTAACATCGGGTTTCGCATAGGCTTCATTCAGAATTTTTAACAACGCCTTCCGATGCATCTCAGATGTCAAGATGAGTGACAAAAGAGATATCCTGGCCGGAATCTTTTTTAGTTGTTCCATCACATCATATTCGCTTTGCTTCATTACCTTCAGGAACTCCTCTTCACCTTCCTTCTCTCTCTCCTCTTCTTTTGACATTTCCTCCCTACTCTCTTCTTTAACAATTTTCTTTTTTCTAACTCTCCTGGGCCATAGCATCGCCCACTCCTTGTAATTCCCCCTACCTTGACTATGTTAGTCACCAACTCCTCATCCTTGTGTACTTCAGCAATTCGAGCCTTCGAAGTCTCTTCCTCGACTCCTTTTGTCTCTACCTTGGTTTCATAATTCCATGGCACTGAATGAGTGTCATTATAAACAAATGGCACTGGCTTCTTGATTGTTACCACTACTTTCTCTGACGTCGAGACTTGGTTGAGAGGTGGCACCTTAAGCACAAAGCGTTCGATCACATTGACCTCTTTGGAGGAGGCTAGCCCTTGTCTCGCATGTATTACTCCCAAAGTAAGCAACCCTTGGACTCGAACCCTGAAGTCCTAACAATTCTCAATATCATGTCCCATTCCCCCATAATGATAAGCACAATTTGACTCTGCATCATATTTTTCCTCTTCTTTCATCGTGGCGGCTGGTGCAGTAATACTGTAGCCAGCTTTCTTCAACCCTTCGAATATCCTTGCCAACGGTGTACGCAAGCTCATGACCTTTCTTATGGATGACCCTTCCATCTCTAAAGCATTCACCACATTCCTTCCACCATGATTAGGAATTGGATTGTTAACGATACTAGGTCCAGCCTCTTCCTAGATATCAAGCTTCCCATAGGCAATTAACTTTCTTATTGTAGTCTTAAAAGACTCGCAGTCTTCAATTGAATGCCCTGGGATATCCATGTGATACTTGCAGGTTGAGTTCGGGTTGTACCATGATGGAAATGGTGGTTCTAATGGACGCACAGGAATTCCCGAAACAAGATGAGCATCAAACAGCCTTTAGAATAGGTCTGCATTTGGAATGGATAACCTTAGAAAGAGGGGAAGGTTTTAAGGACGAAAGCGGCTTTGGTTTTGGAGGTTCGGGCGAGGTTGTGAGTGGTTTGGGTAATTCTGCGGAGGTACAAGTGGGTATCGGGTATAGGTTGAGCGAGTTGGTGTATATGGTTGTGGCGAGGGAACGTTGTTAACTTAGAATTGTGGTGTTGGGGTGAAGTTTGTGGCCGGTATAATTTGGTGGGATGGATAATGAGGAGGTGGAGGTGTTTGGTATGAAAAGTGGGGGTTAGGGTTGTATGGTGACTGATGACTTAGGTTTTGTGGGGAAAATTGAGGTTTGAAGGTCTGTGGGCATTGGATATAATTCTCCTCAGGTTTTTTCTTTTTCGGTTGGAATCCCTTCTTGAAAGTAATATTCTCTGTACTGCTTATTGGTAACTTCCCAACTTTGGCCAAAATTTCAATCCTTTCCCCTGCAGTTATCAAATCTGCAAAATCTTTATAAGCTGCCCCAGCCATTGTCCCAATAAAAGGATTTCCCAAGGTTCCCAAAAAATACGAACACATCTCAGACAGTGTCAATGAGGGCTGAACTTGGGCTGCCAAGGCTCTCCACCTCTGTGCATATTGCTTGAAAGGTTCCTCATTCCCTTTCTGCATTGAACTCAATTGTTCCCGGGTTGGGACTGTGTCTAGATTGAATTTGTACTGGTCCATAAATAGATCAGCCAATTCCGTCCAACGTGAGATCTTAGAGCGATCTAACTGTAGATACCACTCTAGAGCGGGACCTGTAAGACTCTCATGGAAAAAGCTGATAAGGAACTTATCATCTCTGGACCAGACAACCATCTTAGTCCCATAACTGATCAAGTGAAAGCGAGGGTTGCCACTCCCATCATACTTTACAAAATCAGGAATCTTGAAATCTTTGGGGATTATTATATCTATGGTGGGACACAGTTCCTCTATTCTCAGAGGTCCATAAGCATTGGGGCCTTTGATTGCCTTGATCTGTTCCTCCATTTTCTCCATCCATTCTTCCTTTATCTTGTCCTTCTCTGTCATGACGTGGCTATTCCCAGAATAAGGCATTGTTGCTTGCCCCGAAACAGACACGTGAGGTTGTTCCCAAGTAGGGCCAATATAACCAGGAATTTCATTATGAGCGCCTTCCAAGGCGCGATACCCTTCCCCAATAGGCATAACTATTGATGTTGTTTGAGGTGGTTGCTCATGGATCCCTGCAGCAATGCTTAAGGTTACAGTCAAGAATATCGGGGCAGTTATTGATGGCATATTTGCATACACTTCATCCCTATTTGCATTTCTATTTCCACTAATTAAGTGGAGAGACTCCCTCACATCTTGTAATATTGCTTCTAACCTTACTTGGGTTTCTGACATCTCATTTATCCTCCCTGTCATTTCATCGACCTCTCTGCTCAAGTTTCTTCCCGTCTCAGAATTATCAGCAGTCATTCTGGTCCGAGATCTAGTATTGTGAACTCGGGTTAGATTAGTCTCTTCTCTCCTAGGTCGCGCAAGGATTCCTAAGCAAAAAGCACATTAGATAAAGAAATAAAAAGAAATTAACACTATTGTGAGGATGCTTGGCGATTGTGGAGAGATTCGCATGGTCATTCAATAGCAAGGCAGGATCCCGGATTTAGCATTAGCGGGTTCACTAATGGTGCCATCTTTAAACAAGATTCCCATATTTTTGCCAAAAGAACAAATTGTCTCAGGGCGAAAGCATGGTTGATAACCTATTCAAGGGAGAATTCACCCCTCAATGAATAGTGCCTAAATGAAAAGCAGTAATCATTAATGTTCAAAGCAAAACACTGCAACTGGTCATTCATTTCATCCCAAAATTAATCAGTACAAGGTCTTAGTCTCCTCAAAATGTAACATAAACTACATTACATCAATAATTTTGTTTGTTTCTTTCTAAGACCCTTAGCAAGACCTTGACAATATTTTATAAACTCGGCTATCTTCTGTGGTAGCCTTAACAACGGATTCATGCGAATCTGAAGGCCTGCTTCATCAAAACGGTTGACCAGTTGCGTAGTGTAATGCTGCAAGCAGCTAGACATGTCCTCATATTTCTTCATCCAATATTCCTTTTGAGCCCTTTCATTTTGAGCTGCCCATTGCCATGCGCCATCACTTTCTTCTTTTTGCAGTTGTTGCCTCTGAGCTTCGAGTCTCCATTGCTCCTTTTCTTGCTCTAATTCTTGAGCTTTCATCTCCAAACGCCTTGCTCTCTTGTTTGCTTCCTTGAGTGAACTATAATATTCTGCAGCCAAAACCTGTCTTTGATCAGAGCGTCGTTTCACTTCAACCAGAGCTTCTTGTAAAGATTGCATCCTTTGGTCTTGTGCTCTAGTATTTGCTTCCAATTCTTCTTTCTCTTGCAAAATCTTTTCTATTAATTCTTCTTGAGCACTTACCTTCACTCGTAACTCCTGGGCTTCCAAAGTGATCTTATTTGATTCTACCTTTTTTCCTTTTCTTGCCCTTTTTACTCGACTCGGGGATTCAGCAGCATCAGCTTGTGCATCCTTTAAGTCTTCAATCTTGTCGGCTAACTTCTAGCACCGACTTGTGTAAATGACAACTTTTAACTCAGCAGCTTCCTTCCCTTGTTCCAAAAACTGCATATGCGCTTTCATCCTCTCTATCTGGGTGGTCATTTGAGATATAATCTGGGAGTGTTTTTCATCACTTGACACCGCCTTAGGGGTACTATTTTGTGCTTTTCTTGTTGCTCTTCATTGCAGGTACTCGGGAGTAGGAATTACCACACGTTTTCTCAGTTCTTTTGCTCCTGCCCTATGAATATTCTTCCAAGCGTCCCTGACCTCCTTTTCCTGCTTGGTAGTGCTTCCATCTTTCCCATATAAAAAGTTGAATCCTCCAAGTTGTGTCTTGTCAGGCACGTGTTGAGTCCATTGGAGCTGTCTAAGCACAAGGATCGGTGAAAATGATACACAACCTCTCACGCCCATTAAAGGAACGTTAGAGAATTCACCACAATTGAGCAATATCTCTTCCCCATGATACTAAGAGCAAACCCATTTGAAAGAGTTTGATCCCATCTTCATGAACTCATCTTTCCATTCATGGGCTTTCTGCTGCTTCACTGGAATGCGACCAAAATTCCTTAGTGGATCAGGTAAGAGGCCCAGGCGATTGAGTACATCCATGTGCGTCATGATCCAAACATACAACATGTGTGTGCAACATCGAATCATTCCCCCTCATTTTTTGTGGCAAATCTCCATGGTTAAGAAAGTATCAGCGAGAATAGCCGGGATTGGATTTGCCCTATGATTCTCAAACTTTAAGAAGGCATCCATTGCTGCTTGATCAACTACATCTGAAGTGAATGGGAATAATACTAATCCAAAGATGGTTAGCGCCAATGTTTTGTTAAAGAGATCCCATCTTCCTTGTCGTGCTAGTATCTCAAGATGTGCTTCCAGGTAACTCTTCTTCAATCCTTGTGTTCTTCCTCTCTTTTCCATGCCTAACTGATTTGCCTGAACCCCTATAAGTTCTGCTATTTTTCCTTCTGACATATAATATCCTCCATAAAGATAAACATTAGGGTACTTGCTCATTGGGAGTCTCAGCATGATGGCATACTCTTCTATGGTCGGTGCAATATCTAAGTCGGGCAGCTCAAAACATTTCAGAGAGCAATTCCAAAACTGGGCAAGGCCACTCAAAACAGGTTCTTCAACAGGGATGCGTAACAAATCTAGGATCTATCCATAACTGCTCGAGAACTCTGACCGAGCCTTAGGAGTCATGTGTTGAGTAATGTCCTTCACCTGCCTCAAATCACTGCCATTTACTGTAATCTTCATATTCCTCTTAAGATCTACTGCATTACTGGTGTTTTTCCTTTGGCACATCTCTTCCATTCCTTGCTATTGAATGAGTACTAATCTTTCCACTTTACCAAGTAAACTCACCCTACAAAAAGTAAAAAAAGAAGAATGTAAGCAAACTAGAAAAATGAAGAATGCATCCTAAGGATACCTCTCATCGAGGTAGCTCTAAAATGTACCCTAACATTCTACATGGAGAAATCCTTATAGGGTCGTAAACCCAAAGGATTACGTATGATTTGCTGATGCATACCCTCTTTATTATTATTATTATTTTTATGCAAGAAAATGACATGGAAATGTAAGATGATGCATTTATTTTTGGATATGTCATGCAAATGCAAGGTAATGCATATCCTTTCTTTTATTTCTCCTTTGTTTGAAAAATGCTATGAATGTCATGCAAATGATATGAAAATGCAAGATGAAATATCCTCTTTTTATGATTTTTTTTTTAAAAAAATGAGAATGAATGATATGAGAAATTGATAGATCAAGAAGAAGTACGCTCCCTTTGTGCTCTAATCAGGTGAAACTTAAAGGTTAGATTTCCTTAAAGTCATGACTCTAATTTTGACAGCCACTATATTCAATCTATCAGTGCAAGGTTTTTAGGATAGATCTAGACCTCTAAAAGTCATGGTCCCCAGATTGCCCCTATCTCGAAAGACAAGGATCCAATGCATGAATTAATCACAAGTAAGGATAAACCCTCTCAATATGACTAGTTCATGACACTGGTAACAATCTGAATGGTGTCTCAACCAATGTCAAGTGAGAATGAAGCCCGTCAATAACAAAAGTCGAGACCCCTCCTATTCCTCGGGTTTGCACAGACTCGAGTATAGAGCCCAAAAAGTGTGTGAGATAAGTGATAGTGATGTGTGTGAGGGAGCATACAAACCTGTACCAGAAATTTAAAAAGACCAAAAATTACCGCCACAACCTACAAAACATATATACAATAGCCAGCCAGTAATCATCTACCATACGATTTCAACAATTAAGCATAACATTATATGTTCAAGTTAAAATATACACAAGGTAACGATACCAAATATTTACACCAAAGTATTAAACAAAAACTATTTAAAAATAAAAATAAAAAATAAAACAAAAAGAACAAAAAGAGGTAAAATAAATAGAGATTATTAAAAAATTTGCATAACTAACCACAACAGGCTTGACTCTCCAAGTTTCCCCAGCGGAGTCACCATCTGTCCCGACCGAGATCGCGGCGAAATAGCAGCTCGCATGATTTTAAAAATTGAAAATATGGAGTCGCCACCAATTTTATTTAAATTTAGGAAAAATTGAAAAACTTTTTTATAAAATGGTCTTTGGAACTAAATTGGATTCTGGAGTCGGTTATGAATAGGGAAGGGCGGAAACTTAATCCCACTGCACCCCCATCACACCCGTCCTGAGACGGTACCTTAAATCAATTGTGTAAAAAATTTGATAATCTCAAATTTATTTATTTTACCCCTAATAAAAAGACTTTGTAATTTTTTTATTTTTTTATTTTTTTTAAAAGAAAAGAAGAACCAAATTATGAAAATTTAATTTTTGACTTGACAGAATGAAAATTCTGTTCCTACGTACCCTCAGGTGCAATGAGGAACTCAAAGTCACGTAGTTCTATAAAAATAAGTATGAGTTGATTGATTTTAAATTAGAAAAAGAAACATTCTTGCACAGGGTTCAAGTTAGCACTAGGCTACTCAATAAACCCTTATGATTCAAACGACATTGAAGATAGCATCCACTATTGAATCATCATCATTGGTCATTCCATTGATTATATATATATTTTTATTAATTTTTTTAAAACAACATTTTTTACTATTAAAATAAGATAAATAATTAACAAAAATAAAAGCCAAATAAACAAACTCAAGTCAAACCAAATCACAAACTTTCTTCCATTACCTTTCAATATTTGTTCTAATTTTTTTCCTTTTTTTATTTTTTTATTTTTTTATTCTATGCATTATCCCTTTTTTAGAATACAAACTCCTTTTACAGTTTTTTTTATTGGACTCTTAATGGTTCAACGGCCCAAACCCCTTTTTTTAAAAAATAAAAAAACAAAACAATTCAAAAAGAAAGGAGAGAGAGAGAGACTTTTGTATCAGAAACACAACAAAACACAAAAAAAAAAAAACAGAATAGAAAAATGGGGAGGGGGGCGTTTGGCTTGGCTTGAAGGATATGGCCATGGTGTTGAGGGAGGACGGCGGCACGGCAAGGGCACAGTGGTGCAGGTCAGGACGGAGCAGTGGTGGTGGCTGGACGAGCAGGGCGGAGTGCGGCGCAGACGAGCTGGGTGGCGTGCTACTCGGTATGGGTGGAGCTGGTCGGTGACGGCGAGGAGGATCCGACGGCGTGACGCGGCTTCCGACGGCTGGTGCACGACAGATCTGGCGCTGTCACGCATGCGACTGGAGGGGCTCGGTGGTGGAGCTCGTGGTGGCTGGACGAGCAGGGCGGCGTGCAGCTGGGCTACGGTGGCTGTTCTTTTTTATTTGAAAATGATGGCTAAAATGGGATGGAGTTGACTGGTGGTCACGATTTAATGTTTGTGGGTTTGAGAATGTTGTATCTTGAGTATATCTTTTTTGTGTTTTCTTACTTCTTTCCCATTTCCATTATATCGCCCCATTTTATTTTTCTGTTATTATGATACTTTCAAGAAGAATAATACGTATCTATGCAGCTTAACAGAGTGTGATTTTTAACTTCAACTCAACCAGAATCGCATGCCAACCAATTCCATTTCATATTGGAAAAACAAGAAAATAAATTAAGTTAAAACAAAGGTGTGATTCTTACCTTTTTAATGCACAAAGAAAAAGAACAGGTAAGAGCAAAAGCTCTCTCTAATTACGTTCTTCTTTCCTTGATCTTTATTTTCTCTTCAAAACGATCTCTGTTTTTTGCTTCAACCACCAGACCAAAGAATTAGCTCCCACTTCTCTTCCAATTTATTCTCTATTTCAGTGCAAAATGATAGTGGAAAGTATGGTATGTAGTGTATGTGAAATGGGGTGAGATCTGTTGGCGTTAGATGAAATTTGATGATGGTGAGGGTGAAGTTGCTTGAGAATGTTCTTACGTGAGAAAAGCTGAGAATGAGTGTGTGGGAGTATGCGTGATTTTTTTTTGGAAATTCATCCGTCCCCCCCATTCTTCGTTTTGCCACATTTTATATACCATTGAGAAGCTATAATTCCATCAAGCCAGTGGGAACGACGTGAGGAATTCTCCTCATAGGGGTGGCTGGTTGCAGGAGGTTGCAGGCATAGCTTGCTCCATTTTCCACTTGTTTTTGGTTGAGCATTGAAGGGCATTAAAAGTCTCACTCTTTCTTCTCTTTCGGTGGAAAATCCTGCAGCGTCCTTCTTTTTTTTTTAATTATTTTAATTATAAGAGAAAAGAAAAAACTATTTTTCATTTTTTTCTTATTTTTTTTATTTTTTATTTTTATTTTTTTTATTTTTTTTTACTTGATCAAAATTGGGTGTTCACAACAAATGTTGTTGTTCGCTCAATTAAAATATATTTAATTTTATTTAATTTACTCATAAAATTATTTTATATCTCATAAAAATACTATAATCGTATATAACATAATTTAACATCTCTCACATGTTAATATACAATACAAATACGATATACATATTAATATTAATATTTATAATATATATATAATATTTCATTTATATTATATATTATTAATTTATATTATATAATTTATTTATATTATGAAATTTATTTATATTATGAATATAAATTTGGTTATTTATTTAATTTACGATTTATATTATCTATTAATTAGTATTAATATAAATATTTATTATTATTTTTTATTATTTATTAATTATAGATCTTAATTAATTATCCTTAGAATGAGAGTGATTAAGGTGGAAAGCTAGTGAGTATGAATTTAGTGGTTGAAAAGTCTACGCAGGTTTTCGAGCAAAATGCACTTACAAGGAAGGATATTTCAGTACCACGAGCGACATTAATATATTTCATATTCATATCTTGAGAATATTTTATAAGACAAAAAAATATATAAATTAAAGATAAATATAGAATATGACATTTCACTCTTTATAATAATATTTTAGATAGATCTACTTCAAAGTGTTTGTAAAGATAAGTGTTTATATAAGTATTATTTTTTAATTAGAGTATATGTATATGGATACATTTATCTTATTTTTTTATAAATCTTTAAAAAACTATTTAGAGTAAGTTTAAATTTTTTTCTGTAAAAAATAATTTACTATAAATATGTACAGAACTTTGATCAGTCTAAAATATTAAGCCCATATAGATTTCAGCAAAATTTATTTATCTCTAGAATGATTACTTATTAAACAAGGACACCCGGTGCAAATGTAACTTTCCAAGTTCTTGAGATATTTTTTCCATTCAAATTATTTTGTGACAAATTCAAAGACACCACTTCATTCATATTCTCTATTCCTACTGAAACTTTTTCAAATATTTGATTATAGAAGGGATCAATAGCCATTAGAAAATCAATACAACGAAATTCTTCTGTTCTATTGTGGATTTCTTATATTGATAAATTTTTTAGTCACCTACCAGAAAAAAAAAATCAGTCAAAGACCTAGGATGATTCATGCTTTTGACAGCAAAGATTAATTGATAGACTTTCTTTTTAAAAAAAATAAATAAATAAATTTAACAATACAAGTGTAGGTCAATTTTTAAGTAAATCGAGTAAGTCCTGAATTAATTATTTTAAAAGTAATACTACTTACACATTTATGCATATATCACTTTATATTTGCATAATTTTTATCATTAGCATATGTGAGAGATATGAAACAAGAAATGATATGCAAGAAGCATTTCTCTTATTTTAAAGCAGAAAATACCAGTTGCACTTATTTTTCTTCTCTCACATCTCTTGTATTAATAAGATGACAAAAACAGAATATAAGTGTGTAAAAAAATGAAGTAAGAGATCAACTTTAATCAAATGATAAATAAATTAATATTGGTTAATTTTCTTAGATCCTGGCTAAAGGTTTGGACCTAACATTTCCATGTAAATTATTGTTTCGCAAATGAGAATTTCAAATCATATAGACTATTCGCCTATTTCCCATGCATGAAGGTATTGATCACAATAACTTATTTTCTCACACATTTAGTCATGTTTTTTGGGTCAACTTTTGTGTTAACTAATATTAAATATTTTTTTCGAACGATCTTAAGAGCGCACTTCTATATCAGTTTAATGTATTTAAAGAAATTAATTAATTATTCTCTTATGTTATCACTTAAACTTTAAACCTAAATATAAAGCATACTTCTTTAATCGCTAGATCAATTGCTTAGGTTAATTCAACTGAATACATTATATAATTAGATATAAAAAATATCTATTATAAAAGAGTAAGAGACCATACATGTAGGTCATTCTAAGGTATGAACATGCAATAAGGTTGGTTTAGTGGGTCAAATATAGAGAACTTAGCACACACATTTCTCACACATAAGCCCTACTACCCTTTTATTCGTACTTGTTATTATGTGGGGAAATATTATGCACACATATAACATTTTTCACATACCTTTCATTTACACTACACGTATTGAGGATGAAAAGGGAGAGATACTGAGAACAGAGAAATAGATTGTGATGATTAAAGTGTGTGAGATATTCGAGAAACTTTATATGCATATAACATTTCCCTCTGATGTAATTTTTCTTATAATGTAAAGGAAGCAATTTAGATTCATTTTACTATTGTGATTTAACATTAAACCATTTTATTTAAATTTTTATACAAATATCATATTAAAATCATATTAATATTGACATAATAAGTCTGTGATTTATTAGAGTTTTTAATTTGGTGCATTGTGTCAGTGTAAAATTTTTACAATGCACATTACTAAAATATTTAAACTCTATAAGTAATGCTAATGACTGTGATACTCAAACTTCTTAATGACTTAGTAATACATAATTAAGTGGCAGTGTAAAGAAATTTTAAAATATTGTTATCATGATTTTTTTTAATTTCAAAATCATGCAAAACATATAAATTTAAAGGGTTGAATTAAGGTTTTGATCGATAAGATAGACATTTTGGTCCTTTATTTTTTATTTTTTTCAATTTAGTCATTTCTCTTATAAATTATCTATCAATGTGGTCTTTCATCACAGTTCAATTACAAACTCTAGTAAAAGTGATGACATGTCACTAACGGTGATGACGTGTTATTGATGTGGCAATTACGTGGCTAAGACGTGGTACAACTAGTGATTGACACATCATCATTTATGTTAGAGAGATGACAAAATCATGACTAGAGGACCATATTAATAGACAATTTGTAAGATAAGAAATAAAATTGAAAAAAATAAAAGATAGGGACCAAATTAAACAAAGAAATAAAGTGATAAGGGACCAAAATACCTATTTTGCCATTTTGATCCCTATAATTTCAACTTATTTGGGTTTTGGTCGCAATAATTTGTTTTTTGTATTTAGGTCCCTATAGTTTCCTACAATTAAGATTTTGGTCCAAATATCTTAATAAGTTAAATTATAACAACTGATCTTTTATTGAAAAATAGAAACTAATACCTTACTGAGTAAAAAACAATAGGGACTAAAACCCAAATGAGTAAAAATATAGGACCAATAATTTAATGGTAGGGACCAAAACCCAACAAAAAAACTATAGGGACCAAAAATCAAATTGTTGAAAACTATAGGGACTAAAATTTACCTTAAACCAATTTAAAGTTTATCATTTGTAATTGAATTGAACTAAATGGTTAAATTAATATGATTTACTATTTTATATACACCATGTCATCAGTACACCATGTCCTATCATCAAGGTATAAAGACCATGAATTTTATTCCACTTTCTTCTTAAAACAATTTGAGTATAGAAGAAGAAGGTATTACGATCTCGAAACCAAATCCACTTTTCTTTAGATTTTCGAAACCATAAAAGCTCTTTACTTGTAACAAGATTTCATTGTATTCCATATAGAGCAATTATTATAGCTCTGCAAAGGATATAGAATCACAAGTTTCTAAATTGCGTTGAATATCTTGAATACTGGCTTCTATTCGTCTCTTCCGGTTGAAGATATTCCCAAAGACATCAATATTAAAGACCAAAGAATCCTTCTGTACCTCATTAACTTCATCAAGCACGTTGTGGCCCACTTTGGTCCAAGCCTTATGCACAACCAAGTGGTAGTCTACATGGGTCGTCCTGGCTGCTTGGAACCGAAAAGGACAAGGGCCATTTCTCAATTGTTTGCCCCTAGATATAGCACAACAAAATTGGGAAGTGATTAGAATGAAGCAGAGGGAGGTTCTCAACAACAGCATCAACAAAAGTATTCTGCCATGACAAATTCAGCTAGAGTTCAATCCATCCTTTTGGAGATGCTTCTAACACCATTAGCTCGTAGGAACCAAGTGAAAAAGTTCCACTTGTACAACCCAAATCAATTAAGTCGCAAGCTTGCATCACGCCAACAAATTTATTTGCCTTTGCCAAAGAAAAGTCCCCTCCTCTCACATCAGAGGGTTGTAACATTTCATTAAAGTCACCAATAAGTGCCCAGGGAGAAGATAACGCAAGTCAGCAAGTTTGGCGTGGATAACATTACAAATCCACTTCCCCCCTCCTTTTCGTAATTTCAAAATAAATACACTTGTGAAAGGTCTCCACCACATTAACAAAGAAGTTCTCACCAATATATAACACCCATATACCTCCTGCAAGTGACGGATTTAAGAATATTAAGTAACGAGGACAAAGTCTCGTTTTCATATTTTAAAAATATTAAATAATTTTTTTATTATCAATACTATTAAATATTTTTTCTCTTTATAAGTAATAAAATAATCATTCAATAATATTATATGAATTTTATCTTTTAATACCATGAAATTATTAATTTATCTGTTTGTAAGAGTAAAAATTACACACAAAAAAAAAAAACAAAGACATATATATCAAAGAAAAGTTTTAAGATAGCGTGGGACTATGTGTCCCTACTTCTCTACTCCTAGATCCGTCCTTGCCTCCTGCATGACCCAGGGCGTCCACCACACACATAGCTTTGTAGCTCAAACCATCTCAAACACGTTGAGCATGACTGAACGCAGTGTGCATTTGCATAAGGAGGAAGATAGAAGGCATAAACATCCACACTATAGCTCTTAAGCAGCATGATGTTGACCCTTAGCATTAACAGCACCTCGCACATTCCAACCGAGAATATCAAATTCTTTGAATTCAACCATCATTAAAAAATAATCAAGAGAGGGAGTTAGGACCTCTGTCCATAGGAGACTTCCATCGGCATGCTTACATGTTTGTTCATGCCATTGCCCTTTCCCATTTGTATGCTCCAGCCTTGTCTATCATATAATTCATAGGTTTCAGGCACCACCTATTCCATAGAATTGTCAACTGCACTAGTGGCACCATATCTTCCCAGTCACGCTGGAGTTTACATCACTTGGGTTTGGTGGCTATTGTTCGAGCTCGTCCACAAACTGGAAGTGGCAAGAACTAATGGCTCAAATATTCATGGCTGACTTTAAAGTCAGCATTAGGCCTTGTAGAGCTTGTTGCTAAGATAGCCCCTGGCTTGCTAGACTAACCCATCAGTGCTCTATTTGCTTTAGCCCCTTGTATCAAACCCATAAGATTATCTCCTTATACTTTAGCGCCTTTGTTAACATTGCATGATAGGCTCCCCATGAGCTACACCAATTTTCAAATCAATTATGATGGTAGGCTCTTTGTGATTGGCTAAATTCACGTTGCAGGTAGCATTATTATTCATATTCCTCGCTGCAACTCCTACATGGCTACATCCGTCATAGCCCTAGCTAGCATCGTCCATCATCTCCTTCATTGGTACCACAACCTTCTAGTTGCATTCCTTGCTTAAGTGGGCAGAGCAACCATAACAAGCACAGAGTAGATGCACGCCTTTATACTCAATGTGGTGCTTGTGTTCATGAAGCCAGACCTTCCCTATTACTAGTTGTGTGAGATCGACATTAACACAAACCCTAACAAATCTTCTCCGAGCTGCTTGGAGTGTGTTAGTATCTACCTTAACAGGGTTGCTAGCAACCGAAACTAAGGCCAATAAGACACTTTAATCATAATACACCTTGGAGGAATTCTTGCATATACACGTATGAATCCAAACCAAATTTCGTTCCACTATAGCCTTTGCCATGAAACTAGAGACCATTGTCTAAATGATAGGTAGTCATCGAAAAGCATCTAGGATCCACCACATATTACCTTCCACATATCTTCCGCAATATCAAATTTAAGCATGAAGAAACCATTGCCTGCATCATGTATGTCAAAACTGCCAGACAACTTCTAGATTGCCCTTCAAATGATCCTTCATCATTTGATAACCCAAGTCCTTCCTTAACAACTTAACAATCAAAGCTTCCGTCCATGGTTGACATAATTCCACAAAGATTCTATCATCCAGATATGCTTTGGGGAGCAATCTGTTACCATTCTCATACTCTATGAGTGTGTTTAGAATGTAATAAAATAGTAAATGATTTGATTTGTAAATCAAATTTAATTAAATTTTGTGTTTGAAATGTTAAAAAATAAGAAATGATTTGATTTCTAAAATCACATGAATTTCATTCTTTTTGTTTTAGAAATTCTATCAATTTTGATAGAATTTGTTAGGATTTGGTTTGATTTGAAATGAATAGACTATTTTACCCTTAATAACTACCTCTAACCACTTCTCATAAGGGTTAAAATATAAAATAATAAAATCAAATAATCAAATCAATTCTCACTTTAATGAATTCCAAACACAAAATTTAATTTTTAAATCAAATCAATTCAAATTAAATCAAATCAAATCATTTCTTATTTTTATTTATTCCAAACACACCCTATGTGAAACAACTTTTTAGATAGCAAGTCCCGTCTCTTCTTAAGTTTAAGAGGAGAACGACCCAAAACTTTGTCTTTAAAAGACATCTTAGGGTCCATATCCACCTCATTCACCTTTCCATTAGAATTCTTAGCCCCAAAAGTCCCCCTTCCATATGGTGGTTTTGATGGAGAAGACACCACCAGAGTTTTTTATGAAAGAAAACTAGCCCTTCCATTACGATAATTATGTTGAAAGAAAAAAAATAGTTATTAATTGGTTTAACAAATTTATTTAAAAAGTAATATAGTCTTAAAATTCAATTTTAACTATAAAATGATATTTTGATGTAGTAGAAAATTTTAAATTAAAAAATAAAAATAATAAAATTTGTATAGTTCTATCTAAAATGACAATGTCTATCATTTGGAAACATAGTACACAAATCAACAAACAAAAATAATCAAATTTAAATCTGTACTAGCTCCAGACAACCAAAAAAAAAAAAAAGTTTGTGCTAGCTCAAGGCAGAAAGTTAGTTTGAAAAAAACAAAGATTTGTTTTTGTAGAAATTTCGATCACCATAGGGCTAGGGAGATCGCGGAGGCCTTTGGATTTTATCTGATGAGATATTTTTGTATGCATATAAATATAACACATTATCTTTACACATACTTATAAAATATTAGAGAAAGAAAAAATAAATCTTATTAAATTCATTCATCACAAAAAATTATTATTTTTTTTAATTTTTTATAAGTATATATAAAAATGAAGTGTTATATTTATGTGTATACAAGAATATCTCTTCTTTGACTGTATGATCTTGAAAAACATCCAGGAACACCCATTTTTTCATAAGAAGGCTTCTAAGAGAAATTTTAGTTTCATCTCCAACGACCTTATGAAACGTCTGCATAATTGGAAGGCAAATAGCTTATCCTTAGTGAGTAGATTGCCTCTTTGCAAATCTGTAGTTTCAGTTGTCCCATGCAAACCTCTCTCCTTCCTTGGTTTCGGTGTGTGAGGAGGTGGATAAATGTTGTAGGCAGTTTCTTTGGGGCTCTACTCAGGAGAACAGGAAGCTTCGGGTTTTGTACTCTAAAGAATGAAGATGGGACGGGGTTGTGACATTCTAGAGAAATGAACTTGATAACTTTTATGGCCAAGGTGGGATAGGACTAGTCCACAAGAAGGATGAGTTATGGGTGCAAGTCTTGAGGCATAAGTATAAGTTTGGTCAAGACTCAAGATATTATTCCTACTATACAGGCTCCTACTAACTCTTCAAATTTGTGGCGAGGAGTGAATAAAGCTTGGAGTTTGGTTCAGGAAAAATTGGTCTAGAAGGTGAATGATGGTAACACTGTTAATGTTTGGCTTGACTACTGGGTTCCCCATGTGGGACCTCTTTCTAGTTGGGTGTTGAAGGATCCTACGGATTAGGAGCTTTCCACAAAAGTTTCTAGCTTCTCTTTTTCTAGAGGCACATGGATTTGGGATCTTTTGAGAATAGTACTCCCTATGCATATATGTGAAAGGATTGCTTATCCATCCTCCTTCATAGAACGCTGGAATTGATCTTCCATTCTAGTTAAGGGGGGAATGATGGTCTCTTTACGGTAAAATCAACATATAATATTCTAGTTGGACATGAGTTGCTGGATGATATCCCATTAATGCGACGTATATGGAAGTGGAAGGGAGTTGAGAGGGTTCGATCTTTTCTCTGGCTCCTAGCTAGTGATGGTCTTTTGACAAATAATAAGATATGTGCTTTCACCTTGCTCGTAAGTGTAACCCTTTTTGCCAGAGATGTGGCCACAATTTTGCGGAGACAGGTCTTTATGTTGTTTGAGATTACCAGATCATAGGAAACTTTTGGAGGTGAGTTTTGGTTGGCAACTTACCTCCGGACTTCTACCAAGTGGATCTTACAAAGTGGTTCGAGATCAACCTTAGTAACATGTCCATGGTGGTTAGTAAATGTTGGGATGTAGTGTTTGGTATAGGGGTACACTTTCTCTGGATAATTCAGAATGAGTTTTTGTTTGAACATCATGGGACTGATACTAGAGATATTGTTCCTTGGTCTTGGGTCGTGGTTGACATGTTCTACCTAACAACAAATATGGCCTCTGCTTTAAGTTCCCAGGAGCACTCTCATTAGGATTGGATTATATGGAAAAGACCTCCTTTAGATTGGTGGTGTTTGAATATGGATGGTTCTATTGGGTGGCATGTGAGCCAACCTGTGGTGGTTTAGTTCGCAAATATGCAAGCCACTTTCAAGGCTATTTCTCTGCAAACTTAGGAGTGGGTTCTATCACCATAGGAGAACTTTGGGGGCTGCTTCATGGACTCAAACTTGGGTGAGACCTTGGGTGTAGATAGGTACGTGAAAGGTTTAAAGAAGAATTTATCATTTATCGGGTAATTGCGACCTCCTGCAAACACTCATATTGAAGTGGTTGAAAGGTGCGAGAAAAAAGCGTAAAAATCGCGAAATCTATACATGCTTGTGGGAGATACACTACAAAAAGGCGAGATGATGGATCTTGATTCTCAAAATAGCATTGGCCTTATTAGAAGCTCTACGCTTCCTTCACATCCTGCTTTAGCATTGTTCGTGAGATTACTGAGTTGTTGGGGAGGAGCTGGCGTTTGGTCATCTCCCACTAGAGGTGGGTATGGGACTGGCCCGATCCCCGACGGATCACAATTAAATGGATTGGGTTGGGTTAGTCCGCAAAATATATAAATGGGCTAGTATTGTGTTAATAGAGAGAGTTTTTTTTTTAAATGGTTAAAAATGGGAAAAATCAACTTAAAAATTGAAATAAAATAATTTAATATTTTTTTAACCATGTAAGTATGTAACATGTTAGGCTATAAATCTATGATTCTAAGTCTCTCTTTTATCAAAAACTCAAAGCAAAAGGTACTAATTGTTTTTTAAAAAATTCTTATGCAAACTCGTGGACTGGTCCGCAAACTCGCAAACCAAAACCTGTTTAACCATGGGTTTACATGGATCGGACCAATAAATCCGCATTTAAACTTACTAACATTTTGGCTGATCCTAACTCGTGTGAGCCGTAGGTTATGCGGACCAATCTACGGACTGTGACCTGTATACCCACCTCTATCTCCCACACTTACAAGAGGACAATTGGGGAGCGAATTACTTAGCACACATGGGTCACTCTTTGGATTTGATTGCTCATTTGTATCCTTTGCCATGCTTGGTGAATTTTCTCAGACATGATATGGTGGGTGTTGGTTTCCAAAGAGGTTTCTCTTAGTTTTTTGTTGTTAGTTTGGCGATGTACACGAAAAAAATTTAAGTGTGTTTAGTTTGTTATTTATTATTTTTTTTAGTAAAAACAAAATATAAACTTAAAAACATGTTTGATTATATTTTAATGAAATTATTTCTTTTCTTTAAAAAAAATATTGTGTGTGGTTCCTCTTCTCTCAACTCTATTTTAGGCATTTCTAATTTCATTAACCTTATATCCTTAAAAGAAAAAAAAGTGGTTCGAGAATTCGGTTCCATCGTTTTATTCTTAACTATATCTTTAAATCCTTAATTTGAAAACAAAATAGCAACTTCATAATTATAATACTTACAAGTAGTTGGGTGTAATAATAAGTGAACTGTGTTTTTAGGGGGGGGCTGCTTCAGGACAAATGTTCAAGCCTAAAAACTTTACTTCCTTCACATCCCGCTTTAGCATTGTTCGTGAGATTACCGGTAGGACTTAACCATGTTGCTTCGTTGGTTGAAGAGATTTATTAAAGCTTTTAAATTTAAAAATAAAAGTCATTTCTCATAAATAAAAAACAAAACAAAAAATGTTCTATTCCCACTTATAGTGGTGGAAATAGACTATGTTAAGTTAGGCTGAGTTTTACTTAAATAAGTATATGCTTGTTTTACAAAATGCACTTGGCTTATTATATATCATATCCTATTTGGTGTTTAGAATTAGGCATGAAATTAAAGTTTGGAATTAGAATTAGACTTTTTAATTTAATTTTTTATGTTTGGAATGTCATTTAAAATTAAAATTGTAATTCTATAAATCAATTCTATGAAATTGAAAAACAATTAGCACAAGCTCTTCTTAGTTCATACCTAACTTATACCCTAAGAATTACCAATTCTAAAACTTCAAAATTAAAGTCTCTTTTCTCTTTTCTTATTAAAGTTTCTTTCTCTCATTTATTTCCAAGCAATTATATTTATTGAAATTTAGTAAGTTTATAAAAAAATGTTATAATATAAAAAACTTGTCTAGACTCTAATATTTTTTTCTACAAACAATTTTCATAAAAAATTCTTTATGATAAAAAATTATGATTATAATATTATAAATTTATTATTGTACTAATGTTTTTATTAAGTTTTAATTTTGTAAATTATTTTTGGAAATTTTAGATCATACATTTAAATATTAGAATTAGAATTGAATTTAAAATTACAATTTTATATTCTAATTCTTTGGTAAACCCAAACATAAAATTTAAGATTTTGAGCCAATTCTAAATTCAAAAAAATTGAAATTAAAATTAAAATTAAAATTTTATGTTTCAATTCCAATTTTGACATCTAATCTATGTTTTGGTTCTCGTCTTAACCTTTTTGTGAAAATAAAAAAACCTGTCTTATCCTAAAAGCCTATTTAAAATTCTGCATTACATGAATTTCATGAAAGCTCTCAAATAGGTCAAGAAACTTAGACTTTCTAATTTTCAAATGAGTATAACCTTTAATAAAATTCTTATAGTTTACATAAAATAAATAAATTATATTAATCAACAATTAATAAATATATAAGTATTATAAATTTTTAATTATATCTAAATAATAAATAAATAAATAAATCAGTCAGTCTAATAGGTTAAATAAACTTTTTAAAGGCGTAGGCCTTAGCTTATTTAATTAAATACGTCTTACCACACTTGTTTATTATATAAGTTAGGCCGAAATAGAAAAAGAAAAAAGAAGTTACATTGTAGGCCTCATAAGTGGTTGACCTATTCCCCTCTTTACCCACTTAAAAGTTGAAACGTGAAACTAAAAAGGAAAAGTCTAAATTACATTCTTCAACTTTATCTCACATGCACTATGATCTTACAACTTTCAAAATATGAGATAAGGTCCCTAAACTTTCAAAAGTGTGTAAAGTGGTCCAAATGTGGACAAATGTTAATTTTTGGACATACAATGTTAATTTTCAATAGGTAAAAGTTCTAAATACACTGTTCAACTTTGTCTCATGTACACTATGATCCTTCAACTTTTAAAAATGCGTGACAAGGTCCTTAAACTCCCAAAAGTGTACAAAGTGATCTAAAATCATGATAAAACATATGACACTTTCCATCCAAAAATTAAAGTTTGTCACGATTTTGGACCACATTACACCCTTTTGAGACTTTAGGGACCTTGTCATGTAACAATCTAATACTAGTACTAAAAACGTATCCAGATTTACGCATTAGTAACTAGAATTAAGTATGTCACATATAACTAATAAAATAATTTTATATTACATTTAAAATATATACAAAAAATATGAGCATGTTGCGGATTATGATAACGTTTATATATACAATGTAATTTACAATACTCATAAATTACATAATTTGTAACAACGTATTAATTATACAACACAAAATACAAAATATCGTCATAACTATTCTACGTCTTCGTCTTCTTTCGCCTCGATGAAGCACGCATCTCTAGAAATATTACGAAAATACAAATAAAAGGGGGTGAGAATTCTAGAAATTTTCAGTAGTACAATTAAAAATTTATGTCATCACAATACTTAAACTGTTTGTGAAAAAAATACATTTCAAAGTTAAAATCATTTATATACTAGAAAGGTGGCAAAATGCCAAAATTGGTCTTTTCTATTCCTGAAATAGAAATCCAATTATTAATAGTTTATGAAAATGTTTATTATCAAATATCACAATTTACATTCACAAATATTTTCAGTAACACATTCTCAAACAAGATTCAGAATCTCAAATCCATTCAATAATTTTTATAATAATTCTAAATCGTAATATATCATTTAAATCTAATTTCATCATATTGCACATTTAAATCTCTTGACAATAGTCTGCTTTCAGGTTAGTGCACTCCAACCTATTCATGACGATTCACCAGTCACACAGAACTACTCTAAGTAATAAAGGAATGTCAATCTCATTTAAATCACTTGATAGTAGTCTGCTTTTAGGTTGGTGCACTTCAACCTATTCATAACGATTCACCAGTTGCACAGAACTACTCCAAGTAATAAGTAACCCAGGGCACCTCGAGTGAGGGAATGTCCATCCTCAATCTATAATTATCAGTAGAGAGGGAATGCACATCCTCATCTACTAAGATATGAAGGGTATCATCCAACCTCACACTATCATCAATCTAGGATCGCCTCTGCCAACTATGAAGAACTTGAGTAAAGAGAGAGGGGGTATCATCCATCCTCAACCTCAACTACTTCGGAAGGGAGGGAATGCTCATCCGCACACTTCCATTCTAACCTAAGATGAGGATCATTTCCTATAACAATCTTTGGCCATATAAAAGGGCTACTCATACAAATCAAATCTTATTTCAAGAATTCTCATCAAACGCACGATATCATTTATTTCTAAGAATTTTCCAAACAATCAATATTTCAAGCACGATCTAATCCATAAGCATTAAACACAACAAGGAAATTACCACATTCCCTTGAATTACCATTCGGCCTACATGGCCTATTTATGACCTATATGGTCAATTCGAGTATTCAAAGATTAATTCAAAGATTAATTCAAAGATTAGAATTTCATCATAAACTCTTAGTACCTCAATTAAATTAATACCAAATACAAGTGATCAAGAATGTACCACAATGTCAAGTACAAATTTTTGAGAAAGTGTCACGGCCAAGGTTCATACTAAAACCACCTTTATAAATTCATCAAATACTCATTGATTCCTTTATCAATTAAGTCAACAAATGGTTATAGAAGAAAAGAGAGTCACAAAATTTAATCATAAGCCTCTCCAATAAAGTCTAGCCGTAACCAATCTTGAGTCAAACTAAATGTATTTATCATTCTCATAGCCATATCTACTATTATAACAATTGAACATCAAAGTATCTCATTTTTGTGTAAAAACACATCCTAGATGCATGGTTTGTTCTATGGGTACACCACAATCTTTCACCTAAGTTCATGATCCACACTTCATAAAACTATAGGTATATGTTACAAGACCATAATTCTTATAGCCTTAGTCATAATTAATAATCAAAGGGTGAATTTCAAACTATTGGCCAAATGGCCTCAAACCAATTACAAACAAAATTTTAATTCATTTAGTCATATAGTCACATGATAAATTTTACAGCAAGCACAAAAAATACAACACAACAACACAACAGTAACAACAACAACATACTAGCAAAAACAACTACAAAACAACTACAAAATAACAAAGCAAAAATAGCAACAAAAAGCAAGAAAATAGCAGCAAAAATAACAACAAAATAACAACAAAATAATAGCAAAAATAACAATAAAACAACAATAAAAATAGCAACAAAACAACAATAACACAGTAAAAATAAAAAAAATGGAACCCTTATCAAATCATGGGTTAGCCGTAGCCTATGTGATCACCCAAAGTCAGAATTTTTGTTCATAAAAACAAAAACAAGTTAAAAACAAGAATCCCTTACCTTAACTCCTTACTAGTCAAGCTTGGTTCCCTTCCTTTTTCCTTGCTATTTTCCCTTGTTTTTGCTATTGTTTTCTTGTTGTTTCTGGAGTTGAATTGGTCGTGAGAACAATGGAAAAGAAAGCAAGAAGAACAAGGTTAGATATAGGAATCAATGGAAGGATGAAAAGTGGGAGTTAGAGAGGAATGAGTAAGCCGCGTGGTGTGGTTTTTCTCCTCTATTTTGTGTTCTGTTTTGGGCTATTTAACTGAGTGAGAAAGTGAATAAAAAGTGAGAGAATTGTCTAGATAAATGTAGATGAGTGTGGCGATGAATTTGGTCAAAGAATGACTAAACAATTCTTGCAGGAACTTTTGTATCTGTTACATACACTTTAATATTTCAAAGTTGAGTTTTCAAGTATTCAAAAGTTTTATAGAAAATTTTAGAACTCAACTTAATCCTTAAATATATTTTTTTCATAATTTTCTATATACTGCTATTTATCAGTTAAGCTTCATTATTTGATCCCGAATTGAATTAAACTAAGGGATTAAGTAAATATGCTTACTGATTCTTATCTTAATTGGAATTTTATATCAAAATATTCTTTATGTCTTACTTACCATCTCCATATAATTTCATAATTTTCTAAATTGCTTAACTGTTTCGGTTATTTCTCTTCGGTATCCTTAAAAATATCAGATTAACTTAGTTAATTTTCAAAATTTATTACAACACTTATCAATGATTCTTAGCTATGAAATAAATTTTTCATATTTATTTTCATCATATCATCTATTTATGCAAATACTTTAATTATTTCTTTGTATTCAATATTATAAAATTACGCTCAAACTAGTTCATAAAATTATCTGAATTAATACATAACTCTTACCAGTATTACTGAGCTTCTATAACCCTGATTAGAACTATTAGGTTAAAGAGGATGTTACATGTCACACATTTTAAAAATTAAAGGACTAAAGTGCACATAAGATAAAATTGAAGAGTGTAATTTAGACTTTTCTCAAACCAAAAATAAGTTTTGCATCAAAATAACGAGTACTTTTTGGTGTGTATGGTTACGGGGTAATATAGGAAGAAAATTTAACAAAGTAAATTCTTTTTAAACAAAACATGTTTGATTTGTGGGTTAAAAAAAGAAAGAAAATTTTATGGAGGTAACTATTTCTCTCATGGCATTTGATTTGTGAGTTGTTTTTATATTTTTGAGAATTTTAAAGTGGAAATGTTTTGTTCTAACATAAGAGATATAAAAAATATTCTTATCCAAGAATATTTATTAACCATTATTTGCAACAAATCATTTCGGATAGTGAGGTTGGTTGTAATGGTTCTCATGTAGTGTGAATAATTATGAGTTACAAAATAAAACTATTACTCTCCTTTACTCTTAAATTATCTAAAATGGTCAAAGTTAGCAAAACATATGTTTGATATATTTATAAGAATACCATTTTCAAGAGTCTTATTCCTAAGAATGAAAAATCAATTTTTGAACCAAATGCCTCTTTAAGATTTGTTTGGTATGCAAAAATTGAGTGGAAGGAAAAGGAGGAGAAAGAAAGAAAAGAATTGGTTCCTTATTTGCTAGGCTTTTTTACCAAACTGTCACTAATGGCAAAAAAATTTACCAAAATGCCATTTTTTTAAACAATTTACTAAAATATCATCTTTTCAAAACTATTTCCTAAACTGCCACACTTTGGTCCTACGTGGCATTTTTTATTTTTCCCTGAGCCACGTAGGATGCGCCAAAGAGATTGGGGCATCCACGTAGGTTGCGCCAACACGCATGGCACAATCTACGTGGATGCGCTAGGCTCTTTGGCGCATCCTATGTGGATGCGCCATGCGTGTTGGCGCAACCTATATTGCGCAGGACACTGAATACGTCATAGTATTTGGCATATTCTGTACAGATACACTAACCTTGTTGGCTTAACGAAGTTATATACATTTCCCACCCCCCTCCATCCGTGTCATTCATCCTATTTTGTCAAAATCCACTCTCTCTCTACAAATTCTCTCTCTCTAAACTCTGTCAGCTCTCAATTGTTGCTAGAAATGATGTCTTCTTCATTCAGATATTATTTCTTGTAAGTATTGATTTTAATATTTAAATATTTATTTGTTATAATTTGTTAGCTATGTAATAATGTTAATTATATGTTTGTTATTTTATACGTATTTAATGATTTTACAATTATTTTTTTTTGCTTGACTGATTAATAATATAATTAATATGATAAGTAGTGTCAATTGTATGAATTAATTGTACGTAGAATAAAAATATGATTTTTTTTCTTGAGTACTTAACATGTTTTAATTAACTAAATGTAATTTAATTCAAATTAGTAGGGTTTAGGAAATTATTTGTACGTAAAATAATTGACACGCATGTGTATTGAACTGTTATTCTTCAGAAGTGAGATTGAAATGACAAAGCCCCTTAATGTGCTCGTTTACTTCAATGAGACAATGTATGATGGTGAAGAGGATATCATGTATCAAGGTCCTCCTCCCAGGCCTATTGTGATCACAGCCGATATGACTTTGGATGGATTAAAAAATAAGATTCATTCAAAGTTGAGGCTCCAAGCAAGTGTATATGTATCAAAGGTTGTCTATCGATGTCCACAATGCTACAATCCATGGAGATGGATAGGTTTAGGGTTAGAAGATGATGATGATGTAAAATACATGATAGATTATTTCTCTCAAACTCCGAACATGGCCTCGATGGAGTTGTATGTTGAGGCAGAAACAAGGGGGCATGAAGAGCTTGTTGAAGCTCCTGGTCAAACAGATTCTCAAGTTGGTCCTTCTAATCCAGTTGAGTCATGCAGTATGATTGTTATTGGTAGTGCAACGATTGAAGTTGATAACCCACTTGTAAGAGATATAGTGTGGGAAACAAGTGAAGATGCAGAACAGATAGCTGAGGCTTATGATTCGGATACTGACATAGAGGCAGAAAACTTTGATGTTGAAGAAAATTTAGAAGAAGACGACCCTCCATTGTCGGTTGCCCCTGAATCCATAGTTGTGCCTTCAGGCCCTGAATCTGTATTTGTGCCACCATGCCCTTAATTCTCTCAGATCAATTGGGATGCATTGGAGAATCCTGATAACTTGCCTGAATTAGATCGTCGTGGGACTTGGAGCATAAATGATGAATTATATTAGGGTTTGCAGTTTCCATCAAAAGATGCCGTGAAGTCAGCCCTCAAACATTATGCGATCCGCAGGCATCAGGAGTACAAGATTGAAGATTCTGATTCACGAAGACTAACTGCTAAGTGTCCTAGATTTGATGAAGGTTGTAATTGGAGAGTTAGGGCCATACAAAGCAAGAGGTCGAACGTGTGGCAGATTACAAAATATAATGAACCACACACCTGCGTGAACACAGTTGTGTCATTAGATCACCGCAAGTTGGACTCCCGTATGATCTGCTCTTGCATTTTGGAGATGGTTAGATCAAGACCCGATGCACCTGTATGCTTAATTGTTGAGAGGATTCGAAGCCAGTTCGGTTACCAAGTTTCATATCGGAAAGCTTGAAAGACAAAACAATTGGTCATTGTGAAGGTTTTTGGGGATTGGGACAAATCTTATGAAGTGTTGCCTAGATGGCTAGCGGTCATGAGAAGAGACATGGAAGGCACAGTGGTGGAGTTGCAAGATGAGGAATGTTTTGTGCATAACCGACTTGATCGGTCGAAAAGAATGTTTTCTCGGTTATTCTGGACATTTAGACCATGTGTTGCTGGCTTTCGTTATTGCAAGCCCATTATTCAGGTGGATGCTACTCATTTGTATAGAAAATACCGTCATAAGTTGCTAATTGCAACAACCCAAGATAGAGATAGAAAACCTCTGCCAATTGCATTTGCCATTGTGGAAGGGGAGATAAAGGATGCCTGGAGTTGGTTCCTAGCCCACATTCGGGAATATATCACACAACAAGAGGGTCTGTGCTTGATATCTGATCGATATAAAGGTATCATTCATTCAGTGGATAATCCACATCTTGGATGGCAACGGCCGAATGCGTATCATGTCTTTTGTATATGACACATTGGTTCAAATTTTAACTCTAGGTTCCAGAATAAGGAGCTGAAAAGATATTTAATCAACACAGGTACTCAAAATTTTTACTTGTATTCTAATTTATTATACTAATATTTAGTTCCTAATACCAACTCAACCTATGTCTTGTATCAGGGTATGAACCTATTGCAATGAAATTTGATGCTAGGCTGGAGAAGTTGACAGCCACTACCGAGATGGCAAATTGGATTAATGCAATTCCAAAAGAAAAATGGAGTTTGGCGTATGATGGTGGCAGCAGATTCGGTCATATGACTACCAATTTATCAGAGTGCATCAATGGAGTGTTGAAGGGTAGTAGAAATCTACCTATAACTGCATTAGTTCAGTTAACATATACTAAATTAGTAGAATACTTTGTCAACCGGAAAGATGAGGCGAATGAGAAACTTGTTACTAGGCAGGAATGAAGTGATGATTTATTGAAGCACTGGAGAATGAACATGGCAAAGGCGAGCTCACACCAAGTTTGTCGGTATGACATGCAAAACACCAAGTTCATGGTTGAAGAGACCTTTAATCTTGTGACACAACAAGGTAGACTTTCTTATACTTTAAACCTGCGAGAAGGCCGATGTGACTGTGGGGTGTTTCAAGCATTGCATTTTCCATGCTCTAATGCAATTGCTGCGTGTGCTTCTGTGTCACTTGACTCATTCAAGTATGTGCATAGGGTTTACAGACAGGAAAGTATTTACAGAGCTTACGAGTTTGAATTTGAACCAGTTCGGGCTAAACCATGGTGGCCTACAGGACCTGACATCACTTTGGTGCCTGATCGTGCATTGCTTAGACCTAAAAGTCGATCAAAATCAACCCGACTCAAGAATGAGATGGATTGGCGCGAAGCAGGGCCGACACAAACGTGTAGAAGGTGCCATCAACCTGGACATCATTCTCGCACCTGTCGTGCCGGTGAATCGAGCTCCTTTAGGGATGATGGAGAAGGGTCATGTAGTTGATCTAGGACATATTTTGGTAGTTTGAGATTCTTGTATTAGCCAACCATGAACGTATATTTTGGTTAAATATAATTTGTGTATTACTTTGTTATAATGGTGTATTCAAGTACTATTAATATATGTTAGTTGATTATGTATATTACTTTTAATTGTGCCTTATTATTTTCTGCAGTCGGTAACAAATATCATATATTAATTTTCATATTGTCACACTGATCCTTGTTATTTTTTGGCATACAAAGTGATAGATGGCTTTCTGTGTAAACCCAGGCCCCGAAGATGGATCAGTATTGGAGTTGCAAGAGTACCATGTGTCTCAGCACGTTTGGCAGGGACATGAGGACTGACATTTGCGTGTCAGATGTGCTCAGAAAACAAAACATATAGACCCACCTGCACGCATTTTTTCATATCTAGAGCTAGCTGGCTTCTCGAGGGTTGCTCATATGAGCTACTGCAGCATCGATCACTCATTGATCAGTGCGCTGGTTGAGAGATGACGCCCGGAGATACATACATTCCACATGCCTACCGAAGAGTGCACCATTGCGTTGGAGGACATCGCTATCATATCATGTCTTCCTATCGACGACGCTGCTATTACTAGCCTTACCCACCGTAGTGATTGGCTCGTTCTGTGTAGAACCCTATTTGGTCTTGATAACATAGAGAACCTCATATGCGGCGAACATATTGATATGACATATCTGTGGCAGCCAGCTGTTACAGAGTTACCTGCCGATGTCTCTGACGAGGTCGTGTAGCAGCGTGCACGACATTACATACTTAGAGTGATTGGGGGTTTCTTATGCCCGGATCATATAGATAGGTCTGTGCACTTGATGTTCCTTCCACTGTTGGAGGACTTTACTGTTGCCGGGACATACAGTTGGGGGTCTGTAGTCTTGCCGTACTTGTATAGAGAGCTTTGCAAAGCTACGGACTACCGGGCGCACGAGATCGAAGGAGCTTGCATCTTATTGCAGTATTGGGCCTGGTACAGATTCCCCCGACTTGTCCCTTCACTGGCGGACCATTGTGAGCCCGATGTGTTTTATACGATTGCTGGTCGTACTCAGTTCTGTCCATTAGGCTGGCAGTAAGTTCTTTTCATATCATTTCTTTACATTTCTTTGTTATATTGCTTACTTTGTTTTATTTCTCACTTACGTTCATAATATTTTGACTCATAAATAGGTGGCGCAAGCACAAAGTTTTGAGTGATACTGTGACCGGCGTACTTGATTATTATCGTCGGTTCTTCGACCAGCTTAAGAATGATGTAGTATATATTATTTTACATTCATTTGAATTAATTACTTATGTATATGGTTTCTTAAGTCAATGTTCATATTATTTTGTAGATTATATGGCAACCCTACACAGATGATAAGGTGGCATCACTTCCACCAGCTTGTGTGGCTGGTAGGGACATAGCACTGGCAGTTGTCTCTCTCATATGTTTTCACATTGTTGAGTGGTACCAGCCAGACCGGGTGATGCGCCAGTTTGGTCTTGACCAGCTCATTCCACGGACACCGCACTAACCTGACAGTTTGCACTCAGTTACATTGGCAGGTAGGCATGATGAAAATTGGCCAGTGACACATGTTGTTTACATAACAGCATGGGATAGTCGAAGGGAGAAGCTTGTTAGGGGAACCCCATTGGAAGCACCGCTCACCTCGTGTTCTGAGTACATGCGTTGGTATAAAAGAATTACCAGACGCTGGGTGTCTACCGCCGGTACCTCTATTGGGAATGCGGTAAGCTCTTTACCAATTTGCTAGTTACTATATGCATTTTGTAATGATTATAATGACATATCTTTTACTCTATTTCTTAGGCAGATATTGCAAAGCATTGGTTCAGTTTGACCAGTGACGATGCCGCTCGAGAAGCTGCTGCGCAAATCCTACATTCATTGCAGGAGCATGATCGCATTATCATGGAAAATCTTCGTGCAGCTCCAGCAGCAGATGACATTGCAGGGCCACCTGTGGAGTCTAGTGTACAGGGGATGCGACGTAGAAGGAGGAGAGGGTTAGCGAGCACTCGGACGCGACTTCGGCATCCCGAGGACTCCATTTCTACGAGCCAGCCCACGACTCGACCTCCTACCACTGTGACCACTGCTACCACTCCAGATGTAACTACTACATATCCAGCCACTCAGCTACCACCTACATATCACGCACCATACCCACCATACCCATCCACTCATACCCACCGTATCCTTACCCGTTGTCGGGTTACCTATCATATTTTTACCCATCACACCCCTACTCGCCACATCCTTACCCCTCATATCCTTACCCGCCACCAAGTTACCCACCATACCCATTACAGCCAGGTCCTTTAGCTAATCCATCTCCCACAACAACGCATTCCGATGCTGGTCCATCTCATTGATGTATATATCAGAATGTTATATTTATTGACTTTGACTAAATTATTGTTTATGATTTTCAATTATGATTTTGGTACCCTTGTTGGATTGAACATGTTTGTTGTTTCATTTATATTGCTGATATTGGTACTATAGTGGAATTAAACAGGTTTGTGTGCTTTTCGGGAGGTTAATATTTAGGGGAAATTCTGTCAAAATTTTCATAGAATCCGAATGCCTAAACCCATAAACATTTAGATTTTAACACTCACAATTTTCTTTACAATTTCTTGGCTTTTAAGTACTAAGCACGCATTCCATTATAATTTAAATGTTATGTTATAACACTCAAGTTTATATTAGTAAAATCTAATAATGTATAGCACGACGCTCATAGGAAATTTAAAAACAAATACATGGCAAAGTATGGATGCCAAAAAGTCCAAGGGAGAATAAAATAATAATTTATAATATTTGGTCTGTATTTAGTGGTTATCTAATACTAAAAAGGACACCTAGTTAGTTATTACCTTAATCTCATGTCATTAATTGTTAAGTACGTTAATCTCATGTCCAAGTAACCAATGAGATTGTGAGATGCCATTGGTGACATTCACTTTGTATATGACCAGAGAATACTACCTATCATATGAGTTGATGACTGTTACAACTCTTTTTTATTAAATACTAAACAACAAAAATAATTTACGCCATTTTTATATTACTTTTTTTTATAATAAAAAAACACATGTTCCAAGACAATTTCTCTACTTTTATTTTTCATCACTTATTGCTATAGCACTATAGTACTCATTTTTAAAAAGATATGATACCTATACTAAATTGTTAAATATTTTATTAATTATTAATTATTTTTTAAATTTTTATTATAAAATTAATATTTTAGTTAGGTTAAGTCAATAAAGTTGGCTTATTTGCATGCAATACGCCAAATACTATGTCATATTCATGTCTTGAAATACGTAGATCGCTTAAAGATTTCACAGATCCATCGTAGATGCGCCATGTGTTGGCACAACCTACGTAGATGCGTCAAGCTCTTTGGCGCATTCTACGTGACCCAGGAAAAAATAAAAAATGTCACATAGGATCAAAATATGACAATTTGAGAAATAGTTTTGAAAAAATGATATTTTGATAAATTATTTTAAAAAAATGACATTTTAATAAATTTTTTTGCCATTAGTGACAGTTTGGTAAAAAAATCTTATTTGGTATGTAGGGGAAGGAAAAGACTTGGTTGGATACATTTTTTACAGGCCTACTTATTTTTCATCTAGTCAATCTTGGATGGAAAAGAAGAGAAAAGAAGAATTTTTTAAAGGCTCTACCACATATTTTCATATTAATTTTCGTTCTTTTTTTATGAAATTAAATAAAGAAAGGAAAATATTAATTCTTATATTTGAATATAAGATTTTAGAGGGAAAAGAAAATAAAAATTAATCTTTTATTTCTAAATTAGAAAAATTATAAAATAATTTTTTATATAAGAATTATAAAATATTTATAAAAATAAATAAAAAATAATTGATAAATTACACAATAATCTTTCATTTTGTTTCTAAATTTTAAATTTATTTAATATATTTACTCAACGTGGAAAATAAGCACTCCGTTGTCTCGCCCAAAATCCCTCTTTTCTCCTCTCGTTCAGACTCGTTGTCTATCAACTCTCTTGATCTGCACTTTCACTCTCTCAGCTCTCGTTCTCTCTTAGCGCTCCATTTCGAAGCTCAGGTTCTTTGATTAAGATACATGAATTTATGTGCCATTTTTCTATGAAATCGATGATTTCTGGAGCTAAAATGCTCTCTAAAATGTTTAAGATGCACGTCTCTCTTTGAAGCTTTACATCTTTGTTTACTTCGCTTGCATGTGCTACGTGTTCTTGCTCTTTGGTTTGTTTACTGTTCAATGTTGATTTGTTTAGCTACGGTTGTGATTGTGGTTGTTTAGCTATGTCTCTTTTGCTTATCCATGCTAAATATCATTTTTCTCGATTGTTTATGGCCAGTTTGATATGTCGTATTAAGTTTGATAGAATAAATTAATATAATATATTATAATATTATCAGTTATTTAAGATAAATATTATATCAGATAAGTTTATTTATTAAATTTTTTTATATATTAAAATAAAATGATGAATAACTTAATCAAATTTTGTGGGATAATTAAACTTGATTAAATTTTGATGTATAAACTTTTATAAAAAAAATTGTATTATAATTCTAAACATCCCGATTTCTTCAACTTTTACGTATTAAATCTTATATTATTAGATCTTATATTATTAAGTCAATACTATTAAATTTTATCTTATCTTTCATATTAAATGTGCCATTAGCTTCGAATTAGTGCACTGAATATGAAAATGACGCAAATTGAGCAGATAGATAATAAAGTTAATCAGCACATATTTATTGTCCACCATGAGAATTAACATCACACACACACACTCACGGCCGCGCAAATTGAGAAGATAGAGATAATAGAAGTTAGTTAATCAGCATATTTAGATCTGCTGGCATGTGGCAATTTTCAGCTACATAAAGGCATCACTCTGTACTGTTGCCTCATACTATGCTTCTATATTGTGGTTTTGAAATTTAGAATTATTACGAGTCAAAGTGGGAGTTTTATTAGTCCCAACGGGACCAAAGAGTAAAGACACGTGTTATCCATTTGGGAAGCTAATGGTGTTGCTGGGTCTCTTCTCTTCTTATTGAAATTCTTTTTTCAAAAAAGAATTATTAATATCTAATTTTGTTCATATTTTTTATTCTTATTTTATCCAGATATCTAAGTCATTTAAATTTGTTTTATTTATGGGTCAACCCATGACTCAATTCCATTCTTTTTTTGTTATTGTAACCAAGAATCCTAATCACCAAATCCTAAACCTCAAACATAACAACTTTCTTTTTCAGTTTTGATTGAAATCACTGACAGAATTTCTACCTTAATTTGCCTTTTAATCATAAGAAATTTGGGGAGAAAATTTTGCAAGCTTAGCCCTATAAATCCTAAGCACACCATCACATTCAAAGACATATTTATCACACAAAGAAACATGTCTCCAATCTTCACACAGGGTCATCACTCTGCCTCTATACTCACGGCCAAAAACCTCTGCTTTCAACCAAACTATCTCACTCACTATAAGCTACTAACGACCACCCATCACCTACTTCTTCCAACAGCCACCCACCCTTGCAGCAACCTCTACTCAACCAAACAATCACCACACAGCACCTTTATAACTACCATCCATCATCATTCCACCACATCCAACCTCATCACCATATTCATAAACAACCCACAACCCACCATCCACGTCCAAGACACCACCACTCCACCAAAACCTTCAACCATTAACCACCCCATCCACTAAATGAAACCACCGTTCACAGCCACATCACGCAGCACCGTGCCGCCGCGCCACCCCGAACAAGTAACCCGCCAGCCGTCGGACCCAGAACCAGCCTTCATCTTCGCCGGAATTTCCAATTCGTGACCTCGAACCAGATCCTCTGCACTAGCCATGCCACGGAACGCTTGATCCACCGCGAACCGTGACCCTCGCAGCATCGCAACTCATTCCACGAGCACAGCCATGTCGTAACCGCGCCGCTTGACCAGATCCGTGAGCCACCACAAGCTCGGAACCACGCGCCTCCTTCACGCCATGCTGCAAACCTGCACCTTCGCCTAGTTCCACCGCAAGCACCACGAGATCTCCTTCTCATGAGCTCCACCCCAAACCCCCTTTTTCCTTTCTTTCTCGGTTTTGTTTTCTCACTTTTAGAGACTAAAAGTCTCTTTTCTCTTAACTTTTCTTTTATTATTATTATTATTATTATTATTATTATTATTATTATTATTATTATTATTATTATCATTTTATTTATTTATTCTTTTGATTGATATGTGTTTGTTAATTTGAGATTTATATTACTTGTATTTTAATTTAACTTTTTTTAATTTAACTTTTTTTATTTATTCTTTTGAATTGATATGTATTTGTTAATTTGAGGTTTATATTACTTGAATCTTAATTAAACACAGTTATTTTTTTGTATTAATGTATTAATTAAAAAAATTAAAATGACTGACAATGAAAAAATTAAGAGAAGATTAGAATACCAATCAAATACACTTTTCTCAATATTTTTGAGGCTTTCTTTTGGATTTTGTGGATAGCGCTGATAAGGTATAATTTCTACATTAAAATTAAAATATTTTTTCAAATTAGAAATACAACATTTTTTTTATAAACCAAAGTAAATTTTTTTTTTGTAAAATAAAAAATCACAAATAAAAGTGAACAATTTCATATAGTCTCAACATTATGATTGTGGTGGATTCAAAAACCTTTTTTGTTTCTTTTCAAAAAAACATTTTTTTCTTTACAAAATTCTATTTAAATTATTTTATTCAAAATATCTAATCAAAAATATATTTTTTAAAAATTCTTTTCCTTGCGAAATTAATACAATTTTAATTCACCACTTTTATATGATATGTTGCAAGCCTAGAATTTGTTCCAAAATAATGGTTATTTAGCTACTCATTCCATATCTTAGTCATTTATCATCTTTGATAACATACTGACAAATGGGACATGTCAAAATAAAAAATAAAAAAATAATTCTTTTTCTTTTTAATAATAAATGATCAATTTAATTAATTTTGTAAATAAAGCTAGATTAAATAGGTAACCGTTCTTGGAACGGATGGTATAGGATACTAATACCTTCCCTATCCATAATCAACTCCCGAACTTCAAACTCTGAAACGTAGACCATCTTTTAGGTGTCCGATTGCACCATTCCATTTAATGGATAAAGTGATTGGTGGTGACTCCCAACACCCCGAGTTCCTTTCCTCCTCTATCTTTTTAATTTCGTGGCACCCCTTCAAGACGGTTGCGACAGCTAGCGACTCCACTGAGGAAGATTAGAGGGTTAAGCCTTGTTTTAATCTCATGTTATTTTCTCTTTGATTATGTTGGCCTATTTTTTATTTATTTATTTATTTATTTATTTTCGCATTGTTTATCTGCTTCATATTGTTGTACATTTTGTTTGCATTGCATGTATTGTACTTATGCATTGTGAATAAATTTGCTTGCATGTTCCCTTGTATACACTTGCACACACAAGTTCTATACCCGAGCTCAATACCTTGTAGGCTTAGATAGAGAGAGAAGTAGTGATGCTTTGAGGGACCTTTGGTCTCCGAACAGGCACATAAAAACTCCTCACTCAAATTGAACTCTTTCAACTTATAACCTATCATGGGTAAGGATTGAGGACTCTAGATAGCCAAAGTTTTGGCGTTAGCAAGGGGCAATTTGGGGACCTTTTGTCCGATAGGGGTTTAGAACCAAAGCTATCACTTACTGAAATAACCTTAGAGCTACCATAGTCCATAGAACCCATCCTTTAGGATAGGTACCAAGCTTAGGCAATCCTTTTTCCTTTAACACATGAGGAAATTATGTTTGTCTTTTATTCTTGTCTTTTGTAATTTCATTTTGTAGATGCTAATTTTCTTTTTGTTATTTTCATTTGTCTTACATTTGAATACGCAGTCCAATCTTGTAAAGATATCGGTAAACCTCGAACATGGATAAGGGAAAAGTGGCTTTAATGTCTGAGGTGGCAGATAGTATATGGGATTTCAGTGAAGAGTTAGCAAAGATTCAAGAAAAGGAAGGAAACAATTTTCACTATGGGGATGCTCATTTACGTTGTCTAGTGGGAAGCCATGATTTTGAATAAAATGACATAAGGAGGCTTCGTAATGTGTGGTATAATATGGGAAGACTGGAATAGTTCAATGGCAAGTATGAAGATATTGCAACTGTTATGTTCATCACCCCTGATCTCCAAATGTTAAAAGTCATGCTTCGCTTTTGGGACCCCTCATATCGGTGTTTTACTTTTCAATAGTTCGACTTGGTGCCAATAATTGAAGAGTATGCTAGGATTCTTAATAAAGATAATATGTCCAAGGACAAAGTATACTCACATGACCCTAAGAAGACACAAAAAAGGACGCTGTCCAAATTTATAGGAATTCAGGCAAATGAATTGGATAAGTACATGAGGGATGGAGGACGAAGTCTGGATTCTAAGTTTCTGCTTAGGATTGTTGAAGCTCAAGTTGATCAAAGTGTTGGTCTGGTAGCACTAGCCATTGCTATTTATGGGTTAGTAATATTCCCAAGAGTGAAGAATCAGATAGATGGACACGTGATCAAATTGTTTGAGTAGATCGAGCACGAGGTACATCTGGCCCCACCAATCTTAGCAGAGATAATTCAATCATTGAATTACTGTCGAATTCATCGGAATGGGAGATTCTGGGGATGTGTATCATTGCTAGTAGTATGAATGCTTTGTCATCTACTAACCTTGAAATGCTTCGGTCATCCAGAAATTGATCTTAAACAGTTTGTCGTACCTAAGCACCCATTCTTGCTATATGGTCGTGACAATTGGCCTTCTCGAACTTCGACGATGAGACAATGGATAAGTTTTTTCGTGGAAATGAAGGAAGTGGTCTAGAGAGCCAAATAGTTTCCTTTCATATATGTGGGAATAAGCCTTGGGTTCCACTTATTGGCCCATGGGGAGTAGTTAGCTATGCTCCAGCAATGGCTTGAAGGCAGATGACATCCCTACAATTCATTTCTACGACTCATGGGTTTTCAAAATATGAATTCTCATATAGTGATGAAGGAATCATCCACAAGATCAAAAAGGTCATTGGAGATTGGAAGGATGCAAGAAGTGTAAAACCCAGTCTCCCTTAGTCTGAAACAACAGAAAAGTACCCAATTTGGCAAGCTGATAAGAAGAAAGGGTTTCTTGCTCTTAAAGTACAGGGCTTAGAGGCACCAATGCACCAGTAATGAACCCATTGACCACGCTGAAACAGAGGGCTGATATGAAATTATTTGTCAACAGTAGGCCGCTGAGAGAATATCCTTGAAGACTCAACTTAACACCGCAAGAAGGAGAATCCATAGTCAAGTGCAGGGAGCAATCTCTAAGGAGATTGAAATAGAGAGGTTAAGAGAGACCTGTCAAGTCCTTGAAACAATCATTCAAGGCAAAGATGGTCAACTTAAAGGGTACAAGGCTGAAGTCGAAATCTTGAATCAGCAATTGAAAAAACATGTTGAATGGTCTGCTTTCTTGGAGAGTAAGAAGAATAGGCTGGAAGATGATGTTCTTTTCTTGACTAATGAAAAAGACTTCTACCTTAATGCAAGCCAAGACATGGAGTGGAAAGCCGGAGTGGTGATTGATAATATGAGGGAGATCTCCAACCATTCAAGAAAAAGGACAAGTGAGATTCTCAAAATGGAAGCTAAGTTAATACCAGGAGAAATCCAAGAGCTTCTGACCCAGGTTAGGAAGGACCTCGACTTTCTCAACAAATTTCACTGAAGAAAACCACCAAAATTAGTCTTTAGGAGTACTGATGTAAATTTCTATTTTCCTTAGTTCTGAAGGAAATTAAGAGTTAGCCTGTTTCATTCCATCTTGTTTTATAAAGCTCACTCCTTCATCTTTAGACAAATTGGGCAAATTCGACTTAAGAAGTAACTGTGATCAATATGTTGTAAAGGCTAATTCTCTATAACCACAAAGCTTTTCTCTTTGAATGAACGAGGTTTATCGATATCGCTTGCTGCTTTGGATCATGTCTATGCATGCATAATTTTACTTGTGTTTGCATTTTTTTTATCATACTCCTAATAATAATAACAAAATAATGAATACAGAAAAATTGTCTCTACGACACCCTTATAGGACTCGCTCCCAATCAAAGGTCATGGATGAACTAGGGCAGTCATAGGAAGAATTGAGGGACGAAGTAAGCCAATTGAAGGAACAAATGACCAAGATCTTAGAAGTTGTGCAAGCTTTGGAAAGAACAAAAAACACAGAGAGGACTCTTTTAGGAGCAAATGATGATCTTCCGGCCACGCCTGCTCACCTGACTGGCTTTATCTTCTCATAGGGTCATTGCTACTCACCATATACCCAAATGCACAAAACCCTGTTACCAATAATCAGGAAACTCATGCATCTCTATTCCTACCATATGGCCTTCTACCTAGTTATGTGCCACCATTAGCCACCAGTATCCCTGAGGGTAGTGCACCGGCAGTCACAATAACTTTAAACCTACCAAGTACTACCCAAACATAAGGATATCAGCTAAATGCTAATGAGATTCCTCAACCACGAACGTCACTCCCTATTTTCATGCCACCATATGGTCTTGCCCTGTGTTTCGTATCGTCACAAATTACTAACCCTCCTGAGAGTGACACACCATTAGTAATGCCTACTTCAGGGCCACAAAAGTCAACTCCGACCCAACCTCTTTACCTTGGTGCTAACGGGACCTCTTCTATGCAACACTTTATTCTTCTTTATATGCCACAATTTTTCCCCCATAAGATTACTGGTAATTCTCCACTGAATTCTTCAGCGGAAAGCCTTCAATCCAAGGATAAATTGGAAGTTCTTGAAGTGAGGCTACGAGCCATAGAGGGAGCAAGTATCTATGGTCTTCTGGATGCCTCAGAGCTTTGCCTTGTCCCTGATGTGGTGATTCCATCGAAGTTTAAAGTCTCAGATTTTGACAAATATAAAGGAATCACTTGTCTAAAGAATCATCTGACCATGTACATTCGCAAGATGGCTTCACTTGCTCATGATGACAAGTTGTTGATCTATTTCTTCTAAGACAACTTAGCTGGGGCATCTTCTAACTGGTACACACACCTTGAGTGTGCCCCTATACGATGTTTCAAGGACTTTATTGATGCTTTCTTGAAGCAGTACAAATACAACATCGATATGGCATCGGATAGACCACAGTTGTTGTCACGACCATGATTGTGGCGGGAGCGGCGAAAAATAAATTATTAGAAAAAAGAAATGAAGTTGTCACTAATTTTATTTTTTATTAGGAAGAATTAGAAAATCTAAAAAAGATAGTATACATTCGAAAACTCAAGTTCGAGAGTCTAATTATGTACAGGGAATGGTGGAGACTTAACCCCACAGCACCCATGACGCATCTGTCCTAAGACAGTTACCCTAAGTCAATTGTGCAAAATTTTTTATAACTTTTAAAAATATTTATTTTACCCCTTTATTAAAAGATGAACTAACACACAAATAAATTATGAAAATTTAATTTTGGCTTGACAGAATGAGGATTCTACTCATACGTATCCTCAGATGCAATGAAAAACTCAAAGTCATGTCGTTCTTTAGAAAAACGATTGTGAATTTGTTATTTTTATTTTTTGAAAAGATTTTTTATTTAAAAAAATTATTTGATTTTTCTTCTTTTTTATGTTTAGAAAAAAATATTTTGAATCATCGAGTTGTCACAACTTAAATGATTCTAAAAGTTATAGGATTAACAAGTTGTCACAACTCAGCTAATCTCGTTTTATTTTTCAATTAATTTTCAAATAAAAAGTTTACAAAAAAATTAATAAATAAATAAATAAACCCAAACTAACAAATAAATAAGCTAAAATGAATAACATGTGTATATAATAAAAAATAATAATAATACAAAAAAAAAATAAACAAGCTTACCTCGAAGGCGTATAAAAATGTTATGCTCAAAGAAGTTGGTACACAAGGTCTCACATATCCTCTTCAAATCAAATCTTGAAAAGCAACTCACTTGGAAGAAATTTTTTTTACTAAAGTCTTCGAGCTATTATACTTAGTATTAAGCCTAAGTGCGTAATTTTTTTTGGATGATAAAACAATTGAAAATCACCTCTTTATATAGGAGGAGAGGAAGGAGAAGGAGCATGACTTCTCTAATATGAGACTTAGTGAGAATCACCCCTTTATCTCTCTTTTTTTTATTTTTTTTATTCTGAATTAAAAGATTTTAATGACCCGGATAAAATTGGGTGTTCATAGTTGATCCTTTTTACTTGTTTCTTACTAGATACTAGGACGTAGTTTTTCATATTATCGTCGTAAGAAACGATAAAGACGTGAACTTAAATTTTGTCTGGCAGTCATGGGATGAGATGAAAGGATAAGACAAAGACGCTAATTGAAAACCAGTGAGCTCAAATGCGGATTTACTAGTTGTTGCAGCGTCGTTAATCCTACCAAAGTGAAGCTCAACGTAAAACTAGAGATGTCACCGCACTGTCAATAAGTTGTCGTGGCTCAATTGACGTTTATTGATTAAAAAGAGTTTTTTTTTGGAATTTAAAAGATGTTGGATGACCTTGCGACGCGGAATTTGAAAGACAATGAGCTTGACCCAAAATTTTAAAAGACAATGGGCTTGACCTGAAATTTAAAAGACAATAGGTTTTGCCCGGAATTTAAAAGATAATGAGCATCTGACGACTTGAAATTTAAAAGGCAATAGACATTTGGTGTCCCGAAATTTAAAAAGGCTATGTGCATTTGGTGTCCCGAAATTTAAAAGGTAATGAGTTTAGCCCGGAATTTAAAAAATATTAGGTATCTGGTATCTCGAAATTTAAATGACAATGGACATATGGTGTCACGAAATTTAAATGATAATGAGCTTGATCCGGAATTTAAAAGGCAGTGGGCTTGACCCAAAATTTAAAAAACATTGGGTATCTGATGTCCTAAAATTTAAATGACAATGGGCATCTGGTGTCCCAAAATTTAAAAAGACAATAGGTATCTGGTGTCCCGAAAAGATTCTTTTTTTTTCTTTTAAGTAATATGGTAATGAACCAAAACTTAAATGACATGAAACCTTCCTATGTTTTCCTTTTTTTTTCTTTTCTTTTATTTTTCTTTTTGGAAAGATCATTGGGTCATGGACCTAAATTTTGTAAAAACAAGTCATCAAGTCACAAACTTGAGATTTTTTTTTTACTTTTTGACACACCATCAGGTCATAGACCTGAAGTTTTGTAAAGTTATCAAGCTAAGGACTGGGGAAAATTTTTTGACACACCATCAGGCCATAAACTTGAAATTTTTTTTAAAGAGATCAAGTCAAGGACTTGAATTTTTTTTTTCAAAGTCATCAAGTCAAGGATTTGGAATTTTTTTTTAAAAAAAAGAGACAAAAAGTATCTTTGAAAAATCTCTTAATAAAATTAAGATTTCTTTGAGTCATGCGCTTCCTCAAAAAAGCTTATGCAACTAAACCTGCTTTCATGCTCGTTTTTTGACTTTTAATTTGGATGAACTTTGTGATGCGCTTTCTTCAAAATACTTGCTTCCATCTCTTTTTCTTTGGGTACCTCTTGTTTCTGGATTATCCCTTGAGATATCATTTTTCCCTTCAATTGGAACTTATAAGTTCTTTTTAGTTTGAATTGTTCATCAGTGGATTACTATTAGATGATCAAATCATTGTGTTGTACTCATGTTCATCTTACCTGAAACATTATGTAATAGACAGACATGGATTCAAAAGTACAACAGAAAATAAATGAACAACTTCTATATTGGACTTGGAAGTTTGACTACACAAAGGGTATTTACAAATGATGAATATATGAAAAAAGACACAAATAATGATATGAGATTCAAAGTGGTGTTGCCCCAATATGGATTAGTTTGATCTCATGAAAAAGATCTTTAGTTGCCTTCTGTTGAGCATGTACATCAAATCAAATTGAACCAAAGAGAAATTTATCCCAGTCTAGCACTGAATTGAATAAGACAGAAACTCGTCCTAGTGACTAAAAGATTTGCCCTAGTGTAGGTGAAGTTGAACCAGGAAAAAACAAAATTGCCCTAGTTTAGATCAAATTAAACCAGGTAGAAATTTGTCCTAGTGTATGACTAAATTGAAACAAAGAGAAATTTACCCTGGTGTAGGATTGAATTGAATATGGTAGAAACTCTTTTTTTCTTATTTTGTTATTTTTAATTCTTTTTTTTAAAAGGAGCCATGAGTTAGATACTTGGATGAGCACAACTTTTTTATTTCAAAATTAAAACTTATAAAAATAAAAGCAATCATTGATTAGTCAGAATGAACATTTTTAGGTTGTAACGTGGTCAGAATTAGTAGTTATGAAATGAAAGATATAAGGCTCAAACATGTGTTTAAGGGTTGAATGAGACCAAGGATCTTTGTTCAAAATTACATTTCATCAATTGCTTTTGCACTTTCAATCACACTTTTCTCTTATTGTTCTTCATTCCTTCCCCTTTTCTTTTCATTTCAGTCATTCACCTTTGTCATGACTTATTTCATTTCATTTTCTTTTTCCTTTCTTTCCCTTATCTTTTTTTATCATTTTTTTACTTCATACCCATTTCACATTTTCTTCATTTTCTCTTCTTCCATTATACTTCAAAATAGCCACCATGGTAATCAACCTTTGTTTTGTGCTATCCCTTAATGTAGGGGTGATCCTTGTCAAGGGTTCAATGAAGAAAACTCTCAAGCTCAAAAAGGGACAACGAGTGATAATGAAAAGATGAACTCTTGTGAAGGAGAAAGAAAGATGGTCAATCTTCATTTCAAATTTTGATTGTTCATTTTCAAAAATTTTAATTTAGAAACAAAAAGATAACGCACACCAAGTGATTACTTATTTGCTTCCTTTTATTTTTCCTTTGATTCATTTCTTTCCTTTTTGTTTCATGACTACCAAGAGTTTTCTAAAATAAGAGTCACATGGGATCCGAACAAAAAGAAAGCAAGAAAGACATGACAAGAACATAAGTGCCAAGAGCATAGGAAAATGAGACAAGGTATGTTGAAATTCATGTAAATCTATTACACTAATGGTTCAAAAAAGTTAACATGAGTTCAAAAAACCCCAAATGATTTTAATGACTCAAAAAACCCCCAAACAAGGTATATGTAGTGGTTTTGATTAAATCACTGTTGATGATTTTCAATTATGATTTTGGAATCGTTGTTGGATTGAACATGTTTGAATTACTGTTGAGAATGTTATATTTTTTCTTAATATTTTTTAAAATTTAAGAAATGAATCAATAATAAAATAAATATTAAATAAATGTTAAAAAATAAATTATCAACGTTTCTCATGTCATATTATTAGTAAGATTTATTCATATATAATCAAATATAAAATTTTAGTAATGGTGAAAGGAGTGTTTTAGAAAATGTGTTCCTAACACTCCTCATAAAAGAATATTTTGTCATAGGATTAATTGTGAATTATTTAAAAATACCAGGTTGAGCAAAAGGAGGTGGGGATCTTTTGTTCTGGGTCACGTGAGATGCGCCATGGAGGCTTGCACATCCACGTAAATTGCGTCAAGCGTGACGCAATCTACGTGGATACGCAAGCCTCCATAGTGCATCTCACGTAGCTCAAAAATATTAAAAAATGTCACATTAAATGAAAGTGTGACAGTTAGGTAATTAGTTTTAAAAAAGTGACATTTTAATAAATTATTTAAAAATAATAATAATTTAGTAATTAATTTTATTATAAATAGCAATTTGGTAAAAAAGCCTAAAAGAGTAAGAAACACACAGCTATTACTAGAGGCTTGGATAAAAAAAAAGGAGAAGGGGGGGGGGATTAATTACACTTTGTCAGTCTGCTTTATCATTTCAATTGCACTTGCTCCCTGATTTAGAAAAGCCAAGCTAATCCTCCACGATTTGATGAGTTGCTGTGCCTTATTAAGGTAAATTGAAAATGAGGTGGTTGTTATATTCATTCTGACTGCAAAATTTTCCTCCATCTCCATTCAAGTTGAAAATGGAACTATTATTGGTCCAAACAAAATTCTATGGGATTTAATTAGTATATAATTTTAGTGAATTAACCCATAAAATATGTGGGTCAAGTTTTTTTTAGTGGGTCAGCTCATCATAAATTATGTGAGTTAAGTTTTTTTAGTGGGTCAACCCACTATAAAATACATGGGTCAAGTTTTTTTGTTAGTGAGTCAGTCTATGAGCTAACCTTAACCCACTTAGTCTTATGGAATTTTTTTTGTCTTGTAGACTTTTTGGCCTTAGCTCACATGGATTAGGACTTGATGGGATGTGTTGAACTTTTTCGACAGCTCTACACACAATCATGTTGAATTGTAATCCATTAAGTTTTTTTTTTTGTCATAGATAAAAATTTCATTAATAAAATGAGAGTATTAAAATAACCCTAAAAATACAAAAGAAGGAAATCTCAACATTATGTCTCACAAAGGAAGAAAAATAATAACATCAAGATTTAGATTACTCTAATACACTAGATAATGCGTTTGCATATATACAATTTAGCTTAATTTCAAAATTCAATACCCACACTTGATGAACTTTTTTTGTTTGTGCAATATGCTCCAATTAATATCACATTCTCTGGTATTTCTGAGCATGCATTAAAACAAATGCTTTCTGTCCTAAGTTAAGTGAAGCAAGTCAGCTTGGCTTTGGTTTACTGTGCAGTGTGTACACTTGATGGCTTGAGAATTAAAATTACAAAGATCTTGTATGTGACAAGATCAATGTCAAGTGTCACTTATTCTGTCTATAGAAGTAGGAAAGAAGCTTATCATATGGACCCTGTTGCAAGTAAGATCATACAAAACTTAAGATGTACCTGATAAGAGTTATACTGAAGAGTTATTAGAAGCGAGGAAAGAGTTATTCTTTCTTTATAGAGGAGTATTTAAGGTAAATTGAAAATGAGGTGGTTGTTATATATAGGGGAATAAATTAGTTCGGATAATCCGACCAATCTGAACCGAACCAATTAAGTTGATTTAGTTTAGTTTGAGTATATTAATTAGTTCAGATAAAATCAACCGAATAAAGTTTAATTAATTCAGTTATCAAATTTAAAATTTTAAATTTAAGAATCGAATTAAAGCGCATATATATATATATATATATATATATATATATATATATATATATATAGTTCGTTCATGTGTCGCTACGAGTGCATGTGTTGAGCAAAATATAAATGAGAGGTTTTACAAAGTATTGATTGCTCTACCCTGCCCATTTGTCCAAGTTCAAGAATTAACAACAGGTTCAGTGGCATTAATGTTAACCATCTCCGCAAATAACTTGGTACTCAACCAATGTAAACTTGCAAATTAAATGAAATCACATAGCATAAGACTGCCACATATATAATTTAGGACCACTCTGAAATTTAGGACCAGGTCATCTGTTTTCTTCCATATATAAAGCTCGCACTGTGGCTAAGCTCATTTCAGGAGACAATACCTGGAAATAATCAAATCAGTTGGCTAAATGCATAATATTTCAATGAAAAAAGGGACATATTAGATTGAATCAAAGACTATCATCAATTGTTATGTATCTTTTAATTATATTTATTTGTTTAGACTTTGTCTATTTATTGTATTTTGTAGTGTGTTTATTGAGATAAATAAGTTTGATTCTATTTAAAAAAAAATTATAGGTTTATTATGTTTTTTTTATGGAAAGCTAATTATTTCTAATTTTTGTGTAAAAAAAATAGTCAATCCGATCACCCAAACCAAACTTATCTATAGATGTTCGGTTCGGTTTAGTTCGAATTTAGCTATCAAAAAATACGAAAATCGAACCAAATCGAACTAATTAATTTTAATTGGTTCAAATTTATTTTTTTTTTCTAAAAATCGAACCAAATTGACTCGATTACACTCGTAGTTATATTCATTCTAATTGCAAAATTTTCCTCCCATTTCCATTCAAGTTGAAAATGCAACTGTTATTAGTACAAACAAAATTGCTATGGGATTTAGTTGATATATAATTTTAGTGAGCCAGTCCATAAAAAACATGGGTCAAATTTTTTTTAATGGATCAACCTAGCATAAAATATGTGAGTTAAGTTTTTTTTGTTAGTGGGTCAGTCAATGGACTAGCCCTAATCCACTAATCCTATGAACTTTTTTGTCTTGTGAGTTTTTTAGTCTTAGCCCACATGGGTTAGGACTTGATGAGATTCTTTTTTGAAAACTCTACACACAATCCATGTTGAATTGAAATTCATTAGTTTTTTTTTTTTATGTCAAAGATAAAGATTTCATTGATAAAATAAGAGTGTTAAAATAATCCTAAGAATACAAACGAAGAAAATTTCAGCATCATTTCTCACAAAGGAAGTAAAATAATAACATCAAGATTTAGATTTCTCTAATACACTAGATAATGTGTTTCCATATATACAATTTAGCTTAATTTCAGAACGGCTGAATCGATCTCACCAGTGGTTGCATCACTTTTGTTCATATGCTCTTGCACACAATCCATGTTGAACTGAAATCCATTAAGTTAGACTACATACTACTTCAAAAATAAAAGACAAGAAATGGATAGCCCGATGTGCTGCCACCAAAGGAAATTCCTCCAGTCTTTGAACCTGCATATATCAAAAACAACATTATTATAATCCAATGGAGGATTTCCTCGTTTGGGTGGTCTCCACTCTCCACCCCGTTGTTCACAAAAAATAATCCAATGGAGGAAAAAGATGAAAGAAAATAATGCACACTATTGATCTCCAACCAAGGACCATGTATTACCAGACCTATATATTTCAAGTGGTAGTGGTCAATTGCATAGTAGAGCCTACCGATCGAGATTTCGACGACCAACTCAAACTTCATTGGAATGCTGGATACACAACATAGCAAAGCATTACGTGTAAGAATGTAAACCATAAAAGTCGAAGTTAGAACTGGAAAATTTGGTTGACTAGGCTTGCATTACCGATTGTCTGAAAATTTTGGTTATTGTAGTATTAAGGTCACCGTCCCAGCGCCAGTCACCTTTCGTGGTTACACCAACGTGTCTAAGCAATGGAGCACTTAAGATTCCTTGAGAGAAAGTCTCCATCATGGGGCATTCTATCACATACACTGATTTCAATAATGGAAACTTGAAGATGGGATTTCCATTGCAAAAACTTGTGAGCCTTGGTAAACGTACCAATTCCAAAACCTCCAGTTTCATGAAAGCAATGTCACCTGCATCATCGTCCTCACTGACCACAATTTCCTCTATCATTTCACAATCACATATCCACAAAGTTCTAAGTCTTAAGAAACTTCTGGCTGTTGAGGACGTTATAATATTTACCAATGCAGCACAACTATCTATTGACAAAGTATCTAAATTCTGAAATAGCACAGATGATGGAGCTACAGTCTTCAAACTCGAGCAATTAAACACTTCCAAGGTTTCAAGATTTTGAAGAATTTGTTCCATATGTGATTTTTCTTGACATATATTCTCAAGACACCCTAATGAATGAAGCGTTAGAGTTTTCAGCTTGCTGTTTGTCTCTGTGTGTTCACTGTGAAGGATACTTTCAAAGCAACTGTCGAGCAGTGTAAGCTCTTCAAGATTGGTAAATCTTTGAAGGAAACTGGTGGGGAATTCATCTGAACTATTATTAAAGCTTTGCAAGCAAAGCGCTTTTACTTTGTAGAAATCATCATCACTTTGTTGATCATTGCAGATCAATGTAACATCCTTGCTGGTTAGAGACAATTCCTCCACACTCTGAATAACCTATGTAATGAAACCAATCACATAAAAGCGGGGATTAAGAAGTGCCATAAAACTGCTAGATGTTAACCATGAATCATAATATAACCAAACAATTAGAGTAATGAGATATCGAATATTTTATCCAGTAATAGTGACGTAATTTATGGACAAACAGAATGAACTCTTCAATTTCTGTTTGTGCCTTTCAAGGCGCAACTGCATAAAACCTATTTTTTAAATTGAGCTACAACAGGAGAATTTAAATGTCATTTTTGTGTACCTTTTCAAATGAGAATAGAGGTTGTCGATCAACTGAGACGTCTTGGCAGTTTTGAGACTTCGGCGCAAATATCTCCAGCTTATCACAATCAAACACATCTAATTCTTTTAAGTTGGGACATTCCAAGGTCTGCACTCCAGGGCAAAAGTTTTTTAGTTCTGTCAAATGCCAAAGTTCCAAGGATTTTAACTGTCGTAAAACAAGTTTTGGAGCTGTTTCTGCCATTTCATCATTTGCAACAATCTGCTCTATACCACATCTTGATATATGAAGCACTTCGAGTTTCATAAGCTCCATAGCCAGAGAGAGTGGAAAGACATGATTTACGCTTTGACATCGAGTTGCTTTCACTGTGCACAGGTTTTGAAACCCGAGGCTTCCATGAGGATCCTTACTCCATATGTGCTTCAGCATTGGCAAATGTTCCAAAGTCAGAGTTCTCAATTGAGTTGGTAGCCCATGCTGGCTAACACACCCTGAGTTTTGTCCTTCTATTTCAAATACAACTTCTAGTGCATCACAACTAGTTACAAGCATTGTCTCCAGATTACTAAAGTGTTTTAGCACATAAGATGACAATACATTCATCAATTTATTGCAGAAAGATATTTCCAATTTAGTCAACTTTGGAAAGGAATTTGAAGCTAGTTGATTATTCCATATTGACTTCAAGCTATCCATGCGAGAGATTACCAATGTCTCCAAGCTAGGGAATGCAGCCTACAAAATCCCAATTGAATACTTACTTCAGATTTTCTAACTAAATGCACAAGCAACAAATTTAAACAAGATCAAGCATTAGTTACAAATAAAAAGATTCCCAATTGAAGTGCTAACCTGTTCACTTGAAAGTGATGCTGTAGCAGAAGGAAGGTTGTCCATCTTTCCCTCTATGAAAAATATCTCTTCTAAAATGCCACATCCAGTAATGCTGAGATGTTGAAGATTTACAAGTCCTCTAGCCACCGAAGATGGGAACAAAAATCTTAAGTTATCACAACCTTCTATGATCAAACTCTTCAACTTTTGTACGCATGAATGTTCTGAGAGTTGATCATCCCATATCTTCCTCAAATTGATTGAAGAAAGCTTCAAGCTCTCCAAGTTGGGAAATGAAATCTATTGGCACAGAAATTTTTTTTAGTGAACAGAAGGGATGGAGAAGAAAAAACTGAATTGGACAGCTTAAAAACTTATCTCAAGATAAAACATGCTGTTTATTTACATCCTAATTACCTAAAGTCAAGGACAGCCCCCAAGAGCAAGTTAATTTATAAGCACATTGACATTTAATTTCAAGCAGTTAAAAAAAGTACAGAAGCGTCTTTAATAATATTGTATTTTGTTCTTATGTAGTCTTTAATATGGTGTTGAATGTTTTATTTCATGTTTTCTTGAAAGATTGAAACAACAAAGCAATAGTTAAGTTATGTGTGTACCTTTTCATCAAATAGTGGCGCTGGAATGGTGGAGTCATCTTCCATATCAACTGTCACTGGCTTGAAATAGAAACTAGCAAGCATAGGTACGCAATCTAGTGTAAGAGAACACAACTGGGGGAACTCAATCTTGTCAATTTTGGTATCATAGTCAACGATGATCTCAGACATAGTTTCGCATTGAGAAATTTCAACTTCAAGAAGTTTAGAAAGGTCTTTAACCATTGAATACCAGAAAACATTTTCCAACCTATCACAACCTTTGACCTTGATAACTTTCAGTTCGGTGAAGGACGGCACTAAAAGTGGGCCATCGCATATTTTCCTCATATTAGCTAGGTTGTGAAGAACCAAACACTCTAGCTTGGGGAAGGCTTCACAGGAATGGCTCCATTCTTTTGAGTCAATGATATACTGCATTTGATCACTGCTTTGGACATCCAAGTGCTTTAATTGTGGAAATCCTTTTTCATTCAATTTGTAAAGGACATTCCTGATTCCATTTAAATTGGTTAAGCTCAATTCCTCAACATTATTCAACAACAACTTAACCCCTTGATCCAAATGAATATTTTTAATCTTCCCCTGATTGAGCTTCAATGTTTTAGAAATTGTTCTATTCAAAGACTCTTTCCACTCTTCACCAATATAAATTCTGTATTTGTCCAGCTGACCAAAGATGAGTAAATCTTTAGGCAGAACCGAAGCATCTTGAATAATTATCTCTAAAGCTGTTAGCTGATGTAAATGCCTTAGCTCACCCAGAGATGCATTGTTGCTTTGTCTTTTGCTTCCTTCCTCCTCCCATTGGATAAAGGTGTTCGCCATATAGAGCTCTTCCAAGCGTGTTAGGCTTGATATAAGTTTTGCAGGAATTGCTCTCAGTCCTGAGATATTACTCAAATCTAGCAACCTGAGACGAGTTAGCTTCCCTATAACTGCCGGGAGCTCTCTAATCTCAGAAGATTCAAAGCCAAGAATCTCCAAATTCTTGAGCTCTGCAACTAGAGCTATATCCTCAAGCATGCATTTTCCAAGACACAGTGCTCGAAGTTTTGGTAAATGAGATAGAGATAGAGATGGAGGAAGGGATGGGATGCAATCCATTCGTCCAAGATATATAGCCTTCAGTTCTTTAGTCCCTGCAAGAAAGTGATCAGGTACTTTTAGAAAGTTATTTCGACTTTCAAGGTCAAGTATCTCCAACTCTGGACATTCCAAGCTCTCGGGAAGGTCATGGATAAGACAATCAGGCAAGAACATACGGTAGCACTCTCCAAGACTATCCATTTCTGGCCATTCTTTCAATTCGCTGTGCTTTTTCACAGCAAATATAGGTCGATCACTGGATGCAAGTTTGCTAGCAACTTCGTGGACAAGGTCATGCATTTTAACGGATTCTCTTTCTTCTCCTCCTTCAAGCAACAAACAAGCTGACTTGAGCTCCGATACCAAGTAGTAGAGTCTGTTTCTTGCATTTGCCAAGCTATCAGCATCTTTATATAAGCCCAAGCTCCAGAAAAATATTAACAAATATCGAGTCCAGATAGCAGTTTGTCCAAAAGAACCAAGAAGCAAGAATAATGATTTCAATTCATCATTTGCTAGATGATCATAACTCAAATTTATAGCTGAGAACACTGTATCAGTCAAATCTTTATGGTTAAATCCAGTTAACTTCCGTAAAGCATCCTTCCAAGCAGGCAAACCCTTGTTTTTCAATGCAGTTGCAACTGTAATTATCAAAAGGGGCAAACCAAGACAAGCTTCAGCAACTTTTAAAGCAGTAGGTCGTAAATTGTTATCTTTAAGTTTATCAGCATCATCTACCTTCTTCTCAAATAAGCTCCAACTCTCTTCTTTAGATAAAACTTCAAGTCTAAAACAAAATTGTTTTTGAACACCCATCTCATCCACCAACACATTAAGATGCCTAGATGTGAACAATACTTTGCATCCTTTGTGATCATCACCAAAAGGCACCCCAACTTCTATCAAATCGAGCTTTTCCCAAATATCATCCATTAAAATAAGAATACTTTCCTCCTTACGTATCCTCTCTCGTAACCGGCTTGCTCTTACCTCTGGTGTCTCCTCGTTAAATTTCAAGCCCAAACTTTCTGCAATTTCAACTTGAATTCTTTTCACATCAGGAGAATTAGTTACATTAGCTGAAACCACCGTGCCAAATGAACCATCTTGCACTGCTTTCCAGGCTAGCTCTTTGATTAGTGTGGATTTACCCACACCACCCATCCCACACAACCCAACCTTGCATACTTTAGTATCCTTCAGTGTCTGCATAATCTCATTCAAGATGGATGTTCTTGATCCCAGGGCCTCATAACCTCTAGCATTTGGAGAAGTGATTCCCACGAGTAAACGAGGCTGGAAAGAAATTGGTCTTGATTCCAGGGCCTCATAATCTTTTATGATTCTAGAAATATCTTGTGCTATCTCTTTGGCTTTCTTGCTCAGCTGGTGCCTTGTGCACAGGTTGGGAAAGGACCCACAGGAGCATTTTGCTTTTGCATGGCCTTCATCTTTTAGAAATTTGTCTGCCTCTTCGAGTATTTTTTCCACGTTGTTCAACCAGCTCTGGACGTCTCCATGAATCTCTTCTCCTTTCCTTTCAGCAGCATTAACAGAGCGCTGCATCCTTTCTTTGTGCTCCTTCAACCTTTTAACCTCCTCGGCTTCGAGTTTGTCGACGTTGCCCTCATAGAAGATTATATAATCAAGCTGACGTCCAACTTGCACAAAAGTGTATTCAGAAAATTTTGAAGCAATTGAACGAAGAGTGTCCTCCAGAGTCGCCATCTGCTTCTCGACTGTTTACTCTGCCATGTGTAAGGTAAGCATGTCGATTTATTATCATATATATATAAAAGTTTCTCAAACAATCATATTTAATGGTTGTATGTAATTTATGCATTTGTATTTATTAATCTATTAAATTATTATTATGTATTACAAAAAAGAAATTTGAGGAAGGTCTCTTTTTAATCCTTCAAAGATTGAGAAATTAACTTATATAAATATAATGTATTACAATGATTGGGTACTTAACTAATCGAACTTCTCTCAAAGATTAAATATCATTAATTTGCTCTTCTAAAAAAATTTAGATAATCCTTCAACTATAAAAAGTGATATTAAAATCATCTTCATGCATATGAATGAGTTAGGGACTAAATAAATAAAAACTTTTATAATTGAAGATTAAAATAATATTAATTTGCATAATTAAAAGATTAAATTAATGAAATTTCTAATAATTTAAAAATTACATTAATGTCAAATTTTTAAAAGACTAAATTTATGTCACTTTTCATGGTAAGGACTAATCTAATATCAAATATCTTTTAGACAATCAAAGTAATAACACTTAGATTACTATACCATTAAAAAGTGCTTTACTCAAGAAATTTCTCAAAATGCAAATCTAATTGTTTCCTTTCTTCTCAGCTAAGATGGAGAGAGTTTTGTTTATGACAAAGCAAACATGAATAGTCAAAGAAACATAGTATATCACATGACTATTTAAAAAATTTATATTTATGTAAGATTTAATAGTTAAAAATTATTTTTTTCATTTTTTAAAATAAATATTTCTATTGCCACATACGTTTTATATATATATATATATATATATATATATATATATATATATATATATATATATTGATTTTAGAAAAATATATATTTAATTAACATCTAAAGTTTTAAGTCCTTATATAGCTAATGTTTTTCCTACATCACATCACATGCTATACATAAGCAAGTAGTAATAAATACATCAGTAATACTAAATCGTACAAAATAGCATTCGTGATGACACACAAATTTTTAAAAAAGAGTATAAATGCTTCTGTTTTGTCAAGTATCAAGTAAAACAAATACATAGCCAACCTTGTATGGTCATTTTTTACTTGATTGATCAGTATTTACTTCGTCAAGTTTCGTTTCGTATTTCTCTAGATACATATACATCATGAAATAAAACAATATTTATTACGTCTATATTATGATATTAATTTTTTTTGTTTATTTCCTTTGTTATTTTCAAGGCGCAAAAGGTATATTAAAAACTAAAAGTTTGAATATGAATAATTTTTTTAATCTCTTTTAATTTTGTTAGATAAAAATATATTCACGTACACATTTGTATATAACGCTATTTGTAATAAAAAAAATCATAAACTTCTATTGTATCTATAATTATCCATGTAAGATAATTACAATCCAACCTTATATTAGACCACTTCTATTTGGCAATAGTGCATTTACGTGTTTTGGTAGGTTACTATATGAATTAAAAATATATACCAAAAAATAAAAAGGCAAAGGCTTCCATGCACCTAATTTAGTTTGGGTGCATTCATTCATGCATCCCGAAATTGACTTTCAATAATAGGTTAAGACGAATTTATTATAACTGGACACATAATTTGTGTTATATTCTATTTGTAGTCATGCATTATTGTAACTTAGTCCCTGTTTTATTATTACAAGTTAGTCCCTTCAAAGTTCAGACACCACTAGTACCCATTGACCTGCCAGAAACTAGTCGAAAACTGTTGTTGCTCGTCATCTCAATCAAAACCCATAGCCTTTCTTTTCTCTCGACAATTCAAACCAACCAAAAACCCAAATCCTCTTATTCCTGCAATGAATTTATGTCAGGTGGGTCATCAAAAGTGAGTCTACCTTGACTTTAATTTTTTTTTTAAAAAAAGGAAGAATGGATATAGGCCAAAAGGCCCATTAATTGGTGAAATTAAAAACTTGTATGAGTCTCAGGTGTATGCCTTAGGAGTAAAAAGAAAAAGAGCAGCCGTGAGAGAATTGGAGAAAAACAGAGAAGATGTAGAACAGCGTACTGGCAGTGGAGAAAGAAAAAAAAAGAGAGAAAATTTGTGTTCTTTTATTAGATGTTTTTGATATGTTGATCCTGGTATTGTGAGCTTTATTTTTAGTTTTAATATCTCTCTATTTTTTGGTTCTCTCTGTTGCCTGGCTAGATACCCATTGGTGGGTTTATTGTGTAGTTATCCACCTTATTAGTGAAGATTAATTTTTCTGTTAATCCCTGGTGGTTCTAGGAGGACTTGTGGTGTATCCATTAATTTATTAGTGGAGGATTTTTACTGGACTAAGTCCCGTGGATTTTTCCCTCACATTGGGGGTTTTCTCACGTTAAAAATCTGGTGCCTATTGATTTTTTTTTTGGTCTGCGCATCCTATTATTTGCTTAAAATTATTGTTTGTTGCCTGAGAAATTTCCAGAGCCTATTGTTAATTGCACAGGGGAAAAAGTGATCCAGTTTTTTTGGTTTCTGCTTGTTGTTAATATTTTGTTATCTTTTCCCAACAACTGGTATCAGAGAGCTCCTTGGTTGGGGCTCTGGTTTGTGCTCTTAAAATGGGAGAAGGCGACGTTGCTGGTACTATGATTAAATTAGATTATACCAATTACTCAATATGGAAATCCCGAATGGAAGACTTGCTATTTTGCAAAGACCTATATGATCCCATTGAGGGTGATGGTACTAAACCAGCAAATAAATCTGATGAAGAATGGAAGAGAATAAACAGGAAGACTATTGGCATGATCAGGCAATGGATAGACCAAAGCATTTATCACCATGTATCTAGTGAGACTAGTGCCCACAGCTTGTGGAAGAAATTGAGCAACTTGTTTGAGTCTAAAAATGCACAAAACAAGGCATTCTTGATTCGGAAGTTAGTAAACTTGAAATACAGGGATGGGTCTTCGGTGGCTGAGCATATGAGTAGTTTTCAGAATGTTGTGAATCAGTTGAATACTATGGAGGTTGTGTTAGATGATGAACTGCTTGCACTGTTGTTGCTTAGCTCATTACCAGACAGCTGGGAAACACTGGTGGTATCTCTGAGTAACTCTGCTCCTAATGAAAAGTTAACTTTCAATATAGTGAAAGATAGTCTCTTGAATGAAGAAACTAGGAGGAAGGGACATGGTATGGCTAGCTCTTCGACTCAAAATGAAGCTTTGGTTGTGGAGTCACGGGAAGAAGCCAACATAGAAATTTTCAGAGATCTGAAGACCGCAGCAAGTCAAGAGGAAGGTCAAAGAACGTAAAAAGACATCAAGTGCTTCCATTGCAATAAAATGGGACACATGATTAAAGAATGCAGATTCCTTAAGCGGGAAAAATCGAGGACTAGAGGCAATAATAAAAGAGAAGACAAAGACAAAGACACTGCTGCAGTTGTATCTGATGGTAAAGTTGTCATTGTTTATGATGATGACTCTGTTAATCTCACATGCCAGGAGTACGAATGGGTTGTTGATTCTGCTGCCTCTTTTCATGTTACACCACACCGTGAGTACTTTACATCCTACACTACCGGAGATTTTGGGCAAGTGAAGATGGGAAATCAAGGGGTAAGCAAGGTTGCTGGCATTGGAAAAATTTGGTTGGAGACTAATGTCGGATGCAAGTTGCACTTGAAGAACATCAGACATATTCCTGACATGCGCCTCAGCTTGATCTCAGTACAGGTACTTGATGAAGATGGCTATCATAATTCCTTTGGTGATGGCAAATGGAAATGTACCAAAGGGACTTTGGTGGTAGCAAAGGGAGTGAAACGGAATACTCTTTATTGGACATCAACAAAGTTGTCTATACCTCAAGTGAATGCAATTAAGGATTGCTCTACAGAGCTATGTCATAAACGCATGGGTCACTTGAGTGAGAAAGGCCTTGACACTCTTGCAAGGCAAAAGTTGCTTCCTATTAGAGGTACATCTTTTAAAACTTGCTCTCATTGTCTTGTTGGTAAACAACATAGAGTTTCCTTCCGCACTTATCCTCCACATAGGAGATCTCATATCTTGGATTTAGTTCACACTGATATTTGCACTATGGATGTTAAAACCCTTAGTGGTTACTCTTATTTTGTTACATTTATTGATGACCATTCTAGAAAAGTGTGGGCTTTTGTTTTGAAATCCAAAGACTAGGTACTTGACGTCTTCAAACACTTTCATGCAAGTGTTGAAAGAGAAACAGGCAAATTGTTGAAGTGTGTTAGAGCAGATAATGGTGGTGAATACAGGGGTCCATTTAAGCACTATTGTAAGGACCATGGAATCAAGCTTGAGAAGACAGTTCCAAAGACCCCTCAGTACAATGGGGTTGCAGAGAGAATGAACCGCACAATTAATGATAGAATCAGATGCATGCTCTCTCATGCTAAATTTCCTAAAGCTTTCTGGGGTGAAGCACTGAGAACTGCAGTGGACTTGATCAACCTTTCTCCCTCTGCTCCTCTTGATGGTGATGTTCCTGAGAGGGTGTGGAGAGGGAAAGATGTTTCATATAATCATTTGCGTGTGTTTGGCTGCAAGGCATTTGTTCATATTCCCAGAGATGAAAGGTCTAAGCTTGATGGTAAGTCTAAACAGTGTATTTTCTTGGGTTATGATCGTGATGATTTTGGTTACAGGTTTTGGGATCCGATTGATAAGAAAGTTATCAGAAGCCGAGATGTTGTCTTTCTTGAAGACCAGACTATTGAAGATATTGATAAGAAGGATAAGCCAAAACAGGTTGTTCATGGGTACATTGATGTTGAGCCAGAACCTCCTACCATAGTCACTGATAACGGGGGAGATGTAAATGCAGATGTGAAAAACACAGTTGATGTGCCTGAGCCTCAAGTCAATGAACCAATTAAGCCAATTCTACAAGAACCACCTTTAGAGCCTCAGGTGAGAAGATCTGCAAGAGAGCATCATCCTTCACAGAGATATCCTCCACATGAATATGTGTTGTTGACTGATGAGGGATAACCAGAGAGTTATGAAGAAGCAATGTCACATAAGGAGAAGGACAAATGGCATAAAGCCATGCAAGAGGAGATGAAATCTTTACATGAGAACCATACGTTTGAGTTAGTGAAGCTGCCCCGGGGCAAGAGAGCACTTAGGAATAAATGGGTGTTCAAGCTAAAATCAGAGGAGAATTGCTCACAGCCAAGGTACAAGGCAAGGTTGGTTGTGAAAGGCTTCAGTCAGAAGAAAGGAGTTGATTTTGAAGAAATATTTTCACCTGTGGTCAAGATGTCTTTAATACGAGTTGTGCTTGGCTTAGCAACTAATTTGAATTTAGAGGTTGAGCAACTTGATGTGAAGACAGCTTTCCTCCATGGTGACCTGGAGGAAGAAATTTACATGGAGCAACCTGAAGGTTTTGCAGTCAAAGGCAAAGAGAAGCTTGTCTGTAGATTAAAGAAGAGCTTGTATGGGCTCAAATAAGCTCCAAGACAGTGGTATAAGAAATTTGATTCCTTCATGATGGATCACGGGTATAGTAAAACTTCTTTTGATCACTGTGTGTTTGTGAAGAAATTTCCTAATGAAAATTTTATTATTCTCTTGCTTTACGTGAATGACATGTTGATTGTTGGCCATGACATTAAAGAGATTCAAAATCTTAAAAGAGAGTTGAACAAGTCCTTTGCAATGAAGGATTTGGGCTCTGCAAGGCAAATCCTTAGCATAAAAATTGTTCGTGACAGGAAGAATGGTAAATTGTGGTTATCACAACAAAAGTATATTGAAAAAGTATTGGAAAGATTTAATATGGGCAATTCCAGATCTGTTAGTACTCCCCTTGCAGGTCACTTCAAGTTGAGCCTTGCGCAATATCCTACAAATGAGAAAGATAAAGAAGAAATGTAGAAGATTCCGTATGCATCTGCGGTTGGTAGCTTGATGTATGCGATGGTATGTACAAGGCCGGATATTGCTCATACTGTTGGCGTTGTTAGTCGTTTCCTCTCCAATCCTGGTAAAGAGCACTGGCAAGCTGTGAAGTGGATACTCAGGTATCTCAGAGGTACTTCTGGAGCCTGTTTATGTTTTGGGAGTGGTGAGCCTGTGTTGAATGGTTATACAGATGCAGACATGGCTGGTGATGTGGATTCCAGGAAGTCTACTTCTGGTTATATGATGACTTTTGCAGGGGGAGCAGTGTCATGGCAGTCCAGATTACAGAAATGTGTTGCTCTATCCTCTACAAAGGCAGAATATATTGCCATTACAGAAGCTACTAAAGAACTCTTGTGGATGCAAAAATTCCTACAAGAGCTGGGTCTTTCACAAGAAAAATATATTTTATACTATGATAGTCAAAGTGCAATCCATCTCAGCAAGAACTCGACCTTTCATTCAAGGTCTAAGCATATTGAGGTTCGGTATCACTGGATACGGGATGCGCTAGAGATGAAGCAATTATCATTAGAGAAAATCCATACTGACGAGAATGGTTCAGATATGATGACAAAGACTTTATCCATAGGAAAGTTTGCTACTTGCAAAAAGAAAGCGGGTTTGGTTGACTATGGCCCCACTTGATTGGTGAGGGGGAGAATTGTCAGGTGGGTCACCAAAAGTGGGGCCACCTTGACTTTAATTTTTTTTTTTTAAAAAGGAAGAATGGATATAGGCCAAAAGGCCCATTAATTGGTGAAATTAAAAACTTGTATGAGCCTTGGGTGTATGCCTTAGGAGTAAAAAGAAAAAGAGCAGCCGTGACAGAATTGGAGAAAAACAAAGAAGACGTAGAACAACGTACTGACAGTGGAGAAAGAAAAATAAAGGGAGAAAATTTGTACTCTTTTATCATATGTTTTTGATATATTGATCCTAGTATTGTGAGCTTTATTTTTTATTTTAATATCTCTCTATTTTTCGATTCTCTCTGTTGCCTGGCTAGATACCCATTGGTGGATTTATTGTGTAGTTATCCACCTTATTTGTGAAGATTAATTTTTCTGTTGATCCCTGGTGGTTCCAAGAGGACTTGTGGTGTACCCATTAATTTATTAGTGGAGGATTTTTACTAGACTAGGTCCCGTGGGTTTTTCCCTTACATTGGGGGTTTTCCCACGTTAAAAATCTGGTGCCTATTGATTTTATTTTTTTTTTGGTCTGCGCATCCTATTATTTGCTTAAAATTATTGTTTGTTGCCTGAGAAATTTTCAGAGCCTATTGTTAATTGCACAGAGGAAAAAGTGACCCAGTTTTTTTGGCTTCTGCTTGTTGTTAATATTTTGTTATCTTTTCCCAACAATTTAAAACCTAAACCAAAGTACAAAAGTCCTTTGGATTTGAACACCATCAAAAGATCAAACCCACCATCACTAAACACCAAGTTGTGCCCAAAGTTTCAAGCTTTTCCATCTGTATTCCGATCGGCGACCCTGGTTCGAGTTTATCCGAATCGGAGCTCTAGGAAACGGCCTAAGAGTTCCTTGTCGAGGCTTTCTAGAGTTCAAGGTCGAAGTCATTTATGTCTCGGAGATAGGTGATTGGGATTGTCTCTGACAGCGACGACACTGTCACTGCACGTGTTGCTGACTTCGAAGCGGGAGCAAGGTGAAGAAGGCTCTGAATCTAAAAACGACGTCGTCGAGGAGGAGCTCGGTGAGTGAGTTGGGGGTGGAGAAGGAGGAGTTGGAGGAAGAAGGAGAAAACTATTGTTACTTGTGAAGGTGATGGTGAATGAAAACCTATTCAACAGTTGTGGAGGAAGTCGTGGAGGATACTATGAAGGAGAAAGTTGTGGAAGAATTTGCGGTGATGTCAAAGGAAGAAGAAAAGAAAGAAAATAATTTTTATTTTTTTAGGGTAATTCTTGTAATTTTCAAAAAGGATCTAATTTTGTAATTTTAAAAATTGAAAATTCCCTATTCAATAGGTTTATGATTTTCAATCCTTACCATCCATTTTTAAAATTACTAAATCAATAGTTTTCATTCGTAGTGCATCCATGCACCTCAAAAATTTAGATGCATTAAAGAAAACACCCTAATAAGAATGGAACTTACGACCTTTAATTTTGTGTCCACCTAACTCAATCCTAACGATTGAGAGAATCCTCACTAGAAAGTTTTGATAACTTTCAACCAATGTGACGGCCTGCCAAGAAACTGTACAACTAGGAAATTTTGTTAACTTAAAAATCACACCCTATATCCCCTCCACCCACTTCTATGAAAATTTCAAACACAAATTTATATTAATAATATAATCCATCACAATCTAGTTAAAAAAAAAAAAGCTTCACCGAAAACAATTGAAAGACATTTGTAAAAGAGACTTCCACCTCCATATTTATAGAATCTAACCAAGTAAATAATACACCCTTTAGAACAGAAGTAACAATTGATGAAACTATTTAAGAGTTTATTTTTTATAATGCAGGGCACGGGATGAGGCAGATAACATAAATCCACACCCAACCCATCCTATAGGAATAAACAACTCAAACCCATCTCATGTTGGCAAAAATTGCAAAGCTTACCTGCATAGGGTAGCATAGTGAAAACGAGTTGTATCTCTCATGGAGAGAACCTATGTTCGATTCTTAGAAAATTTTTATGAGAAAAGAGTTATACCGTTTTGGGCGGGTGCTATTATGCACCCTGCCAAAACTTTTACCTGCAACAACAGGTTTTTTTTTCTTTTTGTTTTTTTTTGAAGTTTTTTTTTTTAGATTATTTTTTTTTAGGGTGTTTTTTTTTTCAGCATAGAGAGTCACCGCTGGAACCACCGCCGGCACCGCCCGACCACCACCGTCGGCACCGACGGTAACCACCGGCCGGCCGTCGCCGACCACCGCCGAACCGCCACCACCGCTGCGCAGCCACCCGACCACCACCGGACCACCGCCGGCCGCCGCCGCACGACCACTGTAGGACCGTCGGACCACTGCCGGCCGCCGGCCGCCCACGTCAGACCTCAGCCGGACATCCGCCGAACCGCCGTCCACCGCCGGACATTCGCCGAACCACCGCTACCGCCACCGGCTCCGCCAAAAACTCAAAAAAAAAAACCTATTCAAAGAAAGCTCTTGTAATTAATCTAAGCCATTGATTTATTTTATGAATAAATCAATGACTTAAATTTGATGGTGCACCATACACCCTCTTTTAGAGGGTGTATATTAGAAATGGCCACCGTTTTGTTCCTAACTCAAAGGGAGTTGAGATCTCAAAACAGGGATGAGGATCACCTGTCCACATTTCTTGTCCCCTTCTCTGTCTCCCCACTCAAATTCTGTTAAGTGTTCTAAACTTAATTACATGTCTCTTTATATTTTAATTTTTTTTACACTTGACAGAATTTGAGTGGGAGGACAGGAAAGGGGATAGGAAATCTCCATCCCTCAGAGCAGACCATGCTAAAAAAATCAAACTTTAGTATTCTTTGGATCTTTGGTATTCTTTGATCTTAAACTCCAAAGTCTCAAACTTTATGTTTGATTTAGAATTTTGGCTATGGTGGATCTTTGGTATTCTGTGGATCTTTGGTATTCTTTGATGTTTGCTTTTGGCCATGTAGAGCATTTGGAAAAAAAAAAAGAAAAAGAAAAAAGAACAACATCTTTGGGGTGTTTAGTTATTTTATGTTTTTTTTTAGTTGATATGTTTTTATTCATAATTACAAAAATATCACATTATTTTCATTTTATTTCCTGTTTTTAAAATTTTATAAAGGAAAATTATGAAAATAATTTTTTCTTGTTTTAACAATTTCATTCTCAAAAGTTTGAAAACAAGACCAAAGTGAAAATAAGATGACATTTTTGTAATTATGAATGAAAATATATCAACTAAAAATAAAAATAAAAAACAAACCAAACACCACTTTGGTTGCCCCAAAAGAACTGGATCGAGTGGGTCAGGTTAGATCTAATTTATATATTCGAATCGGATTAGATTCAGGCCAAGCACCGAAATCCAATTTGTGTATGGAGCATAGCAAGTCGGATCAAATCTAATTCAAACCCTGTAATTTGACATCTCTACGTGTGAGCAACTAACAACTTGTTCCAAAGTGACGCAAGGAAGAAGCGATTGAAGACACAACAAAGGTGTAGGCGATCCCTGATGCGCAAGGAAGATGATGAACAATGTTGTCATAGAAAAACAAGGGCCAAGGAATATAAAGTGGGTTGAAGAGGTTCTTAATAACAACCTTATTTTAAGAATCTGATAGTGAATAAAATAAGTGTGCAACCCAACAGGTAGAAACTAAAGTAATCCTAATTTTTTCATTATTTTTTTGCACTACTTTTTACACTGATTGATGAAGTACAAATTTATGGTTAATCATATATATAAATTAGTTAATGGTATCCTATTAACCAATCAATACATATGATTCTCGTTAATCAATCAATACACGTGATTAATCATGGATTTGTACTCTATTAACCAGTATCAAAAGTGGTGTAGAAAAAAGTGATAAAATATTTATTTTTTAAAAGTAAAGATATGGGCAGAAAAAATTAGAACTCCAAGCAAAAACCTAATTAGACTATCACCAAGAGCCTCACCTAAGCAATGTGAGACTTAAAACTTTTTTTTTACACCAATATAAGTTTGAAACATTCAATAACCACAAAAATAAGATAATAGTTATGAATTACGTAACCAAGTGTTAAAAATTCTGATGTATAGAATATTAAATGATTGTTAAAAGGTTGAAAGTTACGTGCCTTCTTTTTATGCCTACATATATGACAACGTTTAGAATGGACCTACATATTTTTTGAGCATTGATGTTCCATAAATAAAAATCATTGATCTAATAATTTTAAAAACGAATGGCAAGGATGGAAGACCAACAACTGGTTGAATAAATAATTTGAAAGAAAGTGTATTTTAAATATAGCTGTATTTTTGTGAAATGCATTAGAAAATGCGCAAGAAAGTGTATGAGAAAATATAAAAGACAATCTGTTGTGTTAAAGACCAATATATTACCATTATGTGTAATATACTCTGCTAAAAACAAGATATGGGTGGAAGAGATTCATATCTTCCTTTTTGTTCAGAAGTCGTGAAATGAACATGATTATATTGGATTGTTGTATCATTAGGAAACAAAGATATGGCTTACTGCACCTAGATAACATTGCAACTACTGTTGGTGGCATGAATTATCTTACAAAGAGAGATACATATGCCTCAATCTAATATCATGCTAATATCTTCTATTATTTTATCTTTATTTCATTTGATTTCTCATATTATTTTGTTATTATTTATGCGTCTAAATTTTTCATTATTCCTTATTAACACGTATCTTATTGAAAATATTTTATAGTATTATTTTTCATCTCAAAAGAACAACATTCGAACACATACTTGCATTTTCATCAAATAGATTTAAAATAAACTATCGATGAAAGGGCAAAAGCATCTCAAATCATTACAGAAACATAAATTATCCAAATAACACAAATAGTAGATGTCTTCCTATGTGGCCAAAGGCCCAGAAAGAACACATAAAGGTTTGACTGTAAAGGGCATACATACCTATTTCAGTTTCAGGTGGTGTATCAACGACCCCCCAGAACCAAACGTTTGCCAAAATCCAAGCAGCCTTATCAAGAATGAAGGTGACTGAAGAAAGTTGTGTGTGAAGTGAAAGGACAGTATAGATATATATTCTAGTGTCAGCGACGTTTAATGTGCACCCTTTAGACCGGTACTCTTTTACATTAAAACCATCGGATATAGGAAAAGCTAGTGAACGGCTGTGATTTACCACGGGCTACCCTTTAAGCAGGTAAGTTTGTGCATAATTCAATCTAGTACTGACGGCAGAGATGAGCTCAATCCAGCTCACAAAATCTCTAGATTGAAACCCTTAAAAGTAGAGAGAGAGAAAGAAGGAGTGGAATCCGTTGGGTCAACGATCCACCAGTACACGCTGTCTCTAGTCTCAACTTTTTATAGTGTTTATTCCAAGTCGTCGACTATGAAATGTCTTGATTAACTTGTGAGATTTTTTATAGGTTACGTTAAAGTTTTGTCATCTATATTTTACGTATATTTTCGATTTGGTTACCGCGACTTCCGTATTGTCGCTTTCATTGCTGTCCCTATAATAAATATTGATGGTATTTGTGACTCTGTTTTTGGATTTTTACTTTATGAAAATAATATTTTTATAATTTATTTTTTAAATTAATTTTTATATTTATAAAAGTTTTTAAAATAATTTTTGTCACACATTTTTATTATTATGTTATTATAATATTATTAGTTGATTAATAAAATAAATATTTTTTTATTCAATAATTTTTTTTTAAAATGCTCTATTTATTTATAAAATATCAAATAAGATTTTTTTTTATTATAATAAGTATTTATTCTTTTGAGTAAGTGTTTTTTATTTAATAAATATTCTTTTTTATAAAATATCTAATAAAAATTAAATTAATTGTGTTAAAACAAAAATTAATGACAAATATTATTTTAATTTTTTTGTAAATACAAGAATTGATTTAAAAAAAATTATAAAATTAAATTAAAAATAAATATAAATCATTCGGACTAAAATTTTAATTGACCTATATATAGAAGTGAAAAAGTAAGCATTAAATTGATGCCGCATGCAAACAAGTAGATAAAAAATTTCAGAAGCGACCATGACATTTCATAGTCCAGGACGACTTGAATTAAAAACAATACAAAGTTGTCGCTAGAAGGTTAAAGTCTTCCAAACTCCAATGCCAATTTGAGAATATTTTTTGGGTGAAGGAGTTTGAGATTTTAATTAAGCAAAAAGTAACATGCTGGATGGGCTCTTCTTCAATGCACTTAAAAAGGTGAGAATTATTGAGGCTCTATAATTTTGACGGGTAATAACCAGTTTTTGTAATATATTTTTATTTTAATGGATAAAACATGAATATCACTTTGGGATTTAATGATTGCATTTTTCTTTGACAGCCTTGCCAATGAATAATATTCAATTGCACTTTTTATCTTGGTCGCGGTCAACATCCAAGTGTTAATTAGTATCAAGTTGTTTATCAACCAAAAAAAAAAAATCAAGTTGTTTAAACCAAACCTTGATAGAGTCATTAATAATGATGGATATATATTAAATAACATATGTGACTGTGAAAAACAATAATGAAACATGCATAGTAAATACAAAGTTGACGATATGGTTAAAGCCATCCAATGCCAATTTGAGATATTAATTAAGCGAAAAGCAGCATATGATTGACGTCATGTGGGATATATTATTGTTAGTGTGATTAATTATAATTAAAATTATAATTAATTATAATTAATTTTATAAATAATTTAATTAATTTAATATAAAATTAGATTAATTTAGTATATAATTATATTTTATTTTTTTTATACAACATTATTCTTTTATAAATAGAAGATAATTTTTTTATATTCATTTAATTTAGAAATATAAATAAATTTTTTAATATTTGTCTTTTTATTTCTATTTCTAACATAGTATCAGAGTCATGGTATCCACCTTGAGGAGAATTTTTATTTTTCGCTATGTATAGTTCATGGAACTCGTTAGAATCACTACTAATTACTATCAAACCTAGACTTTTTCTGTTATCTGCTTCGCTCATACTTCAGACTCCAGATTCTAAACTCCTAAATTTCATATTCTAGACTCCACACTCCATTTTAGACTTTGTCATAGATTACAGACTTCGTTCTAATGGCAGAACTCTGTTTTAGACTCTATCTTAGATTCTAGACTTCGTTCTGATGTCATACCCCGTTTTAGACTCCATCTTAGACTCTAGATTTCGTTCTAATGGCAGGACTCTGTTTCAGATTCCGTCTTAGATTACAAACTTCTTTTAATGGCAGGATTTTGTTTCAGACTCCGTTTCCATTGTAGATTTTCTCATATGCAGATGGTTCCATCTCAAATGCAGTTTGGGCATGTTGGCTTCTCCAAGATCTCGACATTGTGTTTTTAGATTATTTTTAGTTTATTTTATTTTCGTATGTCTACTTGTAAATATTTTTAGTTTATTTTCCAAACTCCAACTTCAGATTCAATAATTATCCTAGTCGATTCTGCACTTTGGTTTCCAAACTCAAGTTAGTTAAATCCACTTGAGTTTGAGGGATGATGTTAACGTAATTAATTATAATTGAGATTATGATTGATCACGACTGATTTTAGGGATGATTGTAATTGATTTAATACAAAATTAGATTAATTTAGTATATAATTATATTTTATTATTTTCTTTTTTTGTACGACAGTCTTCTTCTATAAATAGATATTAATCCTCTTATATTCATTCAATTCAAAAATATACATAAATTTATCAATATTTATCTCCCTATTTCTATTTCTAACAATCATATATATTTATATACAAAGATTCCAAAATCAAACTTGTACATTGTCTATTTGTCCCATAATTCAAATTCTCATCTAAACCGGATTTAATGATTGCATTTTTCTTTGACAGCCTTGCCAATGAATTAATATTCAATTGCAATTTTTATCTTGATCACAGTCATCATCCAGGTGTTAATTAGCATCATGTTGTTTATCAACGGAAAAAAAATTTCAAGTTGTTTAAACCAAACCTTGATACAGTCATTGATAATGATGGATATATATTAAATAACATATGTGACTGTGAGAAACAAGGTGAATGCTACCATAAGTTTTGGTGTATGGTGCACCATTGACTTAACCTGTAATAATAGGTTAGTCAATTAAGTTGGTTTATTTTTTGCTTTTGTAAAAATAACCCCAACTAAGATGGCTTCTTCTTCCCCAATTTTTTGGTGATTGGCGTCACATTTGCGGCGACCAATGCCATTACAGCTGGATCTCGCAACCAACATCGCCCTCGCTACCACCTTCGACCATCTTGTCGCTGGCAAATCTGTGCCATCAACTCCTTTGCCCAACTTTTATCTCATCCGCAAACCCCAATCTCAGCGACGCCTCACGACCTCGATATCAAACCACTTCACCATCGTCGTCCCAACCCATCACCATCACGAACCGCCGTCAAAACCACCTCCATGGTGAAACCCCATCCACGCGTCGCCCATCTAGATCTGATCCAAACAGTCGGTCACTGCTACTAGATCCACCGCCTTTGCTCGCTGCAAGTCCTCCCTTCGCCCAGATCTACAAGTCCTTTCGCCCAGATCTACCCCCAACCACTCGACCTCGAGCTCTTCTGGTTCACAGACAAAGCCGGTTGAACATCACCACACTTGAATGGTTGAAGCCCGTGATTGTCTGGTGGTGTGTGGTGGCTCCGAGAACGACGCCAGCTCGAACCCCAAACTCGTGGTGGTGGGTGGGTGGGTGGGTGGTTCGCGGGTGACAAGAGCGGGGTTCTAGTTTGAGGCCATGGCGGAATACGATTGTTTGCGACCGATCTGGGGCATCAACGCACCACCGCGAGTTAGATTTAACCACCATGAGTCAGATCCGCCCACCATGACTTAAAGGGTGGTGTGATTGTGGTTTGTTGGGAAGTAGACATGCACGACGATGGAGTTTGGCGACGCGGTAGAGGACAACTCTGATGACAATTGGAGTGGTGGCATTGGCTAGACGTTGTTGTGGCTTGGGCAGTGCAGGCATAAGGTTAGGTGGTAGAGGCGAGGACGTGCACAAGGAGAAATACGGTGACTCGCAGGCGTGGAGTCAAGAGTGGTGCGCGGTGAATCTAGGGTGGAGAGAGAAATGACCATATTGTAATTTTTAAAAACTTGCTTATCAAGTTTTCAATGTTGAACATCAATCAATGATATTATTTAAATGTAAATAAAAGGTTGAGATATTAGAGTGTATCATACACCCTAAATTAAAGGGTATATATTAGAAAAACCCGAGAAACAATACTGAAACATGCATAGTAAATACAAAGTTGACGATATGGTTAAAGTCATCCAATGCCAACTTGAGATATTAATTAAGCGAAAAGCAGCATATGATTGCCGTCAAGTGGGATATATCATATATATTTATATACGAAGATTCCAACTAATCAATCAACTTGTACATTGTCTATTTGTCCATTTGTCCCATAATTCAAATCCTCATCTAAACCGGATTTAATGATTCCATTTTTCTTTGACAGCCTTGCCAATGAATTAATATTCAATTGCATTTTTTATCTTTGTCACAGTCATCATCCAAGTGTTGATTAGCAGTTAGCATCAAGTTGTTTATCAACCCCAAAAAAAAAAATTGTTTAAACCAAACCTTGATCGAGTCATTGATAATGATGGATATATATTAAATAAATTATTTGACTGTGAGAAGCAATACCGAAACATGCATAATAATAAAAACAAAGTTGACGATATGGTTAAAGTCATCCAATGGTGGTTTTTTTTTGGTGATTGTACATTATTGTTGCTTCTTCAATGTTGAGGAAGAGGGATAAAGTGAATGTGAGGTTTGCTTCTTCAATGTTGAAGATGCAGTGTACACAGTGCTAATGATGAGAGAAGAAAGATAAAGTGACTGCGTGGGTTCTAAAGGATCTACATTCAAGAATTATGTTTGTAATTTTCATAACTTATTCATTCATCAATCATCACCTATTCAACAAGTTTTAGGTAACTAATGTGAACTGTTTATTTTTTTTTATTAATAAATCAATGGATTATTTCACTTGGTGCATCCATACTCTCCACCCTTTTAGGTGCATCGTAGAATTCTCTCATGTTGGATATATGATATACTTAGATTCCAGCTATCCAGTCGTTGTCCCACAATTCAAATTGTCCCATAAGTCAGAGCCTCATCTTAATCGGGTTTAATGATTGCTTTTTTCGATGTCTTAGAAATGTTAATTAACTTCAAGGTGTTTAACACCAAACCTTGATAATTCATTGATGATTATGAATATGTATTAAATAGCATACGTGAGATACATGCGCAGATATGTTTATTTAGATACAGGAAGGATGAATGAATTTAACATAACTTGAAAAAATAGGACATGGGACATAGATAAGACTGTTTTATGGAAGTATTTACTGGTTTGATATTGTTTCAAGAATTTGAATTATAGGCACATGTTTGTATTGGCTTCTACAAATAATAATAATAATGATAATGATAATTTAATTTTTTGTTGAATTTATTTTAAGAATTAGACACTAGTTTGTGTTTGGATATAGTAGAATATTTTTAAGCTTTAAAAAGTTATCTGACTACCAAAATGTAAAATTATATTTTACAGCAGCACTTTGGATTCAAATGGTTGGATCTCTCGTTAACAAATTCATTTGCTGAGATTGACAGTTTGTTTTAGTCTTAAAAATTATCCTAAACTTTTCTTTCATAAAAGAAAAATATATTTTACAAACAAAATTACTAAGAACGAGCATGTAGCTGATAGCAGAAGCTACATACAATAATAATAATAATAATAATAATAATAATAATAATAATAATAATAATAATAATAATAATATAACAGATATACATACATATTCAAAGACAGTTAAAAAGATGAATGAATTACGTAAAGACAAAACTTAAGTCTATTTTTTTAATTTTGTTATATTTATTTTATCAATTAAATTATGACATGTGTATATTTTTATTCTCTTTTTTATACATTAATGTTTTGTCTCTTTTTTTTTTATAAAAATACGCATATATCATAATTTAATTAATAAAATAAATATAATGAAACTAAAAAATATACCTAAATTTTATTATTTACGTAATCCCAAAAAATTTAGGCATACAACTTGAGGAAAATGGACTAACAATGTCCTCACTCATCCAGACAAATGAGACCACTTGTATGAAATAATGGTGCAAAAACCTTTGAAGGTGTCATGCTGTACGGGTATACATAGACGATGCTATTCGAAGCTACTCAGTTTGGTTTATTGAAAGTTTAAGTTTAGCTTAAATAAAAGGAATCATTTTTAGAAGTCAAGTGAAGATATTAGATTCAGAGAAAACTAGTTAATGACAAATAGTGGATTAAGTTATAGGATTTAATTTTTATTTTTTAAGCGTAATGTGTACTTTTAAAACTTAAATAAGTAAAAAAATTAAACTTTAAAACTAATGCACAGAAATTAATTTTGACAAGAATTGTAAAATAATTAATTATTCTAACCTTTACTTTAGCAAAAAATAATTGCACATTTGTTCTTGCCTAATTATTTTGGAAAACAACTTTTTACTCAGATTAAGCTTTATTTTCTCTAAAAACAAACACGTTTGGGTTTCTGTATAAAAAATATTAATTTTTTTACATTAAAACAGCTATTTTATAAAATTTATATTTATAATTATTTTATTTCAGATTATTTCAAAAGTTGAGAGATAAATATTTTTTTACTCTCAACTTAATAACTTTTTGAAATAATTTATATTTTTTTATAACTTAATACATAAAAACAAATTATTTTATACAATCCAAACAAAACTCTTTATCTTATAAATTAACATATTCAAACATAAATTCATCTAATCATAATTCACATTTTGTACCTATTGTTCATCTTCTCAATCATTCTGACTGTTCATCGAGATAAGGGTTATAAGGTCAAGATGTACTAACTCATATCAAAAGATTGTATGAAAGGCGTCACGTCAATATCCACTTATCAAATTTTTAAATTATGAATAATGTTGAATATACCTTTATATTTACACCATTTTCAATTTAAATAATATTCTAATTTCTATAACTTTCACTTTTTTAAATTTTAATTTATAATGTTTTTTATATTGATTCCTATATTTTTATTAATTTGAGTTTTGATCCCTACTGTTAAAGTAAGAGTTCCTATATTTTTTTATTTATTTCGATTTTAATTTTATAATTTTTACTCACTAAAGTATTGATCTTTATTTTTTATAAAAAATTAGTCATTATAATTTTTACTTTTTAAAACATTAGAGTTTGAGAGAGCAAAACCCAAATAATTAAAAACGCTAGGACCAATATGAAAACAATAAAGTATAGAGATCAAAATTAAAATAAGTAAAAATTATAAAGACTAAAATCTTATTTAAAGTCATCATTTTATATCTGCATTTTTTTTTATTTAATTATAATTAATCTTATCACATTTTTTACATTATATTCTACTTCTACCACCTCACGTAAATGTGAGTTTAAAATATGTATCGAACATTTTTCTTAAATCATTTAAAGTTCAATAATCTTGACCTTACAGGTGTCTTAGGTTCCATGAATCACCCTTAAAACACGTTACAACTATATTATGTAGGAGACATTCTTTTGAATATGTATACAAAAACAAAATTAATTACTATATAATACAGTAATAGCTTGACATCATATTATTTAATAAAACAATTTAAATGAGTGATTTATAAAATTAAATGCAATAATGAATTTATTTAAAAATTAAAATTATACACTGCTATGTAACACCAAAAAGTTTTGGAGAAAACTTATATAAATTTTTTTAAATACTTGTAGTGTTATTTTCTCATAAGAACTTAATATGTGTATTATTTCTTAGTTACATCATCCTTAAATTTAAAGTTTTTTTTCTAATTTAAGTGTAAAAAATAGTAAACGTATTAAAAAATAGAACCACAAATATTTAAAGAACTTTATATATAACGCATAAAAAAAGTAACTTTATATAATTTTTTTCCAAAAGTTATCACGAAATCACTAATGATGTGGCAAGGCCATGTTATTCTTTTTTTTTTTACTCAACAAATGAAATTTTAAAAATAGAAGACAATCTCATGATATCACTGTGCTAATAGATTCGTAAACTATTTCTTACCAAATGAATTCGCACTATATATCATTTTTGTTAACAAATAAAATAAAAATAGATAAATTAAACAAAATACCAAAAACAAATAAATAAATAAAATTGCATGAAAAATTATCAAAGACAAAATAAATAAATAAATAAATAATAAAAATATAAAGAATAAAAAAGTTAATTAAGCCTTATGAATTTTACAGTAATGTGTTAGCATAAAGTGTTATCTCGATACGTGCGTGACAAATACGTAAGAACACAATGGTAAGAGTGACTTGAGGCGTGTGAGTAGACATTAATCGCCTTCAGGATTTTATCACATCTACATATTAATCCCCCAAGATTCAACAGATTCATCTCGGTGGGAGGCCGAGGTAACAGAACAACAAGAAGACTAAGCAATGTGGGACTTTAGACTTTTAAAATATCATAAAAAGCTAAAACAACAACAAAAAGGAATCTTGGAAAAAATAGGCAAGTCTCATACATCAGAGGGAGAAAACATTGATTACAAAATCAAGCCACTAGATGGAAACAACTGGCCAAATTATATCTCACGACATACAGATTATATCTTTTTTGGGTATATAATAATGAAATTAACAACTGAAACCTAAGATCTCATACTTCAACTGCATCCACCCAATCATTTAAGTTCAGGTGGCTGCCGCTGGTACGATAATTACTATATAAACAAGGTCAAACTTCATACACATTTCATTTTTGTCACATTTTAATTTCAAAGAAAATGAGAAAATCACCCAACCAATCCGCATATTCTAAAACTTGTAATTGAAAGCCAGACCACTGAAAATTTGTTATGCTTTGAACCAGAAAATTAAAAATAAGTTAAAAACTGATTGATCAATGGTTCCTGCAGTTCCCTTTTCCCTTTCCGATAAAAAGTAAAAACAATTCAAAATTGTTGAAGTTCAGCATGGTTCCCTCCTTGATAGTCTCAGTACGAAATGTTCATAATCTGCTAGAACATATATGTCTTGCAACAATATTCCTAATAGTAATGGTCTGAACTAGTTCACCTTTCTGATACTATCAATAAATAAAAAATATGCATTTATCAATATAATCTATATTACTAGCAAACTCTTATGGTAATTACCGATTGCTAAGTTGTTATATCCTTCAAATCTTCTACAGCTTGTCCAACCAATCCCCCATAAACAATTCAAGTTTATAACTTTATATATGTAATTCATGAATTTCTTTCAAGAGAGAAGAGACTACATGATTACATCATGATTATGGATTCGTTGTCATCAAAATCTATCTCAATATTAATTATATTTAACTGCCAAAAAATGGTAAGCCAAGAGAAGGCAAGTTTGTTCTTTGGAGATCCCCAATAAAGTGAAACATCCTGGAAATGGAAACATCATGCCACATAGGATGAGAGAGACAACTAAATTTCAATATATATAAATAAATTATATACAACAAAAGAACAACGAATTCAATCCAAAGTAAAAAAAAAAATTCGTCAGAATGTTTACTAAATTTTCAACTAGGAAATAAACATTACCTTAGACAGGGTTTCAAACTGAGGACATCGCAGCAACTGCATTAGATTGTAATTGAGGTTCACACCCATGCAACAGTAGAACACAGGTAACCACAAAGTAAAAAATAATGATATTGGAATATGAGATTTAAGAAACATCTGGTAAGTTTATTTTTTCCAACATGCAAGTTATTAGCTATATGAGCTCTTATTATTTCCAACTTTAACCATTTCTTATTTAATTTTGGAAATCTCCAAGACACTAATCATAGCATTTACCATGGTTAGTACTAAAACATTAAATAAAGTGGTTAAAATTTGAGACAATAACGATCCACATAGTTAAAATAACATACATTAAGTAGTGTGGTGTAACAATGGTCTTACACCAAGTGTATCTTAGAATCACTCATTGGAAAAGAAGCCTGCTTGCTCATGCAATGATGACAATTTTGTAATATAAAAGTTACTAGTATTTGAACCCGTGTAATGCACGGGACTATATTTAAGAAAAAAATAATGTGGATGGAATAAAATAAATTAAAATAATTTGTACTATTTTTTATAATTTAAAAATAAAATCTTTATTGAATGTAAGTTTATAACAAATTAAAAGTTATTTTAAATATTAAAAATATTATGAGAATAAATTGATATATATATATAAAATTATTAATAACTGTAAAAAGATTTGTATCATAATTGAGATATTTGTATTTGATGAGACAAATGTATTGTTAGAAGTATAAATATAATGTTAGAAGTATATATAGAGTACTCAATTTCTAATATAAATATAATGAGAAAATATCTAAATAAAAAAAGTGACAATCCGCATCTATTTCACTTTAATCTAGTAATTTGTATTATGCAACGAATCTGTAAGGAAAATAATCAATATACTAATTAGTTAAAGTCAGTATTACAAAAAAGCATTGAAGTTTGAATATACTTAGTAGAAGATTAGATGCTGTAATAATGAAAGAGCGAGTGTCTGAGCTTGAGATGCTTGAGGCCTTGAGCATGAAGTGAGTTGGAAAAAAATAAAGCTGAAGATAATTAACATGATCATCAAGAAATTGAGCTGTAATGCTTAAGCCATGTAATACTACGATTTAGAAGCCATGCAGGAAGTCCAAAATATCACCAGTATCAACAACCAAAATGAAGAAAAATCCATTGCAATAAACTGAAAGACTTAAAGTTGAAAAGTTTAATCTCTCATAGTTGCCCCTTTTCTCTAAGTAATAATGTAACTGAATAACGATTATTTGCTTGCATTATGCTATATACATGATAATACAATAGAGAATGAATCCCAACTAATGAATCCATGATGTGTCTTTTGAAATACCCCCTCCCTAGTGGAAGAAAAGCAACTGAATTCTTCAGTCCTTCACGAAAGATAAGCCGAGAAATGAATATAAGGGTATTGTCAACAAAAAAAGCTTTTTAAATGAATTTTTTTAAAACAAATCTTATGGCTTAAAGCCTTAATTGATGTTAGAAATTAAAATATGAAAATGATAACAGTAATGTAGCAAGAATATTTTACGTTAAATATTCCCAAAACAATATAAGTATAATTAAGAACACCATGATAAAAGTTCCTACATAAGAATCTATTATTTACTAATATTTCATATAATTTCAGTTGTATACTTACAAAAAAATTCCAATTAAACTTAATAACATTGACAAATGTCCAGTATCTCATTAACTAATAAAATTATAATATAGCATAAGCAAAAATGCCTCGTTACCTAAAGAAGCACACAATCTTTTAGACAGCTATAGGTTGTAGTCTTTAGAAGATGAGAGAAGGACTTTAACTGGGAATAAACCATTGATAAAAAGCTTGAACATTGAAGTCGAGAGCAAGGTCTACCCATCAAAGCTTAATTTTATGATCAATAAATCAATGGACTAACAGTTTCCACTTTTGCTAAAAAAAGTTGGTTCAAGTGAAGACAAACTCCCGAAACCTACATAAGTGGAAATCGATCTTAAATGTTAGTAGTCTTAATAGCTGTAGGCCTAAAGTTAAATTAAGAGTCTCATTAAATCCTCTAAGCATCTCAATTTTTTCATGGTAATACAAATAATGGTATAAGGACACATTTTCATGATAGGAGAAAAAAATGAAAGAACTATTTTCTTAGCAGCTAAATTTAAATTGTCTTTAATATGTAACAAACATGTCTAGCTTCTAGGATATGTTGAAGTTGAGATAACGAAAAGGAGAAAAAAACACAATGAAAGAAAAAAAATAAATAAAGAGATGTCATCTCCAACAAACTAGACCTAAATAAAAATGTATGTAATGAACATTCAATGTGCTGCGATTTCATAGACAAGTGGACTAAATTAGATGAAAAGGCCATATTTGTATTTCTTTTATTTTCCCTTATAATTCCTAGTATTGAACCTCATTAAGCTTAGATCTAATACATAGTATGCCAACATAATTAGCAATATACACTCCCTAAACTGAATTATGCGACATAAAATTAATTATACCTTTTTTTCCTGAAACTACTATAAAATGCTAAATCAGCCTTTAAATTCTTGTTTTAGCAGCTTCCCACAAAAATATTCAGAGATCTTGTCTTAAAGTCATGTAATTACCTTTTGGTAGGAAAATAGTCTTGACTTTGAACCATTAAAAATGCCCATCTTAGAAAGTTATACCACCATCACTTGAAACCTCCAAAAACCGCAATTGCCATAACCTGGTTGCGAGCTTCATCACCCAAGGCTCACTCTATGATTAGTCATCCTATTTCATAGAGCATAAAAGATAATTAGGTGCACAAGGATTAAAAAAACACTTTAAGATCAACCTATATCAAATCATGAACTTGACTTCAGGCGTAATAAGTTTATATCTAACAAAAGTAAAAACCATAACATAAAATTCAATAATTATAGCATGCCAAGTTCATTATAGCATGCCAAGTTCTAACAGGAATAAAAGGAAAATTCAAGAGTTATGAGATTTTGATGGCAAACCTATTGATCAAATTAGAGTATAGAAAAAGGAAAAGTATGAGAAAAGGAATGTACTTAGTATAGTAGGTGGCGCTGGCAACTAAATACACAAAGTTCACCTAAATAGCAGGCTTTCCTCAATCTATATTTCTTCAAGAGTCCAAAAGAAACAAAAAGCCTAAATAAATGAAAACTCATAAGGCCAAAGTATTTAGGACTTGCTTCCTTTTGACTTTCTAATTAAAGATAGTTGCAACATTTCAATGACAATTTTTTTATCTTCATCACATTCAATAGTTGGCAAAAAGGGAAAAAGCTACAAGCACATAGATAGTAAATCACCTGTCTTAAATGAGAGACATAAGGACAAAGAAACTAACTCAAATCCAAAATTTTATGTTCATTAAAATGATCCATGGCTAAAATAACAATTCTAGGCTCAAATCTAATAGAACAACAACCTAATATACCCAGCCATGAAGAGAAGATACATGCAATTCATGATTGAAAATCACCCTCCAACCAACATGAAGACAATAAAGAACAAACACCACAAAATTTAGGTGGAAAAATGATGTGTGTGAAATTGTACATTAATGTACCCTTCACTGAGGCATTGAAACAAATGCCTACCTATGCTAGATTTCTTAAGGACATTTTGTCTAATAAGAGAAAGCTTGATGAATATGAGACCGTAGCTTTAACTGAGGAGTGTAGTGCTTTAATTCAAAATAAATTGCCTCCTAAGCTAAAAGATCCAGGTAGCTTCTTTATTCCTTGCTTGATTGGTGACACAAATTTTGATAAAGCTCTGTGTGACTTGGGGGCTAGTGTCAGTCTTATGCCCCTTTCTGTGTGCAAGAAGTTGGAGATGGGTGAGCTGAAACCCACAACTATTTCACTTCAGTTGGCGGATCGGTCCGTCAAGTACCCCGTAGGCATCTTAGAGGATGTTCCTATCAGAGTGGGTAAGTTTTTTTTACCCGTTGATTTTGTTGTGCTTGACATGGAAGCGGATGCTAAAATGCCGCTCATACTTGGGCGACCATTCCTCGCCACTGGAAGGGCAATTATTGATGTCCACGAAGGGAAATTGACTTTGCGATTGAATAATGAGGAAGTAGTTTTTAATGTTTTCAATTCTGAAAAAAATCTTAATTCCTCTAATTCATGTAATCGCATAGATGCTACTGATGATGTGGACAGAGTTGTACTTTCAGGTATGCAAGAATCTGTGACTCATGCTGTATTAGAGGAGACCTTGCCCAAGGTTGCTTCCAAGTTCGAGAAGGTCAAGCCCTGCAAGAAAGGACCAAAGAAGCGGTATGACAAATGTATCAAGAAGTGTGAATTTAAACCAGGGGATAAAGTTCTTGTTGATAACTCGCTTCTACGTTTCTGTCCAGGTAAGTTGTGGTCGAAATGGTCTGGGCCATATGAGATTGTTCGAGTCTTATCCTACAGTGTACTTGAGGTGAAGATAGAAGGCCAGAAGACATTTCTGATAAACGGCCAGAGAGTGCAACACTATGAAGATGGAGTGGGGACTGAGTACCACTCTATTGACATCACCTAAGCATAGAATAAACTCACAGTCAAGCTAATGACTATAACTTAGCGCTTCTTGGGAGGCAACCCAACATTCTATCTTTTTTCCTTTATTTTCTTATTTTTATTGATTAACACTTTTTTTATTTTTGTTTCTTAGTTAGCTATTGTTGAGTCGGCTTTGGTGCCTCCCCGAGTTCTGGAGCCTTTGTAGGGGGATGTATATAGTCATTGCGTCGCCACAAAAAAAAAAAAATGGAGTTTTAGACCGGATGTTCGAGTTCATGGCTACATATCTCCTTTTTCTACCACCACAAGTGAGTTCTTTTCATTTATTCCTTCCATAGTTTTAGATTTTTTGACATTGGGGACAATGTAAGGTCTAAGCTTGGGGGTATTTATTTTTCATTTTTATTTTTATCTTCATTATCATGCATTCCCATATCTCATTTTGCATTGCATTTTCTTGTTGCATTTTCACACCATCTTATATTTCGCTTTTTGGTTGAACCTTGTCCCCCTCTCTTTTGGGGATTTTGAGATGATAATTGATTTGGAACCCAATTTATTGATTCTTGTGGTAGGCAATAGGCATTGTCTTTAATTGATAGTGGAGGTGATTTCTTGATAGTTGATAATTAGCATATGTTCTCTGAATTTGTGCTTCTCATTGATTTTTGAACCTCTAAAAGTGAGTTTTGAGCCATATGGGATTTATTCACTATATGATTTTTCATCCCATTCTTTGTGTTGAGTGGTCATTCCTCATTGATTTTGTGTTCTAGAACTTGATTTGAAACCATTTTGAGGCGAAATCTTGGTTTGCATGCTTGAATGTGATTAAGGCATCTTAGGTATTTTTCTGGCCTTCTGAATTTGTTACACTTTCATCCTCTAGTTACCCATTTTGAGCCTATTGTATAATTGTTTTCTTAATGCCTATGATGATACATTGTCGGTGATCATTTAGAATATTGAATGGAGCAATCTGAGTTTGAATGCTGTATTGGGAATCATGTGTTTTGAAAATGAGGTCTCTCCCCTCTTAAAAAAAATGAGGAAAAAGGGAAAACAAAATAAAAGAAAAGCTTGAGATGAAAGCTTGAAAAGAAATGGAGAAAATGTGGAATTATGCCTTGATTGAAAACTGTCTTTGCTCCATGTATGTTCTATTAGGTTTCTTGTTGCTTGTTGAAAATGTTGTTAGCCCTTTGTGCATACCCTCCTTTCTTTATCCTTCCTGACATCATTCCCATGGCCCCATTATATCCCTTGAAAGACCTTTTGATTCTTGCATTCATGCTGATTATTAGTGGAAATTTGGTTTCTTATCAAGCTTATGGAAGTGCATTTTCTTTGAGGAATATTGAGCGCATTGTCTTCATCCTTAAACACTTTGAGTGTAGTTAGTGGAGTGATCCTAATTTAGTGAGGAGCATGATTTTTGAGAACTTTAGCCTCTAATTGGACTTGATTTTGATTACCTCTCTAATTCTTGGTTTGTCTTTGCCTATTGCTTGGTTGGATGTTTTCTCGGGTTCCTCATTCATTATTGTCTCATAATCCCATTTCTTAGTTTGGTCTTAGTTATTGCTTGGGGACAAGCAAAATCTTAAGTTGGGGGTATTTGATGTGTGTGAAACAACATCATATTTTGTTCTTGTGTTTGCATGCATTTTTATACATTCTAGGCATTTTAATTTCCCTTTTTATTTGTTTTTCCCTTTAGTTCGGATAACTCATGGTGTTTTTGGTGTTATTGTGCGGATTGGTGCTTAATTGGCCTTGAAATGGATGAAAAGCTTGCACAATTGAAGTTGGAGCTTAAAGGGTAGCATTTTGGGACAAAAAGCTCACTCCAGAGGGAACCACACCGCCCGTGGACTGCACTACGGCCATGGATCGAACAACTGCATGAAAAAGTAAAAAAGGAGAGTTCAGAGTCAACCACACCCTGGCCATGGTCTGGACCACGGCCTGGCCGTGGTCTGAACCACACCCTGGCCGTGGTCTGAAACACGACTATGGTTGTTAAACAGAGACAACCACGGCCTGGCCGTGGTCTGAACCACGGCCGTGGTTCGGGGTACGCGTCAGCTGTTTAAGTCCGTTTTTCTCTTTTCAGATGGGCTTGGATCAGTTTTAACCCATGGGGTATATATAGATGTTCTGAAGAGAACATTGGGGTTCGAATTTGGTTTTGGGGAAGGCACATTGGAGGCTCTTGATCTTCATCTTCCTCTCTTCTCTCTTGGATTACGGGTTTGGATGTTCTAGAACATGATTTCTGGTTTCTTCTTCTCCATGTCTGAGTAGTTCCTTTTGTTTCTAGGATTGGGCAATGCCCTTTGATACATTGATGATGATTAATTGATATTGTTTACCCCTTTTATTAATCTTGAATGTTGTTGATTCAATCCTTATTGCGATTATTCATGTGAATTTGCTGGCCACTTATTTGCATCTCATAGATATCTAGGGACGTACTGAAAGGTGAACCTAGGTGTTGGAACTATAAGAATTGAACTTAAGGTTTAAATCACGAGAGTAGGTTTAGCCTTTCGAGGATTAATGAATTACCAAAAAGCGTAATGGGTTTAATTTAGATTCAATTACCACGAGAGTAGGAATTGGTTTAATTGGGCACGGTTCTTGTATCTTGAAAGGGAACATTAACTAATTTGGGGTAATTCACCTTCAATTGAATTTCAAGTGTTAATAAGAGGATTGTCAATTAGGAGTCTTGTATCATTGTGGTTAACCCCAATCCTGGAAGCTTTCTTAAATCTGAAATCTTTTCTCAACAATTTGTTATTTTTATTCTCAACCTTACATTTTAATTTTTATTGTTTGGTTACTACGTTCTTATCACTCCACAATTACATCCCTTTTGTTTAATTTAATTGAATTAATTAATTAATTGGTATTCATAGACATAGTCCCTGTGGATTCGATCTTTTTATTACTTGACGACGAAACCGTACACTTGCGGATTTCACCCCAATCAAAAAACATGCAAACAACAAAATGTATAATTTAGTAAATTTAGGTGGAAAAACATGCAAACAACAGGGTGTCAGTAGTTCGTACACCTTTAAAATTAATTTATAACCTTTACAAATCTAGTAGGTTTTTCTAATTCACTACTCAGAATGTTCTACATGAATTTTATTACATGAATTTTATCTTGCACTAGAATAGGGATATAATAGAAACGACTTTTTTGACAAATTATTATTTGTGGCAAAACTAATTACTAAATAGCCATTATTTTTAAACAATTTACTAAAATATCACTCTTTTAAAATTAATTACCCAACTATCACACTTTCGTTCAATGTGGCATTTTTTAATATTTTTGGGCCACGTGTGATGCACCATGGAGGCTGGCACATCCACGTAGATTTTGCCAATATGCTTGGCGCAATCTATGTGGATACGCCAACCTCCTTGGCGCATCCCACTTGGGTTAGAACAAAGGATTCCCCACCCTCTTTGGTTCAACCTGTGCAGATTCACCTACCTTCTTGGCTTAACCTGTGTAGATTCATCTACCTTCTTGGTGCAATTTAAGTATAAAACTCTCCCTCCCTCCATCTATCCCATAAGCCTCAATTTCTCAATTCTCACTATCTTCCTAGAAATTTTATCTCTCTAAACTCTCTCAACTCTCTATTGTTGTTAGAAATGCTATATTTTGATCATGCAGATATTATTCCTTATATGTAAGTATTTATTTTAATGTTTGCATATTTTTTTTATGATTTGTTGGCTATTATATTAATGTTAATTATATATTTATGTTATTTTATACGTATTTAATGGTTTTACAGTTATTTTTTTGCTTGACTAATTAATAATGTGATTAATAGGATACATAGTGTGAATTGTATGAATTAATTGTACGTAGAATAATAGTATGATTTTTTTGAGTACTTCACATGTTTTAATTAACTAAATGTAGGATGTAAGGCTTAGGAAGGTATTTGTATGTAAAATAATTGACATGTGTAAATTGATTGTTATTCTTCAGAAGTGAGATTGAAATAACCAAGCTCCTTAATGTGCCTTATTTTCTACAGCCTACACTATATATTGTTTTTCATATTGTCACACTAATTGTTGTTGTTTTTTGGCATATAGCATGACAGATGACTTTTCGTGTAAACCCAAGCCCAAAAGATGGATGGATTTTGGAGTTGCATGAGTACCATGTGTCTCAGCATGTTTGGCAGGGATATTAGGACCAACATTTGCGTGTTAGACGTGCTCAGAAAATAAAACATATGGACCTATCTGCATGCATTCTTCTATATCTGGAGCTAGCTGGCTTCTCGAGGGTTGCCCATATAGGCTACTGCAACATTGATCACTCCTTGATCAGTGCATTGGTTAAGAGATGGCATCCGGAGACACATACATTCCACATACCTATCGGAGAATGCACCATTACGTTGGAGGACATCGGTATCATATCGAGTCTTCCTATCGACGACGCTGTTGTTAGTGGCCTTACCCACCGGACTTATTGGCTCGATCTGTGTCATCGGTTATTGGGGATTAATGAGACTTCATCCCTCATATTTGACGGACTCATTAATATGACATATTTGTGGTAACCAGCCATTACAGAGTTCAGAGACGATGTTTTTGACGAGTATGTGTAGCAACGTGCACGACATTACATACTTAGGGTGATTGAGGGTTTCTTATACCCTGATCATACTAGTAAGTCTGTGCACTTGTTGTTCCTTCCGCTATTGGAGGACTTTGCTGTTGACGGGACATACAGTTGGGGGTCTGCAGTCTTAGCGTACCTATATAGAAAATTTTGCAAAGCTACGGACTACCAGGCGGGCGAGATCAGAGGAGCTTGCATCTTATTGTAGTATTGGGAGTGGTACAGATTCCCCCGACTTGCCCCTTCACTGGCGGACTATGCTGACCCCAATGTGTTCTATGCTGTTGATCGTGGTCGATTACGTCCATTAGGTTGGCAGTAAGTTCTTTTCATATCATTTCTTTATATTACTTTACTTTATTGCTTACTTTGCTTCATTTCTCACTTACATTCATAATATTTTGACTCATAAATAGGTGGCGTAAGCATAAAGTTTTAAGCGATACTGTGACCAGCGTACTTGACTATTATCGCGGTTCTTTGACCAGCTTAAGAATGATGAGGTATGTATTATTTTATATTCATTTGAATTAATTACTTATGTATATGGCTTCTTAAGTACGTGTCTACATCATTTTGCAGATTATATAGCAATTCTACACAGATGAGAGAGTGGCATCACTTCCACCGGCTTGTGTGGCTGCTAGGGACATAGCATTAGCAGTTGTCCCTCTCATATATTTTCATATTGTTGAGTGGCACCAGTCAGACCAGGTAATGCACCAGTTTGGTCTTGACCAACCCATACCACGGAGATCGCACTAGCCAGATAGCTTGCATTCAATTACATTGGCAAGTAGGCATGACGAGAATTGGCCAACCACACATGTTCTTTACATAGCAGCATGTGATAGTCAAAGGGAGAAGCTTGTTAGGGGAACCCCATTGCAAGCACCATTTACCTTGCATTTTGAGTACATGCGTTGGTATAAAAGAATTACTAGATATTGGATGTCTACCACTGGTGCATCTATTGGGAATGCAATAAGCTCTTTAGCAATTCAACGTTTACTATAAGTATGTTGTAGTAATTATAATAACATATTTTATATCTGTTTCTTGGGCAGACATTGCAGAGCATTGGTTCAGTTCGACTATGGACGCTGCCGCTAGAGAATCAGTTGCGCAGATCCTATATTCATTACAGGAGCATGATTGCATTACCTTAGAACAACTTCGTCCAACTCCAGCAGCAGATGACATTGCAGAGCCACCTGAGGAGTCCAGTGCATAAGGGATGCGGTGTAGAAGGAGGAGAGGATTAGCAAGCACTCAGACGTGACTTCGGCATCCCAAGGACTCCGTTTCTACGAACCAGCACACGACTCAGCCTCCTACCGCTGCTACCACTCCAAATGTAACTATTACATACCCACCACACCCATACTCATACCCATCATATCCTTACCCGTCATCGGGTTACCCACCATATTCTTACCCACCATACTCATACCCACCACACCCTTACCCACTATATCCTTACCCGCCACTGAGTTACCCACCATACCCATCATAGTTAGGTCTTTCATCTAATCCCTCTCACAGACCACTGCATTCTGATGCTGGCTCATCTCATTGACGTGTAATTATATGTAATTGGTGTATATGAGAATGTTATATTTAGTGATTTTGATTAAATTACTGTTGAATGATTTTTAATTATGATTTTGGAATTGTTGTTGGATTGAACATGTTTGAATTACTGTTGAGAATGTTATATTTTTTCTTAATATTATTTTAAAATATAAGAAATGAATCAATAATAAAATAAATATTAAATAAAGGTTAAAAAAATAAATTATTAGTGTTTCTCATGTCATATTATCAATAAGATTTATTCATATATAACAAAATATAAAATTTTAGTAACGCTGAAAGGAGTGTTTTAGAGAATATGTTCCTAACACTCCTCATAAAAGAATATTCTGTCATAGGATTAATTGTGAATTATTTAAAAATACCAAGTTGAGCTAAGAAGGTAAGTGAATCTGTACAGGTTAAGCCAAAGGGGGTGGGGAATCCTTTGTTCTGAGCCACGTGGGATGCGCCAAGGAGGCTGGCGTATCCATGTAGATTGCGCCAAGCGTGTTGGCACAATCTATGTAGATGCGCCAGCCTCCGTGGCGCATCCCACGTGACCCAAAAATATTAAAAAGTGCCACATTGGATAAAAGTGTGACAGTTAGGTAATTAGTTTTAAAAGGGTGGCGTTTTGAAAAATTGTTTAAAAAAATGGCAATTTAGTAATTAGTTTTGCCACAAATGGCAGTTAGGTAAAAAAACTTAATCCATAGGTTTCAGGCACCACCTTTTCCATAGAATTATCAACTGCACTTGTGGCACTATATATTCCCAGTCACGCTGGAGTTTACATCACTTAGGTTTGGTGGCTATTGTTTGAGCTCATCCACAAACTGGAAGTGGCAAGAACTAATGACTCAAATATTCATGGCTGACTTAAAAGCCAGCATTAGGCCTTGTAGAGCTTGTTGTTAAGATAGCCCCTGGCTTGCTAGACTAACCCATCAGTACTTTACTTGCTTTAGCCCCTTGTATCAAACCCATAAGATTATCTCATTATACTTTAGCCCTTTTGTTAACATTTCATAATAGGCTTCCTATGAGCTATGCCAATTTTCAAATCAATTATGATGGTAGGCTCTTTGTAATTGGCTGAATTCACATTGCAAGTAGCATTATTATTCATATTCCTCGTTGTAACTTCTACATCCATCATAGCCCTAGCTAGCATCCTCCATCATCTCTTTCATTAGTACCATAACCTTCTTGTTGCATTCCTTGCTTTAAGTGGGCATAGCAACTATAACAAGCACAGAGTATATGCACACCTTTATACGCAATGGGGTGCTAGTGTTCATGAAGCCAAACTTTCCCTATTACTAGTTGTGTGAGAACGATATTAATACAAACCCTAGCAAATCTTCTCTAAGCTGCTTGGAGTATGTTAGTATCTATCTTAATAGGGTTGCTAGCAGCCGAAACTAAGGCCAACAAGACACTCTAATCATAATACACCTTGTTAAGACTAAGGAAATGAATCCAAACCAAATTTTGCTCCACTTTAGAAGTCTTTGCCATGAAACTATAAACCATTTTCTAAATGATAGGTAGTGATCGAAAAACATATAGGGACCACCACATATTACCTTCCATGTATCTTCTGTAATATCAAATTTAACCATGAAGAAACCATTGCTTGCATCATGTATGTCAAAACCGCCAGACAACTTCTAGATTGCGCTTCAAATGATCCTTCATCATTTGATAACCCAAACCCTTCCTTAACAACTTAACAATCAAAGCTTCCGTCCATGGTTCATATAATTCCACAAAGATTCTATCATCTATATAGGCTTTGGGGAGCAATATGTTCCATTCTCATATTATATATGAAACAACTTTTTAGATATCAAGTCCCGTCTCTTCTTAGGTTTAAGAGGAGGACGACCCAAACGTTGTCTATAAAAAGACATCTTAGGGATCATATCCACCTCATTCGCCTTTTGATTAGAATTCTTAGCCCCGAAAGTCCCTCTTCGATATGGTGGTTTTGATGGAGAAGACACCACCATAGTTTTTTATGCAAAGAAAACTAGCTTTTCCATTACGATAGTTATGTTGAAAGAAAAAAATGGTTATTAATTGGTTTAACAAATTTTGTTAGAAAATCAGAGTTAGATACACCCCAAGTGTCTTGAACATTTTAAGGATATGAGCGGAAGTGCACTCAGATTCGTGAAGAATAATTGATAAAATTGTAAAGTACGTGAATAGTACTTTGTATAGTGGGACCTACTTATCAGTACTATTTGCACCATAAAAATAGATCAAGAACTGCACATCAAATTTAACGTGAAAAATCTTCTTGTACATTGAGGGAAAAACCACGAAACAAACTCTAAAAAATATTTCACTATATCAAGGATAATTATAATATCATATCTACACTCTCACACAAAAGGTATTAAAATATATAGTGTTTCTCAGTGAGACTCTCTCCTTCTATAATTTGTAATATTACAGAGATTAGAGAATAAATTCAAAAAAACTCTCAGTGTATGCTCACACACCACACTCTTAGAATTTCCTCACACTCTTTAATTTTACTCTCATTCTCAGAAGCTATTGTTGCTTCTACTTGGTGTTTTTTCAGATGAAGCAAATGGTTTTCTATTTATAGAGAACCATTTCAAGCCTTACATTTAAGGCTTGCTTGCCAACTACTACCAATCCACCAAAAAGCAAATGCCATCCATCGAAATCATAAATAATTTCCTTCCTTCAATTGTTGACTGCAAGCCATCGACTAACAATTCTCCACCTTGGCTTGCATTTACAAGAGTCTTCAACCTCTGCAAATATTAACCAAGTCCAAGCAATGTTTGAACTTGTCAACCGGCAATGATTTCATCATCATGTTTGCAGGATTCTCAGTTGTGGCTACCTTCTAAATTACAATTGTATTTGTTGATACTTTCTCTGACAAAATGAAGTCTAACATCAATGTGCTTTGTCCTTTCATGGTAGACTAGATTCTTTGCTAGATGAATAGCGTTTTGACTATCGTAATGTATGATTGGTTCATTTTTGCCCAATCCAAAACTACCCAAAAGACCTTGTACATATATGCTTTTTTTCATAGCCTCAGTTAATGTTATATACTCAGCTTCAGTAGTTGACAATTCAACTGTAGATTACAATATCGTCTTCTAACTAATAGTACATCCAAAGATTGTAAAGATATAATCTGTTAATGACTTCCTTTTGTCTAAATCTCCTACATAATCAGAATCTACATAGCCTACAACCTCACGGGTCTGCTAACCATCAAACACCAAACAGACATTGGTGGAACCTCTCAAGTATCGCATGATCCATTTCACAGCTTCTCAGTGCACCTTTCCTGGTTTGCTCATAAATCTGCTTGTCACACTTATTGCATGTGAAAGATCCAGTCTTGTGCACACCATGGCATACATGAGATTGCCAACTACAGTAGAATAAGGTATGTGAGTCATATACTTCACCTCCTCCTCAGTTTTCGGACATTCCTTCGAATATAGCTTAAAATGCGCAGCTAAGGGAGTACCAACTAGTTTAAACTGATTCATATTGAAGCATTGTACTACTTTCATAATATAATTTTGCATTGACAAGCACAATCTGCCACGATGTCTTTCCCTATAAATCTCCGTACCAAGAATCTTCTTTGTTGCACCTAAGTCTTTCATCTCAAATTCTTTTCCCAACTGAGTTTTCAATATACTAATTTCAGTCTTGTTGCAAGCTGCAATTAGCATGTCATCTACATACAACAACAGAAAATACAAGAACCATACGTAAGCTCTTTAGAGTAGATGCAATTATCATATTGGTTTTTGTTGAATGCATTACTAATAAGAAATGCATCAAACCTCTTGTACAATTGCCTTGGAAACTGCTTCAACTCGTACAATGACTTTTTAATTTGCAAACATGATCCTTCTTCTCAAAAACTATGAACCCCTTTGGTTGACTCATGTAGATCTATTCCTCTAGGTCACCATGTAAGAACGTCGTCTTTACATCAAGCTGTTTCAGCTCCAAGTCAAACGTACTTACAATAACTAATAGGATCCGAATAGAGCTATACTTCACCACAATAGAGAATACTTCATAGAAGTCAATGCCCTCCTTCTGAATATAACCATTTGCTACTAGTCTTGCCTTGAACCTTGGAGGTTCAATGCCAGGGATTCCTTCTTTCCTTTTGAAGACCCATTTGCAGCCAACTATTCTTTTCCTCTTTGGAAGTTGTACTAGCTCTCATGTTTGATTTTTTTGAAGAGATTCAATCTCCTCATTCATTGCTATTAGTCATTCATTCGACTCCTTGTTGTCTACTGCATCACTGTAGGTAGATGGTTCATCTCTTACTGTACCATCCGCCATAGCCAAAGTAAAGGTTATAAGATCTACATCTGACGAGTCAAGTGCACAAGTAACAGAATTCATATATCTCTGAGGTTTCTGAATTTGTCGCCTTTCTCTGCCAGTAGTAATGTTGTATGACTCTGCTCCTCTAATTTCTTCACTAGCACCCATGTCTCCAGGTTTATCTTGTTATTCTTCTTCAGGTTTAGCAACACCTGATTGGCTGATTTGTGTCTTCTTCCTGCTTCATCTTTCCAGTGTCAATCTCCAGCTCCACCTATTTCTCAGCACCATGATTTGTCTCTGCCTGATCTCCTTCAGATTCTTGCTTCTGATTCACCAATGTTGTCTTGTCAAATGTGGATTCTCTGCTAACAATGATCTTGGATGAACTTGCCTTTTCTGTACACCACAATTTGTAGCTCTTCACCCCTTGTGCATACCCTAGAAATATACACTTTATTGCCTCGTCTCAAGTTTACTATCACTCACATAGGCATACGCAAGACAACCAAAAACATCTTCAAATCAAAATAATTTACAGGTTGACCAGACTAGACCATACCTCTGTTGGAATCTTCATATCAATTGCAGTTGATGGAGATCTATTTAACAAGTATACAGTTGTATTGATCACCTCAGCCCAAAATGATTTGGGAAGTTTAGCATGTATCCACATGCATCATGCACGCTCCAGAAGTGTTTTATTTATCTATTCTACAACTCTATTTTATTGTGGTGTTCTAGGTACAATATGATGCCTCACTATACCTGCATTCCTGCAGAACTCCTCAAATTCTTTGCTGCAGAATTCCCTGCCATTGTTGGTTCTCAGTCGCTTGACTGACCGCTTGATTTGCTTTTCGATCATGGTCTTCCACTGCTTGAATTTGCAGAACACCTCATCCTTTTTCTTTAAGAAATAAATCCAGACCTTTCAACAATAGTCATCTATCAGAGTAAAAAACATAACAAGCACCACTCAATGAGTTAACAAGGGCTGGACCACAAACATCAAAGTGGACATACTCCAAAGTGCCTTTGCTGGTATGTTTTGCAGAACTGAACTTCACTCGTTTCTGCTTTCTATATACACAATTTTCATAGAAATTGAATTTACAATTCTTTACGATTTTCAACAGTCCTCTACCAACAAGTATTGTCATTCCCTTCTCACTCATATGACCAAGTCGTATATGCTACAATCGCGTAACATCATCATTAAATCTTTTAGAGAATAGGACAGCAGCAGTACCACTAACTGTGCTCCCCAGCAATAGATAGATCCCGCCCTGTAGCTTTCCTCTCATCACCACTATCGAGCCTTTGGTCACCTTAAAAAAACCACCATCTCCAGATAACTTGTACCCCTAGTTGTCTAGGGCACTCAAAGAGATCAGGTTCTTGCCCAGCTCTAATACATGTCATGCTTGAAATGTCCTTGTAGTACCATAATCTAATCTGATTCGTACATCTCTTCCACCTACAACAACAATTACCTTGTTGTCTCCCAATCAGACATTTCTCTCTTGCTTTTGATACGAAGAGAAATTTTTTTTATTAGGTGTCATGTGAAAAGATGCGTCATAATCTAGGATCCACTCGTTGCCCGAGTCACTAGTAGAAAATATTAGGACATATTCAACATCACTATCATTAGAACTTATAATTGTTATGTTGGCAGCATTTCCTGGTTTCTCCTTTCTCTCATGACATTTTTTCTTGATATGCCCTGGTTGGTGACAATGAAAACAATTTAAGGACTAGTGGTTTTTGGACTTTGATCTTCCCTTACTTTTACTTCTCGATCCTCTTTCTTGACTACACCCTCTCGTCACAAACAACTCATCTGCAGGATTATCAGCACTTCTAATTTCTGATGCTTTTTTGTCATCAACACCTCCTTAATGGTTTTGACGGAGATGGTGGACCTACCATACATTATGGTATCACAGAAATTATCATAAGACGGGTAATGAAATTAATAAGATCATAGCTTGATTAATATCTTCGACTATAATTCTAGTTGCTTGTACATCAGTGATCATTTGATTGAAGTCGTCAATATGATCTCGAATTGGTTTTTCTCCTGAAAGTTTGAATGTGTACAATCTCTTCATCTAGTAAAATTGGTTTGACAAAGTCTTTACAAAGTACTTTTCTTCCAAAGCTTTTTCAGAGTTCATCTGCAGTCTTCTCATTCATAACCTCTCGCAGCAAATTGTCTGTCAGACTCAACTATATTGTGTTACATGTTTTGACCATTATCTCCTCCTTTTAATCATAAGACAATGTTTATGGCAACTTGCTCTCACCTTCTAACACCTTTGATAGGCCTTGTTGGTCTAGCAATGCCTGCAGCTTCAGCTTCCATAGACTGAAGTTGTTGGATCCATCGAACTTCTCCACATCAAATTTTGGCACCGACATCTTCAATCTGAAATTTGATCAAGTGACTTTCATACGACTTGTTAGAAAATCAGAGTTGGATATACTTCAAGTGTCTTGAACAATTTATAGATGTGAGCAGAAGCGCACTCAAATCCGTGAAGAATAATTGATAAAATTGTAAAGCACGTGAATAATACTTTGTATAGTGAGACCCACCTGTCAGTACTATTTGTACTAGAAAAATAGATTAAGAACTGCACACTAAATTTAACGTGAAAAACTCCCTTGTACAATGAGTACAAAACCACATGACAAATTCTGAAAATATTTCACTATATTAAGAATAATTATAATATCATATATACACTCTCACACAATAGATATTAATATATATAATTTTTTCCTAGTGAGACTCTCTCATTCTACAATTTGTAGTATTACAGAGATTAAAGAATAAACTCAAAAAAATTCTCAATGTATGCTTACGTACACTACACTATTAGAATTTCCTCTCACTCTCAAATTTTACTTTCACTCTCGGAAGCTACTGTTGCTTCTTCTTGGTGTCTTTTTGGATGAAGCAAATGGTTCTCTATTTATAAAGAACCATTTCAAGCCTTACATTTAAGGCTTGCTTGCCAACTACTACTAATCCACCGAAAAACAAATGCCATCACCGAAATCAGAAATAATTTTCTTCCTTCAATTGTTAACTGCAAGCCACCTACTAACAAATTTATTTAAAAAAAACAATATTGTCTTAAAATTCAATTTTAACTTTAAAATGATATTTTGATGAAGTAGAAAATTTTAAATTAAAAAATAAAATAAGAAAATTTGTATAGCTCTATCTAAAATGACAATATCTATCCTTTGAAAACATAGTATGCAAATCAACAAATAAAAATTATCAAATTTAAATATGTGCTAGCTCCATATAAAAAAAAAATAAGTCTATGCTAGTTCACGATAGAAAGTTAGTTTTAAAAAACCAAAGATTTGTTTTTGTAGAAATTTCAATCACCATAGGGCTAGGGAGATCGCAGAGGCCTTTGGATTTTCTTTGACTATAGATCTTGAAAACATCTGGGAACGCCCCTTTTTTCATAAGAAGGCTTCTAAGAGAAATTTTAGTTTCATCACCAACAGCCTTGTGAAACGTCTGCATAATTGGAAAGCAAATAGCTTATCCTTAGTGAGTAGATTATCTCTTTCCAAATATGTGGTTTCAGTTGTCCCTTCTTATGCTATGCAAACCTCTCTCCTTCCTCGATCTCGGTGTGTGAGGAGGTGGATAAATGTTGTAGGCAGTTTCTTTGGGGCTCTGCTCAGGAGAACAAGAAGCTTAGCATGGTTAATTGGGGTCAAGTTTGTACTCTAAAGAATAAAGATGGGATGGGGTTGCGACATTCTAGAGAAATGAGCTTGCCTTTCATGGCCAAGGTGGGATAAGGCTGGTCCACAAGAAGGATGAGTTATGGGCGCAAGTCTTAAGGCATAAGTATAAGTTTGGTCAAGATATTATCCCTACTATACAGGTTCCTGCTACAACTCTTTAAATTTATGGCGATGAGTGAATAAAGCTTGGAGTTTGGTTCAGGACATGATTTTAAATTGCGGTTTGCAATTGCAATTACAGTCATAATATTGTAGTTTTAATAGTCTCTACAATCGCATCGCGACTACAATTACTGTTGCATCAGCTGCATTTTATCACAATTGTCTATAATATTACAGTTTTAATGATCTTTACAACCGCAACCGTAACCGCAATTTAAAACGATTGTTCAGGAAAATTTGGTCTAGAAGGTGAATGATGGTAATACTGTTAATTTTGGCTTGACTACTGGGTTCCCCATGTGGGACCTCTTTCTAGTTGGGTGTTGAAGGATCCTATGGACTAGTAGCTTTCCACAAAAATTTTTAGCTTCTCTTTTTATAGAGGCACATGGAACTGGGATCTTTTGAAAATAGTACTCCTTATGCATGTATGTGAAAGGATTACTTATCCATCCTCCTTCATAGAGTGTTGGAATTGATCTTCCATTCTAGTTATGGGGGAATAATGGCATCTTTACAATAAAATCAGCATATAATATTCTAGTTAGAAATGAGTTGCTGGATCATATCCCATTAATGGGACGCATATGAAAGTGGAAGGGAGTTGAGAGGGTTCGATCTTTTCTCTGGCTCCTAGCTAGTGATGGTCTTTTGACTAATAATAAGAGATGTGCTTGTCACCTTGCTAGTAACCCTTTTTGCCAGAGATGTGGCCACAATTTTGTGGAGACAGGTCTTCATGTTGTTTGAGATTGCCAGAGCATAGGAAACTTTTGGAGGTGAGTTTTGGTTGGCAACTTACCTCCAGACTTCTACGAAGTGGATCTTACGAAATGGTTCGAGATCAACCTTAGTAACACGTCTATGGTGGTTAGTAAATGTTGGGATGTATTGTTTGTTATAGGGGTACACTTTCTCTGTAGAATTCAGAATGAGTTTTTATTTGAACATCATGGGATTAATACTAGAGCTATTGTTCCTTGGTTATAGGTCATGGTTGACATGTTCTACCTAACAACAAGTATGGCCTCTGCTTTAAGTTCCCAGGAGTACTCTCAGTAGGATTGGATTATATGGAAAAGACCTCCTTTAGATTGGTGGTGTTTGAATACGGATAGTTCTATTGGGTGGCATGTGAGCCACCAGTGGTGGTTTAGTTCGCAAATATGCAAGCCACTTTCAAGGCTATTTCTCTGCAAACTTAGGAGTGGGTTCTATCACCATAGGAGAACTTTGGGGGCTGCTTCATGGACTCAAACTTGGGTGAGACCTTGGGTGTAGATAGGTGATGATGGATCTTGATTCTCAAAATAGCATTGGCCTCATTAGAAGCTCTACGCTTCCTTCACATCCTGCTTTAGCATTGTTCGTGAGATTACTGAGTTGTTGGGGAGGAGCTGGCATTTGGTCATCTCCCACTAGAGGTGGGTATGGGACTGGCCCGATCCGCGACGGATCACAATTAAATGGATTGGGTTGGGTTAGTCTACAAAATATATAAACGGGCTAGTATTATGTTAATAAAGAGAGTTTTTTTTTAATGGTTAAAAATGGGAAAAATCAACTTAAAAATTGAAATAAAATAATTTAATATTTTTTTAACCATGTAAGTATGTAACATGTTAGGCTAAAAATTTATGATTCTAAGTCTCTCTTTTATCAAAAACTTAAAGCAAAAGGTACTAATTGTTTTTTAAAAAATTCTTATGCAGACTCGTGGACTGGTCCGCAAACTCGCAAACCAAAACCCGTTTAACCATGGGTTTACATGGATCGGACCAATAAGTCCGCATTTAAACTTACTAACATTTTGGCTGATCCTAACTCGTGTGAGCTGTAGGTTACGCGGACCAATCTACAGACCGTGACCTGTATACCCACCTCTATCTCCCACACCTACATGAGGACAATTGGGGAGCGAATTACTTAGCGCACATGGGTCACTCTTTGGATTTGATTGCTCATTTGTTCTTACATCCTTTGCCATGCTTGGTGAATTTTCTCAGACATGATATGGTGGGTGTTGGTTTCCAAAGAGGTTTCTCTTAGTTTTTTGTAGTTAGTTTGGCGATGTACACGAAAAAAATTTAAGTGTGTTTAGTTTGTTATTTGTTATTTTTTTTTAGTAAAAACAAAATATAAACTTAAAAACATGTTTGATTATATTTTAATGAAATTATTTCTTTTCTTTAAAAAAAGGCATTTCTAATTTCATTAACCTTATATCCTTAAAAGAAAAAAAGAATTCGGTTCCATCGTTTTATTCTTAACCTTATATCTTTAAATCCTTAATTTGAAAACAAAATAGCAACTTCATAATTATAATACTTACAAGTAGTTGGGTGTAATAATAAGTGAACTGCGTTTTTAGGGGGAGGACAAATGTTCAAGCCTAAAAACTTTACTTGTAGGTAGGACTTAACCATGTTGCTTCGTGGTCGAAGAGATTTATTAAAGCTTTTAAATTTAAAAATAAAAGTCATTTCTAATAAATAAAAAACAAAACAAAAAATGTTCTATTCCCACTTATAGTGGTGGAAATAGACTATGTTAAGTTAGGCTGAGTTTTGCTTAAATAAGTATATGCTTGTTTTACAAAATGCACTTGGCTTATTGTATATCATATCCTATTTGGCGTTTAGAATTAGGCATGAAATTAAATTTTGAAATTAGAATTAGACTTTTTAATTTAATTTTTTATGTTTGGACTGTCATTTAAAATTAGAATTGTAATTTTATAAATCAATTCTATGAAATTGAAAAACAATTAGCACAAGCTCTTCTTAGTTCCTACCTAACTTATACCCTAAGAATTACCAATTCTAAAACTTCAAAATTAAAGTCTCTTTTCTCTTTTCTCATTAAAGTTTCTTTCTCTCATTTATTTCCAAGCAATTATATTTATTGAAATTTAATAAGTTTATAAAAAAATGTTATAATATAAAAAACTTGTCTAGACTCTAATATTTTTTTCTACAAACAATTTTCATAAAAAATTCTTTATGATAAAAAATTATGATTATAATATTATAAATTTATTATTGTACTAATGTTTTTATTAAGTTTTAATTTTGGAAATTATTTTTGGAAATTTTAGATCATACATTTAAATATTAGAATTAGAATTGAATTTAAAATTACAATTTTATATTCTAATTCTTTGGTAAACCTAAACATAAAATTTAAGATTTTGAGCCAATTCTAAATTCAAAAAAATTGGAATTAAAATTAAAATTTTATGTTTCAATTCCAATTTTGACATCTAATCTATGCTTTGGTTCTCGTCTTAACCTTTTTGTGAAAATAGAAAAACCTGTCTTATCCTAAAAGCCTATTTAAAATTCTGCATAACATGAATTTCATGAAAGCTCTCAAATAGGTCAAGAAACTTAGACTTTCTAATTTTCAAATGAGTATAACCTTTAATAAAATTCTTATAGTTTATATAAAATAAATAAATTATATTAATCAACAATTAATAAATATATAAGTATTATAAATTTTTAATTATATCTAAATAATAAATAAATAAGTTAGTCTAATAGGTTAAATAAACTTTTTTAAAGGCGTAGGCCTTAGCTTATTTAATTAAATACGTCTTACCACACTTATTTATTTTATAAGTTAGGCCGAAATAGAAAAGGAAAAAAGAAGTTACATTGTAGGCCTCATAAGTGGTTAATCTATTCCCCTCCTTACCCACTTAAAAGTTGAAACGTGAAACTAAAAAGGAAAAGTCTAAATTACATTCTTCAACTTTATCTCACATGCACTATGATCTTATAACTTTCAAAATATGAGATAAGGTCCCTAAACTTTCAAAAGTGTGTAAAGTGGTCCAAATGTGGACAAATGTTAATTTTTGGACATACAATGTTAATTTTCAATAGGTAAAAGTTCTAATTACACTGTTCAACTTTGTCTCATGTACACTATGATCCTTTAACTTTTAAAAATGCGTGACAAGGTCCTTAAACTCCCAAAAGTGTACAAAGTGATCCAAAATCATGACAAAGCATATGACACTTTCCATCCAAAAATTAAAGTTTGTCACGATTTTGGACCACATTACACCCTTTTGAGACTTTAGGGACCTTGTCATGTAACAATCTAATACTAGTACTAATAACGTATCCAGATTTACGCATTAGTAACTAGAATTAAGTATGTCACATATAACTAATAAAATAATTTTATATTACATTTAAAATATATACAAAAAATATGAGCATGTTGCGGATTATGATAACGTTTATATATACAACACAAAAATTACTCATAAATTACATAATTTGTAACAACGTATTAATTATACAACACAAAATACAAAATGTCGTCATAACTATTCTACGTCTTCGTCTTCTTTCGCATCGATGAAGCACATATCTCTAGAAATATTACGAAAATACAAACAAAAGGGGGTGAGAATTCTAGAAATTTTCAGTAGTACAATTAAAAATTCATGTCATCACAATACTTAAACTGTTTCGTGAAAAAAATACATTTCAAAGTTAAAATCATTTATATACTAGAAAGGTGGCAAAATGCCAAAATTGGTCTTTTCTATTCCTGAAATAGAAATCCAATTATTAATAGTTTATGAAAATGTTTATTATCAAATATCACAATTTACATTCACAAATATTTTCAGTAACACATTCTCAAACAAGATTCAGAATCTCAAATCCATTCAATAATTTTTATAATAATTCTAAATCATAATATATCATTTAAATCTAATTTCATCACAATGCACATTTAAATCTCTTGACAATAGTCTGCTTTCATGTTAGTGCACTCCAACCTATTTATGACGATTCACCAGTCACACAGAACTACTCTGAGTAATAAAGGAATGTCAATCTCATTTAAATCACTTGATAGTAGTCTGCTTTTAGGTTGGTGCACTTCAACCTATTCATGACGATTCACCAGTCACACAGAACTACTCCAAGTAATAAGTAACTCAGGGCACCTCTAGTGAGGGAATGCCCATCCTCAATCTATAATTATCAGTAGAGAGGGAATGCACATCCTCATCTACTAAGATATGAAGGGTATCATCCAACCTCACACTATCATCAATCTAGGATCACCTCTGCCAACTATGAAGAACTTGAGTAAAGAGAGAGGGGGTATCATCCATCCTCAACCTCAACTACTCCGAAAGGGAGGGAATGCTCATCCTCTCACTTCCATTCTAACCTAAGATGAGGATCATTTTCTATAACAATCTTTGGCCATATAAAAGGGCTACTCATACAAATCAAATCATATTTCAAGAATTCTCATCAAACGCACGATATCATTTATTTCTAAGAATTTTCTAAACAATCAATATTTCAAGCACGATCCAATCCATAAGCATTAAACACAACAAGAAAATTACCACATTCCCTTGAATTACCATTCGGCCTACATGGCCTACCTATGACCTATATGGTCAATTCGAGTATTCAAAGATTAATTCAAAGATTAGAATTTCATCATAAACTCTTAGCACCTCAATTAAATTAATACCAAATACAAGTGATCAAGAATGTACCACAATGTCAAGTATAAATTTTTGAGAAAGTGTCACGGCCAAGGTTCATACTAAAACCACCTTTATAAATTCATCAAATACTCATTGATTCCTTTATCAATTAAGTCAACAAATAGTTATAGAAGAAAAGAGAGTCACAAAATTTAATCATAAGCCTCTCCAATAGAGTCTAGCCGTAACCAATCTTGAGTCAAACTAAATGTATTTATCATTCTCATAGCCATATCTACTATTATAACAATTGAACATCAAAGTATCTCATTTTTGTGTAAAAACACATCCTAGATGCATGGTTTGTTCTATGGGTACACCACAATCTTTCACCTAAGTTCATGATCCACACTTCATAAAACTACAGGTATATGTTACAAGACCATAATTCTTATAGACTTAGTCATAATTAATAATCAAAGGGTGAATTTCAAACTCTTGGCCAAATGGCCTCAAACCAATTACAAACAAAATTTTAATTCATTTAGTCATATAGTCACATGATAAATTTTACAGCAAGTACAAAAAATACAACACAACAACACAATAGTAACAACAACAACATACTAGCAAAAACAACAGCAAAACAACTACAAAATAACAGCAAAAATAGCAACAAAAAGCAGAAATAGCAGCAAAAATAACAACAAAATAACAACAAAATAATAGCAAAAATAGCAATAAAAATATCAATAAAACAACAGTAAAAAAAGCAACAAAACAACAATAACACAGCAAAAATAAAAAAATGGAACCCTTATCAAGTCATGGGTTAGCCGTAGCCTATGTGATCACCCAAAGTCAGAATTTTTGTTCATAAAAACAAAAGCAAGTTAAAAACAAGAATCCCTTGCCTTAACTCCTTACTAGTCAAGCTTGGTTCCCTTCCTTTTTCCTTGCTATTTTCCCTTGTTTTTGCTACTGTTTTCTTGTTGTTTCTGGAGTTGAATTGGTCGTGAGAACAATGGAAAAGAAAGCAAGAAGAACAAGGTTAGATATAGGAATCAATGGAAGGATGAAAAGTGAGAGTTAGAGAGGAATGAGTAAGCCGTGTGGTGTGGTTTTTCTGCTCTGTTTTGTGTTCTATTTTGGGCTTTTTAACTGAGTGAGAAAGTGAATAAAAAGTGAGAGAATTGTCTAGATAAATGTAGATGAGTGTGGCGATGAATTTGGTCAAAGAATGACTAAACAATTCTTGCAGGAACTTTTGTATCTGTTACATACACTTTAATATTTTAAAGTTGAGTTTTCAAGTATTCATAAGTTTTATAGAAAATTTTAGAACTCAACTTAATCCTTAAATATATTTTTTTCATAATTTTTTATATACTGCTATTTATCAGTTAAGATTCATTATTTGATCCCGAATTGAATTAAACTAAGGGATTAAGTAAATATGCTTACTGATGTTTATCTTAATTGAAATTTTATATCAAAATATTCTTTATGTCTTACTTACCATCTCCATATAATTTTATAATTTTCTAAACTGCTTAACTGTTTCGGTTATTTCTCTTCGGTATCTTTAAAAATATCAGATTAACTTAGTTGATTTTCAAAATTTATTACAACACTTATCAATGATTCTTAGCTATGAAATAAATTTTTCATATTTATTTTCATCATATCATCTGTTTATGCAGATACTTTAATTATTTCTTTGTATTCAGTATTATAGAATTACGCTCAAACTAGTTCATAAAATTATCTGAATTAATAGATAACTCTTACCAGTATTACTGAGCTTCTATAACCCTTATTAGAACTATTAGGTTAAAGAGGATGTTACATGTCACACATTTTAAAAATTAAAGGACTAAAGTGCACATAAGATAAAATTGAAGAGTGTAATTTAGACTTTTCTCAAACCAAAAATAAGTTTTGCATCAAAATAACGAGTACTTTTTGGTGTGTTTGGTTACGGGGTAATATAGGAAGAAAATTTAACAAAGTAAATTCTTTTTAAACAAAACATGTTTGATTTGTGGGTTAAAAAAAGAAAGAAAATTTTATGGAGGTAACTATTTCTCTCATGGCATTTGATTTGTGAGTTGTTTTTATATTTTTGAGAATTTTAAAGTGGAAATGTTTTGTTCTAACATAAGAGATATAAAAAATATTCTTATCCAAGAATATTTATTAACCATTATTTGCAACGAATCATTTCGGACAGTGAGGTTGGTTGTAATGGTTCTCATGTAGTGTGAATAATTATGAGTTACAAAATAAAACTATTACTCTCCTTTACTCTTAAATTATCTAAAATGGTCAAAGTTAGCAAAACATATGTTTGATATATTTATAAGAATACCATTTTCAAGAGTCTTATTCCTAAGAATGAAAAATCAATTTTTGAACCAAATGCCTCTTTAAGATTTGTTTGGTATGCAAAAATTGAGTGGACTTTTTTACCAAACTGCCACTAATGGCAAAAAAATTTACCAAAATGCCATTTTTTTAAACAATTTACCAAAATGTCATCTTTTCAAAACTATTTCCCAAACTGCCACACTTTGGTCCTACGTGGCATTTTTTATTTTTCTCTGGACCATGTAAGATACGCCAAAGAGCCTGGCGCATCCACGTAGGTTGCACCAACACGTATGGCGCAATCTACGTGGATGCGCCAGGCTCTTTGGCGCATCCTACGTGGATGCGCCATGCGTGTTGGCGCAACCTATGTTGCGCAGGACACTGAATACGCCATAGTATTTGTCGTATTCTGTACAGATACACTAACCTTGTTGGCTTAACCGAGCTATATACATTCCCCACCCCCCTCCATCCGTGTCATTCACCCTATTTTGTCAAAATCCACTCTTTCTCTATAAATTCTCTCTCTCTAAACTCTCTCAGCTCTCAATTGTTGCTAAAAATGGTGTCTTCTTCATTCAGATATTATTCCTTGTATGTAAGTATTGATTTTAATATTTGAATATTTGTTTGTTATAATTTGTTAGCTATGTAATAATGTTAATTATATGTTTATGTTATTTTATACGTATTTAATGATTTTACAATTATTTTTTTTGCTTGACTGATTAATAATATAATTAATATGATAAGTAGTGTCAATTGTATGAATTAATTATATGTAGAATAAAAGTATGATTTTTTTTTCTTGAGTACTTAACATGTTTTAATTAACTAAATGTAGTTTAATTCAAATTAGTAGGGTTTAGGAAATTATTTGTACGTAAAATAATTGACACCATGTGTGTTGAACTGTTATTCTTCGAAGTGAGATTGAAATGGCAAAGCCCCTTAATGTGCTCATTTACTTCAATGGGACAGTGTATGATGGTGAAGAGGGTCTCATGTATCAAGGTCATCTTTCCAGGCCTATTGTGATTACAGCCGATATGACTTTGGATGGATTAAAAAATAAGATTCATTCAAAGTTGAGGCTCCAAGCAAGTGTATATGTATCAAAGGTTGTCTATCGATGTCCGTAATGCTCCAATCCATGGAGATGGATAGGTTTAGGGTTAGAAGACGATGATGATGTAAAATACATGATAGATTGTTTCTCTCAAACTCCGAACATGGCCTCGATGGAGTTGTATATTGAGGCAGAAATAAGGGGGCATGAAGAGCTTGTTGAAGCTCCTGGTCAAACAGAATCTCAAGTTGGTCCTTCTAATCCAGTTGAGTCATGCAGTATGATTGTTATTGGTGGTGCAACGATTGAAGCTGATAACCCACTTGTAAGAGATGCAGTGTGAGAAACAAGTGAAGATGAAGAACAGATAGCTGAGGCTGATGATTCGGATACTGACATAGAGGCAAAAAACTTTGATGTTGAAGAAAATTTAGAAGAAGACGACCCTCCATTGTCGGTTGCCCCTGAATCCATGGTTGTGCCTTCAGGCCCTGAATCTGTGTTTGTGCCACCATGCCCTCAATTCTCTCAGATCAATTGGGATGCATTGGAGAATCCTGATAACTTGCCTGAATTAGATTGTCGTGGGACTTGGAGCATAAATGATGAATTATATCAGGTTTTGCAGTTTCTATCAAAAGATGCCGTGAAGTCAGCCCTCAAACATTATGCGATCCGCATTAGGAATACAAGATTGAAGATTCTGATTCATGAAGACTAACTGCTAAGTGTCCTAGATTTGATGAAGGTTGTAATTGGAGAGTTAGGGTCATACAAAGCAAGAGGTCGAACGTGTGGCAGATTACAAAATATAATGGACCACACACCTGCGTGAACACAGTTGTGTCATTAGATCACCGCAAGTTGGACTCCCGTATGATCTGCTCTTGCATTTTGGAGATGGTTAGATCAAGACCCGATGCACCTGTATGCTTAATTGTTGAGAGGATTCGAAGCCAGTTCGGTTACCAAGTTTCATATCGGAAAGCTTGGAAGGCAAAACAATTGGCCATTGTGAAGGTTTTTGGGGATTGGGACAAATCTTATGAAGTGTTGCCTAGATGGCTAGCGGCCATGAGAAGAGACATGGAAGGCACAATGGTGGAGTTGCAAGATGAGGAATGTTTTGTGCATAACCGACTTGATCGGTCGAAAAGAGTGTTTTCTCGGTTATTCTGGACATTTAGACCATGTGTTGCTGGCTTTCGTTATTGCAAGCCCATTATTCAGATCGATGCTACTCATTTGTATGGAAAATACCGTCATAAGTTGCTAATTGCAACAACCCAAGATGGAGATAGAAAACCTCTGCCAATTGCATTTGCCATTGTGGAAGGGGAGACAAAGGATGCTTGGAGTTGGTTCCTAGCCCACATTCGGGAACATGTCACACAACAAGAGGGTCTGTGCTTGATATCTGATCGACATAAAGGTATCATACATTCAGTGGATAATCCACATCTTGGATGGCAGTCCGAATGCGTATCATGTCTTTTGCATACGACACATTGGTTCAAATTTTAACTCTAGGTTCCAGAATAAGGAGCTGAAAAGATATTTAATCAACACAGGTACTCAAAATTTTCACTTGTATTCTAATTTATTATACTAATATTTAGTTCCTAATACCAACTCAATCCATGTCTTGTATCAGGGTATGAACCTATTGCAATGAAATTTGATGCTAGGCTGGAGAAGTTGACAGCCACTACCGAGATGGCAAATTGGATTAATGCAATTCCAAAGGAAAAATGGAGTTTGGCGTATGATGGTGGCCGCAGATTCGGTCATATGACTACCAATTTGTTAGAGTGCATCAATGGAGTGTTGAAGGGTAGTAGAAATCTACCTATAACTGCATTGGTTCAGTTAATATATACTAAATTAGTAGAATACTTTGTCAACCAGAAAGATGAGGCAAATGAGAAACTTGTTACTGGGCAGGAATGGAGTGATGATTTATTGAAGCACTGGAGAATGAACATGGCAAAGGCGAGCTCACACCAAGTTCGTCGGTACGACATGCAAAACACCAAGTTCATGGTTGAAGAGGCCTTTAATCCTGTGACACAACAAGGTGGACTTTCTTATACTTTAAACCTGCGAGAAGGCCGATGTGACTGTGGGGTGTTTCAAGCATTGCATTTTCCATGCTCTCATGCAATTGCTGCGTGTGCTTCTGTGTCACTTGACTCATTCAAGTATGTGCATAGGGTTTACAGACAGGAAAGCATTTACAGAGCTTACGAGTTTGAATTTGAACCAGTTCGGGCTGAACCCTAGTGGCCTGCAAGACCTGACATCACTTTGGTGCTTGATTGTGCATTACTTAGATCTAAAGGTCGACCAAAATCAACCCGACTCAAGAATGAGATGGATTAGCGCGAAGCAGGGCCGACACAAACGTGTAGAAGGTGCCATCAACCTGGACATCATTCTTGCACCTGTCGTGCCGGTGAATCGAGCTCCTTTAGGGATGATGGAGAAGGGCCATGTAGTTGATCTAGGACATATTTTGGTATTTTGAGATTCTTGTATTAGCCAACCATGAACGTGTATTTTGGTTAAATATAATTTGTGTATTACTCTGTTATGATGGTGCATTCGAGTACTATTAATATATGTTAGTTGATTATATGTATTACTTTTAATTGTACCTTATTATTTTCTGCAGTCGGTAACAAATATCATATATTAATTTTCATATTGTCACACTAATCCTTGTTATTTTTTGGCATACAGAGTGATAGATGGCTTTCTGTGTAAACCCAGGCCTAGAGAATGGATCAATATTGGAGTTGCAGGAGTACCATGTGTCTCAGCACGTTTGGCAGGGACATGAGGACCGACATTTGCGTGTCAGACGTGCTCAGAAAACAAAACATATGGACCCACCTGCACGCATTCTTCCATATCTGGAGCGAGCTGGCTTCTCGAGGGTTGCTCATATGGGCTACTGCAGCATCGATCACTCATTGATCAGTGCGTTGGTTGAGAGATGGCGCCCAGAGACACATACATTCCACATGCCTACCGGAGAGTGCACCATTACGTTGGAGGACATCGGTATCATATCAGGTCTTCCTATCGACGGCGCTGCTATTACTGGCCTTACCCACCGTAGTGATTGGCTCGTTCTGTGTAGAACCCTATTGGGTCTTGATGACATAGAAAACCTCATATGCGGCGGACGCATTGATATGACATATCTGTGGCAGCCAGTTGTTACAGAGTTAGCCGTCGATGTTTCTGACGAGGTCGTGCAGCAGCGTGCATGACATTACATACTTAGAGTGATTGGGGGTTTCTTATGCCCAGATCATACAGGTAGGTCTGTGCACTTGATGTTCCTTCCGCTGTTGGAGGACTTTGCTGTTGCCGGGACATACAGTTGGGGGTCTGCAGTCTTGCCGTACTTGTATAGAGAGCTTTGCAAAGCTACGGACTACCAGCGGCACGCGAGATCGGAGGAGCTTGCATCTTATTGCAGTATTGAGCCTGGTACAGATTCCCCCGACTTGCCCCTTCACTGGCGGACCATCGTGAGCCCGATGTGTTTTATACGATTGCTGGTCGTACTCAATTCCGTCCATTAGGCTGGCAGTAAGTTCTTTTCATATCATTTCTTTACATTTCTTTGTTCTATTGCTTACTTTGTTTTATTTCTCACTTACGTTCATAATACTTTGACTCATAAATAGGTGGCGCAAGCACAAAGTTTTGAGTGATACTGTGACCGGCGTACTTGATTATTATCGTCGGTTCTTCGACCAGCTTAAGAATGATGAGGTATATATTATTTTACATTCATTTGAATTAATTACTTATGTATATGGTTTCTTAAGTCAGTGTCCATATCATTTTGCAGATTATATGGCAACCCTACACAGATGACAGGGTGGCATCACTTCCACCAGCTTGTGTGGCTGGTAGGGACATAGCACTGGCAGTTGTCCCTCTCATATGTTTTCACATTGTTGAGTGGCACCAGTCAGACCGGGTGATGCGCCAGTTTGGTCTTGACCAGCCCATCCCACGGACACCGCACCAACCTGACAGTTTGCACTCAGTTACATTGGCAGGTAGGCATGATGAAAATTGGCCAGTGACACATGTTGTTTACATAACAGCATGGGATAGTCGAAGGGAGAAGCTTGTTAGGGGAACCCCATTGGAAGCACCGCTCACCTCGCGTTCTGAGTACATGCGTTGGTATAAAAGAATTACCAGACGTTGGGTGTCTACCGCCGGTGCCTCTATTGGGAATGCGGTAAGCTCTTTACCAATTTGCTAGTTACTATATGCATTTTGTAGTGATTATAATGACATCTCTTTTACTCTATTTCTTAGGCGGATATTGCAAAGCATTGGTTCAGTTTGACCAGTGACGATGCCGCTCGAGAAGCTGCTGTGCAAATCCTACATTCATTGCAGGAGCATGATCGCATTATCATGGAAAATCTTCGTCCAGCTCCAAAGAAGATGACATTGCAGGGCCACCTGAGGAGTCCAGTGCACAGGGGACGCGACGTAGAAGGAGGAGAGGGTTAGCGAGCACTCGGACGCGACTTCGGCATCCCGAGGACTCCATTTCTACGAGCCAGCCCACGACTCGGCCTCCTACCACTGTGACCACTGCTACCACTCCAGATGTAACTGCTACATATCCAGCCACTCAGCTACCACCTACATATCACCCACCATATCCACCATACCCACCACACCCATACCCACCGTATCCTTACCCGTCGTCGGGTTACCCACCATATTCTTACCCACCACACCCGTACCCGCCACACCCTTACCCCCCATATCCTTACCCGCCACCGAGTTACCTACCATACCCATCACAGATGTGTCCTTCACCTGATCCCTCTCCCAGACCACCGCATTCCGATGCTGGCCCATCTCATTGATGTGTATATCAGAATGTTATATTTAGTGGCTTTGACTAAATTATTGTTTATGATTTTCAATTATGATTTTGGTACCCTTGTTGGATTGAACATGTTTGTTGTTTCATTTATATTGCTGATATTGGTACTATGGTGGAATTAAACAGGTTTGTGTGCTTTTCGGGAGGTTAATATTTAGGAAAAATTCTGTCAAAATTTCCATAGAATCCGAATGCCTGAACGCATAAACATTTAGATTTTAACGCTCACAATTTTCTTTACAATTTCTTGGCTTTTAAGTACTAAGCACGCATTCCATTATAATTTAAATAATCTAAATGTTATGTTATAACACTCAAGTTTATATTAGCAAAATCTAATAATGTATAGCACGACGCTCATAGGGAATTTAAAAACAAATACATGGCAAAGTATGGATGCCAAAAAGTCGAAGGGAGAATAAAATAATAATTTATAATATTTGGTCTATATTTGGTGGTTATCTAATACTAAAAAAGACACCTAGTTAGTTATTACCTTAATCTCATGTTATTAATTGTTAAGTACGTTAATCTCATGTCATTAATTGTTAAGTACGTTAATCTCATGTCCAAGTAACCAATGAGATTGTGAGATGCCATTGGTGACATTCACTTTGTATATGACCAGAGAATACTACCTATCATATGAGTTGATGACTATTACAACTCTTTTTTATTAAATACTAAACAACAAAAATAATTTACGCCATTTTTATATTACTTTTTTTTATAATAAAAAAACACATGTTCCAAGACAATTTCTCTACTTTTATTTTTCATCACTTATTGCTATAGCACTATAGTACTCATTTTTTAAAATATGATACCTATACTAAATTGTTAAATATTTTATTAATTATTAATTATTTTTTAAATTTTTATTATAAAATTAATATTTTAGTTAGGTTAAGTCAACAAGGTTGGCGATTTGTATGCAAATACGCCAAATACTATGGCGTATTCATTGTCTAAGCCACGTAGATGCTTAAAAAGAAGCGCATGCGCATCCACGTAGATTGCGCCATGTGTGTTGGCGCAACCTACGTAGATGCGTCAAGCTCTTTGGCGCGATCTACGTAAAAAAAAAAAAAAAAATGTCACGTAAGATCAAAGTGTGACAGTTTAAAAATAATTTTAAAAAGATGACATTTTGATAAATTATTTAAAAAAATGACATTTTAATAAATTTTTTTATCATTAGTAACAGTTTGGTAAAAGAACCTTATTTGGTATGTAGGGGAAGGAAAAGACTTGGTTGGATACATTTTTTACGAGGCCCACTTATTTTTCATCTAGTCAATCTTGGATGGAAAAGAAGAGAAAAGAAGAATTTTTTAAAGGCTCTACCACATATTTTCATATTAATTTTCGTTCTTTTTTTATGAAATTAAATAAAGAAAGGAAAATATTAATTCTTATATTTGAATATAAGATTTTAGAGGGAAAAGAAAATAAAAATTAATCTTTTATTTCTAAATTAGAAAAATTATAAAATAATTTTTTAATATAAGAATTATAAAATAATAAAAATAAATAAAAAAATAATTGATAAATTACACAATAATCTTTCATTTTGTTTCTAAATTTTAAATTTATTTAATATATTTACTCAACGTGGAAAATAAGCACTCCGTTGTCTCGCCCAAAATCCCTCTTTTCTCCTCTCGTTCAGACTCGTTGTCTATCAACTCTCTTGATCTGCACTTTCACTCTCTCAGCTCTCGTTCTCTCTTAGCGCTCCATTTCGAAGCTTAGGTTCTTTGATTAAGATACATGAATTTATGTGCCATTTTTCTATGGAATCGATGATTTCTGGAGCTAAAATGCTCTCTAAAATGTTTAAGATGCACGTCTCTCTGTGAAGCTTTACATCTTTGTTTACTTCGCTTGCATGTGCTGCGTGTTCTTGCTCTTTGGTTTGTTTACTGTTCAATGTTGATTTGTTTAGCTACGGTTTTGATTGTGGTTGTTTAGCTATGTCTCTTTTGCTTATCCATGCTAAATATCATTTTTCTCGATTGTTTATGACCTCTTTGGTATGTCAGTATTAAGTTTGATAAATAAATTAATATAATATATTATAATATTATCAGATTTGAGTATAAATATTATATTGTATAAATTTATTTATTAAATTTTTTTTATATATTATAATTATAATGATGCATAACTTAATCAAGTGTTCCCTTGAGGATGGAATTAAGCGCGATTAAATTTTAGATGTATAAACTTTTATAAAAAAAATTGGTTATAATTGGAAGGGTCTCCGATTTCTTCAACTTTTACGTATTAAATCTTATATTATTAGATTTTATATTATTAAATTTAATATTACTAAATTTTATCTTATCTTTCATATTAAATGTGCCATTAGTTTCGAATTAGTGCACTGAATATGAAAATGACGCAAATTGAGCAGATAGATAATAAAGTTAATCAGCACATATTTATTGTCCACCATGAGAATTAACATCACACACACACACTCACGGCCGCGCAAATTGAGAAGATAGAGATAATGAAGTTAGTTAATCAGCATATTTAGATCTGCTGGCATGTGGCAATTTTCAGCTACATAAAGGCATCACTCTGTACTGTTGCCTCATACTATGCTTCTATATTGTGGTTTTGAAATTTAGAATTATTACGAGTCAAAGTGGGAGTTTTATTAGTCCCAACGGGACCAAAGAGTAAAGACACATGTTATCCATTTGGGAAGCTAATGGTGTTGCTGGGTCTCTTCTCTTCTTATTGAAATTCTTTTTTCAAAAAAGAATTATTAATATCTAATTTTGTTCATATTTTTTATTCTTATTTTATCGAGATATCTAAGTCATTTAAATTTGTTTTATTTATGGGTCAACCCATGACTCAATTCCATTCTTTTTTTGTTATTGTAACCAAGAATCTTAATCACCAAATCCTAAACCTCAAACATAACAACTTTCTTTTTCAGTTTTGATTGAAATCACTGACAGAATTTCTTCCTTAATTTGCCTTTTAATCATAAGAAATTTGGGGAGAAAATTTTGCAAGCTTAGCCCTATAAATCCTAAGCACACCATCACATTCAAAGACATATTTATCACACAAAGAAACATGTCTCCAATCTTCACACAGGGTCATCACTGCCTCTATACTCACGGCCAAAAACCTCTGCTTTCAACCAAACTATCTCACTCACTATAAGCTACTAACGACCACCCATCATCTACTTCTTCCAACAGCCACCCACCCTTGCAAAACCTCTACTCAACCAAACAATCACCACACAGATAGCACCTTTATAACTACCATCCATCATCATTCCACCACATCCAACCTCATCACCATATTCATAAACAACCCACAACCCACCATCCACGTCCAAGACACCACCACTCCACCAAAACCTTCAACCATTAACCACCCCATCCACTAAATGAAACCACCGTTCACAGCCACATCACGCAGCACCGTGCCGCCGCGCCACCCGAACAAGTAACCCGCCAGCCGTCGGACCCAGAACCAGCCTTCATCTTCGCCGGAATTTCCAATTCGTGACCTCGAACCAGATCCTCTGCACTAGCCATGCCACGGAACGCTTGATCCACCGCGAACCGTGACCCTCGCAGCATCGCAACTCATTCCACGAGCACAGCCATGTCGTAACCGCGCCGCTTGACCAGATCCGTGAGCCACCACAAGCTCGGAACCACGCGCCTCCTTCACGCCATGCTGCAAACCTGCACCTTCGCCTAGTTCCACCGCAAGCACCACGAGATCTCCTTCTCATGAGCTCCACCTTTGGAACCCCTTTTTCCTTTCTTTCTCGTTTTGTTTTCCAAGCTTTTAGAGACTTTTGGGAGTTGGAATTTTCAGGTGTTTTGAAGGGTTAATGGAAAGCAAGTGAAGGTTTTCTTTATTTTGAGTAACATTCTTTATATTTGAATTTTTTTTTTAAAATTAAAGAATAAAATTTGATCATATAACCTTTCAATAATGGATTTTTTTTTAAATATTTTATAATTTCTTAATTTAGAAATGAAAAAAGACATTCCTTTCCTTTCCAGCAATTCCAAAACCCTTCATCCAAACAAATGCCTAAAAGTTCTTTTCTCTTAACTTTTTATTATTATTATTATTATCATTTTATTTATTTATTCTTTTGATTGATATGTGTTTGTTAATTTGAGATTTATATTACTTGTATTTTAATTTAACTTTTTTTTATATTTTTTTTTTTTATTTATTCTTTTGAATTGATATGTATTTGTTAATTTGAGGTTTATATTACTTGAATCTTAATTAAACATAGTTATTTTTTTTATATTAATGTATTAATTAAAAAATTTAAAATGACTGACAATGAAAAAATTAAGAGAAGATTAGAGTACCGATCAAATACACTTTTCTCAATATTTTTGAGGCTTTCTTTTGGATCTTGTGGAGACACTTGATAAGGTATAATCTCCACATTAAAATTAAAATATTTTTTCAAATTAAAAATACAACATTTTTTTTATAAACCAACGTAAATTTTTTTTTGTAAAATAAAAAATCACAAATAAAAGTGAACAATTTCATATAGTCTCAACATTATGATTGTGGTGAATTCAAAAACCTTTTCTGTTTCTTTTCAAAAAAACATTTTTTTTCTTTACAAAATTCTATTTAAATTATTTTATTCAAAATATCTAATCAAAAATATATTTTTTAAAAATTCTTTTCCTTGCTAAATTAATACAATTTTAATTCACCACTTTTATATGATGTTGCAGGCCTAGAATTTGTTCCAAAATAATGTCTATTTAGCCACTCATTCCATGTCATAGTCATTTATCATCTTTAATAACATACTTGACAAATGGGACATGTCAAAATAAAAATAAAAAATAATTCTTTTTCTTTTTAATAATAAATGATCAATTTAATTAATTTTGTAAATAAAGCTAGATTAAATAGGTAACCGTTTTTGGAATTTCGGATGGTATAGAATTAATACCTTCCTATCCATAATCAACTCCCTACTTCAAACTCTGAAACGTAGACCATCTTTTATGTGTTCAATTGTATCATTTCATTTAATGTATAAAGTGATTGGTGGCGACTCCCAACACCCCGAGTTCCTTTCCTCCTCCATTTTTTAATTTCGCTTGGACCCCTTCAAGACGGTTGACGGCAATAATTAAGTACTCAAAAGAGGAAGATTAGAGGGTTAAGCCTTGTTTTAATCTCATGTTATTTTCTCTTTGATTATGTTGGTCCATTTTTTATTTATTTATTTATTTATTTTCGCATTGTTTATCTGCTTCATATTGTTGTACATTTTATTTGCATTGCATGTATTGTACTTATGCATTGTGAATAAATTTGCTTGCATGTTCCCTTGTTTACACTTGCACACATAAGCTCTATACCTGAGCTCAGTACCTTGTAGGCTTAGATAGAGGGCGAAGTAGTGATGGGGATGAGGGACCTTTGGTCTCCGAAGTTTTGAAAACTCCTCACTCAAATTGAACTCTTTCAACTTATAACCTATCATGGGTGAGGATTGAGGACTCTAGATAGCCAAAGTTTTGGCGTTAGCAAGGGGCAATTTGGGGACCTTTTGTCCGATAGGGGTTTAGAACCAAAGTTATCACTTACTGAAATAACCTTAGAGCTACCATAGTCCATAGAACCCATCCTTTAGGATAGGTACCAAGCTTAGGCAATCCTTTTTCCTTTAACACATGAGGAAATTATGTTTGTCTTTTATTCTTGTCTTTTGTAATTTCATTTTGTAGATGCTAATTTTCTTTTTGTTATTTTCATTTGTCTTACATTTGAATACGCAGTCCAATCTTGTAAAGATATCGATAAACCTCGAACATGGATAAGGAAAAAGTGGCTTTAATGTCTGAGGTGGCAGATAGTATATGGGATTTCAGTGAAGAGTTAGCAAAGATTCAAGAAAAGGAAGGAAACAATTTTCACTATGGGGATGCTCATTTACGTTGTCTAGTGGGAAGCCATGATTTTGAACAAAATGACATAAGGAGGCTTCGTAATGTGTGGTATAATATGGGAAGACTGGAATAGTTCAATGGCAAGTATGAAGATATTGCAACTGTTATGTTCATCACCCCTGATCTCCAAATGTTAAAAGTCATGCTTCGCTTTTGGGACCCCTCATATCGGTGCTTTACTTTTCAATAGTTCGACTTGGTGCCAATAAAGACAAAGTATGCTAGGATTCTTAATAAAGATAATATGTCCAAGGACAAAGTATACTCACATGACCCTAAGAAGACACAAAAAAGGACGTTGTCCAAATTTATAGGAATTCAGGCAAATGAATTGAATAAGTACATGAGGGATGGAGGACGAAGTCTGGATTCTGAGTTTCTGCTTAGGATTGTTGAAGCTCAAGTTGATCAAAGTGTTGGTCTGGTAGCACTAGCCATTGCTATTTATGGGTTAGTAATATTCCCAAGAGTGAAGAATCAGATAGATGGACACGTGATCAAATTGTTTGAGTAGATCGAGCACGAGGTACATCTGGCCCCACCAATCTTAGCAGAGATAATTCAATCCTTGAATTACTGTCGAATTCATCGGAAGGGGAGATTTTGGGGATGTGTATCATTGCTAGTAGTATGGATGCTTTGTCATCTACTAACCTTGAAATGCTTCGGTCATCCAGAAATTGATCTTAAACAGTTTGTCGTACCTAAGCACCCATTCTTGCTATATGGTCGTGACAATTGGCCTTCTCGAACTTCGACGATGAGACAATGGATAAGTTTTTTCGTGGAAATGAAGGAAGTGGTCTAGAGAGCCAAATAGTTTCCTCTCATATATGTGGGAATAAGCCTTGGGTTCCACTTATTGGCCCATGGGGAGTAGTTAGCTATGCTCCAGCAATGGCCTGAAGGCAGATGACATCCCTACAATTCATTTCTACGACTCATGGGTTTTCAAAATATGAATTCTCATATGGTGATGAAGGAATCATCCACAAGATCAAAAAGGTCATTGGAGATTGGAAGGATGCAAGAAGTGTAAAACCCGGTCTCCCCTAGTCTGAAACAACAGAAAAGTACCCAATTTGGCAAGCTGATAAGAAGAAAGGGTTTCTTGCTCTTAAAGTACAGGGCCTAGAGGCACCAATGCACCAGTAATGAACCTATTGACCACGGCTAATCAAAAGCTTGAGGGCAAAACATATGAAATTATTTGTCAACGTAGGCAAGCGAGAGAAGATCCTTGAAGACTCAACTTAACACCGCAAGAAGGAGAATCCATAGTCAAGTGTAGGAAGCAATCTCTAAGGAGATTGAAATAGAGAGGTTAAGAGAGACCTGTCAAGTCCTTGAAACAATCATTCAAAGGAAAGATGGTCAACTTAAAGGGTACAAGGCTGAAGTCAAAATCTTGAATCAGCAATTGAAAAAACATGTTGAATGGTCTACTTTCTTGGAGAGTAAGAAGAATAGGCTGGAAGATGATGTTCTTTTCTTGACTAATGAAAAAGACTTCAACCTTAATGCAAGCCAAGACATGGAGTGGAAAGCCGGAGTGGTGATTGATAATATGAGGGAGATCTCCAACCATTCAAGAAAAAGGACAAGTGAGATTCTCAAAATGGAAGCTAAGTTAATACAAGGAGAAATCCAAGAGCTTCTGACCCGGGTTAGGAAGAACCTCGACTTTCTCAACAAATTTCACTGAAGAAAACCACCAAAATTAGTCTTTAGGAGTACTGATGTAAATTTCTATTTTCCTTAGTTCTGAAGGAAATTAAGAGTTAGCCTGTTTCATTCCATCTTGTTTTGTAAAGCTCACTCCTTCATCTTTAGACAAATTAGGCAAATTCGACTTAAGAAGTAACTTTGTGATCAATATGTTGTAAAGGCTAATTCTATATAACCACAAAGCTTTTCTTTTGAATGAACGAGGTTTATCGATATAATATCTTCTCAAACGCTTGCTTTGGATCATGTCTATGCATGCATAATTTTACTTGTGTTTGCATTTTTTTTATCATACTCCTAATAATAACAAAATAATGAATACAGAAAAATTATCTCTACGACACCCTTATAGGACTCGCTCCCAATCAACGGTCATGGATGAACTAGGGCAGTCATAGGAAGAATTGAGGGACGAAGTAAACCAATTGAAGGAACAAATGACCAAGATCTTAGAAGTTGTGCAATCTTTGGAAAGAACAAAAAACACAGAGAGGACTCTTTCAGGAGCAAATGATGATCTTCCGGCCACGCCTGCTCACCTGACTGGCTTTATTCCTTGGCAATATCCTAGCGTCACTTCTCATAGGGTCATTGCTACTCACCATATACCCAAATGCACAAAACCCTATTACCAATAATCAGGAAACTCATGCATCTTTATTCCTACCATATGGCCTTCTACCTAGTTATGTGCCACCATTAGCCACCAGTATCCCTGAGGGTAGTGCACCGGCAGTCACAATAACTTTAAACCTACCAAGTACTACCCAAACATAAGGATATCAGCCAAATGTCAATGAGATTCCTCAACCACAAACGACATTCCCTGTTTTCATGCCACCATATTGTATTCCCCCGAGTTTCGTGTTGTCATAAATTACTAATCCTCCCGAGAGCAGCACACCATTAGTAATGCCTACTTCAGGGCCACAAAAGCTCGACTCCGACCCAACCTCTTTACCTTGGTGCTAATGGGACCTCATCCATGCAACACTTTGTCCCTCTTTACATGCCACAAATTTCCCCCCATAAGATTACTGATAATTCTTCACTGAACTCTTCAGCAGAAGGTCTTCAATCTAAGGAGAAACTGGAAGTTCTTGAAGTGAGACTACGAGCCATAGAGGGAGCAAGTATCTATGGTCTTCTGGATGCCTCAGAGCTTTGCCTTGTCCCTGATGTGGTGATTCCATCGAAGTTTAAAGTCTCAGATTTTGACAAATATAAAGGAATCACTTGTCTAAAGAATCATCTGACCATGTACATTCGCAAGATGGCTTCACTTACTCATGATGACAAGTTGTTGATCTATTTCTTCTAAGACAACTTAGCTGGGGCATCTTCTAACTGGTACACACACCTTGAGCGTGCCCGTATACGATGTTTCAAGGACTTTATTGATGCTTTCTTGAAGCAGTACAAATACAACATCGATATGGCATCGGATAGACCACAGTTGTTGTCACAACCATGATCGTGGCAGGAGCGGCGAAAAATAAATTATTAGAAAAAAGAAATGAAGTTGTCACTAATTTTATTTTTTATTAGGAAGAATTAGAAAATCTAAAAAAGATACTATACGTTCGAAAACTTAAGTTCGGGAGTCTAATTATGTACAGGGAATGGTCGAGACTTAACCCCACAACACTCATAACGCATCTGTCCTAAGACAGTTACCCTAAGTCAATTGTGCAAAAAATTTTATAACTTTTAAAAATATTTATTTTACCCATTTATTAAAAGATGAACTAACAGACAAATAAATTATGAAAATTTAATTTTGGCTTGACAGAATGGGGATTCTGCTCATACGTATCCTCAGATGCAATGAAAAACAAAGTCACGTCGTTCTTTAGAAAAACGATTGTGGGTTTGTTATTTTTATTTTTTGAAAAGATTTTTTATTTAAAAAAATTATTTGATTTTTCTTCTTTTTTATGTTTAGAAAAAAATATTTTGAATCATCGAGTTGTCACAACTTAAATGATTCTAAAAGTTATAGAATTAACAAGTTGTCACAACTCAGCTAATCTCGTTTTATTCTTCAATTAATTTTCAAATAAAAAGTTTACAAAAAAATTAATAAATAAATAAATAAACCCAAACTAACAAATGAATAAGCTAAAATGAATAACATGTGTATATAATAAAAAATAATAATAATACAAAAATAAAAAATAAAAATAAAATAAACAAGCTTACCTCGAAGGCGTATAAAAATGTTATGCTCAAAGAAGTTGGTACACAGGGTCTCATATATCCTCTTCAAATCAAACCTTGAAAAGCAACTCACTTGGAAGAATTTTTTTTTACTAAAGTCTTCGAGCTATTATACTTAGTATTAAGCCTAAGTGTGTAATTTTTTTTGGATGATAAAACAATTGAAAATCACCTCTTTATATAGAAGGAGGGGAAGGAGAAGGAGCATGACTTCTCTAATATGAGACTTAGTGAGAATCACCCCTTTATCTCTCTCTTTTTTTATTTTTTTATTCTGAATTAAAAGATTTTAATGACCCGGATAAAATTGGGTGTTCATAGTTGATCCTTTTTACTTGTTTCTTACTAGATACTAGGACGTAGTTTTTCATATTATCGTCGTAAGAAACGATAAAGACGTGAACTTAAATTTTGTTTGGCAGTCATGGGATGAGATGAAAGGATAAGACAAAGACGCTAATTGAAAACCAGTGAGCTCAAATGCGGATTTACTAGTTGTTGCAGCGTCGTTAATCCTACCAAAGTGAAGCTCAACGTAAAACTAGAGATGTCACCGCATTGTCAATAAGTTGTCGTGGCTCAATTGACGTTTATTTTTACGCGCTTCAAAGAATTAAAAGAGTTTTTTTTGGAATTTAAAAGATGTTGGATGACCTTGCGACGTGGAATTTGAAAGACAATGAGCTTGACCCAAAATTTTAAAAGACAATAGGCTTGACCTGAAATTTAAAAGACAATAGGTTTTGCCCGGAATTTAAAAGATAATGAGCATCTGACGACTTGAAATTTAAAAGGCAATAGACATTTGGTGTCCCGAAATTTAAAAAGGCTATGTGCATTTGGTGTCCCGAAATTTAAAAGGTAATGAGTTTAGCCCGGAATTTAAAAAACATTAGGTATCTGGTATCTCGAAATTTAAATGACAATGGACATATGGTGTCCCGAAATTTAAAAGGTAATGAGTTTAGCCCGGAATTTAAAAAACATTAAGTATCTGGTATCTCGAAATTTAAATGACAATGAGCTTGATCCGGAATTTAAAAGGCAGTGGGCTTGACCCAAAATTAAAAAAACATTGGGTATCTGATGTCCTAAAATTTAAATGACAATGGGCATCTGGTGTCCCAAAATTTAAAAAGACAATGAGTATCTGGTGTCCCGAAAAGATTCCTTTTTTTTCTTTTAAGTAATATGGTAATGAACCAAAACTTAAATGACATGAAACCTTCCTATGTTTTCCTTTTTTTTATTTTCTTTTATTTTTCTTTTTGGAAAGATCATTGGGTCATGAACCTAAATTTTGTAAAAACAAGTCATCAAGTCACAAACTTGAGATTTTTTTTTTACTTTTTGACACACCATCAGGTCATAGACCTGAAGTTTTGTAACGTTATCAAGCTAAGGACTGGGAAAATTTTTTGACACACCATCAAACCCATAAACTTGAAATTTTTTTTTTTTCCTTCAAGTCAAGGACTTGAATTTTTTTTTTTGAAAGTCATCAAGTCAAGGATTTAGAATTTTTTTAAAAAAAAAGAGACAAAAAGTATCTTTGAAAAATCTCTTAATAAAATTAAGATTTCCTTGAGTCATGCGCTTCCTCAAAAAAGCTTATGCAACTAAATCCGCTTTCATGCTCGTTTTCTGACTTTTAATTTGGATGAACTTTGTGATGCGCTTTCTTCAAAATACTTGCTTCCATCTCTTTTTCTTTGGGTACCTCTTGTTTCTGGATTATCTCTTGAGATATCATTTTTCCCTTCAATTGGAACTTACAAGTTCTTTTTAGTTTGAATTGTTCATCAATGGATTACTATTAGATGATCAAATCATAGTGTTGTACTCATGTTCATCTTACCTGAAGCATTATGTAATAGACAGATATGGATTCAAAAGTACAACGAAAAAAAAATGAACAACTTCTATATTGGACTTGGAAGTTTGACTACACAAAGGGTATTTACAAATGATGAATATATGAAAAAAGACACAAATAATGATATGAGATTCAAAGTGGTGTTGCCCCAATATGGATTGGTTTGATCTCATGAAAAAGATCTTTAGTTGCCTTCTGTTGAGCATGTACATCAAATCAAATTGAACCAAAGAGAAATTTGTCCCAGTCTAGCAATGAATTGAATAAGACAGAAACTCGTCCTAGTGACTAAAAGATTTGCCCTAGTGTAGGTGAAGTTGAACCAGGAAAAAACAAAATTGCCCTACTTTAGATCAAATTAAACCAGGTAGAAATTTGTCCTAGTGTATGACCAAATTGAAACAAAGAGAAATTTACCCTGATGTAGGATTGAATTGAATAGGGTAAAAACTCTTTTTTTCTTATTTTTTTATTTTTAATTCTTTTTTTTTAAAAGGAGCCATGAGTTAGATACTTGGATGAGCACAACTTTTTTATTTCAAAATTAAAACTTATAAAAATAAAAGCAATCATTGATTAGTCAGAATGAACATTTTTAGGTTGTAACGTGGTCAGAATTAGTGGTTATGAAATGAAAGATATAAGACTCAAACATGTGTTTAAGGGTTGAATGAGACCAAGGATCCTTGTTCGAAATTACATTTCATCAATTGCTTTTGCACTTTCAATCACACTTTTCTCTTATTGTTCTTCATTCCTTCCCCTTTTCTTTTCATTTCAGTCATTTACCTTTGTCATGACTTATTTCATTTCATTTTCTTTTTTCTTTCTTTCCCTTATCTCTTTTTATCATTTTTTTACTTCATACCCATTTCACATTTTCTTCATTTTCTCTTCTTCCATTATACTTCAAAATAGCCACCATGGTAATCAGCCTTTGTTTTGTGCTATCCCTTAATGTAGGGGTGATCCTTGTCAAGGGTTCAATGAAGAAAACTCTAAAGCTCAAAAAGGGACAACGAGTGATAATGAAAAGATGAACTCTTGTGAAGGAGAAAGAAAGATGGTCAATCTTCATTTCAAATCTTGATTGTTCATTTTCAAAAATTTTAAATTAGAAACAAAAAGATAACGCACACCAAGTGATTACTTATTTGCTTCCTTTTATTTTTCCTTTGATTCATGTCTTTCCTTTTTTTTTCTTTTTGTAAAGGGGACCTGCACACGCGAGCTTCATGACTACCAAGAGTTTTCTAAAATAAGAGTCCCATGGGATCCGAACAAAAAGAAAGCAAGAAAGACATGACAAGAACATAAGTGCCAAGAGCATAGGAAAATGAAACAAGGTATGTTGAAATTCATGTAAATCTATTACACTAATGGTTCAAAAAAGTTAACATGAGTTCAAAAAACCCCAAATGATTTTAATGACTCAAAAAACCCCAAACAAGGTATATGTAGTGGTTTTGATTAAATCACTGTTGATGATTTTCAATTATGATTTTGGAATCGTTGTTGGATTGAACATGTTTGAATTACTGTTGAGAATGTTATATTTTTTCTTAATATTTTTTAAAATTTAAGAAATGAATCAATAATAAAATAAATATTAAATAAATGTTAAAAAATAAATTATCAACGTTTCTCATGTCATATTATTAGTAAGATTTATTCATATATAATCAAATATAAAATTTTAGTAATGGTGAAAGGAGTGTTTTAGAAAATGTGTTCCTAACACTCCTCATAAAAGAATATTTTGTCATAGGATTAATTGTGAATTATTTAAAAATACCAAGTTGAGCCAAAGGAGGTGGGGAATCCTTTGTTACAGGCCACGTGAGATGCGTGGAGCTTACATCCACGTAGATTGCGTCAAGCGTGACGCAATCTACATGGATACGCAAGCTTCTATAGTGCATCTCACGTAGCTCAAAAATATTAAAAAATGTCACGTTAAATGAAAATGTGACAGTTAGGTAATTAGTTTAAAAAAATGATATTTTAATAAATTATTTAAAAATAATAATAATTTAGTAATTAATTTTATTATAAATAGCAATTTGGTAAAAAAGCCTAAAAGAGTAAGAAACACACAGCTATTACTAGAGGCTTGGAAAAAAAAAAAAAAAGAGAGGGGGGGGATTAATTACACTTTGTCAGTCTGATTTATCATTTCAATTGCACTTGCTCCCTGATTTAGAAAAGCCAAGCTAATTCTCCACGATTTGATGAGTTGCTGTGCCTTATTAAGGTAAATTGAAAATGAGGTGGTTGTTATATTCATTCTAACTGTAAAATTTTCCTCCATCTCCATTCAAGTTGAAAATGGAACTGTTATTGGTCCAAACAAAATTCTATGGGATTTAATTAGTATATAATTTTAGTGAGTTAACCCATAAAATATGTAGGTCAAGTTTTTTTTAGTGGGTCAGCTCATTATAAATTATGTGAGTTAAGTTTTTTTAGTGGGTCAACCCACTATAAAATACATGGGTCAAGTTTTTTTGTTAGTGAGTCAGTCTATGAGCTAACCCTAACCCACTTAGTCTTATGGAATTTTTTTTGTCTTGTAGACTTTTTGGCCTTAGCTCATGTGAATTAAGACTTGATGAGATGTGTTGAACTTTTTCGACAACTCTACACACAATCCATGTTGAATTGTAATCCATTAAGTTTTTTTTTTTGTCATAGATAAAAATTTCATTAAAAAAATGAGAGTATTAAAATAACCCTAAAAATACAAAAGAAGGAAATCTCAACATTATGTCTCACAAAGGAAGAAAAATAATAACATCAAGATTTAGATTACTCTAATACACTAGATAATGCGTTTGCATATATACAATTTAGCTTAATTTCAAAATTCAATACCCACACTTGATGAACTTTTTTTGTTTGTGCAATATGCTCCAATTAATATCACATTCTCTGGTATTTCTGAGTATGCATTAAAACAAATGCTTTCTGTCCTAAGTTAAGTGAAGCAAGTCAGCTTGGCTTTGGTTTACTGTGCAGTGTGTACACTTGATGGCTTGAGAATTAAAATTACAAAGATCTTGTATGTGACAAGATCAATGTCAAGTGTCACTTATTCTGTCTATAGAAGTAGGAAAGAAGCTTATCATATGGGCCCTGTTGCAAGTAAGATCATACAAAACTTAAGATGTACCTGATAAGAGTTATACTGAAAAGTTATTAGAAGCGAGGAAAGAGTTATTCTTTCTTTATAGAGGAGTATTTAAGGTAAATTGAAAATGAGGTGGTTGTTATATATATAGGGGAATAAATTAGTTCGGATAATCCGACCAATCTGAACCGAATAAAGTTTAATTAATTCAGTTATCAAATTTAAAATTTTAAATTTAAGAATCGAATTGAAGCATATATATATATATATATATATATATATATATATATATATATAGTTCGTTCATGTGTCGCTACGAGTTCATGTGTTGAGCAAAATATAAATGAGAGGTTTTACAATGTATTGATTGCTCTACCCTGCCCATTTGTCCAAGTTCAAGAATTAACAACAGGTTCAGTGGCATTAATGTTAACCATCTCCGCAGATAACTTGGTACTCAACCAATGTAAACTTGCAAATTAAATGAAATCACATAGCATAAGACTGCCACATATATAATTTAGGACCACTCTGAAATTTAGGACCAGGTCATCTGTTTTCTTCCATATATAAAGCTCGCACTGTGGCTAAGCTCATTTCAGGAGACAATACCTGGAAATAATCAAATCAGTTGGCTAAATGCATAATATTTCAATGAAAAAAGGGACATATTAGATTGAATCAAAGATTATCATCAATTATCTTTTAATTATATTTATTTGTTTAGACTTTATCTATTTATTGTACTTTGTAGTGTATTTATTGAGATAAATAAGTTTGATTCTATTTTAAAAAAAATTATAGGTTTATTATGTTTTTTTTATGGAAAGCTAATTATTTAACTAATTTTTGTGTAAAAAAAATAGTCAATCCGATCACCCAAACCAAACTAATCTGTAGATGTTCGGTTCGGTTTAATTCGAATTTAGCTATCAAAAAACACGAAAATCGAACCAAATCGAACTAATTAATTTTAATTAGTTCAAATTTATTTTTTTTTTCAAAAATCGAACCAAACCGACCCGATTACACTTGTAGTTATATTCATTCTAACTGCAAAATTTTCCTCCCATTTCCATTCAAGTTGAAAATGCAACTGTTATTAGTACAAACAAAATTGCTATGGGATTTAGTTGATATATAATTTTAGTGAGCCAGTCCATAAAAAACATGGGTCAAATTTTTTTTAATGGATCAACCTACCATAAAATATGTGAGTTAAGTTTTTTTTGTTAGTGGGTCAGTCAATGGACTAGCCCTAATCCACTAATCCTATGAACTTTTTTGTCTTGTGAGTTTTTTAACCCTAGCCCACATGGGTTAAGACTTGATGAGATTCTTTTTTGAAAACTCTACACACAATCCATGTTGAATTGAAATTCATTAGTTTTTTTTTTATGTCAAAGATAAAGATTTCATTGATAAAATAAGAGTGTTAAAATAATCCTAAGAATACAAACGAAGAAAATTTCAGCATCATTTCTCACAAAGGAAGTAAAATAATAACATCAAGATTTAGATTTCTCTAATACACTAGATAATGTGTTTCCATATATACAATTTAGCTTAATTTCAGAACGGCTGAATCGATCTCACCATTGGTTGCATCACTTTTGTTCATATGCTCTTGCACACAATCCATGTTGAACTGAAATCCATTAAGTTAGACTACATACTACTTCAAAAATAAAAGACAAGAAATGGATAGCCCGATGTGCTGCCACCAAAGGAAATTCCTCCAGTCTTTGAACCTGCATATAGCAAAAACAACATTATTATAATCCAATGGAGGATTTCCTCGTTTGGGTGGTCTCCACTCTCCACCCCGTTGTTCACAAAAAAATAATCCAATGGAGGAAAAAGATGAAAGAAAATAATGCACACTATTGATCTCCAACCAAGGACCATGTATTACCAGACCTATATATTTCAAGTGGTAGTGGTCAATTGCATACTAGAGCCTACCGATCGAGATTTCGACGACCAACTCAAACTTCATTGGAATGCTGGATACACAACATAGCAAAGCATTAAGTGTAAGAATGTAAACCATAAAAGTCGAAGTTAGAACTGGAAAATTTGGTTGACTAGGCTTGCATTACCGATTGTCTGAAAATTTTGGTTATTGTAGTATTAAGGTCACCGTCCCAGCGCCAGTCACCTTTCGTGGTTACACCAACGTGTCTAAGCAATGGAGCACTTAAGATTCCTTGAGAGAAAGTCTCCATCATGGGGCATTCTATCACATACACTGTTTTCAATAATGGAAACTTGAAGATGGGATTTCCATTGCAAAAACTTGTGAGCCTTGGTAAACGTACCAATTCCAAAACCTCCAGTTTCATGAAAGCAATGTCACCTGCATCATCGTCCTCACTGACCACAATTTCCTCTATCATTTCACAATCACATATCCACAAAGTTCTAAGTCTTAAGAAACTTCTGGCTGTTGAGGACGTTATAATATTTACCAATGCAGCACAACTATCTATTGACAAAGTATCTAAATTCTGAAATAGCACAGATGATGGAGCTATAGTCTTCAAACTCGAGCAATTAAACACTTCCAAGGTTTCAAGATTTTGAAGAATTTGTTCCATATGTGATTTTTCTTGACATATTTTCTCGAGATACCATAATGAATTAAGCGTTAGAGTTTTCAGCTTGCTGTTTGTCTCTGTGAGTTCACTGTGAAGGAAACTTTCAAAGCAACTGCAGAACAGTGTAAGCTTTTCAAGATTGGTAAATCTTTGAAGGAAACTGGTGGGGAATTCATCTGAACTATTATTAAAGCTTTGCAAGCAAAGCGCTTTTACTTTGTAGAAATCATCATCACTTTGTTGATCATTGCAGATCAATGTAACATCCTTGCTGCTTAGAGACAATTCCTCCACACTCTGAATAACCTATGTAATGAAACCAATCACATAAAAGCAGGGATTAAGAAGTGCCATAAAACTGCTAGATGTTAACCATGAATCATAATATAACCAAACAATTAGAGTAATGAGATATCGAATATTTTGGATCCAGTAATAGTGACGTAATTTATGGACAAACAGAATGAACTCTTCAATTTCTGTTTGAGCCTTTCAAGGCGCAACTGCATAAAGCCTATTTTTAAAATTGAGCTACAACAGGAGAATTTAATTGTCATTTTTGTGTACCTTTTCAAATGAGAATACAGGTTGTCGATCAACTGAGACGTCTTGGCAGTTTTGAGACTTCGGCGCAAATATCTCCAGCTTATTACAATCAAACACATCTAATTCTTTTAAGTTGGGACATTCCAAGTTCTGCACTCCAGGGCAAAAGTTTTTAGTTCTGTCAAATGCCAAAGTTCCAAGGATTTTAACTGTCGTAAAACAAGTTTTGGAGCTGTCTCTGCCATTTCATCATTTGCAACAATCTGCTCTATACCACATCTTGATATATGCAGCACTTCAAGTTTCATAAGCTCCATAGCCACAGAGAGCGGAAAGACATGATTTAGGCTTTGACATTGAGTTGCTTTCACTGTGCACAGGTTTTGAAACCCGAGGCTTCCATGAGGATCCTTACTCCATATGTGCTTCAGCATTGGCAAATGTTCCAAAGTCAGAGTTCTCAATTGAGTTGGTAGCCCATGCAGGCTAACACACCCTGAGTTTTGTCCTTCTATTTCAAATACAACTTCTAGTGCATCACAACTAGTTACAAGCATTGTCTCCAGATTACTAAAGTGTTTTAGCACATAAGATGATAATACATTCATCAATTTATTGCAGAAAGATATTTCCAATTTAATCAACTTTGGAAAGGAATTTGAAGCCAGTTGATTATTCCATATTGACTTCAAGCTATCCATGCGAGAGATTACCAATGTCTCCAAGCTAGGGAATGCAGCCTACAAAATCCCAATTGAATACTTACTTCAGATTTTCTAACTAAATGCACAAGCAACAAATTTAAACAAGATCAAGCATTAGTTACAAATAAAAAGATTCCCAATTGAAGTGCTAACCTGTTCACTTGAAAGTGATGCTGTAGCAGAAGGAAGGTTGTCCATCTTTCCCTCTATGAAAAATATCTCTTCTAAAATGCCACATCCAGTAATGCTGAGATGTTGAAGATTTACAAGTCCTCTAGCCACCGAAGATGGGAACAAAAATCTTAAGTTATCACAACCTTCTATGATCAAACTCTTCAACTTTTGTACGCATGAATGTTCTGAGAGTTGATCATCCCATATCTTCCTCAAATTGATTGAAGAAAGCTTCAAGCTCTCCAAGTTGGGAAATGAAATCTATTGGCACAGAAATTTTTTTTAGTGAACAGAAGGGATGGAGAAGAAAAAACTGAATTGGACAGCTTAAAAACTTATCTCAAGATAAAACATGCTGTTTATTTACATCCTAATTACCTAAAGTCAAGGACAGCCCCCAAGAGCAAGTTAATTTATAAGCACATTGAAATTTAATTTCAAGCAGTTAAAAAAAGTACAGAACCGTCTTTAATAATATTGTATTTTGTTCTTATGTAGTCTTTAATATGGTGTTGAATGTTTTATTTTAAGTTTTCTTGAAAGATTGAAACAACAAAGCAATAGTAAGTTATGTGTGTACCTTTTCATCAAATAGTGGCTCTGGAATGGTGGAGTCATCTTCCATATCAACTGTCACTGGCTTGAAATAGAAACTAGCAAGCATAGGTACGCAATCTAGTGTAAGAGAACACAACTGGGGAACTCAATCTTGTCAATTTTGGTATCATAGTCAACGATGACCTCAGACATAGTTTCGCATTGAGAAATTTCAACTTCAAGAAGTTTAGAAAGGTCTTTAACCATTGAATACCAGAAAACATTTTCCAACCTATCACAACTTTTGACCTTGATAACTTTCAGTTCGGTGAAGGACTGCACTAGAAGTGGGCCATCGCATATTTTCCTCATATTAGCTAGGTTGTGAAGAACCAAACACTCTAGCTTGGGGAAGGCTTCACAGGAATGGCTCCATTCTTTTGAGTCAAAGATATACTGCATTTCATCACTGCTTTGGACATCCAAGTGCTTTAATTGTGGAAATCCTTTTTCATTCAATTGGTAAAGGACATTCCTGATTCCATTTAAATTGGTTAAGCACAATTCCTCAACATTATTCAACAACAACTTAACCCCTTGATCCAAATGAATATTTTTAATCTTCCCCTGATTGAGCTTCAATGTTTTAGAAATTGTTCTATTCCAAGACTCTTTCCACTCTTCACCAATATAAATTCTGTATTTGTCCAGCTGACCAAAGATGAGTAAATCTTTAGGCAGAACCGAAGCATCTTGAATAATTATCTCTAAAGCTGTTAGCTGATGTAAATGCCTTAGCTCACCCAGAGATGCATTGTTGCTTTGTCTTTTGCTTCCTTCCTCCTCCCATTGGATAAAGGTGTTCGCCATATAGAGCTCTTCCAAGCGTGTTAGGCTTGATATAAGTTTTGCAGGAATTGCTCTCAGTCCTGAGATATTACTCAAATCTAGCAACGTGAGACGAGTTAGCTTCCCTATAACTGCCGGGAGCTCTCTAATCTCAGAAGATTCAAAGCCAAGAATCTCCAAATTCTTGAGCTCTGCAACTAGAGCTATATCCTCAAGCATGCATTTTCCAAGACACAGTGCTCGAAGTTTTGGTAAATGAGATAGAGATAGAGATGGAGGAAGGGATGGGGTGCAATCCATTCGTCCAAGATATATAGCCTTCAGTTCTTTAGTCCCTGCAAAAAAGTGATCAGGTACTTTTAGAAAGTTATTTAGACTTCCAAGGTCAAGTATCTCCAACTCTGGACATTCCAAGCTCTCGGGAAGGTCATGGATAAGACAATCAGGCAAGAACATACGGTAGCACTCTCTAAGACTATCCATTTCTGGCCATTCTTTCAATTCGCTGTGCCTTTTCACAGCAAATATAGGTCGATCACTGGATGCAAGTTTGCTAGCAACTTCGTGGACAAGGTCATGCATTTTAACGGATTCACTTTCTTCTCCTCCTTCAAGCAACAAACAAGCTGACATGAGCTCCGTTACCAAGTAGTAGAGTCTGTTTCTTGCATTTGCCAAGCTATCAGCATCTTTATATAAGCCCAAGCTCCAGAAAAATATTAACAAATATCGAGTCCAGCTAGCAGTTTGTCCAAAAGAACCAAGAAGCAAGAATAATGATTTCAATTCATCATTTGCTAGATGATCATAACTCAAATTTATAGCTGAGAACACTGTATCAGTCAAATCTTTATGGTTAAATCCAGTTAACTTCCGTAAAGCATCCTTCCAAGCAGGCAAACCCTTGTTTTTCAATGCAGTTGCAACTGTAATTATCAAAAGGGGCAAACCAACACAAGCTTCAGCAACTTTTAAAGCAGTAGGTCGTAAATTGTTATCTTTAAGTTTATCAGCATCATCTACCTTCTTCTCAAATAAGCTCCAACTCTCTTCTTTAGATAAAACTTCAAGTCTAAAACAAAATTGTTTTTGAACACCCATCTCATCCACCAACACATTAAGATGCCTAGATGTGAACAATACTTTGCATCCTTTGTGATCATCACCAAAAGGCACCCCAACTTCTATCAAATCGAGCTTTTCCCAAATATCATCCATTAAAATAAGAATACTTTCCTCCTTACGTATCCTCTCTCGTAACCGGCTTGCTCTTACCTCTGGTGTCTCCTCGTTAAATTTCAAGCCCAAACTTTCTGCAATTTCAACTTGAATTCTTTTCACATCAGGAGAATTAGTTACATTAGCTGAAACCACCGTGCCAAATGAACGATCTTGCACTGCTTTCCAGGCTAGCTCTTTGATTAGTGTGGATTTACCCACACCACCCATCCCACACACCCCAACCTTGCATACTTTAGCAACCTTCAGTGTCTGCATAATCTCATTCAAGATGAATGTTCTTGATCCCAGGGCCTCATAACCTCTAGCATTTGGAGAAGTGATTCCCACGAGTAAACGAGCCTGGAAAGAAATTGGTCTTGATTCCGGGGGCACATAATCTTTAATGATAGTAGAAATATCTTGTGCTATCTCTTTGGCTTTCTTGCTCAGCTGGTGCCTTGTCCACAGGTTGGGAAAGGACCCACAGGAGCATTTTGCTTTTGCATGGCCTTCATCTTTTAGAAATTTGTCTGCCTCTTCGAGTATTTTTTCCACGTTGTTCAACCAGCTCTGGACGTCTCCATGAATCTCTTCTCCTTTCCTTTCAGCAGCATTAACAGAGCGCTGCATCCTTTCTTTGTGCTCCTTCAACCTTTTAACCTCCTCGGCTTCGAGTTTGTCGACGTTGCCCTCATAGAAGATTATATAATCAAGCTGACGTCCAACTTGCTCAACAGTGTATTCAGAAAATTTTGAAGCAATTGAACGAAGAGTCTCCTCCAGAGTCGCCATCCTGCTTCTCGAGTGTTTAGTCTGCCATGTGTAAAGTAAGCATGTCGATTTATTATCATATATATATAAAAGTTTCTCAAACAATCATATTTAATGGTTGTATGTAATTTATGCATTTGTATTTATTATTAAACTATTAAATTATTATTATGTATTACAAAAAAGAAATTTGAGGAAGGTCTCTTTTAATCCTTCAAAGATTAAATATCATTAATTTGGTCCTTTCAAAAAAAAAAAATTGATAATCCTTCAATTATAAAAAATGATATTAAAATAATCTTTATTCATATGAATGAGTTAGGGACTAAATAAATATATTTTTTATAATTGAAGATTAAAATAATATTAATTTTGCATAATTAAAAGATTAAATTGATGAAATTTCTAATAATTTAAAATCAATGTTAAGGACTAATCTAATATCAAATATGTTTTACACAATCAAAGTAATAACACTTAGATTTCTATACCATTAAAAAGTGGTTTACTCAAGAAATTTCTCAAAATGCAAATCTAATTGTTTTCTTTCTTCCCAACTAAGATGGAGAGAATTTTGTTTATGACAAAGAAAATGTGAACAGACACAGAGAAAGATAACGAATTTTTTCATATAAACTTATTCAATGTTATTTTAAATATCATGTTCATGCTATATGTTCAAATTTATTAACTATTTAAAATAAATAGCCAACATATATATATATATATATATATATATATATATATATATATATATATATATAATTGATTAACATCTAAAGTTTTAAGTACTTAGAATGTATTTGATTTAGAGTTAAGAAAATCAAATTCACATTGACAGCTTTCTAAAATTATGTTGAGAGAGATAATTTGTTGTTTGGTCAAATTTCCGTTTACCAATTTTCAACGTGGTGTTGGCTTGAAACTAAGATTTAAGTTATAACATCTTTTTCTTTGTTTTTTTCATTACCAAATTCACGTTGCTTTTAGTCTTCTTTCTTGAAACACAAATATTTTGATTATAACCTTTTCTATTTTCACTTTTTGTAATATAAATATTAATATTACAATATAAACTTATACCATTTTTAATAATTACATATTTAAAAATAATTTTAATTAATTTCATCCAAATAAAATTCATTTTATCAAATTTAATTTTAAGACAAAAATTCTCAAATATATATCATGTCACTGTAAATTTATTTTCAACTAAACTTAAATTTATAAAATTAAATTGATTCAAATTTAAATTTACAAACTTTAATATAAACAGACACTTATATAATTAATGTTTTTCCTACGTCACATGCTATATATAAGCAAGTAGTAATAAATACATCAGTAATACTAAATCGTACAAAATGGCATTCGTGATGACACACAAATTTTTCAAAAAAAGTATCAATGCTTCTGTTTTGTCAAGTAAAACAAATACATAGCCAACCTTGTATGGTCATTTTTTACTTGATTGATCAGTATTTACTTCGTCAAGTTTCGTTTCGTATTTCTCTAGATACATATACATCATGAAACAAAATAATATTTATTACATCTATATTATGATATCAATTTTTTTGTTTATTTCCTTTGTTATTTTCAAGGCGCAAAAGGTATATTAAAAACTAAAAGTTTGAATATGAATAATTTTTTGAATCTCTTTTAATTTTGTTAGAAAAAAATATATTCACGTACACATTTGTATATAACGCTATTTGCAATAAAAAAATCATAAACTTCTATTGTATCTATAATTATCCATGTAAGATAATTACAATCCAACCTTATATTAGACCACTTCTATTTGGCAATAGTGCATTTACGTGTTTTGGTAGCTTAATATATGAATTAAAAAAATATACCAAAAAATAAAAAGGCGAAGGCTTCCATGCATCTAATTTAGTTTGGGTGCATTCATGCATCCCGAAATTGACTTTCAATAATAGGTTAACACGAATTTATTTGCTATTATAACTGAACACATAATTTGTGTTATATTCTCTTTGTAGTCATCTATGAGGCACAAACATGGACACAGACACGAGACGGACACGAATATAGAAATACATCAAATTTAAAAATTATAAGACACGGACACGGCATATATATATATAATTTCAAAATTTAAGAAAAAAAAATTATAATTCATTAATATCATTTTTATAAATTTAAAGATTTATAATATTTTAATATATGTATCTTATCCATTCATAGGGGTGGCGTCTCATGTAAGCCATGGGAGGCTGCTGGCCCCCTACTGCCCAAAATTTCTAAAGACATCTATAATCTCTTTTTTTTAATTTCCTTTAGATGCCCCCCTTAGCTATGATTTTTTTTTGTGTGCATTAAAAATTAACTAGAAGGAATATTGGTGTAAGGCAAGCTTCGGTGACAACAAAGTGGACGATTTGGTACGAGCAGATGTAGAAGGAGCGTACTAATAGTGATGTGTAAAAAGATAAAACTTAAAATATTGGTATGTGAAAATAGTGATTTGGGACGTCAATCATGTAATTGAGTTTGAATAAGTTACGAGCTTACTAATTGAACGTTAGTCATAGAAATTAATTTTTTTTTAAAAAAATATTAATGGATTGTGTTCAAGTTGTGTCCTAGTCATGTCTAAGCGTGTCCGAGAAGTGTCCGAGTGTGTCCAAGAAGTGTTCGAGCGTGTCTGTGATGTGTCAAAACTGAAAAAAATAATCTTTTTAATCAAACACATTCAAATACGCAGAACACATATATCGTACAGGTGTCTTCTTGTATCTGACACGGACACGTGTCCAACACGCAGACACGCCTCATAATCGCACTCTTGCATTATTGTAACTTAGTCCCTGTTTTGATTATTACAAGTTAGTCCCTTCAAAGTTCAGACACCACTAGTACCCACTGACCTGCCAGAAACTAGTCGAAAACTGCTGTTGCTCGTCATCTCAACCAAAACCCATAGCCTTTCTTTTCTCTCCACAATTCAAACCAACCAAAAACCCAAATCCTCTTATTCCTGCAATGAATTTAAAACCCAAACCAAAGTACAAAAGTCCTTTGGATTTGAACACCATCAAAAGATCAAACCCACCATCACTAAACACCAAGTTGTGCCCAAAGTTTCAAGCTTTTCCATCTGTATTCCGATCGGCGACCCTGGTCCGAGTTTATCTAAATCGGAGCTCTAGGAAACGGCCTAGGAGGTCCTTGTCGAGGCTTTCTAGAGTTCAAGGTCGAAGTCATTGATGTCTCGGAGATAGGTGATTGGGATTGTCTCTGACAGGGACGACACTGTCATTGCACGTGTTGCTGACTTCGAAGCGGCGAGCAAGGTGAAGAAGGCTCTGGATCTAAAAACGGCGTCGTCGAGGAGGAGCTCGGTGAGTGAGTTGGGGGTGGAGAAGGAGGAGTTGGAGGAAGAAGGAGAAAACTATTGTTACTATGAAGGTGATGGTGAATGAAAACTTATTCAACTATTGTGGAGGAAGTCGTGGAGGATACTATGAAGGAGAAAGTTGTGGAAGAATTTGCGGTGATGTCAAAGGAAGAAGAAAAGAAAGAAAATAAATTTTATTTTTTTAGGGCAATTCTTGTAATTTTCAAAAGGATCTAAGTTTGTAATTTTAAAAAATTGAAAATTACCTATTCGATAGGTTTATGATTTTCAATCCTTACCATCCATTTTTAAAATTACTAAATCAATAGTTTTCATTCGTAGTGCATCCATGCACCTCAAAAATTTAGATGCATTAAAGAAACCCTAATAAGAATGGAACTTACGACCTTTAATTTTGTGTCCACCTAACTCAATCCTAACGATTGAGAGAATCCTCACTAGAAAATTTTGATAACTTTCAACCAATGTGACGGCCTATCAAGAAACTGTACAACTAAGAAAATTTGTTAATATTAGAAACCACACCCTATATCCCCTCCACCCACCCCTAGGAAATTTTCAAACATAAATTTATATAAATAATATAATCCATCACAATCTAGTTAAAAAAAAAAAAAAAGCTTCACATAAAACAATTGAAAGACATTTGTAAAAGAGACTTCCACCTCCATATCTATAGAATCTAACCAAGTAAATAATACACCCCTTAGAACAAAAGTAACAATTGATGAAACTATTTAAGAGTTTATTTTTTACAATGCAGGGCACGGGATGAGGCAGATAACATAAATCCACACCCAACCCATCCTATAGGAATAAACAACTCAAACCCATCCCATGTAGGCAAAAATTGCAAAGCTTACCTGCATAGGGTAGCATAGTGAAAACGAGTTGTATCTCTCATGGAGAGGACCTATGTTCGATTCTTGGAAAAATTTTATGAGAAAAGAGTCATACCGTTTTGTTCCTAACTCAAAGGGAGTTGAGATCTCAGAGCAGACCATGCTAAAAAATCAAACTTTAGTATTCTTTGGATCTTTGGTATTCTTTGATCTTAAACTCCAAAGTCTCAAGCTTTATGTTTGATTTAGAATTTTGGCTATGGTGGATCTTTAGTATTACGTGGATCTTTGGTATTCTTTGATGTTTGCTTTTAGCCATGTAGAGGATTTGGAAACAAAAAAAAAAGAATGACATCTTTGGGGTGTTTAGTTTATTTTATGTTTTTTTTTAGTTGATAGGTTTTTATTCATAATTACAAAAATATCACATTATTTTAATTTTATTTCTTGTTTTTAAAATTTTATACAGGAAAATTATGAAAATAATTTTTTCTTGTTTTAACAATTTCATTCTCAAAAGTTTGAAAACAAGACCAAAGTAAAAATAAGATGAAATTTATGAATGAAAACATATCAACTAAAAATAAAAATAAAAAACAAACCAAACACTGCTTTGGTTGCCCCAAAAGAACTGGATCGGGTGGGTCAGGTTAGATCTAATTTATCTGTTCGAATCGGATTAGATTCAGGCCAAGCACCGAAATCTAAATTTGTGTATGGAGCATAGCAGGTCGGATCAAATCTAATTCAAACCCTGTAATTTGACATCTCTACGTGTGAGCAACTAACAACTTGTTCCAAAGTAACGCAAGGAAGAAGCGATTGAAGACACAACAGAGGTGTAGGGGATCCCTGATGCGCAAGGAAGATGATGAACAATGTTGTCATAGAAAAACAAGGGCCAAGGAATATAAAGTGGGTTTAAGAGATTCTTAATAACAACCCTATTTTAAGAATCTGATAGTGAATAAAATAAGTGTGCAACCCAACAAGTAGAAACTAAAGTAATCTCAATTTTCTCATCATTTTTTTACACTACTTTTTACACTGGTTGATGAAATACAAATTCATGATTAATCGTGTATATAAATTAGTTAATGGGTATCTTATTAACCAATCAATACACATGATTCTCGTTAATCAATCAATACACACGATTAATCACGAATTTGTACTCCATTAATCAGTATCAAAAGTGGTGTATAAAAAAGTGATAAAATATTTATTTTTTAAAAATAAAGATATGAGCAGGAAAAATTAGAACTCCAAGCAAAAACCTAATTAGACTATCACCAAGAGCCTCACCTAAGTAATGTGAGACTTAAAACATTTTTTTTACACCAATATAAGTTTGAAACATTCAATAACCACAAAAATAAGATAATAGTTATGAATTACGTAACCAAGTGTTAATAATTCTGATGTATAGAATATTAAATGATTGTTAAAAGGTTGAAAGTTACATGCCTTCTTTTTATGCCTACATATATGACAACGTTTATAATGCACCTAAATATTTTTTGAGCATTGATGCTCCATAAATAAAAATCATTGATTTAATAATTTTAAAAACGAATGGCAAGGATGGAAGACCAAAAACTGGTTGAATAAGTAATTTGAAAGAAAGTGTATTTTAAATATAGCTGTATTTTTGTGAAATGCATTAGAAAATGCGCAAGAAAGTGTATGAGAAAATATAGAAGACAGTCTGTTGTGTTAAAGACCAATATATTACCATTATGTGTAATATACTCTGCTAAAAACAAGATATGGGTGGAAGAGATTCATATCTTCCTTTTTGTTCAGAAGTCGTGAAATGAACATGATTATATTGGATTGTTGTATCATTAGGGAAACAAAGATATGGCTTACTGCACCTAGATAACATTGCAACTACTGTTGGTGGCATGAATTATCTTACAAAGAGAGATACATATGCCTCAATCCAATATCATGCTAATATCTTCTATTATTTTATCTTTATTTCATTTGATTTCTCATATTATTTTGTTATTATTTATGCGTTTAAATTTTTCATTATTCCATATTAACACGTATCTTATTGAAAATATTTTATAGTATTATTTTTCATCTCAAAAGAACAACAACATTCGAACACATACTTGCATTTTCATCAAATAGATTTAAAATAAACTATCGATGAAAGGGCAAAAGCATCTCAAATCATTACAGAAACATAAATTATCCAAATAACACAAATAGTAGATGTCTTCCTATGTGGCCAAAGGCCCAGAAAGAACACATAAAGGTTTGACTGTAAAGGGCATACATACCTATTTCAGTTTCAGGTGGTGTATCAATGACCCCCCCAGAACCAAACGTTTGCCAAAATCCAAGCAGCCTTATCAAGAATGAAGGTGACTGAAGAAAGTTTGTGTACTGAAGTGAAAGGACAGTATAGATATATATTCTAGTGTCAGCGACGTTTAATGTTTACCCTTTAGACCGGTACTCTTTTACATTAAAACCATCGGATATAGGAAAAGCTAGTGAACGGCTATGATTTACCACGGGCTACCCTTTAAGCAGGTGAGTTTGCGCATATTTCAATCTAGTAGTGACGGCAGAGATGAGCTCAATCCAGCTCACAAAATCTCTAGATTGAAACCCTTAAAAGTAGAGAGAGAGAAAGAAGGAGTGGAATCCGTTGGGTCAACAATCCACCAGTACACGTTGTCTCTAGTGTCAACTTTTTATAGTGTTTATTCCAAGTCGTCGACTATGAAATGTCTTGATTAACTTGTGAGATTTTTTATAGGTTACGTTAAAGTTTTGTCATCTATATTTTACGTATATTTTCGATTCGGTTACCGCAACTTCCGCATTGTCGCTTTCATTGCTGTCCCTATAATAAATATTGATGGTATTTGTGACTCTGTTTTTGGATTTTTACTTTATGAAAATAATATTTTTATAATTTATTTTTTAAATGAATTTTTATATTTATAAAAAATTTTAAAATAATTTTTGTCACACATTTTTATTATTATGTTATTATAATATTATTAGTTGATTAATAAAATAAATATTTTTTTATTCAATAGAAATTTTTTAAATGCTCTATTTATTTATAAAATATCAAATAAGATATTTTTTATTATAATAAGTATTTATTCTTTTGAGTAAGTGTTTTTATTTAATAAATATTCTTTTTTATAAAATATCTAATAAAAATTAAATTAATTGTGTTAAAAAAAAATTAATGACAAATATTATTTTAATTTTTTTTTGTAAATACAAAAATTGATTTAAAAAAATTATAAAATTAAATTAAAAATAAATATAAATTATTCGGACTAAAATTTTAATTTACCTATATATATAAGTGAAAAGTAAGCATTAATTGATGCCGCATGCAAACAAGTAGATAAAAAATTTCAGAAGCGACCATGAGATTTCATAGTCAAGGACGACTTGAATTAAAAACTATACAAAGTTGTCGCTAGAAGGTTAAAGTCTTCCAAACTCCAATGCCAATTTGAGAATATTTTTTGGGTGAAGGAGTTTGAGATTTTAATTAAGCAAAAAGTAGCATGCTGGATGGGCTCTTCTTCAATGCACTTAAAAAGGTGAAATCATTGATGCTCTATAATTTTGACGGCTGATAACCAGTTTTTGTAATATATTTTTATTTTAATGGATAAAACATGAATATCACTTTGACAGTTTTAATTTTGGAAAATAATTATTTTATATTTTTTTAGAAGTGTAAGTACTATTCATAATATTTTTAATAAATATGATTAAATGAGAAAAAATAATAAAATATATATATATAATAAATAATATTAGATAAAATATAAAAAGAAGTATATGTACTATTTAATATAATAATATAAGAGTTATTTAATTTTGTTATACTTTCCAATCATGTCTTTTGTTTAAGTTGAAATTTGAAATTTGAAGTAGATTTTAAAGTGAGAAAGATATAGAGTTACAGATGTGAAACTTAGTTGCATAGAAAATTCTTATGAGCGTCGTAGAATGATAAACCGGTGGTGATGAGTCATATTGGTGAGAAACAACTAATCAACTTGTACATTGTCTATTTGCCCATTTATCTCATAATTCAAATCCTCATCTAAACCGGATTTAATGATTGCATTTTTCTTTGACAGCCTGGCCAATGAATAATATTCAATTGCATTTTTTATCTTGGTCGCAGTCATCATTCAAGTGTTAATTAGTATCAAGTTGTTTATCAACCAAAAAAAAAAAAATCAAGTTGTTTAAACCAAACCTTGATAGAGTCATTAATAATGATGGATATATATTAAATAACATATGTGACTGTGAAAAACAATAATGAAACATGCATGGTAAATACAAAGTTGACGATATGGTTAAAGCCATCCAATGCCAATTTGAGATATTAATTAAGCGAAAAGCAGCATATGATTGACGTCAAGTGGGATATATTATTGTTAGCGTAATTAATTATAATTAAAATTATAATTAGTTATGATTAATTTTATAAATAATTTAATTGATTTAATATAAAATTATATTAATTTAGTATATAATTTTATTTTATTTTATTTTTATACAACATTATTTTTTATAAATAGAGGATAATTTTTTATATTCATTTAATTTAGAAATATACATAAATTTTTTAATATTTGTCTTCTTATTTCTGTTTAACATAAGATCGAGTCATAGTATCTACCTTGAGGAGAATTTTTATTTTTCGCTATGTATAGTTCATGGAACTCGTTAGAATCACTACCAATTATTATCAAACCCAGACTTTTTCTGTTATCCGCTTCGCTCATACTTCAAACTCCAGATTCTAGACTCTTAAATTTCAGATTCCAGACTCCACACTCCATTTTAGACTTTGTCATAGATTACAGACTTCGTTCTAATGACAGAACTCCGTTTTAGACTCTATCTTAGATTCTAGACTTCGTTCTGATGTCATACCCTGTTTTAGATTCCGTCTTAGACTCTAGATTTCGTTCTAATGGCAGGACTCTGTTTCAGATTCCGTCCTAGATTACAAACTTCGTTTTAATGGCAGGATTTTGTTTCAGACTCCGTTTCCATTGTAGATTTTCTCATATGCAGATGTTTCCATCTCAAATGCAGTTTGGGCATGTTGGCTTCTCCAAGATCTCGACATTGTGTTTTTAGATTATTTTTAGTTTATTTTATCTTCGTATGTCTACTTGTAAATATTTTTAATTTATTTTCCAAACTCCAACTCCAGATTCAATAATTATCCTAGTCGATTCTGCACTTTGGTTTCCAAACTCAAGTTAGTTAAACCCACTTGAGTTTGAGGGATGATGTTAACGTGATTAATTATAATTGAGATTATGATTGATCATGACTGATTTTAGGGATGATTGTAATTGATTTAATACAAAATTAGATTAATTTAGTATATAATTATATTTTATTATTTTCTTTTTTTACGACTGACGGACTTCTTTTTATAAATAGATATTAATCCTCTTATATTCATTCAATTCAAAAATATACATAAATTTACCAATATTTATCTCCCTATTTCTATTTCTAACAATCATATATATTTATATACAAAGATTCCAACTAATCAATCAAACTTGTACATTGTCTATTTGTCCCATAATTCAAATTCTCATCTAAACCGGATTTAATGATTGCATTTTTCTTTGACAGCCTTGCCAATGAATTAATATTCAATTGCAATTTTTATCTTGATCACAGTCATCATCCAGGTGTTAATTAGCATCATGTTGTTTATCAACCGAAAAAAAATTTCAAGTTGTTTAAACCAAACCTTGATAGAGTCATTGATAATGATGGATATATATTAAATAACATATGTGACTGTGAGAAACAAGGTGAATGCTACCATAAGTTTTGGTGTATGGTGCACCATTGACTTAACCTGTAATAATAGGTTAATCAATTAAGTTGGTTTATTTTTTGCTTTTGTAAAAATAACCCCAACTAAGATGGCTTCTTCTTCCTCAATTTTTTGGTGACTGGCGTCACGTTTACGGTGACCAATGCCATTACAACTGGATCTCGCAACCAACATCGCCCTCGTTACCACCTTCGACCATCCTGTCGTTGGCAAACCACATCTCGCAACCCCAATCTCAACGACGCCTCACGACCTCGATATCAAACTACTTCACCATCGTCGTCCCAACCCATCACCATCACGAACCACCGTCAAAACCACCTCCATGGTAAAACCCCATCCACGCGTCGCCCATCTAGATCTGATCCAAACAGTCAGTCACTGCTACTGGATCCACCGTCTTTGCTCGCTGCAAGTCCTCCCTTCGCCTAGTTCTACAAGTCCTTTCGCCCAGATCTACCCCCAACCACTCGACCTCGAACTCTTCTGGTTCACGGACAAAGCCGGTTGAACATCACTACACTCAAATAGTTGAAGCCCGTGATTGTCTGGTGGTGTGTGGTGGCTCCGAGAACGACGCCAGCTCGAACCCCAAACTCGTGGTGGTGGGTGGGTGGTTCGCGGGCGACAAGAGCGGGGTTCTAGTTTGAGACCATGGCGGAATACGATTGTTTGCGATCGATCTGGGGCATCAACGCACCACCGTGAGTTAGATTTAACCACCATGAGTCAGATCCGCCCACCATGACTTAAAGGGTGGTGTGATTGTGGTTTGTTGGGAAGTAGACATGCACGACGATGGAGTTTGGCGACGCGGTAGAGGACAACTTTGATGACAATTGGAGTGGTGGCGTTGGCTAGACGTCGTTGTGGCTTGGGCAGTGTAGGCATAAGGTTAGGTGGTAGAGGCGAGGATGTGCACAAGGAGAAATATGGTGACTCGCGGACGTGGAGTCAAGAGTGGTGCGCGGTGAATCTAAGGTGAAGAGAGAAATGACCATATTGTAATTTTTAAAAACTTGCTTATCAGGTTTTCAATAATGAACATCAATCAATAATATTATTTAAATGTAAATAAAAGGTTGAGATATTAGAGTGTATCATACACCCTAAATTAAAGGGTATATATTAGAAAAACCCGAGAAACAATACTGAAACATGCATAGTAAATACAAAGTTGACGATATGGTTAAAGTCATCCAATGCCAATTTGAGATATTAATTAAGCGAAAAGCAGCATATGATTGCCGTCAAGTGGGATATATCATATATATTTATATACGAAGATTCCAACTAATCAATCAACTTGTACATTGTCTATTTGTCCATTTGTCCCATAATTCAAATCCTCATCTAAACCGGATTTAATGATTCCATTTTCTTTGACAGCCTTGTCAATGAATTAATATTCAATTGCATTTTTTATCTTTGTCACAGTCATCATCCAGGTGTTGATTAGCAGTTAGCATCAAGTTGTTTATCAACCCAAAAAAAAAAAAATATTGTTTAAACCAAACCTTGATCGAGTCATTGATAATGATGGATATATATTAAATAACTTATTTGACTGTGAGAAGCAATACCGAAACATGCATAATAATAAATACAAAGTTGACGATATGGTTAAAGTCATCCAATGGTGGTTTTTTTTTTGGTGATTGTACATTATTGTTGCTTCTTCAATGTTGAGGAAGAGGGATAAAGTGAATGTGAGGTTTGCTTCTTCAATGTTGAAGATGCAGTGTACACAGTGCTAATGATGAGAGAAGAAAGATAAAGTGACTGCGTGGGTTCTAAAGGATCTACATTCAAGAATTATGTTTGTAATTTTCATAACTTATTCATTCATCAATCATCACCTATTCAACAAGTTTTAGGTAACTAATGTGAACTGTTTATTTTTTTTTTATTAATAAATCAATGGATTATTTCACTTGGTGCATCCATACTCTCCACCCTTTTAGGTGCATCGTAGAATTCTCCCATGTTGGATATATGATATACTTAGATTCCAGCTATCCAGTCGTTGTCCCACAATTCAAATTCTCCCATAATTCAGAGCCTCATCTTAATCGGGTTTAATGATTGCTTTTTTCGATGTCGTAGAAATGTTAATTAACTTCAAGGTGTTTAACACCAAACCTTGATAATTCATTGATGATTATGAATATGTATTAAATAGCATACGTGAGATACATGCGCAGATATGTTTATTTAGATACAGGAACGATGAATGAATTTAACATAACTTGAAAAAATAGGACATGGGACATAGATAAGACTGTTTTATGGAAGTATTTACTGGTTTGATATTGTTTCAAGAATTTGAATTATAGGCACATGTTTGTATTGGCTTCTACAAATAATAATAATGATAATGATAATTTAATTTTTTTGTTGAATTTATTTTAAGAATTGGACACTAGTTTGTGTTTGGATATAGTAGAATATTCTTAAGCTTTAAAAGTTGTCTGACTACCAAAATGTAAAATTATATTTTACAACAGCACTTTGGATTCGAATGGTTAGATCTCTCGTTGATAGGTAATTTATAATCTCGCTACAAATTTATTCCCTGCGATTGACAGTTTGTTTTAGTCTTAAAAATTATCCTAAACTTTTGTTTCATAAAAGAAAAATATATTTTACAAACAAAATTACTAAGAACGAGCATGCAGCTGATAGCACAAGCTACATACAATAAAATAATAATAATAATAATAATAATAATAATAATAATAATAATAATAATAATAATATAATAATAATAATAATAATAATAATAATATATATTACATATTCGAAGACAGTTAAAAAGATGAATGAATTATGTAAGGACAAAACTTAGTTCATTTTTTTAGTTTTATTATATTTATTTTATCAATTAAATTATGATATGTGTATATTTTTATTTTCTCTTTTAGATATTAATGTTCTCTCTCTTTTTTTAGAAAAATACACACATATTATAATTTAATTAATAAAATATAATGAACCTAAGAAAATATACCTAAATTTTATTATTTACGTAATCCCAAAAAAATTAGGCATACAACTTGAGGAAAATGGGCTAACAATGTCCTCACTCATCCAGACAAATGAGACCACTTGTATGAAATAATGGTGCAAAAACCTTTGAAGGTGTCATGCTGTACGGGTATACATAAACGATGCTATTCGAAGCTACTCAGTTTGGTTTATTGAAAATTTAAGTTTAGCTTAAATAAAAGGAATCATTTTTAGAAGTCAAGTCAAGATATTAGATTCAGAGAAAACTAGTTAATGACAAATAGTGGATTAAGTTATAGGATTTAATTTTTATTTTTTAAGCGTAATGTGTACTTTTAAAACTTAAATAAGTAAAAAAATTAAATTTTAAAACTAATGCACAGAAATGAATTTTGACAAGAATTGTAAAATAATTAATTATTCTAACCTTTACTTTAGCAAAAAATAATTGCACATTTGTTCTTGCCTAATTATTTTGGAAAACTACTTTTTACTCAGATTAAGCTTTATTTTCTCTAAAAACAAACACGTTTGGGTTTCTGTATAAAAAATATTAATTTTTTTACATTAAAACAGCTATTTTATAAAATTTATATTTATAATTTTTTTATTTCAGATTATTTCAAAAGTTGAGAGATAAATACTTTTTTACTCTCAACTAAATAACTTTTTCAAATAATTTATATTTTTTATAACTTAATACATAAAAACAAATTATTTTATACAATCCAAACAAAACTCTTTATCTTATAAATTAACATATTCAAACATAAATTAATCTAATCATAATTCACATTTCATACCTATTGTTCATCTTCTCAATCGTCCTGATCGTTCATCGAGATAAGGATTATAAGGTCAAGATGCGCTAACTCATATCAAAAGACTGTGTAAAAGGCGTCATATCAATCCACTTATCAAATTTTTAAATTATGAATACTGTTGAATATACATTTTTATATATACCATTTTAAATTTAAATAATATTCTAATTTCTATAATTTTCACTTTTTTAAATTTTAATTTATAATATTTTTTTATATTGATTCCTATATTTTTATTAATTTGAGTTTTGATCCCTACTGTTAAAATAAGAGTTGCTATATTTTTTATTTATTTTGATTTTAATTTCTATAATTTTTGCTCACTAAAATATTGATCTTTATTTTTAATGAAAAATTAGTCATTATAATTTTTACTTTTTAAAACATTAGAGTTTGAGAGAGCAAAACCCAAATAATTAAAAACACTAGGACCAATATGAAAACAATAAAGTATAGAGATCAAAATTAAAATAAGTAAAAATTATAAAGATTAAAATCTTATTTAAACTCATCATTTTATATCTGCATAATTTTTGTTATTTAATTATAATTAATCTTATCACACCTTTTACATTATATTCTAACTCTACCACCTCACATAAATGTGAGTTTAAAATATGTATCGAACATTTTTCTTAAATCATTTGAAGTCCAATAATCTTGACCTTACAGGTGTCCTAGGTTCCATGAATCACCCTTAAAACACGTTACAACTATATTACGTAGGAGACATTCTTTTGAATATGTATACAAAACAAAATTAATTACTATATAATACAGTAACAGCTTGACATCATATTATTTAATAAAACAATTTAAATGAGTGATTTAGAAAATTAAATGCAATAATGAATTCATTTAAAAATTAAAATTATACACTGCTATGTAACACCAAAAAGTTTTGGAGAAAACTTATATGAAATTCTTTAAATACTTGTAATGTTATTCTCTCATAAAAACTTGATATGTGTATTATTTCTTAGTTACATCATCCTTAAATTTAAAGTTTTTTTTTCTAATTTAAGTGTAAAAAATAGTAAACGTATTAAAAAATAGAACCACAAATATTTAAAGAACTTTATATATAACGTATAAAAAAAAGTAACTTTATATAATTTTTTTTTCCAAAAGTTATCACGAAATCACTAATGATGTGGCAAGGCCATGTTATCCTTTTTTTTTACTCAACAAATGAAATTTTAAAAATAGAAGACAATCTCATGATATCACTGTGCTAATAGATTCGTAAACTATTTCTTACCAAATGAATTCGCACTATATATCATTTTTGTTAACAAATAAACTAAAAATAGACAAATAAAAACAAAATACCAAAAATAAATAAATAAAATCGCATGAAAAATTATCAAAGACAAAATAAATAAACAAATAATAAAAATATAAAGAATAAAAAAGTTAATTAAGCCTTACGAATTTTACAGTAATGTGTTCGCATAAAGGAATCTCGGAAAAAATAGGCAAGTCTCATACATCAGGGGGAGAAAACATTGATTACAAAATCAAGCCACTAGATGGAAACAACTGGCCAAATTATATCTCACGGCATACAGATTATATCTTTTTTGGGTATATAATAATGAAATTTACAACTGAAACCTAAGATCTCATACTTCAACTCCATCCACCCAATCAGTTAAGTTCAGGTGGCTGCCGCTGGTACGATAATTACTATATAAACAAGGTCAAACTTCATACACATTTCATTTTTGTCACATTTTAATTTCAAAGAAAATGAGAAAATCACCCAAACAATCCGCATATTCTAAAACTTATAATTGAAGGCCAGAACACTGAAAATTTGTTATACTTTGAACCAGAAAATTAAAAATAGGTTAAAAACTGATCGATCAATGGTTCCTGCAGTTCCCTTTTCCCTTTCCGATAAAAAGTAAAAACAATTCTAAATTGTTGAAGTTCAGCATGGTTCCCTCCTTGATAGTCTCAGTACGAAATGTTCATAATCTGCTAGAACATATATGTCTTGCAACAATATTCCTAATAGTAATGGTCTGAACTAGTTCACCTTTCTGATACTATCAATAAATAAAAAATATGCATTTATCAATATAATCTATATTACTAGCAAACTCTAATGGTAATTACCGATTGCAAAGTTGTTATATCCTTCAAATCTTCTACAGCTTCTCCAACCAATCCCCCATAAACAATTCAAGTTTATAACTTCATATATGTAATTCATGAATTTCTTTCAAGAGAGAAGAGACTACATGATTACATCATGATTATGGATTCGTTGTCATCAAAATCTATCTCAATATTATATTTAACTGCCAAAAAATGGTAAGCCAAGAGAAGGCAACTAGGCAAGTTTGTTCTTTGGAGATCCCCAATAAAGTGAAACATCCTGGAAATGGAAACATCATGCCACATAGGATGAGAGAGACAACTAAATTTCAATATATATAAATAAATTATATACAACAAAAGAACAACGAATTCAATCCAAAGTAAAAAAAAAATTCGTCAGAATGTTCACTAAATTTTCAACTAGGAAATAAACATTACCTTAGACAGGGTTTCAAACTGAGGACATCGCAGCAACTCCATCAGATTGTAATTGAGGTTCACACCCATGCAACAGTAGAACACAGGTAACCACAAAGTAAAATATAATGATATTGGAATATGAGATTTAAGAAACATCTGGTAAGTCTATTTTTTTAAACATGCGACATATTAACTATATGAGCCCTTATTATCTCCAACTTTAACCATTTCTTATCTAATTTTGGAAATCTCCAAGACACTAATCATAGCATTTACCATGGTTAGTACTAAAACATTAAATAAAGTGGTTAAAATTTGAGACAATAACGATCCACATAGCTAAAATGGCACACATTAAGTAGTGTGGTGTAAGTATCTTAGAATCACTCATTGGAAAAGAAGCCTGCTTGCTCATGCAATGATGAGAGTTTTGTAATATAGAAGTTACTAGTATTTGAACCTGTGGACTATATTCAAGAAAAAAAATGTGGATGGAATAAAATAAATTAAAATAATTTGTACTATTTTTTATAATTTAAAAATAAAATCTTTATTGAATATAATTTATAATAAACTATAAGTTATTTTAAATATTAAAAATATAATGAGAATAAATTGATATATATAAAAAATTATTAATAACTGTATCAAAGTTTTGTATCATAATTGAGATATTTGTATTTGATGAGACAGATGTATTGTTAGAAGTATAAATATAATGTTAGAAGTATATATAGAGTACTCAATTTCTAATATAAATATAATGAGAAAATATCTAAATAAAAAAAGTGACAATCTGCATCCATTTCACTTTAATCCAGTAATTTGTATTATGCAACGAATCTGTAAGGAAAATAATCAATATACTAATTAGTTAAAGTCAGTATTACAAAAAAGCATTGAAGTCTGAATATACTTAGTAGAAGATTAGATGCTGTAATAATGAAAGAGCGAGTGTCTGAGCTTGAGATGCTTGAGGCCTTGAGCATGAAGTGAGTTGGAAAAAAATAAAGAAGCTGAAGATAATTAACATGATCATCAAGAAATTGAGCTGTAATGCCTAAGCCCTGTAATGCTACGATTTAGAAGCCATGCAGGAAGTCCAAAATATCACCAGCATCAACAACCAAAATGAAGAAAAATCCATCGCAATAAACTGAAAGACTTGAAGTTGAAAAGTTCAATCTCTCCTAGTTGCCCCTTTTCTCTAAGTAATAATGTAACTGAATAACGATCATTTGCTTGCATTATGCTATATACATGATAATACAACAGAGAATGAATCTCAACTAATGAATCCATGATGTGTCTTTTGAAATACCCCCTCCCTAGTGGAAGAAAAGCAACTGAATCCTTCAGTCCTTCACGGAAGACATGCCGAGAAATGAATATAAGGGCATTGTCAACAAAATAAGCTTTTTAAATGAATTTTTTTAAAACAAATCTTATGGCTTAAAGCCTTAATTGATGTTAGAAATTAAAATATGAAAATGATAACAGTAATGCAGCAAGAATATTTTACGTTAAATATTCCCAAAACAATATAAGTATATTTAAGAACACCATGATAAAAGTTCCTACATAAGAATCTATTATTTACTAATATTTCAGATATGTTCAGTTGTATACTTACGAAAAAATTCCAATTAAACTTACTAACATTGACAAAGGTCCAGTATCTCATTAATTAATAAAATTATAATATAGCATAAGCAAAGATGCCTCGTTACCTTAAGAAGCACACAATCTTTTAGACAGCTATAGGTTGTAGTCTTTAGAAGATGAGAGAAGGACTTTAACTGGGAATAAACCATTGATAAAAAGCTTGCACATTGAAGTCGAGAGCAAGGTCTACCCATCAAAGCTTAATTTTATGATCAATAAATCAATGGACTAACATTTTCCACTTTTGCTAAAAAAAGTTGGTTCAAGTGAAGACAAACTCCTGGTACCTACATAAGTGGAAATCGATCTTAAATGTTAGTAGTCTTAATAGCTGTAGGCCTAAAGTTAAATTAAGAGTCTCATCAAATCCTCTAAGCATCTCAATTTTTTCATGGTAATACAAATAATGGTATAAGGACACATTTTCATGACAGGAGAAAAAAATGAAGGAACTATTTTCTTGGCAGCTAAATTTAAATTGTCTTTAATATGTAACAAACATGTCTAGCTTCCAGGATATGTTGAAGTTAAGATAACGAAAAGGGGAAAAAACACAATGAAAGAAAAAAAATAAAGAGATGTCATCTCCAACAAACTGGACCTGAATAAAAATGTATGTAATGAACATTCAAATGTGCTGCGATTTCATAGAAAAGTGGACTAAATTAGATGAAAAGGCCATATTTGTATTTCTTTCATTTTCCCTTATAATTCCTAGTATTGAACGTCATTAAGCTTAGATCTAATACATAGTATGCCAACATAATTAGCAATATACACTCCCTAAACTGAATTATGCGAAATAAAATTAATTCTACCTTTTTTTCCTGAAACTACGATAAAATGCTAAATCAGCCTTTAAATTCTTGTTTTAGCAGCTTCCTCCCACAAAAATATTCAGAGATCTTTTCTTGAAGTCATGTAATTACCTTTTGGTAGGAAAACAGTCTTGGACTTTGAACCATTAAAAATGCCCATCTTGGAAAGTTGTACCACCATCACTTGAAACCTCCAAAAACTGCAACTGCCATAACCTGGTTGCGAGCTTCCTCACCCAAGGCTCACTCTATGATCAGTCATCCTATTTCATAGAGCATAAAAGATAATTAGGTGCACAAGGATTAAAAAAACACTTTAAGATCAACCTATATCAAATCATGAACTTGACTTCAGGCTTAATAAGTTTATATCTAACAAAAGTAAAAACCGTAAAAAAAATTCAATAATTATAGCATGCCAAGTTCTAACAGGAAAAGAAGGAAAATTCAAGAGTTATGAGATTTTGATGGCAAACCTATTGATCAAATTAGAGTATAGAAAGAGGAAAAGTATGAGAAGAGGAATGTACTTGGTATAGTAGGTGGTGCTGGCAGCTAAATACACAAAGTTCACCTAAATAGCAGGCTTTCCTCAATCTATATTTCTTCCAGAGTCCAAAAGAAACAAAAAGCCTAAATAAATGAAAACTCATAAGGCCAAGGTATTTAGGAATTGCTTTCTTTTGCATTTCTAATCAAAGATAGTTGCAACATTTCAATGACAATTTTTTATCTTCATCACATTCAATAGTTGGCAAAAAGGGAAAAACCTACAAGCACATAGATAGTAAATCACCTATCTTAAATGCGAGACATAAGGACAAAGAAACTAACTCAAATCCAAAATTCTATGTTCATTAAAATGATCCAAGGCTAAAATAACAATTCTAGGCTCAAATCCAATAGAACAACAGCCTAATATACCCAGCCATGAAGAGAAGATACATGCAATTCATTATTGAATATCACCCTCCAACCAACATGAAGACAATAAAGAACAAACACCACAAAATTTAGGTGGAAAAACATGCAAACAACAGAACTGTTACTGCAAAGTATCAAGTATCTAAATTGCAGAAAACTTAAAAATTTCAGTGCAGCTAAAAATAAGTAATGAACAATGGTCTAAATAGGGGTGGTTGAAGGAGTTGGTGCCTTGGTGGCCTAAAGACAAACTCTAAAATGAGACCTTTAATTTCTACAAACTACTTTTTTGTGAAAAATTTTGGCAGGGACACTCAGAGCATATAGTTCAATAGAGAGAACAATAATCTCTACAATCTTAACTCTTTCAATTCAAGTATTTGGTTTGACAAATAAGAAAATTGTTACTATTTAGCATGCTGATAAAGATTAGAATGTGTTGCTGGCAACAACCAAGAAAATAAGAGTGAAGAAGATAATAATAATAATAATAATAATAATAATAATAATAATAATAATAATAATAATAATAATAATAATAATAATAAACACTCATTTATAAGGGGAAAAAAAAAGAACCTTACTTCAACTGTTCAAGGGCCACTCAATATAATAGCTTCCATGATCTTCTTGAGAAAAAAATCTCTCTCTTATTTTTATTTTGAATTTATCTATCATCATAGAGACAAACAACATGAACCCTGCACACATTATATATGAAAAATCAAGTTCAAGAACTACTACATCTAGGAATGAATAAAAATGAATAAAAAACTGCAAAAATCATATTGGTAATTAAGTTTAAAAATCTATGTAATTAACTCACGACATAGACATCAGTACAATGATACAACATGTATAATTACCCAAGTTAAAATCTCCTGATATAAGTGCTTCTCTCCATGAGTCATGAGCAACATTCTACAAAATGAATAACCATTAGAAAGTCTCAAACACCATGGTATCATTTTAACTTTCGAAGTCTATAACATATGATCAGCCATATGACTCACAAAGCAAATCAAATTTACATAAAAGAGATCAATAATCAGAACCATTGAACTTTCAACGTGGGCAGGAAAGTAAAACAGCAAAAAAATACTTACAACATTTAAAGATACGATTTATGAAATTTCAATGCAAGGTTGTACAATATTTGTAGAAAGGGATGGAATGGATAATCACATAGCTGACTCTAGCTGTAATGACTTTTCCATCTTCTATTGATTCTTGCTTCCTTTGGACTTCTTTTAGGCTGCTAAAGTCCATAGACCAACTTCCTCCCACCATGTGTGACCAGAATTGTTGTTATCAGCTTCAAATTGAGACATATATAAGCGAAGCCAGCAGGGAGATGCTACAGGAATGAAAAAAAAAATTAATGAAATAAATTATAACAAACCATTTATACATATAATCATTGTTACAGATCCAAATTTAATAAGAATGACAAACGAAAAAGATAACAAACCTGCTGGTTAGCAAAAGCAGTATAATGAGTTCATGTAACTTGCTACATTATATGAGCATGTTCACAGATTTCATATGAAGAATCTATGTGATAGCCAGCGTTTTTGAACTCATGATCACCAAGCATCATTGTCTGTAAATCAAGGAAAAAGATCAAAAAGATAAAAAAAAAAAATGAGCACAAGAAAATTATTCTCTTCATCAAGCAATACAAAAGTAATCTGATAACCTACTTTCAACTCCAATTCAGAGGTGTGACTTTTCCATTTTCTATCGATTCTTGCTTCATTTTGACTTGTATTAAGGTGATAAGTCCATACACGCACTTCCTATTGATTGTTGTGACCAGAGTTGTTGTTTTCAGCTACAATTTGAGGCAGTTATGAACGAAGCAAGCAGGGAGATGCTAAACAAATACAAAAAAAAAGTAACCAAATAAATTATAAAAATTCATTTATAAACACAATCATACTAACATTTTGTGCTCAAGCCCTCCCCTCTTTAATAAGCTATTAAAGTAAAAATTCCATTAAAAGCTTGAACAAAAACTACTTGACAAAATGCATAAAAGTAACATCAGAGAAGAAAAAGGTTAGAGATATGAGTACGTTTGAGGGATTGCGAGAAGAGCGAAATGGAAAGTAGTATGTAAGGATTTCTCACTAGGAACAGGGACTTTCACTGCAAAACAACTCAACGTCACAGGGCCAGCCCCTTGTTGTAACACAATTGAATGGGCAATGTCACGGCTTGGGGGAAGGCCTGTAATCTCCTTGAAAATGACAGAGAACCGGTTCAAGAGCTCCTGAAGTTCATCTTTCTGTAGAGGGGACAGCAGTGACTCATTTTCTGTTGTTGTATCATCATCTACAGACCACAACATTCCATCTTTACCTCCATTCATTCCTTCCAGCAAGCTGTGAAAAGAGGCTTGTGGCATAACTTTAGGGAGCTGTCCACGTAATTCCACATCCTTCCCTGCCCACTGAAAATTCATGGTCATGTCTTTCCAATCCATTAACACCTTCCCAAGCGTTTGCAGCCACGCCACACCCAATATCATGTCAATACCTCCTAAATCCAGCACATATGCATCCACCTTAATGGAGGTTATACCCATTTGAATTGTGATTCCCGAACATATTCCAGTTGTGGTGACCCTGTGTCCATCTCCTAACCGGATACCCAATGCTTTAGTGTTAGAGATCCTAAGGCTGATGTCACTTGGGGTGAAATAAAATTGTGACTGGCCCCACTGTCCACTAAAATAAAAATGGACACTCCTTGTAACTTCCCCTCCAATCTCATGGTTTTTACTTCACTCATAGAGGCCTCAGCAAACCCAAACAACCCCATAGCTTTGCACTCTAAAGTCCCCTCGTCCTCTTCCTCATCATCGTCTTCTTCCTCATTGAGTGTCTCACCATCACCTAATATTATTAACTGCAACTGCTTCTCTGGGCATTGATGGAGAGGATGGAATTTATCCCCACATCGAAAGCACAGATTCTTCGCCCTCCTCTCCATGAGCTCATGATACGGCAAGTGGCGCACCCCCTTGCTTTGATTATTTCCCCATCGACGGTCCCCCTCTACCCGACGAGCGCTCAACGCCAACAACTCGGAGGAGACCTTTTGCGGCGTCTCTACCAAGGTGGTTCGAGTCCTACCCGTGCTCGGGTCTCTGTGGCTCGAGTAGTCTCGAGGTTCCTTGGAAAATCTGTTGGATTGCCAACTCTGCCCCGTCTTCTCACTCGTCTCTCCCAACTCCGCCTCAATGTCGCGAGCCAATTTCATCATTTGGCAGCGCGAACGTGGGTTGAACGGTCTCACCCGATGTTAGATCTCTGGGCACAACCCACCCATAAAATACCCCATGTATTGCTCCTCTGGAAGGCGCTCTACCTGAGACGAGATGAGTTCAAACTCCTCAATGTACTCGTCGACTGACCCCGTTTGTTGGAGGATAGAGAGCTCCTCGAATGGGTTATCAAATTTTCGCCCACCATAACGCTCGATCAAGGCACGCTTCAGTTTCTCCCACGACAAGTCGTCCTCCGTCGCTCTTAGCAGATTAAACCAATGGATTGTTTGGGCCTCCATACACAGCCGAGCGAGCTTAATCTTCACCTCCTCCGACGTACCCTGAACCTCGAAGTACGTTTCTGCTCGAGTGATCCACCCCACTAGGTCAGACCCGTCGAACATCGACAATTCAACTTTCTTCGCCAACATTCGAAACTCCTCCATCTTATCCTTCCGCCGTGGCTACTGTTCCTCCGACGAGGAGGAATCGTCATGAGCCTCATCCGTCTTCTTCTCCAACATCTTACTAACCTCTTGAAGCAGAGACTGCTTCAACTCCATGAATGTGACCCGAAAGGCTGATTGAAGATCACCAAGCCCAGCCTCCAAGGTCGTGAGTCGTGCCTCCAATGCTTCCACTCTCTCAGTCATCTTAGGTGGCATGGACAATTCCGGCAATGCTGGCGCTACCTCGACGTATCCGGCAGGTCGGACCAATAATGGAAACCCCGGAAGGAATCCGGTATATTTGTATTATTCAATATCGAAGAGAAGCTGATAGAGGTCTTACAGAGAAAGGGAACGATAACCAGAGCCTAAGGCTCCTATCTAGAGAGATGCTCTCCTAACAATATCAATACCAAAATACATCACAAAAAAATACTCATTGCTCCTACTGTCTTACTAATGCATGATTCATTTGGATTTTCTCCCCTACAAACGCAGTAACAGAATGCCAGGTCATGAAACTAATTCCCTCTCTCACGTGGACCCTCCTTCTTTCTTCTAGAATAAACCCTCCAAATGTTGGGCTTCCTATGATTCAGGTTCAGCACCTGATCCAAGGCTTGGTCAGTCACTGTATTGGGCCCCATGGCCCTATCAAAATCTTTAAAAGCCTGCAAGGTTGAAATAGAAAGATATTTTTTTTTCGAAGTCCAGAAACCCCACCCTCTCAATCCAACTTCATCAAATGACCCAAAAAGCAAGTCATACATTCAAAACCTAAAAGCAATAAAACTAACAATTAAAAGTTCCATTGCTATTAGTATTTGTTCCGACCTCCAATTGCAAAAGTAATTAAACACATTCCCGTATTACCAACCTCCGAGACCCCTACAAATCAACCAACAATTAGAACTACACAAATAAAGCTTTTTTTTTAAACAGATTCATTTTATAAAATTGAAATTCTCAAACAGAAAGTACAAAGCAAAGATCAAAATGGAGTTTCGTTCAAGGCAATGTTCAATACCTAGAAGCAGAATTTTTGATATATTCATCATCATCCTGATTTGGTTCAACAAATATTAAGGGTTGATTATCCTGTAAAAAAAAATGTTGAAATTAAGTAGCATGAAAATCAGATATAGAAAAAAAAGGAAAATACACCAATCCTCCAAGGCAATAGCAGACCAAGCCCCACGAGATAGCATTGTTACCTCCTCGTAACCTCAAACCCCATCAAACATCCAATGACCCTGACTCAACTACCACAGCTGGCCAAGCACGAACCCAGTCCCCCCAAACTCGCCGTTGTGAGTGGCCTGCAAAATCCGCACCATTGATGTCCAGCCTTACTGGACCTACCGCACCGCCATCGAACAACTACGCCACCCTTCCAGACCTCCCCTGCTTCTGTTAAAACAAAAAATCACCCTTGCTGGAGTTGTGTTTTGAAAGAAAGCTAATAAGAAAGAGGATGAGAGAGACTTTAGAATGTGTACATTAAAGAGTTTGGGGGTTTGGTGAAGGCAAATAATGGGCTGGTAGGGGAAAGGGCATCTGGTTAATAAGAGAAGGAAGTTGAAAATGAAATGGAGAAATTTAAAATAAGGAAATAAGTAAAATAAAAACTGATTCAAAAACAGAGAATTAGAATTATAATGATATAAGATGATAAAATTAATCATTGTTACCCGAGACGCAGCAAAGAAGATGATGGAAGAAGCCGTCTAAGACGTAGGCAATGAATGAGATTATTTGGAAACCCAGACAAGCAGAAAAGAAAAGAAAATGAAGTAGTTGTGTGAGGTTGTGTGAGGTTGTGACGGAGTTAAGTTTTCAAAATTGGAAGAAGAACAGTCAAGGAGACGGTGGTGGACGTCTGAAATGCTTCTGACAGTTTTGGGTTTAGAAATGAATAGCCACGAATGAATTGTATTGGAAATGGATTGTATTGAAACTCAAACATGCCAACAAATGCACCGTCTCATTCCCCTAACAGCATCTTTAATGATTTTATTTTTTTGTTGTACATCTGTATACAATAAAGACAAAAATAAAAATTTAAGAATTAATTCAATCCTTAATAAGCTATTTTTTTGCGATGGAATACAACTGTATGGCACAAGTCATAATTAATTATGAATTTAAATTTAACAAATAAATTATGTTTTAATTTAATAAAAATAATTAGGTTACTAAGAATAGAAATGTGCAACTTTTGGCGGGAAAAAAAGCTACCAGAAGTTGACACTTGGCAGAACTTTCCTTGAAACTACCTCTGAAATATATATAGTATAGATGTTCGTAAGAGAGAAAGAAAGAGAAAAAAAACAAGAGATTCCAGTCAGTGCCCACAATAATACAACCACTGCATCTCCTTATCCATAGTCAGTATTGTGGCTTTTATCTCTTCAATATCTATGTGAATGATCCCCTGCAAGAAACAGAAGAACCTTATCTTTCATGGTAATCCAACTACAACCTGGATTTTTTTTAATTCGTTTGAAACTCTTGGTCTTTCTTATTAAGTCACCCTCAATCTTTTTCCCAGCAGCAGAATACAAGTTAGATAATACCACGTAAGGAGTTGCATTTGTAGGCTCCAGCTTAATAATATGTTGAGCAGCAAGCTTAGTAAGGTCAAGACGTAGGTGGGTCTTGCTTGCACCAAGAATAGCCCCCCAAACCCCAGAATGGGGCTTTAATGGCATTGAATGGATTAAATCAATAGCTTCATCCAGCAAACCAGCACGGCCAAGGAGATCAACCCTGCATGCATAATGATCAGCTTCTGGCTCAATTCCATATTGAGATTTCATGGCGTTAAATAAATTCCACCCCTCTTCAATTAGTCCTGCATGAGTACAGGCTGAAAGAACAGCAAGAAAAGTAACATGGTTGGGTTCATGGCTTTCACTCTGCATTTTTTATAGATATTGAGAGCCTCTTCACCAAAGCCATTTTGTGCAAGGCCATTGATCATAGAGTTATAAGAGATGACATTTGGTTCAATGACACCTATGAAGATCCTGTAGGCATCAATTACATTTCCACACTTAGAGTAAAATGATATAAGAGAATTTTGTATAGACAGATCATATTCTAGGTTCATCTTAAGAACACAAGTATGAATTTGAAGCCCTTGATTCAAAGCTACCAAAGCAGCTGAAGCAGCTAGAACACTGCTAATAGTTAAAGGATTAGGCCGACATCCTTCCCAATTCATCTAAGCATACCAATGCAAAGCTTCATCATACTCCTTATTATTCACAAACCCAGATATAATAGCCGTCCAAACAAAGTCATCTTTCTCTGGCAACATATCAAATAGCTCTATGGCCTTTCCATAGCTCTATGGCCTTTCCAACTCTTCCACTCTTAGTAAATCCAGTGATCATGGCCGTCCAAGAAATCAAGTCTTTCTCTGGCATCCTCTCAAAAAGCCTGTAAGCTGCTTCTACTTCATTGTTATGAATATATCCAGAAATTAAAGAATTCCAAGTAACTATATCTCTCTTGCTCATGGTACAAAACATTTTGTTTGCCAAGTCTGTAGAACCGAATAAGCAATACATAGTAATAAAAGAATTACTCAAAACATTATCAAATTCAAATCCCATGCGCGAAACCAAGGCATGTATCTGCATGGCCTCTAGCATCCTACCACAATTTCCACAAGCTTTGAACATTATAGTCATGGTAGTGGAATTAACTCCAACCAGACCTTCCCTCCTCATATCCGAAAACAAATCAAACCCCTCTTCAAAGAATCCTTTCTCCATATACCCATCTATCATTGCACTCCAAGAAACCATGTTTCACTCAGGCATTCTGTCAAACAAGCTCCTAGCATCAGCAATCCTTCTGCACAAACCATCAATCATAGCACTCCAAGAAACCACGTCACTCTCAGCCATGTTTTCAAAAACTTGCATCGCCTCATTTATTTTTCCCATCTTCAAATACCCATTTATCAATGCATTTGAACAAGCCGGATCCCGAAAATCAACAGGGGCCTCACGGTACAACTGCTCAGCCCGATGGAACATTCCAACCTTAAAGAAACCCGTGATCATGGTAGCATAAGACACGAAGTTGCGTTCACTCAAAACAGAAAACAGCTTATAAGCTTCGTCTACATTGCAACCGTTGCGTATATAAGCAGAGATCATAGCGTTATATGATGCTGTGGTTCGTTCAGGCATTTTGTCGAACACTTTTTGGGCATTTACGATTTGGCCATTTTGGGCATAGAGCATTGCAGTCCAAGAGACGGTGTTCTTTCTCGACATCCTATTGAATATCGTTTCTGCTTCTTTGACATTGCCGTTACGTCCATTTTTGGTGATCTGGGTATTGCAGTGTATCAAAATTTTGCTGCCTCTACCACTTTTTGCAGAGTCATGAACACCGGGTTTGGAGATATGATTCTGTGAGAAAGATTGGTTTTGGCGAAGCTTGGAATGTGAGAGGTTCAGTTTAGTGATTCGTTGGTGTAAGTTTCTGGTTAGCATGTTTTGGTTGGAGGGTGAGGCAAGAATTCCATTGCCGCAGCCAAACCAGTAAGGGCTGCTACCAGCAAGGAATTTGAGAGTAAGTTATATACCTAATTGATTCTTTTATTTATTAGAAATTGGCCACCTCAAAAATACACGAAATTAGGAAAAAAGAAGGAGAATAGAATGGCTACGAAGGACAAAATGAATTGCTTTAAATTAGCTCCAAATAACAAGGTCACTAAGATATCAAATATATAGCCACAAAATTTATCACAAAATTTCATTTAAGTTTCTCAACAACAGTAATTTATCACTAGTCACTAAGTTTAAATTGACAGTCTGTCATTTTTCTATTAGAGAAGGGTGCACATTCAAGTAAAATATATGTTAACTCAAGATTATGCTTTCAGTTATAAGTATTGGAAATTGGATAGGTAATGGGTTAAAAAATATATATATGTACATAGGAATGCTACTGTTTGCTTGAGCCAGAGAGAGTAAGATAGGTAAGGAACAAAACAAAATTTCTGTATACAATTGGCTTCAACACTAAAACTCTAGGATGTCCTTGCTGTGAACCTTCAAGATTAAACAAACAGGTTTAAATAAAGAAATAGTTATGACAAATGAGGGGTGTAAAATGAAGGGAAACTGGATGAAAACTGTTATGAGCTTATTTTATATTGGGATAATAATTGTGGTGGAACAAATTTAGTGTTAATATTATAGACACATTAGCAATGTGGACATAGGATGACACTTTCTCAGTAACTCAAATATAAAGGATTTTTTTTTTCAAGGAATAAGCCTAAAGGACAGTTCCTCAGATGCAGTAGGCAAGCATCAAGATACAAGCTTCCCACCACACCTTATAGTAGTCCATGGCATTTAAAAAAAGGCAATCTTCTATACTTCGAATTGAATTTATCAATTTTCCACAATATAAAATAAAGTCATTCACAAAGCTTAATATTTACAACATAAATCAGACAGTACAACATTCTTTAAACCTGCAATGAGATTGTTACAGGATTTTTTTATTTGGACCATAAATCAGACTAATCGTTCCCTGAGCACACAGATCAGCAAAATTGGTTGTCCATAATGACAAGGCAGCTCATGCAAGAAACAACTAACAAAAAGCAAGCATAAAACAAACATACACACAGCAAACCTAAAAAACCTTACATGGAATATGGATCGACCGTGAAGTCAATTGTCAACCCTGACAACAGAAATCTTTGGATAGGAATACCGCCTGAAAGCACCAAATTTAGATAAAAGGCCATACAAGTTCAGGCCAGACAACCACAATTCAGCACCTGTCACTGCTGAAACAGTATTTAAGCATGCAAGGTAAATAAGATCAATTCAACCTATAGTTAATAGAGGGATTGAAGCAGGATTTGAACAGTTTAGCCAAAAGTAGAACTTACATCCCCTAATTTTGAGTTCAAGCTGTAAATCTTTTTCTCTGCCTCAACTACCCGGGTTTCCCAGGTCACTTTCTCCTTGTCTTGTGTTTCTAGTTCCCTTTTAAGCTTGTCCACCTGCGTAAAGAATTTCAGAGTAGGCATCTTATATTGGTTAATATTTCTGAAGGATATTTTGCCATAATATTACCAGCACAAGCAGTTTTATCCACTAGAATCCCTACATTTAAAATATCAATAATTGCTCCCCTCCTTTAGGTCGGAATTTAAAGCATTAACACATATACCCAGTACTATTAAACAATTTTCCCGCATTGACACCGAGATGTAGAGGGGAGCGACATTATAATTTACACATATTCGTACACTTTAAAAGAGATGTATAATGATTTTTTTCTTAATTTATAACCTTTACAAATCTAGTAGGTTTTTCTAATTCACTACTCAGAATGTTCTACATGAATTTTATCTTGCACTAGAAGAGTGATATAATAGAAACGACTTTTTGGACAAACTATTATTTGTGACAAAATTAATTACTAAATAGCTATTATTTTTAAATAATTTATTAAAATATCACTCTTTTAAAATTAATTACTCAACTATCACACTTTCGTTCAATGTGACAATTTTTAAAATTTTTGGGTCACGTGTGATGCGCCATGGAGGCTGGCACATTCAAGTAAATTCTGCCAATACGGTTGGTGCAATCTACGTGGATATGCCAGTCTCTTTGGCGCATCCCACATGGGTCAGAACAAAGGATTCCTTACCCTCTTTGATTCAACCTGTGCAGATTTACCTACCTTCTTGGCTCAACCTGTACAGATTCACCTACCTTCTTGGCGCAATTTAAGTATAAAACTCTTTCCCCCTCCATCTGTCTGATAAGCCTCAATTTCTCAATTCTCACTATCTTCCTAGAAATTTTCTCTCTCTAAACTCTCTATTGTTGTTAGAAGTGGTGTATTTTGATCATTCAGATATTATTCCTTATATGTAAGTATTTATTTTAAAGTTTGAATATTTTTTATTTATGATTTGTTGGCTATTATATTAATGTTAATTATATATTTATGTTATTTTATACGTATTTAATGGTTTTATAGTTATTTTTTTGTTTGACTAATTAATAATGTGATTAATATGATACATAGTGTGAATTGTATGAATTAATTGTATGTAGAATAATAGTATGATTTTTTTGAGTACTTCACATGTTTTAATTAACTAAATGTATGATGTAAGGCTTAGGAAGGTATTTGTACGTAAAATAAGTGACACGTGTAAATTGATTATTATTATTCAGAAGTGAGATTGAAATGGCAAAGCCCCTTAATGTGCCTTATTTTCTATAGTCGATAATAAATATTATATATTATTTTTCATATTGTCACACTAATTGTTGTTGTTTTTTGGCATACAGCGTGACAGATGACTTTCTGTGTAAACCTAGGCTCAGAGGATGGATCGATTTTGGAGTTGCAAGAGTACCATGTGTCTCAGCATGTTTGGCAGGGACATAAGGACCGACATTTGCGTGTTAGACGTGCTCGGAAAACAAAACATATGGACCCACCTGCACGCATTCTTCCATATTTGGAGCTAGCTAGCTTCTCGAGGGTTGCCCATATAGGCTACTGCAGCATCGATCACTCCTTGATCAGTGCGTTAGTTGAGAGATGGCGTCCGGAGACACATACATTCCACATGCTTACCGGAGAGTGCACCATTACGTTGGAGGACATCGGTATCATATCGAGTCTTCCTATTGACGACGCTGTTGTTACTAGCCTTACCCACCGGACTTATTGGCTCGATCTGTGTCATCGGTTATTGGGGATAGATGAGACTCCATCACTCATATCCGGCGGACGCATTGATATGACATATTTGTGGCAGCCAGCCATTACAGAGTTCAGAGACGATGTTTCTGACGAGTACGTGCAACAACGTGCACGACATTACATACTTAGGGTGATTGAGGGTTTCTTATGTCCTGATCATACTGGTAAGTCTGTGCACTTGTTGTTCCTTCCACTGTTAGAGGACTTTGTTGTTAACAGGACATACAGTTAGGGGTTTGCAATCTTAACGTACCTATATAGAAAGCTTTGCAAAGCTACGGACTACCAGACGGGCGAGATCAGAAAAGCTTGCATCTTATTGCAGTATTGGGCATGGTACAAATTCCCCCGACTTGCCCCTTTACTGGCAGACCATGCTGAACCCGATGTGTTATATGTTGCTGATCGTGGTCGATTACGTCCATTAGCCTGACAGTAAGTTCTTTTCATATCATTTCTTTAGATTATTTTGCTTTATTGCTTACTTTGCTTCATTTCTCACTTACATTCATAATACTTTGACTTATAAATAGGTGGCGCAAGCATAAAGTTTTGAGCGATACTGTGACCAGCATACTTGAATATTATCGTTGGTTCTTTGACCAGCTTAAGAATGGTGAGATATGTATTATTTTACATTCATTTGAATTAATTACTTATGTATATGGCTTCTTAAGTACGTGTTCACATCATTTTGTAGATTATATAGCAACCCTACACAGATGAGAGGGTGGCATCACTTCCACCGGCTTGTGTGGCTGCTAGGGACATAGCACTAGCAGTTGTCCCTCTCATATGTTTTCATATTGTTGAGTGGCACCAGCCAGACCAGGTGATGCGCTAGTTTGGTCTTGACCAGCCCATACCACGGAGACCGCACTAGCCGGACAGTTTGCACTCAATTACATTGGCAAGTAGGAATGACGAGAATTGGCTAGTCACACATGTTCTTTACATAGCAATATGGGATAGTCGAAGGGAGAAGCTGTTAAATTTTAATTCAAATATATATGTTATGTGGATTAACATTAATTAATAATTAAAATATTATTTAAATCATTAATATATTAATTATGGAATTATGTTTATAATATAGCACTTGGTCAGTTTATGAATATTGTATTTGGGCTTTTGTTGTGAATAGCAGTGATGGGTTTGAACTGTTCATTTAGTAGCCCGTTGAGAAGTCCCTACTCTCATCTAGTAAGTTATAAACTGTTTTCCCATTAGGCAGTTTTTAGTACGCATAGAAAACCTACCAGGATTGAGGGCAATTTTTCTCATACATGCTAATTCTCTTGATTTCTTCACTGAACAACAATGGATTGCAGAATCATGCCAGGTACACATCCTTGATCAATTTCTTGAATACAATATGTTTAATATGCTATAATCTTGTATCTATAATTGATCTAGGCTTCTCGTGAAAAATGGGAGCACTCAAACAGGGTGTGTCTTAAGATGATGACATACACTATGGAAAAGTCAATTAGATAGAGCATTCCAGACAGCGAGAAGGCTAAGAAATTTCTAAAATCTGTTGGTGAGAAATTCACGACTTTTGATAAAGCTCAGAAGGGTCAATATCTTTCTTTGATTGAGAAGACTAAATATGATGGTGTTGGTAGAGTTCGTGAGCACATCATGAAGTTAGTGCACTATTTTAATAAACTGAAGTCTCTCAAGGTTGATCTCGGTGAGAGTTATCTGATTTGACAGGTTCTGGAGTCGCTCCCTTCTCAATTTGATGTTCTGAAGACCTCTTATAGCACTCAAAAAGATGAATGGACAGTTGATGAAATGATTGCTATTGTCTCTCGAGAAGAGGAATCTATAAGGAAAGGGAAATTACAGTGTTCAGTTTGTTGCTTCTACTTCTGGTACTAAAAATGAGAAAAAGAAAGGTTACAAAGGCAAGTTTCAACATGATAAGAAGAAAGGAGGGAATGTATCTCAACACTTAGAGCCTAAGAAGAATTTCTTCAAGGGAAACTGCAAGTATTGCAAGAAGTATGGTCATAAAGTAGATAATTGTTACATTCTCAAGAAGAAACTTGAGAAGCAAGGTACACTCCTAGCTTTAGCTTGTTTTGAATCAAATGTGATTGATGTTGCTCCCAATACTTGGTGGTTTGACTCAGGTGCAACTATTCACGTTGTGAATTCTTTACAGGGGTTCACAAGCCTGAGGAAGCCAAGTAATGCTGAATCCAAGATCATTGTGGGAGATGGAGCTAGAGTGCCAGTGGAAGAAATAGGAGTAGTTACCTTGTATTTACCTTCTAGACATACTTTATTGTTGAAAGATGCTATTTATGTACCTTCTATGAGAAGGAATTTGATTTCAGTTTCAGCGTTGGATAAATGTGGCTACACTTTTGAATTTGGTAATGGAAAAGTTGTTGTTTGTTTTAATTTTGTTGCCGTTGGTTCAGGAGTTTTGTGTGATGGGCTATACATGCTGAATTTGAATGATATGTCTATTAACTCCGTTGTTAGAAGTAAGCATAGTAGGACTAATGAGAGTTCTTCTATGTTATGGCATAGACGCTTGGGGCACATCTCTAGGCCCCGGATTGAAAGACTGATTAGGGAAGGTATTCTTCATAACCTTGACTTCTCTGATTTTGATACTTGCGTTGATTGTGTTAAAGGCAAGTTCACTGCCAAAACTAGGAATAAAGGAGCAAACAAGTGTAATGATGTGCTACAGTTGATTCATACAGACATGTGTGGACCCATTACACCCACTGCCATGGGTGGATATAGGTATTTTATTACCTTCATAGATGACTTCTCCAGATTCGGTTGGATAGATCTTCTCCAGGAAAAATCTGGTTCTTTGGATGCCTTCAGATCCTTTAAGGCTGTTGTTGAATTGAAGACAAGAAAGAAGATCAAATGTGTGAGGTCTGACAGAGGAGGTGAGTATTACAGTAAATATGATGAAACTAGAAGAAATCCAGGACCGTTTGCCAGATTTCTCGATGAATGTGGAATTGAAGCTCAATATACTATGTCTGGTACTCCTGAGCAGAATGGAGTTGCAGAGAGACGTAACCGCACGCTTATGGATATGGTGAGATGCATGTTGAGCCATTCGTCATTGCCAGATTTTCTTTGGGGAGATGCTTTGAAGACTGCTGTGTACATTCTTAATCAAGTACCCAGCAAGTCTGTACCAAAAACTCCCTATGAGCTGATGACTGGAAGGAAGCTGAGTTTGAAACACTTTCATGTGTGGGGTTGTAAGGCAGAAGTTAGACCTTATAATCCTCAGCAGAAGAAGCTTGATCTTAAGACTGTTAGCAGCTTCTTCATTGGCTACTGTGTGGGCTCTAGAGGTTATAGATTTTATTGTCCTTCTCACTCCATGCGAGTCATCGAGTCTGACCGAGCGATATTCTTTGAGGATGATTTGGATAGTGGGAGCCATACACCACGACCAGTCACTCTTAAAGAAGATCGGACCGTAGTTCCTGTACCGGTTGTTTCACTTCCTACAGATATCATGGTTCCAGTCAATTATTATGATGATCAGGCTCTTCGAGGAGAAGATGATGTTGTGGCACCACCAGCTGATGAACAGGAACCAGATGACACTGCTGAAGTAGTCTCATTAAGAAGATCTTAGAGAGTACGCAGGCCTTCTATACCGGATGATTATGTAGTGTATCTTTAGGAGCACGAGTTTGATCTTCATGATGACGACAATCCTATAACCTTTAAGGAGGCAATCTCTAGTTCTCATGCTTCCGATTAGCTGAATGTTATGCAAGATGAATTGTCTTCTATGTCTCATAATGCTGTTTGGGATCTCGTGGAATTGCCAATTGGTTGTAAACCCGTTGGGTGCAAATAGGTTTTTAAAACTAAGCGTAGTCCAGATGGTAGAGTTGAGAGGTACAAAGCTAGACTAGTAGCAAAAGGCTATAGTCAAAGAGAATGCATTGATTATAAGGAGACTTTCTTACCCGTCTGTACAAAAGATGCATTTCGAGTTGTTATGGCTTTGATAGCTCACTTTGATTTAGTTTTTCACTAGATGGATGTGAAGATGGCTTTTCTGAATGGAGATCCAGCCGAGGATGTTTATATGGTTTAGCTTGATGGTTTTGTTGAAACAGGGAAGGAGTATTCGGTTTGCAGACTTAAAAAGTCCATTTATGGACTGAAACAGGCATCCAGGCAATGGTATTTGAAATTTGATCAGGTTGTCACTTCTTTTGGCTTCAAAGAAAATGCCTCAGATCAGTGCATTTATTTGAAAACAAGTAGGAGCAATTTTATAATTCTTATTCTATATGTCGATGATATTCTTCTTGCTAGCAGTTGCGTTAAACTTTTGACTGAAACAAAACTAATGTTGAGTAACCACTTTGATATGAAGGATCTTGGTGATGCTTCAGTTGTTTTAGGCATCCAGATTTACCGTGATAGGTCACGTGGCATTCTTGGATTGTATCAGAGAGGATATATTGAAAAGATCCTCAAGCAGTTTAATATGCATTCTTGCTCCCCATGTGCTGTACTTGTTCAAAAAGGTGATAAACTCTCTAAATCTCAATGTCCTCAAATTGATATAGAGATAGTTGAAATGAAAAAGGTCTCATATGCTTCCGCTGTTGGCAGTTTAATGTATGCTCAAGTTTGTACTCATCCCGATATTGCTTTTGCTGTTAATGCTTTAGGGAGATACTTGAGCAACCCAGGTTTGGGTCATTGGAAAGCCGTGAAAAAGGTTATGAAATATTTGCAGGGAACCAAGGATTATTTGTTGACCTATAAGAAGTCTGATCAACTTCAGGTCATTGGTTATTCTGATTCTGATTTCGCAGGTTGCCCTGACGACCGAAAGTCTACTTCCGGCTCTATTTTTATGATGGCAGGAGGAGCTATCTCTTGGAAGAGTGTCAAACAGACTCTTACAGCTACTTCTACCATGGAGGCAGAGTATGTCGCTTGTTATGAGGCTACTTGTCAAGCGATGTGGCTAAAAAACTTAATCTCTGGCTTTCATATTGTTGAAAGCATATCTAGGCCACTTGTGATATATTGCGACAATACTGCTGCTGTGCATTTCTCTCAAAACAACAGAAGCTCTTCTCGCTCAAAGCATTTTGATATTAAATATCTGTTTGTTAGAGAGAAAATTCTGGAGTTTCAGACTCGAATTGAGCATCTTGCTACAGAGAATATGTTAGCAGATCCACTAACTAAAGGCTTAACTGTTGGAGCTTTTCAGAATCACGTAGCTCATATGGGTTTAGTTAAGTCTTTTGATGTTTTGGTTAGTGGGAGTTTGAAATTTTATATTTACTTATTGTCATTCTTATGAGATATGTATGAGATGACGTCACTTTTATTATCATATCTCTTATAGCATTTTCAGATGCTTGGACTATTCTTGGATTACATATTTCTCTTAATCAATTATGTTTTTCCATATTTATTATTCTTTATGTGAAATATGAGCATTTAACATGTATGATCTACTTCCCTATTGGATACTATTTCTGCAGCGTTAAAGCTTATATTTCTAAGATTGTTGGTTGACACGTGCTTTGACCATAGTTAGTATTCTAGTGTTAATGATTCTTGTATTTTAATGATTGACTAATGCTATCCAAGTAGGAGAATTGTTAAATTTTAATTCAAATATATATGTTATGTGGATTAGCATTAATCAATAATTAAAATATTATTTAAATCATTAATATATTAATTATGGAATTATGTTTATAATATAGCACTTGGTCAGTTTATGAATATTGTATTTGGGCTTTTGTTGTGAATAGCCCGTGATGGGTTTGGGCTGTTCATTTAGTAGCCCGTTGAGAAGTCCCTACTCTCATCTGGTAAGTTATAAACTGTTTTCCCATTAGACAGTTTTTAGTACGCATAGAAAACCTACCAGGATTGAGGGCAGCTTTTCTCACACACACTAATTCTCTTAATTTCTTCACTGAACAACAATGGATTGCGGAATTATGTCAGGTACATATTCTTGATCAATTTCTTGAATACAATATGTTTAATATGCTATAATCTTGTATCTATAATTGATCTAGGTTTATAAAATTTAAATTAAATTCTTCAGAAGCTTGTTAGGAGAATCCCATTGCAAGCATCGTTTACCTCGTGTTTTGAGTACATACGTTAGTATAAAAGAATTACTAGACACTGGATGTCTACCACTGGTGCATCTATTGGGAATACGGTAAGCTCTTTAGCAATTTAGCATTTACTATATGTATGTTGTAGTAATTATAATGACATATTTTATATCTGTTTCTTAGGCGAATATTGCAGAGCATTGGTTCAGTTCGACTACGGATGCTGCCGTTAGAGAATCAACTGCACAGATCCTATATTCATTGCAGGAGCATGATTGCATTACCATGGAACAACTTCGTCCAGCTCCAGCAGCAGATGACATTGCAGGGCCACCTGAGGAGTCCAGTGCACAGGGGACACGACGTAGAAGGAGGAGAGGATTAGCAAGCACTTAGATGTGACTTCGGCATCCCGAGGACTCCGTTTCTACGAGCCAGCGCACGACTCAGCCTTCTTCCACTGTTACCACTCCGGATGTAACTGTTACATACCCACCACACCCATACTCATACCCACCGTATCCTTACTCGTCATCGGGTTACCCATCACACCCAGACCCACCACACCCGTACCTACCATACCCTTACCCACCATATCTTTACCTGCCACTGAGTTACCCATCATACCCATCATAGTTAGGTCCTTCATCTGATCCCTCTCACAGACCACCACATTCCGATGTTGTCCCATCTCATTGACGTGTAATTATATGTAATTGGTGTATATGAGAATGTTATATTTAGTGGTTTTCATTAAATTACTGTTGATGATTTTCAATTATGATTTTGGAATCGTTGTTGGATTGAACATGTTTGAATTACTGTTGAGAATGTTATATTTTTTCTTAATATTTTTTTAAAATATAAGAAATGAATCAATAATAAAATAAATATTAAATAAAGGTTAAAAAAATAAATTATTAGTGTTTCTCATGTCATATTATCAATAAAATTTATTCATATATAACCAAATATAAAATTTTAGTAATGCTGAAAGGAGTGTTTTAGAGAGTGTGTTCCTAGCACTCCTTATAAAAGAATATTCTATCATAGGATTTATTATGAATTATTTAAAAATACCAGGTTGAGCCAAGAAGGTAGGTGAATCTGTACAGGTTAAGCCAAAGGGGGTGGGGAATTCTTTGTTCTGGGCCACGTGGGATGCGCCAACCTCTATGGCACATCCCACGTGACCCAAAAATATTAAAAAATGTCACGTTGGATGAAAATGTGACAGTTGGGTAATTAGTTTTAAAAGTGTGACGTTTTGATAAATTGTTTAAAAAAGTGGCAATTTAGTAATTAGTTTTGCCACAAATGGCAGTTTAGTAAAAAAGCCTAATCCATAGGTTTCATGCACCACCTTTTCCATAGAATTGTCAATTGCACTTGTGGCACCATATATTCCCAGTCATGCTAGAGTTTACATCACTTGGGTTTGGTGGCTATTGTTCAAGCTCATCCACAAATTAGAAGTGGCAAGAACTAATGGCTCAAATATTCATGGCTGACTTAAAAGTCAGCATTAGGCCTTGTAGAGCTTGTTGCTAAAATAACCCCTGGCTTGCTAGACTAACCCATCAGTACTCTACTTGCTTTAGCCCCTTGTATCAAACCCATAAGATTATCTCCTTATACTTTAGCCCCTTTGTTAACATTGCATAATAGGCTCCCCATGAGCCAAGCCAATTTTCAAATCAATTATGATGGTAGGCTCTTTGTAATTGGCTGAATTCACATTGCAAGTAGCATTATTATTCATATTCCTCGCTGTAACTCCTACATCCATCATAGCCCTAGCTAGCATCCTCCATCATCTCCTTCATTGGTACCACAACCTTCTTGTTGCATTCCTTGCTTTAAATGGGCATAGTAACCATAACAAGCACAAAGTAGATGCACACCTTTATAGTCAATGGGGTGCTAGTGTTCATGAAGCCAGACTTTCCTTATTACTAGTTGTGTGAGAACGATATTAATACAAACCCTAGCAAATCTTCTCTGAGCTACTTGGAGTGTGTTAGTATCTACCTTAACAGGGTTGCTAGCAGCCGAAACTAAGGCCAACAAGACAGTTTAATCATAATACACCTTGTTAAGACTAGGGAAATGAATCCAAACTAAATTTCGCTCCACTTTAGAAGTCTTTGCCATGAAATTATAGACCATTGTCTAAATGATCGGTAGTGATCGAAAAGCATCTACGGACCACCACATATTACCTTCCATGTATCTTCCGCAATATCAAATTTAGCCATGAAGAAACCATTGCTTGCATTATGTATGTCAAAACCGCCAGACAACTTCTAGATTGCCCTTCAAATGATCCTTCATCATTTGATAACCCAAGTCCTTCCTTAACAACTTAACAATCCAAGCTTCCGTCCATGGTTCACATAATTCCACAAAGATTCTATCATCCATATAGGCTTTGGGGAGCAATCTGTTACCATTCTCATATTCTATGTGAAACAACTTTTTAGATATCAAGTCCTATCTCTTCTTAGGTTTAAGAGGAGGACGACCCAAAACTTTGTCTATAAAAGACATCTTAGGGATCATATCCACCTCATTCGCCTTTTGATTAGAATTCTTAGCCCCGAAAGTCCCCCTTCGATATGGTGGATTTGATGGAGAAGACACCACCAGAGTTTTTTATGCAAAGAAAACTAGCATTTCCATTACGATAGTTATGTTGAAAGAAAAAAATGGTTATTAATTGGTTTAACAAATTTTGTTAGGAAATCAGAGTTGGATACACCTCAAGTGTCTTGAACATTTTAAGGATGTGAGCGGAAGTGCACTCAAATCCATGAAGAATAATTGATAAAATTGTAAAGCACGTGAATAGTATTTTGTATAGTGGGACCGACTTGTCAGTACTATTTGCACCAAAAAAATAGATCAAGAACTGCACACCAAATTTAACGTGAAAAACCTCCTTATACACTGAGGGAAAAATCATGAAACAAACTCTGAAAAATATTTCACTATATCAAGGATAATTATAATATCATATCTATATTTTCACACAAAAAGTATTAAAATATATAGTGTTTTTCAGTGAGACTATCTCCTTCTACAATTTGTAATATTATAGAGACTAGAGAATAAATTCAAAAAAACTCTCAGTGTATGCTTACACACCACACTCTTAGAATTTCCTCACACTTTTCAGTTTTACTCTCACTCTCAGAAGCTATTGTTGCTTCTTCTTGGTGTTTTTTCAGATGAAGCAAATGGTTCTTTATTTATAGAGAACCATTTCAAGCCTTACATTTAAGGCTTGCTTGCCAACTACTACCAATCCACCGAAAAGCAAATGCTATCCACCGAAATCAGAAATAATTTCCTTCCTTCAATTGTTGACTACAAGCCACAGACTAACAATTCTCCACCTTGGCTTGCATTTACAAGAGTCTTCAACCTCTGCAAATATTGACCAAGTCCAAGCAATGTTTGAACTTGTCAACCGGCAATGATTTCGTCATCATGTCTGCAGGATTCTCGGTTGTGGCTACCTTCTGAACTACAACTGTATTTGTTGATACTTTATCTGACAAAATGAAGTCTAACATCAATATGTTTTGTCCTTTCATAGTAAACTGGATTCTTTGCTAGATGAATAGCGCTTTGACTATCGTAATGTATAATTGGTTCATTTTTACCCAGTCCAAAACTACCCAAAAGACCTTGCACCTATATGCTCTTTTTCATAGCCTCAGTTAATGTCATATACTCAGCTTCAGTAGTTGACAATTCAGCTGTAGATTACAATATCGTCTTCCAACTAATAGTACTTCCAAAGACTGTAAAGATATAATCTGTTAATGACTTCGTTTTGTCTAAATCTCCTGCATAATCAGAATCTACATGGCCTACAACCTCACGGGCCTGCTAACCATCAAACACCAAACAGACATCGGTGGAACCTCTCAAGTATCGCATGATCCATTTCACAGCTTCTCAGTGCACCTTTCTCAGTTTGCTCATAAATCTGCTCATCACACTTATTGCATGTGAAAGATTTGGTCTTGTGCACACTATGACATACATAAGACTGCCAACTGCAGTAGAATAAGGTATGTAAGTCATATACTTCACCTCCTCCTCAGTTTTCGGACATTCCTTTGAAGATAGCTTAAAATGCGCAGCTAAGGGAGTACTAACTGGTTTAAACTGATCCATATTGAAGCGTTGTAGCACTTTCATAATATAATTTTGCATTGACAAGCACAATCTGCCACGATGCCTCTCCCTATAAATCTCCATACCAAGAATCTTCTTTGTTGCACCTAAGTCTTTCATCTCAAATTCTTTTCCCAACTGAGTTTTCAATATACTAATTTCAGTCTTGTTGCAAGATGCAATTAGCATGTCATCTACATACAATAATAGATAAATGCTAGAACCATATGGAAGCTTTTTAGAGTAGATGCAATTATCATATCAGTTTATGTTGTATCCATTACTAATCAGAAATGCATCAAACCTCTTGTACAATTACCTTGGGGACTGCTTCAACTCGTACAATGACTTTTTAATTTGCAAACATGATCCTTCTTCTCAGGAACTACGAACCCCTCTGGTTGACTCATGTAGATCTGCTCCTCTAGCTCACCATGTAAGAACGTCGTCTTTACATCAAGTTGTTTCAGCTCCAAGTCAAACGTACTTACAATAACTAATAGGATCCGGATAGAGTTATACTTCACCACAAGAGAGAATACTTCATGGAAGTCAATGCCCTCCTTCTGAGTATAACCATTTGCTACCAGTCTTGCCTTGAACCTTGGAGGTTCAATGCCAGGGATTCCTTCTTTCTTTTTGAAGACCCATTTGCAGCTAACTATTCTTTTCTCCTTTGGAAGTTGTACCAGCTCCCACATTTAATTTTTCTGAAGAGATTCAATCTCCTCATTCATTACTATTAGTCATTCCTTCGACTTCTTGCTGTCTACTGCATCACTGTAGGTAGATGGTTCATGTCCTACTGCACCATCTGCTATAGCCAAAGTAAAGGTTATAAGATCTGCATCTGACGAGTCAAGTGCACAACCAACATAATTTAGATATCTTTGAGGTTTCTGAATTTGTCACCTTTCTCTGCCAGTAGCAATACTGTATGACTCTGCTCCTCTAGTTTCTTTACCAGCACCCATGTCTCCAGGTTTATCTTGTTGTTCTTCTTCAGGTTGAGCAACACCTGAAGTACTTGGCTGACTTGTGTCCTCTTCTTACTTCATCTTCCTAGTGTCAATCTCCAGCTCCACCTATTTCTCAGCACCATGATCTGTCTTTGCCTGATCTCTTTCAGATTCCCACTTCTGATTCACCATTATCGTCTTGTCAAATGTGGATTCTCTGCTAATAATGATCTTGGGTGAGCTTGTCTTTTCTGTACACCACAATTTGTAGCCCTTCACCCCTTGTGCATACCCTAGAAATATATACTTTATTGCACTCGTCTCAAGTTTACTATCACTCACATGGGTATACACAGGACAACCAAAAATATCTTCAAATCAGAATAGTTTACAGGTCGACCAGACCATACCTCTTGTGAAATCTTTAGATTAATTGCAATTGATGGAGATCTATTTATCAAGTATACAGTTGTATTGACCACCTCAGCCCAAAATGATTTGGGAAGTTTAGCATTTATTTGCATGCATCATGCACGCTCCAGAAGTGTTTTATTCATCTATTTTGTAACTCTATTTTGTTGTGGTGTTCTAGGTACAATATAGTGCCTCACTATACCTGCATTCCTGTAGAACTCCTCAAATTCTTTGTTGCAGAATTCCCTGCCATTGTTGGTTCTCAGTCGCTTGACTGACCGCCCGATTTGCTTTTCGATCATGGTCTTCCACTGCTTGAATTTGCTAAACACCTTATCCTTTTTCTTCAAGAAATAAATCCAGACCTTTCAGCAATAGTCATTTATCAGAGTAAGAAAATAATAAGCACCACTCAATGAGTTAACAAAGGCTGGACCATAAACATTGGAGTGGACATACTCTAAAGTACCTTTGCTAATGTGTTATGCAGAACTGAACTTCACTCGTTTCTACTTTCCAAATACACAATTTTCATAGAAATTTAGTTTACAATTCTTTACGCTTTTCAACAGTCCTCTACCAGCAAGTATTATCATTCCCTTCTTATTCATATGACCAAGCCGCATGTGCTACAATCGTGTAACATCATCATCGGATCTTTCAGAGAATAGGACAGTAGCAGTACCACTAATTGTGCTCCCCAACAATAAATAGATCCCGCCCTGCAGCTTTCCTCTTATCATCACCATTGAGCCTTTGGTCACCTTCAAAAAACCACCCTCTTTAGATAACTTGTACCCCTGGTTGTCTAGGGCACTCAAAGAGATCAGGTTCTTGCCCAACTCTAGTACATGCCATGCTTGAAATGTCCTTGTAGTACCATCATCTAATCTGATTCGTATATCTCCTCCACCTACAACAGTAATTACCTTGTTATCTCCCAATCAGACCTTTCTCTCCTGCTTTTGATATGAAGAGAAAAAATTTCTATTAGGTGTCATGGGAAAAGATGCGTCAGAATCTAGGATCCACTTGTTACCCAAGTGGCTTCAGTACTCAAGAGGGGGGGTGAATTGAGTATTTAGAAAACTTTTTCGCAAACCCTTTTTAATACAAATTTCTTGAAGCAATATGATGAATATGTGCAAAGATAATAAAAGGCCTTAAAAAACAAGAAATAAATAATTAAGCAATAATAAATAAATTATCAAGATAAAGAGATGAAGGATAGAAGAAAAGCAGTGCACGATATTTATCTTGGTTCGACCACCAACCACTTGTGGCCTACGTCCAAATCCCGAAACACGCTTCGAGATTTTTCACTATTCAACACAGGCTTAAAACAGTGCTTGCAAACCTTTACATAACAGGGATACCTCACCCTATTTACTAGAGGATACCTCACCCCCTTTGAAGGATACCTCACCTTCTTTACAACAAGGGATACCTCACCCTTTTACTGAGAGGGATACCTCACCCTCACAAAATCACTAAGGGATACCTCACCCTTTTACGTGCAGAGAATAGATGAAAAATAAACTCTCACTTAGAGCAGATATTACAAGTTGAAGTGCTAATAAGCTCTCTAGAGGGTATCTCAAGGTTTTGGCAAAGAGAGCACGAAAAGAGAGAAAATAATGTAAAATTGTTTTCACCAAGCAAAAAATAATTCAAGTGGTCGGGAGTTTTCGTAGAGACCCAAGGTCCGTATTTATAGAGCAAAGAAAGCAACTAGCCGTTGGGTGCCAATTAAGAAACCATTAAAAGCAAATATGGCCGTTGCTTGCCATTTTTGAACGTTTCGTGAAAATCAATTTTGCGACCAGGTATTCGAATACCTTATGAGGTATTCGAATGCCTCTTGCCAAAACTCTCTTAAAAAAGCGATTAAGGTGGGTTATTCGAATACCGCTAAGGGTATTCGAATGCCTCATTTAAAAAGGTTCATTCTGAATCTAGGGTATTCGAATACCATATGGGGTATTCGAATGCCTCTGTTTTGGCACAAATAGAAATATCGCTTGAAACAGTTATTCGAATACCATAGATGGGTATTCGAATACCACTTTGAAAAACAAAACGTTCAAGCTTGAAAACACTCTATTCGAATACCTAACAGGGTATTCGAATACCTCTTATAAAACCAGTTTTAAATGCTTTCAAATGACCGAAAAAAGGTTGTTTAATTTTGGAAAAACAATTTTGAAAACATTTCTTTGCAATGCCAAATAATGAGATATCCAATGAGGCTTTTACAAGGATCCTAAGTCCTAAAGCTTATTCTTGAAGATCTTGACTTGGTCTTCTCATCATCTTCATGTTTGTCTTCACGTTTGTTATCATCAAAACTATTGCTCATGATAGCTAGCCAATTACATTCTCCCCTTTTGATGATGACAAACTAACATTTGAGAAAAACATTAGTTCATATAAATTGGAATTCACAAAGTTAGTTTAGAGATACTTACTCCCCTCTTTTTCATAAGAGGTGATTTTCATCGAGAGATATGCTTGAACTCCCCTTACTTTTTGGAATTCAATTTCTATTTTTGTTTTGACTTTTTCTCCCGACTTTTCTCAAACAAAGACATTTAAACTTGTTCTCCCCTTTTGTACATTTGATACCATTCTCCCCCTTTTGTCATGATCAAAAAGATGGGGCAAGTATTTTCTCCTATTTTATCATATCGAACAATATATGCATGTCCTCAAGTTGAATGAATTTTGTCCATTTAAATTTATGCTTGAGGTAGTGTTCTCCCTACAACAAAATTCAGAGTACTTTCATTGGTATCCATTAATGTTGGATCCATAGGGGTTAGTCAAACTCATAAGCCAATAAGCATTTAAAACAATGAGGCAAAAGCAAAAATGATTCTCAAGGGCAAAAATATATTTATCGATTAATTTGGCCAAGAAATCACTTGTTTGATATCATTTGTTATCATTTGTTATTACTTGTTATTATGTTCATACCACTTTGATATCACTTGTTGTCAAAAAGTAAAGCATTTACCACTTGTTTGATATCACTTGTCAAGATGTTCTAAGCATTTACCACTTGTTAACAAATTCTTATAAATCTGACATATGTCAATAAAAACATAGATATTAAATATTTCATATACCACTTATTGCACTTGTTCGTATATCAAAACAATAGCCAATTACATTGAGTATATTTTAGGAAAAAAAAAAAGGAGCAAGAACAAGCCAAGAAATATGCATTTAAGAACATCATGTAATTTTCATATAAGGCATAAATGAAGGCTTGATGAAATAAGATTAAAAGCATGTTATTTGCATTGCATATGCAAGAAAAAAGAATAGAAGCAGAAACGAAATAGAGAACACGATGAACAACTTGCTTTCAGCCTTGTGGTATTCGAATACCTCTTGCCGTATTCGAATACCCATCACATTTTATAAACTCCAGAAGGAGCAAGTATTCGAATGCCTAGGAAGGTATTCGAATACTCCAGATAGCATGTAATAAGTACTGATAAAGATATCCCAGATTATTCGAATACACATTTGGGTATTCGAATGCCCCAGCTAATAAAACCACAAGAACTCTGTACTGATGTATGGTATTCGAATACCATGGGAGGGTATTCGAATAAATCTATCAGAAAAACATGAATTTTTCACGCATTAAAAGCAATGGTATTCGAATACCACAGGAGGTATTCGAATAACTCAAACATAAAAGCATATATTTTGCATCCGAAGGCATATTTGAGATAAGAAAGCTTACCTTTTGATGGAAATACTCATATGAATGCAAGTCCAAGCCTGATAGAGACAAGAAGGAGAGCTTGGAATTTATTATAGTCTTGTGCTTGCAGCAACTACTTTCAAAAAATGCCGAAGTTAGCTCTTGGCTATCAAGCACACCTGCAACACAATTCAATTTTTGGTTTTTGGTACCCAAATTTTCTTGGGTCCTTGATTGTCGGTTTTGGGTATAGTGCTTAGGAACCCATACCATTTTGGTTCCAATTTTTGTATTGATATTTTTCCTTACATTGCATGTTGAAGCACTATGACCCTTCTTCCTACAATAGAAACATTTAACAAATGGGCTACATGAGATGCTAGAATTAACAAAATAATTTTTATAGGATTTGTGTTGATTATTCGGGTTATATCCTATTCCACCTTTTGAAACAACCCTTTGTTTTCCTAATAAAATATTTAAATTATCTCTTCCACATGTGAATTTGATAAGGGTGTTCTTTAAATCTTCAATTTCATTTTCAAGCACATGACATGAAGAACAAGAATACGAAGTAGAAGCATGTGAAGAATGATATGAGCATGCATCAATTAATCCTAATGTCTCATTTTCAATTTTTAATTCCTCAATTTCTTTATTCAAAATTAGAATTTGATTTTCTAAAGAAGAGATAGTTTTCTTAGATGAAGAAATTAATTTTGTAAGCCTAATTGTTTCGTCATGCAATTCTTCAAAGGCATCTTGTAACTCATCATAAGAATGAGATAATTCAGAATTTACCTCGTTGTCGCTTTCTTCTTTTTCTTCTCCTTTGGCCATAAAACATAGATGGGCTTCTTCGCTATCTGAGCTATCAGTGGAGTCCATGTCGTTGTCATCCCATGCTATGTAGACTCTTCTTTCTTTGGAGGGTTTCTTTTCAACTTTCTGGGGAAAGGGCGGTCTCTTTGTGTCCCCTTTTTCTTTAGGTACTTACCAAATTTTCTTACAAGAAGGCCGAAATTTTCTTCATTAATCTCATTGTTTTCAAGCCTGCCTTCTTCATCCTCATCATCATCTTCAAGTATGGAAGAAGTGGCTTTGAGTGCAATTCCTTCTTCTTCTTATCATGCTCTTCACTTTGATTGAGCCTATTTAGTTCCACTCATGTTCTTGAAGCTTTCCGAATAGGGTGGCTAGAGACATTGTTGATAAGTCTCTTGATTCCGCAATAGCCGTTACTTTGGGTTGCCAAATCCTGCTAAGACATCTCAACACTTTGTTAATCAAATCTTCATTAGTAAAATTCTTTCCTAATGATGCAAGATGATTAACAATGTGGGTGAACCTCTTTTGCATTTCTTGAATGCTTTCTCCTTGGTTCATAGTAAATAATTCATATTCACGAGTTAGAGAATTGATTCTCGACCTCTTAACTTCACTAGTACCCTCATGGGTAACTTGTAAAGTGTCCCACATTTCTTTAGCAGTTTGCAATTTGAAATTCTAAAAAATTCATCATGCCCCAAGGCCGAGGTAATGATGTTTTTGGCTACTAAGTTATTTTGAACTTTTCTTTTATCATCTTTAGACCAATCACTTCTAGGTGTCTCGGTTTTTACACCATTGACAACGCGTGTAGGTATAAATGCGCCATTTTCGACAAAGATCCCACACATCTAGATCAATAGCCTCGATAAAGATTTTCATTCTTTCCTTCCAATATGCATAACCATCCCCATTGAAAAAGGGTGGTCGATTTATGGAAGTTGCTTCGATAAAACATTTGATGAAGCCATGTACTCTTGAAGCGGCTAAGCTCTTTATACAAGAGTCTAGCTCGATACCACTTGTTACCCAAGTGGCTTCAATACTCAAGAGGGGGGGTGAATTGAGTATTTAGAAAACTTTTTCGCAAACCCTTTTTAATACAAATTTCTTGAAGCAATATGATGAATATGTGCAAAGATAATAAAAGGCCTTAAAAAAACAAGTAAATAAATAATTAAGCAATAATAAATAAATTATCAAGATAAAGAGATGAAGGATAGAAGAAAAGCGAGCACGATATTTATCTTGGTTCGACCACCAACCACTTGTGGCTACGTCCGATCCCCCAAACACACGCTTCGAGATTTTTCACTATTCAACACAGTTTAAAACAGTGTGCTTGAACCTTTACATAACAGTGGATACCTCACCCTATTTACTAGAGGGATACCTCACCCCCTTTGAAGGATACCTCACCTTCTTTACAACAAGGGATACCTCACCCTTTTACTAGAGGGATACCTCACCCTCACAAAATCACTAAGGGATACCTCACCCTTTTACGTAAGCGAGAATAGATGAAAAATAAACTCTCACTTAGAGCGAGATATTACAAGTTGAAGTGCTAATAAGCTCTCTAGAGGGTATCTCAAGGTTTTGGCAAAGAGAGCACGAAAAGAGAGAAAATAATGTAAAATTCGTTTCACCAAGCAAAAAATAATTCAAGTGGTTGGGAGTTTTCAAAGAGACCCAAGGTCCGTATTTATAGAGCAAAGAAAGCAACTAGCCGTTGGGTGCCAATTAAGAAACCATTAAAAGCAAATATGGCCGTTCTTTGCCATTTTTGAACGTTTCGTGAAAATCAATTTTGCAGAACCCAGTATTCGAATACCTTATGAGGTATTCAATGCCTCTTGCCAAAACTCTCTTAAAAAAAAAAAAAACAGTGACATTAAGGCGGGTTATTCGAATACCGCTTAAGGGTATTCGAATGCCTCATTTAAAAAGGTTCATTCTGAATCTAGGGTATTCGAATACCATATGGGGTATTCGAATGCCTCTGTTTTGGCACACAGAAATATCGGTTTGAACAGTTATTCGAATACCATAGATGGGTATTCGAATACCACTTTGAAAAACGTAAAACGTTCAAGCTTGAAAACACTCTATTCGAATACCTAACAGGGTATTCGAATACCTCTATAAAACCAGTTTTAAATGCTTTCAAATGACCAGAAAAAGGTTGTTTAATTTTGGAAAAACAATTTTGAAAACATTTCTTTGCAATGCCAAATAATGAGATATCCAATGAGGCTTTTACAAGGATCCTAAGTCCTAAAGCTTATTCTTGAAGATCTTGGACTTGGTCTTCTCATCATCTTCATGTTTGTCTTCACGTTTGTTATCATCAAAACTATTGCTCATGATAGCTAGCCAATTACACCACTCGTTGCCCGAGTCACTAGAAGAAACTATTAGGACAAATTCAACATCATTATCATCATAACTTACAATTGTTATGTTGGCAGCATTTCCTGGTTTCTCCTTTCTCTCATGGCAATTTTTCTTGATATGCCCTAGTTGGTGACAATGAAAATAGTTTAAGGACTTGTGGTTTTTGGACTTTGATCTTCCCTTGCTTTTACTTCCCGATCCTCTTTCTTGACTACGCCCTCTCGTCACAAACAACTTATCTGCAAGATTATCAGCACTGGATCCTGATGCTAATTTCTGATGCTCCTTTGTCATCAACGCCTCCTTAACGGTTTTGATGGAGATGGTGGACCTACCATACATTATGGTATCACATAAATTATCATAAGACAAAGGTAATGAAGTTAATAAGATCGTAGCTTGATCAATATCTTCGACTATAATTCTAGTTGCTTGTACATCAGTGATCATTCGATTGAAGTCATCAATATGATCTCGAATTGATTTTTCTCCTGAAAGTTTGAATGTGTACGATCTCTTCCTCTAGTAAAGTTAGTTTGATAAAGTCTTTACAGAGTACATTTCTTCCAAAGCTTTCCAGAGTTCATCTGTAGTCTTCTCGTTCATAACCTCTCGCAGCACATTGTCTGTCAGACTCAACTATATTGTGCTACGTGTTTTGACCATTATCTCTTCATTTTTATCATAAGACAATGTTTCTGGCAACTTGCTTTCACCTTCCAACACCTTTGACAGGCCTTGTTGGTCTTGCAATGCCTGCAGCTTCAGCTTCCATAGACTGAAGTTGTTGGATCCATCGAACTTCTCCACATCAAATTTTGGCACTGACATCTTCAATCTGAAATTTGATTAAGTGACTCTGATACCACTTGTTAGAAAATCAAAGTTGGATACACCCCAAGTGTCTTGAACACTTTATAGATGTGAGCAGAAGTGCACTCAGATCCGTGAAGAATAATTGATAAAATTGTAAAGCATGTGAATAATACTTTGTATAGTGAGACCCACCTGTCAATACTATTTGCACCAGAAAAATAGATCAAGAACTGCACACCAAATTTAACGTGAAAAACTCCTTTGTACACTGAGGGCAAAATCACAGGACAAATTCTAAAAAATATTTCACTATATCAAGAATAATTATAATAATATCATATCTACACTCTCACATAAGAGATATTAAAATGTATAATTTTTTCCTAGTGAGACTCTCTCCTTCTACAATTTGTAGTATTATAAAGACTAAAGAATAAACCTAAAAAAACTCTCAGTGTATGCTCACGTACACTACACTATTAGAATTTCCTCTTACTCTAAAATTTTACTCTCACTCTCGGAAGCTATAATTTCTTCTTCTTAGTATTTTTTTGGATGAAGCAAATGGTTCTCTATTTATAAAGAACCATTTCAAGCCTTACATTTAAGGCTTGCTTGCTAACTACTACCAATCCACCGAAAAACAAATGCCATCACCGAAATCAGAAATAATTTTCTTCCTTTAATTGTTAACTGCAAGCCACTTACTAATAAATTTATTTAAAAAAACAATATTGTCTTAAAATTCAATTTTAACTTTAAAATGATATTTTGATGAAGTAGAAAATTTTAAATTAAAAAATAAAATAAGAAAATTTGTATAGCTCTATCTAAAATGACAACATCTATCCTTTGAAAACATAGTACGGAAATCAACAAATAAAAATTATCAAATTTAAATATGTGCTAGCTCCATATAAAAAAAAAAGTCTATGCTAGTTCAGGACAGAAAGTTAGTTTTAAAAAACCAAAGATTTGTTTTGTAGAAATTTCAATCACCATAGGGCTAGGGAGATCGCAGAGGCCTTTGGATTTTCTTTGACTACAGATCTTGAAAACATCTGGGAACGCCCCTTTTTTCATAAGAAGGCTTCTAAGAGAAATTTTAGTTTCATCACCAACAGCCTTATGAAACGTCTGCATAATTGGAAAGCAAATAGCTTATCCTCAGTGAGTAGATTGTCTCTTTGCAAATATGTGGTTTCAGTTGTCCCTTCTTATACAATGCAGACTTCTCTCCTTCCTCGATCTCGGTGTGTGAGGAGGTGGATAAATGTTGTAGGCAGTTTCTTTGGGGCTCTAGTCAGGAGAACATGAAGCTTAGCTTGGTTAATTGGGGTCAAGTTTGTACTCTAAAGAATAAAGATGGGATGGGGTTGCGACATTCTAGAGAAATGAACTTGCCTTTCATGGCCAAGGTGGGATGAGGCTGGTCGACAAGAAGGATGAGTTATGGGCGCAAGTCTTAAGGCGTAAGTATAAGTTTGGTCAAGATATTATCCTTACTATACAGGCTCCTGCTATAACTCTTTAAATTTATGGCGAGGAGTGAATAAAGCTTGGAGTTTGGTTCAGGAAAATTTGGTCTAGAAGGTGAATGATGGTACTACTGTTAATTTTGGCTTGACTACTGGGTTCCCCATATGGGACCTCTTTCTAGTTGGGTGTTGAAGGATCCTATGGACCAGTAGCTTTCCACAAAAATTTCTAGCTTCTCTTTTTATAGAGGCACATGGAATTGGAATCTTTTGAAAATAGTACTCCCTATGCATGTATGTGAAAGGATTGCTTATCCATCCTCCTTCATAGGGCATTGGAATTGATCTTCCATTCTAGTTATGGGGGAATGATGGCATCTTTACGATAAAATCAGCATATAATATTCTAGTTAGAAATGAGTTGCTGGATGATATCCCATTAATGCGACGTATATGGAAGTGGAAGGGAGTTGAGAGGGTTCGATCTTTTCTCTGGCTCCTAGCTAGTGATGGTCTTTTGACTAATAATAAGAGATGTGCTTGTCACCTTGCTAGTAACCCTTTTTGCCAGAGATGTGGCCACAATTTTGTGGAGACAGGTATTCATGTTGTTTGAGATTGCCAGAGCATAGGAAACTTTTGGAGGTGAGTTTTGGTTAGCAACTTACCTCCAGACTTCTACGAAGTGGATCTTACGAAATGGTTCGAGATCAACCTTAGTAACACGTCCATGGTGGTTAGTAAATGTTGGGATGTATTGTTTGTTATAGGGGTACACTTTCTCTGCAGAATTCAGAATGAGTTTTTGTTTGAACATCATGGGATTAATACTAGAGCTATTGTTCCTTGGTTCTAGGTCATGGTTGACATGTTCTACCTAACAACAAGTATGGCCTCTGCTTTAAGTTCCCAGGAGTACTCTCAGTAGGATTGGATTATATGGAAAAGACCTCCTTTAGATTGGTGGTGTTTGAATACAGATAGTTCTATTGGGTGGCATGTGAGCCACCGGTGGTGGTTTAGTTCGCAAATATGCAAGCCACTTTCAAGGCTATTTCTCTGCAAACTTAGGAGTGGGTTCTATCACCATAGGAGAACTTTGGGGGCTGCTTCACAGACTCAAACTTGCGTGAGACCTTAGGTGTAGATAGGTGATGATGGATCTTGATTCTCAAACTACCATTGGCCTCATTAGAAGCTCTACGCTTCCTTCACATCCTGCTTTAGCATTGTTCGTGAGATCACTGAGCTGTTGGGGAGGAGTTGGCGTTTGGTCATCTCCCACTAGAGGTGGGTATGGGACCGGCCTGATCCGCGATAGATCACAATTAAATGGATCGGGCCGGATTGGTCTGCAAAATATATAAACGGGCCAGTATTATGCTAGTCCGTATCCACACTGCATTAGTCTGCAGGTTCACGAGCTCTCCATGTGTGTATGTGTGTGTATATATATATATATAGTTTTTTTAATGGTTAAAAATAGGAAAAATCAACTTAAAAATTGAAATAAATAATTTAATATTTTTTTTGGACCATGCAAGTATGTAACATGTTAGGCTAAATCTATCAGTTTAAGTCTCTCTTTTATCAAAAGCCCAAAGCAAAAGTTACCAATTTTTTTTTAAAAAAAATTATATGGGCTTGTGGATTGATCCGCAAACTCGTAAATCAAAATCTGTTTAACCATGGGTTTATACGGATCGGACCAATAAGTCTGCATTTAAACGGACTAACATTTTGGCTGATGCTAACCTGCGCAAATTGCAGGTTACGTGAACCAATCTACAGACCATGACCTATATACCCACATCTATCTCCCACACCTATAGAAGGACAATTGGGGAGCGGATTGCTTAGCGCACATGGGTCACTCTTTGGATTTGAGTGCTCATTTGTTCTTACATCCTTCGCCATGGTTGGTGGATTATCTCATACATGATATGGTGGGTGTTATTTTCCAAAGATGTTTCTCTTAGTTTTTTGTATTTGGTTTGGCGATGTACACGAAAAAAAATTTAAGTGTGTTTAGTTTGTTATTTTTTATTTTTATTTTTAGTAAAAACAAAAAAATAAACTTAAAAACATGTTTGATTGTATTTTAATGAAATTATTATTTGTTCTTTAAAAAAGGCATTTCTAATTTCATTAAAACAAAGATCAAGTTAAAAGAAAAAAAGAAATCGGTTCCATCATTTTATTCTTAACCTTGTATCCTTAAATCCTTAATTTGAAAACAAAATAACAACTTTATAATTATAATACTTACAAGTAGTTGGGTGCAATAATAAGTAAACTGCGTTTTCAGGGGAGGAGAAATGTTCAAGCCTGAAAACTTTACTTGTGGGTAGGGCTTAACCATGTTGCTCCGTGCTCAAAGAGATTTATTAAAGCTTTTAAATTTTTTTTTTAAAAAGTCATTTCTAATTAATAAAAAACAAAACAAAAAATGTTCTATTCCCACTTATAGTGGTGGAAATAGACTATGTTAAGTTAGGCTGAGTTTTGCTTAAACAAGTATAGGCTTGTTTTACAAAATGTACTTGGCTTGTTGTCTATCATATCCTATTTGGCGTGTAAAATTAGACATAAAATTAAAGTTGGGAATTAGAATTGAATCTCTTAATTCAATTTTTTTTGTTTAGAATGTCATTTAAAATTATAATTATAATTCTATAAATCAATTTTATAAAATTGAAAAACAATTAGCACAAGCTCTTCTTAGTTCCTAACTTATACCCTAAGAATTACTAATTCTAAAACTTCAAAATTAAAGCCTCTTTCTCTTTTCTCATTAAAATTTCTTTCTCTCATTTATTTCTAAGCAATTATATTTATTGAAATTTAATATGTTTATAAAAAAAAGTTATATTATAAAAAACTTGTCTAGACCCTATTGCTTTTTTCTACAAATAATTTTCATAAAAATTCTTTATGATAAAAAATTATGATTATAATATTTTAAAGTTATTATTGTACTAATGTTTTTATTAAGTTTTAATTTTGTAAATTATTTTTTGAAATTTCAGATCATACATTTAAATATTAGAATTAGAATTGAATTTAAAATTACAATTTTATATTCTAATTCTTTGGTAAACCCAAACATAAAATTTAAGATTTTGAGTCAATTTTAAATTGAAAAAATTATAATTGAAATTAAAATTTTATATTTCAATTCCAATTTTGACATCTAATCTTTGTTTGGTGCTCGTCTTAACCTTTTTGTGAAAATAGAAAAACATGTCTTATCCTAAAAGTCTATTTAAAATTCTACATTACATGAATTTCATGAAAGCTCTCAAATAGGTCAAGAAACTTAGACTTTCTAATTTTCAAATTGGTATAACCTTTTATAGAATTCTTATAGTCTACATAAAATAAATAAATTATATTAATAAAAAATTAATAAATATATAAGTATTATAAATTTTTAATTATATCTAAATAATAAATAAATAAGTTAGTCTAATAGGTTAAATAGACTTTTTTAAAGGTGTAGGCCTTATAGCTTATTTAATTAAATACATCTTACCACACTTGTTTATTATATAAGTTAGGCCGAAATAGAAAAGGGAAAAAAAAAAGTTAGACGGTAGACCTCATAAGTGGTTGATCTACTCTCCTCCTTACCCACTTAAAAGTTGAAACGTGAAACTAAAAGGGAAAAGTCTAAATTACATTCTTCAACTTTATCTCACATGTACTATGATCGTACAACTTTCAAAATATGCGATAAGGTCCCTAAACTTTCAAAAGTGTGTAAAATGATCCAAATTCGTGACAAATGTTAATTTTTGGACGGACAATGTTAATTTTCAATAGGTAATAGTTCTAATTACATTATTTAACTTTGTCTTATGTGCACTATAGTCCTTCAACTTATAAAAATGTGTGACAAGGTCCTTAAACTCCTAAAAGAATGCAAAGTGGTCCAAAATCATGACAAAGCATATGCCACTTTCCATCCAAAAATTAAAGTTTGTCACGATTTTGGACCACATTAGACACTTTTGAGACTTTAGGGACCTTGTCATGTAACAATCTAATATTAATACTAATAACGTATCCAGACTTACGCATTAGTAACTAGAATTAAATATGTCACATATAACTAATAAAATAATTTTATATTCCATTTAAAATATATACAAAAAATATGAGTCTGTTGTGGATTACGATAACATTCATATATTAAAATCATAATATACAACGTAATTTACAATACTCATAAATTACATAATTTGTTACAACATATTAATTGTACAACACAAAATACAAAATGTCATCATAACTATTCTACGTCTTCGTTTTCTTTCGCCTGATGAAGCATGCGTCCTAGAAATATTACAGAAATACAAATAAAAAGGGGTGAGAATTCTAAAAATTTTCAGTAATACAATTAAAAATCCGTGTCATCTTAATACTTTAGTTGTTTCGTGAAAAAAACACATTTTAAAGTTAAAATCATTTATATACTAGAAAGGTGGCAAAATACCAAAACTGATCATTTCTCTTCCCGAAACAGAAATTCAATTATTAATAGTTTTTGAAAATGTTTATTATCAAATATCACAATTTACATTCACAAATATTTTCAGTAACACATTCTCAAACAAGATTCAGAATCTCAAACCCATTCAATAATTTTATAATAATTCTAAATCATAATATATCATTCAAATCTAATTTCATCACAATGCACATTTAAATCTATTGGCAGTAGTCTGCTTTTAGGTTAGTACACTCTAACCTATTTATAATGATTCACCAGTCACACAAAACTACTCCGAGTAATAAAGGATTGTCAATCTCATTTAAATCACTTGGTAGTAGTCTGCTTTTAAGTTAGTGCATTTCAATCTATTCATGACGATTCACCAGTCACATAGAACTACTCTGAGTAATAAGTTGTGATTGGCCATTGACTCATGAAGAACATAGTTTTGATGATAACAAACATGAAGATGTAGCAAGATCTAGTCCAAGACCTTCAAAACTAGTTATAGGACTTAAATCATTATGTAAATGTATAAATGATTTACCTAATGCTCTAAAATTAACCTTTTCAAAGAACTCAAATAGCTCACATGTTCTTAAGGTTTCAAATTGGTTTTTACTTTTCAAAGAAACAAACACAAAGTACCCAAAAGCTCACTAGATCATTTGAGATCAATTGACAATGTTTATAAGCTATGAGAGATGATTCTGTAATAGCTTATTCAAATAACAACTTTTGTTATTCAAATAACCAATGTAAGATAAGCCAAAAATCTCATCTGGTTGAGCCTTATTCGAATAATGCCATGTGTTATTCGAATAACATGTTTTTAGAAGCATTTTTCTAAATGGCTTATTCGAATGACAAAGTTGTTATTCGAATAACAAGTTTTTCCAGAAACCAGTTTTTAAGTAGTTATTCGAATAACACGTGTTATTCGAATAACACGTGTTATTCGAATAACACGTGTTATTCGAATAACACGTTCCGGAGGCAAAATTGCCCCTGAGCTATTTGAAGTCTGATTCAAATAATAAAGTTGTTACTCGAATAACAACACGAACCAAAAAAGGAAATAATGGATAGAAAGTTGCCATTAATGCTCCCAACCACCCTTCAACGACTTTATTCATTAATGAGCTTTAAATACAAGCAGTTGGGCATTTATGGGTAATAATAATTCAAGTTGAAAATCTGAGTTGAGCATTAATACGAGTTCATCTATCATTTTTCATCAATCCTCTGTTTTGATCATTATCAAGTGAATCATTAATATCCATAGGACTTCAAGTTGTATTATCTACTCTTTGAGAGAGTTTCTATTTATACAAACTTTATTGAATCTGTAAAAGAGAGGGTGAGGCATCCCTCAAATTGTAAGGGTGAGGTATCCATTGAAAGAAGAGGCTCAAGCACAAAGAGTGAGGTATCGCAAGGTGTGTTGAGTGCTCCAACTTGTAAAGGTCATCATGCACTTGTTTGAAGCTTGAAGAATTAGTTAAAATCTCGAGTGGTTTGCTTGAGGACTGAGCGTAGGCCACAAGTGGATTGGTGGCTAAACCAGGATATATCTTGTGTTTGATTCTCTAATCTCTACTCTTTAATATTGTGCAGTGTTTTATTGGTATTGCTTGAATACTATCTTGTTTTGTTGTGATATTTGTGAGTGTGAGCATTTGATTCTCTCTATTCATTCATCTTTATTATCCAATAACTTCAACGAAAATTGGTAATCAAGTGTTTTATAAGAGATTTGTAAAAATATTTTATAAACTCAATTCATCCCCCTCTTGAGTATTGAGGCCACTTGGTAACAAGTGGTATCAGAGATAGACTCTTATATAAAGAGCTTAGCCGCTTCAAGAGAAAAGATGACTTCAAATGATTTTTCTAATGAAGGTTCTTCTATAAATAGACCTCCCTTTTTTAATGGGGATGATTATGCCTATTGAAAAGAAAGGATGAAAATTTTTATTGAAACTATTGACTTAGATGTGTGAGATGCAGCTAAAAATGGTGCTTTTGTTCCCACATGTACTAGTGATGGTGTAAAAACTAATACACCAAGAAGTGAATGGACCGATGAGGAAAAAAAGAAGGTTCAATATAATTTGAGAGTCAAGAACATCATCACCACCTCCTTAGGGTATGATGAATTCTTTAGGGTGTCAAATTGTAAAACCGCTAAAGAAATGTGAGATACTCTACAAGTAACTCGTGAGGGTACAAGTGAAGTAAAACGATCAAGAATAAACACCCTCAATCATGAATACAAATTGTTTAGAATGAACCAAGGAGAAAGTATTCAAGATATGCAAAAGAGATTCACATATATTGTAAATCATCTTATTGCATTGGGAAAGACATTTCCTAATGAAGATCTTATTAACAAAGTGTTGAGATGTTTGAGCAAGAATTGACAACCCAAAGTAACGGCTATTGCGGGATCAAGGGATTTATCAATAATATCTCTAGCCACTCTATTTGGGAAGCTCCAAGAGCATAAATTGGAGCTAAATAGACTCAATCAAAGTGAGGAGCATGACAAAAAGAAGAAGGAGATCGCTCTTAAAGCCACTTCATCCACAATTGAAGATGATGAAGATGGAATAAGAAATATTAAGCTAAATGAAGAAAATCTTAGTTTTCTTATGAGAAAGTTTGGAAGATTTCTTAAGAAGAAAGGGACTCAAAGAAGAGCACATTTCCCTCCAAAGAAGACCTATCATAAAGGGGAAGGAATCCCATCAACTCCTACATGCTATGAATGTGGCAAACCCAGAGATATGAAGATGGAATGTCCTTTATATCTTAAGAAGACAAAGAAGTTTGAAAAGAGACCCTCCAAAGAAAGGAAAGGAAGAATGGCCTACTTAACATGGGAAGACAATGATATGGATTCCACCGATAGCTCAGAAAATGAGGAAGCTCATCTATTTGCACATGGATCTTTTTAGACTATCAAGAACTATGAGCTTTAGGGGTAACTATTATCCTTTTGTGATTGTGGATGATTACTTTAGATATACATGGATACTCTTCCTTGCTCATAAGAATGATGTCTTTCATGCATTTAGAAAACTTGCAAAGGTTATTCAAAATGAAAAGAATTGTAGCATTGCATCCATAAGAAGTGATCATGGTGAGAAATTTGAAAACCATGAATTTGAAATGTTTTGTAATGAGAATGAAATTAAGCATAATTTTTCCGCTCCTAGAACTCCTCAACAAAATGGAGTGGTTGAAAGGAAAAATCGATCTTTAGAAAAATTAGCTAGAACTATGCTCAATGAAACAAATATTCCTAAGTATTTTTGGGTGGATGCGGTAAATACCGCTTGTTATGTTATGAATAGAGTTCTAATAAGACTCATTTTAAAGAAAATCTCATATGAACTTTACAAAGGAAAGAAGTTAAACATTTCTTATTTTCATGTCTTTAGTTACAAATGCTTTGTTTTAAACAATGGAAAAGATAACCTAGGCAAGTTTGATGCCAAATCCGATGAGGGAATATTTCTTGATTATTCACTTAGTTGTAAATCTTTTTGAATTTATAATAAAAGAACTATGACTATTGAAGAATCAATACATGTTGCTTTTGATGAAACTAACCCAAATGAGCCGAGAAATGAGTCTGTTGATGATATTGTAGAAATCTTGGCAAGAACTCACTTGGAAAATCAAGAGAAAGAACCCAAGAAGCAAGAAGAGAGACTCATTGATCCCTCAAGGCAAAAGGATTCATAACTCATGGACCTACCCAAGGAATGAAGAACATCAAGATATCATCCTCTTGACAAGGTGATAGGTGATGTATCAAAAGGGGTAATTACTCGTAACTCTCTTAGAAATGCATGTAACCATATGACTTTTGTCTCTCAAGTTGAACCTAAAGACATAAATGAGGCCATTGATGATGAACACTGGATCTTGGTCATGCAAGATGAACTAAATCAATTTGAAAGAAATCAAGTTTGGGAATTAGTTCCAAGGCCCAATGATCATCCCATAATTGGCACCAAATGGGTCATTAGAAACAAACTTGATGAAACTGGCTTGATAATAAGAAACAAAATTAGGCTTGTAGCTAAGGATTATAATCAAGAAGAAGGGATAGACTATGAAGAAACATATGTTCCCGAAGTTAGATTAGAAGCTATTAGAATGCTACTTGCATATACATGCATCATGGATTTTATGCTTTTTCAAATGGATGTCAAAAATGCCTTTTTAAATGGATTTATACAAGAAGAAGTGTATGTGAATCAACCTCCCGATTTTGAAAACTTTGAATTGTCCAACCATGTTTTTAAACTTAAAAAGGCCTTGTATGGCTTGAAACAAACTCTTAAAGCTTGGTATGAAAGATTGAGCAAGTTTTTTTTGGAAAAATGCTTCTCTAGAGGTAAGGTTGACACTACTATTTTCATCAAACATAAAAAGCATGACATACTTCTTGTTCAAATATATGTTGATGATATCATATTTGGTGCTACTAATTATTCTCTTTATAAGGAATTTGTAAATATTATGTAAAGTGAGTTTGAGATGTCCATGATGGGTGAGCTCAACTTCTTCATTGGTCTCCAAATCAAGCAAACAAGGGATGAGACTTTCATAAGTCAATCCAAATATCATAAGGAGTTGCTCAAGAAGTTTGGAATAGAAGGTACCAAGTAAATGGCTACACCAATGAGCACATCTTGTTACTTGGACAAGGATAAAAGAGGTAAATAAGTAGAAATTATGAAATATAGAGGTGTGATCAGCTCACTCATTTACCTAACTGCTAGTAGGCCTGATATTATATTTAGTGTATGCATGTGTGCTCGATATCAAGCTAATCCTAAAGAATCTCACCTAAGTGCTGTTAAAAGAATCATGAAATATCTAATAAGTACTTCACAAATGGGACTATGGTACCCTAAAGGTGCCTCTTGTAGTCTAATTGAATATTCTAATTCTGATTTTATTAGATGCAAAATGGATAAAAAGAGTACTAGTGGGACATGCCACTTACTTGGAAGCTCACTAGTTTCTTGGCATAGCAAGAAACAAAATAGTGTGGCATTGTCAATAGTTAAAGCTGAATATGTTGCAGCTGAAAGTTGTTGTGCTCAAATCCTTTGGATGGAGCAACAACTTCTAGACTATGGTCTTGAGCTGGATCACATCTCTATAAGGTGTGATAACACAAGTGCAGTCAATTTGTCCAAAAATCCTATTTTGCACTAAAAAACAAAGCATATTGAAATAAAACATCATTTTATTAGAGATCAGTTCAAAAAGGTGATTGCATGCTTGAATTTGTGGAAATAACTAAGCAACTAGTTGATATCTTTACCAAACCTCTAGCAAAAGAATCATTTTATTTCATTAGAAGAGAACTAGGTATCATTGATCAATCTTGCATATGAATGAATGTTTGCATTGTCTTATCTTTGATTTATTGAATCATTATTGACTTGGGCATCAAAGATTCCCCTAAATGTGTTTTGCAGGTACTCCACAAGATTAGGTAAGAATCCTCATCAATCTGTTGATGAAAATATGCTTAACTGATGCATTTTTATTTATCTTATTCGAATAATATTCTTCTTATTCGAATAATATGCTCGAGCAACCTTCATTTATGTTTCAAACATTTGCTTTATTTGAATAAGACACCTTCTTATTCGAATAAGAACTTACAGAAGGCTCCCAAAATCCTTGTTCCTTAAATGTTATTCGAATAACCCTTTAGTTATTCGAATAAGGCTTGGTGGAAAGCCAAGATCTAATAAGGCATTATTCGAATAATAGATACCTTATTCGAATAATGATATATAGAGAACCATGACTTTTGAGCTTCAACGTTGTTATTCGAATAACATAAGTTGTTATTCAAATAACGCTTAGCAGTGAGCCAAGACGTTTAATCTACCACTTTGTTATTCGAATAACACTATTGTTATTCGAATAACACGCGGGTTATAAAAAGGACCCATGCGTTTTACCAGCCCATTTCTCACTTTCTTCTCAAACTCTCTGCTCTCCCCTCTCAAAAACTCCCTCACGCCCATCTCTCTCTCACTCCCATCATCACTCTCTCACCTATATTCTCTCAATCTCACTCTCAAAACCACTCTCCATCATCCCAAACACCATACCCATACCCATACCCAAATACGGAAATGGCCTCATCATCCAAGTGCCCACGTACGAAGACCGCCCCCATTAACAATCCTCTCGACCTTAGAAGACTCTCATCCAATTAGAATGATTTGAAACGCTTTAGGGAATAATTCTGGAACAAAAAGCTAGTGTAACCCAAGTATATAGATCAGAAGTTCTTTGAAGATAGAGGTGGGTTCGAGTTCCTGGACTTCCTAGACCACCAAGGCATCCTCAAGCTATGCAGCTACACTGACATTATCTTCCTGGACTTGGTGAAAATGTTCTACTGCAACCTATGGTTGGATGGTCCTAACATCATTTCTAAGATCAAGGACTAATAGATAGTGATCACCCCTGAAGATTGGGTGGAGCATTTTAACTTAAACGCCACAGGCTCAGCTATCGAAGAGGACAACAGGCTATACGTACAGGAGTATATCAAAGAGGATGTTATGCCGCTCATTGTGAAGCCCGACACTCAATGGCCAAAGGTTGGTTTGAAGAGTAGAACACTGAACAATCAAGATAGGCTACTCCACTACATCTATGCTCACATTCTTACCCCTCGTGGTGGCAATTATGCTTATCTGACTGAGGACGATATCTTTATGGTCTGGGTACTAAGGAAAAATTGAAGGATTAACTGGCCCAACTTTATTGGAAAACACATGATGAAGGCAAAGAACGAAGAAAACTGCAGTTTGCCTTATGATTTGATCATCTCAGCCTTTCTCAAGAAGTATAGCATAATCCAGGAGACTGAGCAACCGGTCAAGCTCACTCACTTTAATATCTTCAGTGAGCACACTCTGAAGAAAATGAAGATGGTTCCAGACGACTTTGGATGTTGGGTGTATCCGGATGAACAAAAAGAAGTTGGCGTTGGTGAACAAGTTGATCTTCCTCTTGCAAAAGTTGCTGGTGAAGAAGCTCCTACCCCTGCTCCTGCTCTAATCACTTTGGAGCAAATCATGGTCACCTTGCTGGAAACCTGTGCAAACCAGTTGGACAACATAACTTATATGAAGAACACTTTCTCTATCTTGTTTGACAGAATAGAAGGTGTTGAACGTGAATTAGTTGCGTTGCGAGCTTCCCAACTAGATCAAGCACCTCATTCTCCTCCTCCTTTACCGGACGCTTACTTCTAAGATCCTTAGTTCTTAGGATCATGTTTTTGGTGTTTTGTATTTGACAATCATGTTTATGAAACTGTTAATATAATTGGCCCTATTTTGTGCTCAATGAAATGGCTAGTGGTCTTTGATTGTTTTCCTGCTTAGTCTGTTAGTCTGGTATTTGATTAAATAGCTTGGATTACATATTTGATTGCATATCTACTTGTATTGTGTTCTTCTCTTGCCCCATCTTTTTATCATGACAAAAAGAGGAGAAGAAATCTAACATCTTTAGCATGTTTTTGAGAAAAGAACAGGAAATTATAAATCAAATCTTGGGATTCCAAAAGAAATGGGGAGTTGCACAAAAACCTTGATTTAATTCACCTCTTGAAAAATAAAGAGGAAGTAAGCTTCAAAAATATTTTTCAATTTAATTGAACTAATCCTTTTCTTAATGCGTGGTTTGTCATCATTAAAAATGAGGAGAATATGATTGGCCATTGACTCATGAAGAACTTGGTTTTGATGATAACAAACATGAAGATGTGGCAAGATCTAGTCCAAGACCTTCAAGACTAGTTATAAGACTTAAATCATTATGTAAAGGTATAAATGATTCACCTAATGCTCTAAAATTAACATTTTCAAAGAACTCAAATAACTCACATGTTCTTAAGGCTTCAAATTGGTTTTTTCTTTTCAAAGAAACAAACACAAAGTGCCCAAAAGCTCACTAGATCATTTGAGATTAATTGACAATGTTTATAAGCTATGAGAGATGATTCTGCAATAACTTATTCGAATAACAACTTTTGTTATTCGAATAATTAATGTCAGAAAAGCCAAAAATCTCATCTGGTTGAACATTATTCAAATAATGCCCTGTGTTATTCGAATAACACGTTTTTCAGAAGCATTTTTCTAAATGGCTTATTCGAATAACAAAGTTGTTATTCGAATAGCAAGTTTTTCCAAAAACTAATTTTTAAGTGGTTATTCAAATAACACATGTGTTATTCGAATAACATGTTCCAGAGGCAAAATTGCCTCTAAGCTATTTGAAGTCTTATTCGAATAACAAAGTTGTTATTCGAATAAGAACACGAACCAGAAAAGGAAATAACAGATAGAAAGCTGCCATTAATGCTCCCAACCACCCTCCAACAACTCTATTAATTAATGGGCTTTAAATACAAGCCGTTGGACATTTATGGGTAATAATAATTCAAGCTGAAAATTTGAGTTGAACATTAATACAAGTTCATCTATCATTTTTCATTAATCCTCTGTTTTGATCATTATCAAGTGAATCATTAATACACATAGGACTTCAAGTTGTATTATCTATTCTTTGAGAGAGTTTCTATTCATACAAACTTTATTGAATCTATAAAAGAAAGGGTGAGGCATCTCTCAAATTGTAAGGGTGAGGTATACCTTGAAAGAAGAGGCTCAAACACAAAGGGTGAGGTATCCCAAGGTGTATTGAGTGCTCTAACTTGTAAATCAAGCACCTGTTTGAAACTTGAACAATTAGTGAAAATCTCGGGTGGTTTGCTTGAGGATTGGACGTACGCCACAAGTGGATTAGTGGCTGAACCAGAATATATCTTGTGTTTGATTCTCTAATCTCTACTCTTTAATATTATGCACTATTTTATTGGCATTGCTTGAATACTATCTTGTTTTGTTGTGATATTTATGAGTGTGAGCATTTGATTCTCTCTATTCATTCATCTTCATTATCCAATAGCTTCAATGAAAATTGGTAATCAAGTGTTTTATAAGAGATTTGCGAAAATATTTTATAAATTCAATTCACCCCCCCTTGAGTATTGAGATAACTTGGTAACATAAGTAACCCTGGACACCTCTAGTGAGGGAACATTCATCCTCAATTTAGAGTTGTCAGTAGAGAGGGAATGTTCATCCTCATCTACTAATATAGGGAGGGTATCATCCAACCTCACACTATCATCAATCTAGGATCACATCTGCCAACTAAGAAGAACTTGAGTAAAGAGAGAAAGGATATCATCCATCCTCAACCTCAACTACTCTGGAATGGAGGGAATGCTTATCCTCACACTTCTATTCTAACCTAGGATGAGGATCATTTCTAATTACAATCCTTGGCCATAGAAAAGGACTACTCATACAAATGAAATCATATTTCTAGAATTCTCATCAAATGCACAATATCATTTATTTCTAAGAATTTTCCAAATAATCAATATTTCAAGCACGATCCAAATCCATAAGCATTAAACACAACAAGGAAATTACCACATTCCCTTGAATTACCATTCGGCCTATATGACCTATTTATGACCTATATGGTCAATTCGAGTATTCAAAGATTAAAATTTCACCATAAACTCTAAGCACCTCAATTAAATTAATACCAAATACAAGTGATCAAGAATGTACCACAATGTCAAGTACAAATTTTTTAGAAAGTGTCATGGCCAAGGTTCATACTAAAACCACCTTTATAAATTCATCAAATACTCATTGATTCCTTTATCAATTAAGTTAACAAATGGTTATAGAAGAAAAGAGAGTTACAAAATTTAATCATAAGCCTCTCCATTAGAGTCTAGCCATAACCAATCTAGAGTCAAACTCAATGTATTTATCATTCTTATAACCATATCTACTATTATAACAATTGTACATCAAAGTATCTTATTTTTGTGTAAAAACACATCCTAGATGCATGGTTTGTTCTATGGGTATACCATAATCTTTCCCTTAAGTTCATGATCCACACTTCATGAAACAATAAGTATATGTTACAAGACCATAATTCTTATAGCCTTAGTCATAATTAATAATTAAAGGGTGAATTTCAAACTCTTGGCCAAATGGCCTCATACTAATTACAAATAGAATTTTAATTTATTTAGTCATATGAGATGATAAATTTAACAACAAGCACAAAAAATATAGCACAACAATACAAAAATATCAATAACAAAATAGCAGTAAAAATAACAAGAAATAACACAATAAAAAAGTAGCAAAACAACAACAAAATAGCAACAAAAATAATAAAATAGCAAAAAAACAACAAAAAAATAATATCAAAATAGCAACAAAAACAACAGCAAAATAATAGCAAAAATAGCAGCAAAACATAGCAATAAAACAACAATAAAAATAAAGCAAAATAGCAATAACACAACCAAAAAAAAAAATGGAACCCTTATCAAATCATGGGTTAGCCGTAGTCTATATGATCACCCAAAGTCAAAATTTTTGTTCATAAAAACATAAACAAGTTAAAAACAATAATCCCCTACCTTAACTCCTTGCTAGTTAAGCTTGGTTTCCTTCCTTTTTCTCTTCCTTTTTCCTTGTTGCTTTCCCTTGCTTTTGGTGTTGTTTTCTTACTATTTTTGGAGTTGAATTGGCCATGAGAACTATAGAAAAGAAAGCAAGAAGAGCAAGGTTAGATATAGGAATCAATGGATGGATGAAAGGTGGGTGTTAGAGAGGAATGAGTGAGTCGTGTAGTGTGATTTTTCTCCTCTATTTGTGTTTTATTTTGGGAGTGAGAAAATGAATAAAAAGTGAGAGAATTGTCTAGATAAATGTAGATGAGTGTGGCGGTGAATTTGGTCAAAGAATGGCTAAACAATTCTTGCAGGAACTTTTGTATCTGTTACGCACACTTTAATCTTATAGAAAATTTTAGGACTCGACTTAGTCCTCGGATCTATTTTTTTATAATTTTTCATATACTGCTATTTATCAGTTAAGTTTTATTATTTGGTCCCTTATTGAATTAAACTGGGGGGATTAAGTAAATATGCTTATTGATGCTTATCTTAATTGAAATTTTATACCAAAATATTCTCCATGTCTTACTTACCATCTCCATATAATTTCATAATTTTATGAATTGCTTAACTGTTTCGGTTATTTCTCTTCGGTATCCTTAAAAATACCATATTAACTCAGTTGATTTTCTAAAATTTATTACAACACTTATCAATGATTCTTAGCTAGAAAATAAATTTTCATATTTATTTCCATCATATCAACTGTTTATACAGATACTTTAATTATTTTTTTGTATTCAGTGTTATAGAATTATGCTCAAATTAATTTAGAAAATTATCTAAATTAATAGATAACTCTTACTTGTATTACTGAGTTTCTATAACCTTGATTAAGACTATTAAGTTAGAAAGAATGTTATATGTCATACATTTTAAAAATTAAAGGACTAAAGTGCACATGAGATAAATTTAAAGAGTGTAATTTAGATTTTTTCCAAACCAAAAATAAGCTTTGCATCAAAATAAAGAGTACTTTTAGGAGTGTTTGGTTACTGGGTAATATAGGAAGAAAATTTAACAAAGTAAATTTTTCTTAAACAAAACATGTTTGATTTGTGGGTTAAAAAAAAGAAAGAAAATTTTATGGAGGTAACTATTTCTGTCAGGGCATCTAATTTGTGAGTTGTTCTTATATTTTTGAGAATTTTAAAGTGAGAATGTTTTGTTCTCATGTTTGATAAAAGATATAAAAAATATTCTTATCCAAGAATATTTATTAACCATTATTCCCAATGAATCATTTCGGAGGGAGAGGTTGGTTGTAATGGTTCTCATGGAGTGTGAATAATTATGAGTTACAAAATGACATTATTATTCTCCCATATTCTTAAATTATAAATGGTCAAAGTTAAGAAAACATATGTTTGATATATTTATAAGAATACCATTCTCAATAGTCTTATTCCTAAGAATGAAAAATTAATTTTTGAACCAAATGCCTCTTTAGAATTTGTTTGGTATGCAAAAATTGAGTGAAAACAAAAGAAGAAGAAAGAAAAGAATTGTTCCTTATTTGGTATGTAGGGGAAAGAAAAGACTTAGTTTAATATATTTTTTATGGCCTACTTATTTTTCATCTAGTCAATCTTATGGAAAAGAAGAGAAAAGAAGAATTTTTTAGAGGCTCTACCATATATTTTCATATTAATTTTCGTTTTTTTTTATGAAATTAAATAAAGAAAGGAAAACATTAATTCTTATATTTGAATATAAGATTTTAGAAGGAAAAGAAAATAAAAATTAATCTTTTATTTCTAAATTAAAAAAATTATAAAATAATTTTTTTAATACAAGAATTATAAAATATTTATAAAAATAAATAA